>OY978026.1:3821301-5152655 GCA_963854515.1 Pandemis heparana | reverse complement strand
AGATTTGCAATGAAAAAAATTAAAAGTTAATATTTAACAATTTTACATTTAATTAGTTCAGTTCAGTGTTTTAACATTTATCAATTTCATGTTCAAAGTCTGTTTTAGTACTAACAAGTGTTTCATCATTAGTTTCTCTATAAAAGAAATACAGAGTCATATTTTTTTTCCAAATTATCTGGTTTTAAACTACTTCGTTTACACTCGTAATCATATTTTACATATTGTATTCTGTATTTTTCGATATAGGTACACATGTATAATCGGAAGTCGATAAACGAGAAGTCCCTATGACAGCTCAAAAGTGCTACGAAAATTCCGATCTCTGGGCCCCGATTTTTGAAAGCACATCACTCGAAAGTAGTGTAAATCTGTTTATATCTTCAAAACTACGGCTCTAATCAAATTTTTGCCTAGTCCACATGGTTAATGAGAGCCGTAAGTATCTTCTAAGCCACTCGTAAAATCAAATTCAGCACAATTTTTCACCACTTTCGAGTGGTATTTTCACACATGTACTTTCAAAAATCGGGCACCTGGTAATATCGAACATAAATTCCGAAAAATTCAGAGGTGCGAGCCCGGCTCGAACCAAACCTACCCAAACGCAAACCCTAAACGTAAACCACCCCTTACAGACTTGCTAGAGCTCCAACCGCTACCAGTGACGGCACTCAACAACCCCTCGTACGAAATTCTGTACAACTTCAGCCACTTCAACCCGATACAGACGCAGATATTCCACTGTCTATACCACACGGATAACAACGTGCTGCTCGGCGCGCCCACTGGTTCCGGGAAGACCATAGTCGCTGAGGTCGCTATGTTTAGGGTGTTCAACCAGTATCCTAATTGCAAGGTATGTATACGAGGTGTTTCAAAATTCTGCCAGAATACATACATACCATCACGCCTCTTTCCCACAGGGGAAGGTAGAGACTTTTTGTTAATAAGATGCTCTATTAATTATCATCAGATTATCACAGAGAGAGACTACTTTGTTCCACTTCCTACGATCCTGACATCTTTAGTCTCTTCTTCCGGAATGCCACATTGATATTTACCTTTCACAGATAAGGACAAACGATTGCTTAGTTAGCAGAAGTCTATAGAGCGTTTATGAATGAGAGGTTAGCGTGCTAAAGTATCCACCAACTTCTAATTTTCAGGTCGTGTATATTGCGCCGCTCAAAGCTCTAGTAAAAGAACGCATCAAAGACTGGAAAGTACGGTTGGAAGAGAAAATGGGGAAGAAAGTTGTTGAATTGACAGGTATGTTCGTACCTCTCATAATGTTGAAATATGCGTCTTTATGTCTATCCTGTACCCAACCAAGGACTACGTCGTATGATACCAGGTGGCCCTTTGTGAATTGACGTCATTCCGTACGGAAACCGTATCAAAAATCCGTATGTATTTGACCGGTCTTACTAGACGCAAAATTACCTATTCGCAAAATTTACCAATATTTTTTGTTATTGGCTGTGATAAAACTTCGACGGAGCGAGGATCCTATTTCCGGGCGTTTTGCTCTTCGGTTGTCTGAAGATAACTAACGAACCTAACCTATCTACTGCCTTAGGGTGCGACCACACCGCAGCTTAAAAAACGGTGACGTTACGGAATCGCAACAAAATGTATGAAGAAACGGTGAGAAAACGTGACGCATACGACACGTCACTGCGTTTACGCGGCGGTTTGGTCGCACCCTTTAACGGGTGCTTTACCGAAAATCGAACTTGACTAGAAATTATATTGGGAAATTTTCCGAATGGAATATTCGCTTGTGGTATAAAAATCAAAATGGAAAATAACATACTGAAAAAAAATAAAGTGGGCAATTTTGCGAATGGACAAAATCGCTCGCAGTAAAATTAGATTTTCGGAAAATTTAACGAAGCACCCGCTGTATCGGGGATAACAAAGTACAGATCTCTTTATTTTAAACTGGACCTCTGGAAATTAGCGACTGAATGTATAGTTTCTAACACATTCCATTCCATTCGTTTCAGAGCGTAATAACGCTCTATTACGGTACGGTTGTAGTGAACAGAGTCCTGTCTTCCAGGCGACGTGTCACCTGACATAAGGGCTATACGCAGCTCGCACGTGATAGTGACAACACCTGAGAAATGGGACGGCATCAGTCGCTCGTGGCAGACGCGGAACTACGTGCGAGACGTGGCGCTGATAGTCATTGACGAGATACACCTGTTGGGCGAGGACAGGGGGCCGGTGCTTGAGGTCATCGTGTCCAGGTAACAGTAAAGCCGCGAATACACATGCCTGTAGCTGGCACACTTGCATACCACCTCCTGGCACGTGCCAGCCACAGGCATGTGTTTTTTTTATATGAATAGGAAGAGCAAGTGGGTCACTTGATTGTAAGTGATCACCACTGCCCATAGACACCCGCAACCTCGGAGGGATCGCAGATGCGTTGCCAACCTAAAGGGCTAAGATGAAATGCCTCTTGTGCTCGTAATATCCCCGGCTGTCTTACTCTCCACACCGGAACACAGCAGTGCAAGCACAGCTGCTTAGCGGCATACACACAGCGGCATATACACTTACTGGCATGCTTGTACCTGGCAAGCCAGTAGATTGCAAGCAATTTGATTTACTGGCATGAGTGAACGCATGCGACGGCTACAAGCATGCCATTACGCAATGCAAAGACGCCAATTGCATGCAAGTTTAACTTGCGAATGTGTTCACAGTGTGCCAGTTACAGTTACTTCTACATGCCAGTAACTAATATGCAAACTACTGATCCGTTTTACTGGCATGTATACTCGCGGCTTAATGTGTCAAACAGGGTCGTGGAACAGATGGTGCATTTTACGTTTGTTCCCCGTACATAACCAGTTTTACAATGTCAGGACATTCTAAAAAAAAAGTAAAAAAAAACGGGTAGCACTCCGGGAGTGCCGGCAGAAGTGAAAACAGCAGTTTAGATTAGATTTTAATGATGTAACCTCCATGACGCTCAAGACGCGTATCGTACTGACCGCTTACGAAAAATAACGTACGTATTATCTATTGACAGACCTCTAACAATGTGCTGATGCCCTAGTACTTTTGCTCCACGACTCAACAAAAAAAACCACTTCAAAAATCGAACGCGATTCATTCGTATTTCAAAATAAGCTCTTAGAGGATCCTGATTTCCTGGTACTGAAGCTCTCCTTCCGTCTTACGTCTGACGCAGGTTTAACATTTTTTACCCATCCAAAAAAGTGCCCGTTAAAGAAGTTTTCACTTCAGAAATGTAAAATTTATTTGCATAGAATAATTCATTTTTTTACAGTCACATAGGGTGCTACAGAGACTTAAAGTAGTTTATTCCTATTGGTATCTTTAATACTAGCATGCATTAATATTATGAAATTATAAAATACGCTGTTAAAAAATGTCATGCGCAAAAAAAAAAACTTTGTGTCATAATAATTTTTGTTTTTCCTACCGGAATTCGAACCCGGGACTTCTAGCTTCATAGTCAGGGCCACTAGCCACTAGGCCAGCGATCGTCGCACTTTACTGGCCATATGACAGTGTGAGTTCCAGGGCCGGGCCGCAGAGTATGTGAAGGCGCTCCAAGGGCCTTTGCACACTTATACATATGTATTCAGCTTATTTCGTTATTTGAAACAATTTGCTTTGCCGCGGGTTGCACAAATATTTGACGACCACGGCACTCTATCCGACCGTATGTTATGTGTAGTGGAATGTCACCAGGACAAATTTCATCGAGTCGCACACATCGCGAAGGCTCCGCATCATCGGGCTGTCCACCGCGCTGGCCAACGCCAAGGACCTGGCCAACTGGCTCAACATCGGAGAGATAGGGCTTTACAACTTCAGGCCTTCCGTTCGACCTGTTCCTTTGGAGGTATAGTTTTTTTATTTAATAATTTTCTTGATTCATTTGATACTTCCTATCAATGAACACAAAATATTTACCTTGCTACTCCGCTACTTACGTGCAAGTTAACCAAGCCTGTGCGAAATATGTACGTTTTGCATGCAAGCCCTCCCACCACTACTACCACACAAAACGCACACAAATCCCACAAACTTAATTAATCCTAACACAGATGTGGTGTTAGGATTAATTAAGTTTGTGGGATTTGTGTGCGTTTTGTGTGGTAGTAGTGGTGGGAGGGCTTGCATGCAAAACGTACATATTTCGCACAGGCTTGGTTAACTTGCACGTAAGTAGCGGAGTAGCAAGGTAAATATTTTGTGTTCATTGAAATGGACCTCCGCAAAGTAACGCCTGATTCAATAAAATACTTCCTATCATTTGAAAAACAGCGCCTCCTCTCGTCCCTGGTGAGCAGTACATGATCCACGGGAGTTTGTAATTGTATCGTACAGACACATCATTCAAACAGAGGACGCTTAGCGACAAATATTCGCATAGTAACAAGGTCGCGTAACAGTTGGTGACAGATAGAACAATTCGAAGGCTTACTCACCTGCTATGGGTGGTGTAGGGGTAGCACGCGTCACGTAATGACAAGGATCCGGGCTCGATTCCCGGGCCTATGCTTTACTATTCGGATTTTCCTATGTGTTCTAATTTTCAGTGTCGCTTAGAAATTTGGTTTTCTAGAATTTAAAAATATGTCTCTAACGAATTCGAAAATTATAATAACGCAGGCCGCAATGAGATCTTCTACTCGTCTTTTGTTGAAACTACTAGCGTTTCGAAAAGACCATCATTATCAAGCTCCGCAAGAAACTTGTCATAAAGCATGTTTACGTATTTACAACAGCATTAGAGATTACATTCTGCTTGACCACTAATGCAAGGAAAAATACTAAATATAATAAGAATTAAAAATAGGTACTTAATAATTCAAATTTATGAGAAAATTTTGTTTATTGCCCATTCTTCTCGTGATAGCCTGGACCCTATTTTATAAAGCTACAAGTTACACTCTACAAGCAGAAGTCTCTTTCTGACCCTATGTGTTAGATAGAGACTTCCGCTTGTGAATTGTAGCTTGTAGCTTTATAAAATAGGGCCCTGTAGGGGCAATGGTACCAATTAAACAAAATCTTGGATTCGAAGGCCCATAACCTCGGCCAAACCGGCCAATGCTTTGATATTATAAAGGAAATATTGTACTAGTTTTTACATGGACTCAAATACCTATTCTAAAATAATTTTGTTGTACACACATAGGTATTATCATTCATTCATTCAATCCATTCGTACCAGCTCTTGTGAATCGACCTGTACGAGTATGTATATTGTTCGGCAGGTCCATATATCGGGTCACCCCGGCCGGCACTACTGCCCGCGCATGATGACCATGAACAAGCCGACCTTCCAGGCCATCCGCACGCACTCCCCCGCCGCCCCGGCGCTGGTCTTTGTCTCCAGCCGCAGGCAGACCAGGTAAATCAAGTCGCCGGGTCCAAAAACAACAAGAAATCATCTTCATCTCCATAAGTGCTCGACAGGCCATCGGTCAAACCACTAAGCCCCCATGGCTGTTTTTCGGCTTACAATAGTAGATTGTATAACAAGAGCATAAAACAAGCCATTTTAGATAGACACGTCGAGGGGAAAATAGGTTTAATGCTCGAGTTTTACACACCTCTTTACACTTCGATTGCAAGGACATAAAACAAACTCGTAGACGATGTATAATGTCGATTTATTTGATAAAATTTTCAACCACGCTACCCAAAGTGGGCTAGTTTTGACAAACCCCGCTACAAAATTAGTCTTTTTTTTTTCAGGTTGTGATGTTTGACTATAGTCAGAGATCCTTAATGCCAAGTTACAAAATAAATATTTGTTTTTTACGTACTTTTTTATGTACATAAATTTACGCTTATTAATCTTAAATTTCTATTTAGATAACAATTTTTTTTTGTAAAATTTTGATATTGTTATCTAATCTTATCTCATAAAAAAACGTGTCTAATAAATAAAGGTGTATTGTATAATGTGGCTGTAAAGCCTAGTTGCCTGAGCCTTAAAAGAAGAAATAATTTTATGCACTAGAGGATAAAAAGCAATTTTGTGCAGCATTCTCTCGACATAAATGAATAACTTTACGAGCATGACAAGTGAAAATATATTTTCTTTTTTTACTCAGGTTAACAGCCCTGGACCTCATAGCATACCTAGCAGCCGAAGACAACCCCAAACAGTGGTTGCACATGCACGAGTCTGAGATGGAGCTGATCCTCTCCAACATTCGGGAGACCAACCTGAAGCTGACCCTGGCCTTCGGTATCGGCATACATCACGCTGGCTTGCACGAAAGAGACAGGAACACAGTTGAGGAGCTGTTTGTTAATCAGAAGATCCAGGTAAGTAATATGATGACCAATAAAAAGAAACGGTAGGCTTAGGGCCTGTTTCACCACTCCTTAACTGTCAGTTATTTATGATGACGTCTCTGTCTGTTTCGTAGTAATAAATAGAGACGGAATCATAACTGACAGTTAAGGAATGATGAAACAGGCCCTTATTAAAAAAAACGGTAGGCTTATTGGGCCAATATTCAAGCGTTTCGACCGCTCGGCTGATGCGTCATTGTCGTCCCACAATTATTATCCTAACAGAAGGACAAGCCGCAACAACTTTGGACAAGCTAAATGCAGCATCCATACTGTGTTTCGTTGTCATAAAAAGTTAAGTCTCAGCATCATCTCTTTTAATGGTATATGCTGAGACGATAATGACGAAAAAAAGCCAAAAAAACGCTGAATATTCGCCCTATTGTCTGACTCGCTCGCAATCGCCATCGTGTTCATTTTGACAGTTCATTTATGGGCTGACAATTGACATCGGAATCAGCTGGCTGTCACATTCATACAAGAACTGTCAAATTGAACACGATGGCGATTGCGAGCGAGTTAGACCATAAGCCTACGGGTTGCACTCCGGGAGTGCCGGCAGAACTGACAACTTGAACCGCGTGGTAGAAAGAGAGGGGGATATTACTTGCTCTCCTACACCGCGCCGGCGCTACTTCTCTTCCGTCTTAATTTTCGATCAGGTCACGTGTCCTGACGCGAATTTATCATTTTTTACACATCCCAAAAAGTGCACAACGCCGCTTAAGAAGTTTTCGTTTCAAAAAATTGAGATTAGGAGTAAGCTCTCTTACCAAAAAAAAAATACATATAACATGCACAAAATAAAACGGCCGCTTTTTGCTGTGCAAGTTTTTTGGGACAACTACAGAACGACAAATTGTATCACTGGATTAATACATATTATACTTGGTGTCTCCCTAGTATCTAACCTTCAGAAATTATTGAAAACTAGCTTCTGTCCGCGACTTCGTCCGCGTAGAAATAGACTTACATTAGACAGCTCTGATCTTTCGCATGTTTATCGCTATCCCGCGGGAACTATGCAATTTTCCGGGATAAAAAGTAGCCTTTGTGTTAATCTAAGGTACCAGCTACCTCCTTTCCAAATTTCATCCAAATCCATCCAGTAGTTTCAGCGTGAAGAGGGAACAAACAAACTTTCGCATTTATAATATTAGTAGGATTGATCTAATTTAGGAGATATAAGAACATTTCCGAAGTGGCGCTAGTTTCGCGGCTGTTGTCGCCTTAAAATTATCTAATTTCAACCTTGTTTTGTTGCCTTTTTATTGAGCTGCACTTGGTTCGATAGGTCCTAATCTGCACAGCGACGCTGGCGTGGGGCGTGAACTTTCCCGCCCATCTCGTGGTGATCAAAGGCACCGAGTATTTCGACGGCAAACAGAAGCGATACGTAGATATGCCTATCACTGATGTCCTGCAGATGATGGGACGAGCCGGCCGTCCGCAGGTAACTCCACAATGTCTATACTTCATTTAACTGGTAGAGATCCCTTATAGGGATAAGTTCGCGTTTGTGCATATATTATTGTTGTTTTTAATTTTTTTGTGAATTGTTTCGGTTTCTTAATATTTGTACAATAAAGCATTACTTACTTACTAATTTACCGTCAACTGGGGTGACTTTGGTAATTTTGGGGCTACTTTGATCGTTTTAAAATTGCTATTAAATCGATATAATCCATATCCGGTAAATTTTTGGCATGTAGACGCAAAGGCGATCGACGAAGACATTTAATACATTTAATACATTTAGACATTTAATTTTTGATTGGAAGCAGTAAATGCAAATAAAAAATAATGGTTTTGTCATTCAAACTACTTTTTAAAGTCACCCCGTAAATCAAAGTCACTCAGTTGACTGTAGAATGAGAAACACCAATAACATTATATTGCGTCTGGTAAACTATTTCTTACCTAGCAAATGGTACATTACAATAGTCTGGGAGCCGCAAAATAACATTGTTTTAATGTTACTTTATTTACGTGTCGTTAATTGTTACTCTAGTATAAATTGTAAAGAGATTACAGTTCACGAGCCGCAATATAATGTTGTTGTGGTTTCTCATTGTAAATTAAATGAAGTGTAACAGCGGTACAGTACTTGGAGGCTACTTCAAAATTCTATGCTCGTGTCATGCTATCCTTTTCACTCTTATATTAATGATTACTAATGTGAGTGGAAAGAAGGAAAGAAAAAGAAGACATTTATTCCTTTTTGCAAGACACAAATATAAGAGCATACACACTATTTTATGTATATTATGTTTTTTTATATATAGGTCTGAGTGGCCCCGCTGGCTGACACTCGTAAATGAAAGAGTAAAGTTTATTTTCCTTTGACACGCTGACGAATATTCTGGTCTCGTTTCAGATATTTCATCAAAGATCTAATCTAACAGTAGTTAGGATAGACAAACCCCCTTATTCATAAACGCTCAAGGCTTCTGCTAACTTAGCAATCGTTTGTCCTTATCTGTCACTTTGACATTTACCTTTCACAGATAAGGACAAACGATTGCTAAGTTAGCAGAAGCCTATAGAGCGTTTATGAATAAGGGAGTATATCTATGGTTATCATTTTTATAACAACACGTAAACTATTTTAGTATGACAACGAGGGTGTGGCTGTCGTATTAGTTCACGACCAGAAGAAGAATTTCTACAAGAAGTTCCTCTATGAGCCGTTCCCAGTCGAGTCGAGCTTGCTTGAAGTGTTGGCTGACCATTTGAACGCCGAAATTGTTGCAGGTAATTAATATAATGCTTATAATTCAACTAGCTGTTGCCTGCGACTCCGTCTGCGATGGATTCGCTTATCGCTATCCCGCGGGAACTATGTTATTTTCCGGGAAAAATACTATCCTATGTCCTTCCCCGGGACTGTCACTATCTCTGTACCAAATTTCAATAAAATCGGTTTAGCCGTTTTGCTATGAAAGAGCAAAAACATCCAAACATCCAAATTTATAAACTTTCGCGTTTGTAATATTAGTAAGATAATATGAAGACTATTCTCTATTTCAATCAATTTTAACGGGCTTGTAAACAAACCAATTTCATCTGAATTGCCACAATCACTCGTTGTATGCAATTGGCAACACATCCATTGGAATGTTGAAGGTTTATACTTGATATGCCACGACATTTTAAAACAATAGGGAATATGCATTAAAAAAAATAAAGGATCACATTTCTTAATAAAATATGAAAATATCGTAAAAGAGAACAAAAAGTGAAATTAAAAGTAATATCGGTCAAAAATTAGGAAAATATAAAAGTTTCAATTACTAACTAGTAAGCGATTAGAAAGAGATCCGACATGACATGTGAATGTGACGTCATTTGTCACAACGCCCATATAAACTCCATATTAAAATTCTATTTTTCTAGAAAGAGATAGAGAAATCTTTGATAGCTTATATTTCGGTTATTTGAAAAATATTGTGGTTTCTGTGTATAATTGGTCATCTAATAAGAAAATTGGTATAATATGACACAACATTTTTTTTTTTTTTTTTTTCAAATAAACTGTACTACTTTTGTCCTCTCGCTGACGGGACAGACCAACAAAAAATAGTCTTGTCCATCCACTTACGTCATTCCCTTGTTGGGACTTAATTTCCCTTTTTTTCTACGCCTGCCTAAAACGTATTGTGCCTATTTCGCGTTTTGCCTAAACTTCATTGTTTTGTGGCATTTGGGCTATATAGTTAGTTCGTCTACTTCGTATGGAGAGAAATGTGTATCTTATAAATAATGCCAACACATACTGGGATGTCACTGGCTGGTTAGTTCGACCCAAAACATGCAATAGATAAAAATATTTTTAAAAGAAACTGCATTATTTAAAAACAAAAACCCTATTGCAAAAACATTTAACTAAAAAGAAAAACCGGCCAAGTGCGAGTCGGACTCGCGCACGAAGGGTTCCGTACCATAAATACTCTATTGTATGGGAGCCCCCCTTAATTATTATTATTATTTTGATTTTAGTATTTGTTGTTGTAGCCACAATAAAAATACATAATCTGTGCAAATTTCAACTGTCTAGCTATTACGGTTCTTGAGATACAGCCTGGTGACAGACGGACGGACGGACAGCGAAGTCTTAGTATTAGGGTCCCGTTTTTACCCTTTGGATACGGAACCCTAAAAACAAGCCCTGGAACTCCGGCAACAGAATTTCCTTTCAATTCAATACAGCAGGCTAACTAAACTAAGAATCACACAAAAAAAACTCGTAAATTGTAGCAAAGCTTCGAGCAATATTGCATACCTATACCTACCAACATTCAGAGTTGGGCGTTATTATGATAATTTCTTATCTAGACAATTATTTCAAATAAATTTATTCGAAGATAAATTCAATCACAAATAGTGCGTTAACAACTTTTTTTATTTAGATAGATTATCTAGATAAAGATAGCCGACCTCGTTTGTTATTGAAGTAAGCTTATAATAATAAATGTATACCGAATGTCACGTCGGGTCAAACCGTCACACTGACATTGCTCATATAATCAGACTGACTGACTGTTTGTACTACTGACATTCATCTTTTATTTAAAATCCCAACTAATTTATCTAGATGAAAATGAAACAGATCTAGATAAATTCAAAATAACAAATGACGGATTATTTAGTTACTTCAAATAAAAGATGATTTAGTTATCTTCCCGGTTTTTCGTAAATAGATAATTTTCGCCCAACTCTGCTAACATTATCCTTTCCATCAGCGCGATAAAGCAGCGGCATGGGCTTAATGTTAACAAATCATTATCAAAACAGTTCCCACGCAAAGTTTTGATAGTAGGTACCTACGTTTATTTATAAATGGGTCAGGCGCAGGCCGCGAAGTGTTTCAATCGCAAACATCACAGATATTTAGGGCCTGTCTCACCACTCCTTAACCACAGTATGTATATACTGTGCCTTAACTGTCCTGTCAGTTATCTATGATTCCGTCTTTATTTATTACTACGAAACAGACAGAGACGTCATCATAGATAACTGGCAGTTAAGGAGTGGCGAGACAGGCCCTTAGTATCATAAAAAATAAGGTGGTTGACACTGTTATGTTACGCTTCGCGGTTTCCGGTTCTGATAGCGATTTATCCAACTTTTAGGATGATGATGGTGATAATAAGTGTAGCCAATGGGGATCGTGTATGTATAGACAAGTAAGCGTTCAACCAATAGCGCTTCTTCGATAGGACGAAATGACAGGGTTACCAATCTGTGGGAAATTCCCCAAACTGCGGGAAAGCGAAGCTGATTGGGGAATGTGTGGTTCAATTCGGGGAAAATGTGGGGATTTTAAGTATTGACGATATTTAACATCAAATTTCTGCTAGTCTTGAATGATTACTTATTACTTACAATTCATAAATCGAAACAGGAATTTATATTTTTATAAATGGCCAGATCCCCAAACGTGGGGAATTGCGACATAGCGTTCGGGGATTTTAACATATTGCGGTCGGCAACCCTGGTGCATTAAGCGAGGACTTCGCGCAGTGCTAACATCTATTTAATAGTTCATGAGTCATTTCCCATGAATTAAAAAATGTTTGTTTGCGATTATTGTGAGCAGACATTTGTCGAAAAGTATCATATTAGCCGTCATATGAACTGTTGCAAGAAACGACCAAAAGACTTGCAGCGTAATGAGTGTCCTTCGGTAGTTGTGCGATCAGGAGCGAAACGTGGCTGTGACAGCGATACTAAGCCGTCGAACAAAAAACAGAGATGTGATGTGTGCAATATTGACGTGAAATCTCTGCACAATCACTTGAAGAGTGCTGAGCATGGACGAAACCAAAAATGTGAGATGTATGATGACCAGACGCAGATAGTTGCATCAGCTTTTAAAAGCAGGATAATCTCATACAGACTGTCAACATGTGATAAACATCTCGTCCCTAAGGATTTTATGGACAATGTTCGTCAGCGGTTTAATAACCTGGTCAAAAGTAAAATGTTGCAGGTGAAAAGTGATGTTAAAGTGAATTTAGAGCTTTTCGGTATGTATTGCAAATGGACAAAAGAATGTGAAGGTGATGGCGAAGCGGTGAGGGAAGTAAAATCATTCAACACAAATAATAAGGTGATAAACGCAGATGTTGACGACTTGAATGAGGTATACGATTCATTTATTGAAGAGATTTGCACCAAGGCCGATGAGTTCCAGGAAAGAGATAGCGGATGGGCTATAAGTGAAGTGCTGCGGCTAGAAATCAACATCAACAAATTTTCACCGCTTAAGGGATCCAACTACATACCGCTACCCAAGTGGATTCAGAATAAAAAGGCCTGTGTAAATGTACACAATAGTGATGACGCGTGCTTCGCTTGGGCGATCGTGAGCGCTCTCTATCCTGTAAAGAAAAATGCTATAAGGACGTCATCTTATCCTGACTATAAGGAAGTCTTAAATCTGGAGGGGCTGTCGTTCCCCATGACTCTGGAAGGGATCAGAGATTTTGAAGCATTGAATGATATTAGCGTAAATGTGTTTGATATCGCCAAGGACATCATTTCTGGTCCCGTATATCACACGAAGCAACGACGAAAAAAACACATTAACCTACTTGTCATCGAAAATGGCGAGAAGCGCCACTATTGCTGGATAAAAAATATAAGCAGGCTAATTAGAAGTCAGATTTCGAAGCATGAAGGTCAAATGTGGATCTGCGATGGTTGCTTACTATCATTTTCGAACAAGGATAAATTTAAAGACCATATCAAGCAAGACTGTTCACATGTTAGAACAATTATGCCAAGTCCGGAGGATAATATTTTGAAATTTAAACAATTTCGTAATCAGTTGCGAGCGCCGGTAGTCGTATATGCTGATTTCGAGGCTTTTTTGACACCGATAGCCACCGGTTCGCCGGGTCAATCTTCCTCACATAGTACAACAAACTATCAGGTGCATGAGCCGTATAGCTTTGGTTATTTCATCAAGTGCACCTACTCGCAGTCTAAATTCATTACATATCGCGGTAAAGATTGCGCTAAAGAATTCCTAGCGTCGCTGGAGAAAGAGTTAAAACCCTACGTTGAAAAAAAGAAACAGATAATACCAATGCGTAAGCTGACACCGCAACAGTATGCAGATTATCTATCAGCGATAAATTGCCATATATGTGGCAAGATACTGCTTGGGGATAGAGTTCAGGATCACGATCATTTAACAGGAGCGTTCAGGGGAGCGGCTCATGCAAACTGCAACTTAAACTTTAAACATCAAAAATTAATCCCGATATTCGTGCACAATCTCAGCGGTTACGATTCGCATTTCATAATTAAATCGTTTCAAAAGTACGACAATGTAAACATTATACCCAAAAACAAGGAGAACTTTGTGTCATTCACTAAAAAGAGCTCTGCTTTGGGCGTAGATCTCAGATTTGTAGACTCATACAAATTTATGTCCTCCTCACTAGATAAATTAGTGAACAATCTCTCAAAATGTAAATTAAACAACGTAAAGTCACATTTTCCCTGTGATAAATTAGACTTATTATATCGCAAAGGTGTATTCCCTTACGACTACGTAGATTGTTGGGAGAAACTTGAAGAGAAATCGTTACCACCTATGAAAGCATTTCACAGCTCCCTATCAAAGAGCGATATTTCTGATGATGACTATGCCCACGCTCAGAACGTATGGGACGCCTTCGACGTTAAAACTCTAGGAGAATATAGTGACATTTATTTAAAGACAGATGTCCTCCTATTAGCAGATGTTTTTGAAAATTTTCGAGAGGTGTGCGCTAATACATATCAGCTTGATCCCGCTCATTATTTCACTGGCCCTGGGTTGAGTTGGGATGCTATGCTGAAATATACAGGGATCGAGATGGAGTTGCTCACTGATCTATCTATGATAAAATTCATATCCAAAGGTACACGGGGGGGGCTGAGTCAATGTTGTGGGAGATACGCTGAAGCGAACAATAAATACATGGACGATTATAATTCGGATAAACCTTCCAACTATATCGTATATTTGGATGCTAATAATTTATATGGATGGGCTATGTCACAGTATTTGCCTGTAGGAAATTTTCGTTGGTTATCCGAGGAAGAAATTGTTAATTTAGATGTGAACAAGTTGCGTCCGGATGACGACAAGGGGTATTTCTTAGAAGTCGATTTAGAGTATCCTGAGCACTTACATAATCTGCATAATGACCTCCCGTTTTGCTTTGAAAGTAAAATTCCCTCGATGAGCAAAAGCAAGACTTGCAAATTATTGGCTACGTTAGAAGAGAAAAGTAACTATATTATACATTGTATAAATCTACAGCAGGCTGTAAGTCACGGTTTGATAGTGAAAAAAATTCATCGCGTCCTACAATTCGCTCAACGACCATGGCTTAAACCATATATCGACCTCAACACAGAAAAAAGGGCATCAGCCAAGAATTCATTTGAAAAAGACTTCTACAAGCTGATGAATAACTCGGTGTATGGCAAGACAATGGAGAATATTGACAAGCGAGTAGATGTGAGAATCGTAAGTTGTTGGGAGAGTCAAGGTAAATTGTTAGGAGCGAGGGCGCTTATAAGCCGTTTAAATTTCCATAGTTTAGCTATAATTGATGAGAACATTGTGATAATACAGATGAAGCGAACCCTAGTTAAATACAATAAGCCCACCTACATAGGGTTTTCTGTATTAGAACTTAGTAAAACACTCATGTTGGATTTTCATTATGATTATATGCTACCCAAATATAAAGACAACGTACAACTATTGTATACAGATACTGACTCCCTCATTTATAATATTGCCACGGAAGATTTTTATAGCGACATAGCACCGGATTTAACTGACAAGTTCGATACGTCAGATTTTGATGAGGATAATATTTACAATTTGCCCAGAGTCAACAAAAAAGTGTTGGGAAAAATGAAAGACGAATGCAGTGGCACGATAATTTCGAAATTTATAGGGATCAGGTCAAAATGTTATTATGTGGAGAAAGTAGGAGGTGATGTCATTAAGAAAAATAAGGGCATAAAGACTGAAGTTGTGGCTGAAGAAATTTCTGGTGACGATTACTACAACTGTGTAATGGGTGCTCCGGATCAATACAGGAAAATGAACCTAATACGTAGTAAGCATCATAATATTTATACGCAAACCGTTAATAAAATAGCGTTAAAGAATTATGACGATAAGAGATTTTTCATTCCTGACATGCCTCATCAAACTCTGGCGTTAGGACATAGTCAGATAGAGAAATATTCCATAAAGTCGAGTTCCAGTCCTGTCTACGAGTATAGTTCGACAGATATATCGCTGCAGTAGATTGACTCATCCAAATGACATTTTACGAAATTATACCACATTTGCTATCCGCTTGACTCAATTCAATGATTTAGGGGGTGCACACGTACTGAGCTGGCAACGTCGCATTTTTGGTGATTTTTTACGATTATTTCACAGAAATCGTGATTGACTTTTATTTTCGTATTAAATGGATAAAATGTTATATCTCGTTTAATTAGAAATTAAAAGTCCCTCACGATCAATTATTGCATTAGACACATTAATACACTAAAAACGAAGTGCACTACAGACGCATATTTGAAACTTTCATTCAAATATTCGTAAAAAATCACCAAAAATGCGACGTTGCCAGCTCAGTACTGAAACACAGGATCATCCTAGTGCCTAAACGTTTAAAATTGTTACTTTTTTTGTATAGCTTATATTTTATGTCAAAAGTTATGAATAAACTTTATTTTTATGTTGTCTTATGTTATTTTTATTCATCATTATATCACATTTTGAGTTTTTTTTTTTTATAAGCCTTTTTATTCCGAATTCGCTTCAATTTCAGTAAATACATGTTTTTGTTGTTGTTGTTGTTGTTATTGTCGTTTATTTTTGTATTTATTTATTAAACTGTCGCGAAATTCGGCGTGCCTCATGGCATAGGCCTCCTCCGTGTATTGGAGGGTTTGGGCTATAGTTCCCACGCGCGCCCAGTGCGGATTGGGAACTTAACACACACCATTGAATTTCTTCGCAGATGTGTGCAGGTTTCCTCACGATGTTTTCCTTCACCGAAAAGCTCATAGCAAATTACAAATGTAATTTTCGCACATAAATTCCGAAAAACTCAGAGTCGCACCGGGATTTGAACCCACGACACTCTGCTTGAGAGGCCACAGGTCAAACCACTATAGTTCATTTAATTTAGGATGAGAAAAAAAAAAAAAAAAGAAGCAGTGGTTGTCAACTCAAATTCTAATATACGCTGATAAAGTTAATTAAAATCTATGTTCTCAATATATTCAATTATTCTGTGCATTTGTCATTAATACTTTATTGTTGGACAATACATAGGCATAGGGTTTGGATATCAAGTTTAACAAAATTTAATTATAAAAATATTTAAATACGTATATAGTTGTTTGTAACTATGCATAAAAGTCGAATAAAACAACAGCCCTGTTATATTTATTATATTTATTCATCATCATCTGTGTCTAGACTGCTTGAATCATCGGCTGTGTTTATAATCATTTTTTCAGCGGTGTCTTCGATTATAAAATCAAGTCTCATCATTTTTTGCTCTTCTTTTACCACATGTTCTATGCATGCTTTCCAGCTGTCGGCAGTAATACGGGCAAAAGCTTCAGGCACTAAACTTTTTATTGTTGCCATTTTAAAATCATTATTTTTGGTAGCAATGTACCCTTTCATTTGTGCCCAAATAAGTTCTATGGGGTTCAGTTCACAGTGATAGGGTGGTAATCGTAAAATAGTATACCCCATTTCTTTTGCCATTTCATCTATAACATATTTCTGATGTAAATGCTTGTGTAGTTTCACCTTTGTTAATAATGAACCCCGTACTTCTTTATCCTCGAAAGGAATGTTTTTTTCTTGTAACCATGCTTGGATATCTGATTTCCTGGTACGACTTGTCGGGATTTTGTCTTGTCTTCTTGAGTGATACGCTGCATTATCCATTACTATAATGGCATCTTTATCCAGTTTGTTTTTCAATCCAGTGAACCATTTTTCAAAATTATGGGCATCCATCTCTGAATGGTAATCTCCGTCTCCTTTCTTGGCTTCGAAAACTAAATCTCCACCATCCACAAACCCATCACTTGATCCTGAAAATAAAAGAAATGAACATTTCTAGGAAACATTGTGCTAAAGCATATAAATAAATATTTCTACATACTTAAACTGACACCATTGATTACCATCTTATTGTACACTATTTTCTGCAAATAAATGACTTATGACTTATGACAAAGTATTTAGTATATAAATAAATCAACATCCAAGACTTGTGTTAATCATAGAAACATTCATTCAACCTATGCTTAGCTAGCTTCATGAGGAGTTTAACCGATCGAATCATTAAACCATCTAATGTGCAGTGCACAGAACCTGCCATGTCACGAAAGCTACATTTAAATTTGTTAAAATAGCTAAGAGTAGGCTTGTATTCCTATGACATCCTTTTTGACATAAACAAATATTACACTACTTTTAACATATATTTAATATACAGTTAATTTTAAAATAATGTACAAGGGGCAAGCCTTAATCTATAAATTATAACTAATTACACAGAGAAGACAGCCTTACCAATATGCAAAATTATGAGTCTTTTTCCTTTCCCTGATGGATTTTTCAGCCCTGTTGACAAACCTTCCCGGTGGGCTTCCTTGCTGGTTTTTATTAGGGTATCTTGCCAAACAGAAGATTTTGTGTGTCCTGTGGAACAATAAAATAATACTTATTTTATAAATAATGTTGGCAGGACGTCAGACTAAAATACAGTAGTGTCGTCCCATTTTCTTATACATATAGATTAGAAAGGGATGACACTACAGTATCGCCACTTTTCAATTTCTACTCTTTTTGCCCAGCTGTATGTTTTTTTGGGATCAAATTGCTTATTTTTTTTTTGTCAGACATTCCATTATGAGTCATTCTATTATAATTTCTAAACGACACTGAAAATTAGAACACATACAAAAATCCGAAAAGTAAAGCTATAGGTGGTAACCTGCTATGGGTGGTGTAGGGGTATAGCACGCGTCACGGAATGACGAGGACCCGGGTTCGATTCCCGGCCATAGCTTTACTTTTCGGATTTTTCTATGTGTTCTAATTTTCAGTGTCGTTTAGAAATTAAATTTCTAACGGTAAAACCGTAAAAGTAAACATAAAAATTAAGAAATAAAAATTTCTTGATTCATTTGATATTTCCTATCATTCTATTATGACAGTCATTCTATTATGAGTTATAGTACACATAATTTAATCTTCAAATTAGATTTAATCCGAAACAGACGAGCATGTATGAAGAGATTGATGAATGTGGATGAAGCGAAAGAGGTATGTCAGGATCGTAGCAAGTGGAACAAAGTAGTCTCTGCCTACCCCTGTGGGAAAGAGGCGTGACGATATGTATGTATGTAGATTTAATGCATACCTTCATTTACCCAGGTTTCATCTAAGTAATAAATTTTCTTCCCTGCTGCTCTGCATTTCCGGATTTCATTAATATAGTTGTATCTCCATGTGATAATGTCGTTCCGGTCAATCAATGTACTTATCCGATTGCGTTTGCAATATTTGAAGCTTAATTTGTCACGTAGAACCTTATGAAGGGTGCTGCGTGACATATTCGGTAAAGTCTCGTCTTCATTGACCTCCACCAAAACTTTGTCCAAGGTAGGCATTTCATTTCTAAAGAAGAAGTTTTTTTTTTTTTTTTTTTTTTTTTTTTTTTTTTTTCCTTTGTTAAATCTGCAATCGGCTGTACTTTGCCATAATCAGATGGTGTGACTACTAAGTGATTTTTTTAAGGGGTACTCCACTGAGTACTCTCCTCTCTCTTGAAAAGTAGATTTATTCTCTCTTATCCAGATTGAGTATTTGCCAACGCTTTAGCCTTGTCACATCATTCCTGCCGCTCAACAGGTCTCTGGCGAGTTCGTTTATGTGTGTTTGCAGTCTTTCTTTGTATCTTTTGCAGTACTTGACAACTTCCTCCTTTACAGTTGGTATGTTTAGGTGTTCATGTATCTCAGTGTTTCGTAGGAACCATGGTGCATTGCTTATTGTTCTTAGAACTTTATTTTGGAACCTTTGCAGTACTTCTAGGTTTGAGTTGCTTGCGCTTCCCCAGAGTTGGATACCATAGGTCCATATGGGTTTTATGATTGCTTTGTACACTAGTGTTTTGTTATCCAGCGTTAGTGGTGATTGTCGACCTATCAACCAATACAGGCTCCTGTACTGCAAGTCTGCTTCTTTTCTTTTTTTTTTGATGTGGTTCGCCCAGGTTAATCTTCGATCCAGGTGGAGGCCTAGATATCTTATGCATGTCTCAGAGGATAATTGTTCTCCTCGCAGGTATACATTAGGGCAGTCCCCCCTTCGTAGGGTAAATGTTATTTGCACAGACTTTTGGACGTTCGGCTGTATTCTCCACCTCTCAAGCCATTGATCCACTGTGGACAACTGGGTTTGTAATTTTTGTGTGGCCATTAATGGGTTCTTATCGCTTACTAGACAAGCCGTATCATCAGCATATGTCGCCATTACAACGTCCTCACAGCTGGGTAGGTCTGCTGTATATATTGAGTACAGGACTGGTCCAAGCACCGATCCTTGAGGTACTGATGCTTTGATTTCGTATAGTCCTGATAATTCGTCATTGTATTTCACTTGGAATCTTCTATCCAGCAGGTAAGATCTCAATAACATATAACATGAGTTCGGCAACATAGTCTTCAGCTTGTACAATAGCCCCTTATGCCAAACTCTATCGAACGCCTGTTGAATATCTAGAAAGGCAGCTGCACAATATTCTTTTTTTTCTAGCGCATCCCGTATTTTGTTAACCACACGGTGCACTTGTTCCACAGTGGCATGCTGTTCCCGGAAACCAAATTGATGGTTCGGTATTATATTTTCCTCATCCAAGATTGGTTTTAGTCTTCTCAGGAACAGTTTTTCGAATAACTTGGAGATTACTGGGAGGAGACTTATTGGTCTGTAGGAACTGGTCTCAGTAAGAGGTTTTCCGGGTTTTGGTATCATGCAGATCTGTGATATTTTCCATAGCTGTGGATAGTGGTGGATTCTAAGAATTGCATTAAATAGCATGGTTAGGAACACAACCGGTTTTCTCGGTAGATGTTTTAGAATTTCTCCAGTAATGAGGTCAAATCCAGGTGCCTTTCCGTTACTCAGGCTTTTAATTTCTCGGAACAGTTCAGCTGGTGTTATGTACTTTAAAGGCAAAGACAGCTGTTGGTCACTGTTTATAACAGATTCAATTTCATCTTCAAACCCTTGCATTGTTGAAGTATTTGGAGTAAATACTTGGCTGAGATGCTCTGCAAATAGTTCTGCCTTTTGTATTGGTTTTCTTACCCATGATCCATCTCGTGACTTTAATGGAGGTACAGGCTGTTGTGGTCTTCTAAATTGTTTCGTCAATTTCCATAGTGAGTAATTGTCACGTTTTGTGGCTGATAAGGATGATAGTCTTTGTTGAAAAGTACAGTTTTCATTTTCTTTGATCATCTGCTTTAATTCTCTAGCCGCCCTACTATACACCCTTCTGTCAATGGGATGTCTACTTAGTTGATATTTCCGTCTTAGCCTTCTCTTCTCTAAAAGTTTTTCACGTATTGCCTGTGGGATATTTGGTCCTTTATTTATTGTCTCTGTATTTGGCGTGCAAAGCCATGCTGCTTCTTGTATCTTGTTTGTTATGTAGAAGGTCGCTGCCTCTACATCTTCCGCTGTTCTGAGCCTAATATTCAGCTTTAACTCTGTGTCGAGATACTCTGCAAAAGCCATCCAATCGGTCTTGTTGTTACATAATGATGGATGCTGTTCTCTGTGGATTACAGTTGTACTGATAGTGCTTATTATGGGTGAGTGGTCAGATGTTGTATCAAGACAGTTTTCTATATCACAGTATGTGTTTGGAAATCCCTTAATGATGAAAAAGTCCAACAAATCTGGTACTTTGTTTTGGTCTGTAGGCCAGTGTGTGGGTTCTCCAGTGGAGAGTATCATTAGTTTTAGTGTGTCAATGCATTTCTTCAGCTCACGACCTCTTGTAGTTATAAGCCGGGATCCCCAGAACGTGTGCTTACAATTCCAGTCTCCACCGCATATATATTTGCTACCAAGTGTCTTGAAATAGTTGCTAAACATTTCTTTACTCACAGAGAATCTGGGTGGAGCATACACGGCACTCACATTGAATGAGCCACTTTTATCTTGGACTGTGATTGTTGTTGCTTGGAGGAAATCTTCTCTAAATTCACTATGAATATGATGTTTTATATTATTTTTGAGTATTACTGCAGTTCCTCCATGCGAGGTACCGTCAGGATGATTTGTGCAATATATGTTATAATTGTCAATTTTGAATATTTTCCTGTCGTTCAAGTGTGTTTCTGAAATCAACATTATATCAACTTTGTTAACTTCTAGTAATAGTTTCAGTTCATTTTTGTTTGGAGCTAACCCGTTTATATTCCAGGCTCCTATTCTCAGGCTAGTCATGGTGTGATCTACTTAGCAGTGTTGTAATGAGATTGATTAACATTCCCATTTGTTGTATTAGTAGATCTAATTTTTCAGCTTGATTGTTGATTGTCTCCAATAGAAAATACTGCATTTGGCTGTGGTTTTTATCTTCTCTAAAATTGTTGCCTGTCGATGTTGATTTATATGTGTTGTTTGGCTGGGAATATTTTCTTCCACTTGTTTTGTCGGTTTCTTGTATATTTGTGTTGTTTGGCTGGGAATATTTTTTTCCACTTGTTTTGTTGGTTTCATGTATTGGTATGTTGGTTTTCAGTGTTTGACTGTATGTCGGCTTGTAATGTTCAGAGCTTGTTCCTGCTGTTTGTGATTCTGGTATTTTGCCATGTGATTCATTTGTTTCCTTATTTGGAGCAGAATTATTTTGTGGTATTGAATAGTCTTTAAATTTGGGTTGATTTTTTCTACATTTTAATGCACGATAGACTTGACATCCCTTATAATTTGCTGGGTGACTTCCTTCACACAGTGCACAAATAGCTGGGGCGTTAATATCTTTTGTGCATTTTGTAGTGTTGTGAGAGCCCGCACATTTCACACACCTATAGGGTCGTAAACAATTATTTTTTGTGTGGCCATATTTTTGGCATCTGGTGCATTGTGCAATTTCCTTATTTTTTCTGGGATCTTCTATTTTTACTTTTTGGTGATATATGTATTGAATATTTTTCACGAGTTTGTTGTTTTCATGTGGTTCCAAGTTCACAAAAAATACATTATATGGTTCTTTTGTACTTTTTCTACGAGCATTAAGAAGAAGTTATGCACTTTTCTCCGTATACCCGAGAGTGTTATCTCGTCGAATTCTAACTTATACGGTTGTCTTTTACGGGGAGGGAGTGATTTGACATCACCATCACTTTTCTTCTCTCTTAGAATTCTGTATACCGTGGCAGTAGATACTCCTGCAGTCTCAGCCGTCTTTGACACCACATCTATTCTTTTTGGAGATTCAGTTTTAGGCCACATCTCCATCACTAGTTTGTGTATATTAAGGACTACTTCCTTATCACTGGCCATAAGAGGACTTTGCTTCGCTCGTTTCTTTTTGGGTGAAACATTAATCGGGTTCAGGTTGCGTTTCCTGCCTTGCAACCCGCTTGGGCCGGGTTCAGTTCCGTCCATAGTCAATAATAACAAATAATAATAACAAATAATAATAACAAGAACACTAACAGGCAACAGAAACAACAAAATAACAATAAACTTCAACAAAAAATTAACAACAAACTACTAAAACCGCTATGAAACAATATCAACGCACACGCTCCGAACTTGGAAAAAATGTGAGTGACATAAGGGCGTTGTGACGTTTAATCTGTCAAAAAATTCAACACTGTTTATAACCTCTGCTTCTTTAGGTCTTTTATAGACCACGTTTCCGATTGAAGTAAATTATATCAACACAAATAATTAACGCAATGTAAATATTAAGGAATATGACTGAAAGTATTACTATAATAGATTATTACATTCATTTAATATTTACTTTGAAATAATAGTACTCAAAAAGACGTTTTAGAGCAATGTTTTTGTACAACCATTATGTTGCGTGTAACGTGCCCAATAAAAAACCTTTATTTCGTTCTGTATCATGCTAAAATAAATGAACTATAGGCTACCACGGCTTTTTGAGTTTAGTATATTTCAATTAAGTGACTGAATCGGGCGTTACTTTTCGAAGTTTCATGTATTGTTTTTCATTCGAAAGTCAATTTCCTTTCGGTGGTTCTTAGACATGTTTGGTAAAAATCGGTCCAGTCCAGTAGTTTGAAAAGTACCTATCAGCTCTTTTCCAAAATGATGTGAGGCATTTTTGGCATAAATTTGAATTATTTTTTAATTTACGTACTATTAGTTTTTTTTTTATATGATTAGAAAGTCAAACGAGCAAGTGGGTCACCTGATGGTAAGTGATCACCACTGCCCATAGACACCCGCAACCCCGGAGGGATCGCAGATGTGTTGCCAACCTAGAGGGCTAAGATGAAGTGCCTCTTAGTTCTTTAGTTATATTCTCTCTTATTACTCGATTAATGCGTGGGGTGTTTTTAAATTTTATGTTGTTGATTTTAATGTTATCAACAACATAATGTTATGTTAAACTGTTATGTTTAACTTAACTTGGAAGAAAATTACATCTAACTGTTAGCGGACGTTATGTGTGACCCGAACTGCACGGTGATTGATTGCTTGCAGTTATTAGGTCATGTTCCTCTGCATACTAGGTATAATAATATACAAGTTGTTACAAAACTACCCGTAAAGCCGAAAGGAGGTTAAATGTGACCTTATAACAAGTCCATCCAACTAATATTTTAAACGCGAAAGTATGGCAGGATGGATGGATGTTTGTTTGTTACTCATTCACGCCAGAACGGCCCAACGAATCTGGATTAAATTCGGCACATAGATAGAGAAAAGTCTGGAATAGCACATAGGCTAATTTTTATCCCGGAAAATTGCGTAGTTCCCGCGGGATAGCGATAAACGAATATTTTGCGGACGAAGTCGCTGGCAACAGCTAGTTTACAATATTTAAGAAACCCAGTATGGTTTCCTGAGATGACAGTTCACTAGGGTTGACAATATGGCTTTGATATTTTACGGGTTATTTTCTAACACGTTGTATATACTTTTTAGTTAAGGCGCTGTCAACAGCAAATGACCTTGAGCAACGCCACTCTTCCTTCACACATACGGTTCGCGTGCCTGTTAGTGAAAGAGAAGAAACTATTCCGGCAGCTTGGCGCGCGTCTAAAATCTTGGAAAAAAGACACAAATAATAAGATATAAAAAAAAGTATGGATTATTTGTGAAATGTGACTCGTTAGCCGTGTAGCTATGAATATGTTGACTTCATGTTTTTAATTGCAGACCCATACATCGAAAAAATATAGACATAGAACCGTTTAATGATGATTTTAAGACCAATCTTTGCAATTAATTATTATTTCAATCATATATCGAGTCCGTCCAGCGTTTTTGAAATATGATGAAAATGAACATATATTTTTTTGTATTTTTTTTTTGTGTGTAGTTTTTCTTAAAAAAGTGCTTAAATAACATCAATTTCAACAAAATTAGGTGTTGTCAGCCTCTTAAACCCCTCCGCAAAAGAGGAGTGTTATAAGTTTGACGAGCGAGCACCTTACGTTGTATATTGTCCAGTAGGCTTATTGTCTAACTCACTCGCAATCGCCATCGTGTTCATTTTGACAGTTCATGTATGGGCTGACAATTGGCATCGGAATCAGCTAGCTGTCACATTCATACAAGAACTGTCAAAATGAACACGATGGCGATTGCGAGCGAGTTAGACAATAAGGCTACAGGTAGCGAAATGACTTGGTCTGTAAAACGACTTAATATTAATGTTTCAATAGGTAAATGGTGTGGTCTGTCACCATGGGATTATAAAAACAGGTCATTTTGCATATTTGCCTATATTAAAATTTGTTATCTTATCTTATCTTACTAATATTATAAAGGCGAAAGTTTGTAAGTTTGGATGTTTGTTGCTCTTTCATAGCAAAACAGCTAAACCAATTCTATTGAAATTTAGTATAGTGATAATTACAGTCCCGGGAAAGGACATAGGATAGCTTTTATCTCGGAATATCGCATAGTTCCCGCGGATGCGAATTCTGCGCGGTCGGAGTCGCGGGCAACAGCTAGTGTAAAATAAATACGAACCCATTTTTTTAATACACTCACTAATCCCGGCTACCCGTGCGACCCTTACGGGGTGGACAGAGCCTAAAGTAACAAGACCTAAAGGCCACGTTAAGCATGATTGTGGGCGTTTAGGTGGAAGGGAAATCAAAATAGTGACGGGTTGCTAGCCGCATTGCCTATAACTTCGATTGGATTTTTTTAAATATGCTACTTTAAAACATTACCACTGGCCTCTGCCCAAAAGTAGGACGTACACATGCTATAGAATGATGATGAGGACATAACTTTTTTTTTTTTTAATAAATTAAAATTAAAAAAAAAAAAAAAAGTAGGACGTACACATGCTATAGAATGATGATGAGGACCCCCCTTGTTCATAAACGCACTATAGGCTTCTGCTAACTTAGCAATCGTTTGTCCTTATCTGTCACTTTGACATTTACCTTTCACAGATAAGGACAAACGATTGCTAAGTTAGCTTTTATGATTAAGGGGGTACGTCTCGAACACCTCATCATCTTTGTCATACCTACTAAACTTTTAACACTAAACAGGCACCGTCCAATCAAAACAAGACATCCTGGACTACCTGACCTGGACGTATTTCTTCCGGCGACTGTTGAAGAACCCTTCGTACTACAATCTAGAAAGCCTAGAGCCTCAGGACATTAACTACTACCTGTCCAACCTGGTCCAGACTTCTTTGGACGCCTTGAGCAGTGCCAATTGCGTGGAGATCGAAGAGGTAAGAACTAATCAACAGTTGACACCTGGGGACTACTGATGGACATAAGACCTTCTACTATGGACCGACCGCTTAGCTGAGTCCTCGCCCGCGCGGCACAGGGGCGCGGGGTAGGCGACAAAGGGGGCCGAGAGAGGTGCGGGCGGCAGCGCACTACCCGCCCGCACCGCTCTCGGTTCCCTTTGTCGTCCTATAGTCTGGCAGCTAAATCACTGCAGCCAGATGACACTTCCAAATGTCATTTTACGAAATAATGATACCACATTTATTTCACTAGTGCTCGACTAAGGTCACGTAATGAATGATTTGATTATTGAACGAACGAAATATTTTATGAATGTCACATTCTTAGTTTAGTATATTTTAAATTGAGGGGTGTGAGATTCATATTAATGAACAAAAACGACTTTTCTATTTCCACTTTGCACTGCAACCAAACTCAAAACTTTAAAGGCTTAGTCCGCTGATTCGGAATAATTTAAGTTTTTAAGTAAAGTACAGAGGTAGAAAAAAATATTAATGCAATAACTGTTGTTTTATTTATGGCAAAATGGGGAATGAGTTGAAAACTAGTAACTGATTTGACATGCTTCCGCAAATTTCCAAATCGCGCTCCTACACTACTACTAACTAGAAAACATACAAAAACCTTTTGAACAAATCATTTTATTAAAATACGCTTTGAAAATTCTCTATTTCAACATAAACGACGCAAATTAATTTCATTACATCGTTCATTCTTTCATTCACTCACTAAGTCACATCACTATTTAATATTTGCCAAAAACTGACAACACTGAAAGTGTCATCTGGCTGCAGTGATTTATCTGCCAGACTATACCCCGCGCCCCTGTGCCGCGCGGGCGAAGACTCAGTTAAGCGATCGGTCTATAGAATCTCCATAGCGATCAACGATAAAAATAAATTGATTTGAGACCTCTGCAGGTCATTATCTTAAATTTAAGAGCCCTTGGGCCTTACCATGACGTCCTAATTCCGACTCTGTTCAAGTTTCTAGCTGTCACTTTTAGTATGAATCTGACAGCGAGCGAACCTAAACTGAATCGCATTAAGACGTCAAGGTAAGGCCCCAGCTCTTGTCGGTGGAGTAATCGCCGTGCATTAGTAGGTTATACTTATCACCCTTTTGATGAAATAAGGTGGTCATCTAACGGTAAGTGAGCTACCCGAATTATTGTAGAGTAGAAGTGAAAACAATTCCCGACAAGAGCTTTTCGTGGTGCTAACCGATGTGAGGTTTAGCGACACACTGCCGGCGCGCGGACACACACACTTGGGCTTCGCCCACACTCAATACGTATAGCTATGTATACGTTAACACACACACACATAACACCCGCGTTTGAATCTGAGCTCGCTCTTCGAGTTCTCGAAAATTATGCGCAAAATGACATTTGAAATTTACCATGAGCTTTTCGCTGAAGAAAAACATTGTGAGGATTCCTATTAACACCTGCGAAGCAATTCAATGATGTATGATTCATACAGTATGAAGCGCCCAATCTGTTCTAGGTCTGCGTAGGAAATATAGCTCATATTGAGAGTAGGCCAGTGCCCACTAGTGGGAGGTATATAGGCTGGAGATGAAAGAAAGAAAGACACACAAATATAGCATACACACAATGACATGACATGTCTTATATGCATAAATGGCGGCGCAGCTTTCTAGTATCCCTAGTCATCTTATGTATACTATTACTATTTACGTTTAGGACCAACGCACACTGCAGACCACTTGGATGGGCCGCATAGCGTCCTACTACTACCTGTCCCACAAAACCATGGCCCACTTTAGTCGCAACTTGCAAGGGAACTTGGACTTGGATTCGCTTCTGCGGGTGCTTAGCGACAGCGAGGAATACGCCACTCTGCCGGTGCGGCATAATGAAGATGTCCTGAATGGGTGAGAAATGCTTACATTACAGTCCTAGGATGGCAAAATAAAATGGCAGGTTATATGTTTTACGCTTTACCTTGGTCTGAGAGAAAAAAATAAAAATACCGTGGTTATGATTACGCATCCCTCTTTATAATGCTTTAAGTATGAAAAGTTAAATGCCACATCACTCAGTTCCTGTGGAAAAGTTGTGAAGTTGTGTCTCCACGGTGACTAGGATACAAAACTTAGTTAGTTTGGTCTCGTAGAGAGGATAAATGAAAGAAGATTAACTTAACAGTTTTATATGGCGATTGTGAATGGGTGCGTTGGAAAGCGAAGTCCTAAATAGACGGACGTTTTGTGACCAAGTTTGGTCCCGCCAATTTGGTCCGTATTTTGCTCATGCGCAGGTATATCGCCAGGAGCTCTTTTTACGTGCGTTGATTTGTATCGAACAACGTAGATCGATTAGTTTATCCGTCGATCACCCAAAGCACACTAATCGATCGTAATCGTTAGGGAACACAGAAAATTTTATTTTTAAGCCGCATTGTCAGACTGGAATGACCTTGAAATTTTTACCTATTTTCCCTAGCGAGCTGTCACAGCAATGCCGCTTACCCGTCGACCCACTATCACTGGACTCTTCCAACGTCAAAGCCTTCTTACTCCTGCAAGCACACATGTCGCGACTCACTCTGCCCAACACCGACTACCTGACGGACACCAAGTCTGTTCTCGACCAGACTATTAGGATATTACAGGTGAGACCAATCCGACGAGCAGACTTTAAAATAGAAAATACTAGCTTCTGCCCGCGACTTCGTCCGCGTAGAATTAGAGTTAAGAACTGATGTTGACAGTATATTCTGTAATAATTATTAAAGTCGCGACTCTAGGCGGCTACGATCTTTGACATGTTTATCGCTATCTCGCGGGAACTATGTAATTTTCCAGGATAAAAAGTAGCCTGTGTTAATCTAGGGTAGCAGCTATCTCCGTTCCAAATTTTATCTAAATCCGTCCAGTAGTTACAGCGTGAAGAAGACGATTGTTAGACGATGATCTACGTCACTCTATTTGTGATAACGTCTTATAAATCGATGAACTTGAACACCGCCTGCACACACGAAAAAGTGTCACGTTCCGCGTGACGTCAGAGCTAGCAGTTTTCATCAATGTTTCTTTATGACGTTATCACGTAAAACTCGTCCGTAAACCGACTTTACAGACACTACAGGTTTTTTAATTCCGCTTTTGTCACGTACTTTTTTTTTTCAGGCAATGATAGACACATCAGCGGAAAACGGCTGGCTCTCAGTCTGCCTCTCCTGCCAGATGCTAATGCAGTGCATCATCCAAGCCCGCTGGCCTTCTGATTCTCCCCTCACAACCTTGCCCCATGTGGAGTCGCACCACCTTTACATGTTCACGCAAATGGCCAACGAGTTGAAGAAGCCATGCACAGTACTTAACGGGCTGAAAGTCAGCTGTGCGAGGAATTATGAGGCGCTGGCCAAACATCTGAGGAGGGAGTTCGAGACTAATCAGATTGAGCAGATACACAGGGTGAGTTGTTGGTTTAACTTGATGACATGATAGTTTAGTTTACGTTTGGTATAAGTGGTTAATTTTATAGTCTTGTCGAGATCTCCATCTTGATGACATCGTTAGATATCAAACTTCCTTAGAAACAAGATCTACTGTTTACTGACTGTATTCTGGGGCCTCACCATGAAATTTTAATGCGATTCAGTTTAGGTTCGCTCGTTGTCAGATCCATACTAAAAATGACAGCTTAAGCCTGAACTGAGTCGGAATTATGACGTCATGGTAAGGCCCAGTATGATCTACTAATTACGTAATCAGTATCTTCATTCTTCTTTCTATATAAAAAATAATTGCCGTTCGATACTCTCGCTAAAACTCGAAAACGGCTAGACCAGTTTCAAAGTCCAGGGCAGGTTTAAAAGGCGAAATAATACTGAAATTTGGAAAAAAAACTAAGGTCTATTTATTCATACTAGATACTAAAGTGACGTTACCTGTGTTGCCTGTTTTTTGCAATTCAAAAATAGTGATGTGCCACCACTAGCGAAAGTTAACGATAAATTAAATTTAGTATAGATTTTTGTATGTATAAGCTAGTGTAATAAACTAATAAACCATTAAAGTTGCTTGATTATGATAATCGTATGTTTTTCTTAAAATATATGTAACATGACCAAACCTCTTGTATCCAGACCACAAACATTATCGATGGTTTCGAGTACACCACTAAACAATAAAAGCTGGTATCATTATTTCACAATTTGACATTTGCAATTGTCAATTCAGTATCTAGTATGAATAAATAGACTATAGGACAGCTGCGAAGCCGCGATCAACGGCCTAGTTTCATAAAAATGTCTTAAAACTTCTTGAAAAACTTAACGATTGTTCAACAGGCGATATGTGATTTGCCGACTCTGGACCTGAAGCTCAAAGTGCGCGGGCTGTGGTTCGACTGTGACGGCGAGCAAGACAAGGCGGTGAGGCAGCCGCCGCAGCGGGACCAGTGGCTGCCTTTACACGCCGAACAGGTACCATAGGGCATGCTCCCGGGAAATACCGATTCTGAAATTCCCGGGAAATCCCGGGAATTTCATAGTGTCGAAAGAACCGGTTCTGGAAATTCAATACCGGTTCTCCTGATTCTTTAAAAAATACATTTATGACAAATCAGGGACTTCCAAAGCATCGGAAGGATTGTTTTTGTGATTTACCACCATCCCACCCCACCACCACTTTTAGAAAATAATTTGGTTACTATTATTTTCAGTCGTTATTTCTGAGGAAAATATTACTGTAGGTGTATGATTCGTACATTAATAAGCTAAGCATATACATACATTATAATGCACTGTTAATTTGTACCAAGAACTGGGAAGAACCGGGATTCCCGGTACCAGGACTGCTCAGAACCGGGAAATGAAATTCTTGGAACCGGATCGGTACTGCATGCCTTAGTACCAGTATGTGATCTTCCACCATGGGATTCCTGCATTCTGATTGGCCAGCAGAAGGTCAGACAGGACACTATAGAGTTGAGCAAGAAGCTACTATGTTCAATATGGGTAGTAGTTAATGGACCCGATTCTACATCGGCCGCTAAAATTGACAATATTTCAATTTTTTAAGAGCTACTTTTTATTGTCTGGCTGGAAAGAGCGCACAAATTTAAGACACCCATATTTTTTTATATTCGTGAAAATCTTGTATTTTCTTGGAAAAATCCATTTAAATCGTTGCTCAAGCAGAAAGGACGTAAGTAACAAACGTCAAGTATTAGCGAAATGACGTCACTGCTTTGTTTCGTACACTTAAAAAAACGTTGAAATAATTACATTAATTGACCGCTAAAACCTGTGCTTAAATACTTTGACAGTGAATGCAGTTGTCACTGTCGATGAACGTCAAAACGAGCTGACAAACTCAAAGAGAATACTTCACAAAAAATATGATTTTAAATGAAAACTTGCAAAAATATTATCATTATTGCCCGGCAAAGAGTTATCTAGTGTTCCCGATGTTAACAAAGCCGAGCGGTGTGCGAATGAATTAACCGTCAGCTGTCAGTAGTGTTTGTGTTGTGAAAGTTGTAAATGTCAAAGGGAAACCCGGAAGACAAGGTTTTTTATAATGGCAGTATTGGACCGGCCGCTGGACGTCATTTCCTGTTTTACATATTTTGCTCATTTTTCCAAAAAATACTGTACGAAAAAATCCAAAAATATTTTTTTTGTGTTCTACAAGTATTTCTCTCGAAATGGTTTTTGATTTATGAATATAAAGAAATTTGAAATATTGTCAATTCCTAATTTTATTTAGGCGGCGCTAAATCCCTTTACTATTCTATGAGCAGCTGTAATAATCAGACCCCGTTATGAGTGGTGAAAATTCATTGAGATAGAATCATAGGGTTGTCACACAATATTCATTTAATTCGTGTACATTTGACATACTGGTATAAACGTCAATCAATAACTATTGGAGAAAAAATATCGTCTATTGCACAATTTTACTAAAATTACAAACCATTTTTTCCGCGTCGCATTCGGTTTATTTCCAGTTTTGCCATTTGCTCCATTTTAAACTGAGAGAATTCAACAAGATTATCCAGGAAGTTCATATATCTTTACCGAACATAAAATTAAGTAAGTACCTATATAACATCAGACATATTTTGACAAATATATGTCAATTTAGTACCTAAGTATTATTATAGAGTTCAACCACCAAATGAAACCTTTTTTAAGGCAATTGGCTTCACATTATATATACCTATGAATGAAATAAGTAGGTATATTGTTTTGATCAAATATTAGGTACCTATACCAAATTATACACGTGTAAATATTTATGTGTAGTGCCAGCCCTAGTATTTTTATTGAATTTTCACCACTGATAACGGGGTCTGGTAATAATCAAATGACAACGCAAATTTTAAAATTAGAAAATTTTGTTTTTGGCAATTTAGGCGATGGGCACGTAGAATCGCGTCCAATGTTTAGTTGTTGTGTGCCATAGTTAGAAACTCGATTAATATTGGTCAAAAATTTGGTTCTGGTATTTATATACTGTACTCTTATGTATACCGTAAACAGCTAGTTCAACTTTGCCACCTGACTCCAACATTGCCAAAGCTGGTTTAGGCATTGGTAGATTACCCGAGACGATAAAAGTTATAAAACCTTTACGGTTGAATAATCCAGATACTCATCTGTGTGTGTGTGTGTGTGTGTGTGACTATAACTGCACGTTACATTAACTAAAGACCCTAGTGTAGCGTGGCGTTTCACTTGCGACAGGCTCGCACCCGGCTATAAGTCCTTAAACTAGTATCGGCAATGTTGTTGCCAGATGGCAAAGTTGCAACATTATAACGTTTTTTTCTTCTCCAGGAATACACCCTGCTAATAGACATGCAGCGTCGCGGCGGCAACCCTAACACGGTGCTGTGTCCGCGCTTCCCCCGCGGCAAGAATGAGGGCTGGTTCGTCACGCTCGGCACCGTGGAGCACGGCGAACTGCACGCACTGAAAAGGGTCCCAGCTAGGGGGACAGCTCTTGTCACCTTCTACACGCCCGCTTACAGAGGTAAATAACCTAACATAAAAAATCTTATCTACACCAAAAATATACATACATACATACCGTCACACCTCTTTCCCACAGGGGTAGGCAGAAACTACTTTATTCCACTTGCTACGATCCTGACATACCTCTTTCGCTTCATCCACATTCATCAATCTCTTCATACATGCTCGCCGGTTTCGGGTACTCTTGACGTAACCTTTTTCCAAAACGTCCCCAATATACCAAGAATATTTTATGTATAAATGGCGACCAAGACCCACAAGCCCATAACTCACTAGCTTTCGCTGTAATAAGTTATCAGATCCAGGAAAAGCCAAGCCCCTTAAATCTTATTCGCTAATCCTGCTGCTAAGCAGCAGTGCTTGCGCTGCTGTGTTCCGGTGTGGAGAGTAAGACAGCCGGGGAAATTACGGGCACAAGAGGCATTTCATCTAAGTCCTCTAGGTTGGCAACGCATCTGCAATCCCTCCGGGGTTGCGGGTGTCTATGGGCAGTGGTGATCGCTTACCATCAGGTGACCAACATGCTCGTTTTCCTTCCTATTCACATTAAAAAAAAAAAACTTTACGAGTAACCCTAGAACTTGATTTTAATCTGTGAATTAATTTCTCCGACTGTGGAAGCTAGTGTTAATTGATCCTTGAGTGCCCCTGTTATCATTTTATGTTCCATAGAAAGTGCAAAGGTGCTTAGGTTATCGTTAGATAAATAACACGCAAATCTGCAACTTAGGTATAATTAGGACGTGTGACCCGCCAATGTACTTAGATCTCTACAGTACTAACACATCGTCATTCAACCAATTTACAAAAACCTTCATAAATAATAAAATCAGAATTTAAGTTTGTTGATTACATTATTTAGTCTAATTATTTTTTGTTCACAGGGCGCATTATTTACACGTTGTATTTGATGAGCGATTCATACATGGGATTGGACCAACAATTTGATCTGCAGTTTGAGCTGATTGATCCCTTGCCCGAAGAACGAGTGGACAGAGTTTATGATAACATAGACAAAACTATTATTGAATAAGTGTTATAAGTACCTATGTACAAACAAATATAAATATGTATAAATAAATTATTTTGAATATTGTTCTATTTTTTGTGGGAGTGTTTCGGGTTTACAATTTCGGCATTATTTGTAGTTGGCGAATAGTCGGCGACTATTCGGCAAAAAATGACGACTAGTCGGTTGCTATATTTTTAAAAAAAGGGCGCATAAATGAAACCACGGTGACTAAATCAAATGTCTTCTAAAGCAATTATTGTACGCAAGTTAAAAAATTACTTAGAAAATTTAGCAAAAACATGGTAACTTGAAATCAAAATGTAGCAAGTGCTGTCAATTAGCCGAAGGCGGACAATTTGATCGGAACGGCTGCAGGAATAAAGCGATTTGACGAGCGCCGCAATGATCGGCAATGCCGAATAGTCATTTTTGCAACCGACTAGTTGGGTAGTCTGCAAAAGCCGTAGTCGGCCCATCACTAAGTTTACATGAAATAGGGTGGCCAATGAGCAAGTGGGTTACCTGATGGTATGTGATCATCACCATCTATGGACACCCGCAACACCAAAGAATATCAGATGTGTTGTTAGCCTAGAGGACTAAGATGGAATACCTCATTGTGCCAGTAATTTGACCGAATGTCTTACTCTCCTCACAGCACACAGCAGCACAAGCACTAGTGACTGGAAAATATCATTCACATAGGCTTTATAGTTTAGTTAAATTCATATGACATAATAATATGAAGAACAGTAAACAGACAGACAGAAGAAAACTTTAAAGGTTCCATTTTCGACATTTCGGCTACAGAACCCCAAGAGCACAGGCAAGTCACAAATAAAAACAAAAGAACTGCTCATACATTTATTTCAATATTTACAACAATGAGATTTGTTTACAATTCAAAAGCTATAACAAAAATAGACAATTTGCTTACTGCAATCAGTCATTACATGTCTATTTGAAATTATCGGAAGCATTCTAAAATTATTACATGGAATATATCTATTAAGTAGTTAGGAGTGCCAAGTATAGTGCAAATGCAAAATGATTAAACTTTGTTTATTTATAAAAATAAATTAGGACATTTTAAATGCAAGTGAGAGTCGCGGTTTAAGTGGCCTGTATACATCACTTAATAATCAATACAGCTGATCCCAGTCAAAGAATCAAATCTGGGATTATTAAATCAGTGGAATGACAGCTAATGGCCATTTTTATGGGCAGATTACCAAACACAGATTTCTTTTTTTCTTTCTGTCTTTCCTGGGTTTTTGACTCCTCATTTTCTACCTCAAACCCCTCTTCCCTATTTTTAAACTATACTTCATATAATTTAGAATGAGAAACCATGATAACATTATATTGCGGCTGGTCAACTATTTCTTACCCAGCAAACAGTACAGTGCAATAGTTTGGCAGCCGCAAAATAACATTGTTTTAATGCCACTTTATTTGCGTGGCGTCAATTGTTACTCTAGTACAAATCGTAAAGAGATTACAGTTCATGCGTCGCAATATAATGTTTTTGTGGTTTCTCATCCTAAATTAAAAGAAGTATAACATGTATAAAACCCTATAATGATATGGCTAGAAATGTACCTATATGATTTAACATTTATTTATTATCAGGACAATTTGGCTATACGAGGAAGCTAATATTACTAACATTTTGCTAAACACTTGAAATTCAATACTTATTGAAAAAACAAAGACTACCTTGTAAGCACAACACAGGACATAATTTGGATACAATGCAATGGATTCATATTACATATGAGATGTAAGACTAACATTGTTACAATGAAATATGATTAACACATAGAAAATAATATCACGCAAATTATAAGCACATATTAATTCGACAATCTGTTATTCTCCCATAACATTAATTTCTTTGGTTAGAACACTCACACAAGATCAAATATTGTATGAGTGCTGGCAGACTGTTATTTACGTTTCTTCTGCTCATAATCTATAGCCCTGGCTTCAGAGACAATTTGCCGTTCCCTGGTCAAGATGCCATCTAGCTGCTCCGTAAATGCATCAAATGAAAATTTGGTTTCGAATCTCTTTCTTCCAGCCTCACCTAACCTCTCTCCCAAATCATGTGTTAACATCAAGGTACTCATCGCATGAGCAAATGCTTCACTTGTTGGCTCACAAAGGAAACCTGTGATGTCATTTACTACTGTCTCCATCGGACCACCACTGTTAACTGCTATAACAGGTTTACAGTAATACATAGCTTCTAACGGAACAATACCAAAGTGCTCGTTAGATGGGGTGTAGACTAGGGCCTTGCAATGATACAATAACGACACCTTCTCAATGTCTTTTGGTGATTTCAGAAATATCACCTTGTCTTCAATGTCTAACTCTGCTGCTAAGTCCGTCAATTCAATATAGTGCTCCATATTTTCCAAATTTATTGGATCGAAGCCACCAGCCATTATCAGTTGTGCCCTATTCCAATCAGCGTCTGGAACAATATGTTTCAAATTCTCAAAGGCTCTCAAAGCCAGTTGTAGATTCTTTTTCCTCTCATATCTATTGATAGATAAGAAGATGAACTTATCTGTGCCAATAGGGACTACTTCTTTCAAAGGCATGGGAGATGTAGTTCTGAAGAACTCTGTATTGATAGATGGGTAACAGATATCAGGCAGTTCCTTTATATTCTTAAATGCATCTTTGTAAACTCGAGCAGTGTACTTGCTGTTTACCAACACTTGATCAGCTTTTGCTGTTGTCAATTCTTCTAGCCAATTCAGTGGAGCCCTGTATAATTTCTTCAGAAGTCCCCCTTCTGAAGACAGTAGCTTGTCAGGGTGGTGACAGTAGAATACCACTCTGAACGGACCTCTCGCCATTTTCAAAAATGGAATGCATAATGATATCAGGTCACAGAAAATGAGTGTTGGTTCTTCTACTGGGATTACATACCAAGCTAGATACACTGCAGCGTAGACCATGCGAGCGTAGGCACACGCCGCCTTAAAACGACCGAAAATAGAACGTGGTATCCAATCTCCGACAACAGTAACGGGAAAACTACCATCTCTAGTCTCGGCGAAGCAGTGTGTGGGATCGTGGTGGTTTGTATAGAAGGAAACCTGGTGTCCTTTATTTCTGAACGCCAATGCGGCATCCAAAACCAACCGCTCAGCCCCTCCGATGCCCAAGTCCGGGTGCAGGAATAATATCTTGACCATTTTATAAAGTTCTAATGTCGCCCACGAGAAAACGAACTAACCGAAGAAATAAACGAGTTAGATCTATCGCATTGGAACTTGTAAACACTACACTTGCATCATTTTAAAATGAGTCAACAAAGCAATCACACGCTACTTTTGTGAATAAAATGTGAGTGAGCGAGCAAAACAGAATTTAGATCGAACCACAGTGCGCCACGGATGAACTGTCAAAAAGAAATGAAATATTGACGATTTGTTTCTAGTTTGGATTGTCAGCTTACTACGCTTATCTTTCGGTTGAATTTGCTTTGAGTATGCCATTTTTTTTTTCTTGCTTTGACTTGACATCAGACACGTTTAAAAACTATTCTTCTGCATTAAAAATATTCATGAAGTTGAGGTTGGGTAGGGTTGGGTTTATAAAATTCTAACATGCTTTTTTATTATGTCGACCTTATGTATTACGTGAATTTAAGTTTATCATTTGAAAAATTTACCAATGGACTCTGACGAAATAAAATTGTGCTACGAAATTCGAAGTTCGTATCATACCGTTCTTCTCACTCTCCTATTAAATGCCATTAGTGTAAGCGGGCGGTACCATCAGTCTTGAATTAAATGGCAGCACTTTAGTAAATTTTTTTGAAGAGTTCTTTGAATTCGCCGTTCATAGAATAGAACTCACTTTATTTTTCATTTGGTTTGAGCTTAAGGGCTGAATGATACTGAATAGTTTTTCTTTATTAGCCCATAATATTTATGTCCCACAGCTGGGCAACTCCCTTAGATTTCCAACATGCCCTGTCTGAGCCTGTCTGTATTTAAGTCTGGACAGTCGCTCGAGAATGCGTCTATGTCATCCTGGCACTCCGCTGATAGCTGTCCTGGGGCATCAACTGAGTGGTAACACATGCATAGGGTGCATGCGGCAGGAAATAATAAGTATTATCACATTTATCACAAAAATTCAAAACACTATGATGTATCTAAGTACTTATTATTATTACTGGTAAAGAAAACAACATCATCTTAGAATCATTTTTTAATCTTTAAAATGATAATAATTTGTTCATTATTCTACTTGAGTATTACTTGAAGTTACAAGCACTAGAATCAAATTAAACTGCATACAAACATACTATTAACAAAATTGAAAACATATTACAATTCATCTTTTCGTTCAATCTTCACTAGATCTACATGGAATGTAAGAGTAGCAGCCTTGGGTATCTTTGGTGGTGCACCAGCTTCCCCATAGGCTAGTTCTGGAGGAATGACCAGCTTTCTTTGTTCTCCTTCACACATGCCCATAAGGCCTTGATCCCATCCTTTGATGACCTGACCCGACCCCAGTGTGAATGTTAAAGGATTGCCCCTTGGAATTGAACTGTCAAACTCAGTGCCATCATCTAATGTACCCTGAAATAAAAAAAGCGATCATTAAATGTTTGCATAGCTGGTGCAAAAGTGAATCGAGATTCTAACAAAAATTTAGGAAGTTTTATGTGACGATCTGAGGTAATGATCCTAAAGAATAATGGCAGAATACTTTTATAGATCGGCTAGTAACATAAAGATGAACGTCGCTTACTTACTGTGTAATGCATATGAAGTAAATCTCCTTTTCTGCTTTTGACAGGACACTCTGCAGGCCTTTTCTTGACTCCAATTTGTAATTTCTTTGGTGCAGAATTTGCTATGACAACATGGGAAATGACGCTCATTAATACTAAAACAAACAGTAGTATCTTGCAGACGGTTGCTACAGCGGAATTCATGGTGGATTCATTCAAATTTATATTTTAGTTTCAATCGCTACACTGTACTATATTGCTATTATAATTAACAGTCGAAAGTGCCGAAACATAAAAACCAAACACAACACAGCACAGTACACACACGAACACCAATTGAATATGAATTGAATTGATTGAATTTGGATTGATTGACGTGGGATTTTACTCGAGTCACTGAAAAAACTGTCCAAACTAGTCACTTGACTCCCAAAGAAAAAATATTATTGAATACTCACATGTTGCTACTAGCCGATAATGTTTGTTATATTTTTTGTGAAATTACTTAAAGCTGAAAAAAAATAAACCTGCTTTTATTTTACCATGCGGTTGATCATGCACGCATGACATAGAAAAACGCAACCTCGAACAGTCTAGAGACGCGAATGTTTGACATTTACTTAACTTAACTTGACAACGTCTTGACAATGACAGATGACAGCTTGAGCTTGTAATTGTATAGCGTTTGTTTTGTGTTTGTATAGTATGTATGTGTATCAAACAAAATAAAATAATACGCAAGCATTGATTGATTAAAACCTGTGAAAATGAATACACCGAGACAAACACTGCGATTAGAAAGCTATAAAAAGTACTTACTGAACAGAAACACAGCATCGTCCACTGTCGGAGCGTATATCGAGAACTGTATGGTTACCGAAGATGAAGCCGCTAAACATTCGTTTCATAAAGTTATGGTAAGTTAAGTAATTTATTTCGGTACGAATACTTTAATAAATTTTAAAATAGCCAATATAAATTACAACACCACTTTTTTGTAACTTTCCAGGTTCACAACTGGCCTGATACTGATATAGCGCTCTTTGACACTATAAGCGACTACTTCCAGACATCTATCATCCCAGTGAACTATACATCTCAGGGAGATATAACTACGTTTTACACAAGCAGCCTCAAGTTTATAACAAAGGTTATAAAGTTTGACTTTATGTTCCCGTACAAAAGGAGCATGTTTAACTTAGACCTGCTGTTTAATGATCGGGTATCCTCGGATTGTTTTGGCAGCCGGATAACTGTAGACGATGTGGTTGCCGGTGTGGTGAGCAGTAGACTGAATGACAAAATGGTGTTAAATTTGTCAAACTTCTGTAATGATCCAGGTATGTTCCTCATTGAAAATAAACAGTTGCATTAACTGGAGATAAGTAAAACATTCTCTGTAATTGTGTTTTTTTTTGTTAGGTTACTTTTTTTGGGACGGTTTTGACTATAGTCTGACTAATATTTCTGAAATCAAAGCCAAATAAAAACTGCAATTTTGTGCTAATATCAAAGTAATTTTGGAGGATAAAATTAAATGATTTATGTTTAAATTTGCAATGTTACAGAATTTGCTGAGAAAAAGATTCATTTCTACAAGCTCAGCCTGCTGTCTCTTTACAAAATCCTCATGTTAAGGATGGGAAGGGACACCAGATGTCTAGACTTAAGTAATAATAATTTAAGGTAATGGAAATATTTTTAGTAGAACCAAGTATAATAATAATAATTATGTATTTTAGTCAGAAAACGGGACTTAATCACGTTAATAATTATGTATTTTAGTCAGAAAACGGGACTTAATCACGTAAATAACACGTATTTTTGTAAATACCTCAATGTTTCGGACACGGCTTTGCGTCCATGGTCCTCTGGAGACCATGGATGCGAAGTCGCGTCCGAAACGTCAAGATATTTACAAAAATACGCGTTATTTACGTGATTAAGTCCTGTTTTCTTATTGTAATAATGTGTGAAAATCGCGAAAGTTTGAATCGATACATATGTATTTTAGGCTGGTAAAATTAACTTATTTTGTTTGTTTTGCAGTACAGTACCTGTGGATATCCTAAACTTCTTTATAAAGGGTGGCTTGATTGAAATCAATCTTAGCAACAATAACGTGAGTATTCATTATGCATCAACAAAAGTACATTTCTTGTGCCACTGACTAGTTTCCAATCTTTGCCTTCTTGGTTTTAAATGTCCTTAAATATTTGTTTTATTTTATTTTACCCGTAACTGTATGACAATAGATAAATAGCCAAGTGATTAGTGACCCTGACTATAATACACTAGAAGTCCCACGTTTCAATTCCTTCCGGTGGAGGCAGACACATGAGTCCAGAGTCATGGATGTTGATCTATTTATTTATACACATACCTAATATGTTAGTTGCATAGTACTTACAGTACAAGTTTTGCCTAGTTTGGAACTGTGTAAATTTGGTGTATATTATCCCACAATGTAATTTATTTTATATTATAAATAGGTGGATGAACTTTTTCTTGTCACTCGTTGCTATGGTTACATTCTTCTGGTCACTCTTTGAACTGTAAGTTTATAGGTTTAAATTTTGTAAAACATGTGTTTTTGCGGTAGTTCTAGGCCTCTTTTATAATTGGTCATCTACTAAGCATGTTAGTGTAAAGAGACACAACATTTCTTCTAACAAACTGTACTACTTTTGTCCCCTGGCTGATGGGACAGAATAAGAATAACAATGAGAAAAATTGTTGATCCACGCAACTATTTATAAATATTTAATTAATACTTTCAGATTCCATCACTGTCAGAGTTGCAAAGAATAAGCAGCAAGATTGAGAAGCTATGGATCGAAGGCAACCCGTTATGCGAGAAGATAGACCCCCTGGCATATGTCAAGCAGATTGTCATGAGGTTCCCTAGGGTTACAGAACTTGTGAGTGACATTTTGTCATCAAAATAACAATGAAATAGTGTGGACAGTGGTAATAGGGGCTGCCCATTTATATAACACTTCCTACTATCTAACTAATATTATAAATGCGAAAGTATGGATGGATGTTTGTTTGTTACTCAATCACGCCAGAACGGCCCAACGGATCTGGATGAAATTCGGCACATAGATAGAGAAAAGTCTGGAATAGCACATAGGCTACTTTTTATCCCGGAAGACTGCGTAGTTCCCGCGGGATAGCGATAAACGAATTCTTTGCAGACGAAGTCGCTCGCAACAGCTAGTAATATTATAAATGCGAAAGTTTGTGAGGATTGATGTTTGTTACTCTTTCACGCCAGGCTTAACGGATCTGGATGAAATTTGGACCAGAGATAGATTATGTTCTGGAATAACACAGGCCAGACACATAGGCATTGTATCCCAGAAAATTGCGCAGTCTTCTTTCTTTCTTTGCAGACGAAGTCGCGGGCAACAGCTAGTATACCATAAAGAAAAATAAAATCGCGATTGTTTATCTTTTATATCTCTTAAATGGAAGAAAGGTTCTATTCAGGAGATAAAAAACTCGATAAATTTTCATAAAAACCAAAAAAAATATGTTTTATCAAAATAATAAATTGATATTTTACTGTTGTGTTTTTATAAAAATGAATCGAGTTTCATTCATTATGCCACACAACAACAAAGCATTAACTGTCAATATTAATCATAATAGCTGCTTGCTAATCTCCAGTGACCAGCTTGACCTTCGCCTGGTCCATCAGTGCAGTAATCGCCACACTGTGTTGGCGTAATTTTATTTCATATGAATGAACTATATGACATTTCCGCTTTATCAGTTGTTTCCTCCTGTATCAGCGTTTCTTTGTGCGGTAGTTTGACTTGAAATGGTTTGTTTGATGTGTGTAAATAGTTTTTTCTCCCTCTCTCTCTCATAATAATCTTGTTTCTGTCTCAGGATGGTGTTACCCTAAACCAACATGGCGTAATGTTGCCATTCTTCAGAAACTTCCTGGAAACACCGGACAAACGGACAAAAATGCTGGTCGAGAAGTTTTTGACTTTATACTTCGCTTACTACGATTCGACGCGACCCAAGATTAGCACTTTCTACGACGACAAGTGTACGTTGACTTTGAACACATCGTTTACTGGTAAGTATGAAGCGGGTAAAAGCTCATCATCATCATCATCATAGCCTGTTATCTAGAGCTTACAGAATATCTCTGAGCTCAGTGTGCCTGTTGGCAAAGGCCTCCTCTAACATTTTCCATTGGTTCCTGTCTCTAGCGACCCTTCTTCAGTTTGGACCCGCTGCCAGCTTTAGCTCATCTTCCCATTTCCTTTCTTGTCTTCCCTTTCCCCTTTTGCCGTTTCTAGAGTACCAATCAGTGACGATTTTACTAAATTTTTCCTGATTACTTCTTAGTAAAAGCTAGTCTCTAAATAATATTTGAGAGCTCTCGGTCCAACGATATCTATTTAGCCTGTCCTTCTTCCTCTACGAAGACTTATTCCAAATCCTTTACTGTACACTCGACTAGGCTGTGGAATCGCTTACCAACCTCCATCAGGCAATCTCCCTCCATAGTGTCGTCCAGGGAAGGTTTGAAGAAGATGTTGCTTGCACCATCTTCTTAAGTTAATTGTTTATTGTGCTCTTTATTTATTTTATGTATTATATTTTATTGATATATTATAGATAGCATTACAGTAGTTTATTGACAGATAGGTTTTACGAGTTTGTGTATTATATTCGATAAAGTTATGTATTGTGGCTCTCAGTATTTGCAATTTTTAAACTCGCTCCTCCGTCCCTAATATAATACTCCTCTCATCCACTCAAAGGTTGACTGGAACAAAGCTGCTCCTTAAAGGGATAAGTCCGCCTTTGTGCATGTATCTCAATGTTTGTCAATTTTATTTGTATTATTATCATAAGAATAACGGGACTTAATCACGTAAATAAACGTATTATTTACGTGATTAAGTCCCGTTTTTCTTATAATAATGTGTGAAAATAGCGAAAGTTTAGATCGATAAATTGTATTTGTGTGTTTATTTTGCACAATAAAGGGTTTACATACATACATAACATACATAAATAAACTTTTTTTCTTTCTTTCTTTCTTTTTTATACATAGAGGTACTATGCAAAATGTTTCAGATGCGGAAGACAAAGAGCTCGTCTCTTACTCGACCCATTCGCGCAACATCGTGCACCCGGTCAAGCGTAATATGGTGTGGAGCCACCAGAAGCTGTACCGGAGCCGCGACGCCGCTCTGACGGTGCTCTCGCTACTTCCAAAGTCCGAGCACGACCCCACGACGTTCTGCGTTGATGTGCTGAAACATGATGTAAGGCACACCTTCCCTGTTTATGTAATAGCCAAGTAACAAAAATTGGTTTTATAATGGCTTTATAGCCCAAAAATTCTGCTCTTAGAACATCTATATGCTATATTAGCGCTAGTAAGCTAATAATGGCTGTCTCTTGTTTATTTAAAGTATTTTGGGACTTAACCGCGTAAAACATTTTATGGCTATCTCTATAAGGTAATAAAACTTATAGCAATCATATAACAGCTTTATAAATGACCAATTTTCCTTTTAAGAGTCTTATTATGGCCAATAATAAGTGTGGTAACTACTTAAATGCGCTCAGCGTTAGGAACCAGTCGCTGTAGCCGGACACGGCCAAGATGAAGATGGACTGACTTAGAACAATGTTAACATCTTAATAATGTATGTACATGACTTGACAATGAATAAATGAATAAATGAACTTAAATTTGTGTGCTGGCCAGGATTTAACATGTCGAGGCCCGTAAGCAACGCAATTCTAGAGGCTACTCTCTCAATTTCTAACTTTCTAAAATTAGACTCAATGTTTTTTTTTTGAACTAGGCAGTTGCCTAAAGTGCCTAATGGATCCGTCCCTGGGGCTTGAGGTATTACGAGCATAGTTTCAATGACATCGTAGTCCAGGAATGGGTTTGGGGTCGATTTTTTAGTTGTCATAATTCATTAGAGCTGTAATGTTCTTTCATTAATTACAAGCCAGACTTGTTGGTTACGATAGAAAAATTTAGCAGAAGATGTATAAACTAAAAATTCCCCAGAGCACTCCCTATAATAATATAGCCCTTATATTCCGAATTCGCTACAATTTCAGTACATGTAGTCTTTTTCTTTTTTTATATAAATTATCACGTAGTTCGGCGTGCCTCATGGCATAGGCCTCCTCCATTTATTGCAGGGTTTGGGCTATAGTTCCTACGCAGGCCCAGTGCGGATAGGGAACTTCACACACACCATTGAATTGCTTCGTAGATGTGTGCAGCTTTCCTCACGATGTTTTTCCTTCCCCAAGAAGCTCATGGTAAATTTCAAATGTAATTCCGCACATAAATTCCGAAGAACTCAGAGGTGCGAGCCACTAAGCTTGAGAGGCCACAGGTTCTACCACTAGGCTACCACGGCTTTTTTTCGATCTTTGACAATTCGAACCGCTCTAGTATAATTAATTATTCTTAAATTCTAACAATATTGCAGAAAAAGACCCTAATCCTGGTGGTAGACGGCATATACAGAGAGAAGACCTTCCATATGAACGTGCCAGAACGCTACTACCAGTTTCGGCGTACATTCGTGTTCAGCATATACGTGCTCAACTCTAACTCCGTATACCACATCACCAACGAGATATTCACCGTGTCGTTCGCCACTAAGGAGCAAATAGAGAACAGCTTTAAGGTATTGTTCATTATTAGCTGGGTCCTTACCATGGCGTCCTAATTCCGACTCAGTTAAGTTTTAGCTGTCACTTAGTATGAATCTGACAGCGAGCGAACCTAAACTGAATCGTATTAAGGCCCCTTTTTCCAGTGACTTGTGCGGAGAACTATACGATTTTCCAGGATGAAACCTACTCTATACTCGAGAGCAAAGAAACTTTTCATACATACACAAACAACAAATATGAACCGGATCGGTTATATAATAGCCTACGCGAGACAGCGTAACAAACTCACATTCACATTTATAGTATTAGTTAGGATAAATTGAATTATATTGCTAGGTACTACATAACCAACACATGCAAGACGGTAAGGTCTGTGCGCAGCTGCCAGAGAATCTGGGCCCTATTTTATAAAGCTACAAGTAACAATTTACAAGCGGAAGTCTCTATCTAACACATAGGGTCAGAAAGAGACTACCGCTTGTAAATTGTTACTTGTAGCTTTATAAACTAGGGCCCTGGTAGTGGGCAGGGGTGTGTTTGAAGATTTATTTGACCCAAGAGATATCCAATGTGGCTGACAGTCACACGGGTACACTTAAGCTTCGTAAAAAAATTATATAAAAAAACATTGACTTACGATAAACAACTAGACTCCCAATCGCAAACAAAAGTGCCTCAAGAAACGTCCGAGCGGCGTTGTCTATGTATTGTGTGTGTCAACACATCAACTTACACAGATAACATTAACATATTCGTTCAAATTAACACCTTATTTCGTGGCAGTAATGTTTAATGTCAATTGCATACGATCGTGAGAATTAATAACACGACGCCACGCGCTGGAAACCTGTCTGTCTCTTGTTCTCAAGCGTTTGAGATTACGGTGCGAAAGAGACATGTAAATTGTTATCGAAGCGCGGTCGAAACACGACTGAACCAAAACTCTGCACAATAGACGCGTCGTGCAGACTTTTGCTTCCGACAGTTTTTGAGCGTGTTTGTGAGTCTAGTGGTTTATCGTAAGTCAATGATGAAAAAACATAATCGACATTAGTCAGACTGATCTGCGGTCCATTTACGAGGAGTTAAACTAAATCAAGGTTAAACGGATGGTATTCCGCAATCAAGCAAATATCCCACATTATCTATAGCTCAGGCCAGGCGCTCACGCGATTCAGTGTGTAATGGGGCCTCTTAGATACCTGGGCCCTATTTTATAAAGCTACAAGTAACAATTTACAAGCGGAAGTCTCTTTCTGACCCTATGTGTTAGACAGAGACTTCCGCTTGTAAATTGTTACTTGTAGCTTTATAAAATACTAGCTGTTGCCAGCGACTTCGTCTGCAAAGAATTCGTTTACCGCTATCCCGCGGGTATCACGCGTTTTTCCGGGATAAAAAGTAGCCTATGTGCTATTCCAGACTTTTCTCTATCTATGTGCCGAATTTCATCCAGATCCGTTGGGCCGGTCTGACGTGATTGAGTAACAAACAAACATCCATCCATCCATACTTTCGCATTTATAATATTAGTTAGATTGCCCTGATAGAGCACACCTTGACAAAGGGCCACATATTGGTTCAAAACAAGTCGGGCGTACTATTAACTACACTATTCTGAGCCCCTAGTGTAAGTTTTTGACACGAAAAACGTCTCGAACGCGTTTGCGTAAACGTCTCAAATTACTATGGGTTTTTTTTTTTTTTTTTTTTTATATGTGAATAGGAAGGCAAACGAGCAAGTGGGTCACCTGATGGTAAGCGAGCACCACTGCCCATAGACACCCGCAACCCCGGAGGGATTGCAGATGCGTTGCCAACCTAGAGGACTTAGATGAAATGCCTTTTGTGCCCGTAATTTCCCCGGCTGTCTTACTCTCCACACCGGAACACAGCAGTGCAAGCACTGCTGCTTAGCGGCAGGATTAGCGAGTAAGATGGTGGTAGCGATCCGGACGGACCTTGCACAAGGCCCTACCACCCGCAAATAATAGGGATAACTGACAGCGCCGCTAGCGGAACGAAACGGCAACAAACTTCTCATAGTATTTGACAGTTTAACGCAAACGTTATCGAGACGTATTTCGCTATCGAAAACTTACACTAAGCATACTGTACTTTTACCTCCTTATTCATAAACGCTCTATAGGCTTCTGCAAACTTAGTAATCGTTTGTCCTTATCTGTCACTTTGACATTTACCTTTCACAGATAAGGACAAACGATTGCTAAGTTAGCAGAAGCCTTAGAGCGTTTATGAATAAGGGGGTTACTTTTTATTTATACTAATTCAACTGTATTTTGTACATTTACAGTCTCAAATAAGAAATTTGAATTCCATGGCACTGATCGATCCAGAACCAGAAGAAACTGAGGCCATCAGCAGAGCGTTTGCATACCTCACGCAGCTTAAAAAGACTGAAGTGGAATTGTAAGTTGTTGAACAGTTAGTTGGAAGTAGCCCTTACGGCCACACTTACTCGTCGTCATAATTAAATTAAAAAAACTACCAATGTGTTGCTATTAAAATGAATGTTTTTTTTTTATTCAGGCAATTAAATCCAATTTGGACAGTAAATATTTAGATACCTAGGTGAGTCGTTTAAAAAAATATATATAGATAAGGGCTTAATTACAACAAAAGTTAATTGATTTCTTTGTGCAACGACCTTTTCACCCTTATTGCAATGGAATAATTAACTTTTGTTTCAATTAAAGCCCTTAACTATGTATATATATTTTTTTAAAACGACTCAAATATCGCCTATTGTTAGTAAAATTACAATAAACATCTAAAGATAATAAAATGCATAGAAAAATAAATAAATGATGAAAACGACGCGACGACCATCGACAAGTCTTTAACTTTAACTTCCAGTTGTTTTTACTGTTCTATGATTTAACTTTCTGTAATATACTGTAGATATGTAATTTAGAAAGATGTAGTATGTACAACTATAAAAGTAGAAAATGTGGGTGTCTTTTTTAAAAGGCCTGGCTCACCAGGGCTGTATTATTTTACGTACGGTATGTAGATGTAGATAAAGCATGTAATTAATAATAATTCAATTGTTACAGGCGACTCAAAATCCACGGCTGGGACATTCATAAAGCCACCAAAGAATTTTTCACCGAAATGAGTAAAAACAAAATAACTCCCGACAAGTTTGTTGAAAATGATTACGACGATTTCTCTGATACTTCCTCACTGATAGATGACGAAGTTAACTAATTTAAACATTTTAAACATATGGAGTATCATGCTAATATGATACAGAGAAGCTCAAAAGCAATATAAATCTACTTATATTGTTAAATAAAGTAATAATGAGGTAAACTTTGTTTGTCTGCTTATTATGTAAGAGAGTAATCTCTAGAACTACAAAAGCCACATCCCTGATTAACTTAAGTTACTGTTTTCCCAGGAATAGTTTAGTTCAACATAAAAAATACATTAGTTTACATAAAATGTCAAGCAAAGATAATTCACATTGAAGTTGTCAGAAAATTAATAAAAAAGAATATATACTACTAAATGTCACAAAAATAAAGAAAAACCAATTCAATAAAAATAGAAATATCAATTGTCACCCTCTACCAAATACCCTCTTTAGATAATTAGCAGCATCAGGGAAATTTATTTGTTTTTCTTCCTTGAGTCGAGAGTTACAGGCGATCTTTGATTAATTGGAATCCTCAAACTGTTCTTAGACAGTATAACTAAATTCACTACACAATACAAAATATTTGCATATAGCCCAACCCAACAGATAAGAAATAGGTTACCTTCAACTACTACTACTTAATCAAAGCAAAAAAAAACGTATTTTTTAAATTGCATTTTTATTAAGTCATCAATTTCGAGAAGAAATTACAAATGTCTTACATTTAAGAATGATGGCATTTCGACAGATTTTGCTTTAAGATTTCTGTTACTAAATTTCAGTGAATAATAGATACGCATTCTTATATAAAGTTTAATCAAATAATCGCTTGGGAAGCATTCACAAGGTGCCTCGAAATTAATTTTTTTCATTGTATTAAGCAGATTAGCACCGGCACCATTGGAAAATACTAACTTTTTAAATTTTTTAATAAACTCATTCTCGAACTTTTCTATTGTATTTACAAAACTTGCTGGTGGAACGGTTAAACTGCCAAAAATTAACAACTGAGAGTTGTCTGCGTTGCTTTCCTTAAAATTTTTGTATTCTTTAAAAGCTGAGCATTCATGTTTAAGTGAACACTTTTTAAGTAAGTAGCCACAGACATAAGAGAATGCGTTGTGACTTGGTAGGTCTAACCTGTAATCGCTTGTCTGGACAGCCAGCGGCGAAGTCTCTGATGTCATATGGTCCACAAAAATTGGTTTCGCATCTTCACTTTTGGTCAGAAGAAATAAATCCAGGTCCTCCTCACAATCACTTAGTGACGACTTTTTTAGTAAAAATTCCAGAACCAGTTTCGAAAACGCCCGCTGAAATTGGATTGGCGTTGGCACTATTGTGTTTCCTCCTTGCTGGCGCACGACACCGAAAAAATTTTCCAGCGGGTCTTGATTAAATCGTCTAGTGAAACAAAATTTAAGCCCCTCGGATTTGAATGATTCGTATAACTGTAGGATTCCATTAATTGTCATTATTAAACCTGAAAAGGCTTTGATCATGTTAGTGTTGTCTTTTCCAGTGGTGATATTGATTGCTTTAATACTTTTCAAAATATTTAAGGTTACTTTTAGACACTCTTGCTGATAATCCGCTCCATGAAACGCTCTCTTGTATTTGTTGGCATCAGAAACTTTGCTTGAATTTAAAACATCAAAAGTATTATTTAATTGACTTATTAATTCAACAGTTTCCTTGGCTCTTGGAGGCAGATGACCGAGCTCAATATCTGTTGACAACCCCGCAGCCACAGTGTGACTCAACGCTTGAGTTGCATAGCGGACCTTCATACGCTGAAGTCTGTGGGGATTCAAATGTGCATCTGTGAGTTTAGGAGCCATTCTTATGTCCCTTTGTTTGTCCCTGCTGTAAAAAGACTCTAAATGCGACCAACATGCTAATTTGTTTCCATTATATTGAAAATTGTATTTAATCAAATTATTTCGGATGCTTTTGAAAAGATACGGTACATCAAACAAGTAAAATACTTTTTTCCCGTCAATAACAAAATATGGAGAATCTTTTGTGGCTCCTTTTAAACTGGCAAGTTTTAAAAAGTTCGACCCTTGATCAGAAACCACAGCACACACGACAAAGCCGGCATCAAAAAGTTGACGTATGGTCTTATCTAACCATTTGCCTAGATCGGAATAATTTTTTGTTGTGGCTGTTAGTGCGTAGCCCAATGGCTGTTTATAATTTTCAACACATCCTCTCAGCATTATTACAAAAGCATTGCTTGCTATTTCTTCGCGTTTGTTTCCGTCAATATTATGGAACCCAATAACCTCATCGTTGAGAATATCGTAAAATATTTTTTTCTTGAGGACCATCTCATCCAAACATAAGACACAATATTTATGATTAGATGACAACTTAGTTAATCTCGTTGAAAGTAATTTTAACAAATCTTTGCTGACGCCAGGTTTGAAAATCATTTTAAGTTTCCTTAAAGTCCGCACTGATGGTAAGGCAAATATTTTTTCTAGTAAGCGATAGGTTTGAGGACTATTGAAATAAACATTCATAGCGAAAAGTTTCAGTTCCTTTTTGTATCTATTGCCTTTATATTTAGCCTTTAGTTTTTTTTGCCACTCATAAAATTTGTCAATGAAATTGCTAGCCGGAAATATTTTTTTGTTTTGTTTTTCTTTTCTTTTATTAGATTTGTCAGAACCTGTTTGCTTGCTCACATTGCATGATTCTCTACTAAGTTCATTTTCAGAGGTAGCTGTGCCTGTTGGTTTAAGATTAGATTGCAAGTTGTCTGATTCTTCAATGTGTTCACTTTTTATTACAATGTCTTCTATGTCACTATTACGTTCAGTTGCAGACGTCGATGTGTCTGTAGCTTGAGAATTCGATTGAAAGTTCTTAGAATCTTCAATTTTTTTGCGTTTTAATTCAATGTCTTGTATACAACAACTCAATTTTCTTTTTACTCCTATTATTGGTTTCCGGTTCATAGCACTTAAGTCTCTTTTTAATTTTTTCGCATATTTTTCACTTTCACAAAGTTTTTCTTTTAGTTTTCTTTCTCTAGGTGTATCTTCCGTTAAGATTTTAGCTGTTTGCGCGCCTTTAGAGGTCTTGCTTTTGTTTTTACATAAAGTGAAGGATGTTGTTGATGCTTGAACAGTGTCACGATGGTAATTTTTGGATGGAGAAGTTTGTACTGATACTGATAGAAAGGATAGAGGAGTTTTTTCAACGTGAATTAAATTCTCTTCTTCTGAAGGGTTATGACCTTCTGTTTTAGTTTCTGTTGATGCCACAATGTAAGAATTTGTTTGTATTTGACTATAACATTGACACTGTTTTGTTGAGATATTTTCATGGGTTTGTGTTTGCTTTTCTTGAGACACGATTTGCACTTGCGTCGAACTTTCCATTGTAGTGGGTAGTTTAACCTTTAAACAAAAAAAAACAGGTAAAAATACACCTCCCATAAAATTTCACACTATAGGACAGTATTTTAACAATATATAATGAAATTACAGTCAGAAAGTGATTAAAATTTATCCAAATCTGTAAAAGTTTGTTTTAAAAAATATATTTTTGTCATATGGTCTGCAAGGTCTATCAGCCCAACAGCCCTGGTGTAAGAATTTTTAAGCAACCTTTATATACGCGGCGTTTATTTAGGGAATGGAATATCCGGGGCGTGGCGCTAGTAACCCTTAAATGCTTGAATAACAGCAAAAAGTAAAACAACTAACCTGCACCATTTCGACAATCACGGGTTTGTCGACCTGGGTTTCAAAATTTTCTAGTGAAGAACTTCTGCACAAAATAACGTTACTTCCTGGCAAGTTTAAGGAAGGTACAGCATCGGGTTTTAATCTTTTATTCTTGAACATGTCTTTTGTAAAATGTGCAGAACACACCAAATATCTAGTATTTTTTTTCTTCATTATATCGTTACGATCCATAAGTTCAATCCACTTATTTCTTCTGAAAAAAAAAACATTGATTAGTACGTATTATATTTTGTCACAAAAGTACCTACCTACATATCAGTTTTAATTAAGTCATTATTAAATAAGAGCACATAAATAATGCATAAACTATAACTGAAAATCACACCGGGCTCTCGGACTACATTTGCTAACAAGACAATTTCATTGAAATACTAGCTGTTGCCCGCGACTTCGTCTGCAAAGAATTCGTTTATCGCTATCCCGCGGGAACTACGCAATTTTCCGGGATAAAAAGTAGCTTATGTGTTATTCCAAATCATAAACTTGTTGCCCGCGACTTCGTCTGCAAAGAATTCGTTTATCGCTATCCCGCGGGAACTACGCAATTTTCCGGGATAAAAAGTAGCTTATGTGTTATTCCAAATCATAAACTATGTCTGTTCCAAATTTTATCCAGATCCGTTAAGCCGTACTGGCGTGAAAGAGTAACAAACATCCATACATCCATACATCCATACTTACAAACTTTCGCCTTTATAATAGTAGTAGGATAATACCGTGTCAGGTACATACTGTGCTCATCGACACAGGCCCTTAGGCCTGCTCTAGTGTACCTGTAACCTGTAACCTGTACCTGGTCTACATAGCTATAGGTACTAAGGTACAGTTACCATTACCAGCGAATTCTACGTTATTTCAGCTCCGAGTAAAGTACATGCGCAAACTTAAACCCCCACCACATACCATTTTGTTCAAGATGTTTGTCGGAAACTATAGGTAAGTACCGTATACGTAGTGTGTGGTAACTGTATTTGCGCCACTGCGCGATTGCGTTGCGTCGCGAGGCGAGGCGAGCGAGAAAAGGTCAACGATCGATGGCGGGGCAAAGTATTGAAGATTTGGCGAAAACGAAAATTTGTAGGTACCTTACCTAGTAGGTACTTTAAACTAAATTTTACCATTGGGTGAAACAATTGGCGACACAAAAAGAACTGTTCATGTCTTTTTGATTAATACATACATACTTATTTGATTTTGATACCGTCACGCCTCTTTCCCACAGGGTAGCCCGTCCAATGAAGCCCAAAAACAGAGTCGGGGGAAAAAACTCGTGTATAAGCGAATTTCGGCATAGTTGTAGAGAATGGTGTTTTAAACCACATACTAAAAGTACTGATGGTTAGGGGTGGAGGTCCCATTTTTTAGTTTTTCATTAATAACTCGTAAACGGTGGCCCATAGCAAAAAATGATCTGAGACGTAATTAATCTACATAAAATTGTCTACAAAAAAGATTCTATACACTTTTCTCTGGGATCAATATTTTATGAGATATGGAGGGAAGATGGACAATAAAAAAATAAATATTACTTTAAGTAACTGGAGTCTCCTGGAGCTTGGACCATGCACTTTTTGAAGCCACTTCGCCCAGGGGTATCTATAGGTAAACTGAGTCGATTTTGACCTAAAGCCAGGAGCAGCTATCGTGCACAAAGTGCGGCACATGGAGGAACCGAAAATGATACCAGATACGATGCAGTTACATACTTTATTTACGAAGAAATTGAGCTTAGAGTGGAGCGCGGCGGAGCCATTGTTCCTCCCCCTCCCCCGACCCCCTGCACGATGCCTGCTCCTGGCTCAAGGTCAGAATCGACTCAGTTTACCTAAAGGTACCCCTGGGTAGGGATGCAAACGATGCATCAATGTTTTTGAAACATCGATGTTTGCCATCAATGTTCACCATTGCAAAACATCGATGTATCGATGTTGTTTTATGCGATGTTTTGACATCGATGTTTTGCCTGCCATCTATTAGTAATTTTGAGTGCTTTTATTATTATGATGTTTTTCTTTTGCCTGACATCTATTAGATATGTTTGGTACTTTTAGCAGAGCAGAAACATGACTCTGTTCTAAAATAAGACATTTTTAGTAATTTCGAATGCCTCCATTTTGTTTCTGTGGCAAGACAGACACTTCAAAATTGTTTCATTTGGTCCAATACACATTAAACTATCCGAAATAAAAGATTTTGTTTACAAATTAACGCTCATTGGCGCAATATTGACTCGTTTTTATCAAATTCTGGGTATTTTCATAAAATTTCAAAATTTTCAATTTAAAAAAAAATATCAAATTTCGGCTAAGACATGTATGACTCAAAATGTTCAAAATACCTCGGCTATCACCTCCTTAAGGCTTTGCACCTGGCTACCAAACACCCTGTATAAGTATGTTTATCCATTGCCTGGTACCCATAGTACAAGCTTTGCTTAGTTTGGGACTGGGTCAATTGGTGTAATTTGTCCCATGATATTTATTTATTTACTTGCTACAACCTGACATACCTCTTTCCCTTCATCCACATTCATCAAGCCTCTTTAAAATATGATTTAAAAAAAAAACTTCAATTTAAGATAAGTATACAATTTTTTATGGATGTCAAAATGAAATAGTGACATTGGCTTATTGTCTAACTCGCTCGCACTCGCCATCGTGTTCATTTTGACAGTTCATGTATGTATGTACGTATGTATAACTATATTGTACATAAAACACATGAAAAAGGTAAATACAGGACAACACAAATGTACAAAGGCGAACTTATCCCTACAAGGGATTTCTTCCAGTTGACCTTAGAACGAGTGACAGGACACAGCTGTATGGGCTGACAATTGGCATGAATCAGCTATCTGTCACATCCATACAAGAACTGTCAAAATCAAAATGAACATGATGGCGATTGCGAGCGAAAGCGAATTAAGACAATAAGCCTACAGGTACGAAAACGAAATAATATTTAGAAAATAGGTATTACTTACCGCTTATCATCTTTGGGCAAACTAAAAAAACTTAAGTGTGGCGTCGTTTTTGCATTGTTTATACACCCATATACACCACAATAACTTGACACCATTGTTATTTGTTTCCAAGATGAAGGTACGGAACGCGAAAAAATGCCAAACGCGCGTGCGGAGACACCGACCGTGATATGCCAGCCGAGCCTGAACTTGAACTAACCATGAGCCAGAGCCAGTCCAGTCCAGTAAGCCGAATGAGCCTGACGACTTGACACTTGTCACTTGACAGTAATGACAGTTGACTTGACTGAGTAGCTCGCGAATACTCTAAGGCCGGCTATTCACACGAGCACATATATTCGCACATTGTTAGAAGTTCGCACATATCAACCGACACAACCGAGTCCAGCCGGAGCGGGAGTTTCCGTTCTACTACTATGTTCTTATTTATTCTTATAATATAAACTTTTTATGGGACGCAGACGAATAGATTAAATGAAAATAAGTAAAACCACACAAAAACAAAACATTAATGTTGTAAGGTGGTAAATGAAAATTACCAAGCACTTATAAAATAATCATCCATTCCCTAATGCTACGGCCACATTAGCGGGATTCGGCGAAGGTTCGCCCTATCACGGCATGTGTGGACAGACAGTTCGCTTTATCGCGAATCATTCGGGCGAACTCGAACTGTGTTCGGGCTCCTGTCGGTATCTAATGCTACGGCCACATTAGCGGGATTCGGCGAAGGTTCGCCCTATCGCGGCATGTGTGGACAGACAGTTCGCTTTATCGCGAATCATTCGGGCGAACTCGAACTGTGTTCGGGCTCCTGTCGGTATCTAGCGCAGATCAAAGGATTTTATCGCGACAGAGTTCGTGTTCGTGCAAGTGTCTACACTTCGTACTTTGGAATGTCTGAAATTTACGTCAATTTTGACAAATGACATTTCAATAACTTTCGCCCGCTAATGTGGCCCGGGGGTTAGAGCAACACGGGCTTCCTACGTCCATTCATCGTCCATCGTAGTATAGTAGTGTAGTTTGTGCCGTCTCGTCTGCCTCTTGCCTCTGCCCGTGCCGTGCCGTCACCAGTGTTGCCAGATGGAATCTGAAGTATTCAGTAGAAAAATTTAAGTTTTAGCAGTAGATAGAGGAAAAAATCAGTAGATTATAAAATTAATACCCACAAGAGGTTAAATAGAATTTAGCTTGAATTATAAGTATAATATAATACATTAGAACATATAAATACACATATTCATGTAAACATTTACCTACTGTACTTACATAAGTTAATCTGAGTCAATGATTTACTTTTTTTTTTGCTGAAGTAGCTTGTACTACTATTATTATTATGTATGTACACACAGCAAAACTATTCGGTATGCACCCTAGTTGTCCATGTGTGTCATTCTATACACACATCCGCACTTATCCGCTGCCTTAATTACACACACAACAATATGGTTTTGTATCCACACGAGTATTCACACTAACATGGCCTATGTGTGCTAATTGTGTTCTTTGACTACCTTCACATATCTCTTATTGTATAGGTTATTGTTATTCAAACAATTTTGCTCAATGGAAGAATAATTTCGTCATGAATAATATGAGCGCGGTGGCTCAGTCGTACTGATTGGGACTGTGAATGTTAAAGACCTCGGTTCGAATCTTGCACAAGTGTGTCTATTTTGTATTTTTTTTTTCAATTTATACAGAATAAAATAAAACAAAATAAGAAAATAAAATTATTGTTTCAAATTGTTTATTACAACATTTAAGTAATTATTATTACCATAAGACTATAACTAATTAAATTAGCAAAATAAAACTGCATGCTTTTCCTTATAATATAACAGAAGAAGAACAACATTTATTCGTAAAACAACACACACAATAGTGACCAGTATGATTTTAGGTTAGTTAAAAATTTCTGTTACAAACATAATTTAAAATTACAATACAAATGGTAAATTGAATGCACACCACAAAAGGGCTATTTTTAAGATGTAATTTATTCGAATTAACAAGGGTTTTGAAAAGAGTATCATTTATAAGAATTTCCGATTTATTAAGTTTACTTAAGTCTGAGAAAGATGAACGAAACGTTTTATTTGTCGAGAAATAAAGTCAGTGGTGAAATGAATCGACATGTTAAATGACAGCCATTAACAATAACATCATTGCACACTGGATTAAATCTCCACTTTCAAGTGACTAAGCTACCTAAATTTGCTTTGGATTTTATATCAAATGGATCCCAGTTGAGAGTCATTGATCCCTTAGATTTTCTATGGGGTTTAAGTTAGGGCTTTTAGCAGGCCAGTTAATAACAGTTAAGGAATCTTGTTGGGTGCTCAGCCAGTCTTTGACTATGCCACAATAATATTGTTATGCACGAAATAGGTATAATGTGCCAGTCTGGGTATTCGGACCACACAGTAGGGAGCATCACTTTTTTTTAGCACTGTTATTACGACCCCCAACCCACTAACTCACAAATCCCATGGATGACATCCAACCACTTTTTGCCACAAAATTTTTCGTCCATCTTTTTCAGACGTAAATGGTTTTTCATCACTAAAAATCACTACATTTTTACCTACTCGAATCAAAATTATAAATATTCACGATCAAAGTTCATTCTTTTTCTTCTATGCTGGCTGATCCGTTGAAGCATTTTTTTTTTGCTGGTCTCAGTCGCACAGTTTACAACGTAGGTAACATTGTCTCTCGTTGATGTGAAATAGGTCTCTTTAGCGTGTGCGGCAACTACTTATGTCCAAATGGCGTGAAGATAATTATTATTATTATTTAAGACTTCTTGTTTTGGCACAGAAGGAATATTCTTATCGTGCCCGAAGTCTGTATAACGGTGAATCCATAATTGCAGTCTTCCGCTGCAAAATAAATGAAGTTTAATAAAAAACATTTTTCGTCAAAGAAAGTTATTTGGATACATTACGGATACAATAATAAATCATTGTTTTTAACACCATGAAGAAATTTGATGTAAAATAAGAAGTAATTATTTTATCAGACACTTTTCTACTTACCGATATCAATAAACGCCTTGCAATTCCTTATAGAAATATTTTGTTCGTAAAGAACAATAATTTCTGCTCTTTTCTAAAAAGATGATGACTATCCATATTTTGCAAATCACAAGGTATTTGAAAGGCAAAATTAAACAGTTCGTTGTTGTAAAACCACTTGTAAAACAAGGCGTAACGAATGGCGGCTAGCGTTGACAAATTCATATTACTAATAATTTGAGGGTAGAATATACTTTATATTGTTAGACGACAATGAATTAAATGTGCATCGTCTAGCAAATTTCAACCTTCTAATTTCAACCTTATTTCAAAGCTCGTTAAACAACTATTTACACATTGCAAATGCAGTAGTCACAGATTGGACTTAGTAATTCATAAATTCACCAAGTATATTAAATATCTCGGTGGCTCAGCGGTCACAAAGGCAAGTCGAATACTTGATTTGTGCACTCGCTCTCTAGTGAACCGAGTTCGAATCCTGGAAGAATGACATTTTTGGATGTTATTTAAATGGCGATGCTGGTTGTAAGGAATATTGGTTGGAAATGTTGGAATTGAATCTCAGACCAGACTTGATGAGAAATAAAAATATAACACGTTGAATCAGTGAGGTGGTAGCTAACACTGGTAATAATAGTTCAATGCGTCAGATTGCATGATTGCATAAATTTGAAGATTCAAGGTCAAAGGAAGATGAATCGATCCGGGGTGTCTTGTCTCGCCTTACACTTGCGATGATAATATCCAATGTAAGATAATAATTTAAAATGTTTTTAGGAAAATGCAAAAATAAATCAATACTTTTACATTATTTCTGTAGAATTAACTTAAACCGGAGATATTAAATTTTTATACCTTTGAGCCAGGCACGATACCAAGGGGATTTTTTAGTTTAATTTGTGATTATTTTTAATTGAGTTTATTATATACTAACTAAAATAGTTGCAACTTTCTTCATTGTTATTTTATAGTTATTGTTGTTGTTTATTTAATAAATAGGTAATTTACAGCGACAATACTCATTTATCTCATTACTAAAAAAATCTGTACTGAGTGGGTAGATAAACGATCGAACTCACTCACACATTCACATGTGGATTCTACGTAATGTTCATGTCGGTACTCAACACATAGACGACGTTTGTGTGCGTGCCTATGCTTACCGAATTATTTTGCCGTGTGTACTAGCTGTTGCCAGCGACTTCGTCTGCAAAGAATTCGTTTATCGCTATCCCGCGGGAACTACGCAATTTTCCGGGATAAAAAGTAGCCTATGTGCTATTCCAGACTTTTCTCTATCTTGTGCCGAATTTCATCCAGATCCGTTGGGCCGTTCAGGCGTGATTGAGTAACAAACAAACATCCATCCATCCACAGCGCCGTCTTTAAACTATTTGAGGCCCTGGGCACATTAGGATCATGGGGCCCCTATGACCTAAATATCGGTTATCATTTGGTAATCTGGCAGGAACTAGGGGGCCCCATTCGATCGCAGGGCCCTGGGCACGTGCCCATAGTGCCCAGTGGAGAAGAGGGGCCTGTCCATCCATCCATCCATCCATACTTTCGCATTTATAATATTAGTTAGATTCTGTGGTGCGTGCTATCCCCGTCGCACTTACAATATAGTTATTAAAGTTATAGAGGACGGCACGCATGGTTCGGAGTGTCTCTGTCTCGCCCTGTCATGTCAGAGCGGCCTCAGGACTACAGATAAAAAACGACAAATTCACAAAACCTTAATGTCGTGTTATAAAGGCCAGATGACACCTTACGACAACAAAAACTACATGATCCGATCTGGATTTGGAAAAAGCAGGTAGATTTCTTAAATAATAACGTTCCTAGCAGTAGATCAGTAGATTTTTTTAAAATCAGGTAGATCTACTGCTAAATCAGTAGATCTGGCAACACTGGCCGTCACTTTGTTCGTACCACGTTCGTACTTGTCATTGCAGCGTGCGTTGTCAATGTCATTGTCAGTCAGTCAGTTGTCAAACAAAGACCATTAAGTACCAAACTCTTGTGTTGTGAATTGAATTCTGAATTTTGAAAAACAACAGGTTAAATTGCGTGTGTTAATCGATTTAACAGAGATTACAGTTTTGTTACGCGAAACATTGCTCGGTTAGCGTAAGCGAATTATGTCCAACATGAACCAAGGATCGAATATGCCAACTATAGGATCCATGAATCCTTCGGGAGCGATTCAGTACACTAATAATCCGCTGCAGAGTCCGCAGCTTCAGTCTAGTTCGATACAGAGCTCGCCCTCACAGCACAGTCCTATGGGCACGCAGTCGCAGATGGGCGCGAAAATAAACCAAAGCGGTGGTGGCGACCAAACTACACAGGTGGGTTGTTATGATGCCTTTTTGGTTCACCTAAAATTTTGGTATCTAAAGGTGGACGAGGACTATTTTCAGGCGTCTAAATTTCGGCGCCTAAAAAAGGCACCGTCACATCCTCAGACCGTTTACACAACGACTATTTTCAGGCGCCTAAATTTCGCCGCCAGTGAACCGCAAACCGTTTACACGTTACAACCGACGGTCCTTGTTTACGCGCCAGTCTTTCTACGCTAAGGTCACTATCATTTAAAATGAATTCAGGACTTCTGAAGTTAAAAAGGCAATGTATAACCAAACTATCCGCGTTATTACGAGAGGAGCTGATTAATATGTTGGAGGAAGAATGCAATGAAATTCTTCGAACCAACTTGCCCTCGGCTTATAAACATTTCCTCCAGTACCCGAACTTGTCGATTTCTCAATTTTATTCACTTCTAAATAGTACATACTCCTGATAGTTTTAATTTTCGCCTTTATTTCATTGATATCCAATCCTTCTATATAGACATTCCTAATGTAATTGTTTACAACGCTGTTAGGCGCTTTTCCTTGTTTCGATAGTCGACGCATCTATATTGTCACAAAGACATTCTTGTTCACTATACAGTTGAACAAGCTTTAATATTTCGTTTTCACTGAGTTTCGGCGCCATTTTACCCGAAGAATGTACACCCTATTTACTTTACGGCACGGAGCCGTGCCTGCGACTGGCAGCGACATGTTTACACGAGGCCGAAAAATAGTCGCGGGGGTAGCGAAAGACGCGGGCGGAGGTCACTGGCGCCGAAAAATACTCGTGTTCTATTCCGTGCCAGCGCTGGCATGCCGCGAAAAAATGGCGCCGAAAGTGTTTACACGGTGCCTTTTCCAGGCGCCGTGATTTAGGCGCCTGAAAATAGTCCTCGTCTAAATCGACCTTTATGTACAGCTTTTTTGCTATTTATTTTTCAAAACTAATTACCTATGTCATTAGGGTAGTTAAGTAAGGAAGATATTGTTAGGTAGTTTGATATTCTTTTGTCTTGACTGTAGTTGTATTAAGTAATTATTATGGGCTTCGAGTGATTAAGTTCGCCCATATATGAAAGTTCACATTGCCTCTGGCAATTGTTTGTCGCAGCAAAATATGGATATGTAGTAAAACAATTTTAAGAAACAAAATTGATTTAAATGTGCACAACAAAAAGCAAAATAACTTAAAACTATTAGTTTTCACCTGCTACTTAACTTAGACTAACCTAATTACACAAAAGATCCACAATTGGGTTGGTCGCAGTGTATCCGTAGGGATACATACATACATACATAAGTACATACATAAGTACATACATACGTACATACATACCGCCACGCCTCTTTCCCACAGGGGTAGGCAGAGACTACTTTGTTCCACTTGCTACGATCCTGACATACCTCTTTCGCATCATCCACATTCATCAATCTCCTCATACATGCTCGTCGGTTAAGAACAACTCGGGTTGGGTCGGGTAAGCTAAGCTAAACTTTTACTGTCCACAGCTCCTCAGCAGACCGAGACTTCAAGAGCTAGTGAGAGAAGTGGATCCCACAGTACAGCTGGACGAGGAAGTGGAAGAGATGCTGCTACAGTTGGCGGATGACTTCATTGACACCTCGTTGAATGCTGCGTGCGCTCTTGCTAAACACAGACACGCTCCCAGTGTGGAGTTACGAGATGTACAATTGCATTTAGGTGAGATTAATTGATCATTTTTCTTTTTTTTTAATCTTATATTTTAATGAGGCAATACTCAAGTACTCGTGGGAGGACTCAAAAGGATCGGAGATCAACATTCATGCAGCATCCCTTCCCCCAGAGCCAGATGCTCTGGTTATGAAGGAATGCTGCACAAATTTAGATATCCTAAGAGCTTTGTCCGACGAAAGGCAAGCCAGCAAACTGTTTACTCCACTATTATGCTTGTTTAGATTCTCCAGTTACTTCTCTCTAGCATGCTTATACCGGTCACATTCCATCAGAATATGGATTAAATCGTCAGTTTTATTACAAACCTCGCCCATTTTTGTTTGAGACACTCTTTAATTGATAATAAAAAGGTGACTTACTGCATCTATTTAGGCATTTAAGTCAAAGGACATTGCTTTGCTGTTGTGTCTTAAGGTTTCCTTTTGTGGTTCCAGTGTCTGTTTTCTTTTCTTTGCAATGTCTATTTATGAAGAAATGTTTGTATTTTATGGTTCTTTACGATAAGATTACAAGGATTAAACAAATATTCAACTTTTTATTATTTTCCCATAATAATAGGACTGAGATATATTAAACTTAATTTGTGTTCTTGTATCTTCAGAGCGACAATGGAACATGTGGATACCAGGCTTTGGCAACGACGAACTGCGTCCATACAAACGTGCAGCCGTTACGGAGGCCCACAAACAACGCATGACGCTCATACGGAAGACTATCAAGAAATATTAGCTATACATTAGCTGATTAGCTGATTAGTGACTGAGCGAGCCTAGGCTTAGTTAGGTGAAGGGCCCCAGTGCATAAAAACTTGGGGCCCCTAACTGTATAGATTTTATCAAATTAAACTATTTCAAAATGAGATCTCAGAAGAAATAAAAAGTCAAGACTGAGTTCTACAAACGGCAATGAGAGGCTGTTTAAATTAGTATCAATTTAATCCCATTTTAACGACTATAAACAAACCAATTTCATCTAAATTCAAGCAGTTAGTAGCACATCTGACAGTATGTTGAAGGATCCTACTTGATACCTAGTGACATTATATAGCGATTATACTATCGTCTTCCTAGCATTTTCCCCGGCATTTGCCACGGCTCAGTGAGCCTGGGGTCTGCTTTGACAACCTAATCCCAATAATGGCGTAGGCACTAGTTTTACATAAGTAAATGTTATCTGACCTTCCAACCCAGAAGGGTAACAAAGCCTTATTGGGATTGGTCCGGTTTCCTCACGATGTTTTCCTTCACCGAAAAGCTCATGGTAAATTTCAAATGTAATTTGGCGATTTCAAATGTAAAATAGCGATTATACTATGATATTCAAATTTCTTTTGAACTTTGGGGTACTAGTTTGTGAACATAATCGTTAAATTGCAGTGGTGGATACTTGTTTTCAAGCGAACCACTTGCCTGTTTGGCTTCCTTGCTTGTATAAAAATAGGCCGCAATACCATGAAAAAACATTGTATGGCCCATAGATTAAAGTTTTGCCAAATGAATAAGAATAAGAATAAGAATATTTATTTGCAAAAAAAATGCATTGCTTTACGGCTCGCTCAGTCAACGTTGTTAGTTCCGATCTGACTACAATCCGTTTATTGATTGTGTATAATTCACTGAAAGCTAATGCTGAGACTAGATATGATAAAAGTCTTAAGCAGAATAGCAGTTATTTAAATAGGGGAAAACTGGAAAATTTTATATTAGCCTAAGTGTATGGTGAGACTGTTCTGAATAAATGTGTTTTATAAAGAAAATATGTTTTTCTGAGATCCCGGTTACACTTATAATAATAAATAATAATAATAATATTCATTTATTTCGGATAACTAAAGATCCATACATAAATAAATTACACTACAGTACATAATAACATCAAAATATAACAACAAAATTACAATACAGTACATATATAATCTTTAAATTACCATGAAATAATAAAAAACTATACTTGGAAGACACAGTGCTAACGTATGACATCTCAAGTTAATTTCCATAATTTTGTGAAGAGAAGAGCCATCTGTTGTCAAGTGGCCATTACTAATGTAAATCCCCTACTCTGCAAGAGATAGCGCTACTAACGTCTGGAAACTTGCGTCAGAATTGACTATTGGAATTTAAAACATAATGTAAAGCAGAAAATTCCTCTAAGGAATCCCATTCTGATCTGAGGTTCAGATATCCTTTTTTACGGTTTAAATTTAAAACTAACCTTTCCTATGCAGAAATAAAAAAAAACTTGCATATCTCATTTGCTTGTCGTTTAAAAAAAATTACATAGTTAAGGGCTTTAATTACAACAAAAGTTAATTGATTCCTTGGTGTAACGACTTTTTCACCTTTATTGCAATGGAATAAAGGTTTGTTGTTATTAAGCACTACATTTTTTTTTAAACAACATACTAATTTCGGAGATTTAAACAAAAATACAAAAGATAGAGCAGAAAGGTAAAGCAGAAAAAAAAGGTAAAGCAAAAAAAAGGTGGTAAAGGTAGAGCAGTATCCTGCGTACGCTGGGAGGTCGGTGGGACTCCCCGATGATGAGACGTTGGATGGGACTGCATGCTGCCGCAACCACATAACCATGGTTGACGCCGCTGGGCAGTCGTGCATTAGTATTATTTTCTTATTTTTATATGTATTTGATTGTTTTTAATTATCCTACCTACTTAATACCTTTTGTTATTATTTTTGTATGTAAGTACTTAACTAACCTCTATCTATGGATTCTGTCCGAAATAAATGGTTTTTATTTATAGCTTTCAAACGTGTCCCAGATCCGTCACTATTACAGGCATACGGAAGGTGAAATGTCACCTTAATTAATGCAGCCTTGTGCATAAAAAACGATACAACACTTACTTGATCTAGGTACTATACGTATGGGGTGCGACGTCGGAAACCTCCTCGAGAGCTCTAGTGTTACAGTTCCCTTCTAACAGAGGCTCTTGGCCTCACGGGGGGGAAGGGTAACGCTTAGGCTGGTGCACCCTGGGCAACAACGGTTAATTAATTTATTTAGTAAGTTAGTTAACTGTTGGCTAATATCCGACTGGGGGGGAGGGGTCAACACGCAACCCGGCCCATGGGGTCGGAACGTGGGCCGCTTGTCTTTTTCAAGACAGGGGGCCACGAGGAGACAACCTCTATAAAAAATCCAAGCGGCACCAGTGGGGGAGGGCGGTAATTCCCAAACCTGCATTGCACAGGTGTCGCGAGGAGGGAACCCCATCCCGGGGTGGACGTGGGGCGTTTGCGGTGACACCTGGTGCTCCCGCAGCGCCTCACATTCGACCGAGGAGGGAATCCGTGTGGTTTTTAGTGGGTATGCCTGCCGTCGCGGGAGAGCCCCACATACCCCCGGTAACCCCGTACTGGGCGGATGCATAAGGCGCATTTTCCACACCATAAAATAAAAAAAAAGTACTATACGTATACGTGCCGACACGTAAGTCTAACGATGACGCGTCACGTGGAGGGGATCAGCGCACCCACGGATACCGTAGTTTATACTTCTGCGCATACAAGGTCAGATTAGACTTACGTGCCGGCACTTATATTTGGTTGGAAAGGTTTAGAAAAGAACAAAATATCATCAACACACAATTTATTTAATGAAATTATAATGATATTTCCTCATACATTAATTAAACAATACAATTTTGAATGGGGGTTGATAAATTAAAATTACCTCTGCACTCAATCTAATGCTGAATTACAATATAATAGGATGAACTTAATTATAATAATCACAATAAATAAGTCACATGATAAAACTTATCCTTAGGTAAATTAAAAAGTTTTATTGTTCAATTTGTCTTATCTTCCGTCTAGACTGACTGAATAGACGCCATAAAACAAATCTCAATAAAAAAAACATTTATCTTTAAACTGTGTATCTAAAAATATCACAAATAAGGTGGTGTCAAAACAATCAATACATAAACTGGTACAAGGGGACACTTAATTAACGATTCTGAACTGTAAACCAAGTTGAAAATTACTATGCCCATTTTCAATTAAATATGTCCAAAATATGTAATTACTAGGTTTATTTTAATATCTGTGGCATTCTCATCGTAAAGATATCTACATGGTTTCGCTCTCGGGACGTTATGTCATTTCTTATTTAATTTAAGGACATGTAAATAAAACAAAATTATCCAAGGCCACAGCGTCACAATTTGTAAATTTTCCGTTTTCAGATCTTTGTGTAAACACCGGTCTAGTGGTCACAACGTTCATAGAACTTTTCCACCTAGTAAGTACCTAATTAGGATACCCCTTAGCACTTAACTCTGCCTTCGACAGCTGCTCCTTATTATTATTAACACACTGTAATGTAGGGTAACGATTCTCATAGGTACCAAGACTATCATATTGCAATACTGAACGTAATTTAACTAGGTGCTGGTTTTAAACACTACCATTTGAACATTCAACATAAAAACTAAAAATGGACAAAATCTACGTCAAGCAAACGTCAAGGCATTATTATGTCGATTTTAGCAAGTGCAAAGTACCAGACTTGCACTTTGGAATGTCAAATACGTGTTTAATATAATGTCGAATGTTTCTTTGAATTTGTCTAATTATTGGTACGCCGTATTTATGCATACAGTTTCATAATGTTCTCGAAACAACTATTTTATCTGAGACGAGATAAAATCTAATCTAAGCCTAGTGATTAATTATCACAAAAATAGGTCATGGCTTGGCCACGTGATAATACTAAATAGGATGTTTCCTAATACCATAGCAACTAAAGCATAAAGAATACCGTATTAAAACTGATAGTTAAAAATTAACTAATATCCTAACATTTAAGTACAGAAATCCATTGAGAGATTTCAAAATGTGATTTTACGCGGGCTAACGTGGTTATGTGTGATGTATACGTACTAAACATTTAATATTTACCTATTTGCGGGCATAGTTCAAAATATTTTGTATTCCTAACTGAAATTTAATATTCCTGCCGGATCGGAAATCTTTGATATAAAACAAGTTTGTCCTAAATCTCATTCTATAGTCCGAAATCAAAACTGAACTAATCATTTTCATTTATAATTGTTCATCGAAAATGAGTTTCATAGAAAGTGGCGCCCTCATAAAATATATGCATTTTATCAACATCAATATGCTATTAGTTCTAATCCCCAATGGGATAGTCACAGCAATGTGTGACCTTGACAAAGCCTATTTTTTAAAATACGCGATTTCCACGTAAACTTGATATAATTAGCAAATGTTGATACGCCATCTTGCGGCAGCTTACTGTAACCAGCTCAATAATAAGCGTTTTTCTAATAAAAACAGTTTAAGCGCTGCAGGCTTCATCTTTGCCGACGATGAAAAGGTGGTCAGAAGAATTAATCTTCTTCCAGTGCAAAGCCTTGGATTTGATCGTCACTGGTAACTGAAACAAAAAACAATAGCATTTAGTATTTGATTTGGTGGTAAATCATTTAAAAGATGACTTAGTTGATCTGAACGCTTGACTACTCCAAGACCTAATCACACACATATTATTTTATTTTTTTCGTAGCTTGTCTTTTGTTTCGATATGTGTGTGTTAGTGTTAAAGTAGGAACTTGTCGTCTATTTTTTTTTGTCGTTTGGGAGGGTGTTCTTATTTTATTGGTTTGTTAAACATAGTTTTATGCATTTCTCTTTCGAGTGGGAGGATGTTGCGGACTGGCAAATAACTGAAAAATAAGAAAAGTCAGTGTCTAACATGTGTGTAATAAAAATTTGTCTAATGTAAATGCGGTACCAAATAAACCGCATTTTTAATCCAAAACAAGCCGCACTGTTCATTTACATATTACGTGTTACTTTGCTGATCTATATCATTGGAATACAAATGGCGGTGCAACATGGAAATTATTGTTGCACCTTTTTTACATTTTCATGGTATCTATCTATCCTAGGTTTAGTTCATTCGGTGGAATGTCATATTGATGTGGGAGAGTATCTTTTTTTCAATGTCCAATCCACACGCACACTCATTTTTAACATTCGATTCGGGTTAGTGGACTCCAGCGCCCAAGAGCACAAAACGGCTGAAAATGGAACTAAAAATTGTTACCCGACAGTTGCGAAGAAAGTGGCGCCGCCATTTAATTTATATTATACCATTTGTCATCGTATTTCAAGTTGTTTCTTAAATCACGCCATAAGACTAAATACACGTACACGCAGAACATACGAGTCGTGGCGTCATATGACGAATACGTGTGGCAGGCGGCCAACCCGCGCATGCTTGGGTGGACACACCTCTGTTTAAAATAGATTCTAATGACTAAAATTCAATCGTTCAACAAGGCAAATAAACAGAGACGCGAATCCTTATCAAAAGAAAACACTCCAATTGACTGATTAAGGGATATTTTTGTTATCTGTGCAGCATTGTGTAAAGTCCCGAGTAGATAACAAATCAATGTTTAAACTTTTAGACGATTAGTATAACTCAAAGCCAAATTACAAAGTTATTAAAGATCTTAATTATAAGAATTCTTTTAAATCTTGTAAGTCTATAGAAAAATAGCTATTCGTAATCTTTCGCAGACGAACTCGCAGGCTCGTCTAGTTCTTTCTGTATAATAAATCAATAATAGGTTAAAATTAATCAATTCAAAAATAGCTTTTTGGCAATGGCAATTAGCGACCCGCAAAAACGTCGAGGTAAATTAAAGTTCACTCAATGTATTCCCTTCGTTATTAGAGTACCTCCTTTAACATAAATGTTACAGTTACATCACCTATAATCAAATCAATCACGTATAGGTATTATAGTACAGGAAAATAAAATGCAAAAGTTTAAAGCGGCAATAAAAATCTCTCCATAGGTGTAGCGCAGCTCGGTAAACAAATCAAGGGCACTAACAAAACGCTATCTTATCTATATACTTACGTGTGATTTCCAAGGATTACTTGAGGATATTGATGTTATTGGTCTTCAATTAGAATTATTCAATAATTGTTGTAAGTATTAGACTTTAAGGATAAAAATTTCAAGCAAAGGCAGAAAAATACCTCAGTAAAGAAAGTGGTAAAAATCTATGAAGCAACGTTCACCACTTTAGAATAGCAATGGTTTCGAGTGATGTCCTTTTAAATATAGTAGTCTCCTTTATGAATGTATCACTGAATCTAAGAGTGATACAAAAAACAGATACACCTACCTAACACAGCCAGTGAATAAATTAAACACTCGAATAGCTGAACACCTAGCACTAGTTACGCCAGTACTTCACAAATTGCGGCAATAAAAAGTTTTATGCCAGAAAATTCTTTGAAGTCCGAGTTATCTATCTAATTATCTAAGCGCGAAGATACTAAATTATATAATGGCATACTTTATATCTGGAGTGTTGCCAAGCAGTAAAATGAAGTTCAAAAGCGTCTAAATTTAGTGAGAAATTACACGGTTTCTAGAGTGGGTAACTAAAATGGAAACATTTTCATGTCTCATTGACGTCAGTCGCGTAAAATTAAAACGCTTAATGAGTCTCAATTGTTGATTACGAGTCGTTTACGGAATCGTATATTAGGTTAGACGCATGTATTCACATACATCAGGGCCCTATTTTATAAAGCTACAAGTCATAATTTACAAGCGGAAGTCTCTATCTAACACATAGGGTCAGAAAGAGACTTCCGCTTGTAGAGTGTAACTTGTTGCTTTATAAAATAAGTTCCAGGAATGATCCTGGGTTGTTTTTCATTGCTATTACAAGTATCTACAGCAGACTCGTAAATCGCGAGGCAGAAACAACTCTAGCGAAGTACATTGTCTCATCGTTTTTGAACCGGAGTGCTCTACATACACATTTGCCCCCGATAAAGCTATCCTTATAGTCAGCGTAGTCTTAATTTATTTTAAGCAAGATACAGGATTTTAGCAACATATAGGATGAGAAACCACAACAACATTATATTGCGGTTCGTGAACTGTAATCTCTTAATAATTTGTACTAGAGTAACAATTGATGACACGCAAATAAAGTGACATTAAAACAATTTTATTTTGCGGCTGCCAAACTATTGCACTGTACTATTTGCTAGGTAAGAAATAGTTGACCAGACGCAATATAATGCTATTGTGGTTTCTCATTCTAAATTAAATGAAGTATAGATGTTAACAAACAAACCTCTGAACACGCACTTATTCAATCGACAATACCGCCATGCGTTTCCAGATAATGTATCCTACTAATATTATAAATGCGAAAGTTTGTGACGATGTGAGTGAGTGTGTATGTTTGTTTCTTCTTCACGCTAAAACGACTGGACGGATTTGGATAAAATTTGGAACGAAGATACCTGGTACCCTAGATTGAAACATAGGCTACTTTTTATCCCGCAAAATTGTACAGTTCCCGAGGGATAGCGATAAACATGTCAATTGCTAATTCTACGCAGACGAAGTCGCGGGCAGAAGCTAGTTTACGAATAAATTTTGAGTATATATGGTATTGTCTCAAAAATATCACTTGTTTTCTTTCCGTAGTAAAATAATCCTAAATGGAATAGAAATAATTGCTGTAATTTTGCGTTGTTGGGCCATTTCCCGTTTAAAATTCGAGAAAATTGACGCAAATATTTTACACTGACGCGTCAGACCATTTATATGTAATTTTAGTCAAGGCAAACAGCAAAACCACATTCATGCAAACTCAGAACAATAACAAAACCCCATTGTTATATTAATTTTTTTTTAAGCAAAGCAAAGAATTTAGTTAGGTAATCAGGGAAAGGAGATTTGCCATATATATATTTAATTGAGTTAATAAGTTATACCTAGTTAGTATCTATAAATTCCGGTTGGCTTATCTATGGAAATGAGATGACCATGACTAATTCGGCGTACTTATAGTTCTTAATAGGCAAGGTTGGTTATGCGTAACGACATGGAAATTATTAACTGCCCGGCTAGCACGACAGCGCACAAGAGTCGCGTCGCGCGCGAGATAGATTACCCGTCCCTTTCTAGAACGAACAGTAAGAAAAAGACGGGCAATCTATCTCGCGCGCGACGCGACTCTTGTACGCTGTCGTGCTAGACATGCTGGTAAACACTTGACTCAAAATCTAATACTCTAACGGCTACGTATAAAAATAGTTGCGTGAGATGGTTTTGAGTGCATTTTTTATTCGATATATTTACCGATGATTGTTCGTATAAAATATTGAAATGTTTTATGGCTGAACGAAGCCAATCTTGCGCAATGGCAATGGCGTAACTACCTATAGGGTGGCAGGAATGGCAAAATGCCACGGACCCCTAGCTCTACAAGACCCGAACTGGCTTGTGTTTGTGTTTCTTAACCTTTTTGAGCAACGGACCCCTAGAAAAAGTAGCAAAATTTTTAAGGACCCCCTAATTAAAAAATAAATCGACGTAACTGTTACGAGACTTGGTGGTATTTATTTATTGTTGTCAAGTGGTCCAAATATGAGACTGCGAATCCCCATACGTATACTCACGGACCCCCAGGAGTACGCGGACCACAGGTTAAGAAACACGTTACTCGCCTAGAGCACAGAAGGGATGACGATACACCTCTATACACCGAGTAAAGAACCCCATTTGCTACTGGCCCCAGACGTAGGTACTGATCTTGCACGCACTTTAACTCTATTGGTAAGAGTGAAAGAGAAGAATGAGTGGCGTGAAGGGCGTCTGAATTGGAGCATTTTCACAAGATTTTCATGGAAAAACCCACAAGCCACATCCAAAAGGCACAAGGAAAAAAACATTTTAAAGAAAAAAACGACGAACTGAGAACCCCTTCTTGGGAAATCGGTAAAATAATTAAACTAGCAATGTTTTTATTACGCGTTTCAGAAATAGCAAATTACTAAGCTGTACGACCAAGATGATCGTGATATTGATATCTGCTTCAGTCCCACAAAAAAAAGAAACCGTGAAAAAACCGTTTAAAAAAAGCATTTTTAGTATTGACGCTCCTTATAAGGATGTGCCGGATTACTTTTAGAATTTAACAATAAAAATGTATCATAATTTATTGCATATGTCTGCTTTGATAAATGTATCATGGTAGTAATTCAAAACGTGGTAAATAGCTATGTCAGTGTGTGAGTGCCAGGCATTACACAACTTAGTTATGTGTTAAATAAATAAATACAGATAGACGGACGTTTCCGTTGAATGATTCATGTGGAATTGTGGATTACGAAATCTATTCAAAACTGTCCTAACCTAAACCTTGAACTAAGTAGTTTACAAGTTACAACTGACACTAACATTAGGGTAAGTATTTGATTTGGTTTGGTTTTGTCCTTTTTCAGGAATAAGACTGATACTTTTACTGATTTTTCTAGGGATAAATCGACATGACGCTGGCTTAAATAAAAGGCATAGCCATATCAAAAAAAGTATGTTACAGCTAGTGAGAGTTGTACGCAAAATGCAACTTTGATTAAGGCTCGACCTTTGAAATTTTCGTGAAAATGAGTTGTGTTGTAACCATTTTATACATTATAACGTAACAATTTATACGTCGGAAAAAATATATCCTAATCTGGAAGATATGAGAAGTAACATAGTTTTGGTAGAAATCCATTTTAGTGAAAGAAAGCAGAGAAAAAGCAATCTAAAGTCACCCCTATTTTTTCACTTGTAACCATTTTACTGCTCCATTTTTTATCATAAAGAGATGAAATTTTATAATCTGCTTCATAAAATAATGAACAATAACTTTATTTTCCTACTTTGTCAAATTTCTTAAAAAATTACCTCGTTTTCTGAAATATTCCCTCCCAAGTTCCTACCGCTCCCCATTTTCGTCCATACGGTCAGTGCGGGACGAGGCGCGATGCATGACGGACCTGTGTCAATTTGCGCTGCGACCAAACAAAACTCCGTTTTTAAATATTTGTGGAATAATTTTGTTGCGTAGAGTGGACAATCCGTTTCGTGATTCGTAAAGTAGGTAGATCCTACTAATATTATAAATGCCAAAGTTTGTGAGGATATGAGTGAGTGTGTATGTTTGTTCCTTCTTCACACTCAAACGACTGGACGGATTTGGATAAAATTTGGAACGAAGATAGCTGGTACCCTAGATTAAAACATAGGCTACTTTTTATCCCGGAAAATTGCATAGTTCCCGCGGGATAGCGATAAACATGTTAAAGGTCGTAGCTGCCTAGAGTTGCAACGTATTTATAAATTGTTGCAGAACTTGAACGAGTGCCGTTCTCAGAGACGTCAGTTAATAATTATGATTAGTTAGAACTTAATTGTCGTCTCTGAGTGTGAAACTTAACTGTAATTGTCCTCTCGGTTGTATTGACTGACGGTGGATATTCTACGCTGTTTTACCGTGTTAACGGATCAAGTTCAAGTTTTAATTTATCATCCCTGCATAACCAAAGATACAAAGGAACAAATAGTGCTTTAATTATGTTAATTGGCGTTTCTGAGTGTGAAAGTTAACCTTTGCTTTCTCTCTTCTTCTTTTTGCGTAAAAGGTAGGTACAGAATAATTGTTTATTGACCGTTTGTCTTCAAAATCGATATCTAAGGGTCCGAGTGGTCTTCAAGCATGAATCCGTTGTCAAAAGTTTAGAAAGTGGCCGCCATTTTGAAAATTTTAGTTTTTCAACCGATTGCTTTCAAAATCGATATCTGAGGATCCGAGTGGTCCCCAAACATGAATCCCTTGTTAAAAATTGAAAAAATGGCCGCCATTTTGAAATCTTTAGTTTGTGGGCCGATTGTTTTCAAAATCGATATCTGAGGATCCGAGTGGTCCCCAAGCATGAATCCGTTGTCAAAAATTCAAAAAGTAGCCGCCATTTTGAAATTTTTAGTTTATCGACCGATTGCTTTCAAAATCGATATCTGAGGATCCGAGTGGTCCCCAAACATGAATCCCTTGTTAAAAATTGAAAAAATGGCCGCCATTTTGAAATCTTTAGTTTGTGGGCCGATTGTTTTCAAAATCGATATCTGAGAATCCGAGTGGTCCCCAAACATGAATCCGTTGTCAAAAAAATCAAAAAGTGGCCGCCATTTTGAAATTTTTAGTTTATCGACCGATTGATTTCAAAATCGATATCTGAGGATCCGAGAGGTTTCCAAGCATGAATCCGTTATCAAAAATTTAAAAAGTGGCCGCCATCTTGAAATCTTTAGTTTTTGGGCAGATTATTTTCAAAATCGATATCTGATGGCCCGAGTGGTCCCCAAGCATGAATCCGTTGTCAAAAATTGAAAAAGTGGCCGCCATTTTGAAATCTTTAGGTTGTGGACCGATTGTTTTCAAAATCAATATCTGAGGATCCGAGTGGTCCCCAAGCATGAATCCGTTGCCAAAAATTCAAAAAGTGGCTGCCATTTTGAAATTTTTAGTTTATCGACCGATTGATTTCATAATGGATATCTGGCGATCCGAGTGGTCCCCAAGCATGAATCCGTTAGCAAAAATTGAAAAAGTGGGCGCCATCTTGAAATCTTTAGTTTTGGGCAGATTGTTTTTAAAATCGGTATCTGATGGCCCAAGTGTTCCCAAGCATGAATCCGTTGTCAAAAATTCAAAAAGTAGCTGCCATTTTTGAAATCTTTAGTTTGTGTGCCGATTGTTGTCAAAATCGATATCTGAGGATCCGAGTGGTCCCCAAGCATGAATCTGTTATCAAAAATTGAAAAAGTAGCCGCCATCTTGAAATCTTTTGTTTTTGGGCAGATTGTTTTCAAAATCGATATCTGATGGCCCGAGTGGTCCCCAAGTATGAATCCCTTGTCAAAAATTTAAAAAGTGGGCGTCATTTTGAAATCTTTAGATTTGGGCCGATTGTTTTCAAAATCGATATCTGAGACTCCGACTGGTCCCCAAGCTGAATCCGTTGTCAAAAATATACCTAAAGAGTGGCCGCCATCTTAAAATTTTTGATTTTTGGGCAGATTGATTTCAAAATGGACATCTGAAGATCTAGCAAAGTGAACGCTTATCACTCTTGACCGTTTTATTAGAATAATAATATTTAGCATACACTCCAAAACTAAACTATACGTAAATGTTTATTAGGTAACTTCTTTACAAATCACGAAACAGATTGTCCACTCTATGCTACAAAATTATTCAACAAATATTTAAAAACGGAGTTTTATTTGGTCGCCGCGAAAACTTGACATAGGTCCGTCATGCAACGCGCCTCGTCCCGCACTGACCGTATGGACGAAAATGGGGAGCGGTAGGAACTTGTCCGGAATATTGCTAAAACGAGCTAATTTTTTAAGAAATTGAAGTAAGTAAGAAAATAAAGTTATTGCTCATTATTTTATGACGAAGATTATAAAATGTAATCTTTTTCTGATAAAAAATGGAGCAGTAAAATGGTTACAAGTGAAAAAATAGGGGTTCCTGATTATAGTTAATGTCAAGAGTCAAGACTGTGAACTACAGGAGAAAAATGCTACTTGCTTGTTGCATGTGGTGTGATAGAATAGTGAGTGGCAATAATACCACACAATATAAAAAGTTCATATTGCAAAAATATTGTCTATGAAATGTGCATTAATAAAAAAACGTGTGCGTCTCGGGACGTTCGACAAAAGTCATAATCTAAGTTACTAACAATATATGTCTATCGCACACTAAACACTAAGTAGAGAGAGGGGAAAGCGTCTGTCCGAAATACAAATGAAGATTATTGTGAGCTGGCTGTGTGTATGCTGAGAAAGTTTTTGTCAAAAAAGCGTCAAGCGTGAGTTGGATTTAAATGTTAAAATGTCTAATTCCTGTTAGGTAGGTACTACTAAAGACTCGATTGCGATGAAATTTTTGTAAGCTGCTGTGTGTAGGTATGCCAAATATGATTCTACTAAAACGGTCAAGTGTAATTAGGCGTTCTCTACTCTCTCGTGACTGAAAATTCTCTAGTTTACGCCTATTTATATTCTGACAACAAATTCAACTTTGGAGACCACTCAGATATTGATTTTAAAAGCACTCGGTCGAAAAACTAAACATTTAAAAATTGTGGCCGCTATTTCCATTTTTGACAACGGATTCGTGTTTGGGGACCACTCGGACCCTCAGATATCTATTTTGAAGACAATCAGTCTACAAACTAAAGATTTCAAAATGGCGGCCACTTTTTCAATTTTTGACAGCGGATTCATGCTTGGGGACCACTCGGGTCATCAGATATCGATTTTGAAAACAATCTGCCCAAAAACTTAAGATTTCAAGATGGCGGACACTTTTTCAATTTTTGATAACGGATTCATGCTTGGGGACCTCTCGGATCCTCAGATATCTATTTTGACAACAATCGGTCCACAACCTAAAGATTTCAAAATGGCGGCCACTGTTTCAATTTTTGACAACGGATTCATGCTTGGGGACCACTCGGGCCATCAGATGTCGATTTTGAACGCAATCGGTCGAAAAACTAAAATTTTCAAAATGGCGGCCACTTTTCAAACTTTTGACAACGGATTCATGCTTGAGGACCACTCGGACCTTTAGATATCGATTTTGCTATGTGTAGAAAAATAAATATTTTCAAAAGTAGGTAATGGTATATTGGGGACATCATTTTTAAACTTAATCAATTATGACAAATGGCTGTAGCCCGCGACTCCGTCTGCGCTGCTATCCCGCGGGAACTATGAGATTTTCCGAGATAAAAACTATCCTGTCCTTCCTCGGGACTAAAACTACCACCTTACCAAATTTCATTAATATCGGTTCAGTGGTTTAGGCATGAAAGCGTAACAGACAGATAGACAGACAGAGCGTTACTTTCGCATGTATAATATTAAGTAGGGATATCACGTTTCAATATAGTATTTTATGCAACAGTTGTATAAGAGGTCAAAAAAGGCGAGTGGTGTGGGTTACGATGTGAGCGTAGCGAACATCGTAAAGAAAGACACCACGAGCATTTTTTGACTTATTTATACAACGTTGCATACAATAACTTTTCTATGACTTCATTAAAATTATCATCATCATCGTCATCACATCATTAGCATTTGAAAGGTGATCAGCGTTGGACCTAGGCATATGTTCTTTTAAATAAAACATAAATAATGCCAAACTCGGGCTCAGAGCGACCACATTACCCGAAAATGATACCCAATCACCATTTTTGTGTCAAGTGTCAAAATGACATCCGCCATCTTGGATCCCAAATATTATGCCAAATTCGCGATCAGAGCCACCAAATTGCCCGAAAACGATACCCATGAACATTTTTCTGTCAAAAGTGTCAAAATGTCATCCGCCATCTTGGATCCAAAAAATTATGCAAAATTCGTGCTCAGAGCCACCAAATTAGTCGAAAACGACACCCATGAACATTTTTGTGATAAAAGTGTCAAAATGTCATCCGCCATCTTGGGTCCAAAAAATTATGCAAAATTCATGCTCAGAGCCACCAAATTACTCGAAAACGACACCCATGAACAAATTTGTGTCATAAGTGTTAAAATGTCATCCGCCATCTTGGATCCAAAAAATTATGCAAAATTCGTGCTCAGAGCCACCAAATTACTCGAAAAGGACACCCATGAAGATATTTGTGACAAAAGTGTCAAAATGTCATCCGCCATCTTGGATCCAAAAAATTATGCAAAATTCGTGCTCAGAGCCACCAAATTACTCGAAAACGACACCCATGAACATTTTTGTGGCAAAAGTGTCAAAATGTCATCCGCCATCTTGAATCCAAAAAAATATGCAAAATTCGTGCTCCGAGCCACGAAATTACTCGAAAACGACACCCATGAACATTTTTGAGGCAAAGGTGTCAAAATGTCATCCGCCATCTTGGATCCAAAAATTTTTACAATTTCGTAATAAGATCCACCAAACTACCCGAAAACGACAGCCATCAACATTTACATGTCAAGTGTCAAATTATGTCAGTAAAATTGAAATATTGTGTTGTACACACTTTTTTATTTTGTTTGCTTTCTAAATTGCTAACACCGTATTTTGTCCTAAACGGCTGAATGGTTTCTGGCCTTAGTCCGGACGGACATAATTAAAAAAAATTGTCTCCAGTATATTATGTGTACCATTATATTGGTGTTGGTGACCCTTTAACTGTCAAATAAAAGTACTGGAGTAGGAAAATATACTTAATGATAAATATCACGTTATGACAACGATATTCAAGCGATACGACCCGTCCACGTCCACCCTTGCATTGGTAACGATGCGCGGCGCGATGACGCGTCTATAATTTTACTCTGTAAGACAGTTTCACGCTTACGTATTAATGGAGCGGGCCGCGGGGGCGAGAGGCATAAGCTCCGCCCAAGCCCCGCCCGTACGCTCAAGGACTTTAGCGCGTGTACAAGCCTTAAATAATGACGATATTTCTTTGGGCTTCATTTCAATTTCGCACGCAGAGAATGTACGTTTTTGCGTATCACGTGCGTTAAACGTGCATTCATCGTGCATTTCAATTAATTTTAGAATTTATACGTAACCAAAATACATAGGAACATTTAACGGCAATCGAATGCGCGGAATTAGCCAAGTATGATGCCAAGATTAGTCATTGTCTACTTAAGTAACGAGGTACAAAGTAAGGCCCGTGCCTATTAGTAAATTGTACCTACCTACCCACTAAGCAGGTACTTAAAAGAGCCGCATCCAAAATGCGTATACACTCATGACTCACCCTATAGGTACGCTACGTCGTATTGTCAAAGTTCAAAGTATAATTCCTTGATCAACGAAAAAACGCGGAACATTTCAATAGCAAGAGTCCATAGTTCAATAATCCGACGGGCCTTCAATCATCCTATTTGGAAAGATTGCATGTTGAGTTCTTTGTATCATTGTCATGTGTAAACCTAGGTTAGAAACGACCTTTACTAAGATTAAAAAACCACAATTTAAAAGCTCTACATAAGTAACTCTATCTAACTAAAAGAGTTAGTATTATCACAATAATGAAGGTTAACAGAGTGGTTTTACGAGTTCCTGTCGATAAATAATACATATACCTATTTATATATCAGTTTACTTATCTACTGCACAATAGCGAAGGCAGCGAGTTTCCCGGCGCGCAGCGCGAAAAACTGGGGCACCCTTTTCACAATAAACTCACTTGTAACGTCAGAATGTTGCGTCATAGGCGACAACGACAAATACTTTTGAGAGCAATGCCTACGCGTCGCGTGATGTTGTACTTCGGGTCTCACGTGAGATGCAAGGATTCATCACTATACATAGGTAGTATAAAACAAAGTCGCTTTCCGCTGTCTGTCTGTCTGTGCCTATTGTATGCTTTGATCTTTAAAACTACGCAACGGATTTTGATGCTGTATTTTTAAATAGATAGTGATTCAAGAGGAAGGTTTATAATTTATATGTATTCAGACGAAGTCGCGGGCAGAAGCTAGTCAACGATAAAATCGATCTGTTTCAGTCTATATACCTACCTAAGTGGGACACTGAACTCTCCAATTTTCTTTTACGCATCTAGTTTTTTCTTTACATTTACACTTTTAATATCGATCCGTAAAGAACGCATTATCTATACTCAAGTTGTTTTTATTAAATCGGATATCATAAACCTAACTTTACCTAAACTTTCTTTTTATTTACTACCCCTACTATTTCCGATTCAGTTAATACCGTAGTCATCAATTCGTTACATCATCGGGCAGGAGATAACTAAATTACACAAAATTCACACAGATGCCACGCGTAATTACGTGTATTTCAAGGCACGTTGTAGATTTAATAGCATGTAAAATCGTGGTTAACAATTACCAACTACCAATATTAATACCTACCTACCTACAGCTGTAAATTACCTAAGTACCTATAGCAGGTAAATACAAATACACCATTGTGTAGCGTAGCAGTCACCACAGAACAATCACGTAGCTGGCTAGTGATTTGTTCTAATGCAATTATCATCTAAATTACGACTATTTGCAATTGTCTTGCGCGGAAGGGGCTAGCACGCGGTGGGTTTTAAGTTTCGAATGGCTTTGTTTATGCAGGCTACTTTATACAAGGCCTATGTATACCTACTCATTTTAAAGGTTTAAGTACTCTTTACCGCCCATACACTGTTTGGGGTTTGTATTAGTTAAACAATATATGGTATGATCAGGTTCAGTTGGCAGAAATAGAAGTAAAATCGTATTTTATTTTGAATGACACCTAAATATTATTAACATATTCAAAAATTCCACTACTTACGCAGCAGATTACTACTAGATATCTACCAATATTTATGACTTGATGAAAATGACTTTCTGCCAAGTTTCTCGTGGCGCATTCTTTTTGGCAATGATGGTCTTTCCGAATGCGCTGGTAGATTAAAAAAAAGATATGTAAAAGAGCCCTTGGCGGCCTATTTGCAAAATAAACTTTTGATTTTGTTTTTTGATTATGTTTTTTTATAGTTCAAGAAGATATTGCAGATAATTTGTTCTCTTCCATTCTGATCTGGGAGCAAAGAAAAAACAGAATGTACCAGTTGCTTCTCTTGCCGCGCAGGCAAAATTCCATCGAGGGAATGGGCGAATACCTTTGGAAACACGTTATATTATAGGCGATGCGGCTAGCAACCCACACCTATTTTGATTCCTCTTTCCACCTCATCATAATCAATATACTGTAATGTCTGTAATAAAAAGCTGAAACACTTGTTAATGCTTTAACACTCGTCGATTAATTACCTTTGAAGAATTAAGATGACGTTTAATTCCAAGGTCTACACAAGTGTCAAGTGTGTCAACTCAACACCCATAGAGTACCTACCTACCTATCTACCTCTAAATTAATGACGAACACATGATCACACTGTATAAAAGTCGTTTTATAAAAAACTAGCTGTTGCCAGCGACTTCGTCTGGAAAGAATTCGTTTATCGCTATCCCCCGGAAACTACGCAATTTCCGAGATAAAATGTAGCCTATGTGCTATTTCAGACTTTTCTCTATCTATGTGCCAAATTTCATCCAGATCCGTTGGGCCGTTCTGGCGTGATTGAGTGACAAACAAACATCCATCCATCCATCCATCCATCCATACTTTCGCATTTATAATATTAGTTATAATATTAGTTATATTAATATTATTTAAAAAGTTGCGTAGGTATCAGTGGCGTGGCGTCCTTAGAACTCGATTTCCACCGGCTTGCCTATTTTAAGGCAGTTGGGTACTTTATTGTGCAGAATTATAGGAAATGGCTAGTTAAATTCCCTTTGGCTTGCCTTCTGATATACTTCACGCCTCGCCACTGGTAGGTATACGCATAGCTGGGCATTAACTCGTTAATCCGTTAATCGTTAATTAACGAAGTTAACATTTTGATTAACGGATTAACTTTTAAGTTAACTTTTAAAAATGTTAACGGACACGTTAACTTCCGTTAATAATGCAGAAGTCCGTTAATCGTTAATCCTATGACTACTATTTACCGCACGACACCGCGGCGCTGCGCGAAAAACAGGTTCAGACAAGTTTGAAACGACAAGTGCCGGGCGGCGCGTGGCAGCGAGTGAAATAAAAACTAAACTAAAACTAGATATATTTTGCTAGTGCGTGCGAGTGAGAAAACTACGAAGAGATTTGTTTCGTTTGATCATTTCATTACTTAGCGCAGAACCTAAACCAACAGGTTTTATAAGTTCACTAACGCAACGATATAAAAATGCAATTTTACATTATATTAACGGATTAACGATTAACGTTAACTTGCGTTAATTCTTCCGAAATGTAACGTTTTAACGTTTAACGAAGCTAACTTTTTTTGTAGCGGATTAACGATTAACGAAGTTAACTATTTGATTAACGGTGCCCAGCTATGGGTATACGTATAAAAACTGCGCATTACGCGATTACGTTATAACTTATAGTGAAACAATAGCGTAGCCGTAGCAGTATGTATATAAAATAGCTATTACCTTGATGTAATATACTGATAGGGACGCGGACGTCAATATTATGTATATAATACGTAATTTACTAACAGGCTTTTATTTATGACCTTGGCTGCATTTTATACGATATCCATTTTGTACAGATAGTGTACCTACACCGCTTCCCGAAAATCACACAGATTTAATCCTACAACTGTTGAAATTCTTTCTCTCAGAACGAGAGGGTTTGGGCCCAAAAGCATAATACTGGGGCCTTACTATGACCATGACGTCTTAATTCCGACTCAGTTCAAGTTTCAGCTGTCACTTTTAGTATGAATCTGACAGCGAGCGAACCTGAACTAAATCGCATTAAGTAAGACGTCATGGTAAGGCCCCTGATCGCAAATCGAAAAGCCTAATAAATAAGAAAGAAAAAGAGAAAGAGGATGGCCAGTAATATATTATTCAGACGAAATAAAGAAGTTGTATTGTCCTGCCTAAGTCGTATAAAAAGAAATTAACGAATAGGTATTCTGGCGTTTTGACTGCTCGACTCAAATGTCATTATTCTCCCACGATTACCGCAACACAAAACAAAATTTGAACAAAGTAGACTACGCTTGTTTTGTTTTCATAATAAAAAGGTTACTCTGATCAGAGTATTATTTCTTTAACAATGTTGCCTGAAAATAATATGACAAAAAATTCTGCAAAACACTTTCAATATTCATCTACACAGCCAGATTCTTATTCAACAAGGAATGAATTAAGTTCAGTTCAGCCTGCATAAGGCATAAGTAGCAGATATCGATTTTCTCCTTACCTTCTTGGTGAGTTTCCCATCATCACCAATCAGGAACTCTTCAAGGCCGAAGACGAGCGGCGACCAGTTCCCGAGATGGAAGATGCGAGACGATGTGCCGCGCGTCACTCGGAACTCGATCGTCTTCGCCATCAGGACGCTCGTGATCATGTACACAGATTTCTTGCCTTTCAGATCTGAAAAAAAAAACGTAGATTACAGATAGAGTAATGGCGTAAGCGTAACTAACGTCTGGGGCCCGTGGCGAAGTTATCAGACTGGTTTTTTTACCTCATATTATAAAAATAAGTCCCGCACGCCGCGTTTGTCTGTCAGACCGGATTTTCATGCGCTTTTCACCAATAGAGTGATTTACGAGGAAGGTTTTATATAATTTGTCAAGGGTTTGTGTAAATTGGTTGAAATATAACGATAATTTCTTGCAAGTGTCAAGAAAAGTGAATCTGCCTTCTGAAAAGGTGGAAACAATTGGGGGAGGCCTATGTCGACAGACAACCTGACAAAAGTGGTTGCTAATAAATTTAGTATTTTTTTGTTTTATGTATATTTAAATTAGATTTAAGAATACTACTATATTATATTATAAGAATGGCATGTAAAAAGTTAAGAAGGTCAGCGAATAAAGGCTTTTATTATTATTATTATTATTATTATTATTATACCCATGCCCATGAAGTAGGTTATTACTGGTATAATAAAGTGCTTGTCATTTATTTTGGCTGTTAGCTACTCTTATTCTTGGACTGAATGGGTTTAATTGATTTCACATTCCAATATGGGAGCCTAGCCAAGAACAGTCCATAGTTTCATAAATCGGAGACTGTGGAAAACTATGGGTAAATAAAAGTGGTGAAAGGATTGCGTAACTCTTTATAACATTACTAATTGCCCTGTCAGTTTGTTTTCATAACTGCCAGACTGCCACAAAGACATTCATTTCATTACAACTGGGTTTCTTAATGTGGTCTTACGGGACCGAGAGATGTTTGCTTTGCCAGGGGTCTGTGGTGGCCTAAGCATCAAATTGGTAGACTGCACGCTCAATATAATCAAAACTAGGGAACTTGCGTGGTGTAAAATTATAGGAGGATATTTACCTTTGTTGTTGACATCCAAATAGATGTTGCCCTCTAAGTTTTTGTCTTTGGGAATGCTGGTGCGACTGAAGTTGACCATGATAACGCGTACTTTGTTCTTGATGGTCTCATCTTGCAATGTGATCTGAAAGTAGACACAATTAGTGAAGACGGGGTAAGTTCTAATAATATAGCGGAAATAATCTCAATTACAGTGGCTCACCCATTTGATGAGTAAATTTCAAATTGGAATTCACATCAAGTTTGCAGTTTGATTTTTAATTTGAATTGTTTTTTTATGGGACCTAAATACACAGTTTTATCCAAATATTGTGACAAAGTAAATGCATGTAATCAGTCACCGAAAGCGAGTTACATATTTACCAAGAAGCAGGCTTCTGTGAAACTCGAGCATGACTCAGGTTCAACAACTGATACACGGAAAGTAGTCTTATATATTTACACTAACTGGAAGCACCCATGTGTGATCATGTGCTGATAAAGTCATGACTATGTTTTATGATTTTAATAAGAATTTTAGGGAAATATGTTACATTACATATTTATTTATTTAACACATTATTTAGAACTCATTGTGCTACATATGTAGCACATTGAGTTCAAATCATCATTTACAGACACGAATACTGGATTTACTGGGTTCAACCTATTAACATATTAAAAGTTAACAATAATAATTGCACAATGCATTCATCTCACACTTGCACAGGATATTAAAATTATTTGTTTATAAGCAAAACTCAAAAGGTTGACTCTACAAAACATCTTTTACAATAGAGTGGAATACCACTAGTGATCCAGTCAAAAATACAAAATAAATACTTAGGTAAGTCAAAAGAAATATACCTATAAGCATTAAAGCCATGGCTTAAAAATAATTTTTTGTAATTATTTTTAGCTATACAACTTTACCAAAGATAGGTATTCCTGTTGACCATGTTTCAGTAATGTGAAAATCTAAGCTAGAGAATTATAAGTATAACTCTGCAGGCTTAGTTGTGTTATTCCGATTCCGAGTTATGAATAAAAAGAAAATAATAATGTAGAATAACTTGAATTGTAAAAGGGTGGATTTTTGACGTTGTAATTTGTGTGCAATACGTTTAGCATGGCACACAAATTACAACGTCAAAAATCCACCCAAAACATGAGTAACTGAACATACATAAACATCAGCAATGAGTATCAATGAATTTAAATAATGTCTTTTGGACACCCAGGCTGTTGCAACACTATTATCAAGGCTTATGGTAATAGTGAAGACATGGTCGAGTTTAGTATTAATTAAATTAGATACCTATTCTTGAACAGATACAAATTAAATGTGCAACAATTTTGAAATAATTTATTCCTGCCATTTTTCTCAATTTGCATGAACATAATTTACGCAATGGATGCGAAAATTGTGCGAAGTTTTTTCTAGGATACTAGTCTGAGTGAGCTTTTTTAAAAATACGTCGCAATGTGTCAGTTCCAAAGGACAGGTCAAGGTCACAAGTATAAGCCTGAAAAATATACAAACTTTAAGTTGTGTACAACATAGCCTTACCTTAACGCTCTCGTGGGGAAATTTAAAGTTCGCCTCTTGAAAATCGCCAGCTTCCAACCATTTCACGTAGTCGCCATTTGATTTCGCCTTATTTATATTCTGAACCAATTCACCGAGTGGCGTAAACATTTTACCGTTTGTTTCTTTCTCGTTTGGTACAAAAAGAGACGAGCATTTGTAAAGGTCTGCTTCCGTAATATGCGGAATACAGACCAACTGGCTGCTGCCGATTTCTATTTCAATTTCGTCTCTGATAAATGGCCACGCATCTTCAAGCTTGAGTGACTTCAAGCTCTCCAAGCTAACGTCCTTGCGAATCTCGTGCGAGTACAGCGATTTCACTACAACTTTTAATTTCTTCGGCATTTTGTTTAAATTCAATTCACTTCGTTTATTATTTATACACAAGCGACATTCACTTCTCACGACTGTCACGGAACGACTAACTTTTTTTTTATTCTATTCACTATTCCGTTGCGTTATGTTCCGTTCCGTTTTACAGACGTGACTAATCCGTCAGCCAGAAATCACACCGCTTGCACCATTATTTAATCAGCCTAGCAATATCTTCAGTCTGTCTGTTTGTTTCCATTGGAAAAGTTTCTTCAGTATTCGCCAGATCAATTAAGTTAATATTTTAACTACATACCTAAATAAACTTTATGCATCCGCCAAAGGCTACCTAAAATTCTACCCACTGTATTAGGTACATAGGTACCTATTGGGTGCATTGCAGCATAGGTGTACACTTTTAAGATGGTGTTGATTTCAAACAGATTGAGATCAGACCGAGCTAGAACTATCCATTGTGATTATTCATTTAAATTGGTTCAGCGTTTTAAAAACAATGACTTGTTTTTTAGGATTGAAACAAACAAACATACTTAAGTAATTTATTCTTTATATCAAAACTTTTAAGTGCTGGAAATATCGTCACTTCTGGCTTCTGGCAGGTAGCTAGGTGTAGGCAATAAATATATTATTATTAGGTACCTACTTACATACTCGCTAAAAACCTTTTATATATTTCTCTCTTATTGTTCCGTTTTACGTATCACAACACAAATGCATTTTCTTATCAAACAAGGAAACTCAGATGTACGAAGTTGCATTGCAGAAAACCGCCAATGACGAGAATGACGTCACACGGCACGGCGCGCACGCCGCGATCACGTCGTCTCCACGCTACGTGCGGCTGCGCCTGCGCCACCAATTTTTTGCGGGAATTGTAAATTATTTATGAAGTAGCTCTAGTCATTGACTTCAGGAAACGAGCGTAGCATGAGGCGTGGGCGTGAGTCATCATCATCAGTCATGGCACGCTGTTCTCAGCTGATTCGACTTATTTTATCGATTCGGTATCTTCAGGGCCTGCCTTTGATGCTTTACAGGAACTAGCCCATAGCCATAGCATATATAGACAATAAGTATATGTATAAAATCAGGGCCATTTTTATGCACCTAATGAAGATACGTTCGTGGGTTTGCGTGTAAAATATTATATTTCGCATTCGCACAGCCTTAGCTGTCTTGCACGTGTGGTAGCGGAGCAGCAAGGTAAAGGTTATTTGTTCATTGATATGGATCTCCATAAAGGAACTTCTGATTCAATAAATAAAATAAAAAGTTACGTAGTAAAAAGTAACAGAAACTTGGCAGATTAGTCAGCACCTGCGCGTGCGACTGTATCTACCAGTATGCACACGGCAGGGTGTGTTTTTATAAAGTCTGCCTTTGCTTTTTGTTTGGTTTTTCTAGATTTGCCTCACACAAAGATTTCATTGTAAATTTAAAGCCATCTGTCTGATTTATAAATAGCTACTCGGCCAAAGACATCGTCCCATGGCCAGATGAAATAAAACAGCAATGCGCTTAAAAACTTTATAAGCTTAACAAACGTAAATATACGTAATATATAAATATATTTTACAGCTAAAAATACGAAATTATTGAGATTATTTTGCAAATGAGAGAGAGCAATTTAATTTAATTAGGTAGTATTGTTTGGAGTAAAATAATGCAGCGTTAATGCAGCGTTTCTTGTAATAATAAATTAAGTGCATGGAATGTAACTTTACACTTTCTATTAGTTATGCTGTTGAGTAAAGTAGTTTAACAAAAATTGCATCATTAATTAGTAAATAATACTAGGCAAGGTTTACTTATAAAATATTATTTTTTATTGAGTCCCCTCACAAGAAACACCACAGATGATATAGGAAACTAACTGATGTTAAATAGATCGTCACATCGTCCGTTACTTAGCTACGTCAATCGGCTGTGCCCTTACAGGGTAAATGTTTGGAACTTTACACATTTTAACATCTTTGTCACAACATTTTTATGCAATAAAGAGTTTGAGTTTGAAATACATAGGTAGGGGCACAGCTTTTCTAACAAGTTTGCATAAAATCAAATGGTTGTTTCACATATGATTATAAATGGTAGTGTTCAATTAGCATTACAGCTTCTTATCTGAACATTATAATATAGTAATTAATGCAAGTGGTGGCTTGGAGTGCTAGGTCAATTGGTGTCTAATTGTCTCATACTAAATTTGCATTATGTTTATTCTTAGTGAAATGATATACACAGAAATATGAAACCTATAAAGCACTACAAGTACAACAAACCACTGCTTAGCCGATATGATAAAGCATCATATAAAGCCAAAAATACTTCCAAAATAAAAATAGCAATTGCTCATATTTATTAAAATCTTGATTTATAGGGGCAGTATAAATTAATAAAATTACTTAAAATATCATTACTCACTAATTATTTGTGAATAATCTACATATGAAGGCTGCAACAAGTGCACAGCAAGTGTCCGTTATAATCAATTACCATGATTATAAGTTAAATAATATGAATAGTATAAAAAACTTGATTAACAAATCAATCAGTTTGAGTCCACATTATAATAAAATAATAAACCAAAAATGCAGTGAAACATTTGTTACATACTATATTTTAAAGGCTGGTATGTAAATAAGTATGCCTGCAAGAAACAAATATAGTGGTAGTAGAAGAAACTGTATCCCATGAAAGTTAATCACAACTGAATTTGAATATCATTCTTATTTACTGTATGTTGTGATTTAAACACAAATTGTGTGAGCTAAGTTGTTACTTATTTTTTAATTATCTAAATGTGGTACAGTTGCTATACTTAAATCTGATTATGGCTGAATAGCCGATGGCAGATGAAAATTGAGAAAAAAAAAAAGTTGCTATACTTGTTAGGTGTCACATATGTCTGTTCTATTCTCTTAAACTTGCACTTGCAAGGCAGTGTAGGCAAGCTTAGGTCAACTGTTCACTAGAGATAAATATGAGGATCTCTGAGTCAAGGGAAGCACAATTTGGTTGAATTTTTCCCTTAGTGGCCAGCAAGCCTAACTTTCATATTCAGATTATTGCGTTTACTTCTTATGTACATTAGGTGTGGTAGATTGGAATACTGAGGAGGCCGACATGAGATTCTCAATGTACTGGCCGAGAACTTGATTTTCCGAGCGCAGCTTCAAATTTTCTTCCTTTACCGAGTCCACCCTTTGAGATAGATCTGTGAATATAACGTTAAATATTAATAATATAACTACGTAAATTACCCACACACCTATACACTAACAATCATGCTAAACAAGGCCTTTAGGTCTTGTTACCTTAGGCCCTGTCTACCCCGTAAGGGATAAAGACTTGATTTGTGTGTGTATGTATATCTAATCTAATATTATAAATGCGAAAGTATATGGATGGATGGATGGATGGATGGATGGATGGACGTTTGTTTGTTTGTTACTCAATCACGCCAGAATGGCCCAACGGATCTGGATCAAATTCGGCACATAGATAGAGAAAAGTCTGGAATAGCACATAGGCTACTTTTCATCCCGGAAAACTGCGTAGCTCCCGCGGGATAGCGATAAACGAATTCTTTGCAGACGAAGTCGCTGGCAACAGCTATATGTATATAAATTGTCTGAATATTGAAATCCATACAAGATGAAAGAACACTAATTAGCACAAAATTAAAACGAAAAACCTTGATCAAGTTTTCACCATTCATTTGTGTGAGACTATTCAATGCAAGTGTTTGATTACTCAATTTTCACGCAAAAATAAACAAAGAATGTACCTATTTCAAGAAATTAAAATGTGTCATACCATCCAAAGTGTTTTGTAACTCCAATACTTGTGAGATCAACCGAGCTTTCTCCTCCTGCTCATCCAAACCACAATCAGGCTCAAAGCTCTGTGGGCCATTCAGGCCAGGGCTAGAGGAACCGCCAGTGTACGAACTAGGCAATGAGTCCATCGAACGACCATGATCCAAATGATTGTTTTCGACATCATCCGATATAATCACTTGCGGGTCATCGTCAGCTAAAGGGATGTTGTCATCATTACATTTCTGCACAGTTGACGCCATTTTTGTGTTTAAAATTGAACGGAAAAACTTCGTAACACTTATTATTTACATACAGAACAGAGAAAAAGGTGCAACGTTCAACAAAAATCGATAGGTATAGTTGTCAAATTTTGACATTTGATTGACATTTTGGTTTTTTTTTACAGTACCAGTCTCTGGATTCTCTAGATCATTCTGCTTCTTGTGTCAAAATTTTCGTTTTCGCAAACAGTAAATATAGTGGTTTTAAAAGTATCTCAAATAATCAAAGTTTGGTTTTGTCTGTGGTGATTGGTGAATTAAAAAAAATATCTGTCAATGTCAATAAATAAAAAAAAGTGTTGCGGAATATTTTACTAATAAAAAAATTAGTTATTTTACTTAAATTAAATTTCTGAAATATACTTCCAAGATTATAGTTTCTAAAACCATTTAAATCTAATTCTGTTATGGCTCTTGCCATTAGAAGGACCACATCTGATTTATTGGCTGCGGCAAAATGGTTTGCTCGGAGAGGTTATTATTTCATTTCCATACATATCCAATACAAATCGAAAATACAAATTGAGTTCACCTTCATAACTTGTTCAAATGTGACGTTGTTTTTGCCCGTAGACTGTCGGTTTCTCTCCACCTTACCGGAGAAAGCTGAAGAGACTCCAGAAGAGACCCCTAAAAGGTCGGGGCGAAGGCCTAACATCCGTAACCCCGTCTTGGAATTCCGTCACGTTTACCCCGAGTTTCTGCCCGATCCTAACCCTAAATGGAGGAACAGCCTGCGAGAAAAACTGGAGAGAGCTGACATGCTTAAAAGGAGGAACCAGATTGATATTCCAGAGTTTTATGTTGGTATGTAAGCACAGAGTTGCAGAAAAACATTTCTTTTAATTTAACCCTGCTGTACTTTCCAATGACAATGTTCGTTAATGTATTTCTTAGTTACTTTATGTAATATATTCCCCTGTGGGAAAGAAGTGTGACGGTATGTATGTATCTATGTATGTTTATATAAGAATGTGATTTTATTATTCTTAAGTAATGCCAGGACTCGTGCATCACAGAAAGGATACCAAAATGTCATCGAACCCAATTATTTTATGAACAGGATCGATCCTAGCAGTGACCATCTCAGATCCTCACGCCCAAGGCAAGATCAACCGGTTTGTTGGCATCTGCATAGACAGGAAGGGCTGTGGACTCCGAGCAGAGTTCATATTGAGGAATGTAATCGACCACCAGGGCATTGAGGTTATTAATAATTATTAATTAAAGCAGAAAAGTAGTTATTTCTAAATTTATTCTTGAAATTTATTTAGTATGAAGTTTGATCGATAATACTCATCTTAATTTTAAGATTGACTTTCGTTTCAGCTATTAAAACATTTTTGCACAAACTTTACCTCAAAGAGTTGTGATAAAAACTTTTATTTTTCAATAAAGCCAATATTTATAGTTTCAACAATCTACACAGCGAAATTAAAGTCTATAAGTTAGGTCATTTATTACACAAAACTCCTAAAATACAACTTAAATATAAATGTCTTAATTTTCCAGGTGCGATATGAGCTTTATGATCCAACAATACACAGAATACAAGTGCTAAGGCTTGAGAAACGGCTTGATGATAAATTATACTACTTGAGGGATGCTCTGCCGGAGTACAGCACATTCCCTGTGGACATGGACCCTGAGATGCTACCGGAAGGGACACCTGTCCCTCTGAATCCTGTGCAGGTAGCTATGTAGAATGTATACACATAAAATTATCACTCTATTTTATATTTTTAGATTTTTTAACTTTAATTTATTATATATGTATATTCAGCTGTGCTGTTACAATGTTGCAAACATTTTTTTTTCTAGGTGAAACTTAAACCAAGACCATGGCTCGAAAGATGGGAGAGGCAGGAGCTAAAAGGTGTGTCCAACATTGAAGAACACTTGAAAGAGAAGGATAGGGTGAGGAGAGAACTTAGAAAGAAGCCTTGGGAAAAGTATGATTTGATGAAACAATACAGGTAAAAAAACATAAATGAATTTCTAGATGCTTTCTTTGTTGTTTATTTACTTTTCTTATGAAATTATGAACATATGAAATGTAAATTCATATGTTTTTTCAGAAAAACAATTCCTGAAGAAGATCAAAATGAAATTTGGGGTGAAGTTTATAATCAGTTGCATCAATTACAAATAACGCGGAAGAAGACTTATAGGAAACGCGCACTAAGCACTCCGAAACCGCAGCTTGGATAAATGCTTTGTGTCGATAAATAGTTTATAGATTTTTAAAACAATAAAAAGATTAAAATAGTGTTTTGGTTTTTTTCATTAACCCAGGTTTATGGACAAGGTCCGTGGTTAACCCACTTCGTTTGATGATTATTTATTAAGGTAGCAACCCCGCCCATGCGTTTTGTTTTCGGCGATAACTTGCGAGTGACTACCATTTTTGAAGATAAGTAATAAAATAAAACAATAATTTTCATGCAATACTTAAAATTTTAATTATAAATAATTCTATTGGTAAAAGTGCATATGTTACTATGCGAATAAATAAAATTAATCTTTTCTACTGGACTGGCCTCAATGAAAGTCGTAATAAATAGGAGTAACTAAACACAAAACTTCAAACGTCAAATAGCTTCTAAGTTGTTCAATAGATGGCGTTACAGTTCAAGTAAATTTTCGTTTGGGTTCACCCGTTTTGGCCGTTTTGTTGCTTTGCTTTGCGTGCATCGCATGCATGTTGCAAGTTTGTTCTCCTTGCTTTGCGTGACTGACGTACGGCGCATAGCAAAGGAAGTTCATTCGTTGCACTTGGATGCACTTTTCATACAGTATTCCGATAGCAATACAAGAAAATCCTATAAGCTGTCGAAAGAACAGTGTAACTAAGTTTTCGCAGGTGAACAGTGAAGTGCTCAAGTTTTGTGTTCGTAAGTTGGATCCGAATTTACAATCGTTTATTTGTCGCCGGGTAAGTAATTGTTTATGCACTAAATACGCTGCTGCATCAAAAAGATAGTTTACATTTGAAACTTGTAAATTAACTTTCTTTAGCACATATAAATCAAAGTTTTTTCTTATAAAACTGGTAATGTTTTGCAACATTTACTTACACGTAGTGCGACTTCTCGTGTCATAAATTTGCGACTGCAGTTTTATACTTGATTTATTGATTATGCGTCACTGTTACCGGCCAGTACGTGACCACCGTTATGTTGACGCCTTTTATGTACTCTTAATTATTACAGAAGAAAATGGTTTTTATCCACTTTGCATTGCATCTTGCACTTTTGCACCATGCAAGTTGATTCATGGTAACTTAGGTTACTTAAACACAAGTCACTTTAATGGCTTTTCATTGCTATTTCCACACTGATTGGAAAATAGCATTATTCATATGTCAGGGACACAAAAAACAATAAGAAAATGTAAATTAATGTACTTGTAGTTAGTAGCTACCATACATGTAGAATTTTAAAATATTGGAAGATCAGAACCTTACATTAGAAAAAAGATCATTTACTTTTATTCCAAGTTCAAAATTAAGTAAATAAGTTTTTATTAAGAAATTAATTAATCAACACAAGTTTTTTTACTGACAGTACTTGATTACTGTATTAGAAGTCTCATTACATGTGTGAAATTACTATTGAAGATAATTATATTTTTTAACTAACCTACTTATTCCTTATCCTTACAGCTTCCCGCTACCCCGCCAAGAACCATCCTGCTTAAGAGGAATAACAGACTGTCAAAACTTTGTGATGTTACTAGTTAAACTTAGGCACAGGTCACAATAGCAAATTTACTTTCAGGATAAATCAACAATGGCAAAGAGCTCAAAAATGAACTTTCAACTCTATTTTCAAGAAAACTTTGTAACTTAACTTTTTACACTCAAACCTTGGTTCATAATAAAACTTAATAAAATTATAGTGTCAAAATGCAGTGCGTTTGTGTACCTGTTTTTGAGGTCTATGTCTCACCAATTTATCCTGATAAAGATGAGACTGTGTTTGATTACTAGTAGCATTTAAAAGTTTTTACTTGGACTGTCTATTACACTGAACTCCAATCTACCCATCTATCCTTACTTCATTCCGTCACAGTCCTACAATTTCCCAATTCTATTTCTACAAGAAAATAGAAAAGCTGTTATCTGTTTTGTAGCAATGGAAAACAACTTCATGAGCAACATGTTGATGGTTAAGTTTTCTACAAGTTACGAGCCCTGAGCAGGAGCCAAATGAGTTGCATATTAAAAATACAATTATGTAAATATCATTAGATGTTACAGAAGAACCATCTATATGGTTACATTTACTGATTATTTCCTTTTTTTTCTTTTTTGTTTCCTCGTTGTCATAGTTGCTTAATTAGTTGTGATTGTCTAGAAATGTGTTACCGATAGAAATTGTTGATATGACAGTGTTTCAATGTTGTTCAGATGTTAATGTTAATTATTATTTCATTAGCTCTTTTGACTGTTGCAACTAATAACCATGGTATCGGATTATAAGACAAGTCATGGAGTAGAAACATAATAAATGTGCATCTTTAACATAGTTACATGAAACTCCATAACTAATGAAACTACATTAGCTAGCTAATTCTAGAAACTGTTTTAAGGTCAGTATAATTTAACAGGTTACTAGTTTCCACATTATGAGCTCTTGAGTTTATGAGATACAGTTACAGGCTAAAGGTTATAGTTAAAGTAACTAATTTCAACATAAACTTACTTTATGTATTCACTGTGTGCTAATGACTTATGACATTTTAAAGCTCACACTGTTTCAATTTTATTTACAGGATCATCCATGCTCTTGTGAGATGGGACTAGGACTTATAATATAGTGCGTTGAGGTACGTTGAAAAGCGGGGCAAGATAAAAAAAGTTTTTTATCTTACCCCACTTTTCAACTTACCTCAACGCACTATAACTAAAAATTAATCACCTCAAACTACTCGCCCTGAAGGTCCCCCAAAAGGACTAGATCTAGTTAGATAATTCCTGTTCCTATTTGACTTAAAATTGTGATTTGAGACATTTAATTTATTATACTATACCAGTGATGGGCAAACTACGGCCCACGGGCCAACTCCGGCCCGCGAAAGAATTTAATGCGGCCCGCCGGCGTTCCTTCGAATTGGAGTGTTATGGCACAGGATGACGATATTTAGACGGTGCTGCTGTATAAAATAGAATAATAGATGCGAAGGTAAAGGAGCCAGCTAGACTAGCCACGTAGTTCATGCGTCATGTGTCAAAAAAATTGCATTTTAGTATAATTTTGGCCCTTCTTTGAAATATCTGTGATTTTCTGGCCCACCATGAAAAAAGTTTGCCCACCACTGTACTATACAAAAATCCTTTGAGGTAGATTCCAATAAGAAAAATTGTAGACCTCTTGTTTATTGGATAAATTTTCAAGCTAAAAAATCCATTACAAAAAAAAAATGAAACATTTAAATTAGCTATAATTATAAAAAAGGTAAGGCCCATTTTTTGAGATTACTGTAACAAGATTAAAAAACCTTCCTAATAAGTAGGTTACAATACTTACAATCATGTCATAGTGCTATTCACATAGTTGTGGAACGTGAGTACCGTTAACTATTTCAGTTACAGGATTATCAGGATGTTTTACAGGACGCCATAATTTCGTCATACAAATGAGCTTAGGGCGCGGTCGTTGACCGATAATCCCTCGGCGCATAGCTATTAGCTCGTTTGCTGTAACTATCAGGAAATTACGACTGACAAGGTAGACAGGAAATTTGGGAATGTGACAAACAAAAATAAAAGTTTATAATAGTAAAGTTAGTTCCGCGACTAAAGTTGAGCTAATGTATATATTTAGATTTAGCTAAAGCCTGAAATGGATATTAGGTACACCTGTTGTTTGTTTTTTGTTATAAGTAAAGTTAGATTTTGGTGGCATCTATTTCAATGGAGTCTATCACACATTGGATCACATTATGTGTACATGGTTCGCTTGAATATTTAGTCTTGCTACACTAAAGCGTTATCCTAAAATACATGGGTAGTACTTACCTACATTTAATCTTACCCATATATGAGGCTCACCTTTACAAACTTTAATATATAAGTATATATATATTTTATATGAATAGGAAGGCAAACGAGCCGAGCGAAATGGGTTTCCTGATGGTAAGTGTTCACCACTGCCCATAGACTCCCACAACCCCGGAGGAATCGCAGATGCGTTGCCAACCAAGAGGGCTAAGATGAAATGCCTCTTGTGCTCGTAATTTCCCCGGCTGTCTTACTCTCCACACCGGAACACAGCAGTGCAAGCATTGCTGCTTAGCGGCAGGATTAGCGAGTATTATGTAATGTACGTATAATTGATTTATGATTTACGCGGTGTGATATACACCAACCACTTACCATATTAGTTCTGAACGCTAATTGTACCAATCAAAAATGTAGAATTTTATAGTCCCGTTACCACATCGTCGCCATAAACTAAATCCGAGTGCACTCGTCCCGTAAAAACTATACTACCTCCATTACATACGTAAGCCAGTTCCGGGAATAACCTTGTCGTGCTTTGATGGAGCACCTTACGCGAGCGGCTTACGAAACCGGAAGGCGATGAAAACAAAGTGGTGTTATAAAAGTAGTAGCACAGTCATCAAAATGTAAAACGGAGAAATTGTGGTACCTACCTACCTAGATATCCTGGACGTCGTTCACTGTTTTGTGCACAACAGTCACAGCCACAGCATTGAGTAAAAATAAAGGACGGCGCCTATCTAACTCACATTTTTGAAGTACCTAACTACATTGCTGAACATGGCAACAATTTAGTATGTAAAATTCTAGTTTCTTTTTCATCTGTTTTCAGCTCTTCATTGTCGGACTCAGGAGTCAGGGTTATGAGGGCAGAAAAAACAATTATTATTATGTATAAAAAAGATAGAATCGGAATTAAGTACCTACTTCTTTGTGTTAACTTCACTATCACGGAAAACTTCTCTTTCCCTCGATTATAAATTTTTACTACATTAATCCAGATTTTGATCTGCCAAAGACTTAATAACCGTTTTTCAAGGTATTTTCAGAGGTTTTAATAGGTAATTACTTATGCTAATCATGATGCTAACTTAATAAAGACGTAAAGTTTCATCATTTGATTCTGTTTCTTAGTTACCTAATTTGATTTGTACAGCTACTGAACTGTTTTGGTTGTTGCGGGTCATACCTAAAACTACAGAATTGATTCCAAAAATTATTTCACTAATGAAAAGCTACACTATCCTTGATCGCTTGAGCTACTTCTTATCCCGGGAAAGTACAAAGTCTTTTAATGGTAGTTTTGTAGTCCGTGTCGCCTCCAAAAAAGGAGTTTGATTAAAATTCCGTTAATGATCTACAATTTCCTTAACTGTATTGAATGAATTTAATAACGAAAAAGTAAAAGTAAGCCGAGGAATTAAGTCATATCAGCCACATTATAAGATTTATAAGTTTAAATAACACGACAAATTTTTCTGAGCGATGATGACTGGTTCCAAATTATTTTACTAAACTAATAGGTTTAGACTATCTAAAAAAAAAACATATTTACTCATCAAAAATACACATGGATGATTCCTACTTAATTGATTTAGAAGTTACACCTTACAGGAAAAGTTACAGGGAAACCCATAATAATATGTATCTGAAATTGTTGCTTCGTGACGTGAGCAGGAATTGCATACCTACTCTAGATATACTTCCAGTTTCATTTCACCTTGACTGCCCTAAATAATCCGGTTTTAAGCTTTCATTGGCAGTTTGGTCCTATAGAACCTTTGCCTGCCTACTTGTAATTGTGCGAATAAAAAACTATTAAAATTGACGTATAAAATGGCGGTAAAACAATTAGTCGGCTACAGTTCAGCGACCTTCCGCGTCGCAGTGGTCAATTTAGAAATTATCCGATCCCGTGCTGTACCAGTTGGTACACTTTCTAACTTTAATTACCTGCCTTTTCCAGCTCTTGTTTGGTACTCCACATTGTCAACGTTCTTCCGCGTCATTATCGCGACTAGAAACGTTTATACCATTTCCTTTTAACTGCGAGTGTACATTTACCTTGAGGATTTTAGCATAGATCTAAAATACAATACCGACCAACCGATCGCTTGGCCCTGTGTAGCTGACTAGACTAGATAGAAGAAAGCAAGACATCGCAAGTTCTATTCTAAACGATGCCACACAATAATGCCTGTTGATGTGGTATGTGGTATAATACTTACATAGGGTGATGGGCTGATGGGGCTGCATAAGGCATAAAAATGTCCTTAACATTTAATTGGGATTGCGCGGATCAGGGTCTATATAAACATACACATACCTCCTGAGTTAACTGCTAACCCCGGGTTATGTTACTTATGATTATAAAATGTCAAAATATATATGCTGTCACTCCTAATCCACTTTCATCTCATTTTTAACTACGGCCAGCTAGGTAGAAGTCTTAAATATTATTACAGTATTTTGTTAAAGTAATGATCAATTAGATGTAATGTTTTGCGTACATATACAAAAGCGTTTCATTTCATACACAAACATATTTAGCAAAATTGAAAAAATGCAAAAAGTATCTGTTTCCGCCCGGGATCGAACCGGGGGCCTTGTGCGTGTGAAGCACACGTGATAACCGCTACACTACGGAAACGTTGGCAATGGTCGCGAAATTACTGTATCCTATTGACAGATTACATTTATGCACGAACTACTGAAACAGTACTATTAAGCTTGTCTTATTCTGTGCTGAAACTTCGAAATAATTTACAAGTTTTAGGGCCGATTTTTCAGTCGTCAGATATGCGCTATTTGACTAATAGGTATCTGTCAGATAATTTCAATTTAATTCAAATTATTTATTTTCGTACAAACAAAATATCCATAGAGTATTAGATAAGTGAGGTTTTAAAAATAGGCCCTTAGACAATTATTTACAACATTCCAAAACATCTAAGTATTTCATTATATTTCCTTACATATATTTATCATTTTATTTCCGCAGATAAAAATACCTACTTAGCCGACTTACGATGTTTGGCTTATAAAATAAATGAGATAAAAAAATACCTACTTTTCGTGTCTTTGTATGCATAGGCCAAGGCCATGGTCCACAGGAATTTGTGGAGCTCTATTGGATATTAAATTAAACAAAAAAAAGGATAAAATAATTTTCAATTATAATTTTCTATTTATTAAACTTTCAAGGCCTTTGTAAAGACAGAACAGACACAAAAAAAACGCAGATTCAAAGTTGTTACGTCCCACGCTTTCAAAGACAGCCCATCCCAGCACGCAGTGGCACCAATACAAAGATTTGTTACCGTACGGATTAGCCAACACCGACCAAAACAAAGAAATTACCGTCTAATTACTACAAAGATTGCGTTCCTAACAAAAGGTGCATCTCCGTAAGCAATCAATACAAGTGTTGACTCACCGCTAGATCGCTGCCCACAAAGCGGCGCGCACGCATACTCACGCAACCTCATCGTATGAGACTAAAATGATGCTTAAGATTCTTTTAAACAATATTGAGATAATCTTGTTCTGTGCTGCTTTGCCAACCGCCAGCCATAATGCTGCTATGCTATGACCGAAATGGTACCAAAATGAGTACTAAATAAACGAGGAAATCTATTACGGCGAAACAATCCCAGCATGTCTAGCACGACAGCGCACAAGAGTCGTGTCGCGCGCGAGATAGATTGCCCGTCTTTTTCTTACTGTTCGTTCTAGAAAGGGACGGGTAATCTATCTCGCGCGCGACGCGACTCTTGTGCGCTGTCGTGCTAGCCGGGCTGGTCAACAAATGGCAATATAATTTTTGACTAGTTTAGAACCATAGGCTTAATATTGACCGCTACATTTGCCAGAAAAATGAAGAACGTTTCCTTACATAAAGATTTTGAATAACTCAGTCAGTAGGCTTATTGTCTAACTCGCTCGCAATCGCCATCGTGTTCATTTTGACAGTTCATGTATGGGCTGACAATTGGCATCGGAATCAGCTAGCTGTCACATTCATACAAGAACTGTCAAAATGAACACGACGGCGATTGCGAGCGAGTTAGACAATAAGCTTACAGCACCCAGAGGTGGTTCAAGCGGAGTATTATTGAACTAACGTAAAGAGAGAAGTACCTACTTGTGCACGTCTAGCACGACAGCGCACAAAAGTCGCGTCACGCGCGAGATAGATTGCCCGTCTTTTTCTTACTGTTCGTTCTAGAAAGAGACGGATAATCTATCTCGTGCGCGACGCGACTCTTGTGCGCTGTCACAGAATATATAATAGCGCTGTCGTGCTAGGCGGGCTGGTATTGGTTCTTCAAGAATTAAAGTCATGATTGCGGTCCCTCCTGTCTGTGTGCATTATTTACGTTCTACAGTCAACAATTAATTCTCACATTAGATTAACGGGTGATATCCTACGGTAATTAAATTTCATCTACACTAAATAATGTTGTAATCGCTAAGCTGATTAGTGTCGTTATTTGACTATTTAGAACGTTGAACAAATACGCGATGTTTTTTTGTTTTAACGTGCCTGCCGTTGCTTAATGTCATCGAACTTGTCCAAGGAATATTAAATACGTGAAACGAGGCTTAATGAGAGCGTTCTTAACCATTAGCATAGCGAGCATGGGAATTCGCAGTACTTATTACGCAGTACCTAGTATAGTATTTATGCAAAGAAATGCAGTGAAGTTAAAAAACTGTATTGAGATTCATACATTGTCGTCAATTTCTTATCACTTTAAATATGAAACCCTGAAGCAAAAAATTCTTGAAAATGGGTCAGGTATTCAATTATTTTGGGAAAATTATGTAAAAATAAGATAAAATAAAATTATTTTATTCGCCAGATAAAAATAAACTGTTCTTTTAAGCCCCCCAGCTGTAGATTAAACTATGCCCTTTTCAAGGCAATGATGGTTACTAACGGTCATTTTAAAGCCTCAAGCCTAACTATAAAACTTGATTGAATTGCTCAACCTATATTAGCACGGCACCATTAAAATATTACGTCGGTCATGTTCGTTAGACAAACTTGATTGAAGCTTATCTCTCCCAAGGGCAAGCCGTATTAACAATTAAACGATAATTAGGTAATTCTAATGGATATTGTGTATGGTGACTCAATTGTTGTAGACACAAATTGATTTTTAAATTATTATGCCATAGCTTCTCCGCTGATGACTGTATGCTAGTATGCTACGTACAGGGTCACAGTCACAGCACGATGTCTTATATGGTAAGGAAGGCTATAGCTTCGAATGTTCGTCGACGATTCAAAGAATATGTATCGTATAGTAATTGTATCAAATGCAAGATTATTACAACACTTCCTTACTCCGTCCGTACCAATTCCTCCGAATCAGGTGCAAAATCGTGCCGGTTAAGGGCAAGATAATTTATAAAAAGGTCATTAAATTAGTCATGTAGGATTCTTTTAAGATTCACACAAGATATAGCATGGTGCGTGAGTGGGAGCCACTTATTAATTTAAAAATTATAGCCATTTCTGTTCCCGGATCCACAGCACTTACATTGAATGTCTTTTCACAGCAGGGCGTATTTAATTACATGAAGTTCTTATGATTTCAATTTTCGTGTGTAGTTCCGCTCGCATGTTTATATGTCGTAAATATTTTGTGATGTTGGGGTAACTAAGTTGGGGGTGGTTCATTAGGGGTCGGTTTCGTTGTTCCCTATGAGCCTGACTGTATTTGTACTGTATTAAATCGGGGTATACCATCGTATCCATTTTTGAATCTTGAAAGGCTGAAACTTACAAGTACCTACCTAATAACGGAGCCCGGAATGCCACCTAGTCAAAATGGCTAACACAAAAGATGTTGACATTTTCTGGCAAGTTAGGATATCTACAGGTACAGAGGCTCCTTAGCTTTCGCTTACCTTAACAGGTAATTTTTAGTTCAACTGAGATGATTTGCACACCTTAGGCAATCACAGGACTTAAATATTTCAGTTTATGGCAGAGGGTGTGTTCACTATAGTTAAAATTAGGTGAATAAGGAACTTGTATCAATTTTGTATTTATCTTGTGGTATTTTTCATGGCGTGATGCAATATATTTCATACGATACAACACTATACATGTGGCACAGATTCTCCAGTGATCCAGGCCTGAAGACGCTATGTTGCAGTATTTTTCGTAGTGATTTCGACATACGATAAGATTGCGACTTTATATTGAAACAAAAGTGTGGGCTTTTAGTTTATTCTGTTATTGTGTGCCGTGTTTGGTAATATGTGTAGACGCAGATGGTAATACGACAGTTATAATGTACAATTCATACTTTAATGTAAGCGCCTACGCGTTTACTGCGAGCACTAAAATAACGTAAACTGTATCTTCTATTTTATTGGATTCTGTTCAGACGAAGTTCGGATTGGATTGCAAGTTCTAATTACTTATTTTTGCAACGTCTATTTAGTGGTTTAATTCTGTATTTTTTTAATAAGGTGGAAAACGAGCTAGTGGATCATCTGATGGCAGGTGAGCACCATCAGCACCACCCATAGCTAAACAAAACCCCAGAGGGTTGCGTTGCAGATACGTTGCCAGCCTCGGAGGCACTTTTTTGTCTTACACTCCTCCAAGCAACTCAGAGCAGGACAGCATTCACTATCCCGCGGGAACTATCATTTGTCCTTCACCGGGACTGAAACTATACCAAATTGCAATTAAACCGGTTCAGCGGTTTAAGCATCAAGAGGTAACAGACATACTAATAAGGGATAAGTCCGCCTTTGTGCATGTATCTCAGTGTTTGTCAATTGTATTTGTCTTGTTTATTTTGCACAATAAAGAATTTACATACATACATACTAATACAGTAACAGTTTCGCATTTATGGACTAATCTCTTTCATACTTTCTGTGTCCGTAAAGCCGGGCATAGTCTTCTAAACTGGTTATTTCTGGTTAGATCTTACCTAATTCAATCATTCGGGGTCAGGTGTGGCGTAAGACCATTGTTACAATGATTTAATCATTATGTCTCTGATCTTGATTTGATATTTAGGTGATCTATGGGGAAGTCATGGCGCCAATTGCAAAACGCCACAGTTACTCGTTATATCATGATAGATCCCATGGGGTCCAATAAAACGATTGAAATCGAATTTATGAAACTGCATTCAAGATGGGTGGAAGTTTTCGTTTGATTGACGTGCCATTTACTACTCAATTATTTCACATGCAATTGGACTTTTTACGTGTAGGTAGTAAATTGATTTCCTGTATCCTGGGATACGTAATATGCTGTGAAATTTCTACAATACCTACTGTGGCCAGATTTTGTGTGAGATGTAGATAGTGTTTACCTTAAACGAGCTTCCGATATTTCGAGGCAGTTGCATCGGATATATCAAGAACTCGTTTAACGTTATCGCGGTCAAATACCATGTAGAAAATTTAAAATTTACACAATTTTTTCCAATATAAACAATGAATGAAGAAGCAAAAAAAGTATAAATATTGCCCAATACAAATCACAGTATTACCACTGCTTACAGTATCTACCTTCATTTACTATTGCAGATCAAGCTGCATTTGTTGAAGATTTATGACGTGTACCGTAAGATCGTAACAACAGTCAGTATCATATTTAATAGCGTCATTAATATAATTTTACGTAACTATACAATACTTAGGTAGGTAGGTACTTTTGCAGTATATTGATTTCGGCAAATCGTGCAATTGTGATAGGTGTCCTTCCATTTGACCTAAAAATTATTGACAAAAGCATCATTTTACAAAATTTAAATATCTGATTTTTAAAGTTGACGGTTTATCAGATATTTAGAGTTTGTCATGTACCGGAGGTGCCGTAGTACGAAAGGTCCACCCACGCGCACGGAATGATGAGAACGAGGATGAGGTTCGATTCCCGGCTATAGATTACTTTGATTTTTTCTGTGTTCTAGATACTTTTCCATAAAACTTTCGATTAATAGTCGCAACATTTTGTAACTTATAACAACAAATTTGTATGAGACATTTTAGCCCGTTTCCTAGACTTAGGTCGGTCTGTACAAATACAAACGTCACGGGTGCGCGGGCGCAGCGCACACGGTGCTTCGTTTTGATGTCGCGCGCAATCTGACATCGCGCACGACTGAGCTTTCTAGTTCCTTGTAAGGGTTAGCGGCTATTTCTATGCGATCATGTGAGATGGCGATTGCGTTTACTTTTTAGTGCGCTGTTTTGTTTTTGGCTCGAAGATTTTGGAGATTTCTTTCACTGATGGCACACAGATGGGATAGATAGATCTCTCTTTTGAATACATGACGTAAGCTGGAATTTAATGGTGTCACAGCAAATCATCAAGCACGCTAAGAATAAGTAGGATAATTGTAAGAAAATCCTATAATGATTATGACCGCTTCATCACGACGTATATATGACCTAATCTATTGACTGCCTTGATCGCATTGTTCTAAGAGACTAATGCCAGTAAATGTAAGGAAAAAGCAGCACACTGCCGAGGCCGCGCATTAATGCTGAATCGATAGCCTCGTGCGAATACAAGCACGTGCTGCGGTCGTCACATCTGTTGAATTGCTGCGATTGACTTTTTTTTACTTTACTTTCTCTATGACTGTAGAGAAAACTGAAGAATTTGTGCATTTAAAGTATTATTATTTTCGGTAACTTTTGGAGTACTTATGTACGCGTTAACGCAATAAAGGAATCCTTGGTCCCATAGCTAGAAGTAAGTAGTTTGGTTGTGGGTTTATAGATCAGTCAGTCAAGTGATTTTTATGCAAGAATAGATTTTCATTAAGTTTGTATCTATCTAGGACCTTTAAATTAATTCAATTGCTTTTGAAACCAAGTCCGTATCGAATTGCTTAATGCCAATATAAGTGTGTTAATTTATGTTACAAAATATGGAAACTCATCTTGCTAACGTGATTTGTAATGTATCAACTCATTATCGTCTTTGCTTCTTCAAGTTACCTCATTCCAAATCGCATTAAGAAAATCAGTCAAGGCAAAAATTTTATAGAGTCAGGTGAGCTTTGAATTCCCACGACGAAATCTTGATAAAAACCAGAGATTAAAGAGCTCAAGTACTTCTAGAAAACCGATACAGTTTCTCTTTTTAAGCAATTGTTTTGGCTAAGGCAGGAGGTCTTTATAATTTTGTATAGCCCGCTCACAAACTGTTATGCTTGGCGGAGCTCCGCGGGAGTCCTACGCTCAGTTTAAATCTGTATTATTTATCATAACAACGTTCAAAAATTTACCGCCGTAACATTATGAATAGTAAACAGAAGTTAACACGTCGTTGCGGACTCTATGTGAAGGTTGGTAAACTCGCTAGGATGTTACACAAGACTGTAAACATATTCAAGTACGAATGTTTGAGGTTTGTCACGTCACAATGTTTGGTAAACTCATCTGCCGTTTGAGAGTTGAGATCACAGTTAGGAAAACATAATGTAGGTGGTTTAATTGTGTATACTATAACAAATACGTCTCGGAGTATCAATGAAAATGGCCGTGTCTTACTAGGGTCGTGCTCCGAGACAATCGTCAAAAGAAATCAATCAGATTGCAAAATGTGTAGTAAACAACGTAGCTAGATGTAACAATATTGTACCAATTAAATGTAACCATGAAGATTGACAGAAGAAAGCAACAGGGAGCAGGGCATGACGGCGAAAGTGGAATGTGCGGTCGTTAGGTTTGTATAAATCGAAGAAATAATGACCATTGGTAAGGCCCTGCCCAGCAGAGTGTCAATGCTGGCAGCGTCAGCTATTACTCTACAAACGCTAATGTCGGCGAAGACAAGTGTGATAAAACAGGTATTTAAAAGCAATATTTTGAGTTTCAAATAGGGAGGAGATTCTGTCCTTTAGGCTTTTAACGATGCAAGTTAATAAAGCTTTGACGTAATAGTGGTACCTTGTTAATCTGGGTAAACATGATTGGTAGGTAAGCTTTTAGATTTCATTTACAATTCAATATTTTCAGTTTGATGATGAGCATAGGCATAAGTGCAGATGATATGAAACAATACCTATATGTAGGCCTCGCTCAAAACAAGCAAAACAATTGAAGAACCATTGTAGTTCTCCCATTAGTAGTTGCATTGTTTACACAGTGTTTCTATTTTGCCTAATGACCTTTAATGGCTTAATCTTTATTAATAAAAGCCATTACCGCCGTGATCCGCCCGACAACCTGTTATTATCGACGCCCACTGTAACTAGCCCGCTAAACGAGGACGCAAGTTCAACGATCAATGAAATTATAATACACGATCACAATTCACTTACTCGTAGCATTGTGTTAATGTTTTGCCTAGAATTAAACGCAATAGTAGAAGAGCCACCATTAAATGCCATTAACGCAGTACGAGTATAAAGAATTTGTGGTCGTCAAGTTATCGTAGAATCGTGACGAAGAGAAAAACGTTAGGCAATTATGCAAGGAACTTTGATCAAGATGGATTATTTAATGACACTCGAATTGAAATTTGGGATGTTTAGCTATAATACAGCGTGCGATACCGTCTCAGATAAAACAAAGAATGCATGTTGCAATAGGTCTAAAATTAAATGAAGTTACATTAAACCTGCACGAAGTAACCTTATCAGATGAATCCGAAAAATCTTTGAACGTCGTGGAAAAATCGTGCCTGTTATTTGGGTTTCAAATTTGGATCGTAATTGTGTTATTACTGGGCAGTAAATCTACAATTTCCGTCCCTTTTTCTATTACCGTGGTGTGGCCGCACCTCTAAATTGGTTCGAGTGTCCAAAACCCTGGTGGTAGATTATCGACATCCAAATCTCGAGGGGTCGCGTTGTCGCCTCCCACGCCGCGTAATGTGTTCCTGTATAAACGTCGTCAAATAGGGGTAATAGGGACCCCATTAGTTGGTAAACATTTCGTCCGTTTTTCATTTGTTTCTATGTCACGAATGATGACTGTGTTTTATGTGTTACTTGTGTTTGATGTAGCGATCAGTATACGTAACAGAACTTGTTTTAAACGTGCTCTATGAAATAAATCGTTAAATAAATTGTGTGAATGTGTAACTATTCAGAGCGAGTTATACCTAAGGCGGTCTTTTAAAATTATGGATTTACAAGCGAGCCGCGGAAATCCGTATAAATTTGAAAATAATAATATTTAGAACATTTATCTAACCCATCCATTGAACTTTGGTTTACACAGTTGTTTAGATCTACGGTTTCAGTGCTGAAAACAATGCGTTTGAAGTTGCCCTCTTTAGGAGTCAAAACAATTGCCCATTCTCATTTAATGTTAGAGGCAGATGTACAAACACATCTATAGAACAATGTTTCACAATGTTTTCAGGACGTTCACACTTAGAGCAACGAAGTATTTGCGAAAACAGTTACCGCGTGGCATATGAAGAGACGTAAAAGCGCTTGATTATGTCGCCCAATTGTCTAATATAGTGTTAGTGTAGAATGAATTAAGGTTACCTACATTACGAGTAGCTCTGCCTGTTGTGAATGAAAAATTCATGTTCTTGTGTAAATTACGAAGAAGAGGTTGTCCTACTTAGACATGATGTGATAAATAAGCAAAATTTAAATTGAATGCAGTTTAGTCACCTGAATCGGAAGCATTTAAAATTAATTGCTACCGGTTTTTCAATTAGTGGTCATCTAATCGGAACATGAAGATAAGGTACACAATCATGAATGTGACCAAAATCGATCCAAATAACAAATGAAAAACGTTTAAGCGGTTTAGGTACAATTACATGTCGGTGACGCTGAAGAGAAGACATGTATTCGTAATGAAGAAAAATGACACCAGTTCAAAGAAATAGAGATCTCTAGAAGTTTCCCTATGGACTATTGTGGCGAGTTTTTCTTTTATGCTTCTGAAACTGTTATATTTCAAGTCCGACGTGTCTGACTAAACAGCCATAGATTTCACACGAACAGAATGATTGAGTTGTCCATCTCCTGTCATTCCATAACTTGGAATACTTTCACAGTTGTTTTGAAAATGTTGCGTCACTGCATTGTGGAAGACGCGAAGGTTCACTGTTACGGTACTTACGGTTTCAGTATTGGTAACTTTTAAAAATCTTAGTACCATTTAACTCGGAATTACTCGAAATTCTTGAATAATGTATTTAGCCCAGCGGTTACCGTATATTATCATGTTAAATACGTGTTTCTGGACACTTCTTATGTCATGCTTACTAACTGAATATTGTTTCTCTATTCGAAAATTATGCAGATGCGTTGGGCTTGGGCAGTTAACCTTAGGCCTTATTTTGTCTTTTTAAAATCTCGTTAATCGGCGCTTTGATTAAAAACTGAACGTTTAAAATTTATTAGTGTATTATCAATATCAATAGAATGTTCGTACCTATGTAAATATAACCTGGTTACCACGGTTAATGTTAACCTCAATACTGGGCACAAGTGGAACTTGATAAGGTGTTTATCATTATGAGATTAACGGATTTTATAATTTAGTATCTAAACTGGTAGGTTATAAATATTATGATTACTATGACTATTATATTATAGTCAAACAGTTAACAGGGCTAGCTATAAATTACGCCCATAACGTTGGCAATACTAAGTTAATTAGATTCTCTTAGCTGCTTTTATGTATGTATGATCGCAAATACTCTGCGTTTAACGGTTCTAACATAAGATTAAAAACTTCTTGAATGTAAAGGTTGTCCTTCGACGTTCAAACTACTTTTCATTGAAAATATAGGAAGGTAAACGAAAAATGGAATAGCTACAGTTAGAATCGTGAAACACAAGTAATTCACCATCATGTTAAAATAATTTTGTTTATTTGGATATTTATAATTCCACTTTACTACCAGTAAATAGCAAAGTAAGGTACTATTGCGGTAGTTTGTCTATTAGGATTTACTAAGATGTTTTTTGTCTTCTTGACAATTAGGTGTCGCGCCGACTCATAGTCTGCCATTCGTTTAATCATACATATTTACCTAGGGCTCAGGATGGCGCTAACTTTTGAATACTTACATACAATAACACAACCTAAAGGTTTTACGTATCTAGAGTAGCTTATTCTTTTTAACTATAAATTTTTAATCAACGCATTTAACATAACACCCAGCGATGTACGACTGTGACCGGCGACCGTCCCACAAATTTTTAAGCGTCACTTAATACACTCGCTGTTACATTCAAACCTCAAACCTAAAAACAGTGTTCCATTGGGTCATCGTTTCCCGCCGCTAATGGCAGGTCGAATCGACATTAAAGGTTATGGCCAATAGCCAGTACAGTTACAAGCTTGTGGAAAGCCCTTTTACCCGGTATCGATGTTAAGAGTCGATACCGGTTGTCGTACGAATGTTGGAAAGTAATGAATAGTGTCAACTGATTAGGCAAGCCCACATTTAACTATTCGAGAAGCCGTAAAATTGAATTGTTCACAAAAGGCAGAGTTTAAACGTTACTAAGTATCAAATGTAAAGTTCGTTAGGAGACCGGATCGTTGATTGATTTTAATAAACGAAAACGTTTACGTTTACTGAATTTAAAAGAAAGATGATAGAATAGAAACTAACACCCCTAAGAATGTAAAATTCTACTATGAATATAGTATATATAATAGGATTAACGATACCGTGTAACGGAATATATAAGTTTGTCAAGTTATTAAGCGGAAAGTGTCTATATTTATGTAAATAAGTAGGTGCCTAATATTTTTAAGCCTATACTTGCAGGTTGCGGGTGTGTAATGTTCATGGATTATTATGACGCAAAGTCAGTTAAATGTGGATAAAAATATGATTATTAATGAGATGCCTCTATAACTTAGTGGATTACATAGCTAATACATAATTCAAGAGATTATTTTAAAGCAAATATATATAAAATCCAGTGTTACTTGATTTTTGGATAAAGAAAATATTACTAATCTGATCACATTTGAATAAAGTACTTATTTGAAGATAGCGTCTTGGTCTTCTATGTCTACAATTGGCATTCCATTCAGTAAATATTATACCTACATTTATAATGCAATGAGAGAATTGTATTTACATACACTGACTGTAATTCATAAGCCTACACAGTTCACGTCAAACGGAATACACGTTTCAAAGACATTTTGATCATGATCACTTTGTTATGTAAACTTAAATAATAATCTATAAACATTTGATGAGAATTTTAAGGCATGTGAATCTATCTTCGATCAAGTTAAACATAGAAATAGAACCAAACCGTCGATTCAGCCGCATTTGCTGCAAATTTCCTTAGCAAGAACTATTTTCGAACGCGATCATGTTATGTTTATGGTTAGCATTACCGCCATATTTGCCAAAGGCATCAAACAAAATGGCGTCAATGTGTCATTAGAAACCACTGTAATGATTATTTATGACACCACGACTTTAGAAATTTCATGTCGACCTATCGCTATGGGGGTCTACGTCTACAGTTTGCATACTGTGTCAGTCTGTCCATACATCTAGTTGGTAATGACTAGCTTAGTATATTAGCAAACACTGGCAAGTGGAACGACTTAAATTGTAGACGTTGAACGTACATGTTATGGATAAGTTCTTGGCTCGTGTAGGAAAGTTTTCTCTATAAACGAGATGTGGGACGCGAGCGGGTCAAACTTGACCGCTCTGTATATAGGAGCATGTTGTTTTGTTCTTAAACAGATAATTTACAGGTTAATATTTGTTTACACAGAGTATATATACACTTAGGGATAAGTTCGCCTTTGTGCATATATTATTTTGTGAATTGTATCTGTTTCTTTATATTTGTACATACACACATACATACATAACACACACATACACACACCTAACACACACACACACACACTTAACATACACACACTTCCACACACACACACACACACACACACTTACACTTTACATACTTAACTTACTTACTTTGACGAATAAGAATATTTTGCCTATAAAACTTTCGGAATCGAAACATTTAGGATTGTGCCTATTTTTTTACATTTTGACCTTGACCTTATAATTTATTTATTAAGTAGAAGGACAGCGTAACAGTCAAACTTATTCTAAGATTAAAGCGATAAGTAAGGCCAATAATAAAAGACCTTTAAAAGGAGCTGTTGGATTAAGCCATCTTTATTTTTTCCCTTTATCTCAGAAGTCAGATAGGAATTAATTTATTAAATTTTACAGGGGTTGCCTAACCTTGCGTGCGGCAAGCCCCTTCGTAAGCAGCACATTAAATATTCAACTCGCACGACATTGACAACGTTTTCTTACCTTGCAGTACATAATTAATGAGCAGTGTCGTGAAAATAAAGTTGCTACGTTTTCCCTTAGCTTAACCTTGTTTATTTTTGTTAAAGTTTGTCAATAAACCAGTAATGGTACCTAGTGTATTCTTGGACAATAAGATATCGTACCATTTGTATTGATATGACATCTATAGTGTCCCAGTTGCTACGGCCATGAGTATTTCTGAAGTGTGAGACTAAGAAAATATACTTATATAAAAATTAAGTAAATTCCATAATTCGAAACGTAACGTATTGGTGCGTTGCCTTAAATTCGCTTGAAATATTTAGTATAATCGAAGGGTTGAAAAGCTTTTTCAATCTGAATTCTGAACGGTAAAACTTAAAATTTTCTCGATTAAAATTTTATAATTAATTTTTATTAGAAATAAATAATTTCATTTTCATTTCATTTTCATTATTACTATGTAGGTATGTATTATAGTAACAGTAGGATAAGTGAAATATATGCTATTTAGCGTTGTTGCCATTGAGGTTATTTCTGTACCTATCTTCATTGTTTCAAGCAACATAGAACTGCTAATAATAATCTTGTTGAAAAAAAGCGACGGGTAGCAGTCCGGAGGTGCCGGCAGAAGTGAAAACAGCAGCTTAGATTAGATTTTAATGTTGTAACCTCCATGACGCTCAAGACGGGTACCGTACTGGCCGCTTACAAAAAAAACGTACTGCGTATTATCTATATTGACAGACAACAATGTGCTGATGCCCTAGTACTTTTGCACCACGACTCAACAAAAAAAATACTTCAAAAATCGAACGCGATTCATTCGAATTTCAAAATAAGCTCTTAGAGGATCTGATATCCTGGTACATATTTAAACTCTTCCTCCGTCTTACGCGAGTTTAACATTTTTTTACCCATCCCAAAAAGTGCTCAACTTCGCTAAAGAAGTTTTCGCTTCAAAATCAAGCTAAGATAGGCATTTCTAACACAAACCATTGAGTAGTTCCTAGCGTGACTAAATCAATTAAGATTTAGATTTGGACCATTTAAGTGCCAGTAACACCGTTTAGGATAATCTACAGGATGATGTCGGCCGATGGGCCAGTTCGATAGCATTGTGGCTGGCTACTTGGACAGTCACTACCTTCGCTAATTAGACTACTAATGTGGCCTTTCGTAGGATACTCTACTAGGTTGAATCGTCAAGGCGTAGTGAAGATTTCGAAATATTTGCGAAATCATTATTTAGTCATTTTGAAACATCAACATTTTGTTTATCATTCTAATAACTAAAAAAACCTAACGTTTGTGTTTAAAGAAAGCTTCTTCATAGAGTTAAAAACACTCCCGCCAAATCTTACTTCTGTAAAAAAAAACTTTATGTTGAGTTAAAAATAGTGCTGCCAAATCTATAAACTATACCGAGCCTTTCTACTCCGCGGCCGTGAGTTTTTAGTTTAAAAAATGTCTAAGAAAAAAACTGGATAGGAGCATTAAAAAGGCATATCAAAGGTGAGTCGAGGGTTGTACTGGCACCTTCTCTATCAAATATTAGTCCACCTAAGCTTTGCTGCCTCATTAAATATAATTAATTTCTTGATCATACCCGATACTGTCCCGATATATATCAAACACTCGCCCGACAACTGAAGCAAATGCAGGCGTGCCGCTAATAAGTTGCAATTGGAGCTAGGGTTACCAATATTGCCATTGTAAATATAAAACAATCCGGAGAAAACGCAAATGTGCAGGCTCTGTCCCAAGGGTGTGACCAAGCAGCACTGCTTGCACTGATTTGTTACCGTGGAAAGCAGAACAGTCAGAGAAATTATTGGCACTTAAAGTATTATATATCCTAGCCCTCTAAGCTAGCCACGCATCTGTAGTCTGTAGTCCTCCGGTGTTGCGGATTTAAGTACCTATTTGGAAAAGTGACCGCTTCATTTTAGGCATTACATTAAATGTCAAGTTTTTGAGTTTTTTAAATTCGTGTAGGGAGAAGGCCAATTCTTCAAAAGCATATTACACAGCAACAGCTAACGGCAACGGCAACGAAATTTTTTGGCAAATTTGGTGTAATGTAGCGGATTCTCTTGCGGAAGAGCGAAATGCGTGCACTAAGTAAAAAAATTGCAATAAGTTCGGATAAATTGCAATTAGAGGTATGGTAACCCTAACTAGTGCAAGCTATTGACAATTATCAGGTCTCAATTGCTAAAGTAAATGCTTCGAACTCATTATGTCGCTGAACTCACGCACGAGTTGCTCTACTATCACTGGTTCTCGATACACTATTATTTTATACCATTTTAGACTGAAGGTTCGGATTTCGAGCTTACTACTAGTTTGACCAGAATGCCTGCTCCGCCAGAGGATTGCCGATGTGTTACTAACCTTGAGGGTTAGCATGAAATAACTCGTGTGGGAGTAATTTGCCGCCGTCCTACTCTCCGCGCAGTGCTGCTTTGTGGCGGCATTAACGATTAGTAGGCTTATTGTCTAACTCGCTCGCAATCGCCATCGTGTTCATTTTGACAGTTCTTGTATGAATGTGACAGCTAGCTGATTCCGATCCCAATTGTCAGCCCATGAACTGTCAAAATGAACACGATGGCGATTGCGAGCGAGTTAGACAATAAGCCTATAGGTCCTACCATTCGCATAGCATCGATCACAAATGCACCTAGATCAGTGATGGGCAAACTACGGCCCGCGGGCCAGCTCCGGCCCGCGAAAGAATTTAATGCGGCCCGCCGGCGTTCCTTCGAATTGGAGTGTTATGGCACAGGATGACGATATTTAGACGGTGCTGCTGTATAAAATAGAATAATAGATGCGAAGGCAAAGGAGCCAGCTAGACTAGCCACGTAGTTCATGCGTCATGTGTCAAAAAAATTGCATTTTAGTATAATTTTGGCCCTTTGAAATATCTGTGATTTTCTGGCCCGTCATGAAAAAAGTTTGCCCACCACTGACCTAGATTATAAATCACTTAGAAGGTACGGTACCTACTTATGGAAAGATCGTCGGCGAAGTGAGATGACAAGACGATGAGAACCGTTAGTACATTCGGGCGCAGCTAAAATGTCTCGTTGCGCAACTGTTAACTGTTATCCAGCTGTAATTAGAGTAGTTCCCAGGGGTATCGGCCGATACATCACGATCAGTGCGCTAAATACTTGATATTATTTTACCAGCACTATATCGCAATCTAAAGACTCCGCAACTAGATGGAGCGTTTATAAAATGACTAGCTGTTGCCTGCGACTTCGTCTGCAAAGAATTCGTTTATAGCTATCCCGCGGGAATTATCCGGGATAAAAAGTAGCCTATGTACTATTCCAGAATTTTCTCTATCTATGTGCCGAATTTCATCCAGATTCGTTGGGCCGTTCTGGCGTGATTGAGTAACAAACAAACATCCATCCATCCTTCCATACATTCGCATTTATAATGTTAGTTAGATATTGAGGATAAAAGATACTATTGTTTGACAATTTGTGAGAAATATTATAAAGATTCAGTTAGAGCTAGTGTCGTATAAAGTTAGGAAGTTTATGGATGCCGGAGATCGAATAGCGACAAGACAGATGAAACAGTGTTCCGATAATTCGCTAAATTAATGAAGTTTATCTAACTGTACCAAACCTAGAACGTTTAACAAACATTGTTTTGATATGATAACATTTTCAAGTAAACAATGCTATTAGTGCATTATGTATCGTAACCAAAATCCAACTCTACAATTTACTTAGGCTCATCTACTAGCTGTCATGGCTTCATTCAAACTGTGGTGGCTACTTATACCCATAAAAAGCGTACTATCTTAGACGGAGTGATCTCGTAGCGTAGAAAATAACTTTGAAGCTTAATAAAACACATAAAAGGATGTCCTGAAATACACTTGCAGTTGGCAGCCGGCCAGGCGTGCGGTCATCTTCTAAAACGAGCCCTATGGATAAAGTAGGCATTGAAATAAAGCATAATAATCAAAATATAAACTAGAGGATATTCGGAATTATGTTAACGCCTTGCCTTTCACATTACGGCTTGAAGTATGGCTGGAGCCTGGTGATGTCTAGGCGTCGAGTGAGGAGTCTTATGGGATATTTTTAACTTTACTGTTTCTGACAAGTACATGTCAGCATGGCATTGTAAAAGGCGGCTATGTTTAGCAATTTCTTCGCGTATTTTAAGACAAATCCTCTGATGGAACAATGATTTTGTAACTCGTTGTTTTCAGGTAAATAAGCAGCGAGCAGCGACAACACAAAATGGAGTGACAACAGGTATGTTCAAAACACAGACACCAAAAGTACAAAAGCGACCGAATTTAAGACAATTTTATACAACTGATAAATAGAACAGACATTAGACATGATGGCTAGCGTGTACTGGATCAATACTGGGACGAATACACTGAAGAAATGCTAGGCCACTCTGAGCGTGCTAGATTTTCTGATCAAATAATTGATTATTTTTATTTAATGGACCCTCTGGATTAAGATTAAGACATCGCAGGTCACTGGACTTTGGTAGAAACTCGATGCTCTTCGGAAGTCATTTTACGCTCCGTGACTGCCCCTTTAGCGATATTACTTAGGCAATCTGCTTTCTCATTATTGTGCTTATGGCGTTAAATAAGCCGTGCTTATTATTAATACTTGAACTGGGAAATAAAAATAACTTCTACTTCAGGACACGTAAACAATTAAAGTGTAATAGGCATATTTTCTACAGGATTAAGTTGACCATTGTGGTATTTGGGCACTGTTACATGCCGTGCATCATGAACAAGGAATGTACGCATACTTCACCGTAAACCTAAGTTTTTTTTTTTTTTTATACTTATGCTAGTTGATGCCCGAGACTAACGTCTGAGTTCTTTTATTGAGCGCCAGCGGGAACATAATTTTCCGGGATGAAACCTATCCTTTGCCCTTCCCAGGGTCTCAAAGAAGAATTTTCATACCAAATTTTATCATGGTTGAGCAGTGAAAGCGTGACTAAGTCAGATTCACATTTATAATATTAGTTAGGATTAAGATTTGGCTAGGGGATAGTTGAAGACTTTAGTAATAATGCTAAATATATGTATTTTAGAATTAATAAAACAACACGTCTTGCCTGATGGGTAATACACATTCTTTTGTTCGCGTCTTTCCTGTGGACATGACAAAAGTTAAGAGTCTATAGTCAATATTTTTAAGTCAAGTCTACATCGACGTGTGGGACGCCTGGCCAACTTTCGGCCCATTTAAATAAACCTTAAGTTTGCCGACTTGGGAGTCGCTAATTTTATGCCCACAGGAGAGACAACTTTTGTTTCTTACGTTATATAAAATATGACTCTGATGGCATTTCAAGTCAGGTCACCTACTCTACAGACTGGGCCGGTTCCTAATTCACATTGTTCTAAAATCTCCACTGACCTTTAATGATGCTTTACTAAATTACAATAGGAACCCATTTAGTAAGATAAAACCGCAGTGAAAAGGTTAATAGTAAGCACTTACTTAGTACGTACAACTCGTGCGTTCGACTTCAAACGCCAACTACAACGAAAAGCTTTTAACTTCGCTTGTTTTTAAACGTTTACACATAAAGTAACCATTTCTAGCTGTATTTTGTGTTGACAAACATAACAGTCTTTATTTGGATCAAGTTTTTAGAAACGAGTTTACTAAAAGAAATATAATAAGAAGAATTAGGTTCTTTTTCAAAATGTTAACATGCCTCGACAAGAATGGTCATTATGATGACAAAATATACAAAACTAAAAGACAAAAATCACATTATATTCTTGCAATGCAATTTAGCGTTCAGTCATGATTAAATTACATCTAAGTAATTTCGCGTACAGTCACCGGCATAAATAAGTGATCATTTTTGTACCTTGTCGCTTTCAGTCGTTAGATGATTTCGTATGGTTTTTCAAACATGACTTTAAAGTGACAAGGTACAAAAGTGATCACTTATTTATGCTGGTGACTGTACCTACCTATTAAACGTTAAGTTATTTAAAGCTATTCGTTACAACGAGCCTTGTAAGGAATCAAAAGCAACTGTCAAAAGAAAATAAGCCATCAACCAAAACGTTTACACTTGGTGACACTTTAATTAATTCACCACCATACTTGATCGCCAAATGGCCATACTCCGCGTTGCTAAGTTTGTCTACGCTATATTCGTAAACGTTGGAATCCAGCCCGCATTCGGCGGGGTCAACGAACCACCGCGGTTTGACACAAGGCCGACAGTATTGTGCTTTGTTTAATCTAAAACTAATCGCCGTTTCGTGTTCTATTGACAATGGATTTACTAAGAAATTATCATATTACTACGCAGGATCACTAGAAGCTTTTGATTGAATACTTCAAGATTGGATGTCTCTACTGAAATAAAGAAAACTTCCCTGAATATCTGCTGGCCAAAGCTGAAGTATGTATTGGGATCAAGCTCATGCCTGCCGAATGTCTAGCAGGCTACAATGAATCGTGTTAAATAGTCAATAAATGTCGGCAAAATCCGAATCAACGTGATAACTTAACTTACTTGATTATACAAATGTTGTACAGTAATTTACAGAAAGGAGCAATCCCTTGGCGAGTCGTGATTATAAAATGGCGACTTTTTATGATTGGCGGACTCCGCCCTCGTAGCACAATTTAACTAAACAAAAATTGTCGAAAGCCTACGCCTATAAAGCTTCAATCTTGCTCGTAAAGTCACAATGACATCACACAATTCACTTCCTCGGCCGAATGGGGAGTGAGTGCTTCCTGAACCGGTTGGTATGAATATGGATGGCCGCTTCCGTAGGTGTCCGATTACAGACGTTGACGAGACCACGTGTGGTCGATTGTTTAAAAATCCAATGTTGCTTAAGAAGCTAGATACGGTGATGTTTGACTGTTTGTAGAACAGTTAGTAAAGTTTCATAGATTTTGCTACTTGACTTGAGCAATGCAGGTCGTTATCATCATGTTAATCTAATCCTGTGTTGTGTTTCGGTGGGGAGAGAAGACCGTCGGTGAAATTACTGACACATAAGTATTTACGAGTATCTTAGCTTTCTAAACTGGCAACGTATCTGCAATTCTCTGGTGTTGGAAGTATCTTTGGTTGATAATGCTAACCTGCATCAAGTGATCCTATTTGCTCTTTTGCCATAAATTAAACAAAATTTTAACAGAATAGGCATGGCATAAGCTGCAGTCACTGAAGACATCACGGTCCATTTGACTGCAGCTCCCCCCCGTCTCCCCCCGAACGGAAGTAATGCGTTGTTAATGCGTCTCGATGCACTTACTGTAATCTAGAGGTATATCTACGCCTATAATTAGCGTGCGTTTGATTCAAGCCTGATGGACTTCTAATGAAGCTATTTTGTAACGTATTATGAATAACATTTATAATTTAACTCCATATTGGTGTAAGACAGGATTTTAACTCTTCAAATTTCCAGTAGTTTAGGCCGCAAACATGAATAATAAACGGTTTTTATTTTTGTAATGAAAAGCCTTCCAGAGCAGAATCCCAGAGCCGCAAAATATCAGGCTCGCAGGATACCAGAATCGCAAAATATCAGATTCGCAGGATACCAGAATCGCAAAATATCAGACTCGCGGGATACCACATTCGTAGAACATCAAACCCTTAGTACAAAATGTATATCTCAAGTGTGTTATAATAGCAAGGATACTCGACGCCTAGCCCATGTCCCGCGCCCATGCGCGCGCGCCGCCCTCGTTCGCTGCCAACTCGTGCGGCTAAACGCTTCTCGAGTTTCGCGGAACGGTTAATGGACCCAATCATTTCGCTGATTGTTCAGTGTCTAACAGTGTAGCTTTATGGGTCGCTGGGATGTGTTCGAGAGTGAAAATGTTTTTGACAGTGTACTGTACTTAGTGTTATACCGGTGATATGGAGGCGGATTTAGGTCTGTTAGTCAAAATAACAGATCGAATATCAGTTCTCAAATGTTTTGCTGTCCGTATAATATTTAGGGGTCAAGAGTCGCTCGAAATGGTTCGTGTAACTCACGGCTCGTCACCAGTTCCTTTGAACTTGTCTAGGTACCCTTATAGTATTGTTTTTTTAATAGATCCAGATTTTTCCCCTTACAAAACCTAAAACATAACATACAATGTAACGCGGTAACTCTATGTTATACCAATATCACTATACATTACTTTCATTCGCCTTTTTAACTGACTTCAAAAAAAGGAGGAGGTTCTTAATTCGGTTGTATTTTTTTAAAATTAAGCAGGCCATAACCATAACGATGTCTGGATGGCTGGTATAAAAAAACAAGTATATTTCATATTTTTTATAGTTTGTTCTTGTGACAATTGAGCAAATGCATCCAAAAAAAACTGTAGTGCGTTTTGCACAATACGTAACTGAATTCTATTAATATTAATAAAGCTATGAATTATGTGTTTCCGTGTGCCCGAATTCTACCTACATGTCATACAAACGGGTTCGCATTGTTACTTTCTTGATATCCCACGCTAATGATGCCATTATGGCCACTACCAGTGTCTACCAAACATATACGTACCCAGTGTAAGTACGTATACTTAACTACTGTCAGACGTGTCCAGCGTTTGAACATTACGCTCCCCATTTTCATAATAGTGGTTATTGAAATAATGGTTCGGAAATTCTCTCCTATTTGGAAGTTAGGTTATGTAAATGGTTATGTTTAAGGAAATGTGTGAGGACTAGCGCCGTCACATGTTAATAGGTGCACAACACAACAAAATCATAAGGTTTGATTATTAAACAAATAATTAAACAAATAAATACCATGGGACAAATTACACTAATTGAACTAGTCCCAAACTAAGCAAGGCTTGCACCATTTCTTCATGAATTTTGAATTTGTAATTAATTAAGAAGACGGTTAGGTTATCCCAGTGGGTCCATTCAATTGTCAAATGAATACGGTGAGATCACTTTGGATGATCGAAAAAAAACTAGCATCATCATCATCTAAATATATAAAAGAAGAAACTGACTGACTGACTGACTGACTGACTGACTGACATATCAACGCACAGCCCAAACCGCTGGTTCTAGAGATTCCAAATTTGGCACGTAGGTACCTTATAAGGTCTAGGGGTGCACTAAGAAAGGATTTTTCAAAATTCGACCTCTAAAGGGGTTAAATGGGGGTCCAAAGTTTGTATGGGGAAACAAGATTAGTAAGACTATTTTATTCGAAACTTCGCAGGAGTAATCCTAACGATAAATGAGTAAACACCTGTTTCAGGTTTTTTGAAAATTCAACCCCTAAAAGGGGATAGGGGGTGACAAAGTCTGAAAATCAACGTGGGTATTATTATTATTATATTATAGTGGGTAGTATTGTTTGTACAGTTTATCGGGTCGCTGATTACGAAAACAACAACACACATACCTACCTGACACACACGAACACACACACACACACACACACACACACACACAAATTTCCACGGGAACGGGAAAAAACGGGATTTATTATATTCGATTCCGAGTGACCCTATCTAAAATTTCGTACACAAGTAGATGATTACAAAACTAAGAAAATAATTTCAGGATTTTTGGAAATTCTCACGGGATAAGGAAAAAACGGGATTTATATATTCAGTTCAACGAAATCCTATGAACTATAATTACTAGAGTTCAAATTTGGCATAGAAATAGGTGATTATAATAGTAAAAAACAGTTTTAAGGATTTTCGAAAATTCCAACAGGATAAGGAAAAAACGAGATTTATATTCAGATCTACGGGATCGATTTTTCGTTTTAATGATCGTAGATAACTGAAATTTGGCCTTCAGGTTCCTTGGGGAGTATAAGGAAGCACTACCGAAAGGATTTCCCAAAATTCTGACGGAAATGAACGGGAAAGAACGGGATTTTTTATTATATGTACTGCAGTGCAGGTTGTAGAAAGCTGAAATTCGACATGTAGGTTGCTTGGGGAGTGTAGAGAAGCATTTAGAGAGGACTTTCCAAAATTCCCACGGGAACGGGAAAAACTGGATTTTTCGTTTTACTGGTCGTAGAAAGCTGAAACTTGGCATTTAGGTTGCTTGATGAGTGTAGGGAAGCACTAATGGACAATTTCCTGAAATTCCCACGGGAACGGGAAAAACGGGACTTTTCGTTTTACTGGTTGTAGAAAGCTGAAATTCAAAATGTAGGTTGCTTGGGGAGTGTAGAGAAGTATTAAGAGAACCTTTCCAAAGTTCCCACGGGAACGGGAAAAAACGGGATTTTTCGTCTTATTCGTCGTAGAAAGCTGAAACTTGGCATGTAGGTTGCTTGAAGAGTGTAGAGAAGCTATAAAAGATCATTTTTCAAAATTCCCACGGGAACGGGAAAACGGAACTTTTCGTTTTACTGGTTGTAGAACGCTGAAATTCGGCATTTAAGTTGTTTGGAGAATATAAAGAAGCATTAAGAGAGAAATTTCCAAAATTCCCACGGGAACGTGAAAAAACGGGATTTTTCGTTTTACTGGCCGTAGAAAGCTGAAATTTGGCAAGTGGGTTCTTTGGGGAGTGTAGGGAGCATTAAGAGAGCATTTCACGAAATTCTTACGGGAACGGGAAAAAAACGGGATTGAAATACTCCTGGTACACACAAGCGAAGCCGTGGCCAAAAGCTATTTGTCAATAAATGAAGTCTACGCGGACGAAGTCGCGGGAAAAAGCTAGTCATCATATAAGCCTGGAGACGTCTACTGCTGGATATAAGTCTTTCCCAAGGATCTCCACGACGATCGGTTTTGTGCTACCCGGTAACCAATGGCTTCCCTCGATTTTGACTAGATCCGTACACCTTGCAGAAGGGCTACCGACATTTCACCTTCTGGTATGCGGTCGCCTTAGCTAGAACCTTACGGCCCCGACGGAAGAACAATACAGTATATTATACTGACGAGTGAAAATATTTTGTCGCTTTTCATACAACTTTTTATGGAAAATGACCAGTTATTTTTGCTCGAGAGTGAAGATTAACTCCTTGGCGAAGCGTTAAGTACCTACAGTACTGAATTCCACCACCATACGGTTTGCATAAATCATCAACTCACCACAACGGTAATAGTCTTCCTATACGAGCCATTTTCATCCAATAATCATTTAGCGATCACGATCAAAGAAAGCTCCGCAATAAGAAAACGCTTAAGACCCATATCCAAGCATATCGCATTAAGTAAGAGCACACGAGTCGTGATCTCAGTTAGACAATAACTTTCTCAAGCCCAGGCACAGACTGTCATAGCGATCACTCTCCTACATTAGCTTGATGACTAAATGGACTTGCTGACAAATTGTAAGAACTAGTTGACACAGGACACAATGGGTTGACTAAGCTCAATTTGAGAACACAATTGAACCAAATTATCTTGCTGTTTTGCGAAAAGGGTCTGATTTCGAATGTTCTTGCGTAAAATAGATGCGTCTGTGCGATTACGACTTACAGTACGATAACAATATGCCTAAGTATATAGATAAAAAATGAGATACATTTAAATTGAAAATCACTGAAGCTAAATCGGTATATGACCTGACTGCAAAAATACAACAAGCAAACGTATCTAATCTATTTAGTTAACCAGAAAATACCGTCTCAAAAAAATACAAATTCCGAGTTTTTATTTTAATAAGCAATTTCCGGCGAAAACGAGTTACAAAAACAAAGATCATTGATTAACATGATAACGTTAGTAAAGCTTGTTAGAATAATCATTCTGATAAAGATCCTATCTCAGACATGATATCATAAGAGCAAGACCATTATGTATGTGATATGAATTGCATCAGACATGGTGAGCATGAGCTGAACGTAACAGCTGACATAATTACATTTAAAACGATAACGGGACGACAACAAGGCGGTAAAGAACCCGTTGCCAGATTTGTTTTTCGCCAAGTCGGGATTTTGAAATTTCAACCTTTTGAGTGTAAAAGCGAGATTCTTTCGTCGAAAGCGGGACATAGAAAAAAACGTATTATTATTATAATCAGAAGTTTGAGTTATGATTTTTTATATATCAGATTTACCTTATTGTTAGGTAGATGAGCCTTTAAGTCGAGGTCTTCCCGAAAAGCGGGACTGAGCCTGTCCCGCGCGGGACATAATTTTGATTAAAAAAATCGGGACGTCTGGCAACGCTGCCAATGGCCATGTCGTCTCTCCAGCGGAAGACGGTGTTTCCCTTGGGATGAGCGTCCATCATGCCGGTTTTGTTCCTTACTAGCTGTTGTCCGCGACTTCGTCCGCGTAGAATTAAAATTTGTATCCTAGATAGCTTGACTTTCTCCGTGACTTCCAACAATTATCGTTAGATTTCGACGAATTTTGTAAATTTTTAATGTGATAAATTTTGACTGAATGATGACTAGAAAGCATTGAATACAAGAAATATATGTTTATAAACGAAAACAAGAATACTGACAATGAAACAAGTGAAAACGAAATGATAAGCATTATACTCGCGACAGGTTAATACTGAGAGGAGTGAGAAGCACTATAATCATAGAGAATTAACTCCGTATCAGCCCACGCTGTTATCAAAGTGCAGCTTGTCAGGATGCAGTAGAAGCGACGAAGCTTGGAGAGGGCATCTCAAGAAATACGATTGTTTTTAGGAGTTTTCCAAAAAATAGGCCAAATGTAAAATTTTTTTTTCAGAATTTAACTATTTTGGGTTTTTCTTTCTCAGAATCGTTTACACCCTATCGATCCTTATGAAAAATAGTGTCCCAAAATTTCCATTCTAGTCCGACACTATTTTTAATAGGTACAGGTATGTATGGAACGTGACGAGCAGGAAAAAAATCCGTTAACGTTAATTTTTCCAGTTAGTCCCCACAATGAATACATATAAGCCATGGTCTAATTCTTGTAAATATACTGTCATTACTTAAATATCGCCAAGTTAGCTCGTGACTGTACAGGTAACAATTAAATCATGCAGGGGTATCATATTCAAGAATTATCCTTAATGCTTCGAGTGAAATATGTCCAATATCATCTGTATATTCTGCGAGAATAATATAATCATGTCAAAAGTTATTGAAAAGCAATTAAATAAATACCATGACTTCAAAGTCAAGTTTATTGTAAAGTCAGTCCTATGAAAACAAACCTATGAAATTTTATGAGCAACTTTCAGAAATGGCTTCTTGCTAATTTTTAATGGTTGCAGTCTGTAAGCTTAACCCCAGTAATTAAGCTTGACACTATTTAGCGAGGCACTTCCAACACGTTTATTACTTTACAGTCCAACGTTAATACAGGCTTTCTCATGTTCAATTGGTCATTTAGCATCGGGAAAGTGATCGGGAGACAAACGGGCTCAGCAGTTTAAGGACTAATAAGTCACAATGCGAGTGGGTGGTGCGAAAGTGAATTTTGAATGGGCTCAGCTATCTGGATCGCGATCAGTTGTGCAATACTTCCTTGTTTGGTAATTCATTGAGGTATTGTATTCAAAAGTGATGATTATGACATTATTGTCACATGAAGTGTTTTGCGAAGATTTGATAAGTAAACGTAACGAATATTTGTGTTTAGAGATCTCGTTTTCATCGTTTTTCGCAACGGCTCGAACGATTATAGAATAGAAAAAATGCGAGTAATATACCCATATTTATTACTATTTTTGGATATCAATTCAAGCAAAATTAATGAAATCAACGAATATACAATTATTTAGCTGCAGTTTACACGCCACATTACAAGAACAAAATATTTCACTATGTCACCCGCCAGTTCCAGCTACATACAACCAAAACAACATAACTCACCCATCTAAAGCAAATAAATCCGATTTCCATTTCTATATAGACTCGGAGTACAGGCGGTAGCAAATATTTAACACTAGTCTAAAGTATTTAACAGTTTTTAGGGTTCCGTACCCAAAGGGTAAAAACGGGACCCTATTACTAAGACTTCGCTGTCCGTCCGTCCGTCCGTCCGTCATCAGGCTGTATCTCAAGAACCGTAATAGCTAGACAGTTGAAATTTTCACAGATTGTGTATTTCTGTTGCCGCTATAACAACAAATACTAAAAACAAAATAATAATAATAAGTAAGGGGCTTCCATACAAAAAACGTGATATTTTAGCCCTTTTTCATGGCTACCACTCGCCGAGCTAGATCTCAAGAACCGTAATAGCTAGACAGTTGAAATTTGCACAGATTATGTATTTTTATTGTGGCTACAACAACAGATACTAAAATCAAAATAATAATAATAATTAAGGGGGGTCCCATACAACAGAGTAGTTGTAGCGTTTTAACAGAGTAACGTTAACAGAGTAGTTGTTAGCCTTTTTTCTGGTACGGAACCCTTCGTGCGCGAGTCCGACTCGCACTTGGCCGGTTTTTTAAGAATTATCCTTTAAATGCAACGACCCACTTGGCCAGTCACAGTACTACACCGACGAGCAAAAATAGCGGATCACTTTCCATTTAAAGTTTTATGAAAAGCAATGCGGATTTCATCAGTATAAATAATATGTAGTTTGATAGTAAAAGCAATCCCCTGTAGACAAATTATACTACCATATGCGACGAAGAATCACACTCATTTTAAGTAATGGAGAGAGGAGGGGAAGTGTTGTTTTGCAGGGAGGGGGAGTACACTTGTAATGACCACTAGAAGTAGTGCTAGTTCATGGTCCTATAATATTATAAATGCGAAAGTATGGATGGATGGATGGATGTTTGTTTGTTATTCAATCACGCCAGAACGGCCCAACGAATCTGGATGAAATTCGGCACATAGATAGAGAAAAGTCTGGAATAGCACATAGGCTAATTTTTATCCCGGAAAATTGCGTAGTTCCCGCGGGATAGCGATAAACGAATTCTTTGCAGACGAAGTCGCTGGCAACAGCTAGTAATATTATAAATGCGAAAGTATGGATGGATGGATGTTTGTTTGTTATTCAATCACGCCAGAACGGCCTAACGAAGCGGGATGAAATTGGGCACATAGATAGAGAAAAGTCTGGAATAGCACATAGGTTACTTTATATCCCGGAAAATTCCCGCGGGATAGCGATAAACGAATTCTTTGCAGACGAAGTCGTTGGCAACAGCTAGTGGTCCTATAGTTACAAGGCCCCGGGGGCTTTACCATGACGTCTTAGTGCGTTTCAATTCCGAACCAAAGTTGGATCGCTCGCTGTCAGACCCGTACTAGAAGTAAGAGTTTTTAATGATTCACGGTTAAGTTCATTCGAAATATTATAAACGGGATGTGAACCGCGATTACCTTTATTGAGTTCCCGATATTTCGATACAGTTGCATGCATCATGATCACGGGTAGACTGAAGAAACTCAATAAAGGTAATCGCGGTTCACATCCCGTTTATAATATTCCGTACAAGAAGTGTCAAAAATTACAGCTAAAACGTATAATTAAGTCGAAATTGAATCGCATGGACGTCATGGTAAGGTCCCAGTACAGAGGCTGTATTGCTTAACTCCCGGGTGCTCCCGATCTTATTCAACCTCTCGTTCTACCACAGTATCTACATCGTTTGAGAGAAAGACAAAGTGAATGCAATGATGATTCCAACTGCGTTAGACACTAAGGACACAGGCCTTATACTCCGAAATTCGATTTTCGAAGTTCGTGTAACGCCATTCCGCTCACACTAATAGGCATTAACTTTAGAGTGAGAGGGACGGCATAATACGAACTTCGAAAATCGAATTTCGGAGTAGATCCCCTGGTCTTATACTCCGAAATTCGATTTTCGAAGTTCGTTTCGTGCCGTTCCGCTCACACTAATAGTGATTCATTTTAGAGTAAGAGGGACGGTATGATACGAACTTCGAAAATCGAATTTCGGAGTAGATCCCCTGGTCTTATACTCCGAAATTCGATTTTCGAAGTTCGTTTCGTGCCGTTCCGCTCACACTAATAGTCATTCATTTTAGAGTAAGAGGGACGGTATGATACGAACTTCGAAAATCGAATTTCGGAGTAGCCCCTCTGGTCATCGTCGCTGGATACAAAGGCCGATGGCGCATGATGGCGGATAATTGCAGGTGAGCATAATAAATAGCATGCGTGCGGCGATTGATTCTTTGTAATTTATGGTAAACATATTCGATGCTTACTGTACCTGGTCTCGTTAAATTCAAATGGTAGTTAATCTGTGTTTCTATACAAGCTACAAATCCCGTGATAGATTCTGACACAACGGAATGGATGGGGACCTTAACAATGTAACTTGGACGCATAAACAGGAAGTAAAGGTGGATACGGCAGCTAATACAACTGAGATTATAGTTGAAACTCGAAGTGTTTATGAGGGAAATAGTGTATACTTAATTGATGTAGGTGTAGGAGATGGAGAAAGTTAATAAAGTGTTCATTTGTAGCAAATTAAAAGTGATTAGATTGAGTTGCAGCTTGCAGGATCTGTTAGCGCCAATATCGTTTTAACATGCAATGTAATAAACTGTATACTGGGAAATTAACTATCTTAATTTGTGTGACGTGATTGATAACCAAGAAAGAGACAATTCTTTACGTAAATTAAGAATAAGACCCTGTTGTGTGTGTTGGGTCCTAGTGAAAAGGGGGATAATTCAAAACTTTCTACATAGCTATTTTAGACTTAACTCCTTTTACACTACAAGAGTAAAGAGGTTGTCATTTAGTTCAGACTTTACTAACTCCTTTTTTTTTCACTAGGACCCCAGAATTAAGCATTGAAACTTATATGGATTCTTCCTTCATGAACCCCTTTACTTGTTTAAAATTCAAGCTATATAAGCCAAGCCAATGTTACGAGTAATTACACATGATTTGTCTTAATACTCTAGTATTATGCTAAAAAAGTTCTTAAAACATACCACAACAGAATACTGTAACGAAACTTCAGTCAATTACAACTTGCAGGCTGATACGTAAACGTGATCTAGTATAGAATAATGTATTGTTAGTCCGTCATTAAAAATATCGCCTTTACTACTACCCTACAATTACATTCCAGCATTATAGATACTTTGAGCGGGAATGCAGCCGCCAGCATTTGCATGCCCCATTCATTAATAAGGCCAGAGCGAGCGCCCGCGCCTATCTATAGCCACAGCCTGGAATGCCGTCCACCGGTCCTTGTGGAACATACTCATATATGATGGCTAGTGTGAGAAGCGATGTTTTGTTCTTACTTTTAAATTGATATAGGTAAAACTAAAATTAGCTATTCTCTTTGCTATTACACACGCTGTTATTGATGCTAGATATTAATTTTAGTCTTAACTCTATTATTAGTCCGGAATCTCGATTGCTAGATTACATAGAAACATTTGATTTTCTATACAATCTCACAGAGACTGATTAATATGACAAACGGAATCGTAAACCAGAAAAGTTCCTAAAACAACCACACGTCATAGCGCAGTTTTGTTGCTTCTGACGAATCCAAAAACAGTATTCTTTAATTAAATTATGCAGCCCAAAATTATAATAACCGAAGATTGAAATTTTATCTCTCATAGCTATAACACTCGAGCGTATTCATCAGTCCCTTATAAAAGTTAATGTAATCGTTGATTACTGGTTCATCAAAAACCCATCTATTACTTTGTAAGAAGTAAGAACCATGGAACTTGTAATTTAAATTTGTAATTAAATTATTTTCTACAAAAACAAAACCACCGCGCTTCCTGTCGTGTTTTTCTCGTGATCAAGTAGATGTGGGGAAATAAACTAGACTGACTGGATCATCGATCATGGTTATGAATTCTACTTGTAGGTACTCCTTGGTTTTTAGTGGTTAAGTTATGCGGTAAACCTGATGCATTCAGCCGTTAAATATAAAGTTTATAAATAGGCACGCAGTAATATCATAACTTATTTTATTCAGAACAAATTCCAGCGAATATGCAGAGGCGCACGAACAGGCCAACTTAAATGTTTTGAACTCTGTTTAACTTTGAACAATTATTGTTTTTGTAATAAGTATTTTGTTCGTATTTACAACTTATCCGCACCAAGTTAAGAAAGTTAAGAAGAAATTTCCACACATTTCCTAAAGGTTAACTACTACCTATGTTAATTCATCCTAAAATACACATAATGTAAGCACTCATAATGCTCCACAAGGAACGGTACAACATTTCTCCATGTATTAACGCTGAAGTATAATTGTCCGTATGAATATTTATCGACGCGCGCAGCGTTTGACATTTAACTTTGACACACCTGCGACATCTGTCGCGTTAATGACAAGTTAACACGTGCGCGTTTTTTACCGCGTCAGGAACAAGGATAGCGTTCTCACCTGTCATTAGTTACGGTAAAGGTTGCGTCTGCGCATGCTTTTGAGACTTCGCTCTTGCACTAAAAGAGCTGTAAATAAATTTGAGTTTTTAGTGTGTATTTTTAAATACGCTTTGTACGTCGTCTGCAGTGTCGTGTCGCTTGATATTTACTTTGTATAATCCTTGTTGATGGAATTCTAAAAGTTGAATTACATAATTAGAATATTAGTTAATATCTTCCATTGAATTTGCCTCACATTACGCAATGATTGATTATAAAACCAATATTTGTAGATCGATTAGCGATAACTCAGCGGTTTCGTTGCACACGCTGGAACTTTCTTTCGGAAAACATCAGTCGTATCAGGTGTCATCTCTTCAATCAATTTGTAATAATAACAAACATGCTCATGCGGTTGTCAAAACAGTGTAGCATTGATTTAGGCTCTATTTATAAAGTGGTAAACACCGAGATTATTGAAACAGGGATTGTTTAATGGCAAATGTAATGTAGTTGTGGCTGGCAGCTGTCATATTTGCTCGCATGAACTGCCATTCGATTACATGGTTGCCTAAAATGAAAACGATACGGATGATTTTGAAAGTCACATTGTCCTCGGTTTGTAAATACGGGTCTGCAAATGGGCTTGTTACGTATGAAGTTATTCACTTGTCGCCAATGAAAGTGAAGTTTTCGCACGATTATATTATGGTTGTGGTGATTTTAATGATTATCTTCCATAAAAAGCAAAGAAAGCTTACGTTTCAACTTTATGCAGCATTACGAACTATATCTTACCCTTATCTTATACTTAAGTCTTAAAGATCAGTGACAGTTGAAGCAGAAATATTGAAAACAGTCAGCATTTTTTTAGGAACATCGCCGAATTTCCACACAAACTTTGTGGAGTCCATTAAGTAAGATAAAAGAATCTAGTCTTACGGAAATCCATTTGCCTGTATTCGTGTTGAAACTCACCCTTTTGCTGCGTCATCTCTATTCTGGGTGTGGAATGGAGATGTTGAGACTGCAACAGCGATTTATTGAAATATAAACGTCCTCATTTCTGGCCCTAATAAAACAGTGGTGATACTTGAATTTCGATTGTGAGTCTAAATATATCTACTGAGAGACAAATTGTACAAGTGCCGGCACGTAATTCTAGCGATGACCGTTCATGCGCAGTAGTCGTAAATAAGGTATCGCAGGGGAGTGCAGGGGACGCGGGTGGGCGTACTCCACGTTAGGCTTACGTGCCGCCACCTGTAGCTGTGGTCAAGTGACTAATAGTGTGTAAAATGACAGTATTTTGTGGGATTTTTACCAATTTGGAAACCTTGATAACTTCACGAAAGGTAGCTAGCGTAAAAAATATGGTAAAAAAATTACAACTATATAATTCGGTAAGAAAACAAGTCGTTTTCACCACAAATACTTTTACAAAGGAAACCAATATCACGCAACTAATTAAGCAAGCATTGTGTTAACAGGAAACGTTACCTAAATATTTTTTTATTTTATAAAAAGTCACCAGGAAGCGGAAATTCTGCGCTCGCGTCTCCCTGTCCGTTCGACTGCTGACCCAGATGAACTCGACAGTTAATTGGTGGTGATAAATGCTAAGGAAGTTTCGACAGTGTCATGTTACCTAATAATACAATCCCTTTGAAAAGAAATTCCATGTATCTAAATATGAATTGGAGTGTTTTCTTTCATTTCATGCCTTTTAATCTTCACTAATTCAAAAAGATTGAGATTTCAATTAAAACTTCTTATTATTTCATTAGTTCCTTTCGAAGCTTTATAAATGTTTGCTTATATCGATCACGTAATCCTATCATTTTTCAAAACGGTCTCATTAAAAGTTACACAAGCAACACCATCGAATGATTAATAGTTTTTCAAACGTGCATTTGCAATTTCACTTACTTTCATAATCTTGTCATTAAACAAAGCAAGCTTTGGATCTATAAATTATTCAATCGTATAAAGGAATGTTATTTCATACATGTAATAGGTTAATCGTATTTCTCAGTTTGACCCCTACTAGAGATAATTTATTTCACTGAACGCACGTCAATCAAAAGTTGTGGAAATTTGGTTGGTGTTGCCAGTGGATTGAGTTACAGGAAAGCTTGGAGATTCTTTCTTGTGGACGTTACGAAATGGGTTAGACGTTAATTGGAATTGTTGGTTTCCAACTAGACATTCAAACCGTCTTGAAAAGTGGAGATGTTTTCGGAGTTGAGGTTGGGCGTTTGGAGATAGACGGAAAAGATTCTCATGTAGTTGCGATTGTTTATTATACATATAAGATTGTTATGTATGATATGATACAGTATTTAGACAGACTGTACTAGAAATGCTGAATATGTCAGGTTATTTGTAAATAATCAATTCTTAATTGAGTGTCAATCAATTTTTAGTATCAATTTTCCTAGGCATACGTATACTTGGACTGAGGTGACTGGCAATTACTGCGCCTGAATGCAATATATTAATAAATTACGGGAAAAGAAATTAAAAAGTTAACAAAACTTTCCAATGTAAAGAAAGCTCAGCTAACTAGGCTGCGTAGGGATATATTTATAACCTCTTTGATAAACATAACACGTAGCGCTGCAGAAGCGTGGTGTCAATTACAGAGCCCGACTTTTGAGGCAGACCCATCAAAGTGCCCTAAGATTTATGCGCCCTCGTCACCAGAGACTTATGGCCAAAACCGTCTAAGTCACGATTTTGAAATTTATCGCGGCGCCGCCTCAACCATAGCCTCTGATGTGTTGAGCTTGGATATGCCAAACCACGCTGCAACTGTTTTATGTCTTCCGCATTCTTTAATTGATTCTATTTCTGTTTTTATATCTTTTATGGATGGTTTTGATCGGCCGTCTTTCATATCACGAGTTTAATTGCTTCCTGAAACTGAAAGGTTTTTACTTTGAAACATTTAACATGATTTTAAAATATTTTCTGTATTGCGTTATCTGGAACGCACGCAGTGGAATATTTGAAGACGGGATCAGAAAATTTTATAGATTTCCTTATTTTTTACCAGAATAAATGTTTTCCTTAAGAAAATTAAGTCAAGGGAAGCTTTCTTTAAAAGCAGTCACTTTAACTGCATTCCGTTTATTCGGACTCTTAAAACAACATCGTCGAGTGCATTGAAATAATAAAGCTCTTATAGCTTTTAGTTATAATCACATCCGCATTTTATTGTACTTGGCTCTGTTGGTTTTAGTCAAAAGAATGTTAACAAACACCGTCTGAAATTCATCAACATTCTTTTAATTTTGTCCTATCGATTAGAAAAATCTCGAGAATTTCTTTGTAACAGTGGCCTGAATATTTACCTTTACCACAATCATGGGTCTATAAATGGAGAGTGATCGTATTGAGTACAGTAACACTTGTCTATTAACCGAGGAGGTTACGGTTACACTAATCGCAGAAGATTGTACGGTTTGATGGTTGGTCGTAGCTGCCTTCTGTTCTCGTTTCTAAATTTTTCACAGCGTTCCTTGCAAAGGTTTAGCATGTCTCTATCAAACTTAAAAGAAAATAGGGGCCACTTGAATTTTTATTTAGTAGTAAGTTCCGTATTTGATACTGTAACATCATAATGATATCTTGTGTTTGTGTAATAAGAACATGAGTGATGTCATCTATGTATAGGTAATATAAATACGTGTATGTCGATCACTTACTTTCCTAGCAGTTGTTACAGCTACCTAATACCATCGAAATTGAAGTAGGGGATGGATGGATGGACCAAATGACTTGAGCGGCCTCTACAGGTACTTAAAACTAGTTAAATATATTAAATTCCGAACTTTGGTGTGTTTAAACTTACTTCAAGTAGTTCATTGGAATACGAGCCTCTATAGCAAATATCATACCGTAGCGTTAAATTATCCGCTCTTAGATCTTAATGGTCCGTGGATATATTCTTGATACGTATTCTGTAAAACGGTCAATTGTCCATTTAACTATCCCTGTTTTCTTTGAGATAATTTATAGCACAGGCACAACTTTCGAGGCACTATCCGCCAACCGATCAGACAACTAGTTGTACTTAGCCGATATATCCCGTCAAGGAGCCGACGAGATCGTTTTATGGGCTAACTGCTTTCTGCCACATGGCTTTGTCTGCATTTGCAATTTAGAAATGGCATGTGAGATATTTTCTGCAATTGTCCCTTTGTTAATTTACTGGTATACGACCATTTTCTGTTTTGTTAGGTGTTGTCAATGAAAATTTAAACATGTAGAATAGAAATCACTAGCTTCCCGCCAATCCTAAATTTACCCTTAGATCCATGAAGGTACATGCTTAGTCGTCTCTGCATGCATGCTAATAGGCATGGCATGTTTTGTTTAAGTACACTTAAACTTTGGTTTGTGGTACTAAAAGTGTCACAGACAGTTTTTCCGCAGTGTAAATCACACCGCACTGCGTGGTTGAATGCACATTATCCATTAATCTTCTTCGATTTTAGATAATACTGTAGTGGTAGTGGAAAGCGGACTAACTGGCATGTTAGCTATCCTCGGGCCGCGATAGCTATCGATAAGCTGCAGGTATTGGTGAATGCTCGATCTGTTCACAGCGTGGCAAATCAGATCTGCATTAGAAATTTTGGAGGCATATCTTTGTCATGGTATGGAAAAGTAAACCTTAAAACGGACGAATAGAGAGAATTGAAAAGAAGAGACAAAAGTTAAAGCTTTACAACTAAGTAGCGCGAGGTATTATAGATTGAAATAATGAAATGTTAACTTAAAGAGTGTGTCAATATCTTATTGTTTTAATGGCCGTATCGAAGGATAAATGGTCAATCCTGACAAGCATTCTTAGTCATTTAAAACTTTCGTTTTCTCTGAACTTGATTAATTACTCGATCGTCCAAATACGGTCCGAGCGTAAACATCACTCTTAGTTAAAGCTCATGTTAAAAATCCACGAAGTATTATCAGCTTTGTGGTAACGTCCATAAAGTTGAGAGTAAATGTGTGGACTACAGGTGCAACCATAACCCTGTGCACTAGTACTTACGTATGAATGGAAGTTATTCACAGAACTTCAGACTTAATTGAAAGTTATCCTTGCGTAGTTGATTCACGATTCAAAATCGTTCGGTAACTTGCTTCTCGAGCTTACTACGGTGTGTAGAGATGACTGCTCAATGATTTTGGCGACTCGCACGAGTTGAGACATAATACAATACTACAAGCAAAAGAAACTTATGCCCTAAAAAGTGTGACGAATCTGACAAGACGGGCCCATTGAGCGAAGACGTCTGTGTTAGATAATACAACAATGTCGTTAGAAAATGCATGTTGCGCAATCGAAGATATTTTGTTGCTTTCAGGAAGTTTCTTAAGCTTATTTACATTACAATTGTAATTTATTGGTTGTTACGAATTAAAGGTATTTTAGAAAGGTTTCACTTTACATGGTTAACAAATAACCAAGTGTAGGAAATTACTTGCATTAGGTGCTCGAAATCTAAATTCTTCATCTCTGCCTCTCGGCGCCTGAGTAACAGCAACCTATGTTACTTGGGCCAAAAAAGGTGTAGCTCACTATTAGAGAATTAACTTTTAGAATAGGTTCAACTTCAACACTTTTCGATTACCCTTATACCTACCTAAAAAAACAAATATACCATTAGATTGGGTTAAGAATGCTGTACTATTTTTTACTATACCATCACAATTGAAATTGACAAAAACATAATAATAAAAAAGTTAACTGTGCTAGGAAGAACGCACTGATTAAACTAATTAGTGGCTTTCATAAATTGTGCTAGGAGCCAATAATGTGACTGACAGTGACAATCTAAAACATGTCTCCATCACTCGTGTCATCGTCAATGCCGTAGTTATCCTTGATGTCAAACGTTCTACCAATCAGCGGTTGACATAACAACTACAGAAGGATTGTGCCATACAAATTATCATAACTAGAAGAATAATCTTTGTGGCACGCATTCTAATCTAATCGTGTTTAGTACTGATGATTTCCTTAATAATGTTTATGGCATCGCCAACTTTTTGTTTACTTTGATTATGTTTAATCACGCTCTTGGTATTCAATTTTATTATTTAAGTACTGAAAATGACATACGAACGAATGCATTTTCAAAAACGTAGTAAAATTGGGTGTGTAATGATCGGTATAACAACAATTGATATATTTTCATTCAATATAAAAACATTTGATATAATTTGAAATGATATAATCACTCATTTCATATAATAAACGTTTGGTATAATATCAAAATATCTATTTTTATTTCATATAACGATCATTTGGTATAACATTGATTTCATATAATAAAGTTTTGGTATAATCGTGATTTCATATAAAACTCATATCGTATAACTATCATGTGGTATATTTTTTAAAAGTAGCACGTAATGTTCTAACCTAACCTAACCTACATATCTGGTAGCACTTAGTTTTATGCACGTGCAAGAGGTTCAAGTGCGAGTCGACGAAGCCCCGCTCACGCGGGGCTTCTATTTCTGCTCTGAGAGTCACAAGATAACTAACGAACCTACCCAAGTGGTTGTACGAGTTGGTGTAAGCAGTTTTTTCAATGCGGGGGGCTCCGCCCCCCGAGCCCCCCCGTCCCACCTTTACCCTTCTGCCTAAGTAAGTTTTGCGGGGTATTAAATTTGGGATTACATCTCTAATACATTATATCAAAAATTGTTATTCTAACTGTACTTTATATGAAATCAACTTTATATCATAAGTTTATTATAGAAAATATGCATTATACTAAATGTATGTTATATGAAATATTTTTAGATTAAATGATCGTTATAGAAAATCATAATTATATTATATTTAAATATATTAAATGTTGTTATATGATTTAATAATTATATCAAATGAGCGTTATAGCGACTGATATTATAGCAAATGTTGTTATACCCATCGTTACGCACCCAGTAAAATTAAAACTTGTGAGCCGGGTACGATGTAGGCTTGTTAGTTGATGGTTTAAAATAGTAAACTTGGAAAGTAGTATCTTTAGTTACCTAACAGCAGACTAGTTCAAAGAAGACCATATGATATGGTCACATAAACAGATATCGCTTTTGTAAACCTTTGCTGGTGTCACTGTTACGAGAAGATGAGATGATTTTGATCCTACTTTTACGGATGCTTTGCTTTCAAAGAATAATCGTAGTAATCAATCATACTTGCCATTATTGTTTAAGATTCGCGTGGGTTTTCGATTTCGTATCATTTTAATCACCACCCATACTCGCGATTTGAGTATTATTGAGCCTTGGCCCAGACTTGGAGTTTAGGATGGTAGGTAATTCTTTCGTAATTTTATTTAAACAAGTCTTGTTTGAGGACATTGCAACACCCATGATAATGCAACCGCTATCTCTGAAGTTTTCGTTTGTTTGTTTATAAAATAACCGAGGATCTGTAAACAGGTTCTATCTCTACATCTATAACTTTTTATTGTGAACTTAGCTAAGACACCCTTAGAGTCTAAAATTTAAAACATTCCGGGGTCTTAAGTCCTTTCGAAAAGTTTTACCTCAAATCTTGTCAGTAATTTTATAGCATGTAAAGATTGCATTTAAAGTGATATTCATAATCTACAACAGGATTTTTAGAATTAGTTTACCGAAGAAAATGGTTTTTGTTATACGCTCGTTCTGATAATTTGTTACAGAGTTTTCGCTTCATAACATGAAAATTTATCTATGTTACCATACCTAATTAGATGATCATTTGAAAGCATCATTTTGTATAATATGTTAGTTCATAGAAAGCTGTTATTTTGGGCATTGCTAAAAAGTTTTAGTACCTAGGGACCGTATGTTTGATAACCTTGAAAAACGCTTCACAGGCTCAAAGTTATAATATCTCTATATTTGAGTTAAGTATAAGGTTTGACATAATTGACAACATTTCATTTTTATAACACCTGAAAATGTATATATGGTTCGAAAGCATTTTGCCTCCTGGTCACTGCAATATGTTTATATAATTTTAATATCGCTTATTATAAAAAATAAAAATTAATTAAAAATATGTCCTAATTTTACCAAAACTACCACAGGATAGGTGAAACACCTTTGCCTTTTTCACGAGAAAAAATAAGCGACCATAATTTTGTATATGACAACTTCAAAGTACAAGGGGGGCAACTCTGAAATTCTATTTTTGAAGTTCGTTGCATACCTTCTCTCTCACTCTCAAGTTAATGACTATATTAGTATGAGCGGAACAGCACGAAGCGAACCTCGAAAATCGAATATCGGAGAATAAGGCCTGACATTGACAATTTGAAATTGACGTCAGATTTTTTTCTATACAGAAAAGACAAAAGGATAAGTGTCTATTCTGTGATAGTATCGGAGTTACGCCCTTTTAGAATAAGCAAAAATTAATAAATTAATAATAAATTAAATACAAACCCTAGCGAAAAAATTAAACTGTCAGCATGTTCATCTTTTCAAACAGAATACAGAGAACCATTAAAATTATAGACTCAGAAATATGAAATGTTGTCAATTGGAGGCATTGGTCGACTCTAACTGTTCAGTAAATAGTACTTAGAGTTTTACTGCTAACATTCCTAGCATAATTAAGTTAACTCTAAGTCGCACTGGTAGTTCCGAACCGATGTAAACCATTCATGCAAAACCTGACCGGTTATTACATTATAAAATTCACTGTCGATTGTTTTGAGTCCCTTACCTATTGCAATAGGTGAATGGGATATACGAGTCTTCGTAGTTTTGACATTATGACAAACAATGAGGCAGATTCGTTACGGTTTGCGACACGGCGTTGCAGCAATCTGCGATAGTCGCGTTTAATGTGATAAGGTTTTGTCAACTGCTGCTTTATGGTTTATTAGAATGTCGTTATCATGCGCTACGCCTACTGGGTCATTCACGGTTATGAAATTACTACATCTAGTATCTTAAATGACTCAAGTAGCAGTTTATCTAAGTAAGGAACTGTGTCGGTACATTAGAGTGCTAAAAATACTACTTTATTTACTTTTGGTTACCCTAACAACTATAGTAACTGCCAGCCGTATTTTTATTTTGTCAATCTACTTCATGCAGTTTATTTTCTGTATGTTTATGTGTTTCTTCCATCATAATCATTTTCACATGAAACAAATGATCTTTCTTGATTAGACGAACAGGGAGCTGTTTAGCGCTTTATGGATCTTATATGGTTATTTAATAATAGTTTTGTGCCGTTCTGCGCAAACGCAAAAAAGCTAGTGCGCCGTGACAAGTGGATAACCTTGCTTCGCGGCCCTATCCTCTTTAGCTCTATCTTTTAGGTTGTTGCCGTCATATATTTTATTTTATCCCATACATACGTACTCAGCGGCATATTTAGCGGAACACAACAAAAGTGTAGGTTAGATTAACTTTTTTTTTTCTTGTCGTTTTGCTAACTTTTTTTTGTTTTCCGCTAAATATGCCGCTGAGTATACCTTTACTTACCGATTGTGATTATATTTGTAAACAGTATTATATATTGTTGAAGTCTTAAATTTGATCCACCGCTCAAATTTGCATTATCGGTCTTAAGAATGGTATTTACTTTACTGCAGCATCTTTCTTAACAATATTCCCGCGTTCAATGGACCAGTTTTATCAGAAACATTACCCGTTTTTTGCGGTCTACCATCTTCGTACTTTTATGCGTTGCTTTTGATATTGCCATCTTTTTACCCTCAGGTAATATTTACTCGTTAAATGGAATATAAACTGCAGGTTAACTTATCGAGTTAAAAGGCCAGCTGGATGAACGACTAATTGAATAAAAAGCTACCTATAAACATACTGGTACCTATAACTAATTGTGGTCCATTTTGTTCATTTTCGGAGTTGAGGACAGATGGAAATAAAATAAACACTAGGTAACTCTTCAAGCATTAAACAACGAAATAATATAACAAAAACAGGATATTTCACTCGATAAGAAGATAAAAAAAAATATAAAACATGCCATTACAATTACATAACCACTAATCCCATATTTGTGGGATGTGATAATTTATTTAACTTATAGGTACAAAGTACACCTTGAACAATGTTTATTATTATTATAAATGCAAGCAGGTGGTATATATAGCTTTTTCTAAAGAGAATGCACATACATCAACTGGAGATGCTGATCTAAAATTAAATTCATGCAGCTGCGACATGTTCACTATTTTAGCGACAAATAAAATAAACTATAAACACACACTTAAATGGTATTGAATTATTATGGCGACCGCTTCAATTTAATTTCAATGAAAACATGCTTATGGTTGCTGAGGTGTTCACAATTACGTAGAAATTGAATATTTGTATCGTAAAAACAATACAAACGGTGTCACTTTATTCGAAGTCAAGGTTATAAAAAGAACATCATATTGTGGGCAGTAAAAGCCAATAGAAGTTAAGTTGTGGCTAGCGGGTATTTCCACAAGAGATAGAATTTTATTGCTAGAAGGATAATGCAAATATCGCGTCGAGTAATGAACACTTTCTCACGACTGAGGTGAGGACTACATCGTCGCCGGAAGCAAGAATCTGCGTAACACAAGGTTAGTAAACTATCACGTGAAAGTAACATAAATGTACCGGATAAAGATCACATCTCTAACTAACCGTAACCACAAATTCACACAAGTTGACCGTGAAAAATTATCGTTTCTATCGGAATTGAATCAAGATGTTACCATTTTTAGTGAAATTCTGTGCTCGGTGATTAAGGGATTACCGATGTGAAATGAAATCGACCTCGATGTGCGACACACATTAGAAGCTGTTACTTATTCTGGATGACTTGGAATAAATGGTAATGCCGTTATTCACTAACAGGTGTGTTTATTGGGTTTAAAGTCTATAATTTAGTAGACAAAGAGGAACGTAAACAATTTATATTTGACGGGTATGTACTCCTCTGTTTTTTAACAGGCTTTAAATTTCATAACATGGGATGGAGACGGATTGGAGAGGCGTATGCCCAACGGTGGGCGTCTACACGTTGAAGAAGAAGAAGAAGAAGAAATTTCATAACAGACAGTTTTTATTTTATTAAAGCTTAAAATATGAACACCATCTTATTACACCACAAATTGAATCTACATAAAACGAAAAGGGTATCTAACTTCTCGGTGCCATGCAACTTTACAAGATTGTGGTCAGGAAGAGCGCAAACCGCATCTCGAGCGGTCTTAAGGTAAGGAATGGATTTCGCAAGTTCCTTGTCTTCTAAGGAAGGCGATGTTTAGTTTACGTAAATGTGAAACGCTAATGTGTGTTGTTCGATCCAGACAAGGCGTCGGTGATAACAATGAATTAGGTTTAAGACGCGCGTGAGACTGCCTGATTAAGTGTTGTGATTTGGCTTGTAGGTACCATTAAAAGTGCAACGACGCCCTTTTTTGTGGTTTCAAGTAAAGCGAACTCTCAAATAAGTACATATTTTTCTACACAAGGTATTTAAGTCAGTAAATTCCCCTATTTAACTAATGCTTAAATTCTTCCGTAGGGTAATTCCATATGTATTGTGGTCCCGTCTTCCATACCATGGATGCAATTTGAATAAATATGAAATAGTAGCTGTTGCCAGCGACTTCGTCTGCATAGAATTCGTTTATCGCTATCCCGCGGGAACTGCACAATTTTCCGGGATAAAAAGTAGCCTATGTGCTATTCCAGACTTTTCTCTATCTATGTGCCGAATTTCATCCAGATCCGCTGGGCCGTTCTGGCGTGATTGAGTAACAAACAAACATCCATACATCCATCCATCCATACTTTCGCATTTATAATATTAGTTAGATGAAAATATGAATTCTCCTCTATTCGATTCCCGGCCATGGCTTTATTTTTCGGATTTTTCTGTGTTTTCGTTTTCAGTATCATTTAGAATTTTTATTAATACCTACTTACCAACCTTTTTTATTTACACTGGAGAGCTCTTTTTCCTACACTAATTGTTTTTATTATCTAAGTACTGTAAATTATACCAATAAATGACGCTTTTAATCTTTTCACTACCATGACATTTACAGTACTATATTTTGTCTAGCTGCACTAAATATATACGAGTAAGCTTGCTCCATTTCAGACCTCACCTTCATTTGCCGCAAGGTGCGATCAAATTCAAACACAAAGCTTCCGTCAGCAAAAAACTTATCACCCTCGCTTCAGGAAGTGTTGGCGAGGCTGCACCGCCTATCTCACATCCATTTGTTCCACCTATTGTTTGATGTAACACGTTGTAACTGTTACTACACCAGAGCTGATAACGTGTGACTGCATCCTTCAAGTTTCCGTTAGATAGCATTGGTTTCTTTAGTTCCGAGTGCACTGCTATTGTAGACTTGAGTGCTTTCTGTAATGGCTGCTTTTTATGCTTACAAGTTATGCCAAGTGTTGATGCGTTGCCGTTAGGTATTTTACAACACTGATCTAACTTAATTAGATTTCCTCGATTGAACGATATTCCGTCGAGATGTTAAGTACCGTATATTACTAATAATGTGAGAGAAAATGCCGAAGCGGCTGCTTGTTTTTAACGTACTTAAATTTTTTACGTACTTATTTGTGGAATCATAAATAAGTGTGCAAATTTCGAAGCGACGACAAAAGTACAAAAGACTATTCGAAAAATCATCAGAAAGCTGAAAGTAAGCGTAGTGTCAGTAAAAGTAAATCAACTGGTCTTACTAGTCTAGCAATTTACAAAACGAGTATTCTTTTACCCCTACCATTACCTTGGCCATTATTACTAGCATAACGCCATGAGGAATATTTAGATTTAGTTTAATTTAAACCCATAACATCGTTTTATGGGTAAATTGCTTTCAAACTAGTTAGGTTCCACGGCTCGTAACAATTCTCATAAATGACCTAGGGCTCGACTCGTTCTGCTTTTAGTTTTATTGTTACGCTTGTTTTGCTGGTCATTGCTGGAATGGAAGTACTTAGTTGACCAAGTGCTCTAGCATTTTTTGTGACAGATCCTTCGCCAGAAAATAAACTAAGGCTGATCGTCGCATTGAATGCGTAAGTGATATTAAAGTCTTAACTATACTAACTAACTAAACTTAAACTGACAATGAACCTTAAGGTGGTGAAGGGATACCTTAGCCGACTATGCATAGCTGTAACCAAGCAAAAAATAGTGATCGAAGGATCAGCATTGGCTGCAATAAGTTTGACAAAAAAATCTGGAGAAGTTTCAGTTTTGCACAAAAATCGGACGAAACTTCGATCAAGTCGAAATTATACTCAAGAGCAAAAATAACGGGTCGCTTTTCATCACTTTTCCTCGTCAGTGTAGGTGCTCGTAAATTTTTGCATGTCAGATTGAAATGTTTCAATTTAGCACCTGTGAAATGAGACTAATGTTTACGCTACCCGTACGTATTGTTTGGTAATTCTCATAAATTGACACTCACTAAATCGATAAAAGGTACACATACATACATATACAAACCTCTTCCTGGTGTTTAAGCACTTTTTTTAGAATAATTCTGTACCTATGTGTAATATGTTTACCTACTTATGTGTGCGTGAAACATATTCGTGTTGGGAATTGCGTCTAATTACTTGGTTAACTCGTTTTATTAACCTTGTAATATAAATACATCATCAAATTAACACCTGATACTTATATGCGATTTGTGATACACCTTGATATTCAAATTTAAATAAATAATGATTAAGCTCAGTTTACACATGCAAGAAAATCCTCATGTTTAACCATAAATTGCGGCGTCCGAAAAAAATAGTTTTTCCAAACTTTACCGCATGAAATATTATGAAATGTCAAACGGCTTTTGGTCTCAAATATTTCCATGTTATTTAGTTTTTTTGGTTATATACCACATTTCAACGTTATCTACGAAACCACTAAGCCTTTGGTTTTAAGAATTATAGAAATAAAGGATTCACTAGATTACGTGAAAATGCAACGGAAATAACTTGGCCGTTTTTTTTCCGTATGTAAAGTAAGCTTTAGATTTATTAATACGACTTAAGAATAAAATTGTCAAAGCATCGCTACTAATTTTACGACTTTTATACAGCGATTGCAGTTCTATTTTAGTTTGTATCCGACTGCGCGACGCAAAGAGGGGTAGTGTGTTTTACGCCTATCTATTGCATTAATGTGCAGATGTTACGAGTTTCATTTTAGGTTACCACAGTCATAAAGATTGCTTGCTATATACGTGTTTAAGTTCGGAAGACAGCACGACAAGCTATTATAATTTGTGCACTTTATTTTTATCTCTTTGGGATACCTGTTTAGTGTACGAGTCTACATTCGAGTTCTTGAAATTGTTTTGGTTTGTTTTTGGGTCGCTTATCGCCATTTTAATTCTCGATGTTTATTTTGTAGTCAGTAGACTCCGAATGCAGGAATTCGTTTCAAGATTTCAATCGTATTTTTTTGTACGCGAGTCTGATTTCACTCTTGATTTCATGGAAATGTAATTTGATAGACGTAAACCTAGAAAAAAAAACGATAAGTTACAGTTCAATAGTGTCCAGAGTGTAATCTGTTTCGAACAGTTATTTATGACAGCAGAATTAGCGAGAAGATGGTGGTACCGATTTTGAAGGATCTCACTAAAGCATTGCACCCGCAGTCATCAGTCGTTTTTTTTTCGGTATAGGAATGTGCCATTCAACGGTTAATAATTGATACGGATTCCGATTTCGGTACGGAACGTTACCAATAGGTTTTTTTACTAAATTGATTTGTATTAGTCCTAATGACCAAAATATTACTCCGACTGTGCACCTAATTTTTCCAAATCATTAGTACTTACTTCCAATAGCGTAGCGTTTTGAGTCGACAGCGCAAAAAGAAAATTCATGCAGGAAGTCGGTGACATGCTCATTAAAATTTAAATTGTTATTAGGAAGTAAGATGTGCACCACTGCTATCTCGAGTATGTTGACCAGACGGTAATAGTAATTCCTCAACCGTGCAGTACTCGATTAAACCCCTACTGCGTAATCGCGTTAAGCTCGTGTGAATGCCATTTCAGAGCCTCACTACACTTGGCCATGTATGTCGCGCAGGTTTGTTTGCAAGCAAGCCTTCTGATTTAAAAGTAACTGAGTACTACAATGATAGTGCGTTACCGATAGCGGTTTAATATGGCTGGGTAAAAGTCGGGTAGCGCCGCGTGGTGTCCGCGACGGCCTTTAGTTTGCTCGCGCTCCTCGCGCCGCGCGCTCGTACCGAACCCGCGCCCGTCACTATGTGAACCGAATTTGCGATATGAATTTTGAACGTTTCCAACCGGTAAAGTCGGTTTGACTATCAGTTTTGAATACCCAAGCGACTCCACGTGAATTCGCGACGTGAATTCAGAAGTGCGAATACTTTTCACTCTTGCAGTGTCTTACGCGCAAGCCTTAAGTGTGGAGTCAGCATTTGTGTTGAATAAGTTCAGTGTGGTTGAATTGGAGCATGTGTTTTGTGGAAAGTGCTAATTGTGTGTTCGAGACTTAGGATACGTTTCACTGAACGCGATACAAAAAGCTGTTTTGTGATCGAGTTCACGTGAATGCTGGATTGATACGCCGTGCTTTCCCCCTTCGTACGGATTGATTTATGGTAAGTCATTGGATGCACCGCATTGCACATAAATGTAATCATGTAAAAGTTCCCGTCTATATTGGCTATAATTAGATCTATAAGGATGTAGAACGAGGAAGTGGTTGACGGAATTACTAAGGTCATTATTCATCAACATTTAAGTAAAGTCAATTATTAATTCAGAGATGGACACTGGAGACCTTCATCAACAGAACTCGTTTGTCGAGCGACACTGCGGGACTCGTCTAAGATCGATAGCTATCAATGAAACATTCACACCGGTTTGTTTGTAACAGACATAAAACACTCGGAGAACTCCGCTGGAGGTAAAAATCTATACACATTCGGTGTTTTGACAGTGACATTGAATCGAGCCGAGAAGAAAGTGACATCCATCACGAGAAACCGGAGATCGTAAAAACTCACACCAGATTTGAGATTAATTAATACGAATGTAAGAATGATTCGACATATTCTAGCTACAGTAGGTCAAACCATTTATTAATTGCGAATTATTCCGAACAAGTGGGACCGCCATTGTATGCGAAATAAACTGGAACTCGATGGTTTCCGTTCACTTTACAATCTTGACGAATGTCTTATGGTAAATTAACTTCATACTGTGCGTGAAGACCATCCGTATTTTAGTACATTAGCATAATGCCACCCACAGTCACAGTTACTACAAAAAATATGGAAACATATACTCCAAAGACAATTCCACTTTCCAGTTCAGAAAGGGCAGAACCGTCTTTTGTTCGGAATAATCAGACTGTTAACGGTCGGTCTTGTCCTGTTGTTAAAATAGTGCCCTAGAGAGTTTGACCTAGGCATAGATTGAATTTCTAGGCTTAAATAGTCACATCGGCAGCCATTCCAGCTCGCCCCATGACCCCTGTATCACGAGCACCGCGAAATATTGAGAATCGTGCGCTTTGCTTGTAGATTCATTGATATATTTGACTTTCTATTAATATTTTCATTCAATGTTTACGAGTATGTTTGACTCCCCTTTTGCCTTTGCATGCGGTTATTGGCTTTTAGTTATAAAATACGCTGTCGTAATATTATTAATGTAATCTCATCTTTCAAACCGCCATTTCATTACATTATAATTTTATTCCGTAGCAATCATCCTATCGCCCAACGCTTAGCCCTTTGCACAAGCATCGTCGAAGCCGCAAACAAGATTAACTTTATCCCTGCTTTTAGAGCATGCGTCCTTTTCCATCTGTGGTTAGAAACAGACTGGCTGATATCTGATAAACGCTAGGAACTTAGATCGCGGTGATCAGCGCCGGCGCCGCCGTTTATTACGTTATTTCCTCGGTTAGAGCCTCGGTCACGATCGACTTTGATTCGGCTCCGACTCATCGAGCTAAATTATCGGCTGCCCTTGATATTGCTATCGCGGTATCGGCGATGTGCTTTACCGGTTACAGTATTAAGTAAACGTGAAAATTACGTTTACGAAATTTTTAAGAAAGTTGCATGTTTGTTGGATTGTTCATCTTTAAAATATGATTAGCGTTATCCTTATTTATGCTATTAGATAATTTTATAAAGATGTTTAAAGATAAAGAAACATAACATTTGCCGTACACTTGAGATTCTAATGACTTGATAATTAAAAGGAAGCTAGCAACTAGCAACATCATAAATTGAAATTTCAAACCGTTCTGGTTCTTGCGCCGGAGTAGTATTCTACACGCTGAGGCGAATAATCATGTTCTCATTTACACTTAAGACGATTTATAAAACAACTGAACCGTAAACAATTACCGGTTTACCGTGGAAAGCTGCGTATGACTCGCAGACGGTAAATCAAAGTTATCTTTAACTTGGCTGCTGAAGCCGTATTTACTTTACGTCCGACGTTTGGGATTTCAATTGTTTTTCGTGCGAGTTGTGGGACTGGAAATAAAATGAGCTATTGTTCAGGCTTGCGCTCGATTTATTAAGATGCAAGAACAAGCCTGTTGAGTGTCTGCATTTCCTCAGCTGTTCTGATGCTACTTTATTTGGAAACAACTTAATTGAGTTTCAGAGTTGTTTTTGGCTGTTCATCCGTCCCCACTTTGCCAGAAAAAGTTATGAACTAGTTTAGTTCAAGTGTAACGATAAGTTGGTGTTTTGTTTATATACATCCCCATTACCACATCGGAATTGCAGTAACTTTAGATTTTATCGCACGAAATGTAAACAGTAAGTTTTTATTACCCCGTTGCTTAATTACCGCTAAGCACCTCATTGTACGCTACCCTTGGCCATGCTTGCAACATTGTAATGGTCACCTAGTTCTACTTGTGCCGTAACTACACTAACTGAGATAACTTTAGAATTAAAATTCACTCCATTTGATAACATCACGACCATTATGAATAAACTAGCAATATTTCTGTATAAATATGGAGTAAAGTAACCTAGTGAAACGTTGTATAGAACCACCAAACAAGTCGCTCCGGAAATCGTAAATCCAAACAAAAACTACGTTAAAGGCAAGTTTTTCGTAATTAGATACTCGGCTAGACAAAACGCCATTGGATACAAAAACTGCGCATTTCATGGCACCGAGGCCGCTTTAGTACAGTTTTTTAATTAAAAATGAATGGGGAATTATTCAGTCTGATCAGTTTTATTCTTAGCTACAATAGGTATATTGTATCGCTCCTTTTTGTTTGATTTTAGCTGTTTTCAAAATAAACCCTACAGGGGTTTCATTGTGCTCCTCCATTCTATCTTCTTTGGCTTATTGCTCGTTTGCCTTCCTCGTATAAAAAATCCAGCCATAAGTATTATCACTAAAAAACCGCTAATCACAATATGCATTAGTCTTACATGTCCTATCAGTGTTTACTTTATTTTCACTTAAATAACTTCTTGCTACATTTCTCTTTGCATCAGCGTTTATAGTACTAAGTATTCCTCCGCTTGCACTGGCTTTCATTTTCGCTTAAATACCCTCCGACCTCACTCTACATATTCTATTGATTCTAACGTAACGGTTGATCATCAATTTGTCGAAAACACCCCAACTATCCATCATTCTAGCTTTAACACACCGCGTTCCATTGCTATTAAATTAATACGTGTCAGAGCGTTTGTTCACGTAATACCCTAGTAATATTCCATTATATTCCTTTTGTAATATTCTGTAATGTGTTCCCAGGGTACTCCTTATATCCTGGTACGCCCTCCCCTCGCTCGCCTTAGCCGTAATTATAGACTCTGCATGATGACTTGTCGATTACTCTATGCTTTCGCGTTGGTATCTTTAGTATCGATTGTGGTGTATGGTAATCTATTTTGATTAAACAACCTTGTCCTAATGTCTGCTACATGTATAGTCGTGTAAGTTGATTCGATTTTTAAATTTGGGTCAGTGACTGATACAGTGTCGGGATTCGATGCTTTCGTGTTGGTATCTTTAGCATCGATTGTGGCATTATGGTAAAATGGTAATCTTACTTGATTAAACAATTTTGACAATGTCTGCTACATCTAATTTACTCAACTGGAAATGCTAGAGCATTGTGTGCTGAAAAAGCTAAGTTCAAAATTAGTGTGACGTTGCTACTTTTCTACAACTAAACGTATCCATAAGAGAATACTGTCTGATTTTTCTTTCGTGCTTGCTAGAAATGCGTTCTGAATGTTTTTGTAGAAAAAAATTGACTTATTAAGAATTTTGGGTTTATGTTCAAAGTGAAATTCTTTCCAAGCGGCAAGGAGGTTAAATTTGACGACATTTTTTGTGATAAACATCAATAAGCGTTTGTGGTCAGCGGTTGACTCAAAAAATTATCAGACAACGGTTTCCAATTACTTAACAGAGGCGTAATAGCTGCCAGAGCGAGACGGAAGATCATACTAATTGCTTTATTAAGTCCGCTTTGCGCAATGCAGGATGCCGCGGCGTTTCCCTCAGCTTTGATACACATTTAATTATTTTTGTTTACTTAGTTCTTCCATGCTGGGGCCTTACCATGACGTCCTAATTCCGACTCGGTTCAAGTTCTAGCTGTCACTTTTAGTATGAATCTGACAGCGAGCGAACCTAAACTGAATCGTACTAAGACGTTACGGTAAGGCCCCAGGTCTGGGAGTGAAGAAAAAACATGTACCAGTTGCTTCTCTTCCCGCGCAGATGGTAAAAGCCCAGCGAAGTAATGGGCGAAAATAGGAACCATGTTATATATATTCGATGCGGCTAAAAACCCATCGCTGTTTTGATTCCGCTTTCCACCTTGCCCACAATCATGCTAAACACGGCCTTAAGGCGCTGTCAACAGCAAATGACCTGGAGCAGCGCCACTCTTCACACATACGGTTCACGTGCCTGTTAGTGAAAGGGAAGAAACTATTCCGGCAGCTTGGCGCGCGTCTAAAATCTTGCAAATAAGACACAAATCATAAGAAATAAACAAAAGTATGGATTATTTGTGAAATATGACTCGTTAGCCGTTTAGGTATGAATATGTTGACTTTATGTTTTTAATTGCAGACCCATACGTCGAAAAAATAAAGACATAGAACCGTTTAATGATGATTTTAAGACCAATCTTTGCAATTATTTTCTATCGAGCCGATTTTGTTCAATTATGTATCGAGCCCGTCTAGCGTGCGTGTTTGAAATATGATGAAAATTAACATTATATTTTTTTTGTATTTTTTTTGTGTGCAGTTTTTCTTAAAAAAGTGTTTAAATAACATCAAGTTCAACAAAATTAGGTGTTGTCAGCCTCTTAAGGTTTTGTTACCTTAGGCTCGGTCTACCCCGCAAGGGATAGAGACGTGATATATGTATGTATGTTTACTTAATGCTCTTTCTGATCAAGGGACGTACATACACGGTTGCTATTCCGCAACCATACGTACAAAACAGTTGCTCTTGTTCGACACATCCTATGACCAATGGGTAATAAGGATATGATGTTTCATTTCTGTGTATCTGCATTGTGTTGTGATTTACATTCACTGTCCGCCGTCATATTAGCGCGTGCATCATACAAACGCCATGAATTATTTCCATTAGAATCCCGACACTGGACATCCTGTGAGTCACGAAATCACTAGGGTTGTCATTAACACTTTAACAGGGTGAATTAAATGTCAGACCACACCGGTGCGTAAACGTTGACGGTGCGCATACGCAACAAAATGTATGAAGAAACTGTGAGAAAACGTGACGCCTACGACACGTCCCTGCGCTTTGGGCTTAAAACCACAAAATTTCATAATACCTTATTCACTAATACCCCTATGTTTCAAATAACCATGGGTCCATAATACCTAAAAATATCTCTTGTAATAATTTGTCATTTTCGGTATTTATAGTGTAGATGCGCCTCCTGAGGCTCCGTAGAATGATAACAACAGGTTAGGCACACCAACGTATAATTAAATGTATCAAAAGGGATAACAGAATATTTACAACGAACTTAAGGAATCTATGAGGATCAGAGCTGCAGAGCAAGGGGCCGGTTCTTGAGACTGACTGTCTAGCTGAGCTGGCTCGTAGGCGAATAATGGTTCTCGGCATTCAAACAGGCGCGCAGTTCCACGCGCAGGTTGGCAGGTGTTTCGATACTAGACTGCCAGCACGCTTAACCGACTGCGTCTAGGAGGGTAATGCATGTATCTGGCCGCTACAATAGGTTTTATGAGCCCATGGTAATTTGAAAATTAGGGTTATTAGTGAATAAGGTACTTATTATGAAATTTAGTGGTTTTAAGCCCAACACGTCCCTGCGTATACGCGGCGGTGTGGTCGGTCCTTAAATCCTGAATCGAAACTAGGTTTTCCGATAAAACTATACATTAAGTTTAACACGAAGCAGTAATGATAGTTTCAATTAATGAGCATTAAGAGGCTGACAACACCTAATTTTGTTGAAATTGATGTTATTTAAGCACTTTTTTAAGAAAAACTACACACAAAAAAAATACAAAAAAAAATATAATGTTAATTTTCATCATATTTCAAACACGCTAGACGGACTAGATACATAATTGAACAAAATCGGCTCGATAGAAAATAATTGCAAAGATTGGTCTTAAAATCATCATTAAACGGTTCTATGTCTTTATTTTTTCGACGTATGGGTCTGCAATTAAAAACATGAAGTCAACATATTCATACCTACACGGCTAACGAGTCATATTTCATAAATAATCCATACTTTTTTTTATTTCTTCTTATTTGTGTCTTATTTGCAAGATTTTAGACGCGCGCCAAGCTGCCGGAATAGTTTCTTCTCTTTAACTCACAGGCACGCGAACCGTATGTGTGAAGAGTGGCTCTGCTCAAGGTCATTTGCTGTTGACAGCGCCTTAATATGAGAGTGACTAGACGGCATGATATGAATGAACAAAAACTTACCCCCTTATTCATAAACGCTCTATATGCTTCTGTGAAAGGTAAATGTCAAAGTGACAGATAAAGACAAACGATTGCTAAGATAGCAGAGGCCTACAGAACGTTTATGAATAAGGGGTTTAGCCCGTGAGCTCCTAGAACGACAATCGGGTTTCTGGTACCATCGGCAATTCAAATATCAAACCCATAAGAGTAAGTGAGACAGCTAGACTGACCCTATGGATGGCAGTGTTACTACCACACATGCCAGAACATGGCTGTAAATTTCACACAATATATGTGTAATTTTACATGCACCCACTGCTTCCACATAAAATATACAAATATCTCACACGTCTAACTAACCCACAAAACACCGACACGTTTCGTACCCTCTAAGGTCCATCCGCAAGGTATATGTAGTAATATCAACTACGAATTTAAGAATAGCCCCTGGTGTCCCTAGCCTTCTGCCCGGCTTATAATCGGTGATGCGAATGCGCCGTGCAACACGCAATACAAACTGTCGCCATTAACCAGGTCCACACTAACCACTTTTTTAATCTCTGAGCCTCTAGTGTAAGTTTTCGCATAAAAAAACGTCTCGAACGCACGTAACTGTCTCAAATACTATGGAAAAATTGGCAGCGCCACTTGCGGATCGAAACGGCAACAAATTGTTCTCATAGTATTTGACATTTTAACGCAAACGCGTTCAAGACGTATTTTGTGAGCGAAAACCTACACTAACCATACTGAAATTGGACAAAACCTTTAAAAATCGTAGGTCGATAGTATAAACCCTAACGTTGCCTAATGTTTTTTTGGCTTTTTGTCGCGTGATCAGCAATTCCCACTAAACACTAACGATTACTGACGATTTGGCGTAATTGGTAGCAACATTTGGCGAATAAACATTGAAGTACCTAATGACAATGTAAGTGTTAATAAACAAAATACATTTACTCAGCATTTATACTTCGATTTTTTTAGAATTAGAAACCACAACAACATTATATTGCGTCGCGTGAAAAACAATTACATTTTGCGGCTGCCAAACTATTGCACTGTACTATTTGCTGGGTAAGAAATAGTTGACCAGACGCAATATAATGTTATTGTGGTTTCTAATTCAAAAAAATCTAAGTATACCTACCTACGGTAGTATCAAGGAAAGTTAATGCTTTTTGTGCACTAATATAAACCTTCGTAAAGTAACGCCTGATTCAATCAATTAAGATAAGTAGGTATTCCATCACAACTTCTACTGGGGACCGATTTTTAAAAGACATTACTCGAAAGTGCCACTCGTGAGTCGTATAAATCTATGTATTGCTACAAAACTACAGTTCAAATTAAAATTTGCACTAGAGGAATGGATTTATTAGAGCTGTAATTTACTTCTAATCCACGCGTATTTCAAATTCAACACAATTACATACATGTGCTTTCAGTAATCGAGCCACTGGTCGCAGAATTTGATGATTATCTTATGCTGGCTGTTACGAGTAAATATTCGTATTTTTCCGGCGTTCTTAGGAAATATCTACTTTTACAACAGAATCAGATTGACTATTTAATAATAGCAAAAATTTCTAAGTTAATGTAACCCGTGGCATCGTACGGTGTCGGAGAACCCTTATAGAGTTCAACCGACGCGCCCTTCTTCCGGTGCGCGCGCATTTGTTGATGCGAAAACGTTGGAGTGTTTGCAAACTTCTGGACACGTGATTAGCTGAAGGTAGAAGTATTAACTGTTGAAGAACTTCTTCATAAGAAGAATCTTTGCATACACTCAGCGGCATATTTAGCGCTGAATGCTTGACCAGGAAAAAAAAATTGTTACCTACACCTTTTTTGTGTTCCGCTAAATATGCCGCTGAGTATAGTATAAAACAATAGTTATTTGTTAAACAAGGGGTAAAGTTGTATTTTACCTGCGAGTGTTCATTTGAAACACGAGCTAGCGAAAGGATTCTATGATTGAATTTTTTACTTGATGCAATTCATTAATTGGATATTAAAAATTCCAGCACTTTTAACGTTTTAAGTTTTGTTAGCTGTCAAATATCACTTAAGCTTCCTTCAAATGTCAAAACCCTGTACTATATCTTTCTAAACTGTGGTCAAAACTCTTTCTCCAAAAAAGGAAAAGAAAAAAAAGGAAAGGAAAGGAAAGGAAAAGGGTAACTGTTGAAACATGTACTAATTATTAAGTTCCAACTTTGTATTTTACACAGTTATACAATAAAATTTATTCTATACTATTCTATTCCACATGTGGATAAAAAGCGATTTTCTCAATAGGTGTCAAACAAACAAAAAGTGCTTTCCGAGCTAGTGAGGCGAAAAGTGACTTCCCACCGTCTCTTATGCCCTTAGATCTTTCAAACTACGCAACGGATTTTAATGCAGTTTACATCAATAGATAGAGTGATTCAAGAGGAAGGTTTTGATAATCCGTGCAAAGTTGGAGCGGGTTGCTACATACAAACATAAATCACGTCTTTATCCCTTACGAGGCAGACAGAGCCTAAGGTAACAAGATATGAAGGCCACGTTTAGCATAATTGCCTTGCATTGATTGCTTGATGTTGAACGGGTTGCTAGTTTTAAATTAAACCTCAAATGAGTTGGGTAAGAATATTCTTTAGAATTACAACCGTTGGGGGAGAAAAGTTCTCGAGTGGCGACCGCGAACCGGAAGACGCAGTGTTGGCAGGCCTCCCACTAGGTGGTCTGACGACATCGTGAAAGTTGCGGGAAAACGGTGGATGCAGGTGGCGAGTTGTCGTTCAGTATGGTGTGCTAAGGGGGAGGCCTTTGTGCAACAGTGGACGTCTTCGGGCTGATGATGATGATGATGATGATGATGATTCTTTAGAAAAGAGTACCTAGGCTATGGTTTATGTTGTTCCAAATGTAGCTGACAAAATCGTTATTTAAACTTGGTATGTCAATATTATAATTTCGTCAAACTTGCCAAAGCGGCGAACCTAAGAACTTAAATTACTTATAAGCTTAGCCTTTGGTCCTTAGAACATTAAATATTCGACGGGCAGTCTAAAATAATTAAATTTTCTGATTTAGAATGGATTGTAATCGGATAATCACTGGAATTAACTCGGGCAACAGTTTATGAGCTGTAATAGAATGCATATCGTTTAATCACTTAACTAGTTCGCTTTTAAGACGCCCACTTCAACCGCAATTAAATTGTAATTTTAATCTCATTTACATCATCGAAAGCTTGCACTTTTGACTTCATTGACATTTAAACTATACTCACGAGCAAAAATCGGGTCGCTTTCCATAAAACTTCGTCTGAAAAGTGGCCCTTGATTTTGCTCCTCAGTGTAATATCGGCTGTTACATTGATGGTTAGATTGTTACCTATATAGAAGTTTGCTGTCTATAATAACCGTCTTTTATTTATATGTAGATGTTGGGATTTGATTATAATAATGACACGGGTCAATTTTAAGATGCAGGTTCACTTCACTTTCTTTGATGATTTATGTAGACACTGAGTATTGTGCGAGGCAATTTCCTTTGTCGTAATTGCCGCTGGCTTCCCAGTAATTAGTGTACAGCCGGCAGCGCAGGTGTCTGCGACCCTAATACGAGATGCCTCTTATCTGATGGCAGAATTTCATGCATCGGTGTACATCATGTGAATCACTTGTGGGATAGCGTACGTAACACGTATATTTTATTCTGATTGCAGCAGTTGTAGTTAGCATGTCAAATGGGCCCTTAAATTTCGTAACTGCTATGTTTTATGCTCTTATTTTATTACATACTGTAATTGTTCTTTTAGATTTATGCTCCAAACTGTATAGATTTATGTCCTTTATAATTACCATGATTTTGTAATAGATCGTCGGAGATTCCCTTAAGGCAAGCGTCTGCTGCAGTAGTAAGGTTATGTAATATTATTTCATTGGACATTAAATCTTGTTACTCCATCTCACGTTTAACAGATTTATTGATTTTTATTACGATTTAAATAAGTTTATGAATAAGTTCCAGTAGTTTTAAAATCATGGTTGAAAGCAACTTGATCTAATAATTCAAGATATTGTTCTTTATCGAGATGATTCCGATTAATGATAAGATGCCAAATGTGAACTTGACATCAATTTGTTAGGACTAACATGAATTATTTCAGACTACGATAAGATATATTACACGTTTCAAGTTCAAAAACATTGATAAAATTTGAATTTATCATTACTTCATTAGTGTTTTATGTTTTGACGAATATATCATATTCTTCAACAGTTTCTCAATCTTGAATTTTGCCTTGAAGTACGAAATAAAATACTTTTATATATATGATACATGCACGCCGACTATTGTCTGAGTTTATCAACTCAAGCGATCTTTCCCATACATATTTAGTCTGCGATCGACTGCTCTCGATTTGTGCTTAAGGATTAACTATTGTTCGTCTGACCTTCTATTCTGTTGGTTATTACTACTGCTTTAATGCATCGAGCATGTTTGCTTTTACTCAATTATTCTTATCAGCTGCTTTGACTTAAAGTTGGTTCTTCAGTGGAACCAATTCTTTAGAAATCTTTTCATCAGTGTAAGTGTAAAGGATATTATTTTTAAGTACCTGATTTCATTTGATCACGTAATTGATACTTAGTGATATCTGCATTAAGATATTCGCAATATTGTCGTTTCTTTCACTTTGTCACTTTCTATATCCTTCTTACAGTTTAATGAATATATTAAATTAAATCTAGCTATCTCGTGTGAATAATTAACTACATAATTCATATTTTCTCCAATTAGATTTAACATCCTTGAGAAAGGTAAAGTAAGCTGTCTGCACGCGAGATCCAACTAGTAAATGTGTCACAGTGATGTCACAGCAACTCGTTTGAAACTAGTAACAGGTAACACAGTATTTGTACCGGTTAATCTGCGGACCGTGTGAAATCTCCAATTAGCTCTCATTACCGTGTGTTGCAACCTTTTATGGTAAACCTCCTCATGGTAAGAGAAGAGTCTTGCTTTTTTGGACTAAAAACCGCTAACGCCTCTTAGATAATTGGCACGCTCTGTTCTTGCAATTGATTCAGTAATTGGAACGAGTAACTGAGCTAGCAGCAGCGATTAGTTACTGAGAAGTAGCTGGTCCAGTGACTCGAATAATATTACGAGGATTACGAAAGGCTGAGAGTGAATGCGAGATGCGATGCGATATTCTTTTATTCAATTGGTGATAGCGTTTTTTTAAATGGTATTGGGGCTAAAACTTCGCTGAGTCAGGGATTATACAGAGTTATACCATGTAGTTAATCATTCTGCTTTTAATTCATACTTTAATGACTGCATATGTTAACTTGATAACCGTTCTAATTATCTGATCTCGAGAATAGTTAGATTTGTTTTAAAGATTGTGCTGATACCATAATTATCATAAGTATTCCAAAATATTTCCGTCATAAGTGGTTAGTGATGTAATACACATGGCCTCTCAATATCTGTGTGGTCCAGTCCACTTATCGCACAGATATCTCTACAAACGATCAATCAATTAAAGCTATAGCCGGTTTGGAAAGCATGGGAAATTCTGAAGGAAATGCTGGAAAACTGGACCCGCTGTGGTTATGAAGACGAGAGTGGCAAGTTTATTTATCGACGCAATTAATTTACTTAAATAACACCGCAATTATTGTTTCTCATCAAAAATAAGTATGATGCAGATGTTAAGTACCGGAAAGTACTTGTATCTAGGTCAAGATTAAAGAATGTATAGAGGTAAACTAATAAAACCTTCGACGTAAAGGAATTTCCCGGAAGACAAGTACATTTCAAAATAATTCAGGATATTAAAAACTTTCATTCATTAACTTGAGTGTAGTAATTAAAGTAGGTAACTCAATGTCAAAGCAAAGTCTAACTAACAAGTCTGCGCGTCGTCTTTTATTTTCTCCTTACTTGTGTCCCACTTCCTCGTCTCGCTTATTATAAATTCTAAGTGCACGAGAATATTGGTCCCACATAATTCAATCGGCACTGGCCTAGACTTTACGCGTAAAAAACAACGTAGGCAACGATGACTTTCATTTTTACCAATACCAAGTTTGTACAGGCTTTTATAAACTCCAATGCAGCCTTCGTAAAATCAATTAAGCATAGCTCTTAAATTCTTATCCGTTCTTTATTATTATGTTATGTGCTGTTTATATCTCTACACTGTAAAGTTTCAAAGCCTTAAGGGGCGGCAAAGAATGTACATGTTCGTTACAGACTTTAAAAATTTCGTTTAATATTTGAAATTAAAGTTAAATTTACAACTCGTGATTTAAAACTTCTCTTAAATACTTCAACGACTAATTGTTAATAAGAATTATTTTTCATCAGGCAGTAATTTCTAAGGCATTTGTCCCATCGCCGGCGAGTAGCGAGAAGCGAGCATTTTTTAGTATGGAAATTTTGACGCTTTTGTCGCCGGCCCACAAAAGTTCCATACTAAAAAACACTCGCTTCTCGCTACTCACCGACGGTGGGACAAGTGCCTAAAGTTCCGAGCGCTTTTCGATAAGACCTCTCTCAATTGACACGTGTATTAAGTAGCGCTGTCTCGCTCGGTGAACAAACTCCTCCCTCAAAATCATCACCTTAAAAGTCCGTGCACTTATCTCGGTATAATTTGAGACGACCGTCGTCGCATGCGCATGAATGGGCATCACTTTTTCGGGGTCGTGGAAATCATGGCCTACTCGCGCTTCATTCAAGCTTTTCAACGTCTGTCATTTGAGTTACAATCGTGTGTTGAGATCTGAAGACGTTTTATCTTTTGCGATAAGCGAGTAGGAACATAAAATTTGATGTTTATGTTTGTATGGTTTTGTATCATCATCATCATCATATCAGCCATAGGACGTCCACTGTTGGACATAGTCCTCCTCCATAGATCGCCAGTTGGAAGCGGCTTGCATCCACCGTGAACCCGCGACTTTAACCACCTTATTGTCTAACTCGCTCGCAATCGCCATCGTGTTCATTTTGACAGTTCTTGTATGAATGTGACAGCTAGCTGATTCCGATGCCAATTGTCAGCTCATACATGAACAGCAGGCTTATTATGTAACTCGCTCGCAATCACCATCGTCTTCATTTTTGACAGTTGATGGCGAGATTGGTTTAAAAATTAAAACAATCGTTTCACGTAACTCGATCGGCAGAACTGTCAAAATGAACACGATGGCGATTGCGAGCGAGTTAGACAACAAGCCTACAGGTCATCCACCTCGTTGGTCGCGTCCTATGGTTTTGTACCTATGTTCTAGGAATTTACTCGGATTTTATGTACCTATCTAATATTTGCGGAAGTTGTTAGTTACCTATCGGTCAGACTGGTTGCTTTCTTTGTTGAAATAAGCTTTTACTTCACTTCGTATAATTGTTTGTTTAAGAAACAATCTCGCAAGTGAATTTTGATACACTTTTAGTGTAGTTGAAATGACTTGGAATTCGGTGGCAAGTTAAGTCAGCGAAAAGTACAATCGAAAGTTTGCGAAAATTAGTAACAAAATTTCGTTTTGCTTGCGCCTCTGAAGAACACAGTAGACGTTAATTTTATTTCAAAAAAGTCGTGTTAGCCCTACGATCATATTGAAGACATCCACATCGACGTTTTTGCAATAGTTATCGTCTGAACACATTGAATATTAAGTAGGTTATAATCATTGCATAAATTATGAGTTGTGTATCATAAGATGATTGATCATTCGTTTTCTTGTTTTCAGGTAAGCTCGTTACTCAAGTGTGATTAATAGCAAGCGTTTTGATTAAAATGTGACGCAAGCGCAAATGGTAAGTAATCAATAAGTGTCCACCGTTATTAAACATAGCCTATTGTTTTAGAGTAATAAATTATAACAAGTTTACTTTTTGCTTGTGCCATGTCAGTGTAATTATGAGTAGGCAAGTAGGTCAAAGTTGTACGCTAGAACCTACTCAAGATAACATAGTATACAGGGTGTATCAGACTGTCCCTAACAATAATCCACTGGGGTATATAACCATAGCTATAGAAGCTAAAAAAAATATTAAAAAAAATAGAGTATTATTTTTTTATATTTTCTATAGGAATGATTATAGATACTACCATTCCTATAGAAAAAAAAAAAAAAAATTATCCAATATTTTTCAAAATATTTTTTTAGCTTCTATAGCTATGGTTATATACCCCAGTGGATTATTGTTAGGGGGTGTCTGATACACCCTGTATGTAATCTACACACGATGTATTTTATCTACCACCTGTGCCTAAATAAGCATCTATCTATGGTTGTAAAAGTTTATAAATGTTTTTATACATATGTAAGTATATTTTTATACATAGCCTAAGGTAACAGGACCTAAAGGCCACGTTTAGTACTTACCTATGATTGTGGGAGTAAGAGGTAGTGGTATGGCTTTTATACAAACATTAATTGAGTAGAATACAAGTATACATAAGTCGTTACAAATTAACTATTTAATTTATCAATGAACATAAAGTTACAATTAAATACGTAAGTGATAACCACTCTTAACTACACTTACGGACATATATAGCGGAATACAAAAAAAGTTAGCAAAACGCATACTCAATGCTTGACCAGAAAAAAAAAGTTACCTAAACTTTTTTTTGTGTTCCGCTAAATATGTCCCTGAGTGTATATGCTCACTTTGTACAGTCTCATAGTAAAGTTAAAAAGACAAACTGAACATTTTGCAACTGTGCATGTATAGTATTTTTTAATACTATTTTGTTCATACAAATATAAGCCCTGTATAACATAAAACTTTTCAAGTATGAGATTTATATAGATTGTCATTGCCATATGAATGTGTCGCTTATGTGATACAAGCTCGTTGCATAGCTTAGCAATCCAACCTTGTGAGTGCAATGGACGTGCGAACGGCTCAAAGTCCGCCGCACGCGCATCCACGGGATGTGTTCATTAGAGCGCGTCAATATTACGTAGTACTACAAGTCAACCAATCAGAACAGAATTAGCTGCTGTAGGAGCTTGTCACAATAAACCCCATACAAATGCCGATGAAATTAGTTGTGAAAATGACCACATAGTTACGCTGATACAGTACAGGTACAGCTTTCTTAAAAGAAATCCAGACGATTAGAAGACGCAAAATACCGCTCCGCAGCATAAAAGAATGAACAGGGTGATACCTGAACAGCGCAATAAAGAGCGGCGAACTGGCTCTGAACAAACTAACGTAGCTGTAAGCTAATTGTTTTATCACGTGCTTACAACCGCAATCACCATTTCAATAAGATTAAAAATTATGGTGAAGAATAATCCAAGAAGAATAAGTTATTTATTAACTTAATTTTACAGCGCGCCTTGAACCATCCTTCAAGTACAGTTAATAATTCTAAATTATTATCGTTTCTTTCCACTCCGCTGCTTTAGCCAGTATATCTTCACACGGTCTCGTTTTTTTCTGTTCCATAAGAATAATCATGTATTTATATACATATTTAAATACCCGGAACTGAATCAACTCGTAACATGACAGTTGTCTTCAATATGTATTCAATCAACGCTACTTTCAATTTCTTCAACAAAAAAAAAAAACAAAAATCAAAATCAAATTTCTTCAATTTTTTTTTTTTTTTTTCTTTCATTTTCGTTTCTTACTGGGGCCTTATCATGACGTCTTAACGCGATTCCATTACGACTCAATTCAGATTTTAGTTGTCATTTTTATTTCTATGGATCTGACAGCGAGCGAACCTAAACTGAATCTGAATTGAATCGCATTAAGACGTCATGGTAGGGCCCCTGTTTGTAAATACTTTTTTGGAGAGCTGAAAAGAACTATATGTTACTAGTTCTCTTAATAGTATTTAGTTAGAGTCATCCGCATAAATTTTTATAAGGCATATCAATTATAAGGACCACAAAAACTTTGCGTTACTAAAATAATTGTAAAAAACAACGTCATCGACATACACCTCCAGTAGGCTTATTGTCTAACTCGCTCGCAATCGCCATCGTGTTCATTTTGACAGTTCACCTATGGGCTGACAATTGATATTGGAATCAGCTAGCTGTCACATTCATACAAGAACTGTCAAAATGAACACGATGGCGATTGCGATTGCGAGCGACAAGACAATAAGCCAATAAGCCTACAGGTCGCATTAGGCCACGGCGACTGCTTCACCTGCGATCAAGCGCCCTCATGTGTGGCTAGCGTAGCCAATATTCTTCAAAAAGGTCCGCTCGCACAGCTATCGACAAGCTGAATAAAGACTTCGTTAGTGTAGATATATCTAATGTTGACTATCCATCTTTCTTCGGGCCTACGGCGATTCGGTCGGTGACCTTTCAGGAGATGGATTTCTAGATTACACAGCTTACGTGACGGCTAACATGCCGTTTTATATTTTATAGCCATGAGATAGATCAACTTCAGATTAAAAAACGGATGAGAACACTTTCATTGGCTATTGATTGCGAGACGGCGGTGGTGAAGCCTGAATCTTTAACCGATTGGTTGTGTTTAAGTACTAAAATAAAGAAAAGGTGCAGTTAGCTGCTTGTAGCTTCTATCCATCGGACTTGAGGGTCTTCGTCGTATGTCTAACCTCTTCTTTGCGGAAATGGTGTGATTAAGAGTTAGTCATATCATATCATACTTATATGTTTTTTAATGTCACACAATATCCCTATAATTTTAGTTCCTTAGACGAAGGCAACGTTGATACAACATCAGAACTTAATAACATTGCCAACTTCCGATTTTGTTGCTTTATTTGCCTTGCCCCGAGCTAACCGTTTATTGATAACGTGTTTATTTGCCAACAACTCGTAGGAGTGTTAATAACAGCGCAAATATTAAGTCAGAAACACGTTACAACGAGTTGATGGTAATAGAGAGGTGTCTCATTTACATATGCAATAAATCAATCCATCAGACATCATCAGAGCAATTAATGCGATACCAGTTTACCTCCTGAAGATAGACCGAAAGGCCGAGAAAGTGAATTATTACTTTCACTTGATGGAAATTTGCTCAACGTAATAACGTCTCAGCGATCGTGCGTAATTAATTTACTCAATCATCAAGGTGCGAGAGTAAACAAAATAGGCAGCGAAGAATGACAAAAGTAGGGCTCGTGGTGACTCTATAAGAGCTTCCAGAGCAGCAAGAACCAACATCTACGGACTACAAACATGCTTTCAGTATCTGTGTACCTATGTTGATAGTGCCACCCACGAAGGCGCGAAAATTTATCAAAATTAACAAAAATAAGAATCACGGTGGGCTTTACTGTAATAACTTGGACTTAGTTAGTAAATAGAAATATTATTATTACATACGAATAGTAAGATAACATAGTTTGCCACTGACTTTATGGATGGTGGACGCGCAATTTCCTTTATGTTGTCTTGTCAAACATAAATTTGATGATCAATAATCTTTTGGTATTATGTATCAAGCAAACTCTCACTATAACATATGAATATGACCCTCGATTGGCCATAAGCACATCCATTACTATTGAAGCTGATCAAATATTTAGCAAAGCATTGTTAGCTAACTAACGTTACTCGCACCATCACTCAATTCCTCTTTGCATCCTAATCTGTGGCGGCCATCGTTGCGCATGCGACGGCGAAAGTGGATCCGGCTTTAAATAATAAATAATTTTCGCGAGGATATTGTTCACAGCAAGAGACTTCGCCATATTGTTCGCGTAATACATTGTTCGCAACTGGAACTATTTATTTTGCACTTTCCAAAACAATTTGCAGGCCATTTTGGGCTTTAACACTCATGACATAATGAACTCGTTGTGAATGCACGCGCGCAGGGTTTATGCAAGGAATTTTTCAAGCTCAAAACGGACACACTTGCAGTTGTTTCGCTCACGAATTAAGGTTTTTTTCGGTTTAGATTTTTATCTGAATTCTTTCAAACCTGTTTTGCAATCAATTGATTGCATTTCATGGTTGCAATATAATTTCGGTAAATTCATTTTCAAAGTTACAAATAGCTATTGTGTTATCAGCGCGATATACCTTTAAGGTTTTAACTATTTCAGTTTCAAGCAACAGAGATTAAAAATGAAACAGTTGATAATTATATAAAGCTATCCCCCATTCAAGAAAGTCATTTTTTCAGGGCACTTGTACATGTATGTTTACGATGGTACAGAACCCTTTGTGTACATGTCCGAATCACACTTGGTGGTTAGAGAACCTAACTATGAAGCTTGAGGTCCCAGGTTCGATCCCCGGTCGGGGCAGATATTTGTATGAAAAATACGAATGTTTGTTCTCGAGTCTTGGATGTTTAATATGTATTTAAGTATGTATTTATCTATATAAGTATGTTTATCCGTTGTCTAGTGCCCATATCACAAGCTTTGCTTAGTTTGGGACTAGGTCAATTGGTGTCAATTGTCCCAAGATATTTATTATTTATTTATTTATATTTATACACTTATTTAACCAAATTTTTTTTTTTGCACGTTTATTTACATCAGGTTATTGAATTACCAATGCCCTGAGCCTATTATCAAAACATTTCATTTAAGTTTAAAAGAAACGCTGTACTTTCTTTATACAGTACCCTAAATTTTACAGCCATGCCTGATGTTATCGCTACCTTTTTCCAATTCTTTAGCCGCCCATTCAACATTGAAGGGGCGTTGATGAACCCACTATAGCTTCTATCGGTCAACACTTGAACTTTCCATTTCACTTTCAACTGCACAACCATCATCATCCTCTGTGTCATGTGCATCATGCTACAAAGATAGCTTTTGTAATAGGAGGTCGGGCTTAAAGGTTCTATGGATCAGAAATATTTGATCTGTTGGTTCAACGTAAATTAAATTAAGTGACAATATTTATTTTTCGGCGTGTCATTCTGCTATCATCAATACTACTGTCTACTTTTTCTCTCCCATCAATAGTTTGAATAGTATTCTCAGCACGTCGTTGTTTACATCAGTTTGTTTTGACGTGACAACGTCTTATAAATTGGTTTGCCGGGTGAAACTTCAAGAAACTGCGTTACGCTCCGCTCACGTTATGCGCTCACAATGAGAGCGAGTGAGAGGCACGCGTCCCTTCCACTCGGGCATGGTTAGCCCGCCTAAGAGCGAGAGAGACAGACATAAAAAGTGAAAGGCACGCGTCCCTTCCACTCGAGCACAGTTAGTGTTAAATATAATTCTTTGTATAAATAAATGTTTTAAATTGTTACTATTATTTCATCCTTCTTCCTACTATACGAATGAATATTCACATTAAAATTATTTTACCACTCAAAGTCGTTGTCACGTAAAACTTTCGCCCGTATACCGACTTTACAGGCAACCAATTTTTTAACACACATTTAGTTTATTTAATAACAGGATTTTTTGCATTTGTTTTGATATTTTTTCTTTAATAACTGCTTTTTGCTGATCGACGACTACGCCTTCTCTCAAAATATTTAGCTAAAGTGAGCGTTGAAAAAACCTTACTCATATTAAGAGAATTCTTTTAATAAACGATTGAAAATAAAAAGTTGGCTGGTCAAACTTTAAATCAATTATTTTTGTAAGTAAAAAGTTAATGAAGAAATCGTGAGTCTCGTACGACAAAAAGTATGGTTTCATACAATATTAACTTGAGATTCGCAAACGACACGGCCATACTGGTTCTGTAAGAAAGTAAAATTTGCCGAACCTCGAATTTTGGGGTCAATGGAACGATATAATTAACCAGTTGAGTTAGATGGCTACTGTTATTCAATCAAGGCGGTCGACAGTTGAACACTGAAAAGCCATTTGTTACTTGGAATTGTTTTTTGTGCAACTGGAGGCCTAATTATTGGCACCTTGGGGCTAGCACGCTGATCGTAGATTTATATTGCGGAGTTCAAGCTGAATTCGTTTTCTAAACAGCTGGTCTGTGTATAAAGACGACTATTTCAAGTCCACGTACCATTTAAATTCATTGTAACCATCGGTAGGTCAGATAAGTAAATCCATTGAAGAAAAATTGCTTCTAAAAGTGTTTTTTTGTACTCGTATTTTTATTGATTAATAGACTAATTGCTGATACGCTTATCTGCACCTTTGATTACGGGTCCAGACGTTGTGACCAACGATTTTATAAATATCCAATTTCGAAGATTAATGACGAATTGATTGGTTTATTAATAAAACAGATGATGCAAATATGACTTCATAGTTTGACCTATAAAGTTAATTTATAAAACTTGTTCTTTACCGTCAAGCTAATGTTGATAATGAAATACTGTCAAATCCGACCCAAACTGTTCAAATTGACACAATTACGATGAATGTTCCCCGTTCTTAACTTTTTTCTTTAATGCTAAACATAAAGTTGCTTAACCTCCTAATACGAGTTCATTAACACTATTAGTCTCCTAAGATGTACCCCTGACCTAGTTGCCGCTACTTTCTACAGTATAGATAAGAATTAAGGCAATTCAAACACGGATTGGGCGCAATCACCTAGAATTATGAAGATTGGCGTAAGTGGGGCGGACATCTTCGGACTACAATTGCCAATTGGAAATGCTGATGAAACGCCGATCGGCATCTGTTTTTGGTTGAGGCTAGAGGAGCCGTAGGTATAAGCAAGGTCAAAGTAGGTAGATACGGTATTTTTTCGCGTTGCCGCGTTTCAATTCAACTTGATACCATACACCTGGATGAAACGTCGTATAAAGTTGACGTTTGTCGCTGAATTTGTAGAGTTAAGATCAGAAATGATATCGCTGATTTCTGGTAAAGCACCATTAATTTCACAGTAGATATTGCTAGTAATTTGTGTAAAATAAACCTTATTTGCACTAAGCTTGCGGAGGGTTAACCTATACAAGATTAAGATTACGTTTTCGTCTAAAAAACTATGCTTTCTAAATCAATTATAAATGTTCTCTCAATATTGCACCATAGACTTAACAATCATCTGACCTAGTGAACAAATTGCAATTTGCATAAATCTTGTCTACGCTCAGTATTTCCTACCTTTACAATCACTTAGTGTTTTTTTAGTTTCGATTTATTTTTAGTGTTAGATTATATATGTAGGTATATGCGTAGCGGCATAAATGTGGCCCTCATATATGCATGCAATATAGGTATTTTTGTATGGACACCGGGCAAAATTTTGTGTTCGAGTTTTACAGTACTATTGCATATCTATAGATATTAGATACAATTTGCTGTGGAATGCGACGTTGTGAGTGAACATACCTGGGGTCGTACCATGACGTCTTAATGCGATTCAGTTTAGGTTCGCTCGCTGTCAGATTCATACTAAAAGTCAGCTAAAACTTAAACTGAGTCGGAATTAGGACGTCATGGTAAGGCCCCAGTATCCTGTATAGATGTAAAAGGACCTGTTGTATGTGTGATCTGCCCAGGCAATTTGTCGTTGCATATTAGAGTAATGACGTAAATAATTTCTGTATCAGTCACCTACACTACCTACACTACTACTACTACTACTACTACTAGATGCAACAGGTTCTTTACTGTTTCGTGCATTGACTAAGATACATACAGGCATACATAAATACATGCGAGGGCTGAGTGGTCAAAGTCAAAACCAATAAGTCGAAATAATTGACAGTTGAAAAAAGAACACTAAAGTAAATACGAATCTATGATTTCAAAAATCCTTTGGAATCTTAAGTCGACTTACTGGGTTTGACCACGCAGCCCCCGCGCAAAGGAAAGAACCCACAGGCAGAGACTACTTTGTTCCACTTGCTACGATCCTGACATACCTTCTTACCCTTCATCCTCCTTCATCAATCTTTTCATACAATGCTCGTCGATTTCGGGTACTTACTCCTGACCTGACTATTTTGCAAAAAATCTCCTGGTCCCGAAACCTTCTAGGCCTACCCCTCTTAACGCATCTATTCATTCTCCCCATATAGATCTGTTTTGTTAATCTACTGTCATCCATCCTCTCTACGTGACCAAACCAACTAAGCATACTTTTTTCTATCCTAGTCCACTATATCTTGTTTCACACCAGCACGTTCTCTTATCAGTGTTACCACACTATTCCTTATTATATCTATCAGTGTTACACCTTCCATACTTCTTAACGCTTTCACTAACTAAGATTAGTGTTTAAATTTCAGGTTAAGATTACCCAATCTGTCTTTATAGCCTACAAGCCGTCTACGCTGTATAAACTACTCCATAAAAAGTGGTTATGGTTTACGTACCGCCCTACATCTGTTATCAGCTACCGTGTGGCAATGTTTGTTGAGTCGAATACTCTCACGACACCGTGTAATCGATTCTATTGAATTCGTTATGCTTTTTATACGGCGTTGTATGGTGATTGAGACGTTTATGATGATTACGCAATTTGGTTTCTTTAAGCATCAAAACGTTGTTGTTCATCTGTTTTTTGTAGTTTTGTATCTTTCATTTCGCATTTATAATTAACGCGACCCGCCTCGTCTTCGCACGGGTTATCAAAGTATACGTATGAACCTTCCCTTTGAATCACTTTATATACATTGATGAAAGTCGCATTAAAATCCGTTGCCTAGTTTAAAGGTTCTAAGAGTACATACGAGTATATACAGATGGCAGGAAGTGAAGTGACTCTCGTTTACACTATATATACACGTAAAGTTATAGATTAACTGTTAATTAACGCAGTAATATACGTTTATGTATATATACACCCTTTTATGCCGTTATCACATCGGCTATTTTAGATTCTAAGTGTAAATGGTATGAAAGTAAAGTGGTCGTTTATACGTCTATACATAGGTGGGTTTAATGGTTTGACACGTTTTCTTTTATAGCAGAGACGAGATTCAAAGATAAGTTTTATAGTCCTATACCGTTAGAGGGTTCGTGTTGTAGAATTTATGGGATCCTTAATGAAGGAAACACAAAAGAATTTCAGCGTCAATTTTCGTTAATACTTACTAATTTATGTTCAACGGTAGATGACATTTCTGAATTTATTCTGCATAGTAGTTTGTACAATAATATACATGTTTGCTATGGCTTATTTTTTTCTACTCCTCTACCATGTCCTCTTTAGATTTAGTATATAATAAGATTGACACTGAAATGTTCAATTTATCAATGGAAAGTCTCGTTTTTTGTATTAGTACAGGTATTTCAATAGTATCTGATTAATAGTGAGTGGTTTGCTCAATAAGTCTTCATCGAGGTTTCCCGTCCAGATTGGCATGTTACGTATATTGTTGAAGTATAATGTTTGCTATCTTGAAAAGCATTCCCAATTAGCAGAACTAACATTGCACACACAAACAAAGCTCTTGCTATTTCAGTAACAGTAACACGGCAGTCAAAGTAAGAGCTTTGAAACGCGATCAAAGTAATTTTAGTACAGTCGTTAAGTGAGAGGTGTTTACTTCATCTGGCTTCTGCTTCTTCTAAGAATCTTTCGTGCCATTTTATAACATTAACTTAATCAGTTTAATCTTAGTTTAATGATCAAGTTAACGCTGTGTTAACTAGGTCAGTTAATATTTTAACAAAAGCACACTAGAAGACCGTTTACGTGTTTCTTCAAACACAACTGTCCTTTTTTTCTCTACAAGTAATAATAACAGGTCAGTTTCCACAATCACTCAATATGTTCTCAATATGTTGTTATGTTATGTAGTTCGCCTTTGTACTATTTTCTGTGTGATTCTGTATTTTTAAATTTTTATGTGCAATAAAGCGTTTACATACATACATACATGTGTTGTGTAGCAAATAACTTAAAATAACATTAAGCAGTATTATTTTCCCCTTTTGTTATTTCTCTTAAAAATTCAATATTCAGGTGAGGTCTTTGTTTCTTTTAAGAAACTGACACTAGTCATAATAATGATTCCATTCGAACCTTCTTGTTTATTTATTTGCTAAAGCAGTTTCGCTAAGTGTTCGGAAGATTAGCAAATAGAGTTTAATACGTGTTACATGCACACAAAGCGCTATTAGATAACAAAAACACAAAGCTGTGCATAATCATAATTGCTATGTTAATTATCTTATTACAATTGCGTCACGTCTCACAGCACAAGGGAAACTTCATTAAGATATTAAACATACTCAAGTACAGCAATAGAGATCTTCAATCAGTTAATAATATCTGACAATTTATAGCAGTAGTAAATAACTTATCTTCGACTTCTTCCTCATATCTTTCAATCGTTTATGATGATGGCAACACAAATGAAGTGAAGGGAAACTCAAGAGGATAAGTTTTAGACGAAATTTTGTTCATAGTGCTCAAAGTCATAATCATAAGTCATGAATCATCCCAGAACTTTAGGTACGCGTCCACTTATACGATTTATGAGTAGACGATTTCTTAATTTCACATGCCATGTAAGGTAGATTTTAGTGATACGAACATTATTTTTAAGACCTTCTTGTACCTGAAATTATGTGAAACTAGCTTTTTCCCGCGACTTCGTCCGCGTAGACTCATTTATTGACAAATAGCTTTTGCCCGCGGCTTCGTTCGCGTGTACCAGGAGTATTTCAAACCCGTTTTTTTCCCGTTCCCATAAGAATTTCGGGAAATGCTCTCTTAATGCTCCCTACACTCCCCAAGGAACTCACTTGCCAAATTTCAGCTTGCTACGACCAGTAAAACGAAAAATCCCGTTTTTCCCGTTCCCGTGGGAATTTTGGAAATTCCTCTCTTAATGCTCCTCTACACTCTCCAAACAACCTAAATGCCGAATTTCAGCGTTCTACAACCAGTAAAACGAAAAGTTCCGTTTTACAATTTTGCAAAATTATCTCTTATAGCTTCTCTACACTCTTCAAGCAACTTACATGCCAAGTTTCAGCATTCTACGACCAGTAAAACGAAAAATCCCGTTTTTTCCCGTTCCCGTGGGAATTTTAGGATATTGTCTCTTATTGCTTCCCGATACTCATCAAGCAACCTACATGCCAAATTTCAGCTTTCTACGACCAGTAAAACAAAAAATCCCGTCATTTCCCGTTCCCGTGGGAATTTTGGAAAGTCCTCTCTAAATGCTGCTCTAACACTCCCCAAGCAATCTAAGTACATGTCGAATTTCAGCTTCCTACAACCAGTAAAACGAAAAGTCCCGTTTTTCCCGTTCCCGTGGGAATTTCGACAAATTGTCTCTTAATGCTTCCTTACACTCCCCAAGCAACCTACATTCCAAATTTCAACTTTCTACGACCTGCAGTATAACAAAAAATCCCGTTTTTTCCCGTTCATGCTGCCCTATACTCCTCAAAGAACCTGAAGGCCAAATTGCAGTTTTCTGCGATTATTAAAACGAAAAATTGATCCCGTAGAACTGAATATAAATCCCGTTTTTTCCTTATCCCGTTGGAATTTTCGAAAATCCTTAAAACTGTTTTTTACTATTATAATCACCTACTTCTATGCCAAATTTGAAGAGTCTAGTAATTTATAGTTCATAGGATTTCGTTGAACTGAATATATATATCCCGTTTTTTCTTTATCCCGTGAGAATTTCCAAAAATCCTGAAATTATTTTCTTAGTTTTGTAATCATCTACTTATGTACGAAACTTTAAGTCTATATTTATTAAAGTATAGTTACTGAGATAGGGTCACTCGGTATCGAATATGATAAATCAAGTTTTTTCCCGTTCCCGTGGAAATTTGTGTATGTGTGTGTGTTCCTGTGTGTCAGGTAGGTATGTGTGTTGTTGTTTTCGTAATCGGCGACCCGATAAACCGTGCAAACAATACTACCCACTATAATATAATAATAATAATACCCACGTTGATTTTCAGACTTTGTCACCCCCTATCCCCCTTTTAGGGGTTAAATTTTCAAAAAACCTGAAACAGGTGCTTACTCATTTATCGTTAGGAATACTCCTGTGAAGTTTCGAGTAAAATAGTCTAACTAATCTTGTTTCCCCATACAAACTTTGGACCTCCATTTAACCCCTTTAGGGGTCGAATTTTGAAAAATCCTTTCTTAGTGCACCCCTAGACCTTATAAGGAACCTACGTGCCAAATTTGGAATCTCTAGAACCAGCGTTTTGGGCTGTGCGTTGATATGTCAGTCAGTCAGTCAGTCAGTCAGTCAGTCAGTCAGTCAGTCAGTCAGTCAGTCAGTCAGTCAGTCAGTCAGTCAGTCAGTCAGTCAGTCAGTTTCTTCTTTTATATATTTAGATAAATTATTTGATTTGATTTGATTTAATTTGAAGGGTGAAGACAATCATGCAGAATTGACTAATCACATTATCACATGTTATGATAATGTGATAGGTCAATTTTGCAGGACTCCATTCCGCTTAAGTTTCTTTAACTTCATTATAAAATGCAAGAACAGGAAATTTTACGTCAACACTTACCACCACATGTTTCACGCCACTCACAGAATTCTAATTTCAAAACTGTGTTTTCTTTTAGCCATCTCGTTAGCGGTTGACGCGGTGCACACCGTTTTCACTTCGCGAGTCGTCGAGTGCATCAAATCAGTGTTTACATTTAGCTTTAACTATGTCAAACGGATCGAGAAATCTGTTTTCATTTATGGCAATGGTCTGGGCGCTATTAATAGGAGGACTATGGGTCGTTATGAGCGTATTGCCAGTCGTAAACGCGGAGAGCATGATTGGAAATTGTTGTTTCGTGCTATGCTAATTTAAGATAGGATTTGTTGACAGTGAGAGCTTGCAACTCTCACGTCAGTCATCGTCTCCTAGTTCATTCTGATAAAACGAAGATGGAACATAACTAAGATGATTTACCGTAAAACAATTGCGGGGGGAGAAGGGATAGAACTAATATTTTGTGTTTTCACTTGATACTTAAAATTTCTGGCTCAGCATTTAGACATTGACCCCCTTATTCATAAACGCTCTATAGGTAGGCTTCTGCTAACTTAACCCTTTACCAGGCCAAGGGATATATTCCACCCACATCTTATATCGGTTACCGTAGTCAGGTTTTAACTCCAAACCACCTACAAAATATTTTGTCAATCCCTGAAAATATTATTTTATGATCTTCATTCACAACACGCTTCTAAATTGCGTAATATATCTTTGGCAGCCGTTTAAATTCACTTGAACGGCCATAGCTTTACTTTTCGGATTTTTCTATGGGTTCTAATTTTCAGTGTCGTTTAGAAATCAAACAATTTTATGTTGATGATTTATGCATGTTAAAAAGAAACTTCTGGTACATTACTTTCTACTGCACAATGTTGTCCAACAGTCGAGTGTTCACGTCGAACCTTAGTTGTCATACAAGGCTCGCCCATTCCACTATCGTATCAATTCCTTGAATGGGTTTCGAGCGGGAAATAGACACGGCCGATAACAGAAGTCCTGCCTTTTCCGGTAATAGGTGATATAGAGAAATAGCAGATAAAGCTGGTTGATTATTGGTTAGCGTTTGGAGGGAAGTAATTATTTAGTCAGTCACAGTAAAGCGTTATAGATTGAAGTCGTACAGAAGGCCCAGTCACGTCCCATGATAATTGAAAATAAATAAAAGTCCAATAATACTAAAATTTATTGCAATCTTCAACTCCATGTTCCTAAAACCGGTATTTTCCACGCATCGCAATTAATATCGTTTTCACTACTCTTATTGGATTCGATTGCGTCCATTCACAGTTTTCGAAAACGATTTTTTTTACGACTGTGGGTATCGGTTTATTGCATTGCGTAGGAGTTTACGATGTTTTACGATTTCGTATACGATTCCGCGTTAGTTGTGCATCACGATATGATTTGAAATTGACGTTAATGGCTATTAAGAGTGGGCTTATTGAAAAAGAAAGTTTTGTACTGCAAAATTACGTATATTTCATACCACCTTTCTAGTTGTCGTGAGTACCCTACACGTCGATTTTTGAATCTCGTAAGTTGTGACACGTTTGTGATGTTCACTGTAATGATTATAACTTACATTTTCTCGTTAATGACTTAGTTATTTGTATCGTAGTCCTTTTTTACTACCGTATCGTCAATGCTGTCTCCTATGGCCAACCTTGGATTGGAAACCTTTAGTATACTTAGCTGAAAGGTGGTGTAGTTAAAATAAGTGCACGATGACCTTAAGCCGGTAGTACGTCTAATATATTACCGTTTTCTGACTCCTGAAGCTATTTATCACACAATTTCGAAAACCAGCTGGCCCGCTTGCATCGTTATTAAGGGAACAGCGTGAACTTTAGCTATCTCAACTGACGGGGTCGGCCAGATTTGCGCGGGCGCCGGTGGTGCCATAAATTTGCGTTTGGTGTGCAGCTGAGATTCAAAATAGAAAGAAAGAAAGAAGAAAGAAAGAAAGAAGACATTTATTCTCTTAAAACAATCATCATCATCATTCTCATTTATTCTTTTCTTCTTTATTTATTATTTTTATTTCTCTTTCTTCTTTTTTTTCTTAAATAGGTATTACTGTGTTAGATACAAAGTATATAAACTTCTCAAAAGAGCTCATTTTGCAAATGTGTGTTATTCCGTTCAGCATTCAAAACGGGACTTGTTTATTAGTTGTGTTGAGTTACCTTTAATTAAACCGTTGGTGGCAGCGTATCTTTAGTTTCGGTATGGTGGAAACTATTGTGGTCTTTGAATTGAGAGAGATACTAACATTCATGATTGAGAGGAATTGAAATATATCAAGGTTTTAAATCATCCAAGATCATAATTTTGCTGGTGAGCGATGACTCTTCTGTAGAGAAGACATTCATGTCCAATCCTTTCTTGCGTTTGAGGTTTAGGTATTCTCGTTGGTTTGTTTTTCTTTTTTGCTCTTTTTTTGTTTGTTTATTTATATGTGCTACACCCCCGTGCAAAAAAAAACGGGCACCCATGTTTTTTGTTTTTTATGTGCATAAAAGCTTACTTTCTAAGCTTTAATGCCTAAAAATCTGGAAAACCATAGGTGCCCGAATTTTTGCAAGGGGGTGTATATTATTTTATGAAAGTACTATAAGTCCTACAGGTAAACTGTGGTAACTGGACTTGATTTGCGTGGCGTACCATCAGCCAAATATGTGGTCTACCACCCTAAGGTTCAAAATCCTTTGCACATCACAAAATTATAATGTCGATAAGACAGGCTGTCAACTTGAAAGTTCGACTTTAGTGAATATTTTGTTTGATAGGAAGTTGGACGAAAAGTGGTAGACCACTTCTTTGGTCGACCGTACCTACTGGCGCGTATTTTATAAAACCACAGGTTACAATTTACAAGCGGAAGTATCTTTCTGACCCTATGTATTAGATAGAGACTTCCGCTTGTAAATTTAACATGTAGCTTTATGAAATAGGGCCCTGGCCTGAGGGCGAGGGATAAATCATTCCAAATATTTGTAAACGCGGCCTAGATTACGCGCAGGCGTCAAGCTCGTAATTATGCTAGGCTGATTATTTGATAGGTGGAACTGTTTTGAAATTAGGGACAAGTGGATTGAATTTGAAGTTGGAACGTCAATTCACAAAAAAAAATTTAAAATAAAAAATAGAACCGCCTTCAATTCGCTACTTTAAAAATGTCAAATTAAAATTATTTTTCGGTAAGTGCTACCTAATTATTTATATGTTGAAGTCGGTGCCTCAGTCCGCGCCACTGTTATATTTATGTGTGATAAGCGTGGCAGAAGTGGACCTAGTCTATCTGCCTATTATAGTACCTATAAGTGTATTCGGCTTGGAACTATTTGAGCTGAGGCACCGACTTCACACAATATAAATAATTAGGTAGCACTTACCGAAAAATAATTTTAATTTGACATTTTTAAAGTAGCGAATTGAAGGCGGTTCTATTTTTTATTTTAAAAAATTTTTTTCACGCTTTTTAGTGTTTTTTTTTGTAATTTATACAATTTTTAACACCAATTTATGTAGATGAAGCGAAAGAGGTATGTCAAGATCGTAGCAAGTGGAATAAAGTAGTCTCTGCCTACCCCTGTGGGAAAGAGGCGTGACGGTATGTATGTATGTACCTATAACACCCGCTAGGGACTTGTGGTCCCACTGTTAAAAAAATGTCGAATTATACTCCACCATAAGGTCGATGGAACCTATTTCTATGTGGTTTGCCCTTCGGGCATTTGAAGGTACCTAACGAACCTAACCTAATTTTATTATTTCTGTGCGAGTATTTTTAAAACAGTGGGACCACGATTAATACTCTCTAAGCTCTAATGCAATCTGTTCATCACTATTTACTAAATATTACTTAAAAGTATCGTCTAAATATTCCTAACCGTTAGAAGTTTCTAAAAAAATATGCAAAACACGGTATACGTGCCCACTTTATTTCTCACTTTTTAGTGGTTGTAGCCAAAGTGCATCTCACAACGATTCCATTAAGCCCAAACACGGCTTAGTTACATTGTTTTATAACAGAGTTCCGTTGGCTTCAGCATCAGATCAGTTCGAAAAAATCATCAGCTTAAAGCCTCTTCTTCTTAGTTGCTTATCTATATAAATCGAGATCACTTATAGCCGCGCGAGCATTACTTAGTTTTTACGAGTTCCGTTGGCCATCAGCAATCTTCTTCATCAGGTCCAGTCCACCAAATTATACTTTCTGAATGTAAATACTTGATTTGGTGTCAAAAAAGTTAAAATCGCTATAGGTGTGCTTATAAAATTTGAAGGTTGCCCTCAATTTCTCCAGGATCTCATTATTAGATCTTGATTTGGTGGCAATGGGACCAAACTGGAAGTATTCCCTTTCCAACAAAAAAAGAATTTTCCAAATCGGTCCACAACTGACGAAGTTCTGAAGTAACAAACATAAAAAAAAATAAAAAAAATACAACCGAATTGAGAACCTCCTCCTTTTTTTTTGAAGTCGGTTAAAAATACGCGAACACAATGGGATGATGTGACAAATCGAGTTTGTGTACAAGTTCAATAAAGCAATACTGGGGCCGTACCATGACGTCTTAATGCGTTTCAGTTTAGGTTCGCTCGCTGTCAGATCCATACTAAAAGTGACAGCTAAAACCTGAACTGAGTCGGAATTAAGACGTCATGGTACGGCCCCTGAATTAAATTGTCAGTTTACTCGATCTATTTATTTGTTAATGCCGGTGAATTTACTGCAACATGAAGAATTTTATCTTATCCCTGAAGCATGGCAGGCATCATTAGGTTACTGAGATTATGCCTGACATTGGATTGACTGTTGGAGATAGGCTAAAAAAGTTCCAGGAACTCAAATCTGTATTTCTTTGCGTGAATCTGGATAATCATGATGATCTGATTATGATACTCAAAATACTTCTTTACACACACATATACACAAATCACGTCTATATCCCTTAAAGGGTAGACAGAGCTTAAGGCCTAAAGGCCACCTTTTTCATGATTGTAGGCACCTATACAGGTGGAAAGGTGAATCAAAAAAGTGATTTATTTTATTTTTCCTTTTCAAAGACAAAGGGTTTTGGGCCCAGGCAACCAAGTCTAATTATGTTGTATTATGTTTAGTGTTTATTTTTAGCTGTTATATTATTTGTAATTAATCATTATTTTCAATGTATCTATGTATGTATCACCCTATGGTCCCAACGGAAGACCAGCGCTGGCTGCAAGGCCAGCACATGCTGAGTTGGGACCATTTTGTGACAATTCATGTATCTGAATGTATAATGTGTTTATTTATTTAATATGTGATTGTCCTAAATAAACTTTTTTCTTTCTTTCTTTGATGGGTTATTGTTAGCCGCATCGCCTATAACATGATGCCTAAGATTTTCGCCCATCAGTACGTCAAAAATAAATGAAATAAGACTATACTTTTTATAATATAAAATGGTGATATGAAAAAAATTATTACACCTCACACGAGGCTACTCGTGATCATGACCATGCCTACTGCAATACGGCCGAAACATTGAGGCAAATCAAGCAATGTTTTACGTAAAATCACTTCCCAGGCAAGCCCTAAACTCTTCCGCTATGATTTAATTTTAACAACATTCATCGATCAGGAAACGTAGGCTGTAGTTTCCACATCACACGTGACATTTTCATAATTTCCTCCATTCTACCTTACGGCCTGGGCAAATATCAACGATTACTAGAACATGTTGTTGGCAGAATTAATTTCAACCCGACCGACCGCAAATAATGACGAAATAGAGCCTGAGGTCAGTAAATGTATCCTGAGTAGTACTATGTACATATTTAAATCATCAAAGTGGATTTAAAACAAGATTGGATGCTGGTGAGACTGCTAGAAGAATAAACGACCAAGAAAGTGCTTTAGCGTTTTTAGGACAGTTTTTATGATGTCGCATTGGCTTGTGTGTGAAAATAGTCGCAGATGTTTCAAGTCATACAAATTATATTGACTCTTAGGGTGATAAAGTAGGTACTTTCTTAGTTGACTAATATGTATCAGTGACAAAATTTAAGAACTTTGACTAATGATAATGATACTGTGTAAACTTTTTTTTATTACATAAAATAGGCTTACGTTTGCCATCAATCTCGCTTGATGGAAGGCGAAGATGAGGCCTAAGATGGTACACGTTTGCCTAGTAGACGGTTTGTGTAGTGAACAGACACCTGTTCACTACACAAACTACAAGGTTAAATTATGTTAGGGGTATTAAAAATATTATAACAAAGTTAAATAGGTATGTCCTCTTGATTAAAAAAATTCAAACTTCTTGCGTTATCCATGACGAAGTTATAGGAATCAAAAGAAAGTCTGCTCGCTTTAATAAAAATAGGTAATGAGTAGAGAGTAAGAGTAAGCTTGGAATTTCGAGTTTTGAACAACACAGAAACGGCGATTATAAACTTTTTATAAATAAATAAATAAATATTAGGGGACAATTCACACAAATTGACCTAGTCCCAAAGTAAGCGCTAGTAAGGCTTGTGTTATGGGTACTAGACAACGATATACATACTTATATAGATCGAAAACATCCCTAACTCAGGAACAAATATTCGTGCTCATCACACAAATATATCTATGCCCTTACCAGGATTCGAACCCAGGAGGCTTGCTTCGTAGGCAGGGTCACTACCAACTAGGCCAACTTTTTGGTTAAAAACATTCCCGCGATTTCACGCTTATTCCTATGAATTAAGTCAGCTTTAAACATGGTTCGAGTCGCGTTCTACTATTTCATAAAATAGATTACATTTTGCAACGAGGAAATTTACTCGTATTTAATACGACTCCTTAAAATTCCAAGACGGATTGAAACGCGCCGTAAATTATAAGGTATAAATGCAAAGCAACTGTTATAGTCAAGTTAGTCACGTAATGTAAGGCTTCTATTTGTGATGGTACAAATGAAGAGAGACAGTGAGTACGTTTTAGCGAGAACATACGTTTAAAGATGAACTGAATATTTTTCGCGGCTCCAAATAATCCAAATCATGGCTTAATTTTTTAAATTTTACGACACATTTTACGGTTGGAAACAAGATAGGCTATCATAAACTAATGTGACAATCTGCCTCTATTTATTTCTGGAGTAGGAACTATCCCTAAAATGGCTAAGCACCTGATTTGTCGATTATACTGTATCTTCTCGACAATGCAGTCGCACCTAGTGCGTTTAAGAAACTTGCCAATTTAGTATATTTTCAAACTTTAAAGTTCATATTTTGTCCCTGTACTGGTGTCCCAAAGGACTAGTGTGCGATATGGTTTGGTTTTGGTTAATTATAGTAAAGGCTTACGATTATGTATAGGTTACATATTGGGAGAACATAAGTGTGGCGGGCTCGCACTACAGTCAAGGGCATAAATATACATTACCAAGACGTCAAAAATATCTATAGATACACCTTTATGCCACAAACATAAAGTCTTATCATAATCTAGGGGTCCCTACGGATACACTTCGACCCATACGTGGATCTTTTATCCCTCTTGTACTCCTCAAACATAAGGTTGGTAATACATTACATATATTTGACGTGTTTGGCTGTATCGATATTTATGCCCCCGAGGCCCCGACTGTATATTGAGACCCGCTTCAGCATGTGACTCGCGCTGGGTCCGGCGCCGCGCTGCATACGTTTGACCCATTTGTTGGTTTAAATCACGTTAGGTATGATAACACGCAGGTGCTTCCATAGGCTTAGTGATAATATTTAGTTTCAATACTTTTTACTCATTACCATTTCATTTAAAAAAGAAACTCTTTTATTAAAATGAGATTAAGCATAAACAATTAAATAAACAAAGCAATATTTTAAAACAGACTAATACTAAAACTAAAACTACTACTAATTATAAACCTATAAAGTAGGTAAATATGTCGTCAAAATTTTCCGCCACAGTCATCGACCACAAGACGCTGGCTGCATTGCATCTCTGAACTGCTATTCCTATCCTTTGAGAGAGCTAAGCGCCAGCCCTAGGGTCACCACCTGTGGCCAGTACTAAACGGGTCGAAAGTTCGAAAATATTTTTTTTTGTGTCCGCCGACCAAGGTCCCATTGTCTCGAAAGCAAGCGTTAGGTACATCGATATGATAACTATTCTAACGATAAACTCGCAGATTTTGAAAAAACACTGAGCTCTTCTAAATTTCTATCCAACAACGATAGTTCTAGACAATATTTATATATTTCTGTATGATACGGGCATTAAGGTCTGGAAAGAGAATTTATTTTGTTCCAAATGCTACAAATTCGATGACAGAATTCGGAAGAATTACAATAAACCCACAACATAATGAAAAAAACTGCCGTGAGATTAATAAAATGGAAAATAAACGGATCATTTGTACCACAGTCGAGTAGTGTTCGTTTCGGCTGCAACAAACTACGGATTAGTCCGAAACCTGTCGTGCTGTACTCGACTTTGGTTTATCACAAAACTTATTAAAAACTAGCTGTTGCCAGCGACTTCGTCTGCAAAGAATTCGTTTATTGCTATCCCGCGGGAACTACGCAATTTTCCGGGATAAAAAGTAGCCTATGTGCTATTCCAGACTTTTCTCTATCTATGTGCTGAATTTCATCCAGATCCGTTGGGCTGTTCTGGCGTGATTGAGTAACAAACAAACATCCATCCATCCATCCATCTATCCATCCATCCATAGTTACTTTCGCATTTATAATATTAGTTAGATGTCGTATATTAGAATGCCCGCATTACCTAAGGCTTCCAATCCAACAGATGTAGTAAGATGTTCTGCCATATGGTGCAAGCGCATGCGTCACTCACGCGCACATGTGACCGAGTGACCAAAGCTGCACTCAGGCCGTGACCTTCACATTGACTATGTTAATTAACCTATTTAAAACCAGCTTCGAGGTCACACAATTGAGCGTTACACAGGGAACAGTTGACCGCATACTCGTAACTTTGCTTAAGTATTGTTGTTAATGGTTTTATTGGGATGCTAGAATACCTATTCCAGAGGAAAGAAGGAAATAACCCGCCTCAGTTTTATTACAATTTGTTGAAAAAAAGTTCATTAAAAGGCAAAAAACCTTAAAGTTAGCAGTAGGTACTTAGTATTAAGCGCCTGTCCCTTACCTAGTAATTTTCATACACCCGTTTTCTGTATTGTTTATTATGTGGTGTTCAATAAAGAGTTTATTATATTGTATTGTATAAAAGCGTTTTAAAAAAAAAACTACATGTTTTTTCAGAATTTTACTATTTTGGGTTTTTCTTACTCGGCATTGTTTACCCTATCGATCTTTATAAATACAAGAAAAAATGAGTCCCAAAACTTTCATGCCAGTACATTGTTACGTTCGTTTCGGCTTAGTAAAGTTGTTCTCGCTTGTTCATTCACCTTGCGCTTTTGCATTACATGTGTATGAAGGTAAAACGACGATAATTTGCACATGTATATTCTTATTGCGCTTTACACTTGCTTTGACTCGACGACACGGCAGCATAGTGAATAAATATTTGAAGAATGTCGTCTTCGTCATATGTTTGAATGAATCATTGCACATAGTGTACCGCACATCGCGAACGACGTAACGTAAGATAGTAGGTAATAAAGATTAAAAGTTCCTTTTATACTTCTGACACATAATTTAAAATCTATATGAAATTAACAATTAATTATTGCCTTGTCGTCCAATCTCTACACATTTACCAAAGAAGCCAATCGTATCATTTTTGTTTTTACAAAATATCCTGCTTTTTTCTTTCTCTATATGAATTGAATATGTGTGTAAATAATCTATCTAACTAATATTATAAATGCGAAAGTATGGATGGATGGATGGATGGATAGATAGATGTTTGTTTGTTACTCAATCACGCCAGAACGGCCCAACAGATCTGGATGAAATTCGGCATCATAGATAGAGAAAAGTCTGGAATAGCACATAGGCTACTTTTATCCCGGAAAATTGCGTTGTTCCCACGGGATAGCGATAAACGAATTCTTTGCAGGCGAAGTCGCTGGCAACAGTTAGTAAGTATATATCTCACATACACACACACACACACACACACACACACACACACACACACACACACACACACACACACACACACACACTTTGGAAGTGAGCACGAATCGAGTTGCAGGTTTTGATAAAATTTTTAGTTTACCTCCTAATATACCTCCCAAGATAAATCCTTTGGAAGCGTACATTATTTCATTTGAATCATTACCAATTTTGCCAACTTTACTCATTCAATTAGACCTTGTTTTTCTCCAATTCTGCCTAATTACATGGTCTTGACCACAGCGAATGCAGTCGTAACGTGTTCCACGTGCAAGATTGGTCGTACTCTGTACTCTGTAGTTTTGGAACAGCGTTTTGTGGTATTCGCAACAGCAAGGTTCGGGGAACGAACGTTAGTTCGTGCTTAGCATAACATTATACCGGAATTCTGCAAACCCGCGTCTCGTTAAACGAAAACGGGTTATGCGGAATCTGCGAATTACCGGTTGACAATAAAATAATAATATGTTGCGTTTTCGCTGCCGCATATTGTAAATGTGTAACACTACATTGACATTTGTTATTTTATGAATTGACGATGACATACGGTAGCGCTAAGATTAAGATTAAACAAATAGATATTATAATTCTTTCATTCACAACTCGTGATTAATTGATAATTACCCTAATTTTACATTTGTCTGTTTCACATTAAATCGTAAAATCTACAAACCCTACCGCAACTATCTCTGTCTGGGCTGCTTTACAAACGTATGTCTAAGCTTTAAAGATATTTAATCATGTTCAAACACTTCCACATATATCATGTCTTTATCCCTTACGGGGTAGATACAGAGCCTAAGGTAACATAACCTAATGCACGTTTAGCAGTCATGCGGGCGTATTTAATTATGTTTTACTAATTATTTTTTTTTTTTTTTTCAGGTAATAATTTCACACATATGCATACCGGTTTAAACGTCAGTAAGTATAACGGGCGGTATGTAAATGGCAATACTGGTCAACTCATGCAAGTAGGCGCAAGGTCACACCGAATATGATACGCGGATTTCGACAAAATTGCTACATTGTATACATTTGCATATTACTTTGTATTTTTTTGTTACTTGATCCCTGAAATCTTAACGTATGTGATGGTTGATTGAATTTATTTCAACATTGATGGGACCGACCACACAGTGTATATACGCAGAGACGTGTCGTAGGCGTCACGTTTTCTCACATCCATGTTGGTCTGGAAGGAAAGAAAAAACAATGTACCAGTTGCATTTCTTCCCGCGCAGATAGTAAATTGACAAGAACCTAGTTTCAGAGGCTCTTAAGTTTAAAAAGAAGAATGTCTCGATTAAGGCGTCAAATATTACACGAACAGTTGATTGTTGATACACACTGCGATCACGAAAAATTTTACGTTTACATTCCGCCACGAATATCTATCATAACATCGTTACTATACTTCATTTAATTTAGGATGACAAACCACAACAACATTAAAATGCGGCTCGTGAGCTGTAATCTCTTTACAATTTGTACTAGTAACAATTGACGACACGCAAATAAAGTGACATTAAAACAATTTTGTTTTGCGGCTGCCAAATTATTGCACTGTACTATTTGCTAGGCAAGAAATAGTTGACTAGACGCAATATAATGTTATTGTGGTTTCTCATTCTAAATTAAATGAAGTATAGATAATATCAAAATGAACACTGAAAGTGTACATTAATAAAATGATAGCATAGTGAAATAAAAGGCATGCAGTGACACAACATGCGACCTTCAACCGCTGCGCGCGCGCAGGTAACCCCGATGCAGCCGTTAGGTAACCGAGACACCGGTTAGATTAAAAAATATACATACAGTGGAACATAGAACCTATACATAGTTGAATACTTTTTTTAAATATTTCTTTATTCGTGCTGATATTGTGGTAAAGCGACTAAGCTTCGCAAATAAATAAAAAAAGTTGTTTGGAAATGGTTGGTTGAGATCTTTAGTAAAATAAACAAATTAATAGGTAGATGCGACAAATTAAGTTTAGAAATGTCATTATTTCTTTATATACCTTTGAAATAGTCGGGCACCTATGGTTTTTCAGATTTTTAGGCATTAAAGCTTAGAAAGTAAGTTTTTATGCACATAAAATACAAAAACCATGCCCGTTTTTTTATGTACACGGGGGTGTATTTTGGACTGTTCTATACTAGACACGAATCACGTCTTTATCCCTTACGGGGTAGACAGAGCCTAAAGTGACAAGACCTACAGGCCACGTTTAACAGGATTGTGGGCTTATCTATAGATGGAAAATGGAATCGATAGGATGGGTTGGATGGATTTTATTTTTTATGAGATTGTTGATTTAGACATTCTCTGACGTTTCATATACATAATTTATGCATATTCATATTTATATGTATGAGCTTTTATAAACAAAACCGTAAAGTCGTTACCGATCGTAGTTTCACATAAACATCGACTTCACACCATTACATTTATCGATCCATAAACAATAAATGAGTTGTGAAATTTTGCACTGAATATAGGAATATTAACAATGGCTGATGATCGAACTGATCCAGATTTCTCTGTACACGGAGACGGAACTGCGTGAACTGTACAAGAAATCGGGACCGTGTTACTTGGCGTTTAGTTCCTCTACTCAGTAGTAGCGAGTAGTAAATAATGTTGATTATTGAAGTGATAACTTTTTTAGCGGCGTCGGGCACTTTTTAGAATGGGTAAAAAATGTTAAACTCACGTCAGGCGTAAGACGAAGGGAGAGTTTAAGAGGAGGCGTTCGATTTTTGAAGTGTTTTTTTGTTGAGTCGTGGAGTAAAAGTACTAGGCCATCAGCACATTGTTAGAGGTTTGTCAATATAGATAATACGTATGTTTTTTTGTAAGCGGCCAGTACGGTACGCGTCTTGAGCGTCATGGAGGTTACAACATTAAAATCTAATCTAAGCTGCTGTTTTCACTTCTGCCGGCACTCCCGGAGTGCTACACGTCGCTTTTTATTTACTACTAGCTGTTGTCCGCAACTTTTCTTCGGAGGTTCGTTGATCGCGTTTCCTCGGGAACTACATAATTTTCCGGGATGAAAACTATCCTATCGTCTTAAACTATCTCCATGCCTTTTATTAACATCGGTTGAATGGTTTACGCATGAAACCGTAACAATAACAAACAAACTCACACTCGCGTTTATAAAAACAATTAGGAAGTTGGGGTTTAATTAATTAGGCAATACTTACGGAGCCTTTACATTCTATTTATTTGAAGGTAAACTATAATATTGGGGATTTTCATTATCTAAATTTACTGGAGATGTCGTTTAAAAATCATTTGATATCATGTCATCTACATACAGGTTGTGTTGAAATATTATAAGATTATGAATGTCTTTTGCTAGGACACTATTCTATTGAGACTATCACGGTCATTACGATTTTGTATCTGTGATACTTTTCCTACTGTCTTAACACTTCTTTGTGTCAATAACTTGTTCCGAAAATGAGTTCCACAGTTCTCACGTTAATATGCATTATGTATGTAGGGCATGATCTTATTAGCTGTACGATTTTTCATTTTCTTCTCAAGGGCACTATCACAAAAGAAACAGGACGTGTGAACTCCTACACGCCACGTTATATTAATAAGACACATCTGAAGGTCTAATGTGTAACTTTAAAATGGTGCTCAAGTACTGCGATTATATTAATCGTGTCAAATTTATTGCTGTTTGTGCTTCATTGTGCATGGGTGTGTATGAAATAGTTCAAATCAGCATTTAATTAGTTCGTGGGAAGTTTTTTATCTAAAGTTAGGTACTTGGCTGATGGGTGGGTTACATTATCAATTGGTCCTGATGCAGAAGATGTAGGTATGGTTAGATACAGTATAACGAAGATAGAAAAATCTTTGAATTCTCTTAGGTTTTAAAAAGTATGTTATTAAAATGTCAATAATTTTCGTGTTTTTTTGTTAACTAAATTACTAGTGTTTTCTTTAAATTAATCTCACGATTGAATCCTACTGCAGAGCCATGCGTGTGTAGATAGATCTAAGCCTAAAATCTTATAACCTTCTTGTTATATTTTTATAGTAGCTTTAGTTTATATTTAAATCACTACTTTGTAGGAGGGGAATTTTCAAATCTGAACTAACTAATATAAAACTTGATCGTGGTTTAAGGTTCCATACTTAGTACCTATATTCCGCTTCTTCCTCGATCTATATCGAAGTTATTTTGTGATTCCAATCTAACTAAATCAGCCTAATTAACTCAAGTTCCTTATGGCATAGAAACAATCCCATTCCCACTTAATTGGGCCGTGAGAAGCAATCTATTTCATTAAAGTTAAGTCTCCAAGAGGCATTGATTGTAAAATAGCTTCATTTGTATTCTGCCTTCCGTCTATAACGGGCTGAGAAGTAGGCAGTGCGTGCTGTCGCCGGTCACCGTTGCCGAACGGTAGGCTTGCCGTTTGAATTATTACAATTATTACCATTTGGTTTGACTTCGAATTATCATTTGGTTAAAGACAGTCCCCTGCCCGTGGAACAGCATTATTAATGTGCGCATTGTTTATTTCCCTGCCTTACTGCAGCAGCGTCCAAAAATACTTAGAACTTTATCAGCCAATTTTAAAGCCGAAGGCTTACGTTCGGTTTCTAAGAAGTTGTATTCAAATTATAAACGTTAAAGGCGCATATCAGATTGATTTGGATTTCACATTTAACTAGCTTAAGCCTGCTGCTTTGGCTAGCCGAAGAACAGGCGAGTTCTCTATGCCGCAGAAATAAAATAAAAACACCGCCATGATACTCCATCTAAATGCCGTCAAATTTGTCGGTTACGTACAGTACAGTTTTAAAAGCAGATTATTAGTCTAAACAACAGTTGCAGTATCTATTCCAGTTTGCAGAACTGTTATTCCATCCAGATTTTCTTTGAAATCTCGAAGGTTAGCTTCCTAAAAACTTTGCATGTTTACTTTTCCTCATCTGAATCCACCCACATCGATACACCGTTCAATATCAACAAGCTCCTAATACACACATAAATCATGTTATTTAATTTAAGCCGCTATAAATTACGTTTAACAATGAGCATCAACGTTAATCGTTCATGCTCCAAAAAGCTTGAAGATGTTCCCTTCTATTTGCTGACTGTGTCATCAGTGTCCGGTGTCCTTTGTATGGTATGACTTTAGGAACTTGATACGCGTGTTGTTTTACGTTTGTTGTTCCTCATGTTGTTCTAAGCATGATTGTCTAGGTGCGCAGTGTTTTGTTTTTGCTGCAACTGCATTTCGAGGCGTAACTGATAGTTTTTATGCTGCATGGATATGTAGAGCGGCAGGCTTTGTACTTGTTGATGTTTACATTACATTTTGTGAACTTTAGGAATTATCTTTATAATATCATCCGGTTTGTTTCTAGCTTTGGGTCTTATTCTTACTTACCTATGTCATTGTGTATGTCCTCGCGATACGTACCTTTAAACTATGTCTTAAATGAGTTCGGAATACTCCAGCAGGGTTGAGTTACTTTGACTGAACACCAGGCAAATGTTTTTCATGTAAGTGTTTTTTATTGTAGTTGACAATTTTTTCCATCGAAAGGCTTGAAACAAACAAGTGACTTAATTTTGAATAAAAAAATACGATGAAAAACTTTTACGAGTGTTCAACCACTAATCAAATCACTTTAATGATCGCTAAATAAATAACTATTCCAAAATTATTTTAAGGCGCTTTGTATCATCATCATCATTACTAATATTACTATCATCATATCAGCTATAGAACGTCTACTGTTGGACATATTCCTCCCCCATAGACCTCCAGTTGCCTCGGTTGGAAGCGGCTTTCATCCACCGCGAACCCGCGGCTTTAACCAGTAGGCTTATTGTCTAACTCGCTCGCAATCGCCATCGTGTTCATCTGACAGTTCTTGTATGAATGTGACAGCTAGCTAATTCCGATGCCAATTGTCAGCCCATACATGAACTGTCAAAATGAACACGATGGCGATTGCGAGCAAGTTAGACAATAAGCCTACAGGTCATCCGTCCTCGTTGGTGGACGTCCTACGCTGCGCTTGCCGATCCGCGGTCTCCACTCGAGAACTTTTCGGCCTCGACGACACTTTGTATAAAGCTTCAAAAATCTTAAATGTATAGTCTGAAATGTGTGCAATTAAGTAAATGCACCCTGTATTAACACATTCATTGGTAGAGTACCTACTTGTAAACATTGCGTAGATTACACACTATTGCTAACAACACCAAAATACAATTTAACAACGGTAAAGATGTTATCTTCCCATAACCCTGTTAGCCGGTACCAGCCACAAAGGTTATCTTAAACGATGCCTCATAAATTCCATCCCGTTTAGCATTTATCAATTGTCAACGTGCATCAGGTAGAATTAATCTCTCCTCTATTATGTTGTCGGCACTGTGACCCGTAGAGTTGCCACATCTCGACTTACCTTTGAGAACTCGAAACGACGCTTTTGCTTTTACTAGAAAAGTGAAGCTTTTCTTGTTTGGATCACGGTTGGTTTTGGTGTTTTGAATTTATGTGAGTTACGAGGTTTAGAATGTAAGAGGGCCTGTGGTCAGTGATTCATCGATTGTATGGCTATTTTTGTGTCACATGTTGTTGGTTATTTTACAATGTAATAGTTACACGAACTATGACCTAAAAGAAACTCAAATTTCCACGGTATCTTCTGAGGCCATAATGATTCAAGGTAATTGTTATTGTTTATGAATTTTATGTACAACAAAGATTTAAACATGCATTCATATTACTTTAAAGCTTAAATAAAACTGAAAATAGACCGTGAATATATTACTTATCTACTTACAGAACTAGAACTTAGGTAAGTACCTACTTAAATTTACGGAAATTTTGATCAATTCCATTCATCAGATGACATTAACGCCTAAATAAAGAGGCACAATAGTGCGTAAGAGCTATGCAATAAAAAAAGTAAAAGAACGATGTGATAGTCAACTGTCATCGTAAATCCAGAAATGAAGAAAATTACAAATGCTCTCACGTATCAAAAACTGAAATAACCCAAACAGAAGAACGGAATGGAGGAAACTGCTTCAATATTGATGATTTCAAATTCGGAATACTGTTTAGTTAGTCTATCTAAGAATGCAACCGCTTTGTCCGACCAGCCACAATATCGTGTTAACCACTGTCACGCGACACCTGCCGAATTGCAAATGAGTTCATCCAAGGATCAAGGCGACGGCGTTCAAATTGGTTTCTCATGCTAATAGGCTTTGGCCAATTGCTGTTAAAATTGTAATTTTAAATTTTACGTTGTTTTACAAAAGTCAGCAGAATAATCAACTTGTTTTTATTTTCTGAATGCGATTTGGCGAGACAGTACTTTGACACCTACACCTTAGGGATATATGTATTTGGTTAGTGGAGTAGGTGTAGTATAGAATTTTACTCTTTTTTGCCTAATGTTAAATGTAAAAAAACTTTAAGAAAATCCAAAGCCAAGTAAAAACAAACTGAGTCTCTTTAGTGCAGTGTTTCTTAAACTTGTTGCGGTCACGAACAACTTTCAGAATTTCAAAAAGTCCATGGACTCCTTTCTAAGATTATTATAGCACAAGAAAAAGACTATCGTAAAAAAAAACTAAGTAAATATGTTAAAAGGTTAACTGTAACCTAGCACACATCTTACGGATCCCTAAGGGGTCCATGGACCCCACTTTAAGGAAGCCAGCTCTATTGTAAATTTTTAAACAAAAAAACGTCTCGAATGATTCTGAACACGTTCACGTTAACATCTCAATTACTATGAAAAAATACCATTTCGTGCATAAGTCGTTAGCTACTGATTTTGACACCCGTACAACAATCACAAGTATACTTTAAACGCTTATACAACTAACAAAAACTAACCAATTAGTACCTTACGCAATTATGAATACAAGTGTGACTCTCAGCGAATTGAAAATTCTTAAGGCAGTACATGAAAGCGTCACTTATAAAGACATTTATGTTTACAACCGGCAAGAATCGTCGGAAGTATCAGTTGCATACAATAACAACAAGCCGTGTCATCGGGCTAACCTTATGTAACACATGGAATGGCTGCATGTTCACTAAAGATGTGCGAAGAAAAATCCACCAATGAGAAAGCAGCGCTGAGCTAGCTAAGGAAAATGAAGTAATCCCATTGGTACTTTTATTCTTCGCACAACTATACAACGCTTCGTTTCCTCGTGGTGGATGCGTAGCCTAAAGCTGTTTGAGTAGTATTGTATTTGGTTATGTTGTAGAATTTCTTTCTTTATGAGTTGCAAAAGTTTGATTGGATAAGTTTTGTGACATGCTTTTATTACGAATCAACGAAACGCAAAATGGATGTATATGGGTAGCACGAGTGACCACGAATAGAAACATGCAAAGGGCTCAAAATTTCGGCATTGGTGTAGTATAAGAAAAATTAACGTATTCACAGTCAATAACACTTTATTACTTCCCACCTTATAATTGTAGCAAAATGGTTGCGTTGCGTGTATATTTTTAACCGACTTTAAAAAAAAGAGGTTCTTAATTTGACTGTTTTGTTTTTATTTTATATCTATATATGTATACCTATGATTGTCGATATATTCGCAAGTTGTGAACTGTTTTCGCTAGTACTTTTTATTTTTAGGACCTTAATGTTGGTCCAATACGCTTTTTATAACAATGTGTTTAGCAAATTTCATCTTGTGTAGAATCACGAATAGGAAGAATCCAGATTGTTTTATATTAACGCCCGTGTAGAATTACGATACGAATGTAGTAAACTTCGGTTGTGTAGAATCCATTTTGTGTAGAATCACGAATGGGAAGAATCCAGATTGTGTTATATTAACGACTGTGTAGAATTACGAATGTAGTAAACTTCAGTTGTGTAGAATCCGTTTTCTGTAGAATCACGAATAGGAAGAATTGCGTTTGCGTAGACGATCGCATAATTAATTGGTTTTAACAATTTAACTAAAACAGTTAAGGCTAGAAGAAATCTTGTTAGTTACTCGATAGTAACTAACAAGATTTTATATTCGAATATACTTAAACTATTTAAAGCCTGGCAAGCGAGCGACACGTGTCGCGACATCGCGTGACTTTTCAGGGTTGAAACTCTAAGTAGTTATAAAACTGAGGGACTGACGTTGCTTATTTTTTATGAATGTAAAATTATGTTTGTGTTTTATAACTGATTTATTATTGTTACCTCTGTTAACAACGATCACTGGACTCGCCTAAAATTTCTTCTTCGGTGAAATCATCGGAACATGTTCAAAAATAGTTCGTAAGCATAAAGCATACATTATAATCGTGTTTAGTCATAATCAAGCCAAAATTTATGCATAATGGAGTCCGTTCATTTGCTTATATTTCACAGAGCCCTTCAATATTGATGTATAAATATTTTCTTTATATCTTTTCACTTTCGTTTTCTGTGTACGTATACTCGGGACCTAAAGTCATTCACGACAAAAGTTTGTGTCATGTCAGTGTCAATAGTGTCTGTACTGTTTTCCGGTTGCCGTTTGGTTCGTGAATTGGTAGTTTACTCACTTCCGGTTGATTCGAAATTCTTGACACGTTACTGTGACGTATTTTTACCTGTATCCTGTGTAAGAGAAAGGAATGAAAGTTAATTAATTAGAACTGTCAGAACAGCGAAACGCAGCCAGAGTCAATGGACATCCGCCAACAAGTTTGTTCATTAAATCCTTTAAAATTGTGAGCTATCGGCCTTAATATATTTTTTAATTTGCAACACCGACCGTATAAACTAAATGACGTCACTTTTCAGATACGCCCCTTTAGAATGAGCAACACTTAAAATGGCTTATTTCCACTGAAATTAAGACTTACAGGAAAATAAAAAAATACGTAAAGCTCAAAATGTTATCCTCTTTCTAACTGTAACAAAAAAAATATTGTTTAAAAATATGAAATGTTGTCAATAAAATTACGTTAATTTCATCCAGAATTTCAAAAACTAATCAACTAGGGTTACATTACTAATCTTTATCCTTCACCAGTACATGTATATTTACGGCTGTAACTTCATTTCTTTTTAAAAACTAGCTTAATCGGTTGATCCTGTACATACTCTTCCTGTCTTCCATCATTTCTCTCACCTTTATACAACACCGCTTACTTTCGCTTTTATCGACTGCAGTCAACATCTGTCTTCTCCATCGACCTCTGCTCCCCTCAGTACTTCTTCTTTATCCATCGTAACACTTTCATTCTTCGCATTTGCTGTAACAATGAAAGTGTTTCTTACGTTTCAAATGTTTCGACTTTTAAACAAACAATTCGGTGTCCAAATTAGCTATCTTAACATAAAACATATGTAGGTTTGAGTTGCGGTCATAGATGTAATATATACTAACACTAACTACCGTTAAAACAGCTCTGAAATATCTGCAGGCTTCAATTCAATTTTTAAAAGAGAAATAGCGCCATCGATACTGTCGATGATTCCGCCAATGTCGAGGTTGAAGAAGACAGTGTCGTTATTTATTTAGTCATCGTGTTCATTTTGACAGTTCTTGTATGAATGTGACAGTTAGCTGATTCCAATGCCAACTGTCAGCCCATACATGAACTGTCAAAATGAACACGATTGCGAGCGAGTTAGACAAGAAGCCTACTGAAACGAGACCAGACAATTTGACAGCGTGATACAGGAATATAAACTTTACGTCTTTACAACACAACGGATAACTCACGTATAAAAGCCGAAGAATTGCTCCGACAATTGTTTCGGACTATTTCGAAGCCCTTTCTTCAGGTAGCGCCCGCCCCGGCGGCAGCGAAACGAAAAAAATGAGGGTAGTTGTGCGCCGATGTCAGCTGCGCCGAGTAGCCGCGCGAGCAGAGCGTTGGCGTGCAGTGTTCGTTTCGCTGCCGCCGGGGCGGGCGCTCCCTGATGAAGGGCTTCGAAATAGTCCGAAACAATTGTCGGAGCAATCCTTCGGCTTTTATACGTGAGTTATCCGTTGTGTTGTAATTATGTGCGAGTCCCACGGTAGTTTCATGTTGAAAGTTTACGTCTTTCATTTACAAGTGCCAGCAGAGCCACTCAGACCCAACAGCTGTATAAGAAAACTGATCTCGTCTATATCTCACCCTGTCTCTTGCATTACCGATCTATAACTGAACTCTATATTCTATACATAGTATGTTCCTCATTTGGAACAGATCGCCATCTTAATGCTTTTTTCCCTGGGCTATGTCGTGCCGCTGGTTGTTCGTGTTAGCTGTGACAGTTATTTGTGTTTTCACCTCGGGGTCGTTTGTGAACATTAGCGGCTGTGCGTGGGACGGGCGCTTGGTGCGCGCGCGCCGCTTACCATGTCGGAGAAATTGGTAAAAGAACAGGATCTAGATCATGTGTAGGTAAATTTTTTTGACACAGTTTACGGTGACATGTGAGTACACACCTAAGTGCTTACTTTCAGTGTGTTCACTATTTTGTACAAAAAAATTATGATCGAATTTACTTCTGACATTCACTGAACACCTTTTACCTAAAGCTACTTGATTCGACAAAGTTTTGTGTTCAGTACATTATAGTATCAAACGGAACCTCTAAAACAAAATTAACCAACACCACCACAATTCAACATGTTCATCCCGCGTGGCCCTAATCGGAAAATGATGAAAAAACTATTGAAAACACATATTTCAAAAACTTCTTTACAACTCCGTTAGCGATGTAGCCCGCTATGTTAATGCACGTGTAATTGCAACCGTATGAATGAAGTGAGAAAGTTTTATTAGCCGATATGCGTATACGCAGATAGGATAGAGTTATCGTAAGCAGTTTATACGACATCCTGTCTTATTTTTGGCAACTTTATCTGTTAATATGATTTTGCAGCAGTTTTATCGTGTGTACCGAAACGTAAACAGTGTCACGTATTAAAATAATTTATTATGTCATTTGCCATAGTTAGGTTTACAAGATGAAAAGGGCGTTCGGGTTCGGACCTTCTTATGAGGCCGGAGACTTTATTTTAAACTAGCGACCCGTCCCGGCTTCGCACGGTATATGCGTGTATTATACATATAAACCTTCCTCTTGATTCACTCTATCTATTAAAAAAACCGCATCAAAATCCGTTGCGTAGTTTTAAAGATTTAAGAATACAAAGGGACATAGGGATATAGGGACATAGGGACAGAAAAAGCGACTTTGTTTTATACTATGATGAAGTGATAGTACTGCTCCTCTTTGTCTTTATGAAACAATTTTAACTACATATCTGTGTGAACCGCGGATGCGGGTGATAGGACTTTGTGCAAGGTCTGATTGGATTGCTGCAACAATATTGGGAGATTGGCGAGGAGAGACAGATAGTCGGTGAATTTACTTGCATATGGGGTAATCTGTGTTAGCCCTCTTGGCAGGCAGTGCATCTACAATCCTTTGGTGCTATACTTCATTTAATTTAGAATGAGAAACCACAATCGCATTATATTGCGTCTGGTCATCTATTTCTTACCTAGCAAATAGTACAAGTGCAATTAGTTTGGCAGCCGCAAAATAAAATTGTTTTAATGTCACTTTATTTGCGTGTCGTCAATTGTTACTCTAGTACAAATTGTTAAGAGATTACAGTTCACGAACCGCAATATAATGTTGTTGTGGTTTCTCATCCTAAATTAAATGAAGTATAGCCGTGGGTGGTCGTGATCACTTGCGCCTCAGTAGTCTTTTTAAAAACTACACTGAGAAAACTCATATTGAATCACGATTGCACCTTCTACCTGTCATATTTCAAATGTAAAACAATAGTCATGTAACATAACAAATTCGTGTGTCACAGTCGCATTATGAACGCCTTCAAGTGTCATATCAGACTTAAACTCCGGTCCTACACGATGGATGAGGCAATTACATCTCCAACAGCATAGAGTACCATCTCAAAGACGAATCCGTACTATTTTTAATTTATCACAGAACACGTTAAGGTTCTAAATTGAAGCAGACAACGTTTGAAGCGATCAACTTCAAAGGTTACACGACAACTCGGAGTCCCTTCAAGTAATCCGTCATCGTAATCGGTCATTAAACGTAATTGCGTGTGTGAGTATTAATTATTTTCCCGAACCGTAATTATGTGGAGACTAGTAGCGTTATTATGGCAATTGAGCGTGGTAGTGGGTGATAAATGTCGACTTTCTAGTTAACAGATGCGACTGGCTTTGCTTAACGAGAATCGATAATTGCGACACTATCAACTTACTTACTTGAGAGATATGTCCAGGATTTGTGATATGTGAATTCAACAGTTTTTTTTAATAACTATAAAATACTAGCTGTTGCCAGCGACTTCGTCTGCAAAGAATTTGTTTATCGCTATCCCGCGGGAACTACGCAATTTTCCGGGATAAAAAGTAGCCTATGTGCTATTCCAGACTTTTCTCTATCTATGTGCCGAATTTCATCCGGATCCGTTGGGCGTCTGGCGTGATTGATTAACAAACTAACATCCATCCATCCATCCATCCATCCATACTTTCGCATTTATAATATTAGTTAGATATCCTACTGATATTATAAATGCGAAAGTATGTGAGGATGGATGTGACGATGTGAGTGTGTATGTTTGTTGCTTCTTCACGCTGAAACGACTGGACGGATTTGGATAAAATTTGGAACGGAGCTAGCTGGTACCCTAGATTAACATATAGGCTACTTTTTATCTCGGAAAATTGCATAGTTCCCGCGGGATAACGATAAACATGTTAAAGGTCGTAGCTGCCTAATGTAATTCGAATTCTACGCGGACGAAGTCGCGGGCAGAAGCTAGTTGCTTTATAAAATTTGAATTGATTCTATGAGGTGTCTTAGTTATAATACCTACACTAGAGACCTGCCCCGGCTTTGCACGGGTGCAATCAGTGTTTCGCTATTATTATGCATGTATTATACATATACTTACTCGTAAACCTTCCTCTTGAACCACGCTACTAAATTTCAAGTCAATCGGACCAACCGTTGAAGAGTTCCGTCCTGCGGACAGCGTTTCCCAACCTTTTTCAGCCACGGACCCCTGGGAAATCAAGCGCAGTTTTCACACGGACCCCCTTAATAAAATAAACTGCAAAAAAAATCGGATTAGGTATTTATTTTGGTTATTACAGATACAAAATTACGAGACTTATTAGAATTTATGTATGGTTTAGAGATGACACTGCGGACCCCATACATATACTCGCGGACCCTCAGGGGTCCGCGGACCACACGTTAGGAAACATTGTTATAGGCGATGTGGCTCGCAACCCTTCACTATTTTGATTCCCCTTTCCTTTATATAGGTATACGCCCGCAATCATGATAAACGTTGCCTTTAGGACTTGTTAGGCTCTTTCTTCCCCGTGAGGGGTAAAGGCTTGATTTATTGTATGTATGTTATTTATTTTTGATCATAATATCATGTAGATAATTATCTGTTCTAAACTAATAGCATGCAATTATTCAGCATCGTGCCCAAGTGATTTTCTTCTCATTATTCATTTATTGTCTCAGTCGTTTGGTCAACGAAAGTAAGAGTTCCGAGTCGTGCGTCAAATCGAGATTGATTTTACTTTTAGCCTGACGGCTTTGCAATATTACGATTACTATAACCATTTGACCTTTTCGTAACTGATCTTTTTTATTGTTTCGTGTCGTTAAGACGTATGGTTATTACTTATTACGCGTGCGCATAAATGTGTCGTAACCATATATTTAGAACTATATTCTGCCCGCGACTTCGTCCGCGTAGAATTTGCTATTGACATGTTTATCGCTATCCTTCGGGAACTATGCAATTTTCCGGGATAAAATGTAGCCTATGTTTTAGTCTAAGATATCTTCGTTCCAAATATGATGCAAATCCGCCCTGCCGTTTCAGCGTGAAGAAGGAACAAACACACACTCACTCACTCATATCCTCACAAGCTTTCGCTTTTATAATATTAGTAGGATATTAGAATAGATCGGCGAAGAAATCACTGAAACTATACCTACCGAAAAATTGGATGGCTGAAATTTGTTAATGAAATAACATTTGCTGCTTTAATTTACTAGTGTCGCTAGGGCGTCTCATGTTAATAGCGTTTAAATAAAACTGGTCTCCTCTATCAATCTTTACGTTTTTATATCCTTATATTTCTTGCATTGCCGATTTATCTCTATATTTAAATCTAAATTATTTAAAAATAAAACTAGCCTAAACTTAAACTACCTATATAAAAAAAAATACCACTATATTTTATGTCTATGGCAGTATTATGTCGATAGTATTATGGTTACATTTAAATTACTCTGATGATAGACTTTATCTGCTCGACGTCGAGCAGTTAAATTTATTTCTATGTTAATTTGTTATCTGGACGTTTTTAACTTGATCCAGATCCGTATCTGTCTCTCATCACTTGTGTGTACTAAGACAGTAATCAATTGGCATCAAAAATTTACTTCCGCTACGATCTATAACTATAAAAGAATGACGTAACCTACTGGTAAGTGACTGACAGATACAGACAGCCGAAACCGCAGGAGCTAGATGCTCGAAATTCAGCAAACATTTCTTGAGGATCATCTTCAATAGACACTTCTCCGACCGACTAGCAAAGGTTGGCAGCCATAGTTATCGCTATGCCGTTCCACTTCCAAATATTCCTGAACCACTACTTCTTTCGATACCCCCAATGTCTCTTGCCAGTGACCATTATGACGAGATGTAGAAGACTATCCTACAAATCGCAACACATTCCCCAGAAATGCCAACTTTTTTTTTATGTGAATAGGAAGGCAAACGAGCAAGTGGGTCACCTGATGGTAAGCGATCACCACTGCCCATAGACACCTGCAACCCCGGAGGGATTGCAGATGCGTTGTCAACCTAGAGGACTTAGATGAAATGCCTCTTGTGCCCGTAATTTCCCCGGCTGTCTTACTCTCCACACCGGAACACAGCAGAGCAAGCACTGCTGCTTAGCGGCAGGATTAGCGAGTAAGATGGTGGTAGCGATCCGGACGGACCTTGCACAAGGCCCCTACCACCTACTTAATCACAAATACATAGTTTCTCATTGACAGGCAGCAGAATCTTCACGTCATTGTAGGTTCACTACCGATTTTTCGAAATAATCGCTTCAAGGTACTGTAACTAGCTAGTTTTTCATTCTTATGCGGGGGCTGGTATAGTTATAACTTTCAACTGTATCTTAACTAGTATGTTAGAATCAACTATCGCTGATTCCCTGTCAAAGTCACTAAATCATTTACCTTTAATTAAACCAATGACGTTTGCTGTTATCAGATCACCATTTTAATAATTTATATCTAGATGACCATTCCACTGCTGCGATTCGTAATGGCCATGCATATAAGTCACTGATAGACATGTGTAACGAAAGTAAAAATAAGATTTTATCTAAACGAAACCGACTTTGACAAATTGAGTTATGCACCGACTCGGTTGGTATTTGGCGTGACTAACCAAGACAATAACTGGAACAGATTCAAATTTTTAAACATTTTTAAGTTGAGTTACTTATTGGAAGTTTATTAATTCTTATTAGAAGTTGACTGGCAACGTTAAAGTCAAAAGTTAAAACAATTGGTCAAACTATTGGAACTTTTCAAGCCATAAATATATACATATACACACCAATCACGTCTGTATCTCTTACGGGGTAGACTGAGCCGTAGGTAGGTAGAGTTGGATATTATGTAGGCATTTTGACGGACATAGTCTTTGGGGCCCCATTTCTTAAAGTGCCTAGGCCTCTATGTCACCAACGTGACAATTAACAAACTCGCCAAGAATCTACGCCGGTTGGCTACGCATTGCGTTTAGGACAGGCCCTGAGTACGTTCTTATTTGCCTTTGTTGTTATGTTTACGATGTTATCTTCGCTAATAATCATAATGAGACATTTGCTTTTACTTGTCAAAGAGAAAACACATGTCCAGTCTCTAGCTTTCTGTCATGTGTCAGAGACAACTGACACTAATATAGTGCTGTTATTTCACTAACGATATGATAAGTTTAATAAAATGCCATGATGCCATGAACGATCTTTAAATAGTCTGCATGTCTACGGCAAAACGCCTTAAAATCCCCTTAAAAAAATACAGGCCTGTTATAAAAAGAGTTGTGTTTACATAAAAAAAAAAGCATTAATATTAATAAAAAAGACAAATCGATCGCTGAAAGACATGACACTAGCGAAGTTATTGGGCTTAGATCATTCACTGTACACCTAATTGCATGTAAAGTAAGTAAGCAAGTAAGTACAACAGATACAATTCACAAAATTATACAAATAACAATAATATAAATATGCACAAAGGCGAACTTATCCCTATAAGGGATCTCTACCGGTTAACCTTTGAGTAGATGAGAGGAGCATTAAACGAGGGACCGACAAAGAGTGATTTTAAAATTCCATATAGTGAAAGCCACAATAGAGCGTACTATATCTAATAACACATCATAAAATAAACTACTAAATATCATTACACGCATAAATAAAAAATACAATTAGAGTACACATATACAATATCTAAGGAGATGGTGTGAGCCACATCTTCCTCAAGCCCTCCCTGAATGACGAAGTCATGGTTCTGACGAAAGAAGAAAGAGACAAAACATTTATCCTTGTCTACGTTTAATCGAAATTGCCGTCTGTAACGATCTGAGTCCAAATAACCAGGGCGTATCGTATTGGCCGGCATTCCTCGATCTAAAAAATAAAAAGTTTTGTTTTTTTGTCGATCCGTCCTTCGAGCAGGATTCGTCTTGCTTTACAAGTGTTATTCTGTTTTACCAAGTTCTTTGTAGATAGAGCATGTTCTAAATCATGACAATAACTTTCTGTGTTCACAGAATTACTACATACATACATACCGTCACGCCTTTTTCCCACAGGGGTAGGCAGAGACTACTTTGTTCCACTTGCTACGATCCTGACACCTCTTTCGCTTCATCCACATTCATCAATCTCTTCATACAGAATTACTAGAGGCTAGTTAATGCTGGTTTAAATGTCTGCTACTTCGTGTTTCCTCGTCCTTTTTTTGTATAAATGACCATTTTCTTTGCAAGTATTTACCATCACATAATACTGTATTCAGTGTGTGCTCAGTGGCGTGCCATGGGAGAGGCCAATGTCCAGCAGTGGACGAACATAGGCTGATGATGATAATGAATACTGTATTCAAGTAAAAGCAAGTGTTTCTCTAGCCAAAAAACTGCAGTTACTAGGAGACAATAACGCATGCTCACTCTGTATAATTACTAGATATCAATAACGATGTTCCAACTATAAAGAAGCATGACGTTTCGGCATATAAATACAAGGTATAATGCTTTCGCAATTCGATAACACATCTATGCCCTGCATCCTCAGTATATTACCGCTCGTAATCATAGTACTAAGAAAGTAACGCCTCCTAACTATGTTTATCTTGTTATATAAATAGTAAATGAAAGGTACCTGTGACTTCTCTCACTTTATCTAGATGCGCATCTTAATTGATTTCCACACAGGCTGGCTAACGAAAGTGAACAAATTGATTACTGCTATGTAATTGTTTTTAATATCTTTATGAAATTTTCTCTTTATGACATCGAATTTTATGCCGTTAGTATTTCTGATACAGCTGAGTGGAGAATGTCTTTACATGCAGACGTCATGAAAGTTGAAAACAGAAATAAAGCGTTTCACATTCGTACTTGTATTAAACAGGAAGATAAAATGAAGTATGGCGTTGTACACGACGGAGGAAATGTAAAGCGACAAATAACCATAGGAGCAGTCGAAACAGTAACGAAATAAGAACTTTTTAAATCTACTAAAACAAAACAAAATTCGTAAGCTGAAAACTGGCCAACACTTTCGTAAGTCAATTTCGAATAAATACGGTACACTGTAGGCTTATTGTCTAACTCGCTCGCGATCGCCATTAGTGTTCATTTTGACAGTTAGCTGTCACATCCATACAAGAGCTGTCAAAATAAACACGATGGCGATTGCGAGCGAGTTAGACCATAAGCTTACTGATTTTATTTCAAAATTTCATTTAGATATAGAATCACGAAGACGCAAAAAATACTTGGTCCAAATTTGAACCTCCTGTATAGTCTTAAGGCGCATCGTACACGCCTATGATCCACCATAATTACACCATTGTCGGCTGCCGGGTCGCGTGCAACACAACTGTGAGATTTTCTTTTTCGATTTATTCGTCCCTTTCGAACTGAAGTGGTATGAAAGAGATGAACTCATCGAAAAACGTTGAATAGGTACGTGTCCTAGTCGTTTTTTCTTTATTGTGGCGCTACGCTATCATATCCTGAGGAATCGTGTCGAGATGGGGAAATTGGTCCCTTGAAATGATAGGTCGGTATCTGTTCCTTTTTTTATGAAGCTCTCGTATTAAAAAGTTCTCGGTCTCAAAAGAAGAAAACTGACACGTAGGTTATATTATAAACGTTACTATATCGTCGCGCTTTTCTTTCAAATATTTTAGCGTGAACGGAAATTTTATACGAATATTTTAATTCTCTGCGGATAAATTGTAAATAAAATTGGCTTTTGGCTTGGTGCTCAAAAGTAGACCTCTACAACTGGAAATTTAGACGACAACAGAATGTGATGTGACGTGCGCTCCATCCAACCGCTGTCTCCGCCTTTTACCCAAAGCCGTCGCATAATTTATACCTGGCATAAGTAAGCCAGTATTAGAAGATACAGGTCACGTTAGAACAGGTGTTAAAAGTAGTATTATGTCAGTGTGTTAGTGGACTGCGTATGTTTGTGCTCTTAACAAAGCCCTAAACCTTTTGAATGGCTCTGTTGACTCAATTAAATTGCGTTTGCGCAGGTGAAGGTTTGTTTAGAAAAAAGTGTTTTTAGAAGACGAACAGAATGGTGGTTGGATAGGTCTATGCTAAACAGTTGCCTGAGTATTTTTTTAACGTAGTAGTTGAGCCTTTATTATGTGATTTTATCCAAAAGTAAAAGTATGAACTATAAGGGTGCGACCACACTGCCGCTTAAAAAACGGTGACGTTACGGAATCGCAACAAAATGTATGAAGAAACGGTGAGAAAACGTGACGCATACGACACATCACTGCGTATACGCGGCGGTTTGGTCGCACCTTAATGTCGCCAAGTGCTTCTAGCACGCTTCTAGCCTTCAACGTCGTTGTAAGTGGAGCTCTGATGATACTTATTGAAGAACGTTAGTACCGTAAACTACACAACTATAGTCCAAGAGCTCCCAACTACGGTCTAAATCTGACTAAAATATTTTCGTTTAGGTGAAAATTTTATTAGAACGAATAAGTTTAATGGTTAAATATGTTCATTAACGGAAGGAAAAACTTAGACAATACAAAAAAAAAAATTGGTATGGATACTTAAAGTAATCTTGAAGTTATGGACCATAGTTATAGTACTAGACTATAGTTGTGTAGTTTTATGGTAGGTACTCTAATGTGGCTAATTTGGCTAATGTAGCCAATTATGGTTGTGAAAATACCGATACACTTTAAACATCAGTTGTAACTCCCTTTAAGTTTCGTGCATTTTTGGTCGAGGGCTGATTTGGCCGTTCTTCAATAACTTATTTTATATTTTGCCGACCTATTCGATCTTTCTTACCAAGTTTGAATTTAAAACTTTCATTTAGCTTTTACATTTTTTTCTCACAATGCACTTTTGTTCGGTCATCATCCGTAATTCACCTTTTGTTTTTATATGAAAGTAAATTATACAAATTAGTTTACATTACATCACGTTATCAAAGTAGTTAACTGAACAAATTAGATTGTTGTTAACACGTGATTTTAACAACGATAACGCTATTAATTATATGTTCGCGTATTACACGTGTTCAAAATGACTATTTAACTTTTATTAATTATAATTGTGAGATAACAGTGTTTGTTCTATGGGACGAAATCTAACTAATCTAACTAATATTATAAATGCGAAAGTATGGATGGATGGATGGATGGATTGATGTTTGTTTGTTACTCAATCACGCCAGAACGGCCCAACGGATCTGGATGAAATTCGGCACATAGATAGAGAAAAGTCTGGAATAGCACATAGGCTACTTTTTATCCCGGAAAATTGCGTAGTTCCCGCGGGATAGCGATAAACGAATTCTTCGCAGACGAAGTCGCTGGCAAGGCAACAGCTAGTTAATTATAATTGGGCGGGTGGTAGGGCCTTGTGCAAGGTCCGTCCGGATCGCTACCACCATCTTACTCGCTAATCCTGCCGCTAAGCAGCAGTGCTTGCACTGCTGTGTTCCGGTGTGGAGAGTAAGACAGCCGGGGAAATTACGGGCACAAGAGGCATTTCATCTAAGTCCTCTAGCTTGGCAACGCATCTGCAATCCCTCCGGGGTTGTGGGTGTCTATGGGCAGTGGTGAACGCTTACCATCAGGTGACCCAATTGCTCGTTTGCCTTCCTATTCACGTAAAAAAAAATAATTGTGAGATAACAGTGTTTGTTCTATGGGACGAAATTATAAATAACGCACAGGGGCCTTACCATGACGTCTTAATGCCATTCAATTCCTAGTCAGTTCGGGTTTTAGCTGTCATTTTTAGAAGGGTAAAAACGGGACCCTATTACTAAGACTTCGCTGTCCGTCCGTCCGTCTGTCACCAGGCTGTATCTCAAGAACCGTAATAGCTAGACAGTTGAAATTTTCACAGATTGTGTATTTTTATTGTAGCTACAACAGCAAATACTAAAATCAAAATAATAATAATAATTAAGAGGGGCTCCCATACAACAGAGTAGTTGTTGGCGTTTTAATAATAATAATAATAATAAATATCTTGGGACAAATTACACCAATTGACCCAGTCCCAAACTAAGCAGAGCTTGTGCTATGGGTACCAGGCAACGGATATACATACTTATATAATGTAGGTAAATACATACTTATATACAATACAATATCCATGACTCGAGCACAAACATTCGTATTCATCATACAAATGTCTGCCTCTACCGGAATTCGAACCCGGGACCTCTAGCTTCATAGTCAGGGGCACTAACCACTGGGCTATCCGGCAGTGGCGTGGCGTCAAGTATATCAGAAAGCAAGCCGAAGGGAACTTAACTAGCCTTTTCCTCTAATTCTGCACAATAAATTGCCCAACTGCCTTAAAATAGGCAAGCCAGTGGGAATCGAGTTCTATGGACTCCACGCCACTGCTATCCGGTCGTCTAACAGAGTAACGTTAACACAGTAGTTGTTAGCCTTTTTGCTGGCACGGAACCCTTCGTGCGCGAGTCCGACTCGCAACTTGGCCGGTTTTTTTTAAAGTATGGATCTGACAGCGAGCGAACCTAAACTGAATCGCATTAAGACGCCGTGGTAACCCCCCTGTTCAATCACACTGACCACTAACCACCAGTTGAAATGATCCTACTAATATTATAAATGCGAAAGTTTGTGAGTGACGATGTGACGATGTGACGACGTGAGTGTGTATGTTTGTTCCTTCTTCACGCTGAAACGACTGAACGGATTTAGATAAAATTTGGAACGCAGATAGCTGGTACCCTAGATTGAAACCTAGGCTACTTTTTACCCCGGAAAATTGCATAGTTCCCGCGGGATAGCGATAAACATGTCAATTGCTAATTTTACGCGGACGAAGTCGCGGGCAGAAGCTAGTCCGAAATAATTCTGAAAGCACTAAACTTATATAATGCAATTACATGTTTCTGTACTTTAACTGTCTAAGTACAGTCAAGGAATTTAATTCCTTACCCACCATGGAACCTGTTCACATAAAACGTCATAGTAACATCGCATTACTTAACAATAAAAGTCGTTACGACGCTTACTATAAAAAGGTTCCATGGTGGGTAGGAAATTTTAATTTCTTGACTGTACATTAAAACCCCTTTATGCGTTCTGTAACTCTGGAAAAAAATTCGAAAAACATTCACGTTTAAACTCAAGTAAAGTAATTTCTAAACGACACTGAAAATTAGAACACATAGAAAAATCCGAAAAGTAAAGCTATTGCCGGGAATCGAACTCGGGTCCTCGTCATTCCGTGACGCGTGCTATACCCCTACACCACCCATAGCAGGTGAGTTAAGCCTTCGAATTTTTCTATCTGTTACAAACTGTCACGTGACCTTGTTACTATGCGAATATTAAAGTAAATTATGTTGTATGTGTATGTTTGTTTGGTGTGTGTAAGTGTGTGTTATGTGTATGTGTTTGTATTCAAGTAAAGCTATGCAGGAAGTTATATTAATCGTAATAGTCACGGGGTTTACTGTAACTAGGATAACGTCTAATATGTACGAACCATCCATCGCTTCTACTCACGAGACTTTACAACTCGCGCTTAACCATTTTTCACACCACGCGACCTTTAATACCTTTCTCCGCCATTGTTCCCACGTTGCCAAAAGTTTCCTACGCCACAAATAGCTCATTAACAGCGATCAGCTGGCGGCCGACGAAAGTAACACTATTAATGCTATCAGATCTGATAACACCGCTTCTGAATACGCCCAATGGACAGGCGGCGGCGGGAGAGGAATGTACACATAAGGCCACGCCAAAAAGCGCGAGCTGCCTTCGAGAACTAATTATGCAAATTCATACAGCGTGAGATTAAAAATTCCCTTAAACCTCACACCTCACGTCAAGGGACGCATTGCTTTAAATAGTAACTTAAAACGTGATCAGCTACCGTCATTCATTACAACTTAACGCGATTGAATGGCTATTAGTTTTCAAATTAATACAACCCAATGGAAGGGATAATACTGATTTAGCTCATAGAGCAATTCTTTAGATGAATCCCGCCCATCACTTTATAATGTCACAATACAAGCGAGGACTCCAACTAATGCTATGTTCGATTTATATGCTCGATTCAATACGTCTATGCTTGGTCGACAAAGAAATTACTTTACAACCCTACTATTGTCTTTATTTATTTATTGTTTTTATTCTGATGTATCATCTCATAACATTTTACTAATCACTTAATCGACTAAATATACCTTACCATTGAAGTATAGTCTAACTCCTATCAAGCCTACCAGATCCCAACCTTACAATCGATACATATTATAGAGTAGTTCTCTTATCTCTTCTCGCTTGCACCTCTCACTGGCCCACCTGACACTTGACAATGTAAAAAAATCTTTATAAAATCGCCTCCCATTGTCCGCGCATCGAGAAAGGTGCGCGTATTGTTATCTGCTACACTCACGGCCAACGCGGTGGCCAAACAGAGAGCGGAAATATCAAAGGCAGCGTGACTAAGCCCCAAGAAATAACTTTTCTATCTGGAAATATCCTGAATGTCCAAGGTGTCTTTTCCAAAAATAGGGTAGCGAATGAGCAAGGGGCTTTTAAAGTTTTCTGGAATATTTTAGCACGTGATTAGAGAGATAGGTTTTTAGTCGCAATTTTTGATTCAAAATTAAAGCCGGCAACGTAAACGCCTGCCGCAGGGGCAATACCGGTCGCACGGCAGTCGGGGCAATTTCGGCTGATCTAAAGATTGCCCCTGCTTGCCTATACACATCACAATTAAGGAGGCAATTCTGGCCCTGCTTCCAATATTGCCCCTGCGGCAGGTGTGTGAGTAGCCGGCTTAAGCCACCCATTTGACGCCGTATGATACGTTGAACATCGAAATCATTTGTCAAGCACAACGTAAAAATCTTCAACACTATAAAGCGGCGTTTTGTCAAGTTAATCCAACCATATTTTGGGTTAATTTGAAGACAGTGTATGTTAAAGCAAAATCACCGTCTAAGTGCGAGTCGAACGCGCATACTGAGAATTCGAAAAGTAAGTTATTCAATAAGTGAAATGAAATATAGTAGGTATTCATTGTCTGTGGAATGTCGGACACTGTACAGCCTTCGCAGCCGTGTGTACAATTAGTAGGTGAATATCTTATGATTGATGTCCGCCGTTACCTTTCGCAAACAATGATTCGCATGTTCCTCTATCATCTATCAACTCTCATTTGTTTTGTAATTCGCGAAACATCCGCACTTGCTCTTTGTTTTAAGCTAAAGCTTCATTATTTTCAAATTAAAATTTAATTTAGTAAGCAATCATTGGGCTCTTCTCGATGGAAAGTTGTTTTTTCGCATTGTGTCTGGAATTTCGCACGGTGAGGAGTGATAGGGTTTAATACTTTCTTCGGCCTTGTAACGAAATAAAGTCATTAAGTGAATCGGCAATTTTAACAGTTGATCTACGTGGTTTATTGCTCTTGTGGTTTTGATCATTGTTTGTGAGTGGTTGATTATTATTAAAGTGTTATACAACGTTTCAACATGCGATAGTTTTATGATAGAGTGCAGTAGTTTTCAACTATTTTTTATTTTTAATTAGTTTAGCAACCAAGATGTCAGTGGGTTACAGGTATTCGATTTTTTGATTAAATTCCAATATTTTTCTCCAATTTCAATGTCATATACAGTGTTGCCAACACTCTTTAAAAAGACGCGCTGAATTGATTAAAAAAAAGCGCTAGATTTGGATATTTTTTGAAAAAAAGCGCTGAATTTAAAAAATAATTGAAAGATTAGGTGATTATTTCTTTTAATTAAAAATTACCTAAAAAAATAATCTACAAATTTAGTAGTCAGATTTCTTTATCGTCAGAATCTTGTTCTTTTTGTACAATTTCCTGGCTTTCCTGCTGGGTAGAATGGGCGCTAGATTGGGCGCTAAGCGCTATATAATTTTGTTGGGAGTTGACACAGCCAAAAAAGCGTTAGATTTAGCGCCGAAAGCGCTAAGTTGGCATCAGTGGCATATATATCGTGCAGCTAAACTGCGTGTTGGCAAACGCAGTAGGTCCTGTACCTTGGTGTGGCGATGATATTCGTAAGGCAGCGGTCAGGGGTTTGTGGACTGACACGGGCTGATGATGATAGAACCACAGCACAGCTAGTGGCTTTGTATTCCCTTCTCTGTAGGTACACCATTCCCTTATAAGGAGCGTGACGCGATACACTCGAGAAAATTCGTACTTGCTGGCCGTTCAAGATTGCTATAATATTATGCAGTTGCACGACACTCTGGCCGGCAAAGTCATTATCAGAGGGCTATAAATTCAGACTCCAATACGTTTACCGTTAGCCTACAGATTGAATTGTTGTACCTAGACCTAGACCCTAGGCACAGTGTAGAGGCAGTAAGCAATCTGCAAACAACGATGCGTATGCGCACCAAATTTTTTATGTGGACGAGCGTTCCGTACGCAGTCAAAACATATTGTTTTGCCAATCTAAGAGTTGTAAATTTGGAAGACAAAATCGGTTCTTCACCTCGTGATCGGATCGGGTCGTGACCCCGCTGACTGGTTTGTTTAGTATCCAGCCTCTACACTTCTCCCAGTCGATGCTCTCTGGAGAGTATTGCTAAAAGACGATTGGTTATCAGTCACACTATATAAACAGACATCTAGATTTATTTAAAAGTCACAAACAAAATGCAAATTACGCACATAGGTAAATGCTTTCCACGACGACTTGGGTAATTATCAGGACGAAAAACGTGTGTCGCGTATTCCTGTCGTTGCGTTTTGTGATAGATGGTATACTGGTTTATACTGTGTTCTAGGTGTAGACCCAGTGTCCCACCCCATTTTATGGGTTAACTGTTAGAAAGTCAATGTTAGGACGGTTAGGTGTGTGGAAGTACTAGTTGTGTTAATGGTAAGATTATTTCATTTGTATCTCACATAATATATGTACTTCATCACACTGCAGTGGAATGATGCTTTGTAATTACAAAAACGGATAACTCACGTGTAAAAGCCGAGTAATGCTCGACATGTTTTGGACTAATCCGTAGTCCACACAACTTCACACTCACACTCAACTTCGCTTGGTCGAGATTCTGTATAGCGATAGTCAGACCTCGGATTCGGGTTTTATACGTGAGTTATCCGTTTTTGCAATTATGATTGAGTCTCACGGTAGTTTCATGTTGAAAATGATGGTTTGTCTTACCATTTTTTTTAGTTTCTCTCGATTGCTATTAAATCATTAGTTTATTTATTACTGCCCATAACCTGCGCAGTTCAATGTTGTGTGTGAAGTTTCCAATGCGCAAGGGGCCCAAGTGGGAACTATAGCTCAAGTCTCATTCTGAGATAAGGCTTGTGCCCAGCAGTGGGACGTATAGGCTGGAGATGGCTATTAAGAGTATGAACAACTCATTTATTGTTTCGGAAGGAAAGTTTTGGGGGAATAGTGGAATTTACGGAAAGATAAACACACTGAGGGTTGCAGGGTTAAACGAGATAAGTCGACCTAATTGTATGAATTTAAAATTTAGACCGGAAGGCTTATTGTCTAACTCGCTCGCGATCACCATCGTGTTCATTTTGACACTTCATGTATGGGCTGACAATTGACTTCGGAATCAGCTAGCTGTCACATTCATACAAGAACTGTCAACATGAACACGATGGCGATTGCGAGCGAGTTAGACAATAAGCCTGCATATTTTTTCATTCAACTTTTACATACATTGACAACTACACTCATCAAAAATGTACATACATACATACATATCGTCACGCCTTCTTTCCCACAGGGGTAGGCAGAGACTACTTTGTTCCACTTGCTACGATCCTGACATACCTCTTCCGCTTCTCTTCTTTTTTCTTTCTTTCGGATATTTTTTATCCTTATACAGTTTTGAACATTTCAATATTAGGCATATTACTACAGAGCCAAAACATCAAATTTGCCTAGGGATAGTGATTATCCCAAGGCTTTTTTGATGTGATCAATCTATCTCTTAACTGTAGGTAGTTGGATAAAAGAAAACACACAGCTTCTCATGTAATCGTCACCAACAACAATTATACAGGCGGATGTAAAGCTTTCGATTGATAAAAAGTTGTACCAAGTTTGGAAAAGTTGTAAGATCGGATTCGCTGTTACCATTATTGCACATTGTGAGCTTTTAATGCCTTTCGAAAACACATAATTGCAGATGTAATGATTATGGTAAGACTGTGCGAGATTTCGCGCATTTATTAATTACGTATAGGTTATGAAAACGTTTTATTATGTTGTTATTGTGTTCCAAGGTGTGCTATGTTTCTTAGCTTTGCAACATAACATTGTGCATCAGATGATGTTAAAATACGAACATTACCACACTCATTAGTTTGTAATTTGTTTTACTATGTACTTACTCAGAATATAGTGGTCCTTGAATGGATGTAATAATTGGCAGTGATTCGACAGATATAAAAATTAAAATAATTACATGTGGTCTTTGGATCTGTTAAACTCATTTGTAAAGTGACTCTTAATCCGAGGATTAGCTATGTCCAGCTCCACCTTCGAACGCTCATTTTGGTACCTGCGCGTGCGCAGCGGAAGCTGTAAAATTTACGACGCGAAATAGTTTCCTCCACCATTTGCGTTACAGCGTTTATGCGAAATTTATCTCCGTAACGTTGTAAAATGACGTAACTGTAATTTTAATGGCATTTAAGAAAGGTTCAACTCGCGTTGTGGCATTATTGCGTGTTTTTCAGATATCCTCGTAACATACAACAATTGGTACTTTAGTGTAAAAGTAGCCTCGGTCGCTTAAAATGCACTTTTTGGTTACATCTTATTTTAATTAACATTGTCTTTGGTCATAAAGATAAACATATACACTTCAGGAAGCATTTCTCGTTAGAACCCCACATAATACTATCACATTCGGCAATTGTTCGGCAATGTTTTAGATGTTTCTTTGTTACTAGTTTTATAATTTTCTTTGCCTGTTTTACTTCTGTGTAATTATTCTACGTTACGTTGTTAATTTTTGTACGATTACATTTTTTTACGTGAGCGGTCGTCCATATAAACATTCAAGATTAATCATCCGTTGGGTGCTATCGTTCTCAAAATCAGTAACATCTATTTCCATTAAACGACTAAGCCCATTAGTAAGATTAGTTCCTCATCTATCAAATGTCAAAGATGCAGGCGGCAAATCGTAAACCGTTTCTATTTCGAGTTCCCTAAGTATTCCCGGAAAGAGATCGATTTACCAAAAAAACAAGCAGTTAAGAGCCGGACGACTTGTCAGGCAGGCTACCCGGTAGCCGGTCCGGTAGACGGCGGGATAAATAAACCGGTTTTAGCTCAAAGATGCACCTGTTGAGCTGCCTCTAAAACGACTTTATGGTCCTTATAAAAGTGGTGCGTTTTGTTTTTGTTTTTGACGCAGTACGGTGCTTTGAGAATCCGTTGACAAGTAATGTATACATGACGGAATCAATGCAAGAATGCCACTGTCTTGTGGCAGCTTTTATAAAATGGCTTACAAATCTTACAATGTGAAAATATATACATAACAGTCATGTGTTATTTACTAACCAATTAGTTAGTTAGGTGACTCTATATTCTAGTTGGTATCGACAAATTACAAAGGCATTTGATGATTGTAGTTAGGTATGATATTAATGATCACGAGATCTCAGAACTTGTCACCACGTCATATTTTTTTGAGTCAGCAATCAGGAACAAACGACATAAGGTAAATCGAATTCCATAATGTTCAAAAACACTAATGTCATTTTCTTTGACGAAGTTCTACATTGTATCAAACTTAATGCCCAAATGATACCCAATAGTACGTCCGTGTACAACGTAATTCTGAATTAGTATCTCTGAAATGATCATCGACAGTATCAACACCACTGTCACCAGAACTATGATTAAAGAGACACAAAGTGCTGTTAAGTGACAGTCGGCCACTGATGGTGAAAGTTGATCGCGATCCATCACCAGTGATGATAATGGGCGCTGAGCAATCGATCGTCACGGGGGTCTTGGTTCGGGTGAGAAATCGGTTCGATCTGATATAGTTTGGTGACGTAATGCTCAAGATTTAACTTACGACTCGTTAGAAGTGATTGATTGATTCGAAGGGTGCTATTTGATGCAAATGAAGTTAAATATGAAAACAATCACTCACCCCATTACCATTATTCTCATACTCATTAACGCCCCAAACTCTCCGATCTAGGAATCTGATTTTTTTTATAAAATATAGGCTCCTTTTATTATGTTAGACAAAAAATAAGGACTTATTTGTGGAATTCTTACGGCAAAGGGAGTTCTGCATGGATTCGAAGGTCAATATTGTCGCTTATCGCAGAGAAGCTGGTTGTTTTGAAATTCACGATCGTACATTAACTAGTATCACGATTATATTCACCGTCTTATAAGCCAAATAAGCCATAAACAGACGTAAGATAACTAGCTATTTTATGCTGAATAAGCTTGCGTTTGACCACAATCACGCCAGATAGCAACCGAAGATGGGGTCTAAGCACACAAGCCAATATGTGCTTATCCACTAGAGGCAGCCTCTGGTCGGGCGGCTGCCTTGAACCGAGGCCGCGCAAGTGGAGACGCTGCCTCAACGTCTCAGACAGCGTCTCCATTTGCGCGGCCTCGGAGCGAGGCAGTCGCTCGACCCCAGGCTGCCTCTAGTGGATAAGCATAAGCACCTTAGCAAGGGCCCTACGAAGATGGTCAGATTGCAACGTTTACGGAACACAGTATTACACACAACTACCTACATACAGGCGATGGGAATGGGACACGCTTATGTTGGAGATGCTTAAATATTTTACACAACCAGACAAAAACTATGGGTGATATTTCCACAAGCTAATCTAGCTGAATGTTACAAATGTTACAATCGCACTTTAGTGTAGCACTGTGAAACATGAAAACGGTGCAGCGGTGTACGTTGCTTTCCATTCTATCGCCATCGTACAAGTAGGTACTCCCTTGTGAAACAACCGTATAACACCCGTGGAGGCGACAGTGGAAACAATCGATTTCAGGTACTAGTGAAAGTGTAGGGTCGATGTTTCTAATGTTATTTGAAAAGCAAAATATGTATTTGGGAGTTTATTTAAATACAATGAGCGTTTTGACACACTTTTTACACGTGGTAGTAAGTAGCTGGTTAATTACCTTGACGATGTAACAAGGTAAACTTTGATATTGTGTTGTTTCCTAAAATGCCTACAAAGATTGTTATCATAGAATCGAACAGGTTTATCCTTTACTTTCGTTTGTTCACAATCAGCGGGTACTCCATTAATTAATTGATTGATTGAATCAAGCTTTACTTAGCGGAGGTCTATATTAATTAACAAAAAAAATAACGTTCTTTGTCTACTAACAATATATCATCTCAAGGAACGTAGGGTGACCATACAATTAGTCTACATAATGCTTTATCAATCACTTTATTATTATTTAAATAATTTAAAAAACATTATTTATTTTTGCCCACACACGTATACTAATTCAATGTCACCGTGTAGTGATGAATTTATTGTAACCGTCTCTTTTCCTCGTTTCAGGATTAACCCGGCGCAGCGATCAAAAAGCCGTGGTAGCCTAGTGGTTTGACCTGTGGCCTCTCAAGCAGAGTGTCGTGGGTTCAAATCCCGGGCTCGCACCTCTGAGTTTTTCGGAATTTATGTGCGAAAATTACATTTGTAATTTGCTATGAGCTTTTCGGTGAAGGAAAACATCGTGAGGAAACCTGCACACATCTGCGAAGAAATTCAATGGTGTGTGTTAAGTTCCCAATCCGCACTGGGCGCGCGTGGGAACTATAGCCCAAACCCTCCAATACACGGAGGAGGCCTATGCCATGAGGCACGCCGAATTTCGCGACAGCTTAAAAAATAAATACAAAAATAAATACAAAAATAAACGACACTAACAACAACAACAACAAAACATGTATTTACTGAAATTGAAGCGAATTCGGAATAAAAAGGCTTATAAATAAATAAAAAAAACGTATACTAATTCAATGTCACCGTGTAGTGATGAATTTATTGTAACCGTCTCTTTTCCTCGTTTCAGGATTAACCCGGCGCAGCGATCAGCAGAGCCGGCCGAGCTGCGAGCGCGCACCATGTGACCACCGACCGACCGACCAAAACGACGCCCGCGCATATTCATGAGTCCCCGACTACATGATTCAACGCACCTATTTATTGTACTTAATTTAATATAAACGAATCTAGTCGCCATAACACTTTTAACGAAGCAATTTAGATTAAAGGATATCAATTTTTATACTAGTACAAAGATTGAAGAATTGAGACAGTACAAACGGGGGACGCTAATGTTGATTTAACAATAAATTGATTCGATTAGAAGTTCCCTGGAAATCAGTCAAGATGTCAGCAAGTGAGTATAACATTTAATTTTTTTTTTATTACATACTTATCTAAAATATAATTTTGTATTTCGTTTCATGTCGAATAGAGAGATTAGTTCCCAGTCTGCACTGGGCTCGCGTGCGAATGCCCTAGCCCTTTAATTCTGAGAGGAAGCCTTTGTCTACAAGTGAGGCGTTTATAGGCTGGAGATGACGATGAGAAAGGTTAACGAATTGGATTACGACTTGCTTGGAAAGTCATTATGCCAAAATGACCAAGGATCGAGTTCAAAAAGTATTGAAATAGTTTTTTTTGTGGTATATCATAAGTATAAGTTTGAGTATAAATCCGTCGAAACTTTGGTTAGTTTATATAACGACAAATGTTCCTAAAATGGAGTCGATATTTCCAACCTTTTGCAATTCACTGTCTTCTTGTCACTATTGATCACCACAACGCATTCCACTATAACGTATCATGATAATGGCACATTTACCAGCCGCCTGGATGTTTGTGGTGGACTGTAATGACTGCGTTTACACTCTTGCCAGCATAAAGTACTTTCTTACATGCCGCGATAACCTACTGCTCTTATTATGCTATGAGTTATGAGATATGAGTACCTAATAGTAGTTAGAGTAATAGTATTACTCCAATTTTTTTTAATATTTTTTTTTCTTCTATAGTTATGGTTATATATCCCAGTGGATTATTGTTAGGGGGTATCTGATACACCCTGTAGATCTGAATAGAATATGCAATAATATAATAATATAATGTCTCTTTTTTTCTCTCTCACACCGGTCTCGGCTTACCAATCGCACAAGCGATGAGTGAGTGCAATTTGATGATCGCTAGTCTATCTAGCCACTAGAATTACATATTAGCGAGTGTACAAAAGTCATCGTATTTCAGCATGAAATGGAATAAAACTACCGTGAGACAGACATAATTATTACACGTGTTCCCAGGCCAAACCGGGATTCCTTATCAAGGAGATCTCGTACCGACAGTCAGTCATGGGGCTCATAGGGCTTCCAATATTCGACCATTTAAATTATTCGAATAAAGATTTAATAAAAACATTAAAAACTACAGAATCAGCTGTGTAATCACGTAATCAGTTTAAAATATCACTTAGCAATAAAAAAACAAAACAGTTATTATAATTTTAATTTAAAAAAAAACAACCGAATTGAGAACCTCCCCTCCTTTTTTTTTGAAGTCGGTTAAAAATCAAAGGGATCAACGCAAACATAGAGAGTTACCTAATTCACCTAATAATCTAAATATTATCAAAATCACATTTTCAGTCTTCAAAAATCAACTAAAATTAAAGAAGAACAGTACTGTTAACTACTACCGTACGTACCGACTTAATTTACACGATAATACTGCAATACTTAAATCAAATCGCTACCGGCGTAAACATTTTACTAACATAAAATCGAATATCGAATATTCGAATACCATGCCTCCAAATATTCGAATATGAAAATTAGCCGAATATTCGCCGAATTGGAAGCCCTTGGCTCAGCTTAATGAGGAACCATATAATACAATACAATAATTGTTTATTGAACACCACACATAACATTCAAAACAGGAAAAAAGGTATACAGAAGTAATAAGGTGTAAGGGTGAAGCAATCAAAAGCGGACATTTTGACAACTTATTTATTCAAATCTTCCGTCTTACTCTAACACAGTACTTCGATTCTATCTAGCTATCTCTTTTGCCCTTAGGGTCCTTACATGCCCTTTAAAATTTCGAATTTAGTTCGAGTTTAGTTCATGGCCAATTTTAGAGAAATATATCACTTTAACATTTTTAATAATTGTTTTTGTCGCAGCGCCATGTAAGGGTGAAGCAATCAAAAGCGGACATTTTGACAACTTATTTATTCAAATCTTCCGTCTTACTCTAACACAGTACTTCGATTCTATCTAGCTATCTCTTTTGCCCTTAGGGTCCTTACAAAGGTAAGGTAACAATAGGCGACGGTAGTAGTTAACCATGTAAGGTTCGAAACTACTACAGACTACAAATAAGTGACGCGTGTTCATTTAATAATTTGGCCTAGAGCTACTTAAACTGGGTGATACTTTAGATAAGTTATGTTACGTACGTTTCACGGTCGCTCTATAGTCTGGCAGCTAAACCACTGCAGCCAGATGACACTTCCAAATGTCATTTTACGAAATAATGATACCACATTTATTTCACTAGTGCTCGACTAAGGTCACGTAATGAATGATTTGATTATTGAACGAACGAAATATTTTATGAATGTCACATTCGTAGTTTAGTATATTTCAAAATAAGCTCGATACTTTTGAGGCATTCAAGGTTCATATTAACATAGTAGATAAAATGTGCGATGACTTTGTAATAAACGTAAATAGTGACAGCAGCAGTGAAACTGATTCGGAATAATTTAAGGTTTTAAGTAAAAGTACAAAGGTAGAAAAAAATATTAATGTGATAATTGTTGTTTTATTTATGGCAAAATGGGGAATGAGTTGAAAACTGGTAACTGATTTGACAAGCTTCCGCACATTTCCAAATCGCGCTCTTACACTACTAACTAGAAAACATCCAAAAAAACCTTATTGAACAAACTATTTTATTAAAATACGCTTTGAAAATTCTCATTTATGACGCAAATTAATTTAATTACATCGTTCATTCTTTCATTCACTCACTAAGTCACATCACTATTTAATATTTGCCAAAAACTGACAACACTGAAAGTGTCATCTGGCTGCAGTGGTTTATCTGCCAGACTATAGGCGCAGGATTCTTACGATGTGTGGTCCACAGGTTTCGAGCACTCCGCAATGAAGAGCAGCTTCTCCCTGTCGTCGCTGCGCAGTGCGCCCGCGCCGCCGGCGCGCTTCGACCACCTCGAACGACCCTACCACAGCCTCACCAAAAAGAGGTCAGCTGAATCGAATACACCCTAGAGAAAAGTTACACATCACGGTTCATAATCATAACACTTTCGTCATAAATCCTCTCGCTCATCCTTTAAATTATGTAAAATTCTAAGCTCAATGTACACATTTTTGTATAGAATAAGGGGTATTATGTTATCAAATAAACCTGAGGCAATATTTTGTACATAATTTTGCTGATATTTTATCTCCAGTTCCTTTATTTACGATGATAGTTAAAAAATAACAAAAATGAGAAGTTTTCAGGTTAGAATTTTGTTTACCAAATAGTACAGTTAAGAATGAAAACAACTTAGTTCGAAGACTTTTCAGGATTGTGTAAGGTCTCCTAATGTGATTAGGGTCTCCTAAAGATTTTTCGCTCTTATCTCTAAACCTTAAACTTAGAAGAATCCTCATGGCATGGCTCAAGAACCTAAGGATATGGTTCAGGATGAGCACTAGATCCCTGTCTCGACCATCTGTCTCCAGGGTCAGGATAGCTATAATGATTGCCGACCTCCGGATATAGGCGATGGCAAGAAGAACTCTAAACCCTTTACCGACTTTACTAGAGCAGATTAGGCTGTTTGAAAGTGCATCACCAATGGTTTAGTTAGGGTGAAATGCTTCTCCTGCTAATAATTTCATGACGTAGCTGTAAATAGTGGAAATCACAGGTCACGAGCCAGGTAACAAGTGCAGATTTCTCTGCTAAGATAATGAACATGAATAAGTTGAGATAGATGGCACCACACGCCCTATAATGGCGCATGGAAGCGTTAAAGTTTTTCAAAGGTTTGGTCGGGAGTCCCGGTGGTCTAATTGGGAGGACGCTTGGTGCGTATAGCCTATAGATAGTTGAAGCGCGGGTTCAAATCCAGTCCGGCAGATAAACTTTTTTGTTTATTTATAATGATGACAAAATATTGTTATCAATAAAATTTCGTTGATATTCCAGAAAGGAGCCGTGCCGCGAGGCTTGGCGTCGCAGCTGGGGCTCAGCGGCGAGCGGAGGCAGCGCCGGCGACGACCTGTGGCCGCTGTTGCAGCACCACTATGACTACATCATGGACAACCACCTCATTGACACCTGCAAGGTACTGTAAAGCTGCCTTGAGGAGGCTTTTGCTAAAACGGGTCAGTGTAGCTTGTACGGAGCTCGTTGTAACCTAACCAAACTGTAGGCATAGGACCGATTTATTAAAAATGCCTTTGTTCAACAGTGGACGTCTTCAGGCTGATGATGATGATGATGATTAAAAATGCAATATTACGGTATTTTTTTTTTATGTGAATAGGAAGCTAAAGAGCAAGTGGGTCACCTGATGGTAAGCGATCACCACTGCCCATAGACACCCGCAACTCTAGAGGGATTGCAGATGCGTTGCCAACCTAGAGGACTAAGATGAAATACCTCTTGTGCCCGTAATTTCCCCGGCTGTCTTACTCTCCACACCGGAACACAACTGTGCAAGCACTGCTGCTTAGAGGCAGGATTAGCGAGTAAGATGGTGGTAGCGATCCGGACGGACCTTGCACAAGGCCCTACCACCCGCAATTCTTTGTTTATTCAGCTTTATAAATTGAACGATTAAAATACATAGGAAACGGATTGGTTCCCGGTCCAAGCTGATCTGAACCCCGACCTCGAGTTCTTGGAAGCATACAAACGTCAAATCGAACGAACGCTCGATTTATGAACTTCGGGTGTAGGCCTGTCAGTCCGAAAACCTACACTAGCTAACTCTACAGTACATACAGCATGTAGTGCAGGTTCTACGGCTCTAGCCTACTTACCTACGTTAGTTAGTTTAGTTACTTTCATTACCTTATCCTTACCTTACCTTATCTTATTAACTTCAATCACTGGTCTACAGGAACTCGGCCACTTTATCCAAGCATTTATGTCTTGATACTTGGTAGACCTCTTTACCCTTAAAACAGTTTAAGTATAGCAGTAGTAAGTGCATCTTCTTCCTTGCCGGTATCACTCTTGACAGAGTGGTCGTGGTCATCACTTCAGGTATTGGTGGCAATCTAGGTAGTAGGGGAGAACGGGGCTGAAAGTGCCGGGGGTAAGTTGTTCCGATGAGAATAGAAACGCAAGTAAAAAACCGATCGATTCGTGTAATGTTTGTCGTGAAACGTTATGGCACTATGTCGTTGTAAGAGCCGTTTCAGTTGCTTCCATTATAGTAGAATAGTAGTTAGGGAAGAAAAAACGAAATCGACGGAACAACTTACCCCGCAAAAAAATGTATTTTTGTCTTTGATTTTTTTTGTTAACTATGATAGTACATAAAAAATAATCACATATTTTGAGGGACTAAAAACACTCTTTCAGCATGAGTGAACTAAGATTTAATTTTTGAAGCATAAGTTTAGTTTTTGAAACGACGGAACAACCAGCCCCATAGCGGGGTTAGTTGTTCCGTTCCGATCGATACCCATGAAAAATGTTTTAGTAGGAAAACTGTTTAACGATGCACAAAACAATATCACTATTCAGAAACATCAATAATTATTCTTTAAATATATGCACAAGCCACACAATATTTACACTATTTTCATAGCTAAATTTTCTATCACAACAATTATTTTGACACTTTCAGCCCCACTCTCCCCTAAGTGTTACAGTTAGTTGCTTTAAAATTATTGTAACTGTATAATTTCCCTTCCAGGAAGCGAACGGCGAGCTATTATCCAACACAGCGGTGGCATCTCCGCGCCCTCTGAACCCGACAGCCGGCTTCAACCGGCAGTGGTCGCTCAACCAGCTCGTGGCGGAATTCAACGAGCTGTGCCAGTGGCTGTCGCAGGTCCAAGAGGAGATCTACTCTAGTCCCGAGAACCTTAGCAGCAGGAAGCTGAGGACGGTAGGTATTCCAATAATCTAACCTGCTGCGCGAGGTACTGCACGAGGGCACTGCGCACGCTCAACCGGTAGGCTTATGGTCTAACTCGCTCGCAATCGCCATCGTGTTCATTTTGACAGTCATGTATGGGCTGACAATTGGCATCGGAATCAGCTAGCTGTCACATTCATACAAGAACTGTCAAAATGAACACAATGGCGAGCGCGAGCGAGTTAGACAATAAGCCTACGAAATGTCACTCAGTAGCGTAACTACAACGTCAGGGGCCCGCGGCAAATTTATCAAATGGGATCCTTCCTCACTATAAAGAATCATCATCTTCCCTTCTGTACCCAAGGCCAAGCCAGTTCGGGGCCCCTTAGAGCTGGGGGCCCCTGGCATTTTGCCCCCCTATAGTTACGCCACTCTAGTCGATGTTTTCTGTTGCTCGCCCTATGAATTCACAAAAGGTCACCTTACCTATTTGTATTGTGTTATTACGAATGAAATTAGTTTTAAAATTTAATGTGTAAATTATCTACACTGTGAAATGATGTGCTACTCCTTTATCGTATTGGGTAACTGTAATGATAGATGTATGTGATTATTAAATAAATAAATAATCAGTAGGATTTTGAAATCAATGCCATGAAAATGACATTCGAAATTACACCGGGAATGCAAAATTTTAATTTCTATAAAAACTAAAAAAGAGACATATCTTAATTTCTGATACTCCACTCTTACCTTAAGTCATATACAAGATACTTTTTAAAATTTTTGAACGGTATTTTCAATTTTCAGAGCCATCAAGATCAAGAGAATACTTTATTGCGAGATTTCCATTAATTTTACGAATGCCCAATGCAAGGCCTAGAATCATAAAAGTACGATAATTAATGCAAATACAAATTAATGCTGCGAAGAGGGAAGGATGAGGCCTTTTTGGACTGTTTTTCCGCGTTTTCGATGATGTAACTTGTTGCAAGGTTGCTCTAAGTAGGCCAGAATTTATTCCACACGGGTGAATACGTCGGGAAGAGTTTACTGATGTGATAACTGATAACCGTCTTATAAATCGATGAACACCGTCTGCACGCACTAAAAAGTGTCAAGTTGTCGCGTTCCGCGTGACGTCAGAGCTAGCAGTTTTCATCAATGTTTCTGATGTTATCACGTAAAACTATCGTCCGTAAACCAACTTTACAGACACTATAGGATTCTTTTTAAATGCATTTGTTGCTGTTTCAGAGCCGCATGGCCGAACTGGTGTCGGTGGAGCCGAGGCGCGCCAAGTTCATAGAGCAGGCCTCCGCCATCCTAGAACGTATTCCCGAGGCCAACGCAGAGGTAAGATGCAGATATCTTTGGTGCAACACTTCAAGCACTAACTAAGCCTTTGGCATTATGTGCGGTTTCCTAGATACTGAAGGATGTGAGCATTTTTTATCTCATGGCTGGGGCGTGGTGGGTTACCGGCCATTTAAGAAAAGAGTGTGCTTATTTTTTGGAATACACCGCGGCGGGCTTGTACCATCAGCCAAATATGTGGTCTACCAGCCTAAGGTTAAAATTCCTTTGCACGTCACAAAACATAATGTCGATAAGACAGGCCGTCAACTTGAAAGTTCGACTTTAGCGACATTTTCATTTGATAGGAAGTTGGATGAAAAGCGGTAGACCACTTATTTGGGCCACCGTACAAGTAACTAAGACTTGGCATCTGCGAATACCCTGTTAGTAGATAATATATCAGGCAATGCACGTGCATATGCTGACTCCTTTATTAATTTTGTGTGTATTTTTGTATCTTCCAGGTGACATGGCGTGTCGATCACTTGAACGCCAAATGGGAAGGCCTACGCTTGTTGCTAAGTCCGGAGCAGCGCCCTCGGGACGGCGACGGAGCTGACACAGTCGGTTAGTAAGCAAAATAAGCATTTATTTTATCTATTACGTAAGTATTATAATAACTAAACTAAGTAAATTTAAAATAAACCAGAAGTGCCGCGTTCACGCTGCAGGTACAGCACCATCTATTGAGGTCTTTTAAAACTAATCTAATAGGTTATAACCGCCATCTAGCGGCCAGTAGATGATCTTCTTTGCTCTTGTAGTATGTCTTCATTCGCATCAAATAGTTTTCCTATTGTACGCTAGATGTCAGGCTTCTTCAGTTGTTAACCGTATTGACGGAGTAGTTTCGCATTGTTACAATAGATGGCGTTGTTCGTGCTGACAATGATTTTCTGAATTGGCGTGCTTATACATTTTCCTAAAAAAACCCATTATTTATTTTCCTTTTCTGTGTAAAAAAAAACATGAACAATGTAACTAATTACTTGCTTGGATTGGACAACAGTTTTTTTTAAAAATACGTATTTATGAGGATTTAAATTAGGCATTCAATCATAATTAGTACACCTACTTACAAGAAGGATACTCCCCTTTCAGAGTTGTAAACTAAAGATAAGTTTATTTGCACTATGCAATGCAATATCATAAAAAAAATAGCGATTTTCTCTGAATCTCTAAAATGCGTAGAGTTCAAATGGGTAGCTGCATATTCCCAATTGTTTTTACTTAGTAAATATCAACATTATTTCGTGTCAGCACTTCACCAACACGTATTGTCGGTAGACACATCCCACGAGTTGCGTTGCCTGCGTCGCTGGCTCCACGTCATGGAAGGCCGATTGCCGCCGCCGTCGCTCGCGCAGGCGCGCGCAGCCTCCTACCACGAGCTACTGAGAAAGCTGAGGGAGCATCAGGTAAGATACATACATAATTCACGTCTCGGATAGACAGAGCTTTTTCTTATGGTGTGGAAATGCGCCTTATGCATCCGCCCAGTACGGGGTTAACGGGGGTATGTGGGGCTCTCCCGCGACGGCAGGCATGCCCACTAAAAACCACACGGATACCCTATTCGGTCGAATGTGAGGCGTTACGGAAGCACACGGTGTCACCGCGACGCCCCACGACCACCCCGGGATGGGGTTCCCTCTTCGCGGCACCTGTGCAATGCTGGTTTTGGAATTCCCGCCTTCCCCCGTTGGTGCCGCTAGGGTAATAAGACTTAAAGAACAGCATGATTGTAGGCGTATAGTCGGAAAGGAGAATCAGAATAGTGATGGCTAGATTGGCTAGCCGCATCGCCTATAACATGATTTCTAAGATTTTGAGCAACTGGCATATTCTAGGTTTTTTTCTTTGCTTCAAAACCAGCATGGAAGTTAAGATACAGTGCGATAGTATTTAAAACGATCTTCGGATCTGTCTTGCTTTCTCACTCACTCTTATAGAGTTGATACTTGAACTTGAGTCGGCCATGAAACCCTAATGTCGTTTTGGGAGCTTACGACCTGTAGCTTGCATAGTGTAGCTTATTATAGACAACTAAGATCATCACAACACTTTTATTAGAGTATTACTGACAAATAATCAGTAAAGGTATTTTCTTAAAAATAAACGAGCAAAAAGTAATCCACGATTTGTTTGAAATGGGATTAGATTAGAACTAGGTAAACATATTGAAGTTTTACAGTTATTTTCTAAAATAAGCTGTTTTAAGTACTTAAGTAAGTGAATGCTTTACCGTATAAAATAAAGAAGCAAACACAATTAACTAAAAATATAAGATAGGCAAACTTGTCCCTAGGATCTCTATCACATTTATTTTATAGTGAACCCCTCGTCTGTTTTAATACAAACAAATTCTGCTGATTTAAATAAAAAATACAAAAAGATAGCCTTAAATTGAGCACGGATCCGTGTCTTAAGCATACGACGGGTTAATAAGAAGTTACGAAAGCGTTACGTAGGTGTTTTTTACTATTATGTATCATATTGTCCATTCGAATGCTATAAGCTTTTCACGACCGCTTTGTAGTAATTACTAGTGCCATCTAGTGTCGAATAGCAGAACTTGACACATAAACAACTTACTTGAAATGCTTCTCTGTTTGTTTACTCTGACTCGAAAAGTTGTGTTGCCTCTTTATCGACAGTATCGATGGATTGTGAGATTTATGAGGATATGGCGTGGTAAAAGAATAATAAAAAAAACTTGCAAGGCGTAAGATCGTCGTTATAACATTTCAAAACTCATTATATTAGAAAGAGTTATGCTCATGATTGCCTTCACCAAGTCTAATTATTTTAACTACTTAGTTACGATTATAACATACCTATGGGAAAGAGGCGTGACGATATGTATGTATGTATAACATACCTAACCTTTAGCATAATCATGAATATTTATACAACTGCATTAATTATGCAAAGAAAATGCTTGCCCTTTCGCCTCTAATGAGGCATTAAGTTTTAACAGGCATCCATCAAAAATAAATCAAAGACCCTTTTGAACCCAATCAAGAAAATAAATCGACTGCTTACTTTTATATCCACCAGTAATTAAAATTTCCTACTAAACAACCTTAGCAAATACACACAAAAGTTCAAACATGCGAACAGGGGCCTTACCATGACGTCCTAATTCCGATTCAGTTCAAGTTTTAGCTGTCACTTTTAGTATGAATCTGACAGCGAGCGAACCTAAACTGAATCGCATTAAGACGTCATGGTAAGGCCCCAGGAAGTAGATATAGAGCGACCGCTTAAACGAGTCCTCGCCAACGCGATGCAGGGGCGCGGGGGGCAGGGGCCCTACCCGCCTGCACTGAGAGAGGTCTCCTTTGTCGTCCCACCCCGGGCCCCTGTGCCGCGCGGGCGAGAACTCAGTTAAGCGGTCGGTCTGTAGCAGGCAAGTGTGAGGCCTGAGTGGACGCTCGAAGCGGTGCGTACAGCGTGGCGGGCAGCGGAAAAGAACTCAGTGCAGTGTGCACTCAGGACGCCCGCATACATTTGATTGTGTTTTTTGATGTAGAAACTTCTTTAGCGGCGTTGAGCACTTTTTGGGATGGGTAAAAATACTAAAAATGTTAAAGTCGCGTCAGGCGTAAGACGGAGGGAGAGTTTTAAGTACCAGGGTATCAGGATCCTAAGAGCTTATTTTGAAATACGAATGAAGCTAAAGTCGCGTTCGATTTTTGTAGTGTAGGTAGGTACGTTAATTTCGTCGCTTTAACGTATGTGCGTTTGGCCTAGTGGTATAAGGTGTGGAATAATAGTGAGTTCTCTCAAGTGACCGCAGTTCGAATCTCGTGTACAAAAAGTGTTTTTTTTTCTTCTTTTCTTTTTGCGCGAGTGTGCGTGTGTGTAGTTCTCACATCTGCCTGCACTCCCGGAGTGCTACCCGGTGTTTTTATAGATAACTGACACTAGATAACTGGAACTTAACAGAGACTGATGAAACAGGCCCTTAGAGCAACCTCCAAAACTTCGTCAAATTACGCACCAATAAATTTCGATATCGAATAAATCAACGATTCGATCCACTGTACGTTATCCATTGCGGAGCTGGATCGTGACGCGCGGCGCTCGGTCTAATGATCTCTGTAAATCACAGGCGATGGAGCCGATGCCCTTAATTAGGTTTGACAGTTCGTGAGTGAGAGCGCATTGTGTTTTACGCGGGCACAATAGTAACACTAACACAAAAGGGCATATGTGCCGCCATTTTGAAGGTAACATGCGATGTTTTGGAACGTGGATTTAGCGCTCTCTCTGTGACAATGTATAGAGGGATGCAGCGTGGAAAGTTTTAAGTGGAACATAGGCCTATGCAATTGAGTTGTGTACGATCGACACGACAATGGGGAAATGTAGTTGATGTTAAATTTACAGGGCAATGACCCGAGTAGGCTATACAATACAATACAAATACTCTTTATTGAACACCACAAATCAGTACAAAACAATACAGAAACAAAGTATACAATAAGCGGTCAAGGGAACCCCTGCTTTGAGGGCACACTACACTATACTACGCTTGCCGATCCGCGGTCCATCAAGAACTCGTTAATCGTCACTCGTCAAATTGCCAGGCGATTTTGGCAATTTTGGTCCTCCCCCTCGCCTTATGGGAAGGCTTGAGAATTGACTCTAGTCAACTAAGGTAAAGGCATACAGTCTTTTTTTCAATTGTGTTACTTTATTTGATTTTATTTATTCATGGTCACCGACTTATTTAAGTGAGTGGCTGACTTCCTTGCGTCTTGCTTTATCCATTTAAAAATAGATCCACGTTGAAATTCTTATGTGGAATATTGTGGCACAAAATACATATTCTATAAGTATCTAAATCACTAAAGAAAATAAATTAATCTATGTCAATATTAAACTGTTACAAAACTAGCTATTGTGGGTAAACTTACAGCTAGCCTCAAGTATTATTTGACAACGTAAGTACCATAAACAACCATAATCAACAATCCAACGACTATCCGCGTCCCAGCGCAGTTTACGATCCATGATCTCAAAGTTTATAGGGCCCGCATTATAAAGCCATAAATAACATAGCAATAGGACACTTTCGTAAAGATCGCCCTATCGCCTTATCGATATTGGCGCACAAATTACCCCCCAACCAATACATTCTAACAAGTTTTGTTGAACCTTAATGTTATTGTGCAAAGTTCAAGATAGTTGATATGCCGAGTCGACTTATCGCGTAGTGCAGGCCTAGGTATATCGATGAAATATCGATATCTAATGATCTAAAAAACGACCATGTAGAGGGAAAGTCGAAAGTGGAATAGGTAATTGTGCTCTAAATGCGTATTTTATAATTTTAGTTAATTCCTCAAATCCTATTAATATTATAAATTCGAAAGATTGTGAGGATGGATGGATGGATGTGAGTGTGTATGTTTGTTCCTTCTTCACGCTGAAACTACTGGATGGATTTGGATGAAATTTGGAAAGGAGATAGCTGGTACCTTAGATTAACACATAGACTACTTTTTATCCCGGAAGATTGCATAGTTCCCGCGGGATAGCGATAAACATGCGAAAGATCAGAGCTGTCTAATGTAAGTCTATTTCTACGCGGACGAAGTCGCGGGCAGAAGCTAGTTTACAATACAATACACTTTATTGAACACCACATATTTATAACAATCAGTAGAGGTAATAAGGTAACAATAGGCGGCCTAGAAGGAGGCGGTTTTAAAAGGGATTCGATGTATCAAGTGTGATAAAAATTGACTTGACATGACGTGTAACGAATATATTACAGTACATAAAAAAATACCTTAGCACCCTGACCTGTAGGCTTATTGTCTAACTCGCTCGCAATCGCCATCGTGTTCACTTTGACAGTTCTTGTATTAATGTGACAGCTAGCTGATTGCGATGCCAATTGTCAGCCCATACATGAACTGTCAAAATAAACACGATAGCGATTGCGAGCCTACAGATCTCTGAAGGACCGAAAATCATCCTGCCTATGCCGCAGTGACACGACTTCAGCGATAGACTTCAAACGCTTTACAGCTTCCTTGGTTGCTATTACGCTCAATGTGGCAATACTCTCATCCTTCTGGGCACTCTCCTCACTGGCGGATAGATTTTTTTCATTTAGTTTAAGTTACTTTTAGCTAGTTAGGTTCTTGTGAAGTGTGAATTTTCTTAATACCCTGTAAAAATAAATGTCATAAACCCAAAAGAATTATAAGAATTGTATTATCGATATTCTTGTCTCCACTATCGATATTTAGTTTAAATGTCAATACGATAGACGTCGATATTTTACGCCAACTCGCCCATTCCTAGTATTGCAGCTGATTGACTAATGCGAGGCATCTATTTCGCGCAGTTTTCCGACTTGGTCGCACGATGTCAGAATTAACCTCTTCTGGTTCGTGGACGTTAGTTATTTCATGGGTTACGATATTTGTAACTAATTATGCAATGAGTAAGTTATAGAAAAGGAGGGACCGGAAGAATTTTGATAAATGTTTGCCCATTTCTATGTTACTTAACAAATTTTAATTCTATGGTTGTTTTTGTTTCTTAGATTAGCGTTTGATTGTATGTCACAGCCTGTTACAAACTGGCTGGAAAATAACAGGCAATTGAGTAACTTAAACAGAGAGGTATTTAAATACCTCTACTTAAGTTACTCAATTTCCAGAACGGTACTAACATTTTTTCAATTCAAGAACTGATTTTTGAAAGTACCTACCATCCGAAAACGAAAAATTATGCTAAATTGGAAATGACAGATCAGAAAACAATTATAAGCTCTAGTTAATCTTGCCTAACTAGTCGCACATTTAATCTGAACTGTAGTTTTGTAGCAAACACACATTTTACCATTTCCGTTCAAAAATCGGACTCCAGTTTTATATCCAGAATCCAGATCCTCTTCAGGTCAGAACTTAGGACCGTAAAGTATTAGAAAAAAATATTTTGAATGACGGCCCGTGCATGCGATGCGATTAAGAACCATAGATACAACGAATATTTCTTCTAACACTATAAATAAACCTTAACCAACGTAACATCAAAGAAACGAAATATTCTACCCCGTTTCCGTTCCAAGACTTCCTTATGTGGAAAACTTATAAACTGTTACTTTATAAATATTTCTTAATTACGCGCTACATATTAACGGCCGAACGCCCATATTCGGCCGTAGAACTGCTTTTATGATTTATTTTAATTTCATAATGTTTGCAATTAAAATTTTAATATCTTTTTTACATGAGCGTGTACTAAAATGCATGTAATATTGATTTAATTATTGTTTATGAACGCTATGCTTCTAATTAGTAATTTAGTTTTATTGTTCCGGTTATAAAGCTATCTAAATTTTGTCTGTGTGAATATACATATCTCTAAACAAACAAAACAATACCACGGTTCATGACACTTTTAATCCTAACATAATGGATATTATAACATAGTAGGCAAAGGAATACTCAACGATGTTTCGTCGCAACAATATTAGTGTCAATTGTCAAAAACTAGATCCTCACTCAACGCTCTACTTGTAGACAAGTTGAGCGTTGAACTATAAGACGAATTTGAGCACCGACCGTCTAAGTGTTAATAATCAAAGCTTCTCATGAACGATTGCAAAATTTTCTGCCACGAAAGGTGAAGCCGCGGGCATAAGTTAAATAAATAACTGAGGGCTAAGAAACTCCATCAGAAGCAGGAATTATACAAACCGCGGTCAATTTTCGTTTTTCCTTCCGTCTAGTCCAGTGTCCATTCCAATGAGACATTTATTTTCGCCTGAAAGATCATCGCGCGGCATTTGGTCCTCTATGAATAGAACCCCAAGCGCGCTGTAGGTCAAACGCGTTCTTGTTTTAATCATAGACAGTTGATGACGAATCTGTACAATTCATTTGCAGACTTTGTAGTAGCCTATAATTATAGTTTTAAGTTCCTATTAAACATACTTGCGCGGTAGGAGCTCATCTATGTCCACACTAATACATATTACAAATGCGAAAATCTGCTGTGTTCCGGTGTGGAGAGTAAGACAGCCGGGGAAATTACGGCACAAGAGGCATTTCATCTAAGTCCTCTAGGTTGGCAACGCATCTGCAATCCCTCCGGGGTTGCGGGTGTCTATGGGCAGTGGTGATCGCTTACCATCAGGTGACTCACTTGCTCGTTTGCCTTCCTATTCACATAAAAAAAAACTGTCTGTCTGTTACCTCTCCACGCTTAAAACACTGAACCGATTTAACTAGATATTCGGTGTAGAGATAGTTTCAGTCCCGGTGCCTACAGCTATCCTATCCTATGTCCTAACATAGGATAGGATATTTTTTATCCCGGAAAATCGTTTAGTTCCCGATCTGCGCCGGCCGACGGAGTTACGGGCAACAGCTAGCAAATAAAACTTCAAGGTGGAAGATGCAAATGACAAAAGGATCAAACTAAGCCTCGCCTCGTGCATGTGTGCGTAGCTCAAAGAGTTTGTTTTGAGAAGTATAGTTGCATTTGTGTGCGTGCAACTGTATAAACACGGCAAGGGATAGTTTAAAACAGGCTCACTTAGACGTTCGTAGAACTCTGTGTTGACTTTTTATAGGGTGTATTAAAAGAAGAGTCATCTGCAATAGATACCGAAACTCCAACATCGTTGTTTGACGTGTCCGATGTTTAAGCGTTTTAATTTCAGGAAAAATCTTCGAAGAACTTATCAAATCACACCCAGTATTATTTTCTTTCTTCTACAGGAATTGTTCGGTGCACAAGCTATTTTTATAGTCGTGAACTGATAAAATAAAGCTCGAGTCTAGCAAGTAACCCAAGTTTATAAGGTGACTTCATGATCCAGTTTGCAGCGTAGCGCTAGATTGGCCAGTTTTTTCGCAGACTACCTTGTTAGCTTGACGTAGCGAGTTGAAAAACATTATAGACTCTGGCGAATCGTTAACTAGTCACGTAAAACGCTAATTAGTAATTACTGCAAACGTGTGGATTTAATTGTTTATTTTTGACGCCGGAGTTTGAGTGAGACCACACCATTTCAGCTTCAAAAATTGCTTATTTGCTGAAATAAGGAACATTCTTATGCTGAACCTCCCCCAAAAATGTTCAGCATTTTAAGGCGATTTGCACAAATTGATTCGAGAGCGTTTTTCTTTATAAATGGGAAACAGTATGCTTAGTGTTGAAATGTTGTCGGTCGCAAAATACGCCTATTTGCCTATTTGCCCATTTTTTTGAGTACTTTTCCGTGTCGAAAGACGACCGTGAATAAAGTCTCACGAGTCGGACAAACGTAACAATAAACGAGAAAAGAAAAATTTAAAAATTCAAAAACTCACGACGAAAAATCTAAGTAAGAATAATGGCCACTGTAGCGCCTTCCTATGGTCTACAGCATAAACTTTATCTAAGACCGAAGTGCTATACAATACCAATACAAAGCATAAAACGCACGCATCGTCACTGTTACATAAAAACGTCAATGGCGGAATTAATTTAAAAAAGTGCTATCTCGTGATCGGTTCATTTTTTCCTCAGATAATGACCGATATGTCAGATAATAAGACGGACAGGTCCCTATTTCACCAACTTGACAATTGTCAGTGACCATTGACATTTCGAAATGCAATGCGTATTCAATATGAAGCCAACCGGCGTAGACTCTTCGAGTTTGTAATGTAGAATAGAATAGAATAGAATAGAATAGAATAGAATGTGAACAGAATTGTCGCATGTCGCCGATAATTGTCGCGTTGGACGAATGGGGGCCAGTGGCTTATTGTCTAACTCGCTCGCAATCGCCATCGTGTTCATTTTGACAGTTCTTGTATGAATGTGACAGCTAGCTGATTCCGATGCCAATTGTCAGCCCATGCATGAACTGTCAAAATGAAAACGATGGCGATTGCGAGCGAGTTAGACAATAAGCCTACTGGCAATGATATTACATAGTATATATAAAAAGAGGCCTACAGGTCGCAAGGTGGTCGCGACAGTTTTGCACAACAGAGATATGATCGGGTGTCGATATGGTGGCAACTTTCGACCCGGAGGGCGGGCGATGTGTTTAGATAAAGAAATGAGCTCGTGGCCTACTGCTCATGACACACGCTTTCGTTCACGGTTGACGGGGTTCATTTGTAATGTGGCAAATTAGCTGGACAGCGGAGTAGTTCGCTGTCACAGTGAACGCCACAATTAATAACGGCTGAAACCTTTTATTTATGTGGTTGTTGGGTCTTTTTTTGTGTAATTATTATGCCAGTAATTTCACCGGCAGCATGATTAGTGAGTAAGATTGCGGTAGAAGAAGACGTTACACAAGGTCCGCAAAAAGGTTTAAAGTTTCGACTGCTTCAAATATCCGGAAATCTTCGGTTTCTCCTGCATAGAAACTGAAATATCTACCTCTAATACATCATCAACGTACTTAAAGCGGATGTTGCGGTTAAACTTTGCGTCTAAATCACAAAATCACCGTCACAAACTGTGTTTTAATGTTAAACAGTTCCACGATTCGTAGGTACTTACGACCATAACGCGACAATGTCATCCATATAACATCACTGTACTCATCAGCTCAGTAATCAGCTCGAGTCATTTAGGCAAGCATAACAAACATTTGCCCAAAACCGGCGACAACAAAGGCAATTTACCTCTTCCGCAAATTTCCCTTTGCCTTTGCCACACTTTCACCTGTCATTATCATCTGTCACGCGTGACGTCAAAACATCTGAACATCGCAGATTTGTATCAACCACAACTGCTCTGAAGTGCCGACGCGCGTTTGCAGTTATGTGATTTTTTAACGGCTGGTGGTAAAATTCCTGGCCAGATAGAAAAATGGATGTGTTAGATGCCTAATCAGAGGAAGAAATCGTTTGAACATTTTTTAATTCGACGAAGAAACTGGCTGTCTTACTCTTCGAGCTGAAACACAACAGAGCGCTTGCTACCTCTACTTGGCGGTAGGATTGGAGAGTGTCTTGGAGGATACACGTGTTACATGTGCACTTGTAACAAATGACCGCTTTTGACATCACCATAAATAATTAGACAGAACATTCTATTCTAGTTTGGTCAGGTCGAGTGTTACAACTCGTACAACATCATGCGCATGCGGTATTGTTACCTTTCTAAGCTCGAACCCGCACCCAAGGTCGTATACGGTCAACGCCTTGCTAACGTTGTTTATTTACGTTTACCACTTACCAGTGAAAGCTTTAAAAACTGGAAAATATTGGGGACATGTAGTGGTCATAATTTGGCAATCTACAGAGAAAGGTGCAAAAAGGTATATGTAAACAAGCGCGACGGTTTTAATTGCTTTCATCATTGCAATTTGACGCATGCTCTGCCTTGGGACGTATATATGCGTGTCGTGACTTTCCCTGTTTTGCTGTCATAGTTTAGCAGTTATCTGGACATTTTTCTTCGCTGCACCTCTTTACTCGCTACTCTTTTGGTTGACATTGATGAGCTGTTGAAACATCTACAACCTGAAAACAGTAAAAATGTTAGAGCAAATAGAACCAATGACCGTACAAGGAATATCCGAACGCGTTCATTACTAAAGTGTACAATACAATACAAATACTCTTTATTGAACACCACAAAACAATACAGAAACAAGGAACAATGTATACAATAGATGTACCTATTATAGTCCTTCGACAGAGAAGCATTCGGCTTTCCTATTTAATTATTCAGTTAAGAAATACTTCGTAACTGCATAATAAATCATTTGATGACGTGTCAACCCTAGCAGACGTAGGTATTGAGCGTTCGAAATGTCGCATGCAATTTGACGTCCCAGCTGTAAACTCTATTACGAAAGCTCGAATAGGGTCACATTCATTTTAGCAGTAAAACTTGCATCCAATCTACAATTGACTTGACACAAACGTATTTGACGTGTGGCGAAGCAAGATGTTTCGCTACCAATACAAAAATAATGATAACGAAGACTTGGCTGTATGGTTATATACCTTTGCCTTTTCCCTAGAGGAGAGAATTGAGAAAACAACAACAGCAAGATGTTTCGGATCCCATTTTTAGGAAAAGGAGAAAACCAAGGCTTAGCTGATGAAAAGCAATGACAACCACCGTCATCTGTCACTTACGGAAACTTGAAATACGAGGGAAATTACACAAGTATTACAAAAAGCTTCCCGTCATCAGAATTAGATATTTAAGCTGGATTTTTTTTATCATACTCTACCAACAGTCTCGACGAACCTAACAGATTTTTATGATTATGGAGTATGGATCTTCAATTGTGGTTAACTATTGTTGTGTGGTAACCCTGCCCAGTGCTAACAAACCAATGCGGTAGCTAACACGTTACATTCCTCGGCCACCAGGGGGCTCGATGGTATCGGTCGCGGCGAGAATTATTGACCGCGGGTTGACCACACCTGGCCGAAGCGTGCCGAGAACGCTATATTACGAACTGTTATATACACATAGTAGCTTTTGTTACGCAGTGCAATGTTGAAATGGACTTTCCGAGTGTTTTGAGAACACATTTCGGTATGGTACATTTTGTGTAAGTAATTTAAACTTCACACGCAAAACTTGGCAGATATTTTGGTTTTTGGTATGCCTGCAAATACGTGTCTTGAGTTGAGGCGATACCAAAAAAACCTTGAGAAAAATAAGTTTACTTGAATACACGCCACCTCTTAGCGCTGAAACGAAAGTTAAATTACTAGTCTTCATTTCAGTCAACGTTCTAGCCTATCTCAGCACTTCATTCCCACCCCCTTCCATTGAAACCCCTATTAAATGGGACCATTACCTGCGCGCGCGCATTAAGATCGCTGCGTGCTAATCTTCGAATTTAGAAAGCAGCGCGAAAGTGGCTCCACGCAGCGGCCACTGTCGATAACGCAGCAATCCTCGACAATGCTCGCCAACGGCTATTTGATAGATGCATCTTGAGGTAAAGTGGGTGGATACAAAAAATATGGCAGAAGTTAAGATTATTATTATTTAAACTAATATTTTAATGTCTGAGCCTTTTACGTCGAAGAGAACTTGAATTCGCAAATTCTAAGTTCTTTAATCTCTTAATCGATGACTTAATTAGCGCCCGTTCCTTTCTGTCCTCTGTCACAGTTTTTTTTTCTTTTAGGTGACTTACAAGTACAAAACATGTTTATTCTTTTCATTTTTTGATTGATTGATTAGAAGAAAAGTTCCTGTCGCATAAAAATTTCCGGTTACTTCCGATTTAGGGTGCGACCAAATCGCCGCGTATACGCAGTGACGTGTCGTATGCGTCACGTTTTCTCACCGTTTCTTCATACATTTTGTTGCGATTCCATAACATCACCGTTTTTTAAGCGGCGGTGTGGTCGCACCCTTATTTGCCAAACAGTCTCATAAATTTAATAGATCTTTATATTTTTTATCGTCGCTTGTGCTTACTGTGAATTCCCATCACAATAGAATTTTTGCTGCAAATTTCCCCTATGACATTTCCCCGCTAAATTTCAGATTTCTATGCAACCTTCACCAACCTTTCCTTACAGCTTGCCCTTTGCCTATCTTCATAATTATTTCTGCTGGGTTTCCTTCAATTATCGCTCGTGTGGTCTCATCTTCCTAGGTGATAGGTCAGGTGGTATGCTACCCGTCATTGCGAGTTAAGCTGCAAAACGGATTCGAGCATATTTTAACTTTCTCAGCAACGGTTGTCATCACAAAGATTTGCAGTTGACAGTTTAAACGATGCGTACCTACAGAAAAGGTGTTTACTACGAACCACTTAGTATTGGTATCCATTTGGATTTGCACGTTGTAAAATTTGTGAAGCTTTAAACGCGTGAAAAGGGTTTTATTATTATGACTGCCTCACAGACACTTCAATTAACATTATTTTAAATTGAGTTCGTTTAAAATTACATAGATATACTTCATAGTAGTCAGAGTTTGGCTGATGAAAGACTTCCTTTTCACAAAACATGCTGGTGATTATTAAATCTATGCTGTTTTAGAGAAGAGTGACCATGTCAATTTCGTTAACATGCCAACAGGCACTCGCCGTTCGCGGAACCATTTCATGGACCAACAGTTAAGAACCACTGCTTTAGGGAAGGTGGAAGTTACTTTAATGTAACGTTATGCGACATTCATCTACGTACGAGTATGGTCTTAATTAAATATTCAAATGCGTTTCCATATCGTCTCACTTCGGTGTGTCAAAATTCTTGAATGGGTAATTGGGTACATCGTCCGGCTGCAAAATCAGTAGAGAGCTTTCAAAACACGAGTACATAATTGGAAATTCTAAGTTGCATTTAAGTAATGTTTAAAATTAACGACCAGTTTTACGACATTAGCTGTTGAGTAATTTAGTAAGTTGATGCTACTTGCACTTCTTTTAATAGAATGCTCATGTTTGTATCATCGTATATCTTACATTACAAATTACAAGAAATTGTTAATGTCGACTTTGGGTCCAAAACTGTATCCGCAATATCTTCTTTACTTAATTACAACAAACCGGATAACTCACGTCCACGTATAAAAGCCGAAGGAATGCTCCGACAATTGACAACATTTCATATTTCTGAGCCCATAATTTTAATGGTTCTCTGTATTTTGTTTGAAAAGATGAACATGCTGACAGTTTAATTTTTTCGCTAGGGCTTGTATTTAATTTATAATTAATTTATTAATTTGTGCTTATTCTAAAAGGGCGTAACTCCGATACTGTCACAGAATACACACTTATCCCTTTGTATTTTCTCTATAGAAAAAAAAACTGACATTAATTTCAAATTGTCAACGTCAGGCCCTATTCTCCAATATTCGATTTTCGAGGTTCGCTTCGTGCTGTGCCGCTCATACTAATAGTCATTATCTTGAGAGTGAGAGAGAAGGTATGCAACAAACTTCAAAAATATAATTTCAGAGTTGCCCCCCCTTGTACTTTGAAGTTGTCAAAAATACGAGATTATGATCGCTTAATTTTTTCTCGTGAAAAAAGCAAAGGCGTTTCACCTATCCTGTGGTAGTTTTGGTAAAATTAGGACATATTTTTAATTAATTTTTATTTTTTATAATAAGCGATATTAAAATTATATAGACATATTGCAGTGATCAGGAGGCAAAATGCTTTCGAACCATATATATATTTCCAGGTGTTATAAAAATGAAATGTTGTCAATTGTTCTTCAATTGATCTTCTTTACTTATAGTTTAAAGACTTTAAAGACATTATCTCGTGTCGTTCAATAACTCGTTTGTTTTACTTTTCAATCGCGATTAAAGCTATTGTCTATGGCTTACTCAGATGTCTATGTATTGGTCATTCTGTCTGTAACTTAATTAACAGCTTTATCTCGAATCCGAGAAAGTAATGGTACTCGGCATAACACCTTTCCACGCGCCTGTTTCCAACAGTGTTGAGCGATATAACCAATTTCAGCTTTTACCACTTTAAACAAAACTATATATTACTTCTATAGTTAACAACGTTTTGCCAACTTATGTTCAATATCCAATCTGATCGTCCCTTAGAGGGAGATCATAAATTATGTCAACGGAATCACTATAGATATAATTAGTGATTATAACAAGGGCGAAGACTTTCTTGCGATATCAATTGAATTTCACGCCCATGTTGTTCATGTCCGTTTTGTCCTTAAGAGGTTTAACAACTTAATCGAAAACGTAAAGGAAAGTCCATTAACGACATTTTGCTTTAATGGTTTTGCTTTAAACGAAAACGGTGTAAGTAATAATGAACTCTAGCGTTTTAGGAAATAACTGAAACAAGAACTTATAAATTCCAAGTCTCGCGATACTAAATATTGGCTTGACTTTTAAGATAGCATTGCTAGTTAGCAAAAGTTATACATAACGTCACGCCTCTTTCCCACAGGGGTAGGCAGAGACTACTTTGTTCCACTTGCTACGATCCTGACACCTCTTTCGCTTCATCCACATTCATCAATCTCTTCATACATGCGCGTCGGTTTCTGGTACTCTTGGCCTGGCCTTTTTCCAAAAAGCAAAAATAATGCTTTTGCGAATTGAATGAATTTTCGGTGCACGTCGTAAATATGATGGACTTCAATTTCTTCATACTCTCTTCATGATTAACTGCCCATTTACAGCAAAAGTAGTAAAATAGCAGCATGTCAGCGAATGCAGTGCCATAAAGTAGATACTAAAATTATATGAGGCCACTCAAAAGTGATATTTCGAATTCCATACCGGATATAAATAGCTCCATTAAACACTAATATAGTTTAAAAGTTTTCACTTTCAAGTTTCACCTACATCGCTCTTAGATTTCACGGGATAGTAAAATTATGTTTCAAACGCAACGCAACATAAATGTAGAATGAGCGTACGAAGCAGAAATTAATAGTAATTAGTTAAATACAAAAAATTAATCAAAAGTTTGGAATGGTGAGATGTAAAAGCTGCTATGTAAGACAAAGACACGGGTGACAAATCATATAAGAGCATTTGTTTCGTTAATTAGGTTTGTTGAGTCTTAGAAGGCGTAGAAGATAACGCCATGGAGTCAAGTTTTGAAATGAAAGCTAAAAAGAAAAAGCAAGAAAAGTATAAAATTGTAATGAATTTGAAGCACTAGGAGATCTGAAAGATAGTTCTAATTACAATTTTACAATGAATTAGAGCTTTCGACAATATTTACAGAAATTTAACTCTGTCGGTACATTTGTAGCAATGCGTAGCTTTTTCTTCTCACTTTTGCGTGCTTTCATGTTTCATTTCACCATTCAACTACCCCTATATGAGAAGGCGTGAAATTAGCGCTTAATTGGTTACCCAACACAAGATCATTACGTCCTTCAACCGAAGTTAATCGTGCACATAACTCACCATTATTAGGAGTATTATTAATATTTATTATCAGTTTATCACCGAGAATATAAATCCTTGCGCTTGCACTCGCGTGCGTTATCTAGATCAGCATTAGTCCGACCATAACTTAGGACTTATGTAATTGTGCCACGTGTTTAGGAAGCTGGTACACTAACAGCTCAGGGTGCGGCTTTAATTGAATAATGTTTGTGGTAAGTTAAGTGTAAGACAAGTGAAGCGAGGAATATCAGTAAATATAGTACGACAGTAGTTAATAAGGGATACAGAAGCCGTCAAACTACTTCAGCGTGGGGTGTCTTTTAATGGTTGCGAAACTCGTAACTGGTGGTGAGTTATGTTATGAGAATATATTAACAGGAGATGAAGAGGGAAAGAAAAAGAGGAAGAAAGTCTGTATACAATTCGTTGTATACTTATATTGTGGGTACAAAAAATATTTTAGAGCTATGAAAACTCTTTAGTCTTAGGAGCTACTGAACTGATTATTTTATTAATAGAATGCTTCACTGTCCCTGTTTACCATAAGCGCAAAGTTTAGCAGACTCAGAGGAAGTGGCAAGCAATAGCAAGTCCAAAAATATTATCAACAGAATAGAACAGCAACATTTATGAATAGTTTACATCGACACACACCCGAAGCTACTTCCTCGTTCTTATAAAGGTCTTCACTCCCTATAGAGTTAAAACTATTTATTAAAAACACGAGAGAAAGTATCAGGAAGGTCCGATTCCTGTAAAATTACCGTCTGGGGCGCAGATTGAAAACGATAACAACATTTAGTAACAACCTGTGTTTACCGCGGAGAAGCCGACGCCTCGCTCGCTCCTGTTATCGTCTTGTGGATAAATCTACAGTGCTCTTGAATTTAATTTTTATTTATCGTTTCGATCCAGCGATTTAAAAAAAAATACTTCAAGAGCCATCTGTGAGACTATCACTGCAGGTACGCAACTTGGTCCATAAACCATTTAACTAATTTAATAGTTTTATAAAAAATAAAAAATAATAAATTCATTTATTTCGGACATCAAGGTCCATATCGAGTTAGTAATACAACTTGAAACACTATATTAATTAAATAAAAAAATCAAATTAAAATAGAAATAAAAAATACTAATTATACTAATCTAACTAATATTATAATTGCGAAAGTATGGATGGATGGATGGATCCATCCGGATGTATGTTTGTTTGTTACTCAATCACGCCAGAACAGCCTAACGGATCTGGATGAAATTCGGCACATAGATAGAGAAAGGTCTGGAATAGCACATAGGCTACTTTTTATCCCGGAAAATTGCGTAGTTCCCGCGGGATAGCGATAAACGAATTCTTTGCAGACGAAGTCGCTGGCATCAGCTAGTAATTAATAAAACCTCTTAATAAAAAAGGTTCTGAATTATTAGTCCAAAAAAAGCGTCATATCAAAAGTAGATGAATTGGTCCCAAAAGTAGACATAATTATATACTGAGAAGTCAATACTAACTCTTACAATATAGAACTGTTGTACTTAATTAGGGATTTTCTTCTAATTTGCTTGTTGATTAATATTAATTAAAAATGGCTTTGCCGAGAAATTGAGATTCGCTTTGTAGTTACTATCAAAACATGTAATGAATTACTCGGATAACTTTGTAGAAATGCCAGCATTAAAGCTAGCTTCACTAGTCTGCATTTGTATCAAGACTAGTTGTTGCCAATGAGACCTTATGCTATACTTATTAATAATAATCTTCAGGCGAAAACCGTTCATTATGCCACCTCACAATTACGCGCCGTTCCTTCCCTAGGCCAGTAAATCTTGCTTTAGTCCTGTTTTAGTACCGTATAATGCTTATTTTGAATTGCTGCAATTTCTGCACCAGCAAGTTATTAATGTAGGTTGGTAAGTTTATATTGATAGACCCTAGAATCTATCTCTGCTTGGAATGCCGGCACCGACATCTTCATTTCAGAAAATGATCTTGAACTTTTTGTTAGTTAATTGTTGCGCATTAGTTGAAGAGTTTTCTTCAACAATAGTACAAATTCTATTTCAACTTATTAGAATAACCTAATTCTATCAAAATTGCCCCATTGAGTTAATTTGGCTATTTCCTCACTATTACTTTTCACAAAATCTCTATTAATCCGTTTCAAATGTGTCCTTTGATTATCTTTGTCAATAACAACAACAACAATTTATGTGTTGTCGCCGCAAGGTCGGACCCTACCGTTTCTGTTTCCGTTACATTGTGTGCGTTTCCTGTCGTGCCTCAACTAATTTACTTTTACGATTTATGGCTTATCGATCCATCGATACCCTGACATCGATAGATGTAAACATACGTTTGCTGATAGCATCGATACTTGACAAGTAAAAGCTACTAGTCTGTGATGCTAATAGCCATCTAAACCCCATTCGTTGTCACTTCTGCAGTTCATCGTGTCGTCCCGTTATGTCGTCATCGACGTGTCTTCGTACAATTGGTTGTATACAAGCGGGATCTTGCGAAAGTGTACCACTTAATTTGATAGAACAATAGTAATTGTTTGTGACACTGGCCAATAATAATAAACACCGTCAATAGTGTTTGGCCGGTATCTAATAAACAAAACAAAAGAACTGTTTTGGTGACGGTTTTCCGCAGTGGTGGCGCGCTGTCTTGCGCAAAAAGTTATCTTTTGTTTTCATTATTGCTTTGTTTTATTTGAGTTGGTAAAGAGGAAAAACTGAAAGTCATTTACGACTTTCCAAAAATACCTATTATACAAACGATGCATCGAAAGCAATGTAAATTATTCATAAAATATATTTATTTTCTTCTTAAACTTAAGAGCTAGGCTCTTGTCGGTGGAGCAATTTCCATGTGGTCCTTTCCAGAGCCTTCTCTTTGACTTCCTGATACGACACGACTTCTACCTTCTCTTTCACCTGGTCCATAAATGTTCTTCTTGGCCTTCCTCTCTTCCGCTTCCCTTCAACCTTTCCTTCAATTATGATCTTAATGTATTCGTCGTGCCGTATCAGGTGTCCCAACATCTTTCCTCTTCTGCTCTCGATGGTCTTCAACAGGCACCTCTTCTCATTCACTCGATCGAGCACTTCCTCATTCGTCACCTTCTGGGTCCAGCTAATCCTCTCCATCCGCCGCCAACACCACATTTCAAACGCTTCCAGACGTTCTCTATCGCGTTGCGTCATTGTCCACGTTTCGCAGCCGTATAGTGCTATGCTCCAAATGTACACTTTTTGGTAAGGCTGAGCTGTAGGGGTAAGGCTGAGCTGTAGGCAGGTAAGGCTGAGCTGTAGGCTACTACCGGGGTCCACAGGTGGTGGATAGTGGAACGGCCATCAGATATGACGGTTAGCTGCGAATACACAGAATAAGCAGTCCCCAACCACACAGCGGCAGGACTAACAGGACGTAGCGGGAAGGTCAGTGGGATGGCCTTGTCATTAAAAAGCTACATTATCCGATGACAGCTCTGTGACATGGCGAGTCAATGCCGCCATTAAATAAGCAATCCCCTAGTTCCGGGCAGCAGTGGCACTAGTACTGGCGGGGGGCCGAGGATAGGTGATCCGGTAGGGCCCTCGACTAGACATTAGGAGGCGAGCAACCCTCGGTTTCTAAACTGCGGTGTGGAAGGCAAGGGGGAAACCACCACACTGACATCCCCATTTTGGAGCAATTTATGAAGATGCACAATAATATTTATTTATATATTTATTTTTTAAATATATTTATATATTTATTTTATTTATTTTTTTCATTTATTATTCATTAAGAAACCACTACACTTTAACTAGAAAACTCCCTAGAATCGCGCATGTTAGCATGCTTGTCATTGTCAGATACATATATGTATAATTACGTAGGTATTAATATATCTGATAATCGTCTGAAATCATCGTAGTGATCCGGGAAGCACTCCATGACTAAGAATCTCGTATAGATTTGAAACCCGACGACGAGCGGACGATTACCCAGTTATTTAATATGTGATTAATCTGGTTTACCTACTGCTTTAATTATGACAACAACAGTGGAATTAAACGCTCTGGTATGTTAAAAACTGGCCAGCTAGGTATTATAGAGGATTCTGTATTGTATCCGCAATATTGTAAGACTAACGTTATTTTCTACTTTCTTTTTCAATACTAATTTAATAACAAAGAGAATACAATTAACGGTAATTGAGTGGCTTCTGACTCAATCATCATTTACGTTCATTAGGTAAAGGATAATTGAAATGGTGAGATACAAGAAACTTTTTTTTTTTTCCTCAAAGAGCGTTATTTGATCATTTTGTTGATCAAAATCTTGCTGAATTTTTCTGCATTGAAAATTTCATCTTTCTTGGACAAAGAGTTGCTCTTCAAGATTCTTTCAGGACTCTAAGTCGTGATTTACCTGTACGTTGGAAACCCTGCTTACTCATACGGTTTCGTGCCGGCGCTCGCGCAGCGCCGTTTTAATCTGACAATTAGCTGAGTACCGCTACATTATAATTGACAATAGAACGCATGGTGACCACGTCCATGTCCCGTGAACGAACGTTTATGCTAGCGTAGCATGTGACGTCACAAAGCACATCACAGTCTTTAATTGGTCTCATATCTGCAGGACGACTTTGAAATACATGGATGGAATATGTCAAATTTTATCGCTTGTCTATTTACTATTATTACCTATATTTCTAATATATCGTTACTTATTGCTGTCATGTCGGTTAATGTTTTTAATCACCCTAAAATTGGACCTTTAACTCCCTTAGAATAGTCTTTAATGTTCTGACCACAAATCCTATTGTTGCATTGTTTCCTCACTACTTCATAATTTGTCCACTAAATTTTTTAAAGTTTAACCCCAAGGTTCGAACTGGAATCTGCGAACATCTGCTTCCTCGTACCGTAGTTCAAACCACTAGGCTACCACGGCTCCACAGAGTAAACCCTGATTCAATTTATCTTTTATATTTGTTCCATTTTTCGTACCCCGTCTCTACGCTGCACTGTTTGAGCGTCACCCATCTAATTCACCCATTACTTTCTCCTTATCTCATTCCATTGTCATAACATAAGCGACACTAAGCGACACTTTTTCGTACCCCGTCTCTACGCTGCACTGTTTGAGCGTCACCCATCTAATTCACCCATTACTTTCTCCTTATCTCATTCCATTGTCATAACATAAGCGACACTAAGCGACACTTTTTCGTACCCCGTCTCTACGCTGCACTGTTTGAGCGTCACCCATCTAATTCACCCATTACTTTCTCCTTATCTCATTCCATTGTCATAACATAAGCGACACTAAGCGACACTTTTTCGTACCCCGTCTCTACGCTGCACTGTTTGAGCGTCACCCATCTAATTCACCCATTACTTTCTCCTTATCTCATTCCATTGTCATAACATAAGCGACACTAAGCGACACTTTTTCGTACCCCGTCTCTACGCTGCACTGTTTGAGCGTCACCCATCTAATTCACCCATTACTTTCTCCTTATCTCATTCCATTGTCATAACATAAGCGACACTAAAGCTTCATTATGCAGGAACTGTTTATGTTAATGCTTAACCTTTTCACCTGTCGTGACTACTGGATCGTTGTTTTTAATTTTATCCCCGCGAGCATTAGAGTTATCTTAATTGCTGAAGAAATAGCTAGTTAAAGATATCATTTTCAAAGAACGGTCTGAAATAAGTCTTGTTGGTGGCATTTTTGCGGATTCATTTCATAGATGCACTTAAAACTCAGGATAATTAAACGGTATGCAAGTAACTAACATGTTGCTTTGATGTAGTCGGGTAAAAATGTATAAAACAACTTAGACCGTCATCTAACGTTTAAGACTTCATGTATACTCATATAATGTAACGGCCTACTGGGAGCCAATGACTTCACAACACTTACGTCATCTTGCTAAGTATCAGTATAATTGTACTGGAAGAATGGGATCTTGATTGCTAGGATTCCACTTTTTTCTAACCTGCAGCCGTTCCGTAAAGGGAACAATCATGGCAAAGTTTAGTTCTTCTAAAGAACGACTTGTCTAACTCAAGTCCTTTAAAGGTTTCACTCGGTCGTAATTATTCTTTGATAAAACGGCGTGCTCAAATGACTCAGGGCGTACCGGTTTTTACAGAAAAGATCATTCTTTCTGTTTGTCATTGTAAATATTCGTTTTGAAAAATCTGGGAGGAAAATGGTTTCTACATTTAAGTTTTTTTTCCTCAGAAACTTTCCCTAATAACTCGCAATGGTCACAAATAGCGATACAAAAACAGTTTGTGTAAAATGTTCGTGAGCACGTAGGTATTGTGTAACTACAGACTTAAAACAGAAGGTGAAAATACTAAAGAACAGAGATAAATAATCTCACATGACTAACACAGTCACGTCATGGCGTTCTGCCCTCATGCCATTTGCATACAACCTCTTCCCGAGTTTCTCCCGTTTTCAAGTTAAAAGGTGCCGTGGTAAATGAAAATATCCTTAGCCGTTTGGTTAGTCGTGACAGCCTTGCTGTCTACCCGTTCCGCGGTATCTTTCGCGCCATCGTCGCTTTGTCACTAGTTACTGCATAGTTATCGTCATAAACCTCCGCGCCTAGGCCACTGGAAACGTAAACACTGCACAACTGCAATAAAGGGACTAACAAAGTTGCGAGTCAAACAATCGTGCAGTTGATTTTGCCTTCCAATCTTCTCGAACACGACCGGGGTCATGACAGGTTTTCTATATAAATTGTAAAGCCTAAACGTATCGCAGTAGCAGGTTGTGCTGTGTGACATTCAATTGTTTCGAATATGATGAATGGCCGCGTCATATCATTACTTTTATTAGGTAACTTACTTTTGTTATCGCTTGGAAATTATCGGGGTGTGATTTGTCACGCGTTTATATGATCGCTGGAGATTTATTGATGCATACGATTGACATTTAAAGGAAAGCCATGCGACATTTCTAAATGTATTTGATTTGCAACTTTTGTTACTTTGAAGTGTTTAGTTATTTCAACATGTTAGTGCTGTAGGAACCATTGTTATCACGATCTCGTTCTACTTCAAACACTCACTGCATAGTCTGTATAACTTAATTACTCGCTCAGTTTCTCTGTATCATGATTGGTGCGGTGTCTAAGGAAGTGTTCTTGGCTCCTACTCGTATATAGGGTTACCAGATGGGTTTTTTTTTTTAAATTACCTTCTGTCACTTTGTCGCAAACGTGATTTACTATTTCAACTAATGTGATCGATCTAATCGATCGTTTCTGCTGTGCTTCCCTTTTATGGAAGCGAGCCCTTAACTATTGTTGATGTGGCAAATGTATTGAAGGGTAACAGCGCGGACTCAGAACCCCTTTGGGCACCAGCTCGCGGAAACATACGTTCATAATCTAAAAGCATAATGACAGCTCCAGAATCATATTATATGTAGTTCGAAAAGGAGCTAAAAATCCTGAAATAACATATATGGGAACCCTACACCAGTAGTTTAAAGTCGTGGTTCCTTTTCTGTTTAATACGATAGACATGTAAATTGGACGGCAGCTCGAACTCGAAACTTCCTTGTCGGTTTTTGTGAATGTCTGTTTCGATAATGAGAACCCCTTTCATTTAAAGAACACAAATTGACATTATATCACGAATTAATTCCCAAGAAGAGTCTGTTTGGTTTGCCGATGGACCCAATTCTACAGCGGCCGCTAAAATTCCTAATTTTATTTAGGCGTCGCTAAATCCCTTTGCTATTCTACGAGCGGCTGTCATAATCAAATGACAATGACAACGCAGATTTTAAAATTATAAAATTCAGTTTTAGGTTTTTTAGGCGATGGACACGGAGAATCGCATCCAGTGTCTATGTATAGTGACATATTATTTCATAGGTTTTCTGCCAAATATACGCCAAAATCTTTGGTTATAGTCAAGGTTATTTCTAAATATATAGTAACTACGGTACATACATAAATACATAAATCACGTCTTTATCCCTTGCGGGGTAGACAGACCCTAAGGTAACAAGACCTAAAGGCCACTGTGCAAGACTGCACCTTTTTATATGTTTTTTTACTCTTTTTATTGTTTATGGTTTTTTTGACTTTGATTATACGTTTTGTTCTATAAGGAAAACCAGTGCTTATTTATTGTAGTTTTAAATAGCCACGTTGAGCATAATTGGGGCGTAGATGGAAAGAGGAATCAAAACAGTGATGGGTCGCCGCATCGCCTATCTATAACATGATTGCCAAGATTTTCACCCATGCCCTCGATGGGCTTTTACCATCTGAAATGAAATGAAATCTGCGTGGAAAGAGAAGCAACCGGTACATTCTATGGTTTCTCTTAGCTCTCAGACCAACATGGACGTTAGTCACTACTCACGTGCATATTTATGATCGCTTGTCATCATGCAAAACGACTACGTTTAGTATAACTTGACATCGCATCATTTCTTTACTGTTTACGACTGTTTGGATGGTTAACCTGACAAGTTATTAAATTGCTCGGGGGTTTTTATTTGCGTTCTCTCCTTGCTTGTTATTCTTGTCGCCTTGTTATGCGTTTTGAATGTTTTGACAAAGATTTTATCTTCGCCATCGTACGGAATGTGGTTATCATTTATTTTATTTTTATGTGAATAGGAAGGCAAACGAGCAAGTGGGTCACCTGATGGTAAGCGATCACCACTGCCCATAGACACCTACAACCCCGGAGGGATTGCAGATGCGTTGCCAACCTAGAGGGCTAAGATGAAATGCATCTTGTACGAACGTACGAACGTACGAATCTGTCGAGGTGTTTGAAAATGATGTCCTCAGAAAGATAATTTAAAAAGGATCCGAATGAGACTATTGAGACTTGCACAGGGCGGACAGTTGCCACAAGCAGAACCGCTTTGCCATTGCGAGGAAATATGGGTAGTGTAAGCAGCTAAAGTCACTGTCAATTGAAATTGCAAACAACGTAAACAAACCTTGTATTTGAAATGTCTTTAATTTCCATTTTCCCTCATCAAATACTGCTAAATCCGTGTGTTATTTAATCAATACTTACCACGACATTATCCTGAACCATAAAAGCAGTAAACAAGTGCTAGATTTTGGATATTTCTTTATTTAATTTACATTGTTCGCAATTTCAATTGACAGCGACTTAAGACTGTCCATGATGAAGTAGTGAGATCGGAAAGATGTCATGCTTCAAACTAAAGTACAGAACGAGACTCTGCGCCAACATAATCATACCTTTATTAATATAGAACAACGAATGTCCAAGCCATTAACAGTCGGGACTCGATTCTCAGAGTGAAACTGACGCGGAATCGAGCAGTCGATAAATAACGCGTGCGGTGAATCGGTGATAATTCATCTCGATTCGACGCCACGCCCGTCGTACGACTGTATTGTTCGAGTTGCGACACCGAGATTATGGGATCGAGATGTGTGGTCCTGCGGTTTGGAAATTTCTTTGACGGTTGGCTTGCCCTTAGGTACTCAGATTTAGGCACCAGCTCTTAGTTATTATGTACATATAGCTTCTGCCCGTGACTTGGTGCGCGTAGAATTAGACTTAAGAATTGATGTTGATAGTATATTCTGCATTAATTACGAGTATTTACGTAGCGCCTCTCCTCTAGGAAGCTACGCTACGACTTTTGACATTTTAATCGCTATCTCGCACGAACTATGCAATTTTCCGGGATAAAAATTGGCCTATGTTTTAATCTAGGTTATCAGCTATCCCCGTTCCAAATTTGATCCAAATTCGTCGAGTCGTTACAGCGTGAAGAAGGACAAACATACGCACTAACTCACTTATTCACATCCTCACACACAAACTTCGCATTTACGAGTATAAATATTAGTAGGATTTGACTTATTTTGAATGGCATGGATTAGACGGTCATTGTTATCATGTGATCCATGCATATCACGATCCACGTCATGAAATATTGATGCGTATCGCGGCGAGTACGGTTGCTTTGCATTGCACGACCCTGTATTGACATACCAGCGTCTCGATATTGTTGACTGTCTAATACATGCCTACTTAAATAAATGAAATTGAATTCCTGAAGGTGATTTTTAAGAATACGAGTACCGTATCTTGGGGACAAAAACAGGTTTCATAAAATCTGAAATTAACGTACCGGTTTAAACAAATCATAGGTTTTTCGCAATGAACCGCATTTCGAGGCGTAACTAAATATAGGCGAAATAATAACTCAATTAGAGAACTTTCAAAATATATGTTTCCATATTGTAACTAATAGTTTAATAGTCAACAGCGAAACGGTGATTTATGTTGTTGATATTATGTAAGTCATCGATTAATTTATTGTTTTGAGTGGGACGATCGAGTGATTTTTATTTTGTAATTTAATCAAATCGTTGCGCTGTAAAACCTCTAGGTAAATTGTAAAACATTCGGATCGGGAATGAACGTATGACACGATATACGAATAGGGAGTCACTGTTTGTACATTTTCGTATGGTTTATTTCGATTCAGTGGCATATTTAACTTGAGATACGATATTTTATTCAAATAGTGACGAAAGTACTCAATAGCAGACCATAACCGGTTCAAACATGAAAGATATGAACGTTGAAATCTGAAATGAATAGCTTTTTTACTATTTAAGCGGCTGATGCAGAAATTCCTTATATCATTGCCGTTACTTATCAGTGTAAAGTAAATATTAGCACTGTTGCATAACTATACAATGCTGAAGTAACGTATAAACATTGCAAAACATAGACTGTCATTTCAACTTAACACTGCGATCTAAGAATCTCTGTTTCGCAATCGAGATCATAATCCCGACCAATAAGGTCATAGCTAATCTCGATCGAGATCTATCGAAGGGCTTGTTTAATGGAATTCTTTGTGTCTTTTAACTACGCGCGAGCATGGGTGTAAACGTTATCTGATAATTGTTTTGATAATTACTTCTTTTGTTGCAGGTATGTTACTCAATGCAGTTGCGGAGGTTGTAAGTGTACCTACCTTAGGTCCTAGTAATGCAGAACTTCACAATGGTCATTGACTGAAAATAAGGAATAAATAACATACATATCGTCACGCCTCTTTCCCACAGGGGTAGGCAGAGACTACTTTGTTTCTACGATCCTAACATACCTCTTTCGCTCTCGCTTCATCCCCATTCGTCAATCTCTTCATATATGCTTGACGGTTTCGGGTACTCTTGACCTGACCTTTTTCAGAACGTCCCCTATTTGGTCACGGAACGTCCGCCTAGGCCTTCCCCATATAAATCTGTTTAGTTAATATTTTTCATCCATCCTCTCTACGTGACCAAACCAACTAAGAATACTTTTTTCTTCCTAGTCACTATCTTCTTTAACACCAGCACGTTCCCTTATCACACTATTCCTTATTCTATCTTTCAGTGATACACCTTCTATACTAAATAATACATAGATAAACTTTTTCTTATTGACGTGCTGGGGTTGCATTGTCCACGCTACCACTAGAATTGGGTCATTTGACTTGCAAGATTTGACCCAAATGAGCATTCTTAAGTACGTGTAAAATATGACAAATATGAACTCCTGCAAGTAATAATGATGGGCAAGAACGCAGGCAAGAGACGAGTGGGACGCAGAAAGAAATAGTGGCTCCATATCATAAGGGAATGGACTGTCATCTCTTCAGCAACAGAACTTTTTAGGCTCGCAGGCAAGAGAAAAGGATTCCAAAAACTAATCGCTAACCTTCACTAGTTGGAGAGGCACTTGAAGAAGAAGAAATATGATCAACAAAAGAGGCCACAAATAATTGTAAAAAAAAACTTTCGTGTAAATCTTTACTGAAAATCTTAAAAGTAACATTAGCCCTTGTGACCTATTAATGATAGTCGTAACCAATTAAATAACATTATGGCGAAATTATAATGGCGCCGTCAGCGACCTGCAACAGTTTGGGAGGAACAATGAAAGTATTGTGGCAGCCGTTATTGTTTTAGCACGTACTATTGTGATCGCCCCAAATAGATAGCGGGATCTTAATTCACCACTTCAGCGAACTATCATAATGTGTTATCATTCGTCGTGCATCGGTCTAATGGCTTGGATAAAACGGAATAGCCAGGAAAGTTCATGAATAGTAGCGACCGTATAATTAAATTTCAGTTCGTTTTGTTGTAAGAAAAGAGTAAACTTGCGTTAGATGGTTGACTATTTGGTTTGCCCTCGCGGCTTTCGCAGCTGATAATAAAACCGTCTACGTTTAGACTAGGCGATATTAACGTTTGAACCAATGACTGATCTACATTCGACAAAGTATTGGGCACACAAATTACAAAACATGATATAAATGAAATTCTGAACGAATTGGCCTTATACTCCGAAATCCGATTTTCGAAGTTCGTTTCGTGCCGTTTCGCTCTTTCTAATACATAGTTATTAATTTGAGAGTGAGAGGGACGGTGTCCTTTTCTCAGGCGGAGACTGATCCTTTTCAAATTTCATCTGGTCACGATCAAACCTTCATATTTGCTGAAAATAAGCTCTCTGCGCAAAGTTTTTCTACTTTACCAGCCTAAGTTTGTTGTTTGTTACTAATCTTTACATAAATCAAAAGTAAAACCAATGAACCTGTCATCTTTACTGTAACTAACAGCTTTCATGTTGTCTATGAGTAAGGTTGAAAATAAAAACATAAATTTAATGCTCGTTCCATAGATCAACATATCTGATAAAAGTATGATTAATACAAATTGCTCTACTACTAAATTAAAATCTCATTTAGGTTCAATTGGCTCGCCGCAGTCGCTTTATTGTTATACAATAAATAATTCACTTGTCTAAATTGAATGCAAATGAATTCTAATTACTGTATGTTTAGACAAAGAATAATGAATGAATCGTAGTTGCGCGGCGCGGTATGATTTGCATGTAATTGAAGGTACATACATACAAATTGTTTTCGTCTATTTTGAAACTGCTGTTACTCATTAACATTGTACAAACTATGAGCAACCACTATGCACTACAATGAATCATTTTACTCGTGCACTTTTATCTCGGGATTTTTATATGAGAAACGAGATCTCATATATGTCGGGGTCACCCGAAACCGACGAGCATGTATGAAAAGATTGATGAATGTGGATGAAGCGAAAGAGGTAGGTATGTCAGAATCGTAGCAAGTGGAACAAAGTAGTCTCTGCCTACCCCTATGCGAAAGACGCGTGACTGTATGTATGTATGTAAGTATGTATACGGGATCTAATGATCTGATAAATGATAAAAAATCAGAATAACGTAGTACTGCAGGAAAGCACAGACTGAAGTCTTAACACAAAGCCCATTAGTAGACCACATTTTTATTCCGTTTAAAGCTTAAAGTACCATCCAAATAACTAAGATTTTTTTCTATTTCAATTCCAATCACTAAGCTTAACTTCATTAACCGCATCAATTTAATAAACATGTCAATGACCTCAATACTGCTTCCATTTTACGTCTCATCCTAGATCGATCTTTCAACCTGCTAATTTGGCATGCGGCAACGAGCTCGTTCGTTCCCATTGATCTTAACAACTTGACAACAATCAGTCGCATCAATGATAAATCGTCGTGACCCAAGACGGCAACTGCCTTTCACGATAACGGAATCAACCCACTTGTTAATGGTCAAACCCTAGCTTTATCCGTTAACCTGTCTGTGTTTTTCATAAAGTATAAGTAATAATACCGAGAACATCCTATCCTACTAACATTATAAATGCGAAAGTTAGTGAGGATGTGAGTGTGTATGTTTGTTCCTTCTTCACGCTGAAACGACTGGACGGATTTGGATCAAATTTGGAAAGGAGATAGCTGGTGATCTAGATTAAAACATAGGCTACTTTTTATCCTGAAAAATTACATAGTTCCCGCGGGATAGCGATATATATGTCAATTACAATTCTACGTGGATTAAGTTGTAGGCAAAGCTAGTGTGAAATAAATATTATGTATATATGACTATGGGCCATGATGTGGAATTAGCGCCCTCTTGACAATTGACGTATATTATTTACCTTTACACAATGATATGTCTTCTCTTTCCATCAAGTTGTAATATCTTGACATAGAAAAAGATGGAGATTCAGGAAACATCGTAATGGTAAGCCATATTTTATCATTGATTAACTTTGGAATTAGCAGATAAGATGGTTTGTATTGTTCATCTGAAGTTGCGTTGTTCACCTGTTAAGAAATGTAGCTTTAGTTTATTGATGTTTTGGTTTTTAAAATATTGAGTTACGAGGTCAACGCAAAGGGTTCCTTTTTACGACGAAGGTAACAACGTAAAAGTTTTAATCTCCGAACGAACCAAGAAACGGAAAGGGCTACGTATTAAAAATACATAATGGTTCAAAACATATAATGCGATTTTCTCAGAGCCGTGACAAATTAACAGGATTGTTATAAAACAAACCTAACCTAACCTAAACCAATCTATAGATTACGATATCAAAAAAGTTCATCGAGCTAATAGTTTCGCAGAAAATAGCATTATATATAATCTGAACCATTAGGTATGTATTTTAACCCATTATACATTTTAAACTTTATGCATTCTGACCCGCACCCAACGGAAAGCTATGGACTTGGATTCCGTAAAAAATGGTCGCAGAAATGGTTGACGGTTATCATTTACTATCAATAACCTGAGTACGTAATCCTGGATGAACCGTTAAACCTGTGTTTACCCGCTAGCTTTTATCACCGGATACATAATCCCTAATGCCAGCTATTACGCGTGGTGCAAACTGTGGACGTTTAAGGAAGTCATTTGCTTAATTACGTCAACAACCGGCCGAATTATTTGTTGCATTTTGTATATCTTTGAACTTTGCTTACATTTTATCTATTATCAAATTTGGGCATGTAGTTGCTATGGTTTTTTTTCTAACGTCACTATTTCAACATGAAACTACCGTGAGACTCACACATAATTATAACACAACGGATAACTCACGTATTAAACCTGCTGCCGCCGGGGCGAGCGCTCCCTGATGAGGGGCTTTGAAATAGTCCGAAACAATTGTCGGAGCAATCCTTCGGCTTTTATACGTGAGTTATCCGTTGTGTTGTAATTAACGTCAGTATTGTTGTTTCGTCTGTTGCTTACGTACCTTATTATGCATTTTGTCATCATAACTCGCTGTTCTGTGTCTGTCTGTTTGCGATAAATTCAAAAACTACTGTACGCATTTTCATGCGGTTTTCATCAATAGATGGAGTGATAATATATACCTGAGTATGTAATTGGTCAAGGTTTTTGGTAAATTGGTTGAAATATGAGGATAATTTGTGGTAGTGCCGAGGTAGTACCTACATGGCGCCCATGCGAAGCCGGGGCGGGTCGCTAGTTACCAGTGGCGTGGCGTCAAATATATCAGAAGGCAAGCCGAAGGGAACTTAACTAGCCTTTTCCTCTAATTCTGCACAATAAATTGCCCAACTGCCTTAAAATAGGCAAGCCGGTTGGAATCGAGTTCTATGGACGCCACGCCACTGCTAGTTACTGAACAATTAAAACAAGCTGACGCCTCCTTCCGGTTTTATATCTCCTGGCTTAAACATAGATTACAAACTTGCCTGATTTATCAGTAATCTTCATTAATTTCATTGCTTTATTCTCAATTTTGTTCTCTTATTACTTACGCCAGCTGCCGCACCGTCACGAATGATCGCGAGCGCGTCCGTCCGTGTCGCGGCGCAGGCGCAAGCGACGCTGCAATCGATCGCGGTCCGCATTGTTTTCGACAAATCCACTGGAAACCGTTAAATCGGGGAAATGTTCGCCGGAAGTTGACGCTTTCTTATATGATTGGGTCGCTGCGACCAAAAAGATTAGCAGTCAGTTTTTACCTGTGCTGCTACTGATGGGCAAAGGCCATGTCCCTATACTTCCACAACTGGCGGAGTGGCGCTATAGACTGTCTAGATGACAGTATTCTGAAGACACTACAAGCGTACATGCTATCTTGCTTCACAATTGTGTTGTCACTTTTCCCACCGTTGCGATCAATTTCGCCTTATTTATAAATGCGAGAACTCAATACAGATACTCTTCGAGTAATGTTAATCCTGTGAATCAACTACATCTAAAGAGCAAATTTTAAATCTGTTTTGTAGTACATAATTGATTGTGTCCTTCAATAAGTGGTGGTTTAAGCACCTACTATGTCAAATATAGCAATAAAATCGACATGTTAGTGTTCACCAAAATTATCGTTACAAACGACAGAGAGTCTAGCGTGCGTGCGCGATGCAATAAAAATTAAAACTATATCGACAAAATGACGTGCCACGAACGCGTCTACCTTCAATTTTCAAAATTTTATGGCACAATCATAATAGTTTAGTAAATGCACCTGTCGCAAGTGTTACATCAGTAATCAGTACTTACACCCACAGTCGGAGTCGGCACGGGTGGCTCCACACGAGTTACAGCGAAGCCCCAGGGCACTTGCCACGGCTATTTGTGATCTATGGAAACTATGGAATTGTTACGTCAAACTAAATGGACATGATTTGACGCAATTGAGAAAATCTTGATAGCATTACCATTTGGGGCAGTTCTATGTCCCACCTTGACGGTTACTTTATCAAAAGTATAAGACAAGTAGGCTAGACATTTCTTTGAGCTTTGAGTCTCAGAAAGATAAAATACTTCATATAAAATCATCCATATAACATCATTTTCATCATTGGCTCTGAAATTTGACGGGAAGGAAAGTCTCTTAACACAAGTAAAGGAAAAATCAGGAAAGCGTTAATAATGTAAGTACCTAGTTCAATAAATGAAATTAATCTATTTTTAAGTAAGTGCTAATCTGGCGCTGCGAAAATGAAAATCCCACTTCGAGTTGGTCATTATTCTGACTCTTAAACAGGTAAATTCTTGTTATTTGATCTATTCTGCCCTTTTGGCTTCGAAATATTTTCAGCTATGATTTAGATTTAACCCGCCGATAAACCCCGAGGCACTTGGAATCGAGAAATCGTGAACCTATCGCCGCATACAAATCTACACCTAATAACAATGATGAAGCAACCGGATCTAATAATATTCCGAGAGTTAATGCAAGTAATAGCACCTATATATCGTCAATAATTAGGCAATGCTTTTACGTGGGAGAGCGTGGGTGCGTTGCAACAGAGATGCATCTTCCGACTCCCTTAACTCAAGCAGTATCAAGTACGATAAAGTTTCACTTTAACAATGAAGTTGCTACGTTTATGACTGACTATTTTTGGTATTTTAGAGAGCTAACGGAAGAACTTTAGGGGATCTTAACATCTGATTTATATCCGCAATTCATTATGCGATATTTGAATTAAAGGTTGTAAAAATGTAGACATAAAAAAGTTTCAAATGAAGGCAAATCGCGTAACGGTACTTTCGAAAATGTCGGTCAATCGTGTGATGACCAATTTCCTTTACGCAACTGTCTATAAGTATTGGCGTGTGCCCAAAGTCAACATAATTCAGTCAGGACAAACTAGAACTCGTTCAATAAGAAACTGGATTCGGAGAACTTTTCTGTAATTTCGCAGCAAGTCTTTCACATTTAGTAACCGTTAAAATAAAATATCGCTCTTGACTTGCTTTGATGAACCGAAAACTAGTTTAAATTTTTATTGAACATTAGAAAATGACCCTCCTGATTTGTTTTTACAGTTTTGATTGACGTCATCTCTTGGACGTGTGATGTGTTACTGGTAAAAAGCTGAGAGTTGTTAAAAGATTTACTATTTCAATACGTTGCTAATGCCACAGCTAAATTTACCTAGACTAGGTATGACAGAATGTCGGTCTAAATAATGCTAAACTTACTTATAAATAGTTCAATTGAAGTCGTATGAATGTCAAAGAAAATAAACTGATGCGTGTTTCGCAAGACAGAACTGAGGGAGCATCTGAAGGAGGCCTTCGCCGATGTAGTTGAAAAAGCCTAAGAAAAAGAAGGGGAAGTCAAATCGACGATGGTAATCAATCTGGATATCATTATTCATAAGATCGGCACTGACTATTCACCAGTTTGGAACTCGAATACGTACGGACCGAAACAATATACAGGTCTCTTACAATTTCTGGAAATCATTATAGTTTTCTTTCATGATTCCTTGCGCTAACTTATCGAAGATTGTAACGCAGAAATTAAATCCGCAATCTCCTACATCCAATCTATTATTCGTTTGGCACATCCAATATCTATCTGCCATAATACGGAAACGTTGCCTACGCAACGCGTTCGGACCGGGAAGCGGCGAGTAATTGTAACTCGATATAAATGAAGAGATAACGTCCATTCCGCTGCTTAAGGAAGGATAGTGACTGTTTGATATATCGCCCCGTTGTTTAAGGGTTAATGTAGATTTACGGGCCCTGCAAAAAGCGCTAATGGAGTTCTTAATAGCGCTTAAGACATCAAAATTACGCATGACGCAAAAAGCATAATTCTTGCAGCATCTGATTTTATCAATACTTTAGATTGCGGATGCTTATCGCTTTTCAGTACCGCTCGTACCGGAATGTTATCAATGTGTAGACAATTATTTTCAAAAGGTGACGAAATTCCTTGAGCACGCCTGTCGTAATAAAGATCAGTATCTTAGCCCAAAACTTGCTATCTTTGAAATTATTTGAATGACGATTCTGAAATCCGACCCCATCGTTAGGTACTTCCGTTTAGGATGAGGGTTGTTTGTTCCGGTACTTCCCACGCTACCTGGCTGTGCAACATACAGCAACTATAGGTACAAGATGTAGGTTAGTTTTCCGCGGCATCTTTAGTAATCCGGAGCGTGTCTACAGACGCTTAGTGGTGCTCGTATAAGGTAGCTTGTGAGCAAGCGCTGCCCTTGTGTGGACTGAATAACTATCCTCTTTGTTACATGCTTCATTTGTAGCTGGTTCCCAACATCGGCCTGAAACAGAATTTGGGATGACCTTTTTAGCAGTGTTTTACCATTAAATTAATTGCAGCAATTTTGTAGACTTAAAAAGTTAATGTCAACTATGTTAATTTGATGACGCTCTTCGCTTTTCAACAGAGAGGAAAAAGAAATCCCGTTCCTGTCGAAGATAACGCCCTTTTCACTCAGAATTATGCTCTTCCATCCATATGTGAGTTATATAAAAAAAAATCCTATCACTTTCGTTCCAAGACGGAACTTGTGTTACCCAACGCGAGGGACCAACCATTTTTCCATTAAAAAACAATTATACCTTTTCTTTGGCAGTGGCGCAAGCGCAGTAGCTCTCACAAAAAGCGTTCATCACGGCTTGTATAGATTCATTGTTGAGTTTTTACTGGACCCATTATTTGGTAAAGAGGAACGTGACGAAAAATCACACGTCACTAAGAAGTTGATCGAAACGTGATGCTCAAATTTGTAACACATATTTGTACAATTGACATGGACTCTGTACGTATTTGAAGAGAAGACAGATTTACTATTCCATTATGCATTTTGTCAATTCGGTTGAACCAAACCAAAGCTAGCTCGATGTCTACTTGTTAACACGATTTGGTAACCTTGCATAATCCGTTAGGAATGCAGCCTTTCTTCCATTGTACTGAATACGCATTTCTAACCATTGACAAATATCTAAACATTATCTTGTCATGTGTATCTTTAAGCCTATTACTTTGATTTGGATCTCGCATTGCAATCAGTGACTCTTAATGTAATCCCACTGCATCTACATTACATCGAAAATAGAAAAGTCCCTAATGGCGATGCTTGTGAGAAGGGCCAAGTGAAAGTCAGTATTTCTTAAATCAGTACGTCCATTGTCAGTGTCGATCCAGATTCGTCTTGAACATCAATCTTTTCTATTGAGGCGCACGTATTCGTTCTAGTCTCATAGAAAGCATATACTTGTTTTTACACCTTGTGTATTAAATTCATTTAATTAGTCTAGTCTAATAGTCCAAAGATTATGAAGATATGACTGTCCTTATTTGTAAGCTTAATCTAGTCATAATCTAGTTTCGGAACTCGTTACACGGTTATACTCGTCTAGATGACGAACAAGTTTAACAAGAATCGTATTTTTCTGTTGAAGAAGAAACTTAATTTATTCCTTTGTCGCATTACTGAAACGTTGTTGGTCTAGACTAAGTAAACAGTTTCGCGGTTACGTAAGTTATAATGCGCGTAATACATAATGCTATTACAATAGACGTCACATTTGTCGCGGAGTCAACTTCCCATATTCATTCAGAATAGAGCGGAGAAAGTGAACATCCGATGACCAATTACACATTTCTTAGACTGGCGCTGTTCTTTCTCTGGCCGTACTCCACGCATCATTTCTTCACCATTTGATACCGGAGAAAATAAGATTTTTCTTATATAATATTTTATTCCGTACAAATGATTTGACGCTTTCATTATTTGCTAAGTGTTCACTCGCGATTCGGTGGCGCTTGCGCAATGCTACATGAATTCAAATGACCTTTTTCCGTTTTTTGATTTGCGTCGTGTCTTTTAAGTCTTTTTGCTTTATTTTGGAACCGCTTCAAATGTTCGATTCGGTCGATTGCAGCACTTCCTTAGAAGCTATTCTTATTTCTTTTGCTGGTATTGTTGCATGTATTGACAACAGCCGTGTGTTCTAATATCATTTCTATTACGTTGGAAATGCTTGTGTCAAACTTTTTTGTACTAGATGTGATTTGTTCGCGACGACAGCTACTAACGAAATGGTAGCGAGTGAAATGTTTTTATGTCATTTAGCCACAAGTGTGATGTAAGTGTCTATAAGCACTCCAAACTATGTGCTGCAATGCGGCACAGTTTTTTACTTATGCAAATTATTTTGACGTCTTTAAAACTGTCGGCATTTCTAGATGAAAAAGTGGTTTAAGATCTCAAGTTACAATTATTACTTAATTCTTAAAATATATCATGCTTCTCTTTGTTTCAAAACATGGTAGGTAGGTACTAATTTGTGGTGATTTACTAATAGCATGTAGAGTGTGCTTAACCACTAAACTTATTGCAATAAGGATTATGACATTCTGATAGGATTGTAACTTTGGATTCCCAAAAATATGTATGAGTCTTTGGTAAGTCTGTATCTTTGGTGTGGTTTGGTTTGGTTGGTGGGTGAGATTTTGCATTTTGTTATAAGTAGTCGCCGCAGTCTTGTCTTGGACACGTGTTGGTGGAGTAGCAAGGTTTGATTTTACTTATAGTTCATAGAACTGTTCTTTGTTGTAGTTTTTATTAATGGATAAATGTATTCTTTTCATTGATGACCTTGAGCAGGACAACATGCTATTATTGTTGTCGTCTCTTCTCCCTATCTCTGGCTAATTATATCTGATTCTAAGAATGCTCGGTCAAACTACACTTCCTCTAACGAACTTGTCCCGCGTCCCTGTTCCGCCTGGACGCGTGTTCGGTTCACAACAAAAATAGAAGTCCAAAACCGAACCACCATTCGACACAAGAAAAAGCCCTGCCAAATACACAAAAAAACACAGTCGCTCCATTCCTTTCTGACTAATGCTCTGTTACTATTCACGTCGCTGTAAAAGTTTATCCTGCGATAAAACTTGGGCGATGCAAGAATCGTGACCGTCTCGCTCTGACTCGGTGTTATTGTGGGTGGTGAGGGAGACGGAATAGTAGGGCGCCGCCGCGTGGCCGTTGGTGTGGCGTTTGAAACGGATCGGAACAGTTTGCAAGACGCCGGCCGCGCGCACGGCCGACTCACGCAGACCGTCTGTTGCGCTCAAATCGCGAATTTATTTCCAATTTTGATACAACTTTACAGACTAATCATAATACAGTGCCTTATCATTAATGGATGTGCGAGTGTATGCATGGATTAACAACTCCGGAGAACTAAAACTACAACAAAACTGACGGCGTCTGGATTTTTGTGGCATCTTGCATTTGTGTCCTTTTGGTTAGAATTTATTTTGCAATTGAGTTAACGTTTGTGTCTTTTGTTGGAGGCTTTGGTGACCGCGCTGTGGCAAGGCTGGAGCACGTTTCGACCCGTATATTGGCACGAGCCCTTAATAATAATAGTGCACCAAACCAGTTCGCGAGTGTTTCGCCTGTGGTTATCCTGACTTACATATGCGGGCGCCTTTCTCGTAAACGAAATTCAAAGCATCTATATGTGTCTATGTAGGTACATGCACACACTCGAGTAAGGAAACGCTTTGTTTCATATGAAATTACTGCTTGGGATAATGTTTTGTCAGTTGTTTTTATCACTTGGGTGACACATGATATCAAATTAATCTTCCTTATCTGTCATTGTTGCCGACACTTTATCCAGTTTGTTTCGTGTTTTCGTATCGCTTTCCATATTTCTTTTTTATCTCGAGCTAATCTGACCGATTCGCCTTGACCGTTTGCACCAACGACGGCAGACTTTCCGTTCCGAGGTCGATCGAATCCTTATAAAGTAATACGTAGCAATTATCATATCCAGGTCTTGACTCAACATTAGAGCACTAAGCTATAGGTTCAAACAAGCAAAAACGAAATTGATCGCTCAAATAGAACTAGCTGTTAATACTAAATTACTGTCTAAAGAAGACCTAATTAATGAACAGCACGTCGCGTGGGCAAGTCTAGCGCCGCTAATTTACGAAGCCGCTTCTTTAATTGCTTCTAAGGGCAGTATCGTTGTTTCAACGCCTGCGCGTGCGCCGTAAATCTCACCGGTCTCAGTGCATCTGTCATCCGTACTTTATCTGTAACGATCTCGTTAAATCGACTCCTGAGTCGGCCGACTCCGCTCGCCACTTGCTGCACGCTCGGCTTCACTTAAACGTGATTCCGTTCAGTTTTTTACCTAGCGTGAGTTCGTTTATTTAAGGTGTCTAACTAAAATCCGCAATACATTGCACAATTTTACTTTGGCAATAAAGTTTTTGTATGTTTTCTTTTTGTGGTCTGTTTCTAATCCGGCGTTTCCTCTGAGTCACATGGCACGAGTAACTATTAACTAGTGTCATGCTCGTTTGAGAGTTGCGTAACTGAAGAATGGCAGGCTTCCAACACTTGTCGCCTTAAAATTTATAGTTTCCATGAAAGAAAACGAAAATGCAGGTTGAGTGAACTCGGGAGACAGAGCGTCTACCGATAATTTGTTATGTAAAGCGAGTGACGTTAAGTTGTCAGTAAGTTTGATAATGTACGGTCGCCCAAATAAGTGGTCTATCACTTTTCATCCAACTTCCTATCAAATCAAAATGTCGCTAAAGTCGAACTTTCAAGTTGACAGCCTGTCTTATCGACGTTATAATATTGTGACGTGCAAAGGAATTTTAACCTTAGGGTGGTAGACCACAAATTTGGCTGATGGTACGGACTGGAAGTAACGGTCGGCTGGGCGCTGGGTATTGGAGAAACTGAGTAATTCGCGAGTTGATGAGTCACCTGCGTACGAAACCACGGATTAGTGTATACAGAATGCTGTGGCTCGTTATTTTCTGCTTAATTAGTTAAAACTTTATCTATTCTATCTATCTAGCCATTTATAGTTGTTTAAATCATGCTTGAATCATGCGTTATATTCATTTTCAACACGTAAACATCATTTTTTGCTTGACTACAGCTACACAACATCAAAATGCATGTATTTACATAATAATGCACCTATGTTTTAAGGATTTAATCATCCGAGTTAAAGATTATGTTATGAGCTAACTTTATACGAACTTCAAGCTGTTTACATATTGTTTGCCTTGGTTCTATAGCGTTTATTTATTACCACATTGTTTTATTTATTGTTTAGCACCTGCTTTAAAACTTGCCGCGATTCCTCTCTCTAAAAGACTACCAACTACTATCATTAAAATTTGGTGTTTTTATTTACTCCTTAAAAAACGAGTTCTTGTCTATGGTTCAACAAACCTAAGCTTTATTACTATTAGGTACGATTTAGCTTTCTAACAATTTATTGACCATTCAACGTATTGTTGCACTGCCCGCTACACAAATTTAACGCTTGCATGGTTTCCATAATTCACTTTACGGGTTCTCGTAGATTCATATATTCCAAAAGGACACAAGTGACATTCCATAAATTATAGTCGAACAAACGAACAACCTAAACAGTGATCAAAGTGCTCTTAAATAAAACGAAGTATACAATACGAAACGTCAATTATTCTTTATAAAAATATTGTTATACAATACGAGAATAGTTTTGGATTTCTACAATATACACTCCCAACGCGGAACTCTGGCGCACCACAGTTCTGGCTCGAGCATTCAGCGTTCCACGAGATGATACAAGCAAATAGGTAAGTACATTAACTTTGCACAATGTGACGGAAAACTCATACCAACAAATATTTTACCTTGTACGTAACATCATTGCGTCCGCAATTCAGCTTGTGCGTACTTGCAAGAGTACATGCAAGAGGAATTATAATTGAACGCTCCGAAGTTAATTGCATCCCAAAAGTTGGTTCCGCTTTGCGCGTTGTCGTCTGTCAGCAATTGGGGATTGTTAGAGCAATTTACGAAATCATCCATCGTATCGAATGAGGAGAAAGAAGCTAAGTAGACCAAAGTATTTAGACAGTAAAATTTGGAGAGCGTAATTAAAAAAGAAATTTTTGACGTTTTCGATTATACGCTCACCGATATATCGTGGTCTGGTACGGTTATAGCATTCCGAATGGCCCTTACGGTCTTGAATGATGGCACATACTGAATATTGTTCGTCATAAAATTGATTTTTACTGACCGGCTTACTATTCGATTTACAATGAACTGGCTGCGATTGCTGCCTTACTAACCTAGTGACCTCATGCATTTTACAACTGTGATTTAGAAAAAAGATACGGCTCTGTCTAACATTGAGTTACCAGTAACCATTTCGATTGCAATAACTGTTTTAGGAGCTGGTTTTAAAAATATTAACCATCTGGTTATACAAGTAGACTTTGAAAGTACAATTGCTAGAAATTTGACATGTATGATTCGTAAGTATATTATGAAAACTGTTCTTCTGATCACAGATACACCTGTTATTAGCTTATGAAGACTTTTCTTCTTCACTCTTGTCTACGAAGTCATACATATGAACCACGTCTTTTATCCCTTACGGGGTAGTCTGGGCCCTGGTTAACAAGTCCTAAAGGCCAAGTTTAGGGTGATAACGATGTCATACTTCTTACATAGGTTCTTAGTTCTATTTGTTTTGAGTTCCTTCTTACAAGAAGTCACTGTCAGCATTACTTTATTCCTTCTCGTCTCTTTAGTTTTTACTTTTATGGATTTGGTTGCATGTTAATGATTCTGGACATCGAATCATTAATCATCATCCACCTTTTCATCAAGTTCAATTAGTCCTTCGCTGGTGTTGTACGCGCGGGCGCAGGTTTCGGCGTCCGGTTGCCGCAACGCTCTCTTCACGCCCCAGTTCCGCTGTTTAATTGCGATTTTGTGCGCACCGCTTTCCGACGACATTACGCTTTTGTTTTGTTTTTTTTTCTAGAATTGACTAATTTCTGGTTAACCGGCCAGTTCCGATTGAAAGTGATAGCTTGCTGTAAGCTTGCTGTGAACTGATTTAGTTCGACGTGAAATGTGAGAAATGTTGAAATGAAACGTGCGTCTTGGTGAGATGGCTTTCTTTGCCAACTAATATCATAAGTAACTCTTCATAGTTATTATAGCTTAGTTATTTCCGTATCTATGCAGCTCTTGCTTCTTCATATTGATTAAGATGTAGTAGCTGCTATGTAACTTGTTTTAATAATTTTCGAATAAATCACGTCATCATAATGAGTGCAATGCTAAATCAATTATACATTCTTTATAGAGTCTTTTAATTTAAATATCTAGTCTGTGATTTAAAAATAACCCGGAAACCGGTACCAACAGTTTCCGGTGTTACGCCACTTTGTTGTTTCTGAGCTTTATTATTAGCACGGTCTAGACTAACCTACCTTTCTTTAATGTGCGTACTGGGCACTGCCTAAACTACAGGATATAATTCTTTATAAGGCTGTCCGGTTGGTACGCAGCTGCTAACGAGATACAAAAAGACCGAACTAATAAACTTGTCTTTTACTGGAGCACTTTCTTGGCCGTTTCAATTTAGAGTTACATGGCCAATTACTCTGCAATTAATTATTTATCGTTAAACTTTATTATTGGAAATAATTTAACGGATTTGCTTATAGAAATTGGTTAATGTTTTGTATAGCTAGATGTTACTCCGGTTTCATTTTACAAAAAGTAATAATTTGTGTGACAGATGACAGATGCGCCCTCAATCACGCTAACCGTGGCTTTTAGGTTTTGTTACCTTATATGTACTTCATTTAATTTAGAATGCGAAACCACAATAGCATTATTTTTCGTCTGGTCAACTATTTCTTACCTAGCAAACAGTACAGTGCAATAGTTTGGCAGCCGCAAAATAAAATTGTTTTAATGTCACTTTATTTGCGTGTCGTCAATTCTTACTCTAGTACAAATTGCAAAGAGATTACAGTTTACGAACCGCAATATAATGTTGTTGTGGTTTCTCATCCTAAATTAAATGAAGTATAGGCTTTGTCTACGCCGTAAGAGATCATGGCGTGATTAATACCACTTGTATGTAACGCCATGAAATTGGAAGTCATCAGTCATTATTGAACGTCAAGTTCTAAGCTTGTGAACATTGAGCTAATACGCGAAGATAGCCGTTTGCTATTGGTCAAGTAGAGAGTATAGTGTTCAATATCATGTTATTAGACTATCACATCACCAGTTCATCCGGCAGAGCGTACAACAATGGCCGAAACAGCATAATCTAATCACCGTTACTCGTTGCAGTCCGTTGCCATCCAGGCCAGGTCACTTTTTGTGCCCGCCACACAATCTGTTGGCAAATTTGTTTGTAAAAAATATCACGAACTGTTCTTTAGATCTGGTAGGTAACAGTGATCTAAGGTTCTTATTATTATTAGTACCTAAGTAAGCAAAGTTCATCTCCGTAAAGACTGTTTTACGGAGGATCTGAGATTAACAATTGTTTATTACTTATCTTTAAGTTAAGTCATTGAATTGAATACGTTGAAGTTACGTGTGTCGGTAATTAATTATTCTAGTTTTTCTTACACTTGATTGATATTTTGTTAATTATCGATATCGATATTTATAAACTCTGAACTTTTCTTGTAATGCACTGTCATTTGTTTTCTTTAGTTATGAGTTGTGAGACCCTCAGTGCAAGTTTTTATGTAGTATTTAGGTTAATATCAGAAAGAATTTCACAACTTTTTTGCCAACCTACTTATAGTTTAGGTATCGGAACAGGACTTATAATCCGAAATTCGGTTTACGAGGTTTGTTACGTGCCGTTCCGGTCGCACTAATCGTCATTAATTTGAGAGTGAGAGGAATGGTATAAATACGAACTTCGAAAATCGAATTTCATAGTAGCCCTACAGCTGAGCCTCTAGTGTAAGTTTTAGGCACGACAAACGTTTCAATTACTATGGGAAAATAGACAGCGCCACTTGCGGATCAAAACGGCAACAAACTGTTCCCATAGTATTTGACATCTTAACGCAAACGCGGTCGAGACGTGTTCTGTGACCGAAAACTTACACTAAGCATACTGGTGAACACATTTGCGTTTTCGAATCAGGAAAAAACGTTCATCGCTTTGTTTCTTTGCATGTAGCTCAATTAAATAACAATGCTAGGCGTGGTATTCGCTCGTTCTCGTATTTCGCATTCCGTACAGGGCTTTATGAATTATAGCAATTATCGAAAGTTGATTTGAAAGTTGACACTGACCTGACGGCGGTAGGCTTGCTAACAATGAAATTTATACTACGACTTGATTCGTTATAGCTTCACTATTATGTTTTATTCATTTCTGTTGATGATATACACTATCAATCGTGATTTTATTACATAGTAAAAGTAGTTTGTTTAACTTATTTGTGTTGGTTAGGTCTTTTCAGATTTAATAATGACGTGCCTGTCGTATCTTTATTTAATTATCTTAGGTTGAAGAAACTGAATCATGTACCTCTGTGAAACCTTTTCTCATACGATTTCGCAATAATGTATTTGGCAGGTGTATGGTAAGTCATTATGACATTTGTAGTGAAAAGGTTCCAGTGGCACGCGACTTTTTCACTGTAACAGTTAAAAATAGCCCCCTTTTCCCCTACCATTATCCATTTTTGTTTTTTCAGATTCCCCTACAACAATAACATGCTTCGCAAACACGCCCTTATCGTATCGTATCTGTGTACAATCGTATCCCTCGCCATGTGGTTAATATTGTCAGCAACACGATTGCTGAATTAGTTGCAGGTCGTTCAAGTTATATTGGGAAGTCACGCTTAACCGCGTATTATGTGACAAATGTTAGTTAAGATCTGCCTAAAACTGAAGTATTTAACGGATCATCTTTTAACTATTAGTCTGTCTTATTCGCTTATTTAAATGCTGCTGTTGCCAAGTCTTTCTTATTTTTGTTTTTTTTTTTCTCTTTTTAATTATTATACTTTGAGCTTTTCAGTAATATTTAGCTCCTGTCATTAATAGCTATTTTTTAGATTAGTTGTAGAAATTTCTTTTTAACGATAGAACAAGAACTCGTAACATAAAATAACAACTGGAGTCAATACTGGTCCACGGTCGGATATTTTCTTTGAAACTACAAAAATATTCTGATTGCATATAGATTGATCTACAGAGCCTCTGAAAGTTAACAGTAGCATAGATGGTGGAATATGTGATGTATTAGTACCTAATATTTCAATGCCATTGTGACGTAAACAAATACGACTTGTTCGTGAGCGTACTATTTTAGCAATAGCAATTAAATAAATCTTTATTAAAACTGGCCTCAAACATTCAAGTTATCAATCATATGAACCATTTAACCCTCTGCATTTAGACAATGATTTCACATAGCGATCATGACCGCAAATAATGGGTTAAGATCACAATGCGTTGATTTTTTACCTTGATGTTGGTTGCGTGTGCGCTGGCCATATAGTGATGTTCGAGAACCAAAACATCGAATAATTTATCGATGATGAGTTCTGAGTGACCACTTCGCAGTCGTATATACTTTTTACCACACCATGTTGCTTAATACTTCCCGCTAAACTACACATATAAAAAAACTAGGTGTAGTTAAACTTCGTGACAGCTATAATTTTCTGCAACAATCCACTTTAATTATAATTTAAGTATTGTCTGTTGCACTGACGAGTTTGTATACGATTGTAGACGTTTGTATTCGTAAACATGTACTGAGTCACACAAGTGCTGTTCACTGGTCTGTATTAATCTTATGAACGCCAACGTAGAGAAGTGTAAAAGTACGTGGTAAGGTTCAAAAGTTTCCGGCCTAATAATGAAAATTAACGTTTAAGTTAAAAAAAATATTTTTTATTTTTCAATGTAGTTTCCTCCTATTGTTATACATTTTTCAGATCGTTTGATTAACATTTCTATGCCTTTAAAATAATATTCGGAAGTTTTGTCTTCGAAATGCTCGAAAACTGCAGCAGCGACCTCATCATCGGACGAAAATTTTCTCCCCCTTAAGTCCGATTTAAGTTTAGAAAATAAAAAATAGTCGCTTGGGGCTAGATCAGGGCTGTAAGGTGGGTGACGGATTGTTTTAAATCCACATTTAGATATAGCCGCCTTTACAACTGCAGCCGTGTGGACAGGCGCATTGTCATGAAGAAGACGGACACCCCTGCTGAGTTTTCCTCGACGTTTAAGCTTTATTGCTTCTCGCAACTGGTCTATAAGGCAAGCATAGTAACTGCCGTTTACTGTCTGATTGCGTTCTTTGATATCTATAAGCAATATCCCTTCGCAATCCCAAAATATTGTGGCCATTATCTTTTTGGTAGATTGGCACACCTTTGCCTTTCGAGGGGGTGCTTCCCCAGAACGACGCCACTCCATCGACTCTCTTTTCGAAAGAGGATCATAGTATAAGACCATAGTTTCGTCTCCGGTAACAATGGACTGGATAAATTCACTCTCACATGACTTGAACTCCTCTAAAAGTTCCTTGGAGCACGCCACTCGTTCAGCTCGCTGAGCACTCGAGAGAAGTTTCGGGACCCATCTTGCACTAACCTTATTCATGTTTAGATGGTCGTGTAGAATCCTAAGGACTGTTATTTTCGTAAGTCCCGTTCTTGACGCTATTTCCTTCGTCTTTAGTCTTCTGTCCTTCAGTACCTCTTGTTCGACTAAATCGACGTTATCTTGCGTAAGAACCTCAACAGGGCGGCCTGGTCGGGGTTCGTCATCGATGGACTCACGCCCTAAACGAAACTGCTTACACCAATCCTTAACAGTCGAAAACGAAGGGGAGGAATTCCCGTTCACGTTATCTAACCTTTCTTTGATTATAGTTGGACTTATGCCTTCCTTTGTCAGAAATTTTATCACTGATCGATACTCCAATTTGAACATTGTACAAATTACACCGCTTTTTATATTTAAATCAAAGAAAATTTTATGAAAACGAAAGTTACAAACCACGAAATTATCCACACAATAGCTGAATAAATGACAAATAAAATGACATTCATTTGTTTCTTGTTTCAAACTATAGGCACTATCCTTCAACTAAGCTAGCTTTAGCTAAGCTTGGCGTTTAAACGGTTAAAAATATTAGTAAATTGATATTTGTTTTTATGTTTCTGATCCATCGAATTTTAAACATCGATGTTTTCGATGAATCTTATTTGGGACATCCCTAGCTGAAGGTAATTAAGGCTTTCGGAACACTCAGCTCTCAAACACTGTCGGTGACTTAAAGGAGTTTCACGGACCTGAACAATTCGGCAATTTTATTCGCATTAAGTATTAGGCTCTAAGCTCTTTGTTTAAAGTTATATTGTTATATTTTGAGACGATTTATTTCTACTGCATCAAATCTCAAAACCATTTTAGAGGTCATCGTCAGTAAAATGATGACAATACTTAGTACATCGATGCGTCATCTTAACGTACCGAATGTAATAGCTAAAGAATCCACTAGATTGACTAATGTATTTACGAATATAATCATCTACGGGAGCAGTAATAAATAAAAATAAATAATAAATATCACCGGTCAATTTAAACCAATTTTATTGATCTTATCTGAAACTAAGCAAAGCTGGTACTATGCATACTAGCCAACAGATAAACATACTTAAATAGATAAACACAATATAACATCCATGACTCGAGTACAAATACTGATATCCTACTAATATTATAAATGCGAAAGTTTGTGATGATGTGACGATGTGAGTGAGTGTGTGTGTATGTTTGTTCGTTCTTCACGCTAAAACCACTGGACGGATTTGGATAAAATTTTGGTACGAAAATAGCTGGTACTCTAGATTAAAACATAGGCTACTTTTTATCCCGGAAAATTTTACAGTTCCCGCGGGATATCGATAAACATATCAATTGCTAATTCTACGCGGACGAAGTCGCAGGCAGGAGCTAGTTCATCATACAATTGGATTCTAACCCAGAACCTCTAGCTTCATAGTCAGGGTCACTATCACTAACCACTTTGCTACCCGGTGGTATCAATATTAACTTGCCGTAACTCTAGAAATACTTCAAGTTATTACTAAATCAACCATATCGATTTCGCGTCATGCCCAATGTCTGAGAAACCCAATTTTAGTAGCCATTCTAGCAACAGTGAAACCGTATAAGCAAACGCTCGATCGATAACGTGTCAACTTTTTGGCCTAACACAGCCAAGCGTTAGCCTTACATTACCACCAGACTCAAAAACATCTACTGATTACATCGTGTAATGGACTTTTAGAAACATTCATCAATTAGCGCCATGAATATTCGTATCGTATGCCCTGAGTTACATAGATCAATAATTCTAACCTACAAAGCGAAGCACGAAATCTATGAATGCGTGGGAGACAAATATATGGAACAGTGACAGGCTGTCCATACGTCACGTTAAAGTAACCCCGATAAGGCTTGACTTACATTGCCTTTAACAACATCATACCGGGCCAAGACTTCCATGTGTTATAGTTCAAGCCTCCAAATCAAATACGTCGTGTTTACGAATCAACTTGCGCCAGTTTGCCCACGGTCAAGTGAAATGCTGATACCCCCTTAATGGGCAAACATTTCGGCTCACGAGAACATCTCGTTATGAATAAAAATTACTCGCACGAAAGGGCTTTCTAATTACCCTGCTTTGATGACTTGACGTGTGACACCACCGGCTTAACATCAACCTTATGTTGCTGATAATCTTCTACTGACAAGAGGTCTTGCAACGTTGGTTGATGGTGTTCTATTTTCATTGTCCAAAGGAGGCCGAATGCAGATTAATCTATGTGTACAATGGTTGTCAAGATGGTGATAGGGCTCACACGCTTTGTTGTTATGGTAATAAACTGAAACCAATTGAAGATGAGTACCCCTTTGAATTCGTTATCTGGGGAGAATTGATCGGTTATTGTAGAACCGCATACTATTATGGCACAATTTTTACTTTGCTGGAATGTGTTAGCAGTATCCAATAACGTGAATCTTGCTATTTTCTTTTTAATCAGATCAGTTACTTTAACATATCAATATTTTTTTTTATATACTAGTGCCATTTTCACTGTTATAATTGAAACACTATACCTGCTCATCTACTTTCTTGATCAAGTCTCTTTGATTTTACAATATTAAACCTAACAACACTTTTTAGAACATAACCTGTCAAGCATTAATATCATTTTTAGATGTAGCCTTCTACTGTAAATTGTAACTCCAACTGCTATCAAAACTAGTCTAATCCATCAACTTTAGAGCTCCAAATTTTTTGTCCAAAAATAGATGTCAAACGTCTTCTATTTTTGAACTAAACCACCGCGTGTGTATCCATAAATCCATCTTGTCGATGCTTCAGCTAACAGCACCAACGACAACTTAATAATTTCCTCTTGCTTTAATTTAATGGTTAAGTCTATTGAAGCTTCCTGCTGGAGTTAATTGAAGCCGAAGTTGTACCACGGGAACGTAATGAATTGTTCTCGTCAAGTCTTTTGTTAAATGCCGTTAAAAAAGGTTGGAGAGTAAAAAGCGTTTGCGGTAACAGGCGGGTGACGATGCGATCTCATCACTTCCTGACTTTAAAGACTCTTTGAAATCCAATTGTTATTCTTATAAAAACCTTTGTTACTTACGAGCGTGTTGTTATAAATCAATTTTGATTCTTTTCAGTATAATATTTGTGACTGGAACCTTCTTTTAAGCTTGAAAAATTTGTGACTCGGTTGTTTGAGTCAGTTGTCAGCATTTGTCGTCGATCTCTCGATTGCAGCGACAATTTCTACGCAAATTGGATAACTCGCGTAACCTCCATCACATTCTATCACCACGTACCACCAATCTTGCCATCTCTCTCGATTACAGATCATTTCTAGCTGCCGCGAGCAATGCACAATAATATGAGTCTAGATTTAATAAAAGCGGCCCGTAATGCCGGAGAGAGCTGCGATAAAGTGTGAGGGTTGAGTTGCTCAATCATTATTTTGTTAGCGATTTGAGTGAAAACACTTGGAAATTCTCCATGAAATTGCTGGTTACGGAGTTATGGGTATGACCAGTCGAGTGTCCACTGCGTCAGTCTAGAGTTATTTATTTTATTACTCGTTGCATACTGCTCTAAAATTTTATTTCACAATAATAATATACCTAACCTGGTTTTGCTTCGCTTTTCCTGCTTGTTTGAGTTTCCGCTGGTACTATAAATAATGAGGGAAACACCATAAAGTTTTGCAATATTTGTCATCGAAATGATCATTGACCATAAAGTATTTATGCCGATTGCCAACAATGGACAGTTTGCAGGTGTAATGAGAATATTTTATAGACGACCTGCCATCAATAATGCGTCTGGCCTCAATGCTGTTATTCTATAGCCCTCGAACAATGAGGTACTAGCAGCCCCTGGCCTAGTGTGTTTAATAGTTTATCACAAACAGGAATCTGGGCAGTATCTCGGCTGCCAACGGACCTGTCAATGCTGCCTTTGAGCAATGAATGTTCTTAATCCATTCTATGGCTCATAAAGGCCTTCCTAAGCCCTTTATCGGTGGCGCCGGGCATACAATTTGCGCAGCCAAGACAAATAATATAGGCTATTCATCTGACAGTATGGACACGCAATTTCTCCCGATCCGTTCAAATTATAGCCGTGGTGTTGAATTTATACTGCTGAGTGGCTGTTAGAGTTCTCTGCCGAAGCTGTATTGAGATGTTTACCATATGCCATGTAACGGGTCGTGATCGTTAATTATTATCAATGTTGACATTCAAGTGCCGCCAATGCCGCCATACTGTTTGACCTACCGATAAACGCTATACTTCACTTCTTGATCATCGGCTGGCGACGCCCTTGCCAAGAGTTTGGGCTTGGTATGATTAGTCAGTCAGCATTAATAAATGTAAAGTTATAATAATAATGTAAGTATTGTAGCATTACGGGACGTGACTTTCTTCCTTGTTTGATTTAGGTAAGTATATCACGGAACTATAATTGATGATATTTTCTATACAATGTACGGATTGTCTCTCGCATGTTCATACGCCAATTATCTTTATCGGATAGCGTTTGAATGGACCAGGCTCTCATACACTCAAGATGGAACTAATTAGAAGGCTCTTCATTCAATAGCTCATTACATGCGCGTGGGCAAGGCTTGAACAAACGGGTTAAGCTTTAGCTTGAGAAATCACAGAATCCTTTTAATTTATGTTAGTTTATTGTGGGATATTTCACGTTCATGTTTTCTTGGTCTTGTTCAGAATAAAAATTTAAGAGAGACTCAATTTCTCATCGAAAGCGACAAAAGCATTTTATTTGGTCATGAAATGATCTTTCAAAATTATGCTCGTTGCTCCATGTCACCTGCTATGACAATATCATGATATTCAAATGTGAGAATTAATAATTCCTGTCATTTAACGTTGGCATTTGAGATTAATAACTAGAGGGTTTGCGAGTACGTTGGACTTCAAAATACTCGGGGATCTACGTTGAGTTTATCTACACAGATTTATTTTATTTTCTAATCATCTTTCTATTAGCTTGTTTGTTATCTCGCTTCCTTATCCTATTAAATGCTGTTCCTTAACGAGTAATTGATCAATCATTAGAGACAGTAAACGCAGCACAAATGAGGTGAGGAGCGCCCGTGGGTAGCTTTACATACAAAATGAACCCAACTAAGGTTTATTTATTAAGACATTTAACAAACGTAGGCGTAAGCACTAAGTTTGTTAAGATGTTGTTCCTTTCAACCACCGTTATTGTTTCTAATACCTTCGCATGAAACACCTTATTCGCTTTTAAAATTGCGCTCTCTTTTGTTTTCTTGATGATTTTGTTTTGTTTGTTTTTCAAAGCTTTGTTATGAAAATTTGGCGCATTACTGTCACTGTTGGATTGTATAACATGCTTATTATGAAATACCGCGTTTGTTGTGTTGCAAATATCATAACTGTGTCTCGAAAAATGTACGTGACCATTATCGTACGGTAATAAGTTCTCGGTTTTGATAGCGGATTGCGAAAAATTTGGTTCGCTTTGTTTGTTTACATTTCGAATTGGAACTTTGAAAACAACTTCCATTTCAATTAACGGATTACAAATATGAGATTTTCAGCTGCATAATTTAATCGTCTAAAAAAAAATTACATACGAAAGAAGCTACGACTAAAAACAGCATTTCATGCCAGTCATATTGGTCATAATAAGACTTTCAATTGTCCAACGAGAGAGCCGTTGCAAAGTTCAAACGGCCGTTCAATTGTTTGCAGTAAAACAATTACTCACTTAATGATGACAAGGCAATAGAATCTAACTAGATATTAACCAATTCTTGACATTTGGCCGGCTGTCAAAGATAAATGTTGGATGCTCGAGTGCAAATAAAAAGAAGAAGCGGGCAGACAACAATAAACATTACCTATATACTCATCAGTTATACCCGGTGAGGGTTTTCCCACACCGAGGGTCACATTTTGGCTGGGGATGTTACCTGTCAAGAATATTTCCATGGTGATATTTTTTGACCTGGCAAGCATTTGGGAAAATTTCGTACCTTCTATATGTGACTAGACAAAGTCACTTTCGACTTCGACTATAGATAACCTGTAAGCTATAAGCACAGTATATATATAAGCTAAAGCAGTAGGGAAGATAGGCCTACTTTTTGAAATAAATACCTACGCTCCAATAAAGCGTTAGGGTTGTCGATTTAATTTTTGTTAAAATGAATAGTTATTTTAACCAAAATTTGCCCTACCTCTATAGGTAATTTTAAATAAATACCTATGTATTTGACAAGTTATCCAAGTGTAGTTTTCTATAATATATTAGTACATATACTATAGCTGCAAGATGATAACAATGAAAGTCCGTAGAATTTTTTTTCACCAAAAACACGGTCTGTAATATACGGCAACTACTTACTTCTCATCTAAACAGCCAAACGCTTTATTTAACAGAAAAAGCATTTGACGGAGAAGTGACATCTGACATTTCTCGTAATAAAAATAATATATAGGTACATTTTATTTCATAATAATATACATAGTATCATTCTTACCTTTCAACATCAGCAGGGAGTTTAAAAAACGAAAACTCTGGTTTTGAAGAAGCCGAGTTCAAGCAGCCGTACACTGCGCAATACGCTCTTGGCATGTTTAAAACGAACACGGCCGCTCGTATCAATGCGCCACGCGCGACTGACGGCACCTCGAGATCCGCTTAGAGGCCGTGTAAAAGCGCGTGTCTATGTGTGCGTTCGTTTCGACCGATTTGTTCGTAGATTCCCTACTGCTTGTGCTTATATGTACTGTGCTATAAGCCTACGAAAAACCACGTGATCTGGCGGATGTGCGTATGTCGACATCGATACGCTTCGGGGCGTATGTCACTTCACTAGTCACGCTGTTGTTATGGTTGACGAACTAATGTATACGTAGTTTATGGTACGAGCGATTCCTCTCATTCTGAGTAAGATAGAAGTCGCTCAGTAGCTGAGTAGCAAACAGTCAAACAGGCCCGATTTTTTTTCCATCAGTAAGATACATAAAAGTTTGATACGGGAGACTTCCCTGCTCTTTTAACTTGCGACACCTCGCAAGAAGCATTTAATTTAACCGTCCGTCAATCTTTTGTAACCGGATCGCTTGAACTAACGAATCCCCGTCCAGTAATAGCAATGTTTACTTTTATAATGAGACTCGTTTTCATGTCATTTAGTTCTGATGAGATGATCCTTTTGTTAAAGGCCGAATTTCATAAACGTCGACAAACAATATTGCTGTGTTGTTTATCGTCTAGATGAAGAAGTCTCTCGATCGTGAAGTAAATTCCTATTCTGTAAGAATTCTGTTGTGTAGGTAATTTTGATTCTACATCAAGATTATTGTGTTGTATTTGTATTAGGTGTACTCACGGTCTTCTGTTACCTCAGTTCCACAGGGGTCACAATATGGATTACAAACTCTGAAGCTAGCAATATATTAGTTATTTATTTCAGGCACCTAGCCGATAATATCAAATTACATAAAAATTAAAATTACCTACTGTGGAAAATTTACTATTGCAATGATATTACGTTTTAAAAAATAATGATTATAGCAACATTTGATGAAGATCATTACTTGGTTTGGTTAGTAATGATCCTTATGCAGTGCTTTGTCATTTGGAGGAGAGGGGGGGATCTTGAGCATATTGTTCTCACCCTTATTCTATCTCCTTCTCCATCATTCTTGTAACAGTGGCGATTAACGACCTTAACAATGATATCACTCCTAGAATAATATAGACGCCTCGCTACGGCTTTATTACCGAACCAATACACATTATCTATAACTAAGGTATTTTAACGAAGCAGCCATATTGCATACTGGGGGGCTACTCCGAAATTCGATTTTCGAAGTTCGTATCACACCGTGATACGCCCTGTCACTCACAAATGAATAACTATTTGTGAGAGCGGAACGGCACGAAACGAACTTCGAAAATCGAATTTCGGAGTATAAGGCCTGAGTTGCAGAGGTAGTCTATGTTAGTTCGCTTGAAAGACATCTTGATAATGCAATCTTATCAAACGAGATTACTGTATCAAGCAGGTATCTGTTGTAATGTTGCACTGATAAACTGATAATAACGATCGATTGTTTTTGTTGCAGGTAAGAGTCCAAGCTCTGCAAAATAGTGCAATTATATCTGTACTTCGCTATCCTGTATGTTGTGGTAAGTGATGCAAGTAAGAATTAAATTTATGGAAAAGCTATATTTAAAGCTGGATATTTTTATAACGACGACGACGAGCATGTATGAAGAGATTGATGAATGTGGATGAAGCGAAAGAGGTATGTCAGGATCGTAGCAAGTGGAACAAAGTAGTCTCTGCCTACCCTTGTGGGAAAGAGGCGTGACGATATGTATGTATGTATGTATATCTTTATAAGAAACTAAAAAGAAAAATTAAATAAATCTTTATTTTGTAAATGATTACAAATATAAACTAAAGCTACTTTAAAAATCTTAATAAAAATAAAAGTTATGCTAAAAATCACGTAGGCAGCATTCCTGCGTTATATCGCAATTGCAAGCAATTGAGTTTTTGTGCGAGAAAGCTGTCGGCTACAGTAGGTACGAGTACATTCCGAATATTAAAATGCATCTTCTGGTTTTTTTTTTTAAATTGACAATGTTGCACTGTGGTAATATAAATGGGCTGATCGAAGACTGTTTTATTAGTCTTTTAGAAAAAAAAATCTTTTACCGATACATCTATTAGTTTTGTGCGCAGTAAAGATGGCTAGAGCGCTGCGCCGGCGCTGTCGAACGGTAGTTCTTGTTTACTGATTCCTGTTCGAGGTATTATAATAACATCATTCACGTTGTATACTAACTACAGTCCATAACTATTGTGTGACAAGGGTAGCGTTGAAAATTTCTGAAAAAATCAAATGATTTTTTCGGGAATTTATGAACTTTTGATTTTTTCGTTTTTTTGGATTTTTTACGAAAACAACCAGTAAGCGTAATGAAACAACTGTGACAACTGAACTGATACCGATGTCAATGGCAAAGTAAGTCTATAATCATTCACCTATCCACCAGTGTTAAGAAAAATAACCGATTGAAACCTGTTTAAATCGTTTTTTTCGTTTTTTTTGAAAAATTAAAGCGGAAAATTTCATGGTTTTTTTCCTTAAAAATCAGAAAACAAAAAAGCCGTTTGGAAAGAAACGGAATTTTTTAGACAAAGATGTATGTATGTATGTAAAACTCTTTATTGAAGATAGATATAAGATAGATAGAATACAAAAAATCGAATATTTCATATTATCTTTTCACGCTTAAATCGCTGAACCGATTTAGTTGGAATTTGGCATAGAGATTTCCGTCCTTGGCCTTTCCAAAAAATCACATGGTGGGACGACAATAAGCAAATCCCGCGCAGACGGAGTCGCGGCCAACAGCTAGTTGAAGTTAAAGAGATTTGCTTATGCTGTCATTGAGCATTACAAAGTGCTGTCTTGGCAAACAAAACACTAGGCCATCTCTAACCGTGTTCCTTACACCGCGACGTCAGCACCCGTTACACATGCGCTTGCGCCTCCTGTTCCCACGCCGCGTGAGAGCGTAACTAGATACAAATGTTTGTTTACGGCATTTATATCACTATGTTTACTTGTTTACTATTAATGTAATAAAATAATTTGATGCTTTGTAACAGGAGACTTATGGTATCGGTGGATCAACTATTTCTTGGTTTTATTCCGTCCAATTGGGGACAAAAGTAGTTCAGCGGCCTTACCATCACGTCCTAATTTCGACTCAGTTCAAGTTTTAGCTGTCGCTTTAGTATGAATCTGACAGCGAGTGAACCTAAACTGAATCGCATTAAGACGTCATGGTAAGGCCCCAGTTCAATAGAAGAAATGTTGTCACATTATACTAACATGCTTAATATGTAGATGACAATTTGTAGTACTGGTAGTTGTAGGACTGGTGTTGAAGGTGTCCATGGAAGTGGTGCATACTTACCATCAGGTAACTTGTTCCTTTACCATATTTCATTTAAAAAAATGTTATTTTCACGCGACAAAATCAAAGATAGTTAACTAGATTTCCGACAAGCCCTTGCCCATAACAAAGTTTAAATTTCCATCTCAAGTCCCCGGCGGTCCGTCAAACGTTAACCCCGGGCAGGAAGCGGCGGCCACGTGTTCGGTTCCCGGGCCGGCCCTCTTCCTCCCGCTAACGAGCCGCACTAAATGCGGAACACGACGCCATTGTTGCTGTTGCTACTCTCCGGGAAACTGGGAACTTGGAATAAATCTACCGTCCGTGAGCTCTGAGAATGCCTTTTGGGTATGTGCTGTCTCCCTCACTCGGCCGATTCAAGTATGAAACCCGAGTGAGTAAGACAGTAAGACAATCCCGAATGGAAAGAAAGAAAGAAAACATTTATTCATGATAGCATCACAAAACAAAAGAAAAAAAGAAGTAAAAAACATAAGAACATGCATCACGAAATGGTCCCACCTCAGCATAATGCTGGCCTAGCAGCCAGCCCAGGTCTTCCGATGGGACCATATGGCATCAGAGCTCAGACTGTAGAATGTTTATACAGGATACAAGTTCTGGCTGAGTAGACACGGGGCATATGCTGACTAGTGGCAAGGCTTGCTGACAGACGTGGGCAGCAGAATCATTCTATTGAGCATTCTAGTCTAGCGTGCATTTGTTTAGAATATTGGATGTGCTCCATGTTTATTAATTGGAAAAATTTAATGGTCCTGTAGGTGATAGAGAGGTTGACGTTGTTTATAAGAAACGCGACCAACAATTGGTCGACGTTCTGAGAAGAACAGTTTGCCGTTTTTCTTCGTCGTTCAACATTAGCAGCAGTCCATCAAGTATCGAAGCAATCTTCCGATCTTCCGCATCGATCGAAGTACATCGGAGCTCTCTGCGACGTGTTGACACTTCGAACGACAATTCGATCATCGTGCGAACTGAAAAACACAATTTTTTTTGTATACGACAAGGAAGATGGAAGTTATGTGGATCCTTTGTTTTCCAGTTTCTAGGATACATTTGCCATAGACTGACCGCTTAAATGAGTCCTCGCCTGTACCACAGTATCCTGTACGGTGCAGGGGCGCGGGGTGGGACGACAAGGGGCCGAGATAAGTGCGGGCGGCAGGCGCATACCACCCGTCCGCACTTTAAGCGATCGGTCATAGAAACAGTTACGTTAATAAAACTATAAAAATTGCGAAGTTCTCCGCATGTCGTTAAATTAATTCAATACAGAATTACAATCGGTGGTCGCTTTCGAACCGATTTTCGGCAATCATTGCAACGGATGTGTGGAATCGATACTTCCGTCGACAAGCAGCAATTATTGTAACTGTCTGTTATTGAACGTATGCGACATGATCACTTTCTTTTGAGTTTTGGCAATGATACAGTGAGTTGAGAGTCCAGTGCGGATTTTTCAAGCAGACAACTTCTCGAAAGCGTTCGCTTTAACATCTCAATTAAATACTATGGCTAATTGGCAGCGTCTTCTAACGGTTCATATCAACAACAAACTATTCTCATACTACGTGATTTTAATGCAAATTCCTTCGAGACATCTGTTGCAGGAAAAACTTGCCCTTCGCAACTACATATATATAGGCTACGCTACTACTTACTAATCAATCTATTCAAGTAGATGAAGTTTTATAGAAGCGAAGTGAACAAAAACAATATCTAGACTAGCTTCCGATTCTCTTTCAGCTTAGATGGGAACTAGATGCTAAATTAATTACGTGGATGTAGACCGCGATTACTTTTAATGTGTTTTTGGGAGCTCATCAGGCTGTGAGTTTTATATCCCGAGATTATAAATGTCTCTAGACAGTTGTTTGACTAGAATCATTTAAAAGTATTATGAATGAAATGTCTTGAAATGTCTTTAATAGGTGTCATATTTTATACTTGCTGCATTCATTAAAATCAGCAAAATACATACTTAACAGCTTGAATGGTGCAGGCGTAGTCTTGAAACGCTACAAATTGTGAGAAGCTTAACACAATTTCAGTTAGCGAATTATAACTACAAGTACGTATTCCTTGTAACTTTACAGTTTGTAAAATTAATTTTGTTACCTATATAATTTAATTTAATTTAATTAACTGGTAAACAATTAATTAAGCGTGAGTTTTGTTTTATTATTTTTAAGGTAACCTTAGTTATGATTTCTGTTATTAATACTTTCGTAATTACATATTTACATAATAAACCATTTAACTAGTACGTCCGTCAATCGGTAAAACAATCAATCAGAATCCGTGAGAAAAGTGACCACAGCGCTTGAAAATAGCGTTTCTACCAAAGACAAGATATTTGTCGCAAGCAACCATATTTAAATGTCAAGCGTAACCGATAAACTAGCCATATGCGCGGGCACGGCCTATCCAGATTATGGGACCGGAGCAATTCCAGTCGCCAGCGCATTATACGGCTCCGACCCTGCAGCGAATAATAATGTCAAGTCCATTGACAGTTTGACAACCGTGGGCTAATTGTGGTAGCAGAGCGGCAATATATGCTTCAATGAAGATGTCGAGTTGAAAGAGCTTCAGATTTGTATCATAGTGGAAGTATGCAAGCAATCTAATAGCATAGCGTTATAAATTCTGTTTTATTGCTACCAGTACTAAGATCATCAGATGCTGTGTTTCCTATGGACGATAACTTTCGGTAGATGGTATTTGTTCATAACTTTGGAGCAATTTCAGTGCCTTTATAAGCAATTCAGAGGTCAAACATGGTGATTGTCCCAGTTCCTTCATCGATTATTCAGTAGCAGATCTTACAAGATCTCTATAATTACAAGTAACCTACAAGCGACATTAGATGATAAAAATCATAGTTTCAAAATACTGTGAATAGTTTCCTTGTTTTCTGGTTCTCGCTAAATTTGAGCGTGTGGTTCGTTCTTAAGTTCATTAGTTAGAGTGACACACTTTAAACCGACGCGTCTCAGACTAAAATTAGAATATGATTGATTACCCTTATCTTAATCTTATCAACAACAATCATAACAAGTCATCAATCTTGACTAGCTGCAGATTATTCAAATTTGGATGATTGAAATGATTTAACTTTTAACCTGCAAGTTAAGTTAGATGAAATAAACTTAACGACTGTGAATATTAAATTATTTGGCCTGACAAATGACTACATTTATAAGTTCACCAACATAAACTTTCTTTTTGTCTTCTACAGAAAACCCAAAGACTCGAGTTGAAACATTTCAAATTCCATAGTCTTCTCCAAACAAAAATCCTACGTACTCATCAAAACCAATAGAAAGTTCAAGTAAAATTCCTGTCGGTGTATTTATACTTAGCTCCATATATGTAAATGGCCGATCGAGATATTTCCGTCAATGTAAACAGTGCATAGTGAATGAATGGACTTAACTTGTCCATTGAAAGGAAGTTTTTAAAAAGAGACCATGTGTAGAGTACACTTTCGATGAACTTGACGCAAGACGTGTTTGTTGTACAATTTGGGGCCCAGAATCCATTTGTGTTATATATAAATATTTGGGGATACATGTAGCCCTTCGGCTAAGTTATCCTCTGCTGATAAATTTAGCGATGGTGTATAAAAAGCATGTGGAAAAGCGGTCGAAAAAAACTGTCGATTCGTACCCCTAATCAGTTTTTGACTGACGTTTAATTAAAAAATAGGGTAGGGTAGAAAATTTTATCACAAAAATGTGTTCTTTGTTATCTAATAACATTTTAAACAAATACTTGTATTATGTGTAAGAGTTTTTTTTTTCTATGAATCTCTAAAACTAGTATTTTATATTACTAGTATGTTGCCTCAATTAATATAAATTTCCTCACAGGAACCGCGCCTGCATTTTCTAAAAAGATCTTATATTTTCTTTGTCAGCGAAACTAAAACACGTTGACGGCTTCGCAATAAACAAGAAAATATACAGCTCGTAATAGTTCCATTTGTCGTGAGGTCTTTGACCGCTACACCCTGGACTAGGGGTTTGTTCACCCTGGTGTTAATTGCTCTCAGGTGTAATTATGGAGTGTAGATTGAAGGAGCAAATAGAAAAGGGGAACTTTGATTGTATTTTTTTAGTTGGGAAGGATTAAAGATGCACGGATTAGAAGTTTAGGCTGGTCTTATGGTTATTTAATAGTCTGTCTCTTGCCTGCAACATTTATCGTTATAAAGTGTTGAATTAATCACGTAAATACAATTTGTGAGCATGTGTAATAACCACAGCTTCTACGAAAATATACAAAAATGAAATGAAGGAGCAATGTTCTTAGAAGAGGCCCTGTTTGACAACGGTCAATACTATCGGAACGTAAGCCATGAACCGATAGTTGCGTGAAACGAAGTGCAAACGTCAATAGAACGTCTTTTGTTTTTGTTTTCTTCTTGTTGTACCCAACCGAGATTTGCTTCTACATTAAAGCAACTAGCAACTAGAACTAGTTTTTAACTGAATAACTGTTTCGATACTTCAAATATGCGCCAACTTTCTATCCGATATTATTATTTATCAAACAATGAAACAAGACCTTGTGTTGATGTTGATGTATAAAAACAAACAATGATAAAGAATGAAGACGCGTGCGAAATGGTTTTGATGATGACATCGGGAGAAACGCATCTAACGTCAACCTATCGTATGTTGTTTTTTTGCTGCCCTATGGTGGAATGTACAATCCCTCCATATGTTTTTTACGTTGATTATACTCGTATGACATGTTAATAAAGATAGCTATTCGAGTTTCTAGCTTCACTGTGGGAGTCCTGAACCACGGGGTTGCGAGCAGATATGAGGGGATCACAATCTGTTCAAAATAGCTGAAAGTTATTAAGATTACGTCCGGAACGCACATCAACCTCGCGGTAAAGAGGGAAACAAAGAAAATATCTACTTGAGTTTTGTCGGGAATCGCGAATACGAGTCAAAGGTTGAGTCGGATATTGTAGGCATAAACTTGAGCTATGTTCGTATACACATTACATTATGAATCTAATGGATTGTAAATAGCTCTTGTTTCATTAGGATGTGCGTAAGGGCAGCAGGCCTACTTCAAAATAAGCAGTTCGAAGTTCGTTTCGTGCTGTTTCGCTCACGCTAATAGTCATTGAGAGCGATGGCGAAATATGGCGATTAAAGGCGGTTTCAGATCGCTAAATCATCTAATTTTAGTTTAAAACAAATTCCGCCGTCTTTATCTGTAAACGCCTAGTATCTTTTAAACTAGACAACGGATTTTAATGCGGATTTGATCAATACAAAAAGTGTTTCAAGAGGAAGGTTTATACGTTATAGATAGTCTAATGAATGCTAGTGCATTATAGTTATTGATGCCTGGGTCTCACCAGGTATCCGTTTACGACATTCTTATCTAGAAATATGGCGTGTTCAGTTGTAGGTTGTAGCCTGCAGAGGGCGTGTCTCATTCGTTGACACGCTACGGGGCGCCACGTGCCACGGGCAGGTGAGACGTGTGGCGTAAGGCATGACAACTAGCGGTAGACAATAAAGTTGAAATGTTACGACCTTTTAAGCGATGGAGAGTAGATTTGCGTAGACTTAGGCAAGTTATTGATTGATTCTGATTATATAATGGCCTAATTGATTCAGAATATGTAAATCCGCAAAATAATACGTAACGAGTTGAATTCCGCATTTTGATGCTTCGATTCTACATTATGGAAAAAATCGAAAATTCTTTATTTCATAACTACATGCATTTATGATATAGGGGATGGAGCCGCCCTGTAAGCAAACAATGCCTGTGTTGGGAAGCCCCAAATCAGGCATTATACTCATTTATTCATAATTTATGTCAAAAATACATGTTATTTCGTTCAATTGTTTTATGTTAACACAACTCAAATATGCTTTAAATATGTATAAAACATTTTAAAATGTAGCCACAACACAATAAAACAAATTTATTGCGATTAATTTAAAAATCAAGACTAATCAGTGCGTTACGTAGATTAGTAGGCTTTGACGTCAGAAAAGGAACTTTTCAAACGTGTAGAATTTGCGAGTACAGCGTCGTACTCGTATTGCCTAATGAAATGACAAAGCATTATTGATTTTCAGTTCAGCTAATCTATTGTTGGTATTATCTAATCTGTTACATTTTAATTTAAACGATAACGGAACATGTAAAGCAGATGTAGCGTGCGGCGAGCACAAGACTAATTGGAACAACGACGAGACAACTGCCATTGTGTTTGAAACAATGAACTTCGAAACAACAAGTCACTGTGTCGAAGAGATGTAACCATTACACAAAACAGCGTCTCTTTCACTTGACATTAATTAGTGAAGGACAGCAAGAATAAAGATGAACTTAGCCTCTAACGCCCATGTGATCGTAGGTGTTAATCTTTCTTTTTGAAACTCGTTTGCTCTAAGTGATAAGTTGTGTTCTGAAGACAGAATATTAATAAGATTTTGGTTTTGTATTAGTAAGGAATTGATGGTGTGGGAGGACCCGTTGGGGTTGAAATGTTCGTTGTATCTTCACGATCTTGCATCTTAATTTTTATTTTCTTTACTCATTCCAACATGGTATCTATAGTTTATCATTTAAACTTGAAGTTCCATAGAAAAATTGTGTTAATAATATTTCATTGTATGTAGATGACAAATGTGTTACAAAATAAGATGTTTTTTTTTTCATTTATTTAACATCGTCTATAAATGAATGGGATACACAAACTCAACTACTGGGTAGCGAAATTATCATTGGTCACTATGACATTTTGCTAAATTGAAGCACCCATTATTAGTTCATTTAGCGACTCTGAAAATAAAATATGTTCATTAAAATAGCTAATGTATAATCATTGAACTTCGCATTTTGTAATCATTCAACTAGGATAGGTACCTAGGAGTTTTATTTTAGGGGCCCATGATCAGACAGCAACTCTTCAGTAACTTGCACCCAAACAACGCAAGCTCCAAGTAACGTTATTGCTGGCAAATTATCACCATAATGTCTATACATGGATATCAGCCCAAGCCGTTTTCTACTTTATTTTATAGCGAAGTAATAGTGCATTTGGTCTATTTGCCTATTCAAATAGAAGATGCTATCAGAAGCGTTATTCATTGGAATCGCTTTATAATTGCTATAGCGGATGTTATCAATGAATATAATGGATGTAAATGGAACTATGTCTATAAATTACACTGGATAGCAAAAAGGACAGACTTTAGTACTGTTTATCAAAGCTTATTTCATTTTAAAACCAGTTTTTGATGATAAATCGAATTGATTGTTAGGGTTTTCACAGGCCCCCGATTTTTCTTCAAAATAATTTGCATTTTTATCTGGTTTCGAAAGTAGAAGGTTCTCAGTTCGATTTTATATTTTTTCGTTTTGCCGTTTCCTATAACACAATGTATACCTACAGATTGGGTTTATGTTTCCATCATTAATAAATTTTTCGCCGAATTTTTTGCTGGTACGATTTTGATGGGTATTAACTTCAAATATACATATTTAGGTACAAAATAATTACGTACTTGTAGCATGCGCTACTTGTGTATTTAAACATGGGTAATGTAATAGTGAAATCTTACATTTAGTTTTATTTTTATTGCAAGGAAATGAAAGAAGTGGTTAAAACGCAGCCTTGTATGATGTGAAATCTGTACCACACCACATCGCCAAGTAGCCAAGCTTCGTTTGATATCGTGAACTACGATTATAATTAACCATAAATTATGTCTTTGTGCTGTTTGATATCAAACTAAGCGTTATTGTAGCTAAACATTATTATCCCAATCAGCTTATGAAACCTACCTTTAACAGCTCCATTAGCATTTGCGTGATACTTCATAATAACAAAGAAAACCGTCTGGTCATTCACCCTGACCTTTCAACCTTGTCACTTGAACTGGCAGGAACAGTTTCAATAAACCGTATTAAGGAACCAATAGAAAAGCTAAAAGCTCTTTACACTAAGAGTTTAAGAGTTCTTTTAGAATACAGTGAAGGATTAAAAGAGTTCATAAATCTAAACATTCACGTTTGAAGTAATTAGAAAGTCAGCGGTCTTTGTTCTAAGGGTAAATAAGTAACAAGATGCCATTCATCATGGGGATTGAGAACAGAGTCCTGTACAAAAGAGTAATGTTGACTATTTTTGGTGTGGTCGCTTTGACCTGCCCCGTGTTGTGTGAACCCGGTGTGTTTCGTCTTTAAAACGCTTTCTTTTCCGAACAAAAAGAATTCAATACACATACTACACCATACTCTGTTGTTCTGATGATCGGGTATCTTTATTGGTATGACTATAGCCGTAGAGATAATGTTTTTGTCGGTTCTGGTGAATTTTTCTCTATCTGCTTAAACGTGACTGACGGCAATTACTTTGTTTAAAATGTATCTTTTGACCATACTACCTAGACCTAATAATAATATAGTAATGGCATTTCTAAGGTTTTGCTTAACTGCAACTCGTATCTTCTTTATGTTGGGGTAAACAAAGACTGCGAATTATAATTTCCACCTGCTTCCGTCCATGACGAGTTTTTCAAGCCTTTGATATTTTTAGAAATAGACTCCACTTTAATAGTAACTCAAGTAGAAATAACCGTTACTTTATAAACGGTATTTCAGCTCGGTAACACTTATTTATACCTACTTAAGATGAATTGCAGTGACTCGGCATCGTGTCTTATGCTTGAGCGTTTGAAGTTGAATCAACAACATTTGCTTGGAGACGACGGAACTGATGTATAAAATTACTTTCAATGTATTCTCAGTCAGTCTTACCTTGTAACGTTTCAAAGGTCATCGTCGTTTCTACCTATCTTATTTTTCGCATGCTGTTTTATGCAAATTTACTGCTTCATCACAGCAGTGCTTATCTAACACTTTGTAGTTGAAATTTCTCGCTCGCTCTTTAATTTGCATCAACTGCCAGTTAATTTGCATTTTGTAGCATTAAATGCAATGCTTGTTTACTTTTGTACGATTCAAGTGGTTGTATTCATGGCATTTTCTCAAGAGCACTCGTTGTCAAGTTACTCGTAGTAGGTACTTAGCGGACTGTAAGAGATTTCTTAAAAATAAACATGAATTAATTCCGGGATTTCTCGATTCACCAATAAGTCTATTGACATCGTGAAAATATTGCAAATTATTTACTTTTTTCTGTTTGAGAAAACTGTAACCTTTTAAAATATTTACATTCATCATAATATTTTTCACTTGTCTGATGGTGATGATGCACGAAAGCTCCAACAATCACTAAAATAGTAGACATACATATTGTTGAAACTAACCCACTTCCATTCTAGGAAACAGGATGAAATGTGCAAACTGCAGCTTCTATTTCAGGACGGTGTCTGTTCCTTACTCATTCTTTAGTCATAATTTTGCTATCTGCAGATGCAAACGCATCTCATTCATGTTTGATTTGTTTCGTAAGTCAATGAAACGTTATGTCTTTTACGTACACAATCTCTGTTGTTGTAGTTGGTGCATTTATTTTCAGTGTGTGTTCGTGCATGGTCATGTAGGTATGTTTATTGTTAGTTTTTACACGGCTTACGTGACTGCCCTCATGCGTTCTAACTCGCATTTCAAGGCTTGCATATGACGTCATTTTACCAACATTCGACAGATTATCACTTATTGATTAGCTAACACAAGTTAAACACCTTAGTAATCCTTCGAAACTATTTTTTCACAAAACTTGAGGTAACTATTTAGTCTTAGATCATTCATAGTCGTAGCATTTTCACTTTGAAATGATTCCCCTTTAATTACATTATCCATGTTTTCTACCGGATAGAGCCAGCTCTTTACTTTTAATGAGCTTCCGATATTTCGATGCAGTTGCATGCATTTAGTCTGCCTGTGACCATGATGCGTGGCAACTGCTTATCTAAGGTAATCGCGATTTATATCGCGTAGAAAATATATGTTTTAATTTCAAAAATTGTATTTAATTATTGTTCATGCAAATCAATTGATCATCGCTCCGCGAATGGCAGTGATGTAGTACATGAGCTCACAGCATGTATCAGAGATACACGCAACCTATGACACGACGAATTCTAAGAACATGAATACGAGAATATCGCCAATAATGTTTTCTATTGTACAGGAAATAGTACGGGGGCCATCTGTAATCAGAGTTGTATTTAACTGAGTATTATTCCTCTCCTACTTAAAAATATTAAGACCAGGTGAACCCCTGGTTTCATAATATGAATCATGAACTTCAAAATTTAAGTTATACCTATAATCTATCATTTCACATGAAAAAAATAATCCAGTTGGTTTAAATAGTTCTGAGCTAACAAGCATTTAAAGTAGAAAAATAATTATTCAAGCAAATGGAGAACCTTCTCTCGTCTTTTAAAGTCTGTTAAAGATGAAATAGATTCCCATATGGGTCATATGGTCCCAACGGAAGACCAGCGCTGGCTGCAAGGCCAGCATTATGCTGAGGTAGGTAGATGTTTTTTTACTTCTTTTTTTTGGTTTTGTAATTTAATTATGCTATAGGTATATATCACGAATAAATGTTTTCTTTTTTTCTTTCTTTCTTTCCATACAATACGTGTTTTTTTCTGTACGATGGGACGGATCCTTTGTTTGGCAAGGTCGCCTCGCACTTTGCCAGTTATTAACAAGCTTACTGTACAGACCGAGGCAAATTTCACAATGCCTCCAGCAAATCGTTAAGTCGATTACACCGCCTAACCACGGCCTTGGTCGGATAACGTTTAATTATATCGCACTTGCGGTTAATTGCGTTACCGATGTTTTTGAATAATAACAGTAATAAGAGCGGTTGTTAACTTGACATGAGTGTCCAATCAACTGCGGCTAAGTATTAGACGGGCCGATAGAGGTATCATCGTAAATTAAACGAGATTGTCTGTGGCTGATCATAAAAAGTCTGCTTTCGTTTTTAGAGCCACTGAATCGTTATTGATGTTGTATTGATTGAAGACGTCAATATCGTTAGGTGATTGGTGCAGTAAGCTATAATCATCATCTTCCAGTTCAATATGTTAACTAGGTTTATCAAAAATAGTTTAATTTGCTTGCCTATTGACTATCGAACTAATGAAGTTCGCTATAGCCAAGCTTACGTCATCTATTTAATATGCCTAGTAATATCACGAAATTTCCCCCGATCCAGCTGCGTTGCATTTACGATGTCCTTATCACTAGCTATCGCATCGTTATCAACACTTCAACTCGTCTCGATATTGATTGTGTAATACTCTATGTTTCCTTCCTACGTCTATTTTTACGGATCAATCATTTTTTTCACATTTTTAGTGCTTTACCTACATCCTTCATATTTACCTTACAAATAAATAGGTAGGTAGTCGTTCGCTATTCCATTATAATGATTTGTGTTTTTGCTTCCATCTCTATTATATATAGTAACAGTATGTCAACAACAAAGTTCTTTATTATAGCTCTTCTTCGGTAGTAAAATCTAGGTACCTACTTTATTTTGTTTGCAAAATTTTATAACCACTCAATAGGCCTCTAAATCCTATAATAAAGGCTAGGAATAGCCTACAATTTGTAATTAACTATTACGCTACTATGTGGCGCAGGCGAGTCATAAAGACTGTGGGAGGGACAACATCTGTTTAGTTTATTATTCATAACCAAATAGAGAATTATGATGTGTAACGGTCGTAGTAATATTAGGGGGCATTCTTTTTATAGATGTTTTAATGTTCCGAACGATGCCTCAATATTGTACGTTTGAGTTATACCTACCTACATAAAAATTCTGAACCGTTTGTTTCTTAAAGATAGTCCTCACCATCGATGTTCGGTTGTTTGTTTCCATAATTTTTTATCTGATTGAATATATTATATTAATGTTTTTTTCTTCTTTGTCAACAGGTAAAATACCACTCTCAAGTTTGTAGAAAAAAATAACTGGTAAGATGTGTATAAAGATAAACATACAAAATTGCTCTAACCCAAATTAAATTAGTATGATTCCGTCCAATTACTCAATCTCAGGTGTGGAGACAATTTTGTATTTTCACTTGTTTCACTTTAAAGCAATTTTGTCTTCATCGTCTTGTGTTTTAAGTAGATTTTTGTGTAGATAGCTTGACCGTTGAAATGAACCAGAAGCCAAGCTATTTATTCGTGTCTCGTGTCCAATTACAATAATAATGAATCGCTACCGACAGCAGTGTTGAATAAATTCCGACAGTCACACCGTGCGGTAGCATTCGTTTTCAGAATAGCTGACTCTTATACTACTGGAAATTTATTTTCGTAAACGACATCAGCTGCAGATTCGAATACAGGCTAGTCTGATAGTAAGCAATACTACTGGAACCTATTGACGCTGGCAATGTCTAAAAACGACAATCGGTACTCACGCAATCCGGTAGCAACTAAAGTAAACTAAAGTAACATTAGCGATCTTTTATCTGCCTTTACAATAACATAATTTAGTTTCTGATCCTAGTAGCTTTATGAAACCTCAGTACACATCGTATGAGGCTCAGGAACGTTATTTGCTGGTTTATGAAGTGACAAGGTCCTTCCAGACAATTTACCCGAAACAATACGCTAGATCTTTGGGTATGAACATCTGTTGTACTCATTTCAACCATTTCCGAATCTTATTGCTGATTAAGTTATTTTTGCTTATATTCCCCTTTAATTTGGTTTCAGTCTTCTTTCTTTCTTGCCTTTACACCAGTACAGTAAGTAAAAGTTGTTTCTACGTATCTGCAATCTGAAAGTTTTCAATTCGCACAGGTCGAGTCATACGTGCTCTATCGCAAACCGCATCGCTTTCCTTTGCGTGAGATCATTGTCAAATGGAAATATTATACCTGGATGTCAGTAAGTTTGGGACAGAATACAATACTGGTAGCCTAAGAGGCTAAAGAACGTATGACACGTCGCGGATGACAGTTAGACTTAAGATTCATGAACTTTAAATTATTTTTCGGTTAAACATAATTAATATCGCACAGTCCGTGAGCTCTTCCATTCGGGTTTATCTTGCTGTCTCGTTCACCCTAAAGGGTTTGATACTTGGATCGGCCGAGTGAGGGAGACAGCAAGATAAACCCGAATGACATTCTAAGATCTCACGGACTGAAGACATCAGTGACTAAGTAAATGTTCGTTCGTATATTTTTAAACAATGAGGAATCATAATTTATCAACATAACCGTCAAGCCATTTCCTACGCTGGCGGTTCAATTGGTTTAATGAATACCTAATCATTTTTATATGAAATAAATATAACTGTCAAAAGTTCAGCTGTCAACCGTCCGCTGTGCAAACCAAAAAAAAAAATCTTGACTATCAATCATACGCCTTCGAAGGTGTGGCCTTTTTATGTAATGTATTTACATCCTTGTATATATAAGAGACTTGAACACTCCTATATGTGCCGGTGCTAACCATCACGTGTGCCCTCTAACTAATGTCCAACAAAATTAATCAAATGTGTTAAATAAAAAATCTTGGCCGCCAACCCGTATTTTAGACACGCTATAAATATTGGAAGCCCAATTAAACACCTGAAAAAAAGCTTTCAAATTACACATCGGTGTAACAGCGGCGTTATTTATGAACTAAACTGTCGCTACAGTTAGCAGGGCGGTCCTCGCCATCAGATATCCCCGAGGCGACGGTCGGAGTAAAAGTCCACATTGAATTCATCATTCACAATTTTGTTGTCAATGCTGTATCAAACATTAATCTTCTGCATTCAAATCTCAACTGTGGCGATTAAAGTAATAGCTATATTCAATTTCAAAAACTTAATAAGTGAAAGTTTATCATTGGCATTAGAAAGCATAATTGTATATCCCGCTTTTATTAATAGGAGTTAGAATTTGGATGGACTGGCGTCCTTGTTTTAATTTGTGTTTATTTTATGCAGTATGTTTTAGGTACATACGAACATCAGTAGGCTTATTGTCTAACTCGCTCGCAATCGCCATCGCGTTCATTTTGACAGTTCATGTATGGGCTGACAATTGGTATCGGAATCAGCTAGCTGTCACATTCATACAAGAACTGTCAAAATGAACGCGATGGCGATCGCGAGCGAGTCAGACAATAAGCCTACAGGCTCTTATTCTTATATCATGGTACAGATGCTATTTTTCAAGGAACTCGAAACTTTTTAAAACACACTATTTGACACATTGGTGACACCATAACCGGGAGAGAGAGCGATTGGTACAAAACGACAGGTATATCATATACTTTCGACTACAAATTATGTGAGTGATCTATGTCTATGTATCCTATTTTAATAACCATTACTACCTGGCGTCCGTGACTTAGGCCGGCCACATACATACGGAATTTTCATACGGTTTCCGTACGGAAGGACATCAATTTGTAGCCCTGTCCCGTTCCGTTATATAGCGATATCTCGTTCGCTGACGCCATTCCGTACGGAAACCATATAAAAATTCCGTATGTATGTGGCCAGCCTTATAGACAAAAAGACAAAAATCACCCGCTTAAAATATAACCAATGTACATTTCATCCTTATTCTGGCCTTCACATCCGGCCGAATCTTTTCACGGGCCTAGTTCTTTTATCAAAACTTCCTATTATTGTAAATCTTCTTATTAACCTGACAGCAATGGACCTCATTATGTCATCTAACGTTTTACAACTAAATTGATGATATTATAGAGTTCAATGACTCCTAATGTGCTAAGAGTGACGACACTCGTGACTTAGTCATTTGGACTGGTGATAACCTTCGAGTTCAGGGCCCTGGGGCCTTACCATGATGTCTTAATGCGATTCAATTCTAACTCAGTTCAGGTTTTAGCTGTTCAGTAGGCTTATTGTCTAACTCGCTCGCAATCGGCATCGCGTTCATTTTGACAGTTCTTGTATGAATGTGTCAGCTAGCTGATTCCGATGCCAATTGTCAGCCCATACATGAACTGTCAAAATGAACGAGTTAGACAATAAGCCTACTGCTCAAATATTCGAAGCAATTTTAAGAGAACTTGAAAATAAGAATGAATACGGAGCTGTTTCTTTTGACATGTTGTCTCTCTTGCAAGACATTTCTCATATTAGTAATATCCTTTCTTTCCACATTTTCCCTTTTACCGCAATGAATTGAATTAATTTAAAATACGAGGCTCCTTTATACCTTAAGATCATTATTCTATTAGTTGCCGCAATACGGCTTCATCCAAATACGGCATTGCAAGTTAGTCCATCACCATAATCATAAATCATAGACTCGACTATTTCATAGCTCTGTAGTTGCGAATCTCCGTTGAATGCCAGTTATTTTGGTTACAGTACATCCCAACATATTCTCTCACGCTGGTGGTATTTGACCTAATTTTTGCCATTTCATAACACGTGGAACTAACTAGCAAGCCATGAAATTGGTTTTAAATTAGCTCGGAAACATGCGGTTATCGGGTTGTAAATAAACACTGGCCGAGTAGGTTGTAAAAAGAAAAGAAGCTGCATAATTGTTTACATCTGCGCGTGAATCTGTTTACTATGATCCGGATTTAATGGTTTGCGTCTCTTTCTGACTTTTGTAATGTGAACAAGATAGATGCCAAAAGCTGCGTGCGCAATTAAATTTAATGTGTAGCTCAGTTCTTAAACACTCATGGATTGTAGTGTAAGTTTTGCTCCGCTACTAATGCCTTGAACTAGTCCGCGTACGAGTAATAATTAGTAGACGCTATGATACATAATTTGTCAAAATTTACAATACTGGTTCTGACTGCTTCAGTGTCTACTTCAGTAGTCGTTTCATTGTTACACCAAGTAACAGAGAGGTACCAAGCTAAAACGCCTAACAACAGTGCCTACTAAATATTGCGTCAGTACATTAAACTCCAAAACGGACCAATCGTTAGTCTTTTATTAGCAAAAGTAGGGCGATCTTACGATTTATAGCGAAGCTACGCGTGAGTTGACTATTCTTTATTTTTAAGAGGCACAAGGTCGCTGGAACTGTTCCAGATATTCATTTTCACGTTGTTTTGCTTTTGTTTATAGCACTCGTTTTATGAGCTAAGGGCACTTGGACTCATGAATAGTTATCTGAAGATTGTGATGGCCACCTACGTAGTTTAAGAAAGGCCTGTTAAATTCGTTGTTGGTCTTTAGGTACTTATTTATCTTTTTAATTGTTCCTAGTTTTGTCTTCCCGTGGGGCAAGGTAGTTTCAGGAAAAAAATTAGCAAAACTTGTAGTTTACAATAGGTTTTCCGGTTAACCGTATTAGAGTAGTCACACTTTTTACAGCTGCATCATCGTTTATGACTGGAAACTTAAAAGCGTGGATTAATGTTTACTAAATGAACAGTCTTTCTAAGGGGACTGAACGACTGAACCATAGGGGCAGTCTATTATGTTTTCATGCGGGTAAATATTGTCTAAGACATTAAACTATCAGCGGAAAGAATATAGTTTTTTTTTTTTTATGTGAATAGTGATCACAACAAAGCCCAACATAACATATTCTGATAGTTAGGTCATCGAATTCATTCGAATATTGGTGCTTATTACCTCCATTCTAGTTCAAAATAATGGTGGAGTTGCCTCGCATTCATAATGATTTTACTTTGCCACGTTGAATTTGAAGTTTAATTTAATATCTGAATGTATCTGATCTGAGCTCCTAGTACTGAACCCTTGTCTATTCAACAGAGCCACGACTTATGTAAAGAGCAGCATAATTTGGTCTTGATCCTTAATTGTTCTTAACTCATTATCATCATCAGCTATTCCCTTATAACCAGTGAGCCTCTCGTTGCCCTGTGCATTTACTTCATCACTCCTCAAAATCATATCTACCTAATTAGCCCACACCCCACATCCACCCACAGCTGGGTAAAGGCCTCTTCATTTTCACGCCACTGCCCGGTCCTGTGCCAGTCTCATACGCAGCTTTCCAGACAACTTTCAATATGGTATATGGTATCCCTAAATTCTGGAATTCCCACAAATATAATCTACTTGGTGTTACCCTTAATCGATACATCAGTTGATGAGCGTTGCGCAACGCATCGACGCGGGCGCAGATAACGAAATCTGAGTGATGTCAGTGATCTATCACAGGCCGAGTGATTGGAAAGCGCTTTGTATTTACAACCCGAGTACAGACGGGGAGGAAAAGGGTTTGTAAACCAATCCTATCATAAAACAACATTTGACAAGTGTTGATTCACAAGCTCTTGAAAGAAAAGGAAAGAAAACGAAAACTTTTATGTCTTTCATGTCTTTATATGCGTCCTTATAATTTTACATACATACCACCACGCCTCTTTCCGACAGAAGTAAGCAGAGACTACTTTGTTCCACTTGCTACGATCTTGACATACCTCTTTCGCTTCATCCACATTCATCAATCTCTTCATACATACATGCTCGTCGGTTTCGGGTACTTTTGACTTGACCTTTTTCTAAAACGTCTTGGATCACGGAACGTCCGTCTAGGCCTTCCCCTCCCAACGCACCCACACCCATTCACACTCCCCATATAAATCTGTTTAGTTAATCTTCTTTCATCCATCCTCTCTACGTGACCAAACCAACTAAGCATACCTTTTTCTATCCTAGTCACTATATCCCCCTCGCCTATTAGTTAGTTAACTATTAGTTAACTTTTTTACATCTGTGATATTAGTAGGATTAGGTACTTTAATTAAATGCTGTACTGGGGTTCCTTTCAAGTATCTCATATTAGGAAATAATTCTGAACAAAGTCCTTCAAGTTCCTGTCGTTTGTAGTCTCACACATCTTAAAATATCCCCTGTTCATAATCAGTTCATATTGAGTTCTGATTTACATGAATTTGAGGAGGCCAATTTTTCGAAAAGACACTCCGATCAAGAGGCAACTTAAAACAATGAATACTATAAAGTGGTCAGTAATCAAAGGCCATTGCATACCGTCACGCCTCTTTTATTTAAGACAATATTGTTATTTTAACATAATAATTGTTCCAACATGAAACTACCGTGAGACACACATAATTACAACACACCGGATAACTCACGTATAAAAGCCGAAGTATTGCTCCGACAATTGTTTCGGACTATTCCGTAGCCCTTCATCAGAGAGCGCTCGCCCCGGCGGCAGCGAAACGAACACTGCGCGCCAACGCTCTGCTCGCGCGGCTACTCGGCGCAGCTGACATCGGCGCACAACTACCCTTATTTTTATCGTCATTTTTATTATAGTCCAAAGTAGGCCGTAGGGCGTAGTAGTAAGCCAGGGCGAGCGCTCTCTGATGAAGGGCTACGGAATAGTCCGAAACAATTGTCGGAGCAATACTTCGGCTTTTATACGTGAGTTATCCGGTGTGTTGTAATTATAATAATTGTTATTTAAACATTGAATGTACCAGCTGCTTCTCTTCCGCCCTATTTTAATCATTATTTAAATAAGTATAAGGGGAATAATTATTCTATTGACGCCCAATTAAAATGATGGTTCTAGTCACTTGCCTCTCCGACAGTACTCGAAACAAACGCACTTGACCCCCGATCTTCGCGTGTTAAACGTCAAAAGCCGTCTTATTAACAAACGTGTAAGTGAAAAATTACGTGTTCTCGTATCGTGTTAATACGCCGTCTCACGTCACGGCACGGCACTTTCTCCCGGCAACGACATGATTAGCCGTTCGATGTTGAGTAATTGATTGATTGCTGCTCAGCTTAATGATGGATTGGATGGAGCGTTTACTTGGTTAGGGAGTTGAGGTTATATTTGCGTATGTACTTCGTATAATTGATTGAAGTAATCTTTATATTACAGAAGAAAACAGTTACCTTGCTTGCTGGTCCGCATGGTATATGTCGCACGAATGTGTTGTAACGAGCTTTTAGATTAGCTAAATAAATTATGGACTAAATAAATATTTGATTTACTAAATAGTACGTACTAGTAAAAATTGTATATTATACTTGCATAAACATCTTTCCTGGATTGCAATGATCATGGAATAAAATCCGCCATCTTTATTAGTATTTTATTTGAGTCAATATTCAATATGATTCCTTAACTACTGTCTTGTTTAATGGTATATTATCCTCTTCATTGTACGAAGTGCATAATTACCAATAACGTCAATAGGAATATTATTTTCCTGGAACTGTTAAATAAACTTTAAACTTTATTCCGTTAGCATGCACTTTTGTTCAAAAAATCGTCAACAAAGACAGTTTGTGTTCGCTTTGTCTATTGGCTCTGAATATTTTTTTGTAGTTTAATATTTATATTTCAGCAGAAAATTAATATTTCTCCTCGTATCCTATTCGCAACAGTCTACAATGACCATGTAGCATCAGATATTTAATTTATTTAAACCATGCTTATACACCAGCCTTAAATCACGTACTGAGGCAAGCACTTAGCAAAATTGCAGTAGATTCAATAATTCCCTTGAATTTTATAGTAAGTTCATAATTACCTTAATTCTTGGCGCTCATAAATTCGGTTACGCAAGACAATATATGAAAGCGAATGTCGGCTTTATAACCTTTATCGAAATATCATACGTTACTTATTCAAGAGAAACGCACTTTCATTTGAATAACCAAAGGATTTTTATTGAAGTCACATCAAAAATCGTTACTTGAACGTAGAACTCGAGCAATTGCGTATAGTTTTTAAACTTCACACACAGAGACGCCTTTGCGTTAATAATGTCTGTTGTGTTGTAATTATTACAGAGTAACTTTACCTATCTCCAGCCATCATAATGTCCCACTGCTGGGCACAGGCTTCCTCTAATGATTTCCCAGACGAGTCTAGAGCAACTACAATTAATTAAGTTTTATTTCTAAATTACTTACACGGAGGTATGTATTTATATCTCTTTATTGTACATAATATTATCGACTTGCGCATTTTAGTTTGTCCTGCAGATCTAACAAAGACACAAATAGAAACATCGGTTAGGGGTTTAAAAAATTTTTCGAGTCAGTTGCTCATTAAATAATCATTTGATGTTATCATCACCATTTTGTGAAAGTAAAAACCAAAACTTGTACACAATATCCGGAAAAACATTTAGAAACCTTGCCCTTAAGGTGTTAATTGATCGAAGATATTTCTTACGCATCGCATCAAGAAAATGGGAAAACATAGCAAATAGAAACTTTTTTGCATTCGATACTGATACTTTCAGTGGTCTGTTGTGTTCCCTTAATGCAAGTAATGTAAAAGATTTCCGCATGGGGTCCGTAAAACGCGGTATCATGATGCCACGCCTCCGTGCAGGACTTTCACGCGTTAGTGTTATGCGTAAATGCATCAAGGTATTATGCGTATTCTGTCTTTCATGTTCACGACTTTACCGGATTACGAGCTAATGTTGCCACGTGACGTGAAGTTTTATCACAGTTCAAACTAAGCACTCAGCTTGACCATTAGAAGATGGTTCATAAATGGTAGGTACCTAATGAGATTTAGTAAGTGAGATCAACTATTAATTAAATTAAATAGTAACACTACTGTAAGAAGATGCAACAGTTGGTTATTTCTTCGCCTTGTAGGACAATAAACTGAAAATATATAATTTAAAATGTCGCTTCTGTCTGTCGTTGATGTAAGAATGCTTGATGAATTGTCAGCGTTACACTACACCATATTGTAAGCGCGAGCCCTTTATCGAAACCATTTATTATGTTAGAAAGTAAATCATACTAAGTAATTTCGTCACATTTAATACGGTCCCCAGCGGGTCAGGCGTGGGATAGCATGACAGACATTAAATCATTTGCGGTTGACAAATATATTGTTGAACTGAAAGCGGAAAAATCATCTTGATATCTCATTGTTCCGAGATTTAGATGGATATCGTTCTCAAACGTTTGAAAGGGGCTTTCTAAAATTGTAACGTTTTGAGAATCGTTGAATGGATTTATATATTCTTTTGTTTTAGCGGCGCTTGTTGTTAAGTAAGTGACATAATAGTCGATTTATTGTTCGTTGTAGAGAACGCGAAGACGGATCTAGTGACAAATATAAGGACCGCAAATTTTTTCGGTCGTTACTGCGTTTAGTGCTTGTAGGTGCGTGAAAGCTTAAACGAATATATTTCCCTACAAGCGTTATTATAAAATGGAGATAATAATAATAAAATACTAAAGGAGATCCTCATAGAATACTAAAGTTCTTTAAATAATGAATCATCATTTTTAATTAGTACGTGCCTTGTGTCATAACATAATAAACACTAAACTTGTACACGTGTGTTTAAATTAAGTATGTATATAATTAAATTTATGCATTTTCAAAACAAAATGTATCATTTACTTTGCTAAGACTCCCAAATAGGAAAAAAAAATGAAATAAACCAGTAGCGTAGAACATTTTTGCGATTGAAAATCACCATTGTTACACTAGTCAAGGTTTCGATACAATAAAACTGGCGTTTGCGCATTGCTACTTACTACAAAAGCCCTATTGTATCCGCCAGAGGTCACTGCGAAATGACCCTCTTTTATTATTACTACGATTTCTAAATGTCAATTTAGCAAATTTATTTTATTTTGCTTACAGTTATGTAAGTCAGTTATCATTACTAGCTTTATTTCACTTATAAAATGTGTTATCTCAGACGAATTGATACTGTTTTATATCGTCGATGTAATTTGGACTAGTTTCCGCAAACACGCACTTTAATCAGTTCAATTTTGTAACAGTTACAAATATGATGGTGGTGTATACATATATATGGTACTTACGGTTATCCAAATGAGCTTTATGTCAACATATATCTTTGTTAACATGTATTGAACTTCAAATTATAAATATAGGTTCCAAAAAAGTTTATTTGCAAAAAATCTGACTGATAAAACAATTTAATGAATAACACAGATATTCCAACTTGATATTCAAGGCAGCGTTTTCTTATTAAGACTCCAAAACTGCAGCTGTTGTCGACACGGAACGGAACGTGATTTTTTGTCCCTTTTTTACCGCATCCCATTCTGGTTACGCAAGGTGGGATAGCACCTGCATAAATCTCCTGATGCGCAAGCGCTTTTGTTTCAATTACGGCCGCTAACACCTTTATTTTGCTACGTTTAGAGCCCATTGTCGATTGAGTTGGGACGGCCAATTTATGGTTAAGTTCGGGGTTGTTATTTCAGCGTGTATCGACTGTACCTCTTCTGCTTTAAAATTGGTTTTCCTTTAACATCTGTAGTTGAGTTCAGTGTCTTGTTTTCCAAGGTTTTTGTCCGTGTATGTACCTAGTGTATTGTCAAGAATAATCACTTAATCGTGACTTTTCGTTGAATAAGTTAATTCGTAATGACAATATGTAGTACTTTACTTGCTTAGTACTTACACCATCAAAGTGTTATTTAATGTGGCGTACCATGAATTAACTATTTATCATTTCAATGATAATATGTTACAGTTATGTCATTCTTACTATTTGGTTGTATATTTGTCTTGTTATTCATGTGCTACTCGTTACATTACTGTAGTGCAATAAACAATTTTCTAAACATAAAAGCAGTTACTGTCCTATTTTATATCGCATTCTTTCAATCCTACTTCATTTATTTTTTAAGCGAGTGAGTCGCATTATCTAAGGTGTCAAATATCTTAGTTCAGACATGTTCCGCTGTTCACTTTAATATTTATTACATTATCATTATGCTCTATCAACAACCAAAAAACAAATGAACGTCGCACCGCATTAACCAATCTTATGCAACGCACTCATGCACAAATTACACCCACACTTGTAAATTTAAATTACACCAAAACAGACGGGCGTGAGTCCAATTTTGACGGATTAGATGGAGAAAGTCATATGGAGTACACGTACGTACCTATTAGTAGCAGCTAATTTATGCTAATGCCTAATTATGTGATGCTTTTGTGCTGCAAGGCCTATCAATTAAAAATGACATGACACAAGGTTCACGAGAATATGAATAATTGGTTCAAAATTTACAATCGATTGAACAAATAGGCAAATAACTTTTTCTAATTTTAGGGGTGCCCTGGTTTTAGTTGTCAGTAGTTGTCTGACATAGATAGAAAAGGACTCTCTCTCATTTAAACGAAGTCTTAAAGCAAACTTATAAAAAGCTTCTGAATCATAAAACAATGAGTGGCAATAAAAACAACAATGGCCAAAGTATCAATTTTTGCGTAGGTGCGTTGCCCAATTTAACATTACTTGCTGTGCAATTTAATAATTACGAGATCTCCTGTTGTTCTAAACTTGTAGTAGCGGTCAGGTGTGTGTGAAATTGACGTAAAGACCACCTCTATTATACACGCAGGTTAACGGACCGGCGGAGTGCTGTGTAATGAATATCAAAACGAATTACACTTGATGGATAAGCTTTCGGACAGGCGTTTTTAATGTGGCTACCTTTTTGTGAGCATTTAGTTTAATTTTATTTACTTTAGTCGGTGGGAAATTGGTTTGCAGAGAATAAGTCTTTGGGATTATTTTTAGTATGATTCTTAATTACTTTTTGGCACTTACTTAGGGACTAGGTCAATTTGTGCGAATTGTTCCCTAATATTTATTTTATTTTTATTTTATTTATTCTTAAACTTATCCAATGTGCAGTAAGGAACTCCTTAAATCTTTTAATTGAAAGAGCCTGGAACGGAACTGGCAATATTTTAAAATGTAGTTTCTGTCTGTGTGATATTGAACCTTTGTCAATGCCGCCTAAATTGTTAAATAGATACACGTAGTAAATAATTATGTATACTACAAAGCCTTGCCAAAATGTTTAATTGGTATTTTACAACGAACAACTTTGCATAACAAATAAAAAGCTTGTACAAAATACCCAATATCATCTTAGTCATGTTGACGCAACATATCGTGTGTTACCGCAATCAAACCACAACTAAGTGTATTTTTTAATAGAAGAAATGTTCCCGAGTATAGTCATATTGTATAATGTAACGTGCAATTAGTCTGACGCCTGCTGTTATTATTGAGAAAGTGTTGACAGACTATCACAAAAAAAGTACAAAATATACCTTCTCATTACGAAAGACGTCTTGCAAATGTTTCGGTGATGTAGATATTAGTTTTATACTGGCACTTCACCTGGCGTATTTAAATATTCAAATATTTGCGTGAGTGATGGGGATGCACTATATTGTTTCTAGCGTATGCGACGAAGATGCCAATAGCGCAACGCGAACACGCAACGCCAAGTGGAGTGCCAGTATTAGACTATAATACCGCAATACTGTAAGGTTGTCATTTTGACAGGTGACGAGCTGTCACTGTCAGCACAAGTTGTTCGAGTCGGTGGTTTATCCTTCTTTTTTTTTGGCGTTTTGTTTCATGTTACTACGACATTTTGACGGATTTTCAGATTATGAAAGTGCAAGCTGATTTTCTAATTTAAAGATTTGTTTTGATATAGTGGGCCTGTCCTGGGAAGTCCAAAATGGTATGTCGGTTTTTACCGAAATTAAAAAAAAAAAAAAGAACGAACTTGTCACAGCTCTACGAGGAATGAGGCCACGTTTTGGGTGACTGCCATTTTGTGTTGATGTTCGTGAAAGGAGGCTGTTTGTGATAAAGTAATTTCTGTTGTGGTGAGTTCCATTGAAAAAGCTATTAGAGTTGGTTACGATGCCTTCTTGCATACTTATTTTTGATTTTTTTCCAGTGGGACCAGTGTTGGGACGGCAAAGAGCGACCTACGCAGTTTGTACCTTACTTCTTGGTACGTGGCCAAATCGCTGAAGCCCTTGCCCCTTCTTGAGTTGATGATTATGCTAATCTTCGATCTTTGCTTGTAGTGGCTGTGGTTTCCGTGGTCTGCACCTCCGTTAGAGTTGACAGCGTGACCTGGGCGCTTAAGCAAGTCTGCATTTCCTCTACCGGTGGGTGTTTATTTTTATATCAGAGTTTTCGCGGTGGCTTGGCTGCCAGGCAGAGCTAATCTGGTCCCTCTCGACTCTGTGGGACGCCTGTAGGCTATTTTCTAATCCGTGTGCTATCCGCAGGAGGTGTAAAGACACGGCCTGAAGTGTGGCTGTTGAGACTTCGTGTTAGCTTGGTGGTTGTTGTGGCTGTTCAATCTGCGCTGCAAGTTGCCCTGTTGGCGGCGCTGGGACGCCGGGCACGAGACGACGTCCGAGTGCGGCCCACAGTTTGTGATTAGCAGCCAGGTTTGACCGGCTGAATACAAGGTATTGGCGTTATCCTTACAAATTTCGTAGGGAGTTAGTGTAGAATCGCTGTAGAGGGTTGTGGCTATCTGGGCTGAGCTGTTGGGTTTCCTGTTGGCGGCGCTAGGACGCCGGGCACGAGACGACGTCCTAGCGTGGTCCACGGCTGCCTGCAGCCTGGCTTGGCTGGTCCGCACTCGATGGTGTGATTTCGTAGCGTAGGAAATAAGTAAAAGATCACTGGCCAATTGCATTCACGACCCTTTGCGTGTCTGTAGTGTAATACATTTAAGTTAGTATTTAAAACCTAGCTTCTAAGCTAGACTTTCCTGTTTTGTGGACGGGGTAAATTGCACTTGTTCCAATAAACTTGCTGTACCAAAGTCTTTGTTTTATTCCTTATTTATAGTGCCACGCTACCCCGAGTGAAAATTTCATTACAATACACGACACTGAATGGTGGATGTCAAAAGAAGAGAATCCTTAACTTTCTTTGTATGACCATCATCTTGTGTGAACACAACAAATTGTCCCACGCCTTCTGTATCCATCTACGGTCGATCTTTACAAATGACAAGTCGTAGACTTAACTTGAATAAATGAAGGGCTTAGGACAATAGGCCATTACTACAGACTTATCTGTATGCTAGGCATGATATTATATTTTATTAATACAATCGACCGTTTACTGGAATTTAACTGTGCAAGATAAGAAAGCAGCAAACGATAAGAGTTACCTGCGTGAGCTGTAGCGGAACTGCTGCCTTGGCTTGGAGATTTCTTACCTATTTGAAATAGTCTTTAGTTTACTACATAAATATGAAAATTATCTGTAGCGAGGGATTATGATCTAGGCTTGATTATTGATAAGGGATATAAGGCGTAGCATAAGCTTTATTCTACACTAGCTTCTGCACGCGACTTCGTCCGCGTAGAATTAGACTTATTACATTAGGCAGCTACGACCTTTGACATAATTTATCGCTATCCCGCGGGAACTGGTGGGCAGTGGTGATCACTTACCATCAGGTGACCCACTTGCTCGTTTTCTTTCCTATTCATATATAAAAAAAAAAAACTATGCAATTGTCCGGAATAGAGAGTAGCCTAGTGTTAATCTAGGGTACCAGCTATATCCTTTCCAAATTTCATCCGTCTAGTTGTTTTAGCGTGAAGAAGGAACAAACATACACACTCACATCGTCACATCCATCCATCCATCCTCACAAACTTTCGCATTTATAATATTAGTAGGATTAGCAGAATTGTAAAGGAGCTGAAGATCGCAGCTTTATCGTTCTTTAAATCATCTCAGTCATAAAATTAATCATAAACGAAGTAATTTTTCAGAAAGTATAAGATCTTGCCTGCTGGCCGTTGTCCATCCGGATACAGCCATACACGGCGAGCAATCCCACTTCCGTTCAATTTCACTTTTCATTAATTCTAATAAGTTAATAGTCCGTAATAGCTGTGCCCTAAATGTACTTAAAGGCACAGGCCAATTTGTTACGTAACCCTTCCACATTTTGGCCATCAATTGCGTAGCTTTACTAGCTATAGTAGGCGGGCCCTGACGTGTGTCCGTCATTTTAATTGGTGATGAAAATCTTTATGTCATGACTGTCTTGCACTAAATGGAGGTTTGAAGGGAGTTTTGTTTCGATATCAACGTCAAATTACGAAGCAGTACAGATTTAGGAAAGTTGCTAGCGTTAACTAATGGCAGTTACGTCATTGATAACTTTGTAGGTTCTAACCTTGATGATGATAAAGTAATGTGAAGCTTATTTTAGTCAAAGAAAGTTCAACAAGTGTCGTAACGCGGTGCGCTTAAGAAAACAGGAAGCACAATCATTACATTGCACTTATTGAAATATCTAATCGTAAGTATTTAAATACAGCCCTACTTCTAAATTGATTGATGAAACGTCACACTACAAATCATTTTCATCACGATCGAAGATAAGCTGTCGTATTAACAGAATCCGGCGACCAACTGACTCCAACCTTTCTGACCCCGCAAAAATGTAAATGCGCTTTCATTCGGGTAAAACACACAACAGTGCGTTTACATTACCTTAATGTGAAAATTAATTCAATTTGGCTTCTTAAAATCATTGCTTAATGATGTTTTTACGCTAAGTTAACTGATGGCTATCTGTATTTGATAAATTAACCATCACAACAAATGCTTTTTACCCGACTACGGCCAAGCCAAAGGAAGGTTTCGACTTTGACAGGCTATTTTCGTCGCCTAGATGCAATTTAATCGCCATTTGTTTAATTTTGGAAAGGTTCTCTTCGATCATTTAATTTTTAATTCAGTGTTGCCATCAATATTAAAATGTTGTCCACATTCGATACATCAAGTGTTCATAATCTGCTGTCGTATCGGTTGCAATGCGTTTACGGAGAAAGTTATGGAGAATCATGTGTGAAGGTGTCGCTTTGTATGTGCAGACTGGATATGAACAAGTTTCGTATGCGTTCACGAAGCTTGCTAAAACTTGCATGAAAATGAAACGCTGCGTAACTGGCTCCATTCTGCGTCAATGTGAATTATGTGAATGGGTAATACTGGATTCTATTCAAGCGTTACTTGCGGCTTAAACTGTAAACTCTAAATCGATTATTTTATGGTGACCCTGAGGGGGTAATAAAATAAATCCAACTGTCTACCCTTGCGTTGTCAGCTCCATAAAGCGTTAACAATTACGAGAAAATCGTTAATTTATTCCTGGGCCTGGGAGTCGTTGTAATTTGCCTGTAAAATAACAATAAATTTTATAGCTAAAGGGCACCTGTGAAAGCGCGATTCCAACCAGTTTGCGCGAAAAAAATTACCTTTTAGTTTATGGTAAGCCGACACGAGGCAGTGAAGCGATGTACTGACTTTTGAAACTTGATATTTAGTTTTGTAAGCGGTTAAGTAGCCGAGTGAGTTTAAGATAAGCTAAGAAATTAAAGTAACTTATATGTTTTCAGCTAAGAATTCGGATGTGTTATACACGAGGCTTTCTTTTGTATTGTTTAATTGCACATGAAGATTCGCGTACACGTGCGTTCGCGATTTTAAATTAAATATGCGAGAATAATGAATGTCCTCCCTCTGTTTTCTGATTTATTGATAAAAAGATAAATTTTGTAAAATAATCACCGATAGCCCAAATACTATTTATTGACTCGAATCGGCGACCGTGTCATTGCGGAAATATTAGTTTTTTGTCCGTTGACAATTCTGTTTATTTTCCTTCTTCATCTCTAGGAAACACTTCATAAAGTAGCAGACTCGCAGTCTGAAGTATTCTATCAACAACAAAAAACACTGGAGATTTAGCACGTACAAGGTCGGTCGATAGTCGATAGCAAGAATTCGAATCGACCATAAAAACATTATCATTCCATCTCGCTACAAAATAAATGACCATAGTCCATGACGTAATCTGTATTGCCAGCTTGTAGTTTTTCACTACAGCAACACTGCCAAGGCGACGTCAACGAACGGAGTGGCCAGTAACAAAAACTGTTATTAATAAGGTATTATTCGTCTCAGGTGTGCGGTTCTGGCATTGAATTGGTCAGTAATCGATCTAGTTTCACTAATGAGGGAGTGTTTTTGTTACGTAAGAAATAGTGTGTGGTTAATCATTGGACAACCTTGAACCAGGATTTTCCGGTCAATATTAACGTGACTTAACAATTGCAAATCAAAAACTACTGAAAGGTTCACAAAAAAAACTATACTAACCTCAACTTTGCCTTCCTATTCACATTAAAATATTTACTTAACAACTTAGGCACTGTGAAAAGTGTTAGTAAAATATTTACGTTGAAACACTCGCGCATAAGTATCAAACCTACTCAAGGCCATTCACTTGCTCAAATTCTAACACCTATGATCAGTATATTAGTACAGCACTTGAATATAATATCATCAGCTAAGTATATGGTCTGCCACCCTAAGGTTGAAAATCCGTAGCACGTGACAAAATGTGTCTATAAGGCATTGCTGTCAACTTAAAATTTCAGCGACGTATTAATTTGCGGAGCCTTTCTTTTGCCCGAATTTCATATGCCATAATGTAATATTTGCCATAATGATCATTTGCCATAACTGTTTTTTTCTCTGAAACCGTAATTTTTTCAGGAGCATTGAAATGGCAATCCTGTAGAACTCTATAGGTTAGGTTAGGTTTGTTTCATAACAATCCTGAACAATTAACAGTTAAAGAGAAAAAAGAGTTATGGCAAATGATCATTATGGCAAACAATACATGTATGGCATATGAAATTCGGGCAAACGATAGAGAACCATTAATTTGTTTCCAGTCAAATTTGGATGAAAAGTAATAGACCACTTATTTGGCTATATATTTTCAACTTAACCGATACTATTACGCATGAGGAATAGCATCTAGTTATTGGATAAAGCTTCGCCTGTCTTATTATATATAAGCACAACTTTTTTCTTTCTCGGAACAATTCTCCATAGAATCGTGTAACGATAACCCGAATTAGTTTCATCTCGTTGCCGAATCTATGATTAAATCGTTTTTGCGTTGCTTTTTATTGCCTAAATGGGTACTTGATAATTTGTATGTATCGGTTATATCGTTATTTACTGTTAGATGTGTTCGTTCAATGTTAATACGTATAATTGACGAACGTAAGATTTTATATTCTTCAAGGTTATTTGGACATTCAACCGTGTCCTGTCACTATCAATGCCTGAAACCTAAGTTATGTTATAGTTATGACTGGCGCCACGTTTGGTACAACATGTATATAATAACATAATTATAATAAACACAAGTACCTACTTGCATGCATGGTTAAATCACGTTTTTATCCCTTACAGTGTAGTCAGAGCCTGAGGTAACCTTTTAGTACTTATTTTTTATTTTTTTATTTTGCTTTATTTTTTAGTGCTTTTGTTGCGGCCATTCGTGTTTTCAATAAATTACCTTTAGAATTAAAAATACTAGAAGGTAACAAATTTAAAATTGCCCTTAAGAAATGGTTAATTAGCAAAACTTTTTATAACATTAATGAATTTCTAAATGATGTACCATAATATATTTAATAATTATTTCATACCTATTGTATGTCCGTGACGGATAAACTGTTGGAACCTACCTATATTATCTGTTATCATCTTATGTAAACTACACAGTTATACAATAAAGTTTTCTATTCTATTCTATTCTATTCTATTTTTGTTAATTTTTGACTTTTTTGGTTTCAGGTAAATACAACAGATGGATTCTTTTAACGGCCACCGCCTACTAATTCAGTAAGTGTTAATGTGTTTGTTTTGCCAAACTATTCTGAGCATTTTTCTAAATGGCGGAACCAATTTATTGAATTATTGCAAATCATTAGTTACCAATAGCATGAGTTGGGGTGCCTATGATAAATGGCTGTTTAGACATTGATCTTCTGCATGAGGGTGCTTTTCAATATCTATTGATTCGACATGTTTCTTTTATCGGTAGGTACAGCCACTTTCAAAAAATCAATATTGTCCCCCTAAATTTGGGTGTATGATGTTTCACATATTATCTTACTAATAACTTTGTTATCTGTATGTGTTTACTACAATATGTTGCATGTATGTTGATGTTATCGAACAAATTCGGCCCCATGGTTTCACTCGCCATTTCATTTAACTGAAACAGGATAATCTTCAAGGCTATCAAATGCAAAAATAAATTTGAAATCCGTCTATTTCTCTCTGAGATAAGTGCGTACAAACAAACAAACTCTAAAATTACATTATACTAGTAAAGATAATCATTTCAAAACTAGTAAAAACTGCTTTAGTAGAAGAACAATCCAGAACGCAACTGAATAATTTTTTTGGCCATTTTTCTGACGGAAGTTTCACTAGTTCAGGAAATAATAATATACCTGTTATTATCCTATCATCGCACTTAGTATTTAATTCTGAATCGAGCTCAAACACTACAGACTACCTTTTAGATCCAGCTTCAGGAAGCCTGACGTCATTTCTAAATAAAAAAACATGACTGCATTAATGAATGATCATACTGTAAATCTGGTATCATAAAGGAATGGAAGTCGGTACAATAAAGATACTATAATCCAGTATCGATAGGCATCGATCTCAGACGATATCTCTTGTACAAAATACGTGGGCGGGTGATATCGCTTTTTTACAAAGCGATAATATAGCGCCTATAGTCATTACGTTTATCGCTAGACGTACCTATAGATGACGTGAGCATGTAATTATTTGTGTTATGGATTACTAGCTTCTGCCCGTGACTTCGCCCGCGTAGAATTAGCAATTGACATGTTTATCTCTATTCCGCGGGAACTTTGAAATTTTCCAGGATAAAAAGTAGCCTATGTGTTAATCCAGGTTACCAGCTATCTCTGTTCCAAATTTTATCTAAATCCGTCCAGTCGTTTCAGCGTGAAGAAGGAACAAACATACACACTTTTTTTTTGACATAAAATAGGCTTACGTTTGACCTCAATCTCGCTTGACGGAAGGCGAAGATGAGGCCTAAGATGGTACACGTTTGCCTAGAAGGTGTCTGTTCACTTTGGCCTTAAAGATGTCCAGATTATAGCGTTCCAGAAAAACTGACTTCGGCAGAGAGTTCCACTCCTCACTCACATCGTCACATCCGTCCATCCATCCTCACAAACTGTCGCATTTATAATATGTATAATATATTTAAGTACACTCCTGCCTGTTCTTTTCCGTATCCCACGTTACCGTCTGATTTTGATTTTATACACAAATGACTTACATATACCGGGGAAAATGTTCTCCGCATTTATAACTGAATATTGTTATCCTTTTACAGAAACGTGAAATAAATACAATCGTCGCACGCGTAAATCAATCGATAAGAGATTATTGGAATACGTACGTGCAGCAAACGTTTACCTTGGTGTGCATTTACACAGCTGCCGGCATTAGCCAACTGCATACGCTACTTCATATGAATCGGAGAATTTTATGCTCTGTTACAAACTGTATAAAGCTTACACTCTGACTCTGGTGATGACTTTGATGAATTCCAAATAGACACATTTGTTGAAGTAAACTTAACGAAAAGGCATATTAATTTGGCCTTTGTGCAAAGGTCGCCTTCCATGGTCAAACGCATTTTCAGTGTTCACACTCAGCTGTTATTCACATAATTTGAGGAAGTAAATAACTGAAATGTTTTGTTTAATCAAAGTAAAAGTAAAGTCTGAAGGTTGAGAGCGAATTTGAAATTCATCTAGAAATTTTAGAGGCCGAGTTTACGCTCCGTTTAATCGACCTGCACTAGATTACCTAGTCTTTCTCGATTAATGCCTGATCGATTAACGCGATGCTGATTAATCGAGACAATCGATTCATCGTTCCTGCTTTCACTGTCGACAGGCAATTTTCTCAAGTGGATTGGAATTGCGAGTTTTAAAAAGACTCGATTTTCAACAGTCAGCTTCTCATCAAAATTAAATCGGAATTATAATTTCACTTTCCCTTGATGTGGGAGGTCGCCGACGTTTACTCGGATCGGAACAGCTTTGAACAAAACGTTTGTACATCTGTTCGCGGCCTTTACCGGGATCCTGCATCCGCAGATGGCCCCTCCATGACCCTTCTCCCAACTCTACGTATAATAAAGCTACCAGTAATTTGTAGTCACGATCTCCATCCGATTACATGTCATTTAGCTTTTCATTAGACGACTCCACGATTACAAGTCTAACGTCAAGTATCATTTGATCAAATTGCATGTTGCTAATGCGCTTTTAGAAAAATTACTTCAATTATATCGCGCCTGATTTCTCTATTACACTTTTTATTTTAGTCTTTCCACACCATGTCTCGCTTTATCACCATCATCATATTTATCTCTGCTACAGTAAATACGAGTGTTATTACGTTAAATGCGGAATCATTCCGTTTCAGCATTACGTCTGCATTTGTAATAATTGATGCTTTAAAGTTGTTTCAACCTTCGTTGCGTCATCGCGTCATCACACTTTACCTTCGATTTCCGTAAATCTTAATTCGCTCGGTGTGAATCGAATCCGACCGACATAATGCAACGCAACCGGTTCCAACATTTCACAATCCGAAATTATTTGTTTACGAATTTAATTACTTAATCTTAATGGCTTTTATTATGATGCTATTAAACTTTCTGAAGCTGTGTTATGTCACCTTCCAAGTTCAGTCGATCCTTTTAAGATTGTGCGTATCTTCATGGGAAGATTTGTAACGAATAACTATTAGTAGATTACTAAACAACCGAATACTTCGATTATCGATAACAGATTATGTTGCTGGCTGGCTCCAAGCTACGCAATAATGGATGTTCTCTTTTAAAAAAATAGAAGTGTAATTTGTAGTGTAGCTTCGATCTTCATTAGCCACGGTTGCGAGGGGCGGATGTTTCGTCGGGGAGATAACTGGTGATGATTGAATATACACAGAGTACTTTACAGAATTAGCGGGAACTCAAACAAGCACGCTAGGTATATTTTTTTAATGAACATGGGACCAGTCCTTGGTTTCAAATGAGTTTTTAACGGTTGACAGTAAACTTGCAATAAAAAATCTCATGATTATCACTTCGTTCGAGATGTTTAATTATGTCGTGGTTTTTAATAATCACTATATTAATATTAATGATGATAGTGCTAATAAATATAGCTATTAAATGCATCGTACGATTTAAGTTTACGTTTTACCCTGATCATCTCTATTCTACCTTTTCATAGTTATTCGGAATTATTTTTGAGACTATAATGCTGCGTTCATTTATTAGGTATCGATTTATCTTTTAAACCAATTTAATAGCTGCAATGCGGTCTAACATCTGCGTGTATAGTCGACCAAGCGATTCCTTAACAATCCTAAGATTCAATGACATTTGTATCGCTTTAAACTTTTTTATTTTTTTATTTTATGTGAATAGGAAGGCAAACCTTGGCGAATATTTTTACTTGCAGTTCAATGTTATGTTATTCTTTCTTTTCTTTTAACAAATGGTGAACTGCTGTGCCTCTCATTTGATAGTCAAACGTCTCGAAAGCTTTATTGTTATTAAATACACTGACGAGCAAATATAACGGGTCACCTACCGTACAAAGTCGTATGAAAAGCGACCCTTTATTTTTGCTGGTCAGTATAGTATGGAGATTAGTTTGTTGCCGTTGCATGCGGCTAGGGCGCCATAGTAATTGAATGGATTGAGACGTTTACGCAAATGCGTTTTGAGTTTTTTTTTTGTCAAAACTTAGACTAGAGCCACTAGAAGCTCAGATGACTCCAATAAGCAAGACCTAAGACAACTCTCTTGGTTATTTCAATTAAAGACAAATTTCCTGCGACACGTGTCGCCAGCGACTTCGGGCGAAGTGACGCGACTTCGCTCGACCTACCTGGCAACATCGCGTGACATGTGTCGCTAACATAAGTCGCGCAATGTCGCCAGAAATGTCAGGAGAAATCGGCTTCGCTTGACATGTCGTGGGACATATGTCCCCAAGTGTATCTCTGGCTTAATGATCACATCATCATATTCTATTCCCTCTAATACAGTACTCTGTCCACAGGGTAATGTTTCCGTCGTCAGGGAATAAAGAATAAACAATAGTTCGAGGGTGGTCGCACCCACTAGTTTAATGCGCCGTAAAAAATCTCATGTAATGAATACGGCGGTTACGCCACATGGGGTTTTGGTTTTGTATGTTTTGGAGGTAAAGTTTTTACGTATTATGTTCATATTAAGAACTAGATGTTGCCCTTCGTCTGCAATGAATTCGTTTGTCGCTATCCAATTTTCCGGGATACAAAGTAGCCTATGTGTTATTCCAGACTATGAATCTATCTATGTTCCAAATTTCATCCAGATCTGTTCAACCGTTCTCGCTGGGAAAAGTAACAAACATCTATCCATACTCAAAAAAACGCATTTATAATATTAGTAGGATGAAACTACTCAATGGGTTGAAATGAAGAGCTGATGAAACGGCGTGCGAATATTTTGCATTGAGTACCTTACCTACTGTAGTATAGTCGAGAAGTTATCGTAATGCATAATAAAAGAAGGATCCTTTGCTAATCTAACCACTTCCAAAAGTTCAAAAGGCACATGCCCTGTGATGACGGATAGTCAGACAGACAAACAGACAGCGGAAGCTTGGTAATGGGATCCAGTTGAGCCCCCCTTAGAAGCTGACCCCTAAAAGGAATTAGAATTTAGAAATTCTCCTGTCAAATGTCAACTTTACTGGTTTTAATGAGCTCCTAATAAGCCAACCAAGGTCGACGTTGACAGGTGTAACTCCAAAGAGTGTGTAATGTAAACCGTTACTTATCTGACGTTAATTGACAGCTTGTATTGACATAAGTTAGTCAAGCTATTAAAACATCAAACGTGGGACCTTGGAGTAATTACTTTGGCATTTTTACATAAACAATTGCCAATTGCCATTTGATTTTGTTTGCCAATGGCCACTTGAAGTTGCACATACCTACAGAGATTCGTTATATTTATTAACGTTAAGTTCCGCCTTGAATTGTCATTAATTGATTCACTCAAAGTCAACTGATAGCATAGAGTAGTAATTTCTCTTTTTTAGGGTTCCGTAGGTACCTCAAAAGGAAAAAACGGAACCCTTATAGGATCACTTTGTTGTCCGTCCGTCCGTCCGTCTGTCTGTCAAGACCCTTTTTCTCAGGAACGCGTGAAGGTATCAAGCTGAAATTTATATCAAATACATACAGATCTACTGCCCCTTGGAGCTGTGAAAAAATCAAATTTCTAAGCCAACACAATCAAAAGATACAGCCGTTTATAAGTACCGCAAATTTCCGCAATTTTTCATCTATCAAGGGAATCAAAACCTACAGGGTACTTCCCGTGGACGCAGAATCTTGAAATTTGGTGTGAAGGTAAGTCTTATAGCACAGATTAAGGAATAATTGCGAAAACCCTAAATATGTATGAATGTCTGTATATATCAGTGACCAATATAAAGTGACCCCACACTGCGTACATTTTGCTTTGGAGCAGGGCTCTGCTTACACTGGAATGATATTTCTAGATAATGGTACGGAACCCTCGGTGCGCGAGTCCGACTCGCACTTGGCCGGTTATTTCGATTAAAGAGTTATTTGGTGTTTTACTTGAGCTGAGCAACAGACACATCGTATATTCCCTCACACGCTTATTCGATTTTTTATAATAAACAAGAGCCTTCAGTTCCGGTTCTGTCAGTACAGTACCTACATTTAACGAAGCCTCCGTGAGTGGTAGACGGGGCGACGCTTATTACGAGGCCCTGCGCCGCACGCGCACCTTTTGCCGCTGTACAAAGGCTGTATGGAACTTGGGAGCGTGTACACGCTATGTATTGATATAAAGTTAAAAACATACGGTCGTTAGTTAGTATTTTTAGATAAATAATGTCGCTCCATTCGACACAAAATATACTGCGTTTGAATCCTAATTGATGAACCATTACCACTTACACAATGAGACTGCAGTAATTAGTTAAAGACCTGGTGCTGGAGCTGGCAATTAAGTTGCAGAGTAGTTTTTTCCTATAAACACTAATTGTTAATAGTCTTCTCTTACGTAATATTGAACAACAGTTTTGAAAACCGTTTTGAATTTGAAACTATAAAGCACGAGTGTTCTACTAACTACTGTAGTGAACAAGGTTAAACCAGAGCTGGTAAACCTCTTACTGTTATTCAAGCTACTGTTACTCGCAACAGAACTGACAGATGAAATAATGCATATCCTACCAAGAGCGCCTATCTCAAATTGAAATGAGAAACTATTCACACAATCTTGAAATTTAATGAATCTCCTGAGATATAATCGCAATTTAATATGAAAACGTGATATATTATACTGAAATGAGAGATTGATTTGAAAATTTCCTTAAGTTTGTGAGTTAGTTTAAACGTGTAGTAAATCCAAAACTATATTTCTTCTTTGACAATAGGTACTTGTTTCTTTAAAAAGCAAGGTTTCTGTTCTACACATGAATAGTTATTGTTTTTCGCGTCACGTCAAATATGTATAAGATTAAACCATATTCCTAATATAGTTTCGCTGTTCATTGGCTTAAAATTGTTGCTGAACTATGCATACGTCCAGATGTTTAGCAATGTACACGGCAACACCTCGACTTATAACAAATTAGCATCGATCAATTCTTCTCACCATTTAAAATGCCTCGAAGGTAATCGAAACAAAGCGAACCATACCTATTCACGCGTCAGTCTTTACCGTTGCTAAGTGTTGATTGAAGCTAATTTCATAAAATTCAAGGTGCACTTTGAGGTGGTAATTCTTATTGCACATGTTGCAATGCAAATTAGATCACAATAACGTACCAACCTACATTAACAATGTTAATATTGTATCAATTAACGCTTAGCAGTGTCTTGGTTCTCAAATGAAGGTAAAAGGAGAAACGTTATGTAAATAGATAATTGACTTCCCATCTGAGATTTAGTGAGACGCGTCAGAACCTTTGCCTTCCTATAGTCTTCACGGAAGAAAACCGGTCACGGAACCATTAAGCGACGCACTGCGATTTAGAAATAGTCCCGATAATTTCTCTGTCACAGTTGAAGACCACCTTACACAGCGGGTAATTGTTTCCGGAAACGTGATACATAAATCGAATGGAGCGTGAATTCGAAACTTAATTCTAATATCACCGGGCAGGATTTATTGCTGGGGCAATAGTAATCGATTGTTACAATGTCCCTTCGAGCTACAAATTGACGGGACCCGCTCGCCTTTAAATCTTTATCTGATGATTCCGTATCAATGTTTGTAGTATTTATTTAATTAATCTCTTGTTAAAATCGTTTATTATTTTCAGCACCAGGATCTGTATAAATCATGGGTAAACAGTTTATGGTCTTTATTGTATTTACATAAGAAGGTACGTTGTTTTCATTTTGAGCAAACGTGTTTGAGTAACATCTACAATTTGTCGTACGACTTTTCGTTAACGGGCAGAAACAGTCTAAGTGTGAGTTGAATCAACAATTTTGTCACATATTTTGTAGGTTTTCCGTGATATATACGTTAAAATCATCGGTTATGGTTAAGGTTATTACATATTAGTAACTTCATGCACTGCACGCTAACTTTAGCTTGAGGCGGCTTGATCAACTCATTAGGTCGTTAGTCGTTTAAGAAAAATGCACGTGTTCATTTCTTGTTCTGACTTAAATTCGTACAATCCATTGTTAGTTTCCTGATTTACTTCCTCTCCAAAGAGAAATATAACCGCCCGTTTAACAAAATGACCGTTCCGTGTCTTAAGACCTGCTATCCTTTTCCGTTTCGCATTCGTTGTAAATTTCGCTCTGCTCTCGTAAGTTAGACTTTCTCCAGTTACTGTTAACATTATGGGCCTGTGAAGATTCATGGATAAGCTGTTAGCTATTTGTCAGTCAACGATTGACGAATCTGCTTTGTTCTACGAGTTTAGCTCTAGGGTAATTCAAACCTCAATAATTATAGGTCTGAGGAAATTGTATGAGCATATTAAAGGTGCTTGACCCCGGTGTAAGTTGTCGGAGTGTGAAAGAGATGTTGCGGTTAGCAACTCGCGGAATTGGTTCCGTATCGCTTATTCTGACTTTGAGTTCTGTCTAAACTTAATTTGTCTACTTGTCTGTAACTCTTAATAATATCTTTTTGTTAAAATATTTGATTAAGATGTAAACATATGATTAATTATTCACGCTATAAATGAATGATTTAACCTTCTCAAAGGTTTCAAATTTCTTTAACCACCTCGACCTTGCTTTCCTCTTGTTTGATTAATATATCATTTGCCGTTGATTGACTATACAAAATCTCCTTTATGGGCTAATCTTCGAATAGCTCCATCTAAGTATTCATTAGCTACATATGTTATGATATTTATATCTAAGCTAATATTTACTATACAATCAATGGTGGAACGTTGACTAATGGCTGAGTGCATATGGCGGCGAGTTCACAATGAGTGATTGGAAAGCGATGAGGATAACGTCTGGTATCACAAAGAATGTGTCGGATATGATGGATTAAAAGGAACTGTTAATACAAAGTTAAATCCATGGTTTAAAAAGCACTACGACTTACATATTTTTCACGTACAACATTTTTGTTCGCGTATTTGTTTAGTTTTCCGAAAGATTAATACTGTCTTGTGTGTGCGTGTGTGTATTTTGTATTGTATTTTAGAAGATCATTTTAGCTCTTTTTTACTCCCCTTTCCACCTATACGCCTACAATGTATGTATTTTAGCTCTGTCCTAATCTAATACTTATTTATAACTATTATTATTGTGTACCTATGAAAATAACTGCATTTAATATACTAATTTATATATACATACTCAGCGGCATTTTTAGCGGAACACAAAGAAGTTAGCAAAGTGCTTGACCAGAAAAAAAAATTGTTACCTAAGTACACTTTTTTTGTGTTCCGCTAAAAATGCCGCTGAGTGTAAATTAATTTGAGAGGTTTCAAAATGTATTTCAACAAATGATTGTTTTTAATCCACGAAGTGGAACGGTTCCTTGTTACTTTTACTTTATTATTTATATTAAGCTTATTATCCTACAGAGTACAACAAATAACGTTAGTATAATAATAATAAATAAAATAATAATAAATATTTGGGAACAATTCACACAAATTGACCTAGTCCCAAAGTAAGCGCAAGTAAGGCTTGTGTTATGGGTACTAGACAACGATATACATACTTATATAGAGAAATACATACGTATATAGATAGAAACATCCATAACTCAGGAACAAATATTCGTGTTCATCACACAAATATATGCCCTTACCAGGATTCGAACCCAGGACGCTTGCTTCGCAGGCAGGGTCACTACCAACTAGGCCAACCGCGTCGTCTATATACCATACTATACATAATATACATACCATAATATACCATTCAAATCAAAGACAATATAACCACTAGACTGCTCATGCGGGGGGAATCCGTACCGCCAAACATTAGCTCCGACAGAGCTAATACAGGCTCGCCCTACTCAAATCTTCGTTAGTTCCAATTCCGTACTACGCTAGGAACGATCGCTCGAAAATAATAAAAAAATATATAAATATGCCGTTCTGCGCCATCAAGTGGTGCGGTAAAAATAGTAAAACATCGAACTATTCCACTGATGGTGTTACATTCCACAGGTATGTACATTTTCATTTATAAATTCGAAAAACTTATTTAATAAATTAAATACCTTCGTTTTTAGCCGTCTCTGTCACTCCCAGGCTCAAATACATATAGCCATCCCGCTTTAGTGCGGCACGTGTAAGTTAGTGATGTCCCACCCGCTTTTAATAATCACTATCGAGGAATCTTAAGTAACAAGCTGCAGGATTACGCAGTGGAATAGTTAAATAAAATAATGATTAGGGTTTAGTCAGAGTATGGGAAAGTGGTCACCATTCGTAGACTTTATAGATTTCATTTTTTATTTTTTATTTAATTGTCAAATTTAGCTAGTTTATGTACATAAGTGTAAAGTGTAACAAATATAATTGTAGTTTGTTACAAAAAAGTCCGAAACTATTATGTCAAAATGTTATAGCCATTTTTCAACGATAATGGTGACCACTTTCCCCTAGGTAATAATAATATTGCAAGCTTTTTTTTAGTTTCACCTGTCCCGATGTTTGTTTGTCTGTAATCAAACCTTGCAAGTTAGATTTGATCCATTTCCCGGTTACCAATTGAGATGAAATTTTGCATACACATACAATTAAAAAAATTAAGTGTCAAACATGTATTGGTGCATTAATAGGCGACACAAATACTAAGTTATCACATCAAAAAGACGTTCAAAAAAAACTTTTTTACGGTTCAAATACAGTCCTAGAAATTTGTCGCCGGTGTGAAATCAATATTAAAAGAGCTATAAATGAAAATGGATCAAAAGTATTGCCACCAAAATATAATTCAGATTTCTTCGAAAGAACTGTGTTAAAGTCGTTTATAGGGTACAATTTGTTTCCTGACATACATTTTCATCAATTTGAAGTTGAAACCGAAAATCACATAATTGAGCTGACTAGGTGTGTTATAAAGAAATACGTCGATGCGAGGTTGTCATATTTTACCAAAAATTATAAAGATCCTAAGAAGTTCATTCGTAAAACTTTGTCAAAATTAATTCATTTTAAAAATCAATAGTACTACTATGTAACGTTAGATATGTTCCGATGCCGATTATGACTTCGGCTGAAACTAATAATACTGTTATTGTATTGTTCATTAAAAGTGTTGCCTTTATAAATATTTTTTTTATATTTGTTGTTATTTAATCCAATTCCCTCTACATACATAGCCGTCTTTATTGTCTTCTACAAGCCATGCTATTAAGTTTGGTAACGTCCCATTTTACGAATCGGTTCACGGGCTGCGTTCGAAATCGCTATAGTAATCGTATGGTTTGGCTATGACATGGCTATAGCGATTTGGAACGCAATTTTTTTGCAATATTTAAAAATCTATGGATAATATGCCAAAGTTATCGTAAATCAACAAATACACGGTGTATAGGCCGGGATGATGACGATGATGATGATGATATACAAAGTAAGAAGCCGGATACTGGGCTCTCTTTGCCGGATAGTCGCCGATTATGTTAGTTGCAAAATAGTCGGCTTTACCGACTAGTCGGCACATCTCTAGTGAACATACCTACCTACATCAAAAAACGTACAGTCTAACATAGAAAGAACCTCCTTTTATTGAAGTCGGTTAAAAATAATAAGAGGTAAATGGGGAAATTACACACTAAAAGGTAAAAAGTAAATGTTTTATCGATAAAAGTCCAAAACGCGAATGGCACATCACTAAATTCTTTGTTGACATTGGGATGGCCTTGAGTCAGCCAATGAGAGGCTTTATCTACCCCCCGCAGTCTTCACTAAACTGGCGAAACGGTTTTAAGGAACAAATGCGTCTTTTATCACTCCACTGGTTTACTGCTTCGTGATTCAAATGTATATATGATGCCATAAAATATTTATCACTGTAATATAATTTTCTATTGAAATCGAAACAGAACGTGGCCTTAACAACACATTAAGACGTGGTAGGTCTTTGACGAAAGTTTATTGATCCCTTACCAATGTTTTATCGGTATAAGTCGGCTTATCAAACCCTTTCAAAGCGAATAGACTTAATGTCGACACTTAATAACCAACGTTGAAAACAGATACTTTATGTGGTACAATTTGATCTAACTAATGTATCTTGTAAAATATGACACGTTTTATTTGAAATAAATATCAAACCCTTTATTTCGCAATGTTGGTTATAATCAACATACTTTAAGGTGGTAGGTATTTTTGTATTTTTTTAAATTATTTTTGTTAGTTTAACAAGAATCGAATGAAGCTCGAATTGAGTACACTTACACTTGGTAGAACTTGCGAAATAGAGGGTTAAGTAGATTTGCAAATATACTTTAATTTTTTTAAGTAGTTCTTCGCTGCTGAAAAACGATTTGTTAAGAAATAAAATGAAATATACCCAGTAAGATTTATTTATAAGACACAAAATGAAAGAAATCAAATGTGGTCGTTATTACAGCAAATAGGCACCGTACAATGTGACACTCAAAGACGACACCAAATCTTAATTTTAATGCTCAGAGCATGATATCATGCGAAATGATCTTCGTCAGACAAATTGATTTTGATTGTAGTGCTACTGCCCTACAAATTAGTCATGATAATGTAATGGGTACGATTCATCAGTGATATAAACCTGTTAGATATAGATACGATGTAGTGTTCAGTTTAATTGACATTCAAGTTGCACGTAAGCAGAATCGTGTTGGTCGTAAATGTGTATTGAGGATGTATCTTATCTGGAACTAGATAATCACGAAAGATGGAAGTCAGGTTTCTTGAGAAAATTACGATGTTTTAAACGGTCATGAGTTTGTATTAGATGGCACTACTATCTTTGACCCAATATGAGAAATAACCTTTTTATTAGAGAAACCTTCGATCAACAATAGTGTATTGTTGTGTGTTTTTAACATCTAAATGGACATAATGTTATGCAAATAAAGAATTTCATTTCATTTCATTTGTCTATACTGATCGAAGAGAGAACATAGCATATTAAATACACACAATGAATCAAAATAAATTACAAACACCAATCCTAAAAACGTATAATTCTAAAACTAACAATAAAACCCTATGAGTGCGAAATTTGAGTGAATTTGACGGCCATAATTTAAAATGAAATGTATTGATTCCTCTACTATCCCATTTTTATTTCGAATTTTCGTAATGTGTGTTGATATATGTGAATGCAACTGTACTCGTCAGCATAACAATTGGATTTATTTACGTTAATTTTTATCCATCCATCTCGTTCCGTTATGTCGTCTGGTTCATATATCAGCGCATGCGCAGCTCAACCGCGAGTTACTATGTGGGTTATTCGTCTGTAGTTGCTAGGCTTGTTCTCATTTATTCAAATAATACTTAAACCTTTTTGCCTGTATTCAAGACGTTTCTGATTAAATTAACCGAAAATAGGTATGATTTTTTCAATGTTTGAATGCATGAATTCTATGGTGAAATTTCGGTGTCTAAATCTTCTGTAGGTACTTTTGTTTTTTTTTTTTACATTCATTCACGCTATGCGTAAATCAAAACTTACTTTAAAACACAGATTGAAAATTTAATACCGGGCGTGTTACCCACACCTTACGTCGTGCATTGAAAATTATCCCGCAACCAGCACTTCAGCCATGTTGTACAAACTGGACGCTGTTTGTCGATAAATTACCTAGCGATTGAATTACGGTTACCTTATCTACGATTATTGATAAAGCCTTGCTCGGTTTATGTAAGTTCCGTAAATATATCTAGATTCTACTTCGCCCTAATTCTACTCTCGCACTATTTATATCTGTTGCGTTATCATCTCTATCTCTGTTTATATTTGCTTCTGTTACTTAATAAGTTTCATGTTTAATCACAATCAGTTCGTAACTAAATGTTGCTTAAGTGCCAAATATTATTATTGTGCTGGATTTATTCTTTAAGCCAATTTTCGGGGTTTTTCTTGCTTGACATTTCGCGAGATTCAAGGACGCGCCCGGAGTGACGTAATTCTATTGTTATCCGGGAATTAAAGTTAAATTGGTCTGTAGTAAATTACTTTTAACGTTTTTTTAATGAAAATTATGTACTATATAGTACTATATAGTCTACTAAATCTCACCTTCCAGTCTAGTCATCAAAAAGAGGTTAAAAATCATCGGAAGCGCATCTGCACTACACTATTGAAGATTGAAGATTACCTACTTTGTGAAGAATTATTTTCATGTAATAATAAATGATCTCTGCGTTACTTTTTTAACTACTGGTTGCTTTTTTTGGCAATTCGACCACTTCATAAATAGGTCAATGCCACTTAATTGTACAACCAGAGACTAAATGGCGTTACTAGAAAATTAATAGCAAATGACTCACTCGATGATCTCACTCCTTAATAATAATATAAACTATGTGTTCAACCGTCAGGAATTATCACTGACGCTTCCTTGTTCGAAAGTTTGGTAAATAAATAGCAAGCGGGTCTTAAGCGGGTAAATAAATTTGGAACACAAACGCCAATTATGGGATCTTTAAACTACTCGTAGAAACAAAGAACATTGATACGTATTCGTTTTAACTTTCAGCTTTATGTTTAAGAAGTTCTGCGAAACAGTTATCCGTTTTCACATTTCAGATTACTTCACAATACCTATTTGAAATGTGGCTGATACAGGAAATCTCTGTTACACAAATAAGATTAAGAACTAGCCCTACCTACCCACAATTTATAACAGCTTTTGATTCATCGATTTCTTAAGTACTTTGATTTATAGCATATATGTACAATGTCATCTAGCTCATTTGTATATTCTTCAAAGCACAATACAACACTTCCCCAATTAACGATTTCAACAACTTCTTTATGTTGAGCGATATAACATTTATAACCCAACAGAGAGCAAGGTTGTACCCGATCGTAATCCGACCTAGCTGCTACAAGGTTATTTTTTGTTGTACCTAAATGAACAAGAACAAATTATACGGCACGAAATTGTTACAATCGCTGTTCTTACACTTTGAGAGCAAATTGTTGAATCGTTGTTACGTTTCTTGGGAATCTAAACTTCTATCAAATGCCCATTGTTGTCGACCGTTGTCATAATTGTGATGATTGTTAACTTTAGGACGACATCAGCTTATATTTTCAAAGTATTTGTATTTCGAAAAATTCTCGCGATTACATACAGATACAGCTCAGCAAAAAGAAAAACCTTATTTTGTTATTCATAAAAATCTGAGAGCTATTTAATCTACTAGTTATAAGACTGTTTGAAAGCAAACTATTAATGTTTTATTGCTGCTGAAGTCGTTGAGAAATTATTATCAATTTGGTCGGTCCCATAGGCAGAACCATAAGCTTGTTTTTGTATCATTATGAACTATTACTGATAATATTCCACAAGAAGTTTATTATTTAAATACGCACGCGTAATAATATCCCAGAAGTACCCTAAGTCTATTATTCTAAGTCTGAATAACTGCCGGCTATTGCACCTATCCCTAAGTATCTATTCCCCGTAATAGATAAAGCAATCACTGCTTTTTGCCGATGTTTCTTCAAATCACCCTCATAAACTAAATCGGTTGAACCCTCGGGTGTAAGGAAGCTTGCAGTTTCATATCACCCATTAAATCTTGAGCCCTGATGATGTATTACGCTGCTACTGAAATGATTTCGCTGGGAACGCTTTTACGGCCTTTCTTTAACTGGCTGGGATCTTAGATAGACGTCAGAGTAGACAAAATGGCTCAATTTGTCTTCTACATCGTAAGTGGCTCCATGATTTAGAACCACGACCCACTCGCGGCACGGTAGGAAGCCACTAAATCTCAGGAACGGTCTAGAATGGCGCGATCAGGTGAATTAGTGTCAGACTCCTGAGTTTCCAGCAATGAAATGGTTGATTGCTATTTCCGCACCGCATGTTATGAGTAATTCCTGTTACGTTACCAAGTAAATGACATGATTAATTTTATTGTTAGTCATCTTCCTAGTTTGCTAGCATGCGTCTTATCAATTTCTCTTAAACCATAAACAAGTTTGGATTTATTGCATCTAACATGTTAGTACCGTATTCAGATTAGTAGAGTGATTTAATAGTTTATTGTTATCGCGTGACCTCAATAAACCACGTGCAGACCATTTCAGCTGGCACTTCTCTTATTTCATCTGATCTAGATTCCAGACGTCAATTCGAATCGATTGATGCTTTGATTTCTTTATTATTTTTACTACAATGTTTTTATAAGTAAACAGTTCAACTTTCTATTTCTTAACTCGTGTCTCATGTTAAAATATTGTCGCCAACATTTTTATTGTTGACTTTGTATACCATTTTACATGACATAATTGATATAACTCAATAAAATTACAGCTTACAAGACGCAGAAGTTTTTTGAATGTCAATGCCTCTCCCTAAAGCCTAAGCTCGTTTGGAGTTTGGTGTAGCGAGTGCTCATTTGTAATGCTAATAAGATGTGACACATCGATATCACTTTCGATACTACGCTTACTATATTTAAAACGAAATTGAAGACAAATACATAATCTTAACGACTATACTTAAGTATAGTCGTTAAGATTATGTTCAAATAAAATAAAAGTAGTAAAACAATGAAACACAACTAACCGTATTTATTTGCAAATAGAGTCTAAATTCTAATGGCAACGCAAGATTTCACAGGTAAACAGCTAGGTAGATCTAGTCTAGTCAGAGGTGTTTGTTTCTCTTTTCAATTATTTTCTTCTATCACTTATAATAATAATTAAGCTTAGACAATGCCAACAATTACATTAACTGACATTAATAACTTAAACTTGGTTATAACGACCCTTTATTCTACGAGTTTAGTTGCTTCATTCCTCATTTATATCATTTATCGTATCAATTGAATGAAATGAAATAATTGTTTCAAGGTTTCTATCGATTGATCATGATAGTTTTACTTGTACAAATTATTATAACTGGAGTATTTCGTTAACAACCAAATAATCGAAAATCTCAGGAGTCAAGTATTCAAGTTATATGCGATGCGGCTAGCTCACTATTTTCACCATCACTATTTTGATTCACCTTTCCACCTATACGCCAACAATCATTCTAAACGTAGCCTCCAGGTCTTGTTGCCTAAGGCTTTGTCTACCCCGTAAGGGATAAAGACGTGATTTATGTATGTATTATGTATAACTAAATAGAGAAATCGTTCCTGACATGACTGCATGTTCAAAAAATTCACATCAGTGGCTATTCAAAAATACATTTGCGTAAGTCTTTTAAAACTGACTTGAAATAACATTGTGCGAAATTTTAGCATCATTATCTGAATGACTTCAATCGCGTGGGTGTTACTACGCTAGTAAGCTCCGCACTGTGGGTGAATTGAAATCAATTTTATTATTAGACGAGGTGAACAGCCTGCGAAATGCTGATGACCTGGTCTGCAATTTAATAGATCGTCAGCTTCATCTTTATTATCCATTATTTTTATCACCCTAGGACATTATTGAACGCCTCTGCGTCTGCTACTATGATTTGTTTGACCTATTTATTCTGTTTTGGTTAAATAATTTTAAGCATTACATTTTGATTTCTGAGTCATTGTGATCGCCGCTTTTCTGAATTTATTCCCTTTTGCTACACTTGTTTGTGGCTCTTATTTCATCGCTTTATTTTCCTTGCTACAGCTTGTATGAACTCACGCTGTTTTGTTATATTCGGTTCATAGAATATTTATTTCTCATTAAAAACAATAAGTCACTTACATGAGAACTTAATATCTAATGTAGTATTTGTAGTTCACAGTACAGTAGAGAGAACAAGTAAGTAAGTATATAAAACTAAAGTTTTCCGTGATGATATGCAATATCTTAACTAATAATACATGCAGAGTTACAAGTTTATATATATATATATATTATAAAACATTTAAACATTAAACATTGAACATTGTAACGGAGCTAAAGCTGCGTTAGGGCTTATGAAAGAAGTGTAGTATCCTCGGTGATGTGTTTGGTTAATTTTGATTTAAATTCGGCAAAGGTTTTAGCATCTTTAATGTTTTTTGGCAAGTCGTTATACAGTTTGGCACCTGTATACGTGAACATTCGTTTACCATATTTGGTTCTTGTTTTAGGCAATACAATATGATTTGGTCGTCTGCTAGAGTATTTGTGTGCAGTCTTTTTGAATGTAATGTTTGTGTGTATATTTTTATTTAAAATTTTATGTACCAGTATACAGGTTGTATATACGTATAGTTGCTATATATATTCTTTGTCTTTTCTTATTTCCTTTATATGGTAATTCTTTATTTGTGTGGCACTGAGTAATTAACAATCTAACACTTTATTACAGTAGGAAGTTAAATGTATTTGAATGTATCTTGTTGCACAGTAATAAAGTATGGATTAACGGCCAAGGCCCCACTGGTGTTACGTAGTGTAATTATAATGATTAACTTCATTGTTAGGCCTGTCAGTCAAATTTTGCGCTCAAATTACTATTTCCTCTCGAAGCGAGCTTTAACACGATTACGTAAGCTTTGAATGATTTCGAAATCGTATTTCTATTATTTTAATGCGACTGTTGTGAAGTGTTGCCAATGCGTTGCAATTCTATTGGACGGGTGTTCAATCTTAACGTTGGTTTTATTATCATGTATAGGATTAGTTCTCCGATATTCCAAATCAAAATATCTCATATATCTTTTATCCTTAAAAATGACAATTAGGTCTCTAATCTTGTAGGTACGCTTAAACCTTTGAAAAATATGTCTAGTGCTACATCATATTTAAAACATGATTATCAGTGCTGTCTACCAAACAAGCTTAAAAAGTATTGCACGTTGTATAACGTAGCACAGTATTACTGGAGTTAGATCACTGTTCGCAATCTGTCATTTCTTCAGATCACTATCATCTGTCCATCACTTCGCTATCTATCAACACGTGATAATTTGATATATGAATAATGATTCATTTTACATTGCATCACTTTTCACATAACATAATCGTTGGAAAGCTCAGAACAATTTGCAATATTCCGATTTTACAATCACTTGTTTGTTTCAACCACAACAATGAAAACATTTTACAACAATTCAATGGCCTCATGTCGAAATTCAAGGGCCCTTCGTGTAACTTGGAAATCAACAGAAACAATATAATTCCCCGTTTCTCAGTACAAAGCACTTATTCAATACTTTGTATGCATTCTTGTTTTGGCTTATTGTTTGAACTAACAAATTCCGGTGGAACAGGGCTTTAGTATTACTTAACAACGAACCGTTTTAATACCGAACTATATTTTCAACACGAGTTACTGCTCTACTGTTACCAGATCACAGAATTTTCTCATGTAAAAGAGTAATAGTTTCGTTACAATTTAACTAACCGCCTGCTATGTGTCGTGGTAAAAGCACTTGAACTTTCAGGTAGCTAAGAGTAGGGTTCAACAAATATAGCTTATGCGTACTCCACCACTGTTTACAGTACGTTGACGTTTAAATATATGTTTTTGTTGTTACAGGTAATTGTTACTTCGTGTGCTGATGTTCAAAGGCGATTGAGGTTGGACTTTAATGGTATTGAGCCGTATTTCATACCTAAGTAACTACTAGAAGCCGCATTGTTATTTGAAAATGAATAGTATCTAGTATTTGCGGGCACCGAGGTCAAATCTGACCCGTGTTCGCCAATTAATGATCGCTTGTTAAATATTCCTTTATTGTTGCTCTTATTGGCTGTAGTAGATTTATTGCTTCGGAATATGCAGTAATTATTCAAAGCGAAGCCCGAGGAGGCTTTGGTGCCATAATCCTTATCAGATTGACGGTGCATTGCTCCCGAATAGATTTATCGTTATTTCATTGTGCATTTTTTCTACTTGTGGTTAGTTGTTTATCGTCCTTTGTTCCGCGAATGATAATTTAATCTTTTGATCACTAGCCATAATCCTAGGGATTGATGAAATCAAACCACTGTAGGTATTGCTCCAAAAATGCAGCAAAAAATTAGTTGACAAGAGCAGTATTATTTATTCGCTTTACTTATATTTTAATCTCCAAATAATTTTACGCCACTTTTGAATGATATTTTAGAGTGATGTCCTTTGAAAATTGGGTCCCTGTTTGTATTAGATTAATATCGTTATAGAATTGAACGATTTTGTTTGTTTGCCTCCCAGACCCTATAAGGAACATGATCTCTAAATTATCCGTCATGTATCTGTATCTACGAGTGCTTTAGGCTGTTTGTTATATGTCAGTCACGAAAGTTTTTTATGTGATTGATTGTAATATAAATCGTTTACTAATGAGCTGCGCGGCCATATTTCACGCAAAGGAATTGCGATAAAAACATCCATGTAGAATTGTATCGGCTGCAGTAATTTATCATACCACGGATGACACATATTATATAACTGGCCTTAAATTATTGATTGAAAATATATAGCTGTAAGTTCCGTGATTAAACATAAGACCTCCACGCCAGTGTCTATGTATTTATATCCACATAATTGCGAAAAAGTATAACAGCAACCAAGGCATGCTTAGGTTCATCGTTTTTTTTTAATTCGCACTGCAGTCATATTGATGCTCTTATGGTTAAAGGGTTAATGAACGAGTTAAGTCGATTAATATCTCTAAGTGCGACAGTAAAAGTTTTAATTATAATGACTTCCAGCTTTATAGCCATCCGATCTCGGGTTCTCGTCTCAAAAACTAGTAGTTCTTCGCTATTAAATGCTGTAGGTTTCTAGTATTAATCGCTGCTACTACTTTGTTGTCTTGTTGTAACTCATCAACATCTGTATTTTAACATCCAAGTGTAATTTACGACTTGTCTGTTTCTCTTAAAACGTTGGTGCATTTCCATAGAACAGCTGCGAAGGCATTCCGAATGCAACCAATCACGTTTGTTATAATCCACGTCCCGTCTTCTTTCTCCTATAATGCGACGATGTGTGTGTGTTCTGATTCTGATTCTGATGTGACTTGTGTTTCAAGTAATGTGATTGGGTGGATTCTACAAGCCTCAGCTCAGCTTCTATGAAAGCGCACCCAATACAAGTGACAACCAGTGAGTGGTGCAAAAATCTTCACGTTACCTTTTCATTTTTTATCTCACCTCGTTATCATACAGATGTAGCTGGCATGAATGTAAAGTAAAGGTGGAAACACATTATTAACACGCGACGCGACCCGATGCAACGAAAGTATGCGCATGGCGTCGCGTCGGATGTTCATAGTGTGGTTCTGGTCTAACCCCCTTATTCATAAACGTACTATAGGCCTCTGTTAACTTAGTAATCGTTTGTCCTTATCTGTCACTTTGACATTTACCTTTCACAGATAAGGACAAACGATTACTAACTTAGCAGAGGCCTATAGTGCGTTTATGAATAAGGGGGTTAGAAAATAATACAATTTGATTCGACTCAACACGCGTCGCGTTGCATCGGGTCGCGTCGCGTGTTAACAATGTGTTTCCACCTTAATCTAACGTACCGCTTACACCTGAAAAAAAAACTTCCTTTTACTGCCTACGCGAGTCCTGAACGACCTGGGTCGACCTTAACATTATGGTAGCACTCATTTATGTGCAACGGGACATATTATGTGCTCTTCGAATTTTACAGCCTCTTGACGTCAATAAAGACACGCTACCAGAAAACCTGGCACAAGTGTATTTACATATATAGACCACGTAACAACAAGAAAGAGATATCAACTTTATGTCCACTACGGCTTATGAATGCATTGGCAGTTCCTTTTATGGCACAATTTTATCGACATCTGTAGCTAGAGGCTGTTGACTTTTACGAGAAATGGTAGTGATAAATGTTTTATGAACTGTCATTTTGATGAGTTTGTTGAATTACTTGTAGTATTTTAATAGGAATTTTATTATTCTTAACATGTTTTTGAGTGAGAAGAATGCGTTTTACTATTATAGTGAAAACATTTTTCTTCTCATTTTTTTTAATTAGTATTAATACCACGATTTATATCATAGAGACATATCACGTGATTTTGTATTTCATTTTCTTAAAATTCCTAGGTTTTCAGGATAGACCTAACCTAACTGAGGTATTATGTTTACGAAAAGCTTAAGCAGAGAAACAGTCCGCGCGCGAGCTCCGTGGAGTCAGGGCTGGGGAAGCGGGGGGTGTCAGTCACCCGAACGTCGCTTCATACCCTCCACGCGCTCAGTGCAAGTGGTGGGCTCGCTCGACTCGTGAACACCTTTATCCAGTCCCGTAAAACATTTGACTAGCGGTATCAGTGTTCATTTGTTACTTGAGACTCTACGAGATCGCCCGCGGATTGTACATTCATTATTACTTGTATCTGTTGCCAAAACTAGAGAGAGTACTGTAACTTAGTTGCATCTATGTAAGTATCTAATTGCTTGCATGGCGTCATCCTGTGAACGAACTACTAATTTACACGTTTAAATATTCCAATATACCCCTTAGTTATGTCTAAAAGTGTCCTTTATTATGACCATTTGAGATTCCTCCCCTCGTGGAGCAGCGCACCCCACAGCTGCGCTAGCGCATGTTCCATTAAACACGTGTGCCGTGTCACAATACACATATGTCATATTGGAGGCGTACTGCACACGCTGCACCGAGAATTACGCAGTTTACAACATTTTAATACAATGCTGTTCCACGCCTTACATTTCAACGGTCTTTGTTTTTTTCATCTGCAGCAAATACGTCAATCTTCCTTGTGTATATATTTGGTTTGTTAGACTTTAAAAAAAATCTGCCACGATATTTAGCCCTATTGTCTATTCACAGGTTGTCCCTATGTGTTTGTTCTCGGATATTGTATAAGATGGCGATTGAAACAGATAGTGAACGTGTTTGGAATATGGCCTCTGATCTGAAACATAATTATCACGTCCGAAAGTAAGTCCAAATGTTAAAATTATGAAGCATTCTCCTTTCTTCGTTACCGAAGCCTTTTGAATCCAGCGGTGCATTAAATGCATTTGGGCAATCATGCGCCAATCTATCGTTTACAAACCAACCCAACTGAGTGACTGAATATCGCGAATATCATGAAATAAGATTCTATGATACGGCAAATATCATTCATAGGTATCTCATTTATTCATACTAATCTAATCGGCAACCTTCGGACTAGTGGCAAGACAGGTAGTTAATCGCTTTAGAAACAGAAAGCGTACTGCTTGTAAATCAAAGCTCGGAATTCATCTATTACAGATCACCATGCGTATGATGCGATATGCGATATGATATGCGCGTGCAATGCAATCATTACAGTGATTTGCGGACTGATTGCACTCGGGCGCAGTTCACGCGTTGGAAACAGTATGATGAATTCCTTCTATGAATAATTGGTTCATTCATTTGCTTGTTTGCTGCGAACCAGATCAATAGATTAAAACAAACTGTGTGTAATGGTCGTAGTTTCGGGGTAGAGGATTGATCTTAAATTAGGTAACCGCTCCGTCCCGTATATCACAGATTTATCTCGAGGAATGTTTTGTTTTCATACTAGGAATTTGAGTACCTGTCATTTCCACATTGTCTTATTCATTTTTAGTTAAAAACAGCAAATTGTTTGTATCAGTCTTTGTCTCTAAAGTACTTACCTTTTCCATTACCTTTTTATCTTTTTCATGAAAAAAAACTATATCTAGGTATTTTTTTTTTATTGCGAACCTTTTAAAATAATATCTCGTTAAAACCGTTACGTCTTCACTTGTTTTTTATTCATGTATATCTATTTTAATGCATCAACCTTACACGTCACGTTAACTTAAATTTACATACTGTTGTTACCCTGTGTTCTGTCAGTAGTGTAGCTGATTGCATATTTCGCGAAGTTACAGTTTTCCAAGCGAGAGTATCGTGAAAGTTCCGACCATCATTGTTTCAACTTATACATTGCAATCTGCGGTTTCAATTTGCTCAAATTGATTCTGTATCCATGGTTTATTTGTTTGTAAGCAATCTATAGCTATTGACGACTTATAGATACTTATGCGTCTATTTTTGCATATGGTAATGGCTCAGTAATGTCGAGCACTCGTTAATAATGATAATTCTTTTTATTTTAACCATTCTGTGTTATCTTTATATTTGCTGCTTTCTCATAAACATCCGTTAGATTAGACACGTTAGATAGTAAAATTCTCGCAGAAATATACATATATATTGAGTCTCATTGTGTACTTTTCAAGGAAATGAAAAAAAATAGCTTTGTATTAAATTGTATACATATAGGTACAATGTGTTACTCGTACTTATCGTTCGCCGTAAAAAAAGCTATGGCAATGGCCATTATATTTTGCAACATATAAATTGTCTAACGATTACAACAAAAATTAACACGCGTTGCTAAATTATTATTGCTATCCCTTTTGCAATAAATATCTTAAGGTCTATTACGGATCTGTAACAGTGTTGCCAGTGGCCTTCGTATTCCTTCGTACTTGTAATTTTACCCCGTCAGTACATCAATTACTCGGCTTGCAACACTGCTTTAATTCTGATGACTCATTCCAATCTCGCAATTTAAACACTTGCGGCTTTGTAATTTCGACAAGCCGCACTTTGTGGCGTATCATGCCTACTCCGGATAAAACTCCTTCTGAAAAATACAGATCACACACACATACAAGGTGTCGTAAAATTGTTTCGGAATAATTCTGCAGATGGTTGGATTGGCATCACTGAACCCCCGTAAAGGTTTCTCATTGTAGTTTTTGATTCATAATTAAGTTACCTCTTTGACGCCGGTGCTGGGGCGCGAGGTGTGACGACCGCGGAGGCCGAGAGAGGTCCGCTTTGTCGTCCTACCCCGCGCCCCTGTGTCGCGCGGGCGAGGAATCGTTTTAAATCTAAACTAAAGTCGGTCTAAACAATTAAAACATCCTGTAAAAAATCTACAGGGATGTACAGTCACACTGACCTAACCACACGTGCTGGAGTATTCTTCATTAATTTTAAGACTTAGTGTATATTTACCAACAGAAAACTATATAAAACATATTTCACTTAATCACTCATAGTCCACTTTATAGTAACTCGTGCAAATAAAGTTAGACGCAGCATTTAACTTTCGCGAGTCCTGGGTTTATATTCCGAAGTTAAAAATTCGTATCGTGCCGTTTTTCTCACACTGAAAGTCACAAATAGGAGAATTAGAGAGACGGGTGTTACGAACTTCGAATTTGGGAGTAGCTGTTCTTAATTATTTTTCGTAACAAATCAAGAGTTCCTCTCGCCTCGAATAGTATTTGATCTCAAACAAAAATCCACTGATGTGATTGAAAGTACATAAATGTGTACATTCTTCTTTATTTATTTATGGAGGTTACAGGTCGTCGTTATAACATTTCAATACTATAATTAAAGCAGCAAAACCAAACGATCTTATTTTAATTCTATTTGTAAACCAAATAACTTTGACCTCGGCTTCCTTTCCATTTAATGCACTGGCAACTCGGTCTATACATTGTCTGTGCTCATAGACAATAGACTTAGCCTCTGAAAACGCATTGTGTCCGATTTCTGATTTCACGGCATCATTCTCTATGATTTTGTTTACTTAACCTGTTACGGAATATACGTAAAGTTACATCGATGACCTTATGGTATTACCTTACTTCACGGATTTGCTATGGTGTCGTTCTGCAATCATTTCGCTATGCCTGACAGCTGTCAGTGGTTTCAACGCGTTAGCCTGTCTGTCACTTTGCTCGTATAGTTGGTTTATGATTTCAAGAACTTTTACTTCACTGGAAATTATCTTTATACCTTTTGTATGTTCATCACTACATACCTAGTATAAAACAAAGTCGCTTTCCGCTGTCTGTCTGTCCCGTATGCCTACAGATATCATTAAAACTACGCAACGGATTTTGATGCGGTTTTTTTTAAATAGATAGACTGATTCAAGACGATACATGTATAATTCTACGCAGACAAAGTCAAAGTAATTCTAATAATGTTCAGTTGGGTATGTAAAATTAGTTTATCCCTGCTAATATTATAAATGCGAAAATAACTGTCTGTCTGTCTGTCTGTTACTTTTTCACGCCTAAACCGCTAGACCGATTTAGTTGAAATTTGGTATGCAGATAGTGTGAGTCCCGAGGAAGGACGTGGGATAGTTTTTATCCCGGAAAATTGCATAGTTCCCGCGGGATAACGATAAGCGACTTCTGCGCAGACGGAGTCGCGGGCAACAGCTAGTTTTTTTTATAATTATCAGGTCTTATAATAAAAAACACGAGAAATTTTGTGAGCATTGATGGATAGGGGGAAAAACAACTGAACGGCTTTTGATGAAACTTGGCTCACAGTTAATTTGGATTAATATACGTGGGATACATTTTTTAGCCTAAAAATATGCATAATTAATAAAATTATAGAAGAACCCCTTCGCAGAAGAAGTTGCGGGCAACAATACTTTTTAGTTTTATTAGGGTTTTGAAGAAGAAAAAAATTATAGTGTCACTCGCGTGTTGTTCCGTACGGTTTCTTGTCCAAAACAGGTTTGCCTGCATTCAGCAAATCATAATATTGGGGGAATCAAGTTCGGAGATGTATAAAGAAAAGGCATCCAAAACAAGGATTTTATTACTTACTCATAATTCTGTTGCTGTATTGTCACTTGATGAAAGTACCAAGATATAGCGTGCATTGAATTAAGTAACTGGATTTTTTTATCTAGGAAACACGTCATTACGGCTTAAAGAACTGTACCTTGTTCATAAAATACACCTTATCGTTGTTACTGGCTGCTCATAAAATTTAAATTCACATTTCGAGATCTGTTAGTTCCCATCGTTTAGAAATAATTGCTGTAATATTCCAGCGCACTGCGTTCTTGCGTGTAACTACACAGATTTTGTTACTGATTTCATTTATATTATGTTTTTACAACGCGCAGCTCGGTTTAAACAGGTATTTTAATTGCACCCGTGACTTTGTACTTACTCTTACTCGAAAGCTTGAATCTTGATCTACTTTTTGTACGTGTCAAATAGTTGCAAGAATGCTCAACAGATGGCGCTGGCGTCGAATTACATCGCGCTATCGTTTGGTCGACGCAGTTTCGTTGGGTGGATCGCGTTCGGCATCCAAGTTTAACTTTGCGCAGAGGCAATATCGTAACCAATGAGGTTAATCCGAGGTGCGATTATTGCTAGTTGAAAACTTTACCAATACCCCGCCGTGTGGACGTGAAATACCGTCCGCTATGGCAATTTTTGAATGGCCGTTAAGGCCTCAAATTGACATGCAAACCATCAATCAATCTGGGATTTTGATTGATTCTCAATTTCTAATGTCACTGTTCCTTTTCACTCAAACTCCCCGATTGCTCATACTCTCTAATATTTCATGAAAATTCTTTAGCGTACTACAACTCCTACAAGTGAGATATTTATAGGTTACTACAAACATCTGCCATACAAACATAATTTGACATTAATTTGCCGTACAGCAAGCGAAATGCTTAGCTAATTGCCTTACCGTTGATACGCGTTGCTGATGTTCGCACTATGTGTAGTGAAGGTAATTACGCTAATTGTGGACTAGACTGTGGGAAATAGAAATTGGGGTTTGACTGATTTATTGACACTTGAGAAGTCTTTTACAGGCACTAGCATTAACCACAAGTTTCTTAAGCTTTTCTTTGGTACTTCAGTAATTTATCGACGATGTTACGACGCATCATGGACATAAAAAGCCTGTGGTGCTGGTGGCGTAGGTAGTGATTCACTCTATGGCTTCTCAGGCTGATAATCGTGGGTTCAATCAAACCCGGGCTCACACTTCTGAACTCTTCGAAATGTATTTGCGAAATTAGATTTTGAAATATGATTTAATGGTGTGAAATTTCCAATCCACACTGAGCCCCTCCTCTCTGGAAGTGAAGGTTTTGGAGTCCAAGACCACGGACCAAGTGACGCGGTAAAAGTCTGCTCCCAGAAATGGCCGCCCATTTCTGGGCTTTGGGCTTTGACGAATGGGTTAAAATTGCCGGAGTGCCGGCCATAGGACATAAACTGAATGCGTCAGTAGTGGACATCTTCGAAGTTATGGCTACATCGTGTAGCAAACATCACTGCGTACCGTATATGATATATTATGACATGATAAAAAAAACAATTAAAAATAAACAAAAAATAATTTCAATGAACGCAAAATATTTACCTTGCTAATCCGCTACTTAGCTTAGTAGCGGATTAGCAAGGTAAATATTTTGTGTTCATTGAAATGGACCTCCGCAAAGTAACGCCTGATTCAATAAAATAAAAAATAATTTGACATGTAAAATTTGTAATTTTATGAATAAAAGAATATGAATATGATTTATCTTGCAATCTTTTCCTAACGGGACGAAGTTATAGTTTTCTGTTTATATTACAGCATAATAAGAATGATCACCGGTAGCTTAGGCTTCGCCTCGCTGCCGGCGGCACCTTAGGTTAGGTTTTATAATTTGTAATGATATTATTTTATTACTTTTATATGAATACTAGCTGTTGCCAGCGACTTCGTCCGCAAAGAATTCGTTTATCGCTATCCCGCGGGAACTACGCAATTTTCCGGGATAAAAAGTAGCCTATGTGCTATTCCAGACTTTTCTCCATCTATGTGCCGAATTTCATCCAGATCTGTTGCGCCGTTCTGGCGTGATTGAGTAACAAACAAACAAACAAACATCCATCCATCCATCCATCCATACTTTCGCATTTATAATATTAGTTAGATTGTAAAAACCTAACTCATGATAAAAATAAATAAATAATCAATAATAATAATAATAGTTGTTTATTCAGGCAAAAAACCCAATCTAAACATAGCATACGCCTCAGGAATTAACGTGCACGTAGGTATTTATGGATCCTGGGTGAGCAATTTCCTCTAGGAAATTAATTATTAGACTTTTATGTACTTATTATCTAACTTTAAATTGAACTCGTCTGCTTTTTACTATAATTATTATCCTTATACTTAAATATGGGTCTATTTACATGTCGTAGACTACGACTACTATGACTATGACTAATATGACTATGTAAGCGAAAAATGTTTTTAAATTTTAATAGTCTGTAACGTCTTCTAAAAAAAAATGTCTTCTAAATACTAATTTAAAGATTATGTACTTAGATCGAAAAATCCGAAATTTAGCTTCGCAATATCTAAAATTGAACTATCCTGACGTTTCTTTCAAATCACTCAACCACCAGATCTGAATCCGAGCTACCATGTCAAGGGAATTAGTTGTCTGCGTCTGGCGTGTAAATAAGACCCAGTCGCTGCGGATTAACAGTAAATTGAGTATTTCCGAAGCCAGTATAGAGGTACTGAGAAAATTGCGCATACTGAGACTTACTATTGCCGGTCGCACGTCCGTTCCTTTTGCGGTGACATAACCTATATTATAACGGTTCTTGCGATGGATTTCTCTGCGGCCTTTCAAAGAACCCTTAATAGAAAAAGAAGATAGAAAAATGGGATACAGTCGTTCTCATTGACGTCGTAATTAATCGAACCAGTATACCGCGAAGCGAAAAGATATGCTTAGATTTTTTGCATTCAATTCCAAAGCAGGTTCTGTTTGATGCGTTTTTACTGTGGCTTCCTTAATTTGTAGACAATTAACGTCCTTTACTTGATGTTTTTGCTTCTTCCGTGTTAGTCGAAACACGATCAAGTTTGAGGACCTTGAAATCAATTTCTCACGTCTCGTCACGATGGGCGAGCTTCAGAACTCCGCATAAAAAGACTTCTAAGAACTTCGGTCATTGTGTGCCGTAGTTAATTAAACTTGTAATGTGTTTAGATTTGCATATCACTTTGGGCTTGCTCTTATATGGTTATGGTAACAATATGATCTTCAGAGAAACTTACGTCCATTGATTGATTACTTATAGCGATCTTCAGTAGGCATGGTTGTCTGTATAAATGTATAAATTTGCAGATTCTGTTGGCATAATATCAGAAACTGGTGCAGCATTGAGATAACCGGGTAGCGTATTCCGGTGCTTAATCAAATGCCAAGTACTTAACAGCTTACAAGAAATTGATGTTAAATGCCCGCTAACTTAGTTCAGCCGATAAACCTTATTCACACGGTTTATCTGAAATGATTAGAATGCCGCAAGACGTCGTTGGTGGGTTACGTGAGACTTTACTACAGTGGATTTTAATGCAGTTACTGTTAGTAAATTTAATAAATAGGTAGGTAACATACATCTTTTTTCTTAGTGCAAGCATGTATGTAATAGGTTTCGTGTCTCCTACCAATTACAATCGCCAGGTACCCAAACAACTCACAGTTATTCTACATCTCTTGTTATGTGTATTTGATGCTCACAATCAAGTAAGGCACGAGCTCACAGGAAGCATGACCATCTGCCACTTGAGTTCTTCACACGCCGTTACTCTCGGTTATGCTCTGCACCGCCATTGACCGCTCGGCTCCTAAACATTTGCTGAAACGCGGACAAGCGCATGGTTTCTGGACATTCGGCTATTTCCGTTCGCCGTCGGCTAAATCCGTCGGCGCGGCCGATGACTCCGCCGGCATGCGCGCCGGCGCCGCGGACCTTGACGTAAACTTGACGTGTGCAGTCGCGACACTGCAATATCAACTTTTTGCAACGCTGTTAAGATTATCGATTGATATTGGTGTTTTGTGGTTCTTTCGGGATGCCTGGGAATGCTCTAGTTATGCCAAACGTCCATTCAATTAAGTAAATTTCAGATGATTCGGTGTCCACGGATGATTGGTCAGAAACGTGGAGTCAATACACTTGGAAAGCGGATCTTTCTAGCGGAGATTGTGTTAAGAAAAGTCATCAGTGAGCTAGCTTGATGGCCGCGGCTCACATCCGCCTGTTTTATCTCTTAGCACACACACGCTACCATAGTAAACACAAATACCTATGTTTGCCATTTCCATTCATTTCACAAATGGAGAGCGACCACCCATGTGTTGTCATGTATTCTTACTGTGTACAATACAATATTCTCATAGGTAGCCAAATTTATGCCGGCTATCTAGGCTAAATGCTAAATGTGTTTTTACTTTTATTAGAAAACGCCTCTTGATCCGCTTTTAGTTACCTCACTTAATCAACTGTCATACATACAACATCGCAATTAACTTGTCTGTCGGTAATTGTGACGTCGATATACATGCCTTTTGTGGCCGTAACCACTAGTATAACCTTACTACCGGTAGTAGGTTACGATAAGACACGTCTCGATTTTGACTAAACAATAAGAGGGATTACGAAATGCGTATTGCTTTGTGTTGCGATTGTTCCGACTACAATTACTAGCCGTCGAGTTGGACAGGGTGATCCGTCTGATCGCGAACAACGGTAATAACACCAATTATATCTCGAATAGTGCAGCATGATTTACACACTAGAGGCGGAACTGCTATTTGTTCTCTTCTGGCTTCGGTAAGGTCGTTATTTGTTATTCGAGCAGTTTCATTTTTAAAATGTGTATCTTCGCCCTTGAATGTAGATTTCATAGCATTCTCTTCACATTTGTTAACTTGTCTGTTATGAATTCTAATAGCCGCTATAATAATAATGAACTTCGAATTAATTGTTACATAATTTATAGTTCTTCAGGATAACCTACTTTCGAGATACAAATGATTTTGAACTCGAGTCAATAACACCACGATGTTATTCCGCAAGAAATAATCTCAGTGTTGATTTCAAATTGGTACCATTACAATCCAAGAGCGTAATGAATGGTTTGTGCCGGTGAAGGGTGTACTCAGTACACTTAAGATTCAGGCAAATTGTCTACCACGTGTAAGAGAATCTAGATACCTAATTGAAAATTCATGCCCTGCGACTATCAGCCATGAAAATCAATTCCATTTTTAAAGTCATCCTCCATCAAATTTTCGTCAACTGTGGTATGACAAACTATTCTTACCATTTCAAACATACCTACGGATAATTCTCGTACTTTACTATTTAGGGTTCTAACACCTGGTAATACGGTCTACTATGATGTCTGAAATCTCGATTTGAATTGTTGAATTGTGTTGGTAGGAAGCGATGTAAAAAATGGAATCGTGTCTGTCGAAAGGTTGTTGATTCGACTCGCTGTCTGAAGGTCTACCTACTTAAGCTAATGAAACGAAAAATTCAACTGATACAAGCGTATCAATATTATGGCGACTCAAAATTTTACACTTTTCATTGTCACATTGCATTGCGTTAGTTCATCTTTAACGACCCCAGTCTTACCATTTACGGCCATCACTGCTTCAAGAACTTACAAGACAGCTTGTGCTGTGCAGTGCACTATCATAAACAGCATACTACTTGTAGGTTATGCCATGTATGACCAGCTAACCCCAGTCTGTCACGTTTCGGCATATCACGATATGATTACGAAATGCGACATCATCGGCATGATTTGCCTTGACTTTACACCTCTTGGTATTTCATGTCTGCATATATCAGGTTTATAGGATATCTTATGGTTGATTTTAGATTTTACGTTGAAACTTTTGGTTCATTCATATGAGAATGCATTAGGAATAATTTACGTCCAATTAACTTGTCCTATACGTAATAACTTACCACAAGTGATGTGTATCTTAACATTTTGAAGCTGATTCAGACATTGATATTTTGTAACATCATTTTCCCATTTCCTGTGGTGTAGGACGTTCGTAAAACCGGAATTATGTGTGAATGTAAACATTTAGGAATTTTATGGGCCTTTACTTAAGACGCGATCAGTTGGATGCTGCGCTTTACTCCAACGCGGTCTTTTTCAAATTGCCCATCAAAAACGAATAAATTCAATGTAAAGATCGGTCTACAAGCATCTCTTTTACTCGTTTCTGTAAGGGTGATTGAACTTTGAAAGTAACTGTGTTTTATTATTTTACTTACGAAAAATATGCGGCAACATTATGTTTCATTGTTTCATCATCGATATTATGTTTTTTTAGCCTTTGTCTTTTCAATATCATCCTTCACTGCTCGTATTGTCTCATTTCAGAAATCGTCTGCACTTTAATTTTGCAGAAAACCTTATCCTTTCCACTTCATCTGTTCATCTGTCACAAAACTCTTGAAAAAATACTTAGCTAATGTCTTTAATTACGTATTCCAGGATCTTGTTATACTTCAGTACTTACTGATGAATAAGCAGCAGAGTTAACTGTTTATACTAAAAGTTTCACAATTAATTTATCAGTTAGGTACATTACTTTACATATATATCACAAAACTACTGTAAGTAGATATCTACGTATTATCCTCATTATACGAATGTTGAGCACACATCCGAAAACTTTCCCATTCCTTAACAAGACCACGTTTCCATCTGGAAATCAAAATAAACGGCCAGCGATCTCGATAAATCGTAATTCGCCGTAATCTCGCATCTGTACAATCTATATTAGATGGTAATTCGTAAACGCATCGTTACCGAAACGGTCTCGTTACGGTCCTATTTTCCCGTACCGGACCGGAATAGACTCAATTAGATTGAATTAGGAATATTTATTACTGATTTCCCTTACATGTCGGCTCAACAAGTCTGATTGCTTCGTGCTTCGGAAACGGTTGTAGAATCAAGTAGACGTGATCAAAGGAATGCAAATTTATGGTTCTTTTGTTTTCTATAAAGGTTGGTGTATTATTAGTTTTAGTTCTACTGTGTGGTCTTGTAAACTTCAGTTTAGCGTGTTTTACTGTATTGCTGTATTACTGTATATGTTCGCTTCTTTAACTTTTTCAGGAGTTTTTAATCAATTAGTTACTTAAACAATAAAATTTTATTAAACACCACAAACGAAATATACAAAAGAAGTATGGGTACAGAGAAATTTTACAGGGTAAACAACAGGAAGTCTTATCACTTCAGAGCGATCTCTTTGAGACAAACTTCATCACAGTATGAAAACAGGGGTATTTCAATTATTCTTACTTGCATTTCTGTCTTTGTTATTATTCACTGTATGGTTTTTTCACTCTCTATTATTTCAAAAATAATAATTGAACTTTCGCATTAATATTTTCTAGTTTCGTGCTTACATCATCGTCACGCTTGTTTCATGAAATAAGTAGGCTCACCGTAGTGTAAACTCTCATTTTACATAAAACGTTCACTCGAATTAAAAACTAGATCAATGCGCTGCGCAGCCGCATTCACCAGTCATCGGGATTGTTTATGATGCGCCGAGATTCAATCAAGAATGCAGGTGCATTCATAATACAACCGGTCATATCTATGCGCTCAATCATACTCCAAATTAAAACCCTATTGTTTATTAACTCCTATTCATCATAAGAAAACACAGCGTGACGGGAAATAAGCAGTAGCTGACGACGGCTTTCTTTTGCAGCGTTTAGCTTTCGTGAGCTCGCGCGCAACTACTGGCACGTTCCGCACTTTGTTCGCTTTTCAAATTTTACTTTTTTTAAACTGTTCCCCAACTAAATGGTTGCCAGTGCCAGTGTCACCGGCCATTGTTCAGTTTGATAGCTTCTATCATCGCTCTCTCGTTCGCATTGTGCGTGGCCGCGTTATGTTTTTTATTACAAGGAATGCTAGGGCCGGATTCTTTATTGTTTTCGGCAGCCGCGCCATTTCGTAACACGAATTCCGTATCGGTTTTATTGATCTCGATACTCGGTTGTTTACAGATAGCCGTTTCATTGTGATCGGCATAGTTTTGTGTTATCGATGTTAAGAATTCAGCACCGCAAAATCAACATAGAATCGTACCTCTGGAAAGCAGTTAAATTTATAGCACATGGCCTGACAGCAAAATTTATGGGAACTAGAATGATGGATGGCTGCTTCTTGAAGGCTTGTCTAGCATGTGTGCGTTACTATACATTATAACCTCGTCAGATTATGTTTTACGTTTGCAGGCACCGGTCCCGTACAAGCAAACTTTCTGCATTTTTTTATGCGACTTTAATGCTTCCTAAAGCATATGGTGAAGATGCCATGGCATTACAATAATGTTTAGTGAAACTTTATGTATCATAATTTAGTTTTAGGATGTAATTTCTCATTATAGTTTATTAACAATTCTCTATAACTTGACCCCTTAAGTCGTTTCACAACCAAGGTCTGACAAGTTATGAGGATAATATATTTTTGTCTTATTGGCTGTATTCCCTTCTTGCGTTATATGCATTATAAACAGATGTTCGTCAGATGTGCAATATTGACAATAAATATTAATACGTAGTTTCGGTACAAGTTATTGAATATTTTAATAATAAAATCGGTCTTTAATCCAAACTGCCTCTAGTAAGTATCTGTATATTTTTCATTCTATTCTTACTCTCTCATCGCTTGATTTTGATCGGTGAGTTATAAGGTTATAGTTATAGCCGCAAAGGTTTAAAAAAAGGTGTACTTAGTTATTTTTGTAATTAGTAGATTGTACAACAAGAGCATAAAACAAGCCATTTTACCCGAGACGTTCATATAGCCACCCGAGCCGGTACGGCGAGGGTGGATAGACACGTCGAGGGGAAAATGGGTTTTATGAACAAGTTATACACTCTGCTTTTCACTTAGATTGCGAAGAAACAGAACAAAAACATTGCAAAAAAAAAATTAATTAATATTAAATGTGACATTGGAACAATTCGATATACCTATTTAATGGTTTTTCCTGGAAAATTGACTGTGTTAGGAGTCAGTGTTATTTCCTCTTCACTTGACGAAATTATTGAATATTTTAATCATAAAACAGTAACAAACTGGAACATAAATCCTACTAAGAGAAAATAGGACGTTCCCGCCTGAGTTCCCGCCAATTAACTTTTTTTTCTTTTTTTTTAAACGTGATACTGCGGTAAGGTTCGTGTAGGCCGGTGTTGATTTATATTTTAAAAAGTTTTATTTTTCATGTACTACTTATTTGTTTCAATAATAACTTGTCAAATTATTGTTACCTAGTTTTAGGTAATTACTAATTAATCAGTTTAATAGACCGCAGATTATAATAAAAAAAAAACTTAAAAAAATAAACAAAATATGCTGTCGTAAAGTTTTAGTGATTGTTTGTGGCTGTTGGCACCCGATTATCTTGGTCTTAGACGAAGATTTTACTTTATGCACAAGAGCATAAAATGCCATTTTATGCAGCCTACCTCCAGCATAAAGCCGAACTTTTTGAGCATGAGACGTGAAAAGCTTATTTTTGCGATGATTGACCCTGTAACGACGATTTATGCTGCAGAAAAGGCTTCCGTAGACTAAATAATATCTTTTAAAAAATGAATTGATCCAGCGGTTTTGGTGTTATGTGCGTTGCAATATGTTTAGCAATTAATTTTTATTTTACCGTGTCTTCTTACTATCAGATATTTCAGCAGATGGTTGAGCTAGGTTGGTTCGATCGCCTTGAAACTTGGCACACATGTAGAATAGATGACAATGCAAATACAGTCAGCAAAAAAGCTTGTCAGAATCAGAATCGTTTAGGTATTGTATAAATGTATTCGAAATGTTTTTTTTTAAACTTATTTTTGTTTACCCAGGTATTGCAACGTGACGTCGAATGCCACGGGCGGATCGTGAGTTCTGTGGTGCGTCTATGCGCTGGCGCAGACGCGGCGCGCGCGCTCGAACGGCGGTGGCATCTGCTGTACCTGCGCGCCATCGAGTGGCAGTGCCACCTGGAGGCGTGTCTCGCTAGGATCGATAATCAGGTGAGCCACTTACACTGTACAGTTGTCACTATAGACCAGGGGTGGCCAACAGCATAGAATAAGTAAGAACATAGTAGAACGGAATCTCCCGCTCCGGCCGGACTCAAGGTCACGATTTACAGTACTTGTTAAACGAGCGGCTCAGTCAGGCTGCCACGGCCGGCGTCGCCGCACGCGCGTTTGGCACTTAAACTACTACTAGTTTTACGTGAGCCTGTATGTATTTTATTTTATATTTGTCGGTAAGTAATACTTAGTTAACTCATTTTAAATGGCTTCATTTGGTATGGCACTTGTAATAACTTCTTCCTTAATATAATATGTAGGTACGTACCTAATGATTTATAAATTTCATATTTTGTAAAACTAGAATAAAATAATGATTTCAAAGTAAATAAAAACTTATATTTTAGCGATATATATTGCACCAAATAAACCTTTTCCTTTTTTTCTTTCTTTCTTTCTTTTATATTATCTTTAGACGTAAGTATAATATTTAACGGTAAGCAACCCTAGCAATACGCCTGGACGACAGAGGGGCGTAACGACGTGAAGGGGGAAGTAGGTATATAAATGGCGGCATTTTGGACGCGGTCAAAAGAGATTCCCTTCTACCCTGTTATTATCTATTCTATGCCAACAGGTCGATCGCGACTGTTAGTCCAGTCGATCGTGGCAAGGCAAAAAATATTAATACGTAGACCAGACTGCGCAACGTGTTTCATTTAAGGTTTCATGAAGTATGTAATTGGTAGATCGCGCAGGGTTTTGTTAATAAACAGGAGATCTTGGGTCTAATCAAGTTGGCCACCCCTGCTACAGACCGACCGCTTGAATAAGTCCTCGCCCGCGCGGCACAGGGGCGCGGGGTAGGATGACAAAGGGGACAGTGAGAGGTGCAGGCGGCAGGCGCACTACCCGCCCGCACCTCTCTCAGTCCCCCTTTGTCGTCCTTCCCCGCGCCCCTCTGCCGCGCGGCCGAAGACTCATTTAAGCGGTCGGTCTATAGTGGAGGGAAAGGAAAGACGGCTTGGTGTTAAAGCAGTGCGTTTTCTCTTTCCCCTCAGACCAGTATGGAAGCCTCTTTTGACTGAAACAATCGTAATCATCTCCAGCCTATATACGTCCCACTGCTGGGCACAGGCCTCCTCTTAGAATGAGGAGCTTGGGCTATAGTTCTCACGCGGGCCCAGGACTGGTCCCTGGGGACCAGGGCGGGGCCAGGGACTATAACGATACCTGCAATAAATTACAATTAGAAAACTGGACAGATCGGCGTTACAGAGGATCCTACTAATATTATAAATGCGAAAGTTTGTGAGTGACGATGTGACGATGTGAGTGTGTATGTTTGTTTGTTCCTTCTTCACGCTAAAACGACTGGACGGATTAGGATAAAATTTGGTACGAAGATAGCTGGTACCCTAAATTAAAACATAGGCTACTTTTTATCCCGGAAAATTGTATAGTTCCCGCGGGATAGCGATAAATATATCAATTCCTAATTCTACGCGGACGAAGTCGCGGGCAGAAGCTAGTAAGCCATAAATTATTCGTAAGTATAAGTATAAGGTATTTTCATTCTTACCTGTCCTATTTGGTAAACCAAATTCTAACCTCAAAACGATCCATTTTTAGGGTTCCGTATCCAAAGGGTAAAAACGGGACCCTATTACTAAGACTTCGCTGTCCGTCCGTCCGTCTGTCACCAGGCTGTATCCAAGAACCGTAATAGCTAGACAGTTGAAATTTTCACAGATTGTGTATTTCTGTTGCCGCTATAACAACAAATAGGTACTTACTAAAAACAAAATAATAATAATAATTAAGGGGGGCTCCCAAACAACAGAGTAGTTGTTGACGTTGACGTATTTTGCTGTATCTCATGTTTTTGTATTTTTATTGCCACAATAATAACAAATACTAAAAATAAAATGAAAATAATTAATTATACCTAATTATTATTTATAAATTTTTTTACCGTATTTTTTTTCTGAAACGGAACCCTTCGTGCGCGAGTCCGACTCGCACTTGGCCGGTTTTTGTTATTTTTATAACTATTTCATCGTAAATAAAGGAACTGGAGATGTTATGTTATGTTATGTTATGTTGTAACGGGCTAATTTCCGCAACTCGACGTCTATGAGGAACTGGAGATAAATATCAGCAAAATTATGTACAAAATATTGCCTCAGGTTTATTTGATAACATAATACCTACACCTTATTCTTTACAAAAATTTGCACATTGAGGTTAGAATTTTGTTTACCAAATAGGACAGGTAAGAATGAAAATACCTTAGATACTTGTATATTTTATTTGTCATCATCATCATCTCCAGTTTTTATTATACGTTCCACTGCTAGGCGCAGACTGGGAAGAGCGTTAGGGTTATTAATAACCCTTATTGTAACGTGTTATTATATAAAAAAAATGAAGAGAGCCATAACGGTTTCATATGGTCGTAAGTGAAGATCCGTAATAAACATGTCAAAAGTGTTGAATCTTAATTTGAAATCGGAAAATTAACATATCAATTTTCACTTTCCTACAAGCAACCAACGAATAATCAATTTAATATTCAAATTCGTTCTCAATCAATTAATTTAACCGCGCCCTTTGCCTTGGAACATGCATAATAATTCAATTCAATTTCTAATAACGTCTATCAATGATACCTACGAGTTTTATCGGCTACCTTACAAGTTTAACGTTCAAAAATGCGAATGAAACGAGCGTTTTCCATTTTCGAAGTTCCCGCCATAAATGGTTTTTTTTTCACACGGCTGACAATAGCGCAATCATACAGCCACCCGCTGCGCTGTTTACAAACTCGACCCCAAGTGGCGTTAGAAATTGGCCATAATGCCAAACCCTTTTATTGCTTTAAAACTTACGCGTGTTGGGGCGCTTATTATTCGTGCAATTTGCGGTTTCACCCTTGCGTTTAACCGTTCATGTAAGGCAGAGATTTCCAAACATTTGACGTCATACCTACCTTCTATTTTGTTGGTATAACGAATCTCGAAGTATAAAAAAATATGACGCCCCTACGTAATTTCTTTTGTTACTTTTGGCCGGTACACATCGATGTTGTATGGCCTTCCTAAACATGGTTCTTTTGTCTTTGTGTTTTTTTTTATTCTGGCAACATTTTGAGAAGCATATAATAAGTTTCAATCATAACGATCAAACTTACCACGCGACCCTCATATTAGTTGAATGTCAAGTGAATTTGGATTGCGCGGCCACGTGTCTGCGTCTATAAATCACATTATTGAACTCATGTGGGATTTGTTTTGACTGCCGGTTGCTGGGCAACGGGTGACCCACATTCACATTGTTTAAACAGGAATCGTTATTCTTTTTCTGGACACAATTTAAATGACACTGGCTGGCCATAAATTTCTTGGCTTTTTAAACGACTTTTAGTGTGCATTGATTAATTTATGAATGGACATAATTGAATTAAACGAAAGCCTAGTGCCATTTGCTGAATGAATTACGATTATTGTTCCATTCATAGAGTTAGATAGTGTTGCAGTTAAATTTGAATAACAGAGGCGTGTAGGGTAGTCATAAACTTCTTGCTTTTAACTGCTGACAAGAGGTGAAAATGTGTGAATAAATTATTATTGTATCCTCGCAGGCACTAAGTAGTTAGTTAGTTAGGTATCCCAGAAGTATCCACCACACCGTCATCTGAAGTTTAATCACAAATTCAAAAGAGTAAAAGATTACCTTCCCTATACCTATAAAAGGGCTAAATTTGTTAAATACTATCTTGAAATTTCCAGGGCTTCCTGTCGGTGGAAGCGGCGAGTGACAGCGACGAGGAGCCAGCGCTGAAGCAACCGCGTCTTAGCCGACGGGGCTCGCCGCGCCGCCAGCGCGCCAGCAAGCGGAGAGACAGCTCCGGCGACAGCCGCCAGTCCGCCTCCGAGGTGAGTGTCATGTCACCATGGCAACAGTAGCTGCCACGGCTAGTGTCGAAGCAACTCCGGCGGTAGCCGCCAGCATAAGAATAATTAAGAACACAGTAGAACGGAAACTCCCGTTCCGGCCGGACTCAAGGTCACGATATTAGAGTACTCGCTAAGCGGGCTACTCAGTCAGGCTGTCACGGCCGACGTCGCCGCACGCGCGTTCCGTACCTTCATCTTGGAAACGTCGATCTTGGAACAAATAACGTACCTAATGATTTATAAATCTCATATTTTGTAAACTAGAATAAAATAATGATTTCAAAGTAAATAAAAACTTATATTTTAGCGATATTATCTTTAGACGTAAACAACCCTAGCAACACGCCTGAATGACAGAGGGGTGTAACGACGTGAAGGGGGAAGTAGGTATATAAAAAGCGGCGTTTTGGACGCGGTCAAAAGAGATTCCGTTCTACTCTGTTATTATTTATTCTTATGGTTTCTGTATTGTTTTGTACTGATTTGTGGTGTTCAATAAAGAGTATTTTTGTATTGTATTGTAACAGTGAACTTCCCCCGTTTGTAGGACGAGCAGGAGTATGCAGTGAGGTACCAGTGGCGCGGCTTCGGCTCCGACTGCGAGCCCGAGATGGACGCCCGCGTGCCCGGCGCCGCCGCCAGCGGAGCCCCGCGCACCGACCAGACCGTGCCAAGAGCCATGGACGAAGTTGACTGTAAGAATACATACATACATACATACCGTCACGCCTCTTTCCCACAGGAGTAGGCAGAGACTACTTTGTTCCACTTGCTACGATCCTGCAATAGCTCTTTCGTTTCATCCACATTCATCAATCTCTTCATACATGCTCGTCGGTTTCGGGTACTCTTGACCTGAAGAAATGACTGTAGGAATCACTGTAAGAATACATTATCGAATCAGTCCTTCCTTAGACACTTGTCCTACCGCCGGCGAGTAGCGACAAGCGAGTAACGTGTTTTTACTATGGAACTTTTATCGCCCGGCAACAAAAGCGACAAAAGTTCTATACTAAAAAACGGTCCCTTCTCGCTACTCACCGGCGGTGGGACAAGTGCCTTATACTCCAAAATTCGATTTTCGAAGTTCGTTTCCTGCCGTTCCGCTCTCAATAATAGTTATTAATTTGAGAATGAGAGGGACGGTATGATACGAACTTCGAAAATCGAATTTTGGAGTAGCCCCACTGGCGTCACTTTGCGCAAACCCATTTCAAAGCGTCTTGAATCCCATAGAATTATTTCCAGTCTTAAACCACGGAATTCGACGCAATGAATTATTATTAGGTATTATTATTTCGAGCCTATTGTGTCCCACTGCTGGGCAAAGACCTCTCCCTAACTCTTCCACTGCTCCCGCTCTGCTGCGGTAAGTGCGGTAAGTCTTCCAAGAAGGCGTCTAACTCGTCCCACCATTAGTAAGATGTAAAATTACTGTTTTACCATGACTATCAGACTATTCTTTTCAGGTGAAAACAATCATTCATACCATTCATACGGTTCATGCACGCGAATAATAGGAATCTTAAAACAATGACAAATCGCTTCTGAAAGTGGAAGTTGTTGTGAAACACCCGCGCAAACAAATAATCAAAACAATAATGCCATTGACATGTCCTTTTACCTATCAGTTTACATTAGTCTTCATTCGGAAGTGACATCTTAGCTTCACTAGACCTTCCGTAGATTTTCACACAGACGTTCCATTAAAAAATATGTAAATAAGTTAAAAAGTTTTTGAGACATTTTAAATATATAGTGTCGCTTTTATTAATTTCAGACCCCGAACTCGAGTCTATTGCAGAGCGTCCAAGAACACCACCAACCGTCGTAAAAAGGAAAAAAAGCGTCGACCCATCCAGATTCAACCAAACAAAACGCGAATCAGACCGCCTTGGCATTTTCTATTTCAAACACCCCGACACAGACTCCGATCGGCAAAAGATAGAGACAGACGAGAAATCTCAAGAGGAATCCTCGGAAGATGAATTTACTTACAGCAACCATAAAATAGCCAACGAAGATTCAACGGACATAATGACATCGTCAGTTGAAATCCAATGTGATCTTCCGTTAAATGATAAGAAGGAAACACCCAAGCTTAACCTGCCCACACCAGATCTTTTACTCTTAAAAGATACACGATGCAAGGATATAGAAAGACTTGTGATACAAGCCGAGGAGTTGGTTCAGAAACAGGCGCAACAGCAAATGGCGAAGAAGAAAGGTGGCAGGAATTTTAAACCGTTGCCATTAGAGGAAGAAGGGAAAATTGCCAGCAGGGCTAAGATGTCCAGGATAAAGGAGTGGTTGAATCAAAGCTCCGAAGGGAACAATGATAGCAATCAGGTATGCACCATTTTAAGAATACAAGTGCCGGCACGTAAGTCTAGCGATGACCGTTGATGCGCAGTAGTCGAAAATAAGGTATCGCGGGGGAGTGCAGGGGACGCGGGCGGGCGTATACCACGTTAGACTTTCATGCCGCCACCTGTAATAATATAACTATTTCTAAGTCTATAATATATAGACATTTATCTTTGTCGTGTTAAAATTGTACCGCTTCGATTTTTCTTATCCGCTTATTTGATTGAAAGAAAACCTTGACGAACACGTCATTCATAATTTAAATACGGAATATTGCTAATAACGACCTCGTTCCAAATGTGTACATTAACAATCCGTAATTATTGTGCAGGAAGCTAATTTAATTGTTTAGCGTCAGTATCAGTTACTAATGTAACGTGAATAGTATTGTGCTGTAAATATCACAAGTTATTTCATCGATAACTTGTGAATATTAACTCCGCAGTAAAACTTTTGATGTGTCGTGCAAATAGGCAGTTTTGTAAAGCCTTTGGTAGATGGCACTAGCAATCTTCGAATAGGTGCTTTCGTATTCCAGTTTAATCATAGATGGCGTGAGGTGTGTCGTAATAACTCTTTCCGAATACGACGATATTGCGACCCCTACTAAAAATATATATTCACAAAATAACGTTATTTAAAATCTCGATCATTCCAATTTCGTAGCGTTTAGTGTCAACATTCTGTTGTGCCGGTTTGTGTGAAGATTTAGTTTGCTATTATGTCGATAGATGGCGTTACCTGTATATAAATATCAAAGACTGAACGTGGTCATCTCTATACATAACCGCGTATTGTTTCTGGATTTAAAACGTCTTTAATTTATTTCCAGGGTACTGAAAGCTGCGACGCGTCTGGCGAGTACACAACAGAGAGTGAAGTGGACACATCTTTGACTTCCGAAGAGAGAAACATACATTCATCAATGGACATGAGTACTTCCACTTGTACAGTCACCCCGACGCATCACGCAAAGGTAAAGGGAAAATTTAAAATTTTAATAACCGCCTTACGTCAGGTGTTCGTTTGATTAACAATAACAGTATATTGCTTCTGTATTCAAGGTAAACTAACTAAGAAGTAAAATACAATATATATTGGGCACTGAGTGCTTATGTTATATACTTACTTTCAAAATGTATTATTGTTATTTAAATGACTACTATCACTTATAAATACGATGTAAATATCACATTTCCTTCATAATAATCCGAAACTCGAAGGGTGCGGAACATTACTTTCATAAACATAACACATAACCCCATTGTAATTAACACATTGGCTAAGGTATAACCTTTATCTCAAGGTCCAACTGCGTAAGAAGCGAGCTGGCAACAGCGCGCGCCCATGGTCGGTGTCGTGCATATCACAGCTGAGTGGAACCGGGACGTCCCTTGTTGCCACTCCGACCACAGAAGTTGCCATGTCGCATAATATGTCGATATCGGAGTCTGCTTTGAACACACTCGCGTCTCCACAGAGGGTCACACCGACGAATTCCAACTCTAAATTGCGAGGCAGTATCACCACTGTGCAGGTTTGTGACTAATTGAAAATCCTCCCGATAGATGGCGTCAGTAAACCGAGTAACCAAACTTCTGGCTGAACGAAATAATTCTTCTATGTTGGAACAACTCATACAATCGTTGAATAAGTGCTTAAAACTTAACTTAATAAAAAAAACTATTATCTTGGACGTATAGTCCGTTGGGGTAAGTTGAAAAGCGGGGTAAGGTAAAAAACCGGCCAAGTGCGAGTCGGACTCGCGCACTGAGGGTTCCGTGCAAATTCGCCATTCGCCAAGTTATTATAAAATCCAGTCTTAGCAGAGCCCTGCTCTTAAGCAAAATGTAGGCAGTGTGAGGTCATTTTATATTGGTTTTTATATAGACAGACAAATATTAAATAAAAAAAAACTACGTACTAGATCTCGTTCAAACTAATTTTGGGTGGAAGTTTGCATGGTAATGTACATTATATATTTTTTTTAGTTGTATCATTCTCTTATTTTAGAAGTTACGGGGGTGACACACACACATTTTACCACTTTGGAAGTGTCTCTCACGCAAACTATTCAGTTTAGAAAAAAATGATACTAAAAACCTCAACATCATTTTTGAAGACCTATCCATAGATACCACACACTTATGGGTTTGAAGAAAAAAAAATTTTTGAGTTTCAGTTTTAAGTAGGTATGGGGAACCCAAAATTATTTCTTTTTTTTCTATTTTGGTATAAAAATCCTAATGCCGTTCACAGAATACATCTACTTGCCAAATTTTAACAGTATAGCCCTTATAGTTTCGGAAAAAAGTGGCTGTGACATACGGACGGACAGACAGACAGACATGACGAATCTATAAGGGTTCCGTTTTTGCCATTTGGCTACGGAACCCTCAAAACTGTCCGTAACTCCGGGAGTATCTTACCCCGCTTTTCAACTTATCTACCCCAATTTAATTTTTACCTAAGTTTAGGTTTTTGGACCAATCTGTCGCTCACCCAAAAAACGAAACGTCTTATACACAATAGTTTTCTATTATCTGACTAGTTTTAACACTAGTCAGTTCATAGAAAACTATCGTATATAAGACTTACTTTAACACTTCTTTAGTGCTTTTGTTAACAAGGATGGCAATCGAGTAAGTTGGTAACCTGATAATAAGTTGTCTAGCTTGGCCTTAAACTGGGTTCAAAAACAGCCTTATTTTTTTGTTGTACTCAAGACTGTGAATTGGTTCTTTATATGTCCCCGAAACTATCGAAACTATTCTAAGAACTCGTCCACTAATAGAAAACAACGCTGCCTGATTATTTGCATTAACTTTTATACTTCTACTATTCTTTCTCGGGAAACAGTTTCAAAATTTCTGCGCCTCGCTGATAAACTCATAAGCCTTGGGCTGTAGTTCCCACGCGGACCGAGTGCGAGCTAGCTTCACACACACCATTGAATTGCCTCACAGGTGTACAGATTTCCTCACGAAGTTTTCCTTCACCTGAAAGCTCATATCATTTCAAAATGAGATTTCACACACATCCGATTAACTCAGAGCGAGTCCGGGCTCGAACCTTCGACTGCTTGAGAGGCCATAGGTGAAACCACTATGGTCTTTTCATTTTTAACTATCCTATTTGGTAAACAAAATTTTAACCTAAAAACGTCTCATTTTTGTTGTTTTTTAACTATTTCGTTGTAAATAAAGGAACTGGAGATAAAATATCACCAAAATTATGTACAAAATATTGCCTCAGGTTTATTTGATAACATAATACACCTTATTCTCTACAAAGATTTGTAACATTGAGGTTAGAATTTTGTTTACCAAATAGGACAGTTAAGAATGAACAGACCTTAGGCTATACGAGCTATAATCATCAATATCCTTAGGGCCACGTATCGAGCACCAACACGATGACAGAAGCCTGCACATCTTGCGTGGAGGCTGGTGACAAATTGAACTGGCAGCGGCGCAAGCGGTTCAAGCTTAGACGAGAGAGGCTGATCAAGAGCCAGTCGTTCTGTGGGAGGATCAGCCCGGAGGAGGATAAGCATGAGCGGAGCACGGCCAGCGATCCTGCTAACAGCAAGAAGAATAGGTCAGTAGCACTAAGAGGAAATCGTTTCTCCATGAAAACAATACAATACAAATACTATTTATTTAACACCACAAATCTGTACAAAACAATACAGAAACAAAGAACAAAGTATACAATAGGCGGTCTTATCGCTTAGTAGCGATCTCTTCTAGACAACCAATCAGTCAGAGAAATAAGTGGAGACAGTTTGAGTAGAAAATATATTCCCCTGTCTCGAACATTGCAAGCTTTATATTATTTCTTTTATAGAAATCAGTAAGTGAAAGCAGGAACTTGTATACTCATGGGTTTTATTATTGAGAGTGACAAAGTCAATCGAGACAGTAGAACAATGTAGTTAATTTGAATCATTTGCTTATGGCCAGGATGATCTATGATGTAAATATATGCTAAAAGGTTCAACACTTTATTGCCGATTGAGGTGAAATTTTGCATATGTGTAAGTCAGATGACAATACAATAATCTGGTAGTAGAATTCTGGTGGTCATGCTAAGACCGTCTCCGCAGGAGGGAAGTCTTCAACGGTTTGTCCGATTGACTTGAAATTTGGTTGACATATGTAGGCCGTATGACAATGCAAGTACAGTCAACAAAAAGTACAGCGAAAAAGCTTGTATCTAAAATATTTTTTTAGGTTAGGTTATTATTACACTTTTTGTACTTTCCTTTGCCATGCTTCTATGTTTTACTTTTTTTTTACTATTCTAATTATTTAGGAAACCTTCGAAAATCACAAAAGTGCCGAATTTCAGGCGTTAGTATTTTAACGAGTTTTAATGAGTTTAACGATCAGATGACCTTTGGGCTCATCTGTACTTTCCCCATTGGGTGCGAGATACGATACGAGTCAATCTCAGATCTGTATCAAATGAGAGAAGCTTGCCAAGTGTCTGCCCTTCTAGGATCCATTTCTAAAATGGTGTTGTAGTATTTTATTGAAGAAAAACACCTAAAACATTAACATTTCAAACACTCGCTACCTGCGGTGCCATAAGTCCTCGATACGTTAGGGACAGTCGCTTATCTATAACAACAACTTTGATACGTGAGCGATCCGTTTATTAAACGTTGAATCTCACGGTAGTTTTCAAGTTAAAATTAGAATGTTTTCTACTTAAAAATCAACAACTAAATCATGCAATTAACGATAACAAAAACATAACCCATTTTACCAGGTTCGACACAACATCCACTTCAGGCAACGACAGCGACGAAGAGCTTATAAAGCAACAGTTAGCCACTATAGCGAACCTGCGCAAGAGCATAGAAAAGACCCATATATCCTCCAGGGAAGACAACGCCATACCAGAACAGAACGAACAAGAAGTAGTCTCGCCTAGCTTTAAAATAGGACCAGCGGGGGGTTACGTACGACCGAGGCTGGCTAAGAGTATGGAGAGGGAGAAAACGTTCCTAGCCCTGAGTTTAGGGGACCCGAGTCAGTTGTGGGACTTGTGTGTGGACAAGGATTCTGATGTGGATAAAAGCGTCACCGCTGGTACAGAGGAACACAGCTCGTTCTCGGAGCAAGCTTGGGATTTCTATCAGGTGTGTTTATGCGAAGTTTTTGAATAATTAACTGAGTAGCGTTAATTTGTTAAATAAAACTACACTACGTATCTATTCGAACGTTGTAATGTGTAAAACGATATGGCTCGTAGCGCCATCTATCGGGACATGTTGCAGTTTTACGGTCCGATTTTTGATTACTGCTGACCATTTTTTTTTCTCAATTTTCATCTGCCATCGGCTATTCAGCCATAATCTGATTTTCTGATTCAGTAGGAGTTTCAGGAGGTATTCCAGTAAATACTCTTCCCATTTGACCATTATTTAGATTATCACTATCACACATGTAAAAAATAATGTGTGTCGGAATTGCCTAACTTAACCACATTTTTAATAAACTTTATAACAACGTTTATACTAAATAAGCTACTTAATTCATACTCAAGTCCTTAATCTTTCTCACCAGGAAAAATACAACTCAGAGCCGTATTCTGAAGCTCCAGACTCCGACGCGGCGCGCCGCCTGCTAGAATTCGGCGACGATTACCGCGCGTTCCTAGACTCCCAATCGGACTGCTGCTCGAGCCTGTCCGCGCAGCCCGAGCGCGACAGCCCCGCGGGCCGCCGCCGCCGCCCCGGCGACCTCCCCCGCGAGCGCTCCCTGCCGCGCCACAAGCGCCCCACCCGCTCCCCCGTCGAAACCCCCGGCCGGAAACCCAAGAAATCGATGTCCAGTGCCGAACGGAAGAAGTCCCTCCTCGACAGCCTAGAAAGATCCAGAAACAACACGAGCATCGAGAGCAACGAAGGTGTACGTCGCCGCAAACCGTCCGAGAGCGATCGCAAAAACAACAAACGGTCCCCCGAATTCGATTTGCTCAACGTACAAGCTCTGAGCCGACGCCGGCACAGCTCCAATATGACCAGCGACGAAGTCAACAGCTCTTTGGAGTACACCGAAGTGAACAACCGTCCTGACATACTAGATTCTCTGGGACGGCGAAGGAGGAACGTTGAGATGACCGCGGAGTCGGAGTTGCAGAAGATCGCACTCTCGGAGCTGCGTCGGCGCTCGACGGAGAACGTCGATTCGGAGGATGACGCCTCGAGTCCCAAGAAGCATAGCAGGAGGAATTGGAGCGGAGATTCCGACTCGGAGTCTGAGGAAGTGCGTTCGTTGGTGCGGCGGTCGAGCGCCCAGCTGGACGTGGCGGAGGCGGCGTTAGAACGACAGGAGACATCGCCCGACCTGCTCCGCGCCTTTGACTACGTAAGGACCCAATTCGATTCAGATCTAGATAGCTTCGATGGCGACGACGAGCTCGCGACGTGCGTGGCGCGCCGGCCGGCCCTGCGCGCGCGCCTTTGCCTCGCCGTCGCGGCTTTCTCCGTCTTAGTAATAGTTTACATACACCTCCAATGACATTTAGCTTGGGCATGTGTGATATTTATCCTTATTTATGTAAGTACACGTATGAAGTTTGCGGCGATTGTCAGATTTAGGACGCGCTATGTGACGAGCGACTTTATAGTGTTTCAGCCGATGGTAGGAAAGTAGAGGGGAGGTAGTAAACCGTTTGATCTGTTTTAATAGGTACGCGTATAGTTATTTCACATTGTTGATATAGAATTTGTACAAATTGCAGGCATTTAAAAATTATTAAATGGAAATTATCTGACAATCGTTGCAGTAATTCAATTACTAACCTATTATTAATCAATCTATCATTCCACATCAACGACAGTATCATTTTGGTTGAAGTCGTCTATTTTAGCGCATTATAATATTTTAATTTACAATTCTAACTAACATTAGCATTACCTGGCAAAGTGACACTGTCCGATTCATGCGTTTTGTTTGGTTTTCAATCCCTTTTTGTCTGTTAACTCCCTACTAACAGTTTGTTTGCTGTGTGATTGTGTTTGTGCATTTTTACTAACTGCCTTTTTTTTTTCAAATCATCCTCATACTTCGGTGGTGATATCTTGGTGCTAGGTCAAGTCCTATCAAATGTATTTTAAACTATCGAATAATCTAACTTATTGCATAATGGTACAGAAAGCTTCTAGAAGAATCATTCGGGGTTACCAGTGGCAATAAACGATGGAAAATATTGAAATGTCAAATTGACAGCTGTCAAATTTGACGTTTTCGAATCAGTTCGGAAATGAGAGGGAATTTGTGCTTGAATATCGCCGAGGGTGTTTTTCTGCGGCGATGAGCAATTAATTTATTTTAATTTATGGTTTACCTCATTAAGAAAGCGTATTCTTGTCATTGAGTGATTAATTTTACTCTAAGTTAGTGTAACTAACAGCCCTTATTGGTTGTATTCTGTTGTATAATGGTTTAATTTCTTGGCATAATTTAGGTGATTATTTTGTTAACACGGTATTTGACTGAACTCCGAAATATATCTCAGTATATTTGTGTATAGATAGCTAGGTATTATTCACGAGTTGAATAGGGCTAGGTTGTTAATTGATCATAATTGTTTAATTTTTAAAAATGTTACAAGCAACACAGTGATTACTTTTGTGTAAAATTTTTAGAGGAATAAACGTATCGGTTTGAAAATCAAATGGAGTTTCAGTCAATTAACACCCTTCTCTATCAACATTCAGAGCACTATTGTATTGTCAAAAACGATGAGGTTGTTCGTGACAATTTTCTAAAGTTCTAAATTATTTTGGATTGTTTGGGGCTTTCCTACATGCTTTTCTAATTTTTGTTTGGCATTTCCTTTTTGGTTAATATACCTTGCATTTTGTTTGATGTATAGCTACCACCCTATGAATTGGAGCAGCCAAGGTGTTCAGTGATATTTGAACTCGCAAAAACACTTAGGATTAGAATTGTGTTACCATACTTATTTTTGAGCGGTTTGGCTGCTCCAGTACATATTTGGTGGTGACTGTACCTACCTACCACTTGATTAAGTGCATTAATTAAGTAGTCAATACATATCGTGTAAGTTTTTAAAAAATTGAATTGGCATGATAATTGCAAAGAACCGAAAAATGCATGTTTTTGTTGATTTTTCAAAATTCATCTAATATTATAAAGTGATTGCTGCTTTTGCTAAGAAGATAAGGATTATGAAAAAGTGAGTTAGCTATAAAATATTTTTAATGAATTCGCTGATTTTGTAACTCGTGTTTTTCTCTGAATGTTTTTAGTTAGCGCACAGCTAATAGGTACACACGTTAATTCAAATTTTAGTGCTCTGTACACCCAATAAACCTATGTAAAATTTGATTTTTTTAATTTTACTTTCTTATTTGTTGTAGTCATTTGTTTAAATTTTAAAATATGTTAATTGGATTTACAGAGGAACAAGAGTCGCATCGAAGATTTATTTCAGGAACTTTCATTTGTCATTTGATTGTATTGCATAATTAGTCATTTGAAATGTAGAAACTGTTGTTAAAAAATGTTTTCAATACTATCCTTGTCGAAATCACAAGTGCACTATAAGATATTTAATTTTTTTCCTACGTCTTAAAAATAACTGAACTTCTTACTCGCGCTCCCATCTCAAACAGAAGTCAGAATAAGCGGATTTATGTCAAAATTGGGTAGGAAAGTCTTAACTAATCTTTAATTTCTCTTGTCTTCCGATGCGACATTTTAGTCAGATTTTGGCAAATGAAGTTTTTCCGTACTACAGACGGAGCTGGAAACGCGTTGTACTGAAAACATCAACCACTTGGACGCTGCGTTGGCTAGCGGCGTGCTGTCGCCAGTCTTGCAGAGAGATATAAAAGGTTAGTACTTTATACTATGTAGTTAGAGATACTGAATCACACATAAGGCCAGCGACGGTTCTTCCGGCGCCTTTTGAGAGCCAATCAATGTTACCAGACGCTTAGATAAAAAAATGAGCTAAGAAGAAGTTGAAACAATGATAATTACAGCATAAAAAGGAATACACAACCAGCGCCGCAAAATGTACAATACGTCGAGTATGCACAGGCCTGGGGTTAACTAAATATTCATGACGAGCAAAACGGCGCACAATAATTATGTACGTATAGGTACCCCTTAAGTTAACCATGTAAGTGCACCGAAGTTACTCGTTTTAAAAGGGAACCGGGTCTGTCGCTCCAATTTGAGACTGAAACAATGAACCTTATTAAAACGTATCTTATTTCTCGCAAAAATGCGATCGGTAGGTGGTCAGCGGTTTCTTTACTCAGGTTGCGACCGGTTTCTGAACGAACCTTCTGCACAATCTCGGTCGTGATCAAGGCTTTTCCGTTTTTGGCGCTCGTTTGCCTCGCGTTCCAAATTTGATTTATTTCTGAGTTGCCAGTGTAAAATGTGTAAATATACAGTTAATACTGGCTTAACGCATGCATCATGTAAATTAGGTAGTTATACTATGGAGTGTCTACGAAATAATGACTAAAAATAGGTCAGACAGGTAAAGTGTTTAAAACTGAAAGCTCATTGGACTCCCTTTTTTTTCGAGCGGGGATTGATAGGTGTGCTTTTCGAGCATTAGTTAATAGCATATTACGATTTTAAAAAGTATAACAAGTGGCGAATAATGTGATAGATGAATGTAGAGATAGGTATGTTATTAGTTTCTTTTGTTAGGTTAGTTGCTACCTGAAAACGTTTGCAAGTAAAGCATAGCAAGTTTATGTAATCTTTATAATTACATATTAATTGCTCGGTCAAGAAAGAAAGTTAAAGCTTCGTGTATTAAAATTAAAGCAAATCACGTTATCGCTCTTTGCGTTAAGGCCTTGTACCATTTTTGTACAAAATCGTGTTCCCCTTCACTAATTAAAAAGTAATGGGATCGTAAATGAATCACTTTGGAACGTTTTCTCTGCTTTAATTATTGAATAAAATCAATTTATTGCAGATACGAAATACAGTATGTAAATTAACGAAAACCAATCCTTCAAACCCCTTAACGGCTAAGTTGAGTTTAGTACTATACAACAGTTCTTAGTCCTTATAAACGACTTACTGATAAAGTGTGTAAAAAATCAATAATTATTAATAACAAACAAACTGTTGTATAGTAGGTAGGTACTAATCTCGAATTGGCCGTTTACGGGCTTAAATGGTTGGTTTTCATTAATTTACATACTGTATATTACCTCCACACATTTTATTTTATTAGGAAAATGAGAGGGACGGTGTTGATATGAAATCGGAATTTAGAATTTGGGAGACCTTCGGAATACCAATCACTTACGCTGAAATTAACGGCACTTTATCACAATTACAAAGTGCCGAGAACGGTGCGACACGTGGATATAAGGTGATGTTAATGATGTCAAAATCCTGGTCCTGCGCTTTTAGCAGCGCTAAGAAAATGAACCCAATAATTAGGTTTTTTTTTTACGTATGACTGACCAGTACTTTACATTGCAATCTCAATTCTGAATTAAACTGACCATAAACGTTGTCATGTCAACCCCGCCCGTCCCGTCCCCGGAAGCGGCTCAAGCGGCGTCGCACGAGCAACCACACGGCACTTCTATTTCTGCCAACGAAAGCGGAACCGTCCCGCTACACCCGAATGCGAGGACACTCTTGCTTCTTTTTCTTTTTAATTTATTTCGCGATCATTTTTGTCACTGGCCACATTTCCTCATCCGTTTGGATTAAAGATTCGATGCTTGTATTTTGTCGCGGACTTCTCTACAAAATTCGACGTTTTGAGTAGCTTTATACAATCTCTTGTACATTTGCTTTGCCGCTTAACTGAAATGGCCGTCCTGTACTTACCTACCTATAAACAAAAACGTCATGTTTATATGTACCTACATACATACATACAGTCACGCCTCTTTCCCATGGGGGTAGGCAGAGACTACTTTGTTCCACTTGCTACGATTCTGACATACCTCTTTCGCTTCATCCACATGTTTATCTAACCAGGGATTTATAAACTTACTTATTCAGCTACGTACCTAGTTTTATTGGCTGGCTGTCTTTTCATGATTTTAAACATGGGTTTTTATGAGGCCCAAAATAGTTCTAGCCACGAGTTAAGGGTAGTCTCTGAGAGCCATTAATTTTATCTGTCCATATCACATGAAGGCATCTTGCTTCTTAAAGCTAGTAAAGTTCCTTAAATAGTTCTATAAATAAAAATACCAGCGTACCTATGCGGTGGCTTGTTATTTTCGTACCTATTGTCTATGGTATCATTATGCTCCCGAAATAACTTTGAAATTAAGATTCCGCTAACACATTATATTAGTCACGAATACGTACACAATTAGGTTTATCTGTTAAATATTAATTATAGGAATTTAAAAAAGTATGCACTTGTAATGGAACTGATATTATGCTCTAGAAATGAAACTAACTAACTAACTGCATAAAACTTTATATAGCTGGCTTGCACGATTGCAAAATGGCTCTATTTGAGACTTCGTAAACAACTTTGCACATCATTCTTAAAAATGGCCATGATAATTAAAAATGCAATCACCGGGCAAACAAAAGACGAACGTTTGACGTCAATAGCTAATAATCTCCTCAGTAAAACACCCACATCCAAGCACAAAGTGAAATCCTAATTTTATGTGCATACTTAACACTAATAGCTGCACAAGGCTCCTTTCTGCATTCACAAGTGTAACCTAAAAATCTATTTGCCGCGTCCAAACTAACAATAATGCAGACAAAATAAACTTTGCGGTCATTAAATGCATTTTTTCAACGCCCCGACGGAAATTTACTTTAGGTTGTTTGGAGTTCTTTTGTTTCTACATTCAATTCAAACAGAGACTATCTTTTATTCAATCCACTTCTAGATGTTTTATGATGCAGGCTTTCCACTCCGGGCAGTGTTGCCACATAAATCTAGATTTATAGTCGCTTAGCGTCAAAAAACTTCTGTAAACATGTCAACCGTCGATACTGTTTTTATTAACTTAGTATAAGATCACGTTTACCTATGTATGACATCATCCAGACACGTTAAAAAGCACTACAAATATTCCATTGCACAGATGATATCTGTGCAGTCATATTTTCGTCCTCAGTGTCAAATTGATCCTTGTTCGATTAACTTCATATTTAAAGGTTTTTAAAAAATTCGAAATGTCTTGTCAAGTTTTAGTTATTGTTCAAGAAGTAAGAACACCTCGTGCTCGAAAATGTAAGTACTTACTTAATTCCAAAAACCAAACTTTACGGGAGTCTATTTCAACATTCTAATTTCCCAAGCATCTTGATAAGCAACTTCCAACATTTTCTAATGAAATCAAGAATTTCCGGATTCTACGGCTTATGTAACGCTTAAAAAAGACTTTTTGTTTGACAACGCATAGACAAAGTTTGCTCATTAAAATACTCAATTGTATATTAAACTTACGCAACATGGCGACCGTTTGTGCAACGGATTCCTTGGCATTGCCGCCAAAACAACGCTATAGTAAATAGATGTGATATTTGCAGTTGGCGAACCACACAAGGCCAGCGAAATATCTATAATACTTCACCTATTGTAACTTGGCTGTAAAACGTGTTATCGTTATCATTATATTATTCAAGACCAACGACTTTCCATTATCGCAAAGAATTCACTCGTGTTAAAACTAACAAACCATAGATTATTTTTCGTTTTATTTTTTAAACGGAACATTGACAAGTTAATCATTATGCCTTTAACTTCGATTAAAACATTTTCAAAGTGCTTAAGTCCTCAATAACTATGCTCAACTAAGGATAATTTTATGGAATGCAGGCCATCCTCGCATCCTTAAGACGTTTCAAAAGGCAATGTTAATTGCTATGGCAGACACGTTTGAAACACCGCTAAGCTATCTTCGTATAGTAAGCTATAGATACTCGCATATTAACTATGTTTTGCATTTCAACTGCATTTGTTTTGAATAGTGTTGCGAAACATTAAGGTGCTACCGGTAGTACCGGTGCTACCATTTCTATTAGAATTTTGTTTCCCTTGTGAAATACATTCCGCTTGTGAAATCACTAAGTCATTGTAGGTATTCAATTGATTTATTCTTGACAACCAATGACCTTGTTTCAGTAAGTCAATGAAGACATAAAAATTATTCCTGCAGATTTTTTACGTCACATCTCGAACAAAGACGAAGATGAGGTTTGTCTCGACCTTTCACCTCCATTGTTTTCTCAACGTGGTATACAATGCCGCCAATACGTCATTCTCATTATTCAACTATGGAATTAAATAGACTTCTTCGAAGGTGTCTTCTGCGCATCAAAAGGCGATTTTATACTTCATTGGATTTAATGTTGTTGGTTTTAGGATCTCGACAGCGCTTTAATGGCTTTATCGACTGTCTAGCTATCGCTGTTGCAGGTAAATGTGTCGCTTGAAGCGCTGTGTTTTCCATTGGATCGAACAGTAGATCAACCTCATGCCCCGCGAACGGTCGCGTCGGTCGCTTCGACAATTCTAAAGTCGCGAGTGTTGTTTATATCCCGAGCATACGTTTTAACTGAGCGTTCGTATCGACGTTTTATTTCAAACCTCGAACACCAAATTGTGGCTAAGATCTCTGTGGTTTTATTTTGGTCAATGAAATAAAAATAGTGTTTTAATCGTCAATATAAGAGAAACTGGATGCGCACGAGTGGTTTACACTTTCGCTTGACAGTGTGTTGCGTTTTTTTAAATTGATAGTGGCAACTCTATCCTAATTTAGAAGAGCCATGCGGTAGAGTATCTATTCAGAAAATACAATTTGGACAGATGTTTTCCCTCCTAAACTAAATTAAGTTGTCGGTCAACTGTCAATATTGTTTGATTGTTTGTTGACAATTTGCACAAAACATCTACCCTCACACACACATCACATAAATGTACCTACTACATAATAACATAAAAATATTTTTGATCGACAACCTGAGTATTTTTAACAACCTTGAATTAATTACTAACAAGTACTGAAACTTCACAGCTTCGAACATAAATCGTAGCATTAGAAATATAATTTCGTTTCGTTGTTAACATTCTGTTATCGCTATAGAGATCGCTTTAAACAAACTGTCTCCTTTATTTATGCGGTATTTACATCAAGATACCACGGTACTGCATTTGCTGTTACTGATCCTTCGTTAACATTCATATAATCTTTGCATAAGCTGCAATCGTTAAATAACTAAATTTATTCAGTCAGTACGTAATAGTAGCAAGCCAAGTTTTACTTCTTATTGGTACCTACCTACAATTGTTCTTCTGTCTCACTGTCGCAAACAGGTAGAGGGTAGAGTTTTAATGTTAGTATCGAAATTAGTTAATTAGTACTGAAAGTAATGGAGCTATCGCTAGTATCGCTACGCACGGACATTATATAGTTCAGAAAATCCTGTTTGGCTTCTAATGAATCTAATTTCTCTAGTGCCTCAAGGACTTCATCAATGATCACGGAATGTATTGGCAACAAAATATAGAGTACTAGCTTCTGCCCGCGACTTCGTCCGCGTAGAATTAGATTAAAAACTGATGTTGATAGTTATTTCCGCAACAATTATTTACGTTGCAACTTTAGGCAGCTACGACCTTTCACATGTTTATCGCTATCCTGCGGGATCTATTCAATTATTCGGAATAAAAAGTAGCATATGTGTTAATCTAGGGTGAAAGCTATCTCCGTTCCAAATTTTATTCAAATCTGTCCGACCATTTTTGCGTGAAGAAGTAACAAACATACACACACACACACTCACAAACTTTCGCCTAATATTAGTGTAGGTAATAGTGTAATAGCGTGTAGTGTGTAGTGTAATAGCTTTTTCGATCCCGTTTTTCCCGTTCCCGTAAGAATTTCGGGAAATGCTCTCTTAATGCTCCCATACACTCCTCAAGGAACCCACTTGCCAAATTTCAGCTTTCTACGACCAGCAGTAAAACAAAAAATCCCATTTTTTCCCGCTCCTGTGGGAATTTTGGAAAATCCTCTCTTGATGCTCCTCTACATTCTCCAAGCAACCAACATGCCGAATTTCTGCTTTCTACAACCAGCAAAACGAAAAGTCCGGTTTTTCCCGTTCCCGTGGGAATTTTGGAAAATTATCTCTTATAGCTTCCGTACACTCTTCAATCAACCTACATGCCATACATGCCATATTTCAGCTTTCTACGACCAGTAAAACGAAAACTCCCGTTTTTTCCCGTTCCCGTGGGAATTTTGGAAAGCCCTCTCTTAATGCTCCTCTACACTCCCAAACAACCTCTACATGCCGAATCTCAGCTTTCTACAACCAGTAAAGGTCCTGTTTTTCCCGTTCCCGTGGGAATTTCCGAAAATCCTTAAAATAGTTTTTTACTATTATAATCACCTACTTATGGACTACTTTTGGCATGGGCCAAATTTGAAGTCTAGTATTTATAGTTCATAGGATTTCGTTGAACTAAATATATATACTTATCCCGTGGGAATTTCCAATAATCCTGAAATTAACTTCTTAGTTTTCTAATCACCTACTTGTGTATCAAATTTGAAGAGTCTAGTTATTATAGTTACTGAGATAGGGTCACTCGGAATCGAATTATATAAATCCCGTTTTTTCCTTATCCCGTGGGAATTTCCAAAAATCCTTCCTTAGTGGATGCCTACACTATATAAGGTATCTATGTGCAAAATTTCAAGTCTCTAGGTCCAGTGGTTTGGGCTGTGCGTTGATATATAGTTAAGTCAGTCAGTCAGTCAGTCAGGACTTTGATTTTTATATATATAGATTTCCTCTTTGATAGATACTTGGAGGAATAAGACCTTTGATATCAGTCCATACTCAGATTTGTTGAAAATGTAAACAATATATTAAATACCTAATCAATAACTCAAGTCGAGTAGAAAATTGCTTGGCCCATCCGTAACAAAATTACGGATATAAACATTGCAGATAATTGGTCCGTTATTGCATTATCCAATAGATTAGGTAATTTAATGATTACATCCAATATCCAAGCTTATCATTACGTCATGATTCATTTCGAAAACCAGACTGAATTTATTAATGTCACATCCGATAGCTCAAAACTGCTTGGTTCACGCCGTATTCTGTCTTTAACGGATTCATGTTATGTAACATTTTTACCTCGTGTATACGCAAATTAATGGTAGTTACTAAATTGACGCATATCAAATTTACATTAGCAGTATATAAAGAAATCCATCGCGATCTCTGACTTGCACTTAATGCATAATGCTTCGACCGTAACTAATGATAATTCTTCTAGATTTCTTGGAGAAAGTTGCATTTGTGGTTGCATCATTATGTTTATTTTTACGGTTATTAAGCGCTAAATCTTTTATGGAAACTGCATTGTTTGTATGCGAAATGTTCTTTTAAATAATGCGTAAATTGTAGTTTGTCTTTGTCTGTAGTAAAACTTTCAATTATAAAACGGTAAGAATTAAGAATTAGTAATTACCATTGATTAAGTATTGCATGCTCGTTGTTAATCTGATAATGACCACGTTGTGTTGCAAGTCTACTTAAAATTGAAACCACTAACCTCCCGCTTTTCATCAATATTTGTAAAGAGTGGAATTGTATTGTGTAGTAGCTAATTAACACTGGAGTCAGTTTAGTTTTTTATTTGAAACACAAGGGTATTTTTAAGAGGTAAGAGAGAGAGGGGTAAGAGTATTTGTGTTGTATTGTATTTTAACTATGCCTGTCGCCCATGTAAATTTTCAATGATCCAATGCATCTAATTGGTCGATTTATCATCCATGTCACATAAATCTCTTCTTAGTAATATGAAATATCATTATCGCTTAATTCCTGTTAATATCATTATCAATGTTTTTGAAAGTGATTATTGAATGCACTTTACAAAAATAAACTGATGAAAGACAGACTGCGCGATCCAAACTTACATTTGCTTTAAGACTAACGCCTGAAACATCAATTAAAAATAATTGTTTTTTTGACCATTTTATGAGTAATAAAGTTATAATGAAACATTCTAAAGCACTAACTTCACTTCATTTGGCGGGTTCATTGTTCGCGAAACTTGAATGTATGAGATCAGAGGCACGCCTTTGAGGATAATAAATCTGTTGATACACCTTTAAATTTTATTATGCGCACAACCACGCCATATTGTTTAGTGCCTTCTTTGATGTTATTAATAAATTGACGAAGGCGAATCCCGATGTCCATATTGGTCTTAAAAGCAACGCCAGATTCAATGAACTATCTTAAACAGAACTATATCGTTAAAATAATATCTCCTGACCGCTTCCCAAAATTTGCGAATTTGATCATGCAACGAACTTTTAAATAAATTAAATAATTTTCCTGTTTTATTTACTTGTATTATAGAAAGAAAGAAGAAAAAAGACATTTATTCCTTCTTGATCCCTGTAAATTACACAAATTGGCTGTCACAAAATACACACACAAAAAAAAACACACTGTCATTAAAAAATGGATTCACAACGTCGGTTCGTTGAAATAACATACCTAAGTGCAACTCTCTGACTAGTATCTCCTGTTTTGTTTTACATGCTGGTACTTGAATGGAATCACGTGTTTTGTTTGTATACTTAGCTGCAGCACCATTATTATTAGTATTTATCGCTGTGGTATGACAGACATGAACATGTCCAACAGGAATCATTTCTAAACATATCGAAAGTAGTTAGTCCGCCTAGCCCTTCTGTGAGTTTCACTACACATGCTACCTATCAGTAATTACTCGTTCCTACCTGCAGGTTAGTTTGATTCGAAGCAAGAGTATCAATCATTTTAAAGTAGGAAAGGGAAGGATACGTTCTGTCGTGAAGATAGATCTTGATATTCTTGATTGTGTCTTCCTGGATATACATCAACACATTCTTAGGATTAATACTGATGATATATGTATATGCCTATGATGACTAAGACCCAAAGAAATTAGCAATAAATGAAAAGTTTAAAGATTTTATTGACAGAAATGTTGATGTAATGTAGCTAAAGAAGTAATGGAAGTAAAGAAATCACATAAAGCTGTTGATGTTCTGAATCAGCTTTTTGCCGATTGATCAAATTCATTGTTGGCGTTAGCTATTGTCGTTAGGGGTGAAAGACCTGCTGACTACTACCTATCGATGCAAAGTAAACGCAACGCAACATTTTAGTGGTCGCATCAGATTTGTACCTACCTTTATCATCTAGAGAGATGAGAGCAACGAGGCTTTGTTTAATTATGACCTGGCTGTCATTTAATAGACCGTTTTGTCATGTTTTTTCTTCTATACATACTGCTATTCACCTTTCATAACAAATAGGTACTCGTAATTACTCATCGCTTCATTTATTCTATTGTCCCCTACCTTGGCTATTGTGTGCCCTATTGCGGGATGTTTAGGAGCCATAATTAATTAGGCTTGTGAGCCGCTAACGGTTTATCAGACCGGCTAATCTAGTTCATCTGTACCGCTATATCTAGACATTCTTGCTACCCCTTTTTCTGGAGATTCCTTTTAATTTTCTGTAGTAGCTGTTATTAAAAGATGTTAGCTTGTGCTTCAAGTTTTTCTTTCGAGGTTAATGTTTCCTTATGCTTCTGCATAAGTAATTCTAAACTTACTATTTGCAACAATGAAAGTCTCAACATTCTTCCACGTTCTAAGAATGTTTTCTTCAAATGTGATTTGATGTAGATGAAGGTTAATAAGGTTTCGACTTTCTAAAAAACTGTATCATGCAAAAAGATAATTGATAAAGTGTTTCGAACGCCGACACAGTTACGGCCCTTATTCAGAACGTAATGGTCGAGTTAAACTAAAAACACTTCATTTTGTTTTTTGTTTTACATTCATACAAAGTAAACTCAGTAGGGGTAATAAGGAGAAAACGGTTGACAGCCACAAAACATATTTATCGGAACGAGATTTTTTGTTATAAATATATGGGAACCTCATGCATGATAGAGTGGCCTTTTATCAATGGGCTAAAGAGAAGGTAATTCAGAAAGAAATTGGGCATTACATATCAAACTTTTTGAATCCTCGTGTTGTTTAACAGTCATAACGAGCTTTAAGCCCATATCGTGTCAAGAACCATTTAATAATTGGGATGACATGCCATGAGAGCGAAAGGTACTGCTATCTTCATGACGCAACAGTTCAGAACATCTCACTCGTGTTCAGTTCAACAGTCTTAGATAACGATCATTAATTCAATTACGGAGAGATCTTTGCCACAATTGTGAGCGAAACGCCTTTTTCTCAAATTGCATCATTCGTTAATGATAGGTTGATAGCAGTAACAACTTTACATGTGCGCGTGGGCAAAATTTATACCTACTGAAGATGATACGTTATAATTTTGCGTTTGCCAAGTCAAATAAGTTTGTGGAATGAGATTGGCTTAACCGGGGGCGTAGAGTCGATGGATTTGGTACACAATTTGGGTTGATCCGATTCTGAATTTAAACAGCGTCCTGTCCTGTGAATTCGTACCTACCTAATAGAGTTTCTTATTTTTCACTAGAGAACAGACTGAGAGAGTAATGAATGGTAAACGTTAAGAATTTTAAAGTAAGCACCTAATTATTTTCTTAGGCGGCGTTTACTTCAGCTAAGATTTTAACAACCTGTGAACTTTAATTCAATAGCTTTGAAAGTGTATCAATGTTAACTGAACTGAAAGTGAAGTGATGGAGTAACAACAATTGATCGAGCGATAGTGTTGTGATATCAAAATGAGTCTATCGGTCGCTTCAACGACTAGCAACACTGAGGAAATCGGTAAGTTTACCACGGAAAGTTGTCTGTATTTGCTTTTTTAGAGTACTTACACGGTAACTACCTGTTAAAGTTTCTTTCTAGCAACAGAATAAGCCTTTCAATTTGCATTGCAGGAGATTTCAATTTGCATTTACGTACATTGTATTGTTTAAAGAAGACTATTCTAATCTATACTGTTGTAAATCGTCACTTATGTATGACTTAATAGGTACATTAAATGAAGTAGAGACTTTATGTGCCTACTTATCTAACCTACTTACAGAACTAGATGCTGGAAATATTTTTTTACCTAAAGCGAATTCGTTGCTAAGTTATGAATATTATTGTACAGTCTTATTTCGTACTAGCGGTTGCCCGCGACTCCATCTGCGCAGAATTCGTTTATCTCTATCCCGCGGGAACTATGATTTTCCGGGATTTAAATTATCCTATGTCCTTCCCCGGGACTAAAACTACTTCTGTACCAAATTTCAATAAAATCGGTTCGGTGGCTTAGGCGTGAAAGAGTAACAAACAGACAGACAGGCAGAGTTACTTTCGCATTTATAATGTTAGTAGGGATTTACTTGTTCAAGTATGAACTTGTTCATATGTTAGCGTCCCACGTTGAACAAAAATGATGTCATTGTTTGGTTAGACTCTATGTAAAGTTTCGTTGTTAATTTTAAGTAATTACAGTCCTATTAAAATCTACTTACAAACCGGTAATCACAAATGATGATATCTGCTATTTCGATTCATAATTGCTAGATAAATATAAAGTATTTCAAATAAAACCAAGGTAATTTTCTCAACAAGGTAATTTTCAATGCACACATCTATTTAAGACTCAAGACTAAGTTAAGTAGACCATGCATACAATCTGTAAATATATCGATTCCAATTTGATATGATTTCCAACGGTAGCAGGAACGGCTACCGGATCAAAACCTCGCAAAAACTGGTTGTTTGAGCAATATTCTTATAGACCAAAGTTGTTCTTGACCTAGGCCAGTCCGCCCACGGCCACCCACGCTGCTATCAGCCTGACACTGTTTTCCCCAACAGCAGTTCTAATTCTAATTATAAGATTTACATCTTCTATGCCCCTATAATTTTGGATGCCGGTATTCTTCAACTCAGTAATCTAGGTAGGACTGATTTTCATTTAGTTTACAATTGAATAGGTTAAGATAGTGAAGGCGATTTTTCGCGGTCGATGGTTTTTCTGAGCTTAAATTGCTAAATGGTTATTTTCATTACTGCCACATTGCCACATACCAAGTAACTGAAATGCTTGTCCCTTCCCTACTTGGTAAATACCAGGTAAGGCAACAGGAAACTAAGAAATCCTTCAAATGCCTAACTAAAAACGCAATTCCTAATTTATCTCACGTAATTATTCACAACCCGCGTTCGTACCTAATTATTAGTAAATGGTTAAACTATTTAAGTAGGTGCCTATGCGTTAATCATTTGAAATTTACGCTACTACACAGAATAGACGAACCAACAACAAAATTTCAAACCCGTGAACACGTGTTATGATGTTACAAGATAATAGATCAGTAAATCTCATTCCGTCACATCAACATTAGATCCAAAATTAGCGTTGCAGTAAGCCAGTAGGTCACTCCGGCGCAGTTTTTAAAACTGGCAACACAGCCACCGTTCGTTCATTATCTCTCACAGACGTTGTTGCAACATTTGCAGCTTGCTCTTACGTAACTGTTGGCAAAAAGTTAGCAGTCATAAACAGATTTGAGATTTACTAGATCGTTTCTTTGTTTGCTGGCTGGAAAGAAACTATTCGATGAATAAATTTGAATTTGGAATGGGTTGTTGTTCTTGTAAAGGCAGCATAATATACGACTTTTTTTTTCAGTATAGCCGACAAAGTTACTGCTTACATTACTTTAATAATAATACGTCCATTCGAAAAAAAAATACGTCTCATGTGTGAAACGTTTATTGAATGAAACTGTATATTTGACATTGAGCCAAATTGGTAAAAGAATTTCTTTGTCTCAATAGACATCTAACCCATAGTCTAACCTAACCTACCTGATTAAATTTGCTGTGAACGGCAACTCGGGCGTATTTGGAAAAACTTCTGGAATAAAATCTAGATAAGTCATCTCTTTTGTGTAGAGTTGCATGTTGCGTTTAGTTCTTTGTCTACAATAGTCTACATCACTGTAGATTATATCTGCTACTTACTGCCTACCTAACGAGTATTTTATAGTGCATCATAATTCACAGTTAGATTGTGAGAGAATTCATTTTGACAGTCTCGTTAAGTCCCTCCATTTATAGCTTGAGTTCTTAATTACAAAGTTTATTATCTATTGTCCGATGAGAAATCGAAATGCATCCATTAAGATTTGTGTTGACGTCCGGTATTGTGCTGATTGCTTTTTGCTACCTAAGAATTTGTTCGAAGCATACATCTGTTCATTAATCATCATTGCTATTATTGCGTAAAGAAAGACTAGAACAATCATCGTCAATACTCCCTGTGTTAACACTGCTGACAGTCATTATCATAATGGGAACACAATTCTAATAAGTACTGTCAAACTGACAATTTAAATTTATTTGTTTAGATATTTATTACTCTTGTTACTGCTTCTAATGCTAAACTATTCGTCTATCTAATATTGGTAATCAATACAAAATTACCAATCTTTCCTGCAGTATCTATTAATACATTTTCATTATATCCTCATTTTGAACTGATTGTTTTAAATGCTGTTACGTGATTCTATCAGTTACGTAATTTATTATTGCATTCACGTCCTCAGTTCCGGTTTTGTTGTTTAAGAGAATAATAAAGCGAAGAACTGTTAATGCAATGATTAAAGATAACAATGCATAGTGCATTACGGGGTTAGTATAGATTAAGTTTGGAGTTTGGATACGCTCGCATAGTAGATCATCAAAGTACAGCTGCATGAGCTGCATCTCCACAAATTTAAGGCATCAATGGCTTTCCTAACGAAGCTGATTATTACTTTGGTATTACTTTTAATCTCGCACATAATTTTAATTTTTAGATTAAGTGATCACTTTATTTATTTGCATGCTTACCTAAGCCGAATTTGGCGCACGGTAAATAATATAATACCTATACCATGTTGTATGTACCCATTTTCTGCAATAAACATTCTTATTCTTATTTCTATTCTTATTGATGTAATTATGTTTAATCGCACAATTTGCTCTTTATTACTGCAATTAAAGCTCAACTGGAAAAAGATCTTGTATTTTTTTTCTTTGACGGTCTTTACATCATCGCTAACAAGTCTTGTTAAGACGCGAAGCCAATTATTAGTATTTAATCAGTGTATTCGCCATTCTAGGTCAATATCTTGACCCGCATTTGATAACCTTAGAGTACTAAATAGAGAAACGTGATTAAGAATATTGGCCTTTAAACGTTGTGACTCAATATGTATGCAAAAAGTGAATTTTAGAAAAGCTGGAACATTAAATGGCATTATGTTTACAGTTTCTGTACTTACAAAGTAATGTAAAACTTTCGATATCAAATCTATTTGATGTTTCACTAAGAAATATGCATCCTATTTTTGTTTAGAAAACCAACGCAATATTGCAGGTAAACAAAAAACCTTTAGTTATTTAAATAAATTTGACACTGTTATGACGAAAATTTCCATAGCAAGAAATATGGCGAGTCTGCTAATTTTGCGACATAATAACCCACCAAGCCTAATAACATCCCACATCGTAGCTGTTCTGTTATAGAGATGATAACCACTCATGGATGAATGCGTGACGTGAGAGGCACGGCATGGGCACACCCGAGGCCAGCAGGACATATATAGACATTTGTGATCTAGAAAAACAATATCCACGTACATTCTAGGACGTATAACGAAGTCTGCAAACAAATTCGTCATACATTTCACCTTGAATTCGTCGCGCTGCATTGCAAACATTGCAGTCGTACAGACTCTAAATTCTATCAATTGTAAAGTACAATTTACTTTGACCCATTTACTAATAAGTGGTAATTGTTCAGCTAACATTAAAGTCGTTCTCACCTTCAGAACGTGCTTCATGTAATTTACACCTTACTGTATTTTCAATAAGTAATGATCTAGATTTACAGCGCTAGATGCTACAAAGTTTCATTTTGCTTTCAACAAGGAGCATAATATTCTAATTTAGACCTTACAGCGTACCTATAAAGATTGTACAGATGTTATATATCAGCGTTCTATAAAGGTTAGCCAGTGGTTAGTGGTGCAAATAGTGCAGTTTCGACCTTGCCGCCTCGTCGACTCCCGCGCAGATAGTTGACAGTTCCGTAATAGATTGCAACAACTCGTATCCTGTCAGGTATTGTGACAAATTGCGAAGACAAATTTCCGGGCTAAAGTGTCTGTAGACATGATTTACGTCGGTGAGTGATACTCTTGTGTAGAAAAGAAAAGACTGTGTTAAAGTAATGATCGATTTTATCGAAGTAAATGTGACTTAAAGTCCAATGAAAATCATCATTCAGCATGTTAATAAAAAGTAGGAAAACATTATCCAAACGGAACGGCGCTGTGCGGTGCTGCAGCATTAACAGTTGCTGTAATTGCACAAACTTTTACCTTATAATTATGGCCCTTGTTGCCTATTGTCAAACAGTAATAAGAAGGAAGGTTTTCCATGGCTGTACAAGCCAATACGCGATCACAACTCTAGCTGGAAAAGAAAAAATAATCGTGCGGTGAACCATCGTACCCAGAGTTGTTACCTTTTGGCTCGCTTAACTGACAGTGTTCTGGTTTTTGAACCACGTTTCGTTGTTGATCTTTCAGCCATTCCATAAGCTATTAAGGCTTTGTTTTCCGGGAGAGAAACCTTCTCCGTCGATAAAAAATCTAAATGACACACTCAAACATGTTAATGGGTGTGTTTTACAATTTGTTTACTTTCACTCCCACACTGAGGATGTGAAGTTGTCGCGTGGTGTAACCAGTTTCTCCACATATGGACGCGGAATATTTTATTATCGAAAGCTGCGTCAAGGACTTTAATAACTAACCATTTATTAGTTCCTGTGGCAGAGCATTTTAAAATAACGGAATTCGACAGCGCTGTTATTATATTTACAACGTAACTGCTTTTTGAGATTCAATTTTTAAATTGGCACGAGTATCACTGTCTGCCTACATGGACATTTGAGCATTTTTATCAACTCTGGCGACATTAAAAAGCGCGAGTAAATTTAACACACAACACACAATGTTGGTGTGCCTGTAACTGAAAGAAGAATCGTAGAAAAAGCGGAAGTTTTTTCTTTAGTGTAGTGAGTGCCGTAAACTTCCTATTATGTTTTAAATTTCGAGTGCACGGTTGCGTTCCAATTCGCAAATGGGCTGAAGGGGGAAGCTGTAATTCGACTCTGAATTTGACGGATGGCTACCGTGAAATGCAAATTGGTATAGTTTCCGGAACGCCAGCCGTTCCAAGTTGGTAAATCATAAACACGCTCATTCATTACATTACTGCCGGGCTCGCATTTCCTTCTAGTTATTAAACCATGTTCAGATGTTAGTCTAGACGTTTGTTATCCATTAGGGCTAGTTCTGACTGCGACACGCGTCGTAAATTAAGACTATTACATATAGCGGAGCAGACAAGTTCATGGACCCAATGACATTTAGGGCGCTATTTCGGACCGTGCACACTCCGCTGAACACGGCGTTATGCCCTATCTATTCTTCTGATTTACAGCCCCGGTCTGCGTTTCAGTACAGAAATAATACAATAAATTGGCAATACTAAAAGGAAACCCAATGTCAGTATTCTCTCTCTTCGCTCTAACCGAGTAGCGACTCATCTTCTTTGTAATTTGTAGTCCTTCAAAAACGATGGTAGCATTAAAATCTTGCAAAAAATTGGTTGCATTATTCTCCCTTAGCGTCCAAAGTAGGTACGCGGTCTGCTCAATAGGAGCACTCTCTGGCATGCTTGGCAGTTCACTTTTTCTCCGGTAAGCTGTAAAAGCCATCAAAGACAATAGTCGTCAGTCGAAAATTGATCAATCTCTACTGTGAGACTGTAAATATATTGCACAGAATTTTTCGGTTCTAATCATCAAGATGTGCCACTATGAGAGTTCGATCCAATGATTGCTTGAGTTACTAGTAGAGCGAAGTACGAGGAAAATCAACCACAACACAATCACTAAGATTGCTCGTCTACGCGAGGACGGGTAAATTCAGTTGTTTCATTCGTTGATCCACATGGTCCACAACCACTCAAATGCACTCTTAAATCTCGAAAGACTTCATTTTCTCAAAAAGTCTTAACATTTTTGCAAAACTGAAATACTCATACTCATGAACGTTATCTTCGCTCGTAGTGCAACCGGTAGAGGCGGTAGTTCACCATCAAAAGCTTTGAAGGGGGAAATTATTGCGATCAGATTTAGACATAACGGACGTTGACTCGTTCGGAAACGACTAGCTCTTAATAAAATTGCTATCAGCCTTTCCGCTTTGGGAACAGCGAGGAGTGGAAGTAATGGCCATAATAACATGATTGCTATTTCGTCGTTTTTTAAAATATTTTTTAACGACAAAAGTTGTGAAATTTTTGTTTAGGTTGCCCGACTGGATAAATTTCAACTTTTGATATTGTACCCATTATCTGTCTTTAGATACGAATACGACATTTACGATATTTAGTTTGTTTGTAATATCATTATCTTTCGTCTTTTATCTATTTCCTCAATATTGTACAGATAGTACGTTAGTGGTCAGAAGGCAATGCTTACCTCAATCCCACATCAAGGGACTTTCACATGTCCTTAACTTTCAGCTAATGATATCTGCTATGACATCACTTCTAAAGGAAAGCGTGATGTAACACGACAGGTGTCTAAAGGAAAAATGAAATGTTACAAAAAAATATCGTTTTGTATGTCATCATCGGTAGCTTCCGTATGCTTTATTTTCAACCGCTCTAATTTTACTGCGTCAAGAATAGAACGAACGCCGTGTTTGTTTGGGTTTTGAAATAAGTAGGCGATTAATGTCTTATTGTTGGTTTTTTATTCTAGCATTAGTCTCTTTTAGGTGGTATCATTAATTAACTGGCTTTTTATAAACCTAACAACTGCTTAATGATAAACAACGGTAAACAGATCTTACCGCAGTTAGTTTAGTGCAGATGCAGACGCGTTCTCGAAAATGAATCTCACTTTCCCAATTTTGGTACTTGTAGGAGTTATTTTTACACAATGATGTCATGAACCTTAGTCCCGTTACGTGTTGTGTTATTACTTGAATGACATTACTGGCAACTCGGCTTGCAATGACTGGATGCACCGTGCACAGTTAGGCAAGGTAGGTACTTAAATAGTAGGCTAATGTGCCATACCTAATGCTGGTTTGATGCGAGTGGTGATAGGTTTAGAATTATCGTCGGTGCATTTGATTTTACAAGATTAAAGATCACTTTAACCTATTAGCCTTGTTATTGGTGGTACTTCACTTCGGTCCCGACTTCGATTTTAAACACCTTAATCTTTGTCAATCTCCTCAATCTCCTGAAATACACTTACGTCTTTCTCTTTCGGTTGCGCCAATTTCGTAGCATGGAGCAAGAATTACCAAAAGAAAATGTGACTTAATTTCGGATTGTAAAATGTTCCAATTCTCTGGGAAAGGAAGTAGACAGGCTTTGTTGTGAAACACTAGTATTGTGCCATTAGTTACTGTACGTTACTCAAGATGTGTTCAATATAGATCTACCTATTTATTGAACGATCTTTCCCTAGAATATTTCGCAGACTTAAATTGCCATGTTACCTATGATGTTACGTATAAAAAACAAAATCAATCAGCAAAATCTACCTCAACACACATTCCGGGAGCGGAACGTTAACTACACAATTAGTTTAATGCTATTTCAGTAATCGAAATGATACTTCTTTCCCCTAAAAAACCAAGTAAAGTTTACAACACAAATTAACATAAAGCTGTATTGCCACCAGCGGTGTCAGCGCGATGGTCGGCCTTGCGAGCGGCGGCGAGCCGTCGCGGCGGTGCTCGTCGCTTGCGCCGAGAGGTGGCAGCACTGCGCGACAGTCTGCTCGAGATTTGCGAGCCGGGAGACTGCGCACCGCAGCCACATAACAGAGTGCAGTTGAACAGGAGGATTGAAGAGCTCAAGGTACGATACTTTAATTACTCAGGTCGAAGTTTACCATTAAAATTACACAGTACACCACGCTTGATGCGAATTTGTCTCTATTTCTCAATAGCGTGTGTGAAAAGTTTTTGGACACATAGATTGCGTAAAAATAAGAACCATAATTAAGTCCTCTTATTGTGAACCCGGTTGCAGCCTTGCAGCAGGATAGTATAATATGCCTTAACTAATTATTACTTCAACTAAAGTTGTATTTGTTATACAGGATCGCCTTTCACACCTCCTGGAATGCAAAGTGTCAATGCTGAAGATTAAGGTGTCGGTGCGAAAGGCGCTCGGCCAGAACGAGACAGAAGACTGCGTGCTCGCCAACGAACTGGCGTCTCTGCTCGCTTTATGGGACGATGCGCACCATCGGTGAGTCCATTCATATCTTTATGAAATGATTGTTATTATTTCCAGCTGGGAACAACAATATTTATTCTTTCATCATCCTTCTTCAACAGTACATCAAACGAGCTCCTTGCCCTGGAAAAGGCAGTATGCGCCTGGGCAGAATGGGAGAGTGCATTGCGCGAACTGCAAGGCGCGTTGCGAGGAGACATGGCTACGTTGGAAGCCCTACGCGATCGGCCCGCTATAGGCGACCAAACTGAAGTTACTGCTCAAATACGGCAGCTGGCTGCTTCGCTTGTAGATAAGAAGAAGGTATACTAGTTCACTATACCTATAATTTTTCTTCGAATTTTAATTTCAAGATCGTTCTTTGGATTTAACTGTATTTGCAATGTTTTGATGCTCTTATGTTTCAAATACGTAGAGGATCCACATTAACTGGTGAACTTCTTATACACAGGGTGGTTCTACTTGCGACTCTCTGTCCGACTCCGGCATATCGGATGGTGACAGCGAAGGCGCGGGTGGTCGCGCTAGGCGTCTTAATACACTGAGAGAGTTGGCCCGCCGTTTGCAAGCTGCATTGGCACCCAATTCACCCGCTCACAGAGCCATTACTAAGGTAAGTTAAAGCCATAGCATTTTGTCATTTTTATACGTATGAAAGGCGCCTGGCCAACTTTGTGTCCATTCAAAGATAACGCATGTTTGATGATTCGAGTGCTGATGTCATGCCAAAAAGATGAAAGTACAAAGCAAAAATAAAGACTAGATACAAACAAAACAAAGTAAAGATGTAAGCAAGTATTTTCGAGGTCAAAAACATTTTTTTATTTTTCACAGCGTATGGAACAGACGGAAAACGAGGTGCGCACATTGCAAGAATCTTGCCGCGTTTTGGTGGAACAAAGCATTCCTGATCTAAAGATCAAAGACGAAACGTGAGTTTAATTCTTGCCTACTTAATTAAATGTCACGTTAGATAAAACGTTACGAGAGCGGTATTAATTTAGCTTTTCTTTTTGCAGAGAACGCAATGTGAGTGCTGTGTTTGGCAAGAAAACTGGCTCGGGTGATCCCGACTACACGCCTCGTAGCGGATGGGTGTGGCGAGTTTTGCGCTCGTCACTGCCCATACAGTTATGTCTTGTCGCTTTGCTGCTAGCCGCTTGGTTGGTCGAGCGTCCTCGCTGCTGCGACGCACTGAACTCTCTCGCTCAAACGCTGACACCGCAACTGCGTTACGTTCGCGGTCCGCCGCCGGTGTGAACGCACCTTTACAACAACTTTGTTGTATATGTGCAAAGATTTAGCAATTGGCTAACACTGTGTAGTACGTAACGCTATTTGGAAATTTGAAATGAGAAGTGGTGCCAAGTGCCAATGTCAACCCCTGAATGATTTTTTGCTGTTATTAGCAATAATACCCGGACAGACACTTACTCTCAGTAAGAAAGGTAGTTTTAGAAATACCTTGATCTTTGACATTATTGCGTGAAGCAATATTTTGATTTTATAAACTAACATTTGGAATGACTAGAGCGTTTTGATGATACGACTAAGTATAGTGAGTGAAGGTTTTACTAACACCAACGAAAAGGAAAAAAAAAGTTTTTGGATTGTATGAAGGAAGATTGAATGATTTGATAGAGTTCAGAGTTTTGTTTTCATAATAAGCAGTTAATCGATGAGAATGGTTCGATGATTATAATGAAATAAGACCAATTTCCTAATTAGAATTCCTTAATTGCTCACAGCGAAATAGTTCAAATTAGTGAAAAAGTGTTCCAAAAAAAAAGTATCATCTGTATCAGATGAAGTTCAAACTAGTATTACATAGGTACTGATACTGTAGTATTAAATATACCTACTAACAAATTGACAAACACTACTAAGTTTGTGTTACGGTAGTCTAGACGCATGCCTATTTTAGTACAAGTTTATTTGTTAGGATACTTAAAATAGGTAAGAGTGCGGTAAGTGTGTCTATCTTTAAGAATAAGTGATTTTTTTCTTCTAATGCCACAAGACAATTAAAAAATGTCACGTATTTTTACGTTTTTATATGCCTACATCCAGTTTCTAAGCAATGCTTATCATCAGTCCATCTAGTTCCTGCACAATCCGTTTTTTGTTACCATTGCTTCTAGCATTCTTCAAAACACTTAATGATGTTCGGCTAATAACAATTGTTTGAATCTTTTTACTTGCAAGTATTATTATGACATAAACGAAGAAAATAAATATAACCATTTAGGTAATTTGGGTACCTATTTCTATTTTACCTTTTTTATCCATAATGTGGCCTTAAACTGCAGTAAAGACTGACGATGACTTGAACTATTTTCCAATAGTTATTAAGAATATCATGTTTTGTTTGTTGACAAAATGTCAATTTACAATCACATAATAAATACATCCTTATTTGGTATATCGAGGTAGCATATCAACTCTGGTGAACATTATTATTAAAATTTAATAGTTTTTTTTTTTCGGTTTAAATATAATATTCAATAAATTCGTAGAAAATGTACTACATATATGTACTTGTGTATTAATTACATATATGTATAATTAAATCTCTGATATGTACAAACATATGTCGAGTCGAACACTATATAATTTATGGATTTTATGAATTTAAAATTGTGACGTAATTTTCACCGAAAAACCGTTTTAATTTCATGAATATAATATTCAGTGCCTGACATAATTTAATAATGTGATTGTTATTTATATTATAATATATTATACATTATATTATTTGTTGTTACGATACAGGTGTGGTGTTTACTTTGTACGACATTTACATTTGTGTTACATAAAAATATAAATTTACAAATTATTTTATTTGGAATGAATAGAGAAAAGTATATATAATAAAATTATGATCTATTTCTGAAACGAAATATTAATATCTTTTGTATCTTTATGACAAACATTACATTTAATTATGATGATAACATTTCTTGACCAACTTTTAATCAAGAAATGCAACCAATTACGATTTTTATACATTTGGCTTATAGGTACTGGTGTGAAGTGGTGTGGAAATGATTTGAAGGTACGAATAAGTAGAATATAGTTTGTTAAAAAAAAAGCATTTAACATAGGTACCTACTTTACTTATACTTACATATATGGTACCTCATCTCCAATATTCATTGATCTTGATTTTTCATGAAAGTACCTACTCCTGGAACAACTTGTACCTCAGATTATAAACAAATAGATGAAATTGAATTTAGCGGGAACCGATCTGTAATCAGGGCCGTCTTTAAACTATTTGAGGCCCTGGGCACATTAGGATCATGGGGCCCCTATGACCTAAATATCGGTTATCATTTGGTAATCTGGCAGGAACTAGGGGGCCCCATTCGATCGCGGGGCCCTGGGCACGTGCCCATAGTGCCCAGTGGAGAAGAGGGGCCTGTCTGTAATGTCGCGCCACATACAGCCCTTTCTGCCAAAACTAGCAGATTAGGGAAATTATGAGGTCTTTGGCCGCGGTCATATGGCAAGCTTCTACCTACCCTGTGTTTTAAAAAAGTGGCCTTGCACACGCGACTTTTCGACACTTCAGACAAATAGTGTGGAAGCGAAGTAAAAATGATAGTCGCGGAGTGACGTTTTGTTTTATTTAAGTTAGAGTTGGTACGACTTAAGGTGTACGGACGGTATAACATCATCAAGCTTATAAAAGCCAACGCACGTAAAAAAATCTCTGGGTGGCTAGTGGAGGGGATCGTTTGCGCATCTGCTATAGTAAGTAGCGTCCCCCCCCCCGCGCCCCCGCCAATTTGGTCCGTATTTTGCTTATGCGCAGGTATATCGCCAGGAGTTCTTTTTACGTTCGTTGATTTGTACATTTGTTTTTATTTTTTGATCTGAGGTCATGAGAGAGCTTCTTTAGGACATGGTTAAATGAATAGCCAGTCGTACTTCCTACAGCCAGCGCAATGTAAAATAATAGTTTTATACTCCGAAATTTCAAAATTATGATAACTTAAACTTAAAGCAATAAACACACATATTTACTTTGGTATCAATATATTAATTGGTGTGCTCGAGTAGGGATAATGTTTAACTACATTAGTTGTAGTTTAGTAATAAATCTTTAACATACTTAATTTAATTTGTTAAAGTAATATTAGCTTAACGCCGCCTCGAGTGAATTAAAATAATTGATACCAGTATAGGGACATTTAAAAACTGCCTTACCTTAAGTATGGTTGTGTGGCGCATTCGTAAATGAATGGAATGTTTTAAGTAGAATTAAATAAATAGGTAAAACTTTCTTTGTGGTTTGCCTTTTTTTCTTGGCTACCTTAATGGCTGATGATGAACATAGCCAAAGTTTTTAGGAGAAATTAAGTTTTTTTTTTATAAAAACTAAAAATATTTTGAAATTAACCTTTACATTACTGAAACCACAGGGAAGGTCTCTTAATATTAGAGCTTTCTATAATGTCATGTAAGGCAGTATATTTTAATAGTGTGTCATATTTCTTTTAATACTTTACTACTTTACTTTAAATTAATTGAAAGAAAATAGACATGCTATAAAATTGCATTTAATGATTTTGATTCTTTACAAAGAAAGTAATTTATGTTACAAACATAGTAATGGGTTGCATTATGAGTGGCATGTTGGCTTTTGGAATGAAAATAAAATAATTTGATTTTTATCATGGTTTTTTATTTAACTAATTCTTATTTCCCCGATCCACTGTAATAGAACAGCCGAGTGGTGCATACTTTTGACTCCAATAATGTATGTTATGATTATGCGCCTACCTACTACAATAAAAAAAAGACTATAAAACAATTGTAACACTACCCGCAAGGAGGTGGTAACATAAACTTCAGTAAATTTTTAATGGTAATTGATGATTAGGTACACACAGCAAAACTATTCGGTATGCACCCTAGTTGTCCATGTGTGTCATTCTATACACACATCCGCAATTATCCGCTGCCTTAATTACACACACAACAATATGGTTTTGTATCCACATGAGTATTCACACTAACATGGCCTTTGTGTGCTAATTGTGTTCTCTGACTACCTTCACATGTCTCTTATTGTATAGGTTATTGTTATTCAAACAATTTTGCTCAATGGAAGAATAATTTCGTCATGAATAATATGAGCGCGGTGGCTCAGTCGTACAGATTGGGACTGTGAATGTTATAAAGACCTCGGTTCGAATCTTGCACAAGTGTGTCTATTTTGTATTTATTTTTTATTTTTATAACAATCTCAAAACCAAATCATGACTACTTCAAACAAGAAAAAAAGAAAGTAAAAGAACAAAGTAAGAAAATAAAATTATTGTTTCAAATTGTTTATTACAACATTTAAGTAATTATTATTACCATAAGACTATAACTAATTAAATTAGCAAAATAAAACTGCATGCTTTTCCTTATCATATAACAGAAGAAGAACAACATTTATTCGTAAAACAACACACACAATAGTGACCAGTATGATTTTAGGTTAGTTAAAAATTTCTGTTACAAACATAATTTAAAATTACAATACAAATGGTAAATTGAATACACACCACAAAAGGGCTATTTTTAAGATGTAATTTATTCGAATTAACAAGGGTTTTGAAAAGAGTATCATTTCTAAGAATTTCCGATTTATTAAGTTTATTTAAGTCTGAGAAAGATGAACGAAACGTTTTATTTGTTGAGAAATAAAGTCAGTGGTGAAATGAATCGACATGTTAAAATGACAGCCATTAACAATAACATCATTGCACACTGGATTAAATCTCCACTTTGAAGTGACTAAGCTACCTTGCTTTGGATTTTATATCAAATGGATCCCAGTTGAGAGTCATTGATCCCTTAGATTTTCTATGGGGTTTAAGTTAGGGCTTTTAGCAGGCCAGTTAATAACAGTTAAGGAATCTTGTTGGGTGCTCAGCCAGTCTTTGACTATGACACAATAATATTGTTATGCACGAAATAGGTGTAATGTGCCAGTCTGGGTATTCGGACCACACAGTAGGGAGCATCACTTTTTTTAGCACTGTTATTACGACCCCCAACCCACTAACTCACAAATCCCATGGATGACATCCAACCACTTTTTGCCACAAAATTTTTCGTCCATCTTTTTCGGACGTAAATGGTTTTTCATCACTAAAAATCACTACATTATTACCTACTCGAATCAAAATTATAAATATTCACGATCATAGTTCATTCTTTTTCTTCTATGCTGGCTGATCGGATCAGCCTGATCCGTTGAAGCATTTTTTTTGCTGGTCTCAGTCGCACAGTTTACAACGTAGGTAACATTGTCTCTCGTTGATGTGAAATAGGTCTCTTTAGCGTGTGCGGCAATTACTTATGTCCAAATGGCGTGAAGATGAGACTTCTTGTTTTGGCACAGAAGGAATATTCTTATCGTGCCCGAAGTCTGCATAACGGTGAATCCATAATTGCAGTCTTCCGCTGCAAAATAAATGAAGTTTAATTAAATACATTTTTCGTCAAAGAAAGTTATTTGGATACATTACGGATACAATAATAAATCATTGTTTTTAACACCATGAAGAAATTTGATGTAAAATAAGAAGTAATTATTTTATCAGACACTTTCGTCTACTTACCGATATCAATAAACGCCTTGCAATTCCTTATAGAAATATTTTGTTCGTAAAGAACAATAATTTCTGCTCTTTTCTAAAAAGATGATGACTATCCATATTTTGCAAATCACAAGGTATTTGAAAGGCAAAATTAAACAGTTCGTTGTTGTAAAACCACTTGTAAAACAAGGCGTAACGAATGGCGGCTAGCGTTGACAAATTCATATTACTAATAATTTGAGGGTAGAATATACTTTATATTGTTAGACGACAATGAATTAAATGTGCATCGTCTAGCAAATCTCAACCTTCTAATTTCAACCTTATTTCAAAGCTCGTTAAAAAACTATTTACACATTGCAAATGCAGTAGTCACAGATTGGACTTAGTAATTCATAAATTCACCAATTATATTATATGTCTCGGTGGCTCAGCGGTCACAAAGGCAAGTCGAATACTTGATTTGTGCACTCGCTCTCTAGTGAACCGAGTTCGAATCCTGGAAGAATGACATTTTTGGATGTTATTTAAATGGCGATGCTGGTTGTAAGGAATATTGGTTGGAAATGTTGGAATTGAATCTCAGACCAGACTTGATGAGAAATAAAAATATAACACGTTGAATCACTGAGGTGGTAGCTAACACTGGTAATAATAGTTCAATGCGTCAGATTGCATGATTGCATAAATTTGAAGATTCAAGGTCAAAGGAAGATGAATCGATCCGGGGTGTCTTGTCTCGCCTTACACTTGCGATGACAATATCCAATGTAAGATAATAATTTAAAATGTTTTTAGGAAAATGCAAAAATAAATCAATACTTTTACATTATTTCTGTAGAATTAACTTAAACCGGAGATATTAAATTTTTATACCTTTGAGCCAGGCACGATACCAAGATGGATTTTTTAGTTTAATATTTGTGATTATTTTTAATTGAGTTTATTATATACTAACTAAAATAGTTGCAACTTTCTTCATTGTTATTTCATGGTTATTGTTGTTGTTTATTTAATAAATAGGTAATTTCCAGCGACAATACTCATTTATCTTATTACTAAAAAAATCTGTAGGTACTGAGTGGGTAGATAAACGATCGAACTCACTCACACATTCACCTGTGGATTCTACGTAATGTTCATGTCGGTACTCAACACATAGACGACGTTTGTGTGCGTGCCTATGCTTACCGAATTATTTTGCCGTGTGTACATACATATAGTAATAACCCAGCCTGTTGGTCTTGCAGTCTGCTGGCCTATTTATGACTTCCAAGATTATGTATGAGAATCATTAACTCAGTCGATATCCACACCATCCATATTATCTGCCGTATGCTTTTAGTACAGTTGCCGGCAAACATCTTGAGCATGACTTTGAATACGCAGAAGTGAATTTAGCGTATCTGGTATAAAAGTACATGCGCGAACTTACACGTCGTTCTTGCTCAAGAAGTTTGCCGTAAGCTGTACTACTGTCGAGTACGGATACAGCGGATAGCGCGGATAGCGACTCAGTGAACACAGGCATTATAGATAAGTGCACCAGAAATTTTAAGTGGTTGACCAGAATTTAGAGTGATAGTGTTTTCGCCAAGTTAAGCGCATAAGACAAACTGCCGTACCATACCATCCTTTTTTTGGAAGTATTTCAGCGCATTTTCACGTCTTGCAAAAGCTTTTTGTGGTATTCGTAATTTAATTACTTATAATACTCGATGAATTCTTAACAAACATTATTGTCCCCGTTAAAGCACTAATTTTGGAATAGTAAATTAAAGGCCGGTGTGTCAAATTGTTGCAAAAAACTGAAGTATATTGGGGAAAAATAAATGAAAGTAATGTAACTAATATGGGCTCAGCAATGATAATGAAATGATGGATGGAAAACAATTTACGATTAGCTAAAATGTCGAAACAAAAAACATCTTGCCTGACCGGTTGATGGCGTGTCGTTTTGTTGCCCCGGCACACTTACTGCACAGAAAGACTAAGGAGTATAATTTGTATTCCGTTAGAGCTAGAGCTCAATTATTAGTTTCAGAAAACTTATCAAAAACTTCCGACGCGATTAGATTCAATTTTAAATTTTGCATGATTAGCGCGCCACGAGTGCGCCATAAAACCATAAAATAAAACCACTATAAAACAAACCATAGATTTCTTTTTTGGGAAGGCAAAGGAAACTCCGTCCATACAGCCTAGGAAACCATAGACCTTTTTTTTTTTTTTTGGTTAATTCTCCCCCTTACATTTTCGGGGGGAAGGCAAAGGAAACTCCGTCCATACAGCCTAGTCTGGTGTTATCTTTTTCTTTTTCCTTAATAAAAAGGCCGAAGCCGAAGTCAATTGTAACCCTCATTTAAATGATCTAAAAAAATCCTTTAAGGCTATCGCCAAGTCTGTAGTATCATAAAAGGTCGAAGCCAAAGTCAATTGTAACTCATGTTGAATAATCTAAATCCTTTAAGGCTGTCGCCAAGTCAGTAATATTAATAAATATAAAAGGCCGAAGCCAAAGTCAATTGTAACTCATATCATGTGAATGGTCTAAATCCTTTAAGGCTCTCGCCAAGTCTGTATTAGCATTGTCAAATCCTAAGGTCAAAATCTGTGTAATGTCAAATCATTTTAAATTTTTAATCCGTTAAAAGTCAAAGTCATATCATAAGGCGTTAAATGTCTCCAAGTGTGGAGACAACGAAGTCATAAATAGGTATGAAACATTCGGTGTTTCTTAATAATTGCTGAAGGGAGCGCGGGATATCCTCAGCATGTTTATAAATTTCCAAAAGGCGGTCTATAAAAATGAGTCTGGGAAGAACAAAACTATTGCAATCAAAGAAAATGTGGTGTAAAGTTTGGTCGGCTGAACTGCAGAAGTTGCAAGTGGAAGACTGTATAATATTAATTCGATATAGGTGAGCATTAAAACGACAATGTCCGAGCCTGAGTCTACAAATGACAGTGTAGAATTTTCTGCTGTGATACATAGTCCCTTTTATGAACCACGGTTTGCCAACTCTTTCATTAACTTCAGCATACCATTTACCCTTCACTTGAGTGATTTCCTGCCAGATATTTATAAAATCACTACACAATCCTTTTCTAACAATAGACATAATATCAGAATCTGGAACAAATATATTTTTGATAGCATGATCGTGGAAGTTTTTGGCTATTACCCCTGCTAGATGGTCAACTTGCTCATTGCCATAAACTCCAATGTGTGAAGGCGTCCACATCAGAACTATGTCCTTGCCTTTTAAACTAAGGTTTGTAATTTTTTCTCTAATATTGTGTATTATGTAATTAGTTACAGAGTTGAATTTGGGATTGTCTAAGGCTCTCAAAACACTCATGCTATCGGAAATAATTAACCATCTGTCACTACTCTGACTTTCAATATAATCTAAAGCTGACAAAATTGCTGAACATTCTGCAGTAAAAACACTGGCCACTGTAGGCATTCGATACCCATGCCCCCTTTTAGCATGAAAATCGTAAATGGCTGCTGAAACAGCACTTGAAGTCTTGGAACCATCAGTATATATTTGATGATATCCAGACCATTCATTTAACAACATATATACATCTTCTTTACATTTTAAACTAGGATCTATAATTACATTTATTGGAAAAAACTTAGACTGAAAAGAATTTCCATAACAAGGCAGCAATGAACTTTCATACAAGTTATTATCTTGTTGTAATTTAATGATTTCAGGGAGATGTTGGAGAAGAAAAAAATTTGATGCGCCAGAACTACGAGCCAATGAATGTTGCAACTTGAGAAGGAGGGGATGTTTTTTTAAGGAACATATTTTCAAAATGAATTTGAAAACAAGATATTTGAACCTAAGCAGCAAAGGGGGCACATTACATTCCACCTGCATCGAAATGATGGGGGTAGAACGCATTGCACCCATAATTATACGTAAGCACCTGTTTTGAATTTTGACCAATTTTTCAACTAGTTTTGGTAAATGAGAAAAGCAGAAAAAAGCATATTCAAAGTGGCTTCTAACTATTGATTTGTATAAAATTAATAGCATTTTGGGGTCAGCTCCCCAGTATGTTCCTGCCAGAGATTTTAATATATTACAGGCTTTTATAGCACGAGTTGTTAAGCAATCAATATATTTATTAAATTTATAGTTGCTTTGGAAGAGAACACCCAGGAACCTGGCTGTGTTGTCAACCGGCAGCAGACTATTTTCATATTTTAATTTTACACTTGACAACCTAAACGACCTCTTTGAAAAAACAACAACTTTACTCTTTTCAATGCTGATCTCCAGGTCCAGGCTTTCATAGAAAGCCTTCAACCTTTGGAGAGCAACATTGAGAGTATCTGAAACAGTAGACAGACTATTACCACTACAATAAATAACAAGATCATCTGCAAACTGCAAATTACTCACCTCATTACCCAATATGACATTTAATTTATGGATATACAGAATAAATAGCAAAGGACTTAAAATTCCACCTTGTGAAACTCCTTTATAAGAGTACCTTGGACCAATTATATTATTGTTACCATATTTAACATATAACTCTCGTCCACTCAAGAAATTGAAAATCCAACTAATTAATTTTTCAGGTAAGTTCAGAGAACATAAAATGGAGGAAAGCGAGTGAAGATTCACATTATTAAAAGCACCTACAATATCGAAAAAGATACTAGCTACTATGTTATTTTGAGATAGAGCATCATGGATGTCCAGACACAAATGGCTCAGACTTTCTCTTGCTGAGCGACCTCGACGGAAACCGAACTGATTAGAAGGTAAAATATGATTAGACTCAATATAAAATTCAAGACGCTGTTTGATTAATTGCTCAACAATTTTTCCTACACAAGAACTCAAAGTAATTGGGCGATAAGAATCAACGAAGTTTGGATCTTTGCCGGGCTTTAAAACTGGCACTAAACAGTCTGTTTTCCATTGAATGGGAATAAGAGAATTATTCCATAGCAAATTCAATAAATCTAGAAATATCAATAAATTACTAGGGTTAAGTAACTTGAACATTTTATAAGATAACCAATCTAAACCACATGCAGTATCTTTTCTTGATTTTAATGCAGTTTTGAGTTCAACTATAGAAAAAAGGTCAATTAAAAAGGAATTTGTAGGAGTCAAAGATGTGTTTATATTGGGATGAGCATGTTGAACTGTATCTGGCGTATATTTATTTAAAAAATTTGGGACCCAGTCAAAGCTGGAGAAAATGCTGCGAGGAACATATGTTTTATTAAATTTTCTCATCTTTGTCCACACTTGGTTCATTGGTGTCGTCCTACAGATTGATAGACAAAAGTTTTGCCAGGAATACCTACGTTCCTGCTTTAAAATGAGTTTTTTATGTGCTTGTGCACGTTTAAATTCAACAAAGGTACTAAGATTAGGATTTGATTTGAATTTTATATAAGCCTGTTTACAAATATGTACAGCATTAGCACATTTTTCATTCCACCAAACTAGTGGAATCCTTTTATTAGTCTCGGAATGAATAGAATGCGCTGCACTTGATTTAGCAGCCCCAACTATTGACTTTTCGATCGCATTACTAATTATTGAACAAAATTTATTATAACTACCGAGTAAATCTGAAGAATCTATACAATAGTCTACTAACATTTCATTACTATATTTTTGATACGAGACCCAATCCACTAATTTCAGGTTTGGGTGAGGAGGAATCACATCTGTATTACCCAAGGCAGTACCTGAAGAAGATGAAGAGAAATCAAAATTAACCTTCGTCAAAGTAGGCAAATGATATCCACCAATCGGATGGGAATAGACATCCCATTGGCAGCGCATATTTAATGGCGCAGAAACCATTGTCAAATCTAAACCATTTGGTCTCCAAGTGTGAGTGCCTACAGTTGTAGGCCGTCCATCATTCAAAAGTACGAGCTCATTTTCGTCAATGGAATCCATGATGTCTCTACCTCGTGAATCAATAGAATTGCAGCCCCAAAAAGTGTGATGGGCATTAAAATCTCCTGCAATAATTAAAGGTTTTGGGATGTTCTGGACTAAATTATTAAACTTATTTATATCAAAACTAGGAGTGCAGTTACCTGGGACGTAAAAACTTGCAATAGAAATTTGTTGGCGATTGATTTGTACTCTGACAACAATATTTTGAAGACAATTATCAAAATAGGAATGTATTTTTTTAAAACTTAGACTATTGTGAACTAAAATGGCTACTCCATTGTGATCATTGCCACAGTCATTTCTGACAATGGAGTACCCATTTATAGTAAAATGAATATGGGGTTTTAACCATGTTTCACAAATAATAGCTATATGTATATTATTATCATAAAGAAACTTTTGGAATTCGTATTTATTGCTTAACAAACTCTGTGCATTCCACTGTAATATATTTAAGTTTGGATACATTAAGAAGCCTTTTTGTCTTTATGCTGAATGGTTTCTTTGATGGTATCAGTTATAATTTGAGAACTAATACTAGTGTTGTTGGTTTTGTTTAAAGTAATAACTTTAATGATTGATTCTGTTAATAAATTCAGGGCTGTTTTATCGGACAATATTAAATTTATCAATTCCTGACTGTTTTCTTGTTTATTAAGTCATGGAATTTTTTTTTTGTTGAATAAGTCTGCAAAAGAAGGTGGGCTAACTTTATTTCTATTTTCCTCTATTTTCTTTTTTTTTATAGGACACTCGCCGGAGATAGATAGATGATTACCTGAACAATGCACGCAGGTAGCTTTATCCACTGTCATTGAGCAACTTTTAAAATTGTGTGCTCCACTGCAAATTGAGCATCGTTCTGCATTTTTGCAAAACTTTGCCAAGTGTCCGTATCGCAGACATTTATAGCACTGTTTGACGGGTGGGATATAGGGCAACACGGGAAACCTCCACATTTTTATCGAGACAACTCAAATTTATCTCCTAGCTTAACTTTTCTCATGATTCGGCGCACACATATGACCTTTTTGATGCTTGAAAGCTCATTAAATATTTTTTTGTTCGACATGCTGGTCGGAACTGAATTTATGACTCCAGTCAACTCCGTACTTCCTGCAGGAATCGAGGCCTTCAAGTTTTGTTCCCGCAGAAAGGTAGAGTTACCCAAAAAAGTGTTGGCAAGATTGGGTCGCTCAAAAACAACCCCAACTTTAAATTTATTAATTTTCTTTAGGTATTTGATCCCCTTAACAACACGCGAGAGCTGGTTGCTTAAGCTCATCATATCTCTTGTCCCAATTTCGTGCTCAGTAGAGCTTTCTATAAATACAGCAAACTCATATCCAGCTTGACTATCCTCAGGGTATCGACGACTGTAGTCTGTTACCCTGTATGGAGCATATTTATCAGCATCAGTACCAGATTGTGTATCAATTGAATCCGCAAACTCAGAGTCGGAAGACTCCGAAATCTCGCCGTCAATTTTGGGCTCATCTGAAGGACGAGCCTTTTTTCTCTTCTTCGCCATCCTCGACACCCCCCTCGGGGGTTATAACAAAGAAAAACTCACCCACCAGCTGCTACTTATATACACAAACCTTAAATAATTAAGTTATATACACTATAATACAATATTTATAATAATTACAAAGGTTTTTCAATTATAAAATTTCGGAGCAAACAAAAAGACCGCCGCTTTCTAGAAGTTCCCCGAAACCATAGACCTTTTTTTTTTTTTTTTTTTGGTTAATTCTCCCCCTTACATTTTCGGGGGGAAGGCAAAGGAAACTCCGTCCATACAGCCTAGTCTGGTGTTATCTTTTTCTTTTTCCTTAATAAAAAGGCCGAAGCCGAAGTCAATTGTAACCCTCATTTAAATGATCTAAAAAAATCCTTTAAGGCTATCGCCAAGTCTGTAGTATCATAAAAGGTCGAAGCCAAAGTCAATTGTAACTCATGTTGAATAATCTAAATCCTTTAAGGCTGTCGCCAAGTCAGTAATATTAATAAATATAAAAGGCCGAAGCCAAAGTCAATTGTAACTCATATCATGTGAATGGTCTAAATCCTTTAAGGCTCTCGCCAAGTCTGTATTAGCATTGTCAAATCCTAAGGTCAAAATCTGTGTAATGTCAAATCATTTTAAATTTTTAATCCGTTAAAAGTCAAAGTCATATCATAAGGCGTTAAATGTCTCCAAGTGTGGAGACAACGAAGTCATAAATAGGTATGAAACATTCGGTGTTTCTTAATAATTGCTGAAGGGAGCGCGGGATATCCTCAGCATGTTTATAAATTTCCAAAAGGCGGTCTATAAAAATGAGTCTGGGAAGAACAAAACTATTGCAATCAAAGAAAATATGGTGTAAAGTTTGGTCGGCTGAACTGCAGAAGTTGCAAGTGGAAGACTGTATAATATTAATTCGATATAGGTGAGCATTAAAACGACAATGTCCGAGCCTGAGTCTACAAATGACAGTGTAGAATTTTCTGCTGTGATACATAGTCCCTTTTATGAACCACGGTATGCCAACTCTTTCATTAACTTCAGCATACCATTTACCCTTCACTTGAGTGATTTCCTGCCAGATATTTATAAAATCACTACACAATCCTTTTCTAACAATAGACATAATATCAGAATCTGGAACAAATATATTTTTGATAGCATGATCGTGGAAGTTTTTGGCTATTACCCCTGCTAGATGGTCAACTTGCTCATTGCCATAAACTCCAATGTGTGAAGGCGTCCACATCAGAACTATGTCCTTGCCTTTTAAACTAAGGTTTGTAATTTTTTCTCTAATATTGTGTATTATGTAATTAGTTACAGAGTTGAATTTGGGATTGTCTAAGGCTCTCAAAACACTCATGCTATCGGAAATAATTAACCATCTGTCACTACTCTGACTTTCAATATAATCTAAAGCTGACAAAATTGCTGAACATTCTGCAGTAAAAACACTGGCCACTGTAGGCATTCGATACCCATGCCCCCTTTTAGCATGAAAATCGTAAATGGCTGCTGAAACAGCACTTGAAGTCTTGGAACCATCAGTATATATTTGATGATATCCAGACCATTCATTTAACAACATATATACATCTTCTTTACATTTTAAACTAGGATCTATAATTACATTTATTGGAAAAAACTTAGACTGAAAAGAATTTCCATAACAAGGCAGCAATGAACTTTCATACAAGTTATTATCTTGTTGTAATTTAATGATTTCAGGGAGATGTTGGAGAAGAAAAAAATTTGATGCGCCAGAACTACGAGCCAATGAATGTTGCAACTTGAGAAGGAGGGGATGTTTTTTTAAGGAACATATTTTCAAAATGAATTTGAAAACAAGATATTTGAACCTAAGCAGCAAAGGGGGCACATTACATTCCACCTGCATCGAAATGATGGGGGTAGAACGCATTGCACCCATAATTATACGTAAGCACCTGTTTTGAATTTTGTCCAATTTTTCAACTAGTTTTGGTAAATGAGAAAAGCAGAAAAAAGCATATTCAAAGTGGCTTCTAACTATTGATTTGTATAAAATTAATAGCATTTTGGGGTCAGCTCCCCAGTATGTTCCTGCCAGAGATTTTAATATATTACAGGCTTTTATAGCACGAGTTGTTAAGCAATCAATATATTTATTAAATTTATAGTTGCTTTGGAAGAGAACACCCAGGAACCTGGCTGTGTTGTCAACCGGCAGCAGACTATTTTCATATTTTAATTTTACACTTGACAACCTAAACGACCTCTTTGAAAAAACAACAACTTTACTCTTTTCAATGCTGATCTCCAGGTCCAGGCTTTCATAGAAAGCCTTCAACCTTTGGAGAGCAACATTGAGAGTATCTGAAACAGTAGACAGACTATTACCACTACAATAAATAACAAGATCATCTGCAAACTGCAAATTACTCACCTCATTACCCAATATGACATTTAATTTATGGATATACAGAATAAATAGCAAAGGACTTAAAATTCCACCTTGTGAAACTCCTTTATAAGAGTACCTTGGACCAATTATATTATTGTTACCATATTTAACATATAACTCTCGTCCACTCAAGAAATTGAAAATCCAACTAATTAATTTTTCAGGTAAGTTCAGAGAACATAAAATGGAGGAAAGCGAGTGAAGATTCACATTATTAAAAGCACCTACAATATCGAAAAAGATACTAGCTACTATGTTATTTTGAGATAGAGCATCATGGATGTCCAGACACAAATGGCTCAGACTTTCTCTTGCTGAGCGACCTCGACGGAAACCGAACTGATTAGAAGGTAAAATATGATTAGACTCAATATAAAATACAAGACGCTGTTTGATTAATTGCTCAACAATTTTTCCTACACAAGAACTCAAAGTAATTGGGCGATAAGAATCAACGAAGTTTGGATCTTTGCCAGGCTTTAAAACTGGCACTAAACAGTCTGTTTTCCATTGAATGGGAATAAGAGAATTATTCCATAGCAAATTCAATAAATCTAGAAATATCAATAAATTACTAGGGTTAAGTAACTTGAACATTTTATAAGATAACCAATCTAAACCACATGCAGTATCTTTTCTTGATTTTAATGCAGTTTTGAGTTCAACTATAGAAAAAAGGTCAATTAAAAAGGAATTTGTAGGAGTCAAAGATGTGTTTATATTGGGATGAGCATGTTGAACTGTATCTGGCGTATATTTATTTAAAAAATTTGGGACCCAGTCAAAGCTGGAGAAAATGCTGCGAGGAACATATGTTTTATTAAATTTTCTCATCTTTGTCCACACTTGGTTCATTGGTGTCGTCCTACAGATTGATAGACAAAAGTTTTGCCAGGAATACCTACGTTCCTGCTTTAAAATGAGTTTTTTATGTGCTTGTGCACGTTTAAATTCAACAAAGGTACTAAGATTAGGATTTGATTTGAATTTTATATAAGCCTGTTTACAAATATGTACAGCATTAGCACATTTTTCATTCCACCAAACTAGTGGAATCCTTTTATTAGTCTCGGAATGAATAGAATGCGCTGCACTTGATTTAGCAGCCCCAACTATTGACTTTTCGATCGCATTACTAATTATTGAACAAAATTTATTATAACTACCGAGTAAATCTGAAGAATCTATACAATAGTCTACTAACATTTCATTACTATATTTTTGATACGAGACCCAATCCACTAATTTCAGGTTTGGGTGAGGAGGAATCACATCTGTATTACCCAAGGCAGTACCTGAAGAAGATGAAGAGAAATCAAAATTAACCTTCGTCAAAGTAGGCAAATGATATCCACCAATCGGATGGGAATAGACATCCCATTGGCAGCGCATATTTAATGGCGCAGAAACCATTGTCAAATCTAAACCATTTGGTCTCCAAGTGTGAGTGCCTACAGTTGTAGGCCGTCCATCATTCAAAAGTACGAGCTCATTTTCGTCAATGGAATCCATGATGTCTCTACCTCGTGAATCAATAGAATTGCAGCCCCAAAAAGTGTGATGGGCATTAAAATCTCCTGCAATAATTAAAGGTTTTGGGATGTTCTGGACTAAATTATTAAACTTATTTATATCAAAACTAGGAGTGCAGTTACCTGGGACGTAAAAACTTGCAATAGAAATTTGTTGGCGATTGATTTGTACTCTGACAACAATATTTTGAAGACAATTATCAAAATAGGAATGTATTTTTTTAAAACTTAGACTATTGTGAACTAAAATGGCTACTCCATTGTGATCATTGCCACAGTCATTTCTGACAATGGAGTACCCATTTATAGTAAAATTAATATGGGGTTTTAACCATGTTTCACAAATAATAGCTATATGTATATTATTATCATAAAGAAACTTTTGGAATTCGTATTTATTGCTTAACAAACTCTGTGCATTCCACTGTAATATATTTAAGTTTGGATACATTAAGAAGCCTTTTTGTCTTTATGCTGAATGGTTTCTTTGATGGTATCAGTTATAATTTGAGAACTAATACTAGTGTTGTTGGTTTTGTTTAAAGTAATAACTTTAATGATTGATTCTGTTAATAAATTCAGGGCTGTTTTATCGGACAATATTAAATTTATCAATTCCTGACTGTTTTCTTGTTTATTAAGTGATGGAAATTTTTTTTTGTTGAATAAGTCTGCAAAAGAAGGTGGGCTAACTTTATTTCTATTTTCCTCTATTTTCTTTTTTTTTATAGGACACTCGCCGGAGATAGATAGATGATTACCTGAACAATGCACGCAGGTAGCTTTATCCACTGTCATTGAGCAACTTTTAAAATTGTGTGCTCCACTGCAAATTGAGCATCGTTCTGCATTTTTGCAAAACTTTGCCAAGTGTCCGTATCGCAGACATTTATAGCACTGTTTGACGGGTGGGATATAGGGCAACACGGGAAACCTCCACATTTTTATCGAGACAAAGTCTGGCAAAGACGTAGAAGACGAAAAAGTTATTGCAACCGATTGAGTCGGCTGCAACTCAAATTTATCTCCTAGCTTAACTTTTCTCATGATTCGGCGCACACATATGACCTTTTTGATGCTTGAAAGCTCATTAAATATTTTTTTGTTCGACATGCTGGTCGGAACTGAATTTATGACTCCAGTCAACTCCGTACTTCCTGCAGGAATCGAGGCCTTCAAGTTTTGTTCCCGCAGAAAGGTAGAGTTACCCAAAAAAGTGTTGGCAAGATTGGGTCGCTCAAAAACAACCCCAACTTTAAATTTATTAATTTTCTTTAGGTATTTGATCCCCTTAACAACACGCGAGAGCTGGTTGCTTAAGCTCATCATATCTCTTGTCCCAATTTCGTGCTCAGTAGAGCTTTCTATAAATACAACAAACTCATATCCAGCTTGACTATCCTCAGGGTATCGACGACTGTAGTCTGTTACCCTGTATGGAGCATATTTATCAGCATCAGTACCAGATTGTGTATCAATTGAATCCGCAAACTCAGAGTCGGAAGACTCCGAAATCTCGCCGTCAATTTTGGGCTCATCTGAAGGACGAGCCTTTTTTCTCTTCTTCGCCATCCTCGACACCCCCCTCGGGGGTTATAACAAAGAAAAACTCACCCACCAGCTGCTACTTATATACACAAACCTTAAATAATTAAGTTATATACACTATAATACAATATTTATAATAATTACAAAGGTTTTTCAATTATAAAATTTCGGAGCAAACAAAAAGACCGCCGCTTTCTAGAAGTTCCCGCGCTTTTTTTCGAAACCATAGACCATTTAAGTTTTCTTTTCTACTTCCTGTGACGAGTGCTGCCATTTAAATGTTTGGTGTTGACACACGTAATATAGTTATTGATTTAAGCCTTATGCTTGGCGCACATAATTGGAATTTTTTATAAGAAATTCATTACCATGGTCATGGAACTCTATGGATGCGATTTTGTTGATAGTTAAAACAATTGTGATTCTCAAACGCAGGGCTTGACAGATTATAGGTAGTCAATCTCTTCCTCACCCAAGTTTGAGTGTACGGAAAACAAAATTATTTATTATATGTTTTGAAATTTATATTGTGTAAACACATATTTTCACTGCTAAGTCTGTGAATGTAATCAATAAATACTTACATAAAACTTTTGACAATGTGCAATGAGACTAAAAATAAATAATATCCGGCAATACCGGACGTGTACACAATTTGCTAAACTATGTCTGGCTGCGCGCGCGGCCTGCCCGCCATTTTTATTTTTACTTGCTCACTTCCGGTTTTGTGGTTGTAAGAAGTTACACGTGCTTACGAAGCGGAATACTTTTTCGCCTGATTATTATTGGATACGTTAACAGACGTGAATGATTTGTACTAAGTGATTCACGAGTGACTTGTATGTAGTGTGGTGTTTTTAGAGAAAGCAGGTGAGCTAATAATTGCGATTATACGTTTAATTTTATTTGGGACAGGCCACGCACGCCGCCATATTGTATGATTTGGTCTTGATTTCATTTCGGCCGTATCGATCGTTTGTTATATGGTGTTACTCAATAGTGAGCGCTAATTCATAGTGCTGGGTTATTGTAATATCATAAGCTAAAGGTAAATCGCACACCGAGTCGCAGTCACTTCAAGAAGCGCTGGAAATCTACCGAACCGGGTAAAAGTATGCATCTTAGCTCTGTCAGTGTAATAAAATTACTAATCGAGCTACAAGCGGTGCTCATTCCTAACGATGTAATTTGATGTAATTAATTCTAAAGTCCTATCGTAATTAGCTTTTCTAAATTGACAATTATGGTATGTACATAAATATCGCATTGGGTGTCCTGTCGGTGGTAGTAGAAGTAGACGCGCGTCACGCTTCCAGAACGATTCGGGCGCACGCTATCTATGTAAGTATAAAACACTTCAAAGATAGATAACCCGCCACTTTGATATCGTTTATCGGACTGTGTAATTTAACTGTTTTAAAGTTTAAGCAGACCGACAAATTATTTCGTTTTATTCTCACAAATTATTTCTTTAATTCTCAGTAATGGTGGGTTCCCGCGTTTACGTCGGCGGTCTGCCGTTCGGCGTCAGAGACAGAGACTTGGAGAAGTTCTTCAAAGGTTTTGGCAGAATCAGAGACATCCTCATCAAAAATGGATATGGTTTTGTGGTAAGTTTAATTACAATATTAAGTAGGAACAAACATTAACTTGATCCAGTTTGAAAACAATTGCATCAAGTGCAATGTTATGAGCAGTTGGCGATAAGATTATGAATGATATTTAATTTTACCTCTATGTCTATCTATCTATGTTATATAAGACTGCATATTTTGCTGTATGGCGAGAAAACCAAAATTTGTCATCTGTATTTGAACAGATAAATTTCAGATTCAACATATACCTAGTTTGTTTTGTTGTAGTCTACTCTACTATTCTATTTACAATTGAATGTAAATATATATGAGACTACTTGCTTGGCATACTGGTATGTTATATGAAGAAGGTAGTGCGGCTTTAACATTACTAGTAATTTTGAGTGTATGTTTGATTGTCAAATCTTACAAGTTAAACTTGACCCACTTCTATCAAGCTGAATTGAACTGAATTTTTCGCATGATAATGTAGGATTTATTCCAATTCAATTTACAGTCCACTAGTATTACAGTAGGTACCTAGGTAGCCAAAGAAGGCTTATACTTGGAAATTCTTTAGTCGATTTGGTACCCAGGCTTTCCACTGAAGCCATAATTGAAATAAATCTTAAATCATTGAGTTTTTCTTTTTTTTATTACAGGAATTTGAAGATTATAGAGATGCAGATGATGCTGTTTATGAACTAAATGGCAAAGAGCTACTTGGTGAAAGGTAAGGATCAACTTAATGACAAAAGAGGATTAGTTTTCGTAAATTGAAACAAATGGTCTTGTTTCACGATTCAGAACCAGAAACAAGATTTTTGTATGGTGACAAGATTATTTGTTGATATTTAGAAATATTAACCTCAAATAAGTGATTCCATTTTTATCACTTGAAAGTTGTATGTACAATTTATAGTTTTTTAAATATCCCATGTGTAACTAATTTTTCTTTATCAGCCGGCTCCACAATTTTGAGAGATTTGTATGGAGAACTGATACTTGGTACCTATAGTGTGGAAGATTGATGACCTTGTATGCTACAAATAATGCTTAACACATTTTTGCTTTTCTTATTGTAATTGGGTAGGTATTTTTATTCTATTGAAAAATGAATGATGAGAAATGTTTGATATGACAGTGATGCTTCTTCATTCTTATTTGAAAACTACAATAGATTGGTAAAATAACATGCCAGACAAACATCGTTTTATACATAACTTTGATGTTTTATGCCATTCAAGAGTTTCGTGTGCACCGATTTTAATGCAAGGATAGGCAGGTAAAGCAGAAGGCCTAAAAAGAAAAGGCTGGCTTGTATTTTATTATTGATCTATTTCATATCATACAAAATTTCAGCTCTCAAGTCGAGTCCGAGCTCTGTGCTGACTAATTCTGTTCACGTATAAAGATGCAGTGGAGTGCAAGCCGCTGACTGGGTAGTTTGGCAGTGCGTTTTCGTGTATGTGGATCGCTAGCACCGCGTGCGAGGCGTGTGGGGTGTGGGGTGTATGCGACGAGTTAGTGTGGGGCGCGGGCAGTGCTAACAGTGGACCGGATGCCCCCAGGGTGGTGGTGGAGCCGGCGCGAGGCATCGACCGCAGCGCGGACCGCTCCCGGCGCGACAGGCACAGCGAGCGCGACCGCGGGCGCGGCTCGCGGTACGAGTGAGTGTCACCGCTATGTTGTAGGGTGACGGTGGAGCGCGCGCGGGGCATGCCGCGGGGCTCGGACCGCTGGCGCAGCCGCGACCAGCCGCCGCCGCGCCGCGCCGCGCCCGCGCACCCGCCCCGACGGGACGCGTCTGTATTGCACGCACGAAAGAACACAGAGTAGATAACGTTTGTTTGTCTTTGCACGTTGCCCCGACTGTTAGCGGTTTGTTTGGGCTGCTGATCGGTTGGTCGCGGAGTTTTTCGATGCACATTGGTCGTAGAGCGTGGCGCGAAATCGCAAATAGCTGTTTTACAGTATGTTTTTGATGCGTTACCAACAGAAATGTACCGCAAGAGACTTACCCCCTTATTCATAAACGCTCTATAGGCTTCTACTAACTTAGCAATAGTTTGTCCTTATCTGTGAAAGGTAAATGTCAAAGTGACAAATAAGGACAAACGATTGTTAAGTTAGCAGAGGCCTACAGAGCGTTTATGAATAAGGGGGTTAAATTCGGCTTGCGTGCTACCCGTATATGGCTAAAGATTGCGCAATTCGAATACGCTACGCTACACGGACTGTGTGCCTGGGCCCGATCGTTCATTAAGCCGAAGTGCAATCACACGTCAAACCACGGTTTTTCAGTGGATTCTCGTGTAGGTAGCATTTTGCTGTAATGGATGACATGGCTTTATATCGGAACGCTTGGCGCCAAACGAGAGGCGGTTTTTTCCAGCCATTTTGAACGCACTTTATTTTGTTAGACCTTCTTCCCCTTAGATCAGTGGTTTTTAATGTTAAAGATGGTATGGATTTTTTCAATTTTTTTTAAACTGGAAAATTTACTGACTCACTGCGACAGATCAGACTGCAAAACATACTTAATTGACTGACAAGTTAAGAACCACTGTTGTAGATGTACAGTACTTTACCCACTTAACTTCCTGCTAGTAGATATAACCCACACCCAGGGCCGTCTTTAAACTATTTGAGGCCCTGGGCACATTAGGATCATGGGGCCCCTATGACCTAAATATCGGTTATCATTACCATCTGGCAGGAACTAGGGGGCCCCATTCGATCGCGGGGCCCTGGGCACGTGCCCATAGTGCCCAGTGGAGAAGAGGGGCCTGCCCACACCTGTGAATCTTCTGCATTTCGCAAATGGAAGTTTAGTTTTATGCTGCCTCAATTACTAATGGCAATGGTTCTGAATTTCAGTATCCTGCCTGCTGCTAATTGTAGAACAACCTGCAGTTAAAATACTGTATTCGCTATAATAATCTGTTGTCGTGTTGCTGTAATGTGCAATCACAAATAAAAATTGTCTCTTTCGTAGCAACAATGCATTTATATACTAGCTATGTCTAGAGGCACAACTTTCAGGGTAACATGCCAACATTATCTTTAAGTATAGATTCTTTGTCAAAAGTTATTGCCTTCCACATTTCCCTCGCTTGGAACATTACCAATGTAGTCAATAAAATGTAGTATTAAAATGCATTGTTGATATACAAAATTGGACATGACATGCAAATTAATTTAAATCTTAACTTGTCGCGAGTGAATAAATTTGCCTGTCAGGTTCACAAGCTTATTCATTGTTTAGTCTATCAATAAATTGCTATGCCACCTTGACAATGGTCTTCCCCATTTTTTTATCTTTAACAATTAACAAAATTTGTGTCTAAACTGGCAAAGCACTTAAATGATTAACTTTGCAAAATATACCAACTATTATTGAGTATTTTGTGTGTACTTCTTTTGCTAGTGCAGATTGGTGTTCTATTAGATAATTTCACTATTTGATCTCTAATCAAACATTAATTTTCTTTCCATGTCTAAAATAGTAATTATAGTTAATGTAAAAATGCTAAATGTGGCCTTTAGGTCTTTTTACCTTAGGCTCTGTCTAGCCCGTAAGGGATAAAGACGTTATTTATATATGTATGTATGTATGTAGTAAATGTAAATATCACTTCAAACAAATAACATTATGAGATATTTCGTATTTGCTTTTAAAATTATATCTAGCTAAATATCAGATGTCCTCATTAGAACCTCATCAGAATTAACTTAGCTTTGGTCTTCCCAGTTCCTAATATTTTTATATGGCAATTTTTTCAGCTATATGTAAGTAAAAAACCCAAAAATAAACTTAATATGATAGTTTACAAATTAATTAAACTACGCCACTAGTTCCCTAAAAAGGTTTTAACCGCCTATTTCACTCGAAACGTATGCCGCAAATATGTTAATGTGAGAAAACCTTTGCTTGATAGTTCATATTATTTCAGAATTAATTCGATGACATGCCTTGTAAAGTATGATCTTGTAAAGTAGCAATTATCATTGCTGTGAAGCTTTCAATGCTTTTTACTTAGAACTACTTAAAAATTAACCATAGTTTGGTCTGTGCCCATGATAAGTCGATAAGTCATAGTGTTTTAGTCCTTCCCAATCCCAACAATTATCACTACATAGTATAAAACAAAGTCGCTTTCTCTGTCCCTATGTATGCTTAAATCTTTAAAACTACGCAACGGATTTTGATGGGGTTTTATTTTTAATAGATAGAGTGAATCAAGAAGAAGGTTTATATGTATAATACATGCATACCGTGCGAAGCCGGGGCGGGTCGCTAGTTGTAAATATTTTCTTGTGAACAAAACTTGAAAAACTCACTTGGTTTTTTCATTTTTGTTTACAGCACTGACAACAATTACAGATATGGGCCGCCAACGAGGACGGAGTTTCGGCTAGTCGTCGAAAATCTGTCTAGCCGCATTAGCTGGCAGGTAAGAATCTCCCGTGAAGATGAGATTGGACCATCATCACCTCATCACCAATCACCCAGGGTCTGGACTCATGGCGCTTGACGGTCTCGAGGGCAGGGCGTCTTATCCCACCACACGGTTATACTCGGCTCACTCCACGGACCCACGGCATGGACCATCCACGCTCGCAGCCAGGACCAAACGAAATTAGACGCTCAGGACAGATGACACCAAGAATTCTTGAAGAGCAATGGACAATTTGAAAGATGATTCACTCTGGAAGCGGCATAATCTACGATGAATGCTATTGATTCTACGAAAGCAACCAGAAAGGACCTCGGCACGGACACGAACCCAACCAAAGATGACCATCGTCCAATGAGTGAAGAAGACGGCGCAAACGGGACCAAGTCAATGTAATTGACCACAATCTTCACATTCGAAAAATCACTTTCCTCTTGCTTGACAAAACACAAAGCCATAAGACGATTAAATGTAAAGTACATGGTAGTCAACTTTTGTCATGTAATCTATTTACACTTGCTTTAATTAATTAGTCAGAGAACTTAGCATTTTGCATTACCATAAAAATAACTTCATTATCTGAACTGTAACTTTACACTTATTTACAAACTTAATCCAGAGTTTATAGATAACTTTTAAAAACAACAGTGGATGGCGTTTCGTGCCCTGAGCCCTCGATGTAGCGCAGTGTGTGATGTGGTCTGAGGCGAGATGTTAGGAGGTATCGGTCCGGAGCCCCGCCGCCGCCGCCGCCGCCGCCCGCAGCCGCCGGCCCCCCACAAGGTAAACCCGACCACGGGGGGCACACACAAAAGGAGCCGCTCTCGTTATGTGCATACTCCCATTTTGAATCATTTTATACTCATTATTATAATTTAAGTTCACATTAAAGCAGCATCAGACACCGATTCGAAATTACGTTAGTTGACTATGTGGACGATCATTTGAGTAATCATGTTGTTTATTTCCAAAAATCCTTGCTTATGAACGTTTGGGCAAGTTTTCGTATTTGGAGTTTCTTCGGAGGTGCTGTTTATGAATTGGAAAAACGAAATATCCTATGTGGAGACGAGACCTGGACACGGCCTGAATCTGGATGCGGCAAAGCTGGACTGAATCAAAAATGACCTCATCATCACATGCGAGCACAGGACTAATGTATGAGAGCTGGTGAAGATACAAACCCAATCGTGGACTGACTGGAGCCGAAGAAAGCAAAGATGGCAGAGGATTGAGGTGTGACACTTAACTCAGGAATGAGAAACTTGGAATAAATGTAATAGAACCAGACTGACTTGAAGCCCAGAGTGACAACAGTCCGAAATGGAGCAAAGGCTGGGACGCTCAGACATCGAAATCCATTCATAAACATTTGCCAACTGGTAGCCAAATACGAAGACATTGTTGCGGACGCATTTTATTATTATTTTTATTCATCATTATTTTGTAATACATTCAAGCAAAGCTAGGGCATTAGGTGTCATTTGTGATTTCCTTATGCTTATCCGAGAGTCTACGAGTAAAGAATCTTCTATTTCGTTTTTATCCACATTCAATAAACTTTCATGATGATATCGTTTTTTATACCATCTTTCGGGGCTGAAGAATATTGATGCCATTTTAAATCTGAGGTAGACTTTTGGAAAAGTATTTTGAAGTTTGTCTAATGTCAATATTAACATGTTACCTTGGTTTTCAGGACTTGAAGGATTACATGCGTCAGGCAGGAGAAGTCACCTACGCTGACGCACACAAGCAGCATAGGAATGAGGGGTAAGTTACATATAATAAAACAAAAGAGAAGAAAAATCAACAATTTTGAGAAAAAAATATTTCAAGGGAAAGATAGAAGTGGAAAGGGGCATCAGATCTGTTTTATGTTATTCAGAATTTTTATGTCTTGTCTATCTCTGAGACTACTGAATGCGATTTAAGATAATATCTTAATGATGATGATACTATACATTTTACCATCTTTCGGGGCTGAAAACCTTGATGCCAAATCTAATCTGAGGACACCATACTCGCTCATAACAAGCTGATCGACACCACAACACGCTAACAGAGTAAACATTGTTTCAGCGTGGTCGAGTTCGCTACGCACTCGGACATGCGTGCGGCGATCGAAAAGTTGGACGGCACGGAGTTGAACGGGCGCCGCATCCGGCTCGTGGAGGACCGCCGCTCGTCGCGCCGCCGCACGCGCAGCTCCTCGAGCCGCTCCCGCAGCCGCTCGCGCACTCGCCGCAGCCGCTCGCGCTCGGGGTGAGTGCCGAGATAGTTCAGCCATTCGTCACGAGATGGCGCCACGGATTACAAGTGTGAAATGTCATTACAAGTCACACCCGTATGGCAAATTTCATCGAAGTCTTTAGACGTTTTCGAAATCCCTAAAAATTTTATAAACTACCTAATTATTCGAGAATTATTAGTAAAGTATTGCTAGAAAAAATCGTAATCGTGTCTATTGATTTTCTCATCCAATATTACTTTATTACAAACAAAGTTCACTTTTGGAACACCAATATGTCAAATTGAGTCAGTTCAATTCTGAAAGTGCGTCTCTTACACGCTCGTTTTATGATGATACTATACATTTTACCATCTTTCGGGGCAGAATGCCCTTGTTGATAACCTAAAAACTGATGTCTCCTAACACTACATAAGGTAAGGGCTGCTAGAAATACCTGTTCTGAACAAAGTACTTTGCAGGGCCGCACGCAGTCGTACCCGTTCCAAGTCTCGTCCGAAGAGCAAGAGCCCTGCTGCCAAGTCCCGATCCAGATCTCGTTCTAAGTGAGTACTAGATCTTAAGCTAAATTATCAAGTCTCTATGTAGTCACTAGTTACTAGTGGTTGCTGTAATACCTGAAATTTAAGCCGCTTCTCTTCCTCTCTTTTGAATCAAAAATCATATTTTAATTATGCAATTGAATACTTCCCATGTTATTTATTTGCGAACACCTAGCGCCTGCATGGATGTTTATCATTCCAGTAAAAATAAATGACCTAAATAAAACGCTGCATGATATTGAATTAACCTAGTATTCATTTGGCTAGGTGTGTTGTTACTTGCGCTGAGCAAAATTTAAAAACGTAAGTACTTAGCGTGCACTTTTCTTAGGTATTCTTGAGCCTTAGTTTCCTGTGAGTATTAAGTTGTAAATGTAATGCAAATTTTAGTATTCTACGTAATTGCATTACATGGGTTAACAATGGCTAATAATTATAGTAATGCGTCAAAAATCCGTGCATTGATGTGGTTAATCTAATCAACAAAGTAGAAGTGTTCACTGGAGTGTTACCAGAATCTGGCGTTGTTTTGTTTCACTCCTAAGTAATTTAGGTCCTCGTTGCTTTGTAAATTAGTCCGTCAAGTGTCGGAGTAAAATTTTGACGCAAATCTTTTCAACGCCAAGTCAACAATAAAAGCATGGCCTTTTTCCATAGACAGTGGAGCCGCTGTCGCTGATATTTTCTCGCGTACGCCAAAAGCGTTGTACTGCTTGCTATTTTTTATCGATATCGATTATTGGCGTCGAAAAGGTCGAAGCTTAACAGTAGTAGTAGCTCTAATCTAAACCTCCAACTGTGCGCGCCGCGCCTAGGGACCGCAGCCGCTCGAAGTCCCGCTCTCGGTCGCCGGTGCGCCGCGCCGACCGCCGCTCTGGTTCTGGCTCGCGCCGCTCCGAGCGCAAGTCAGAGGACCGCAACGGGCACCGCTCCAAGACCAGATCGCCCGACAAGTCCAAGTGAGTCCGCGTGTGCTTTCAATCACGATGACGGCAGTGCGCAGGTCAGGTTGTTGTTCAGAATACCTGGCGTAGTATTCCATAAGTCCTTCCACTAAGTTCCTTTAAGTTGAGTCAATCTTTTTTGGGAATATCGTCAAATAAGTGTAATTTTCGAGCAACAATTTGTGCCAAAAAGCATTGTCGTCAGCAATCATATGAACCATTGGCATATTTTGTGAGAAATTTTAAATTGCGATACAACAATATTGACAGCACAATTTGATCATTATTTTAACTCGTTCCGTGTTTTCCCGCTCTTCGAAGAAAAACGGAGGCGAAGGCGGCGAGGTGAGCTCTTGATACTTGCTCGGTGTTATACCTACTGCTTTGTTTATTGTATACCAGTATTATTTGGCTGCTTTTATTAAGTTAATGCATTATGTTTAGAGTTATTTAAAATGGTATTTAATATTTATTTTAGTGTGTTGTAAGTAGTTACAGTTTCCTGTTTTTAGTTAACTTAAGTTTATTTATTTTGTGTTTTGTGGTAGTTTTGGTATGTTGAATCTGGGAGTGAGAATTTAGAATGATTACGGTCTGTTTCAATAAGGAAGGGTTGTGTGACAGATCCCTAGAATGTAACTGTTAGTGTTCACGAAAGTTTTGACAGCAAAATAAATACTAAATTAAATTACTTAGAAATAAATCAATAATTGGTACTGTATATAAATAACGTTCTAAAAAGAATCACGGCGATGTTTTTTGCGTTTACATAATTTTTACGTACAAATTTTCAATATATGTCATTAATAACGAGACGTTGGTAGGTTACGTTCTATGGTCATTAAAACTAGAGAGGTGACTATGTATAATTGGGTAATCGGTTAAAATCGCGTATAATCGAAAATCCAAAGACAACCTACAAAAATATAAAGTGAGTATTTTACATTCTTTCACACTTCACTACATAAGACCAATCGATTTTATTGGTAATAAATAGATTCCTTGGAACTTCAATTACATTATGAAGTTAAATAATATTTTATACAACCTATTTTGTTGAAAAAACACAACTTGGCAAAAAGCGTAAAATAGGAATTATAATTATTACATCTTAGGAGATTGACTTATATCGAAATAGCATTTATGTAATAAATTAATATGCAGTCGTTATTTTTATGGAATCGATTGTTATTAGTACTAAGATATAATCGATAATCGTTTTATGTGAAAGGTGTCACAAAGAAGCCTCACCTCTAGATTTGTCAATGTTAATGTCACATACAACCCTTCCTTTTGAAACCGAGTGTAGCGCTCAAAATTTGATACTAGGACGTTTCTGTAATTTGGTAGTTGGAGATAACCGGGCATTAACTGTTAAAATGTGGTCTAATTGGAAGGACATCTCAAGAATGTTTATCTATTCCTCTTTCAAATTGTCTGACTTAAGAGCGTGCATCCCTACTGAGCTGGCGACGTCGCATTTTTGGTGATTTTTTGCGATTATTTCACAGAAATTGAATGAAAGCTTCAAATGTCCGTCTGTAGTGCACTTCGTTTTTAGTTTATTAATGTGTCCAATGCAATGATTAATCGTGATGGACTTTTATTTTCGTACTAAAGGGATAAAATACTATATCTCGTTTAATAAGAAAATAAAAGTCCATCACAATCAATTATTGCAATAGACACATTAATATACTAAAAACGAAGTGCACTACAGACGGATATTTGAAACTTTCATTCAATTTCCGTGAAATAAACGCAAAAAATCACCAAAAATGCGACGTTGCCAGCTCAGTAGGGATGCACCCTCTTAAGTGTTGGTTGTGTTGTATGTATCTCTGTTGCATTCACAACATAGAGAACAGGCTGAGCAATGCATATCGATGTACAAAAGCAGCCACGCGCTTTTAGCCATCGTATATATCTTATGTACCCAGTCTCTCACAGTCCCTTCTCTTCCGCAGGGAAAGATCTCGCTCCCGCAGCAAGGAAGCGTCACCGAAGCGTGAAGAGGAGCGTCGCGTGAGCAAGTCCCGCTCGCGTTCGCGCTCGCATTCTCGCTCGCCGTCGCGCGGTCGCTCGCGTTCGCGCGACCGCTCTGTCTCTCGCTCTCCGTCGCCAAGACAGAACGGTGGCGCGCCCGATGATCGCTCGCCTCGCTCCGGCGATTAGAATAACTCTAATTAGTTTAAGCCAGTCTTTAGTACTGTACTTGATTATCCGGGAGAGTGACATTTATAACCTTTACTAATGCATTGTCTACCGACTGACGGTTCCCAAAATGTTCTTACCATTAGTCTACAAAATTGTAATAGTTGCTTTATGGCCACGTAGTCGCACATGTGCATTGCCGTGAATACCGTTGGAAAAACCTTTAATGATATCAAAGTACAATTTTGCGAGCTAATAATCAATTTCACCAAAGTTCGTGATTTTCGGGCAGTCCGCTGTGGTCCTCCATACTTATGAGCACAAGAGATAATTCGGTATAGTTTTAAAGACTTCTAGTTTTAAGTCACTTATTAGGTGTAATTTAATTAATTGGTCTTCTTTGGTTTACTGTAGGATTTCACAAACGCAAGTGATGTTGCATATGTTCAAAAAAATTTAAAGGTTGAAGAGCGTCTTACCTTTTCGACGATTCTTGTTCTTCGAAATGAAATATGGTCTCAAAAATTTGTACAAATAATGTTCATGTATCTTGGTGTCACGGATACAAACTTAGGGTGACTACAAAACAGTTGGTTGCACGTAGTCTGTAGTCTTTGCTATTTGGGCTAGTGAACAATTTTAAGTATAGTTTATTTTTGACGGGGCGGAAACGACTGCAAGATGAATTTACTACTTGACTATAACGAAATTGTTTCAGATTGATTTCGGAAGTTAAATTTTCGTGCATTTTAAAAACTTTGTATTATTTTACGAAGATTTATGTACATTTTTATTCTATTTTGTATCGGGTTTTGACACAATTATAGTGTTTCAAAGTACTTGTTACCTGATTGACAGGTTAGTCTGAGATAAAAATTCGATAGGCATAAATAGTATTTTGTAAATACTGAATTTATTATTAGTAACCAAATAATTTAAAATAAATACGGATAACGATTTGTTGGTTTTATTCATATTTTTTGTTAATTTCAAACCCCTTCATAATAACATCATTTGTAACTAACAAACGATAAGTAGTACCTACATTGTTGTCTCTGTCTGGAAAATAAGAGATTGTCTGACGAGGTGGTTTGCAAGCACATAGTATCCGAAGAGTGGTAATCTGACGTTATAGGGAATGTTCGGTTTGCCCTTCGGGGATTTGAAGATACCTAATGAACCTAATTTCAATATCACAAGTGAGGATTATTGTGGGACAACGGGTAATAAATACACTGGCAATTTGTTTCCATCGGGGAATGTAATAGTGCCTTTCTCAATACGAAATAAATACTGATTTTAATAGAATTCAAAGTGAGGATTAGATATACGGAAATATAAGCATGTATATGTTTTTCTCAAAGATGCAATGAAATGTTAACCTTACGTTCCAAATAATAGGCCGGGACGTATCACGTTGCGGGCGCGGTTAGACAAGTGGTATGTAATGGATTTTCATACAAAATTGCTGGCCTTGGCCTGCAAAGCGATCGTCTTTTGTTTTGTGGTGGTCGTCGTCGTTCGCGGGGCGCGCTGCTGGAGGACAAGCACGTGGAGGATATGCGCCTGCTGCTGCTCGTGCGCTGGCTAATGCACGCGCTAGCGGCAACATTCTAAGGGTTTTTTTGGAGTTTTTTTATTTATTTCATTGCATGTTTGAGAAAAGCACTATACAAGCCTCGGCGTGAAAGAACTTGCAGGCTTCGTACTCCTATCCGGCCTCTATATACATTACTCAGCCTGCAAGCCTTTCTTTCCCGGCCTCTGCAGTAATGTACTATTTATTTAATCTATTAACCCGTTGTACGCGGTAGGAGAGCTGGATCGCGGCGACAAATGCTATGTCAGCAGACAAAAAAACAGTTATTAAGTTCTTCTAATTTCCTCTTGTCTTCAAATTAAAAGAAAAATAATAATTAAATAATACATTTTCAAACAGATAGGATTTTATTTGCAATCTTTTCAAACCATAGACAAAATAAGAAAAAGATTGTACATTCCTCGACGGAAGCAGAAAAACTGGCAACCCATAACTTTCCAGGCCTCTGTTGGGTAATAATGCACTAGACAGACCTGACGGACATAATTGGTTGGTAGTTTATTTCAGTGCTAATTTCCATACGCGCTTAATGCGTGCCAAGTTCCTATTCAGCGTAATGGACACAGTTATGCAGCCATATAGCTGTCCCTTACGCAGAATAGGTATAGCTTGACACGTATTAAGCGATTTTGGTAACCCCACAGTACTTGGCGTCCAAAAGAGCCTAGTCTGCGCGAGCGCCGATATGCTGTCTCTTTTTCTCACAATGTCTAAACACACCCCCCGCGTAAACAATCTTTAATAGTAGCACTAGAATTTTACAGATAAGATTTCAAAAATCAGTAGTAACACCCAGGGACCGGAACCGGTATTTTTATAAAAACCCCCTATATTGCCTAACATATTGAATAATTTTGTGCTCTTTATGTAGGTTTCAATCATGTATTTAAGTAACAAGTTCGTATTATTAAACTTTCCCATTAAAAATTAAATTATAAACCAAATAACGAAATAATACCGGTATTTTTGTATGAAGAAATACCGGTATCTGGTCCCACCCAATTTAATCAAGAGATGGAAATAAGGGTTCTTTGTTCTTTCCAAATTTTGTACTCTTGTATAATCTTATAGTCTGGGGCAACTGCCATCCCCTTGAGTGCTGCATTCATTTGTCAACTCAGGTTTCTGTATTATTCCAAGGCGACCATGAAGTATGAAGGCCGTGTGAAGCCCATAAAAGGACATTTAAATAAAATACTGTTTTAATCTTTTGTAAACAATTGTTTATTAACATTTTATTTCTCATTGTATCACTGCACATATACACATTCATCGCAAACACTCGCTGGCAAATTTATCACCGTAGTAGCAATATAATGACTTTTATTCGGATAGGATCTATCTATGGAATTATTTGTTACAGCTCCCTTCTGAGGACTGCTTTCATTTTTCTTTCGGAATAGCGCCATGTGAATATACTCAAAGGTAACAGGAAAGAAGACAATTGTATCGTGTCCCGCCAGACACTAAGAGCGCGTCGCCAAGTTCACATGCAAAATAAACAGCCTAAGAAAATAGCGAAATTAAAACAAGATTTCAAAAAGATAAAGCTACTTAAATAAGAAATGGAATGATTTAACATTTTTTATCTTTCAGTATACTCACACACTCATATCTTATAAATAAATTCCAGATTGTGATAAAATAAACTGTGTCCGAAATACAAATCAAGAAGTAAATTTATCTTCAGTCAATTGTAAATGAGTTCAAAAATAATAATTACAAATTGTTAAATAAAATTTAAGCAAATTCACAAATAATCATAAATTGTAATAAATTAATTAAAAATACTGTCATTTTATTGGTCTGAACATTCTTAAAATATTATCAAAAAGAAAAATGAAAGTGGCGTGTCACCGTGATCAATTTTTAAGTACAAAAATTATGATTCTATTTTAGTACAATCGTTCGGGTAATATGTTCTATTTTCACATAATTTAAACTTACATTTTGTCATCTTACAAAATTAAATACAAGAACATTATTATTGATCATCAGTCTATTCATAGTTTGATATAAATTTTACAATTTTGTCGATTTAACCTTTTAAATCTACATTCGAGTCGACAAGGCAACATAAGAGGCCACACCTCTTACCAAATAATATCTACATCTGCTCGAGAAATGGTACTTAATTAACACAATTAGATTTCATCATAAAATATGTGATTCGATGGTCAGCGTCGGCGGGCTCGCGCGCGGGCGCAGGCCCGCCGGCCGAGCAATACTACGCCCTATGCTGCCTCGCCGCCGCATATTGTCACAGTACTCTTACAAAAGTAATGGAGAATATACTTAAATCACTAAAACTTAATAGTTTTTATACACAATGACTTAGGTTTCGACATTTTGTTTCTTATAAGTACTCGAGTTAAACCTATGGACTAACTACGTGCGTGATGTTTGTCTGTTCGCGGCCGCGCGGGGGCCGCCGGCCCGCCCGCGGCCGGCTAAAGAAAAATTAACGGGAAAATATCTGTGTCGATTTTCAAGAAAACCTGAACAAGATCTTTCTATCAGAAACAACTATCAATCATCATAATTATAGGAACAAATGACAATTAGTCAATCACAAAATAATATATGTATAAAACTGATCAACGCGTGATTCGCGCATTTATAAATTAGTCTAAAATCTTACTTTACGCACGTTTTGGCTTGTATACTGGTGCGAGTCGAGAGAGGGACAGTTTGGTGAGCTCGTAGAAGCGATACGGAGTCGTGGCCGCGGCGAGTCGTTCGTTCAGGAATAATACAGCATGATTTAGGAATCAGTATCGTTTCTGGAGCGGCGCGTCGCGCAGTGGACCGCGACTGCGCGAGCGCGGGCACCGGCTACCTACAGAGATCGCAGACGTGGACCAGAGTCCACCGGCCTCTCGGCGCGCGCGGTCCTCGCCCGACCGGCCAGCCGGCGGCGCTGACGACGCCTTCGCCGAGCTCGCAACCGCGTCGGGCCGACGGCGGCCGAGGCTGGCCAACGCCACGTGGCCTCGGTCGCCTTCGGCCGCGAGTGTCGGGCGACGCGCGCCGATCAGAGGCGGAAAAACGCGACCCGTTCCGCCGTTACCATTAACATTTACAGAGGCTCACGGATCGCACGAATAAATACATCAGGACTTAATCTAGCCGTTTATACAGATGTCACTTTACACTTTACGCTATATTTACACGCGGCGCACAGCCTGGTTCGCACTAGCGTCCGGAATAAATAAGATAATGTCAGCACTACACTTGCGTGGCGAACGTCGGCGGCAGGCAGTGGTCGTCTAACACGTACACCCCCCCGCCCTCCAGGGCCCGTTTCACTAGCGACGTATCGCTGCAACAAAACACACAAGGTCAGAAAACTCGCTAAACGTTGTTCTAAAGCGCTAAGGTCACGTATTCAACTGAAACAATAAAGCAACGCTAAGGAATAACGCGCTAAAATCGTGGCCGAAACGCATTTCTTTGCTGGACAGACGGACGTCTGTTACTCTTTTCTGGATTGGGATGAAATTTGGCAGCGCAGGCGAATCTGCACACGGGCGGCATAATCGGCTAAAGCGTGAGGCAAACAGAGCTAAATTAAACATGTAAGAGAGTAAGTGGGCAGTCGTAGTTACCTGTTAGCGCAGTAAGCGGAGTCCTGCGAGAGCCTCGAGAGGCGCGGGTCGAGCGCGGCGAGCAGGCGCGCGGCGCTCTCCGTGTTGAGCGTCTTGCGCTTGCACTCCTCGGCCGCGTTGTGCGCGTTCTGGCACTCGGGCGCCGGCGCGTCGCACTTGCCCCACGTGTTGCGGATGACGCGCTGGCCGCCGCCCGCGTTGGCCGCGTTCTGCGCGCGCGCCTCCGCGTCGGCCTGCAGCTGCGCGCGCTTGCGGCGCCGGCGCACGCAGGCCACGCCCACCGCCGCCGCCAGCGCCGCCGCCGGCACCGCGGCCGACAGCGCCGCGATCAGCGCCACGTGCCGGCCCGCCAGCGCGTCGCGCTCGCCCGCCTCGCCGCCCACGATGCGCATGTTGACGCCGGCCGGCCGCGCCGCCAGCTCCGCCGCCGACATCGTGCACGCGCGCCCGCTCCAGCCCGGCGCGCACGCGCAGTGGAACCCGTCCACGCGGTCGCGGCACGAGCCGCCGTTCCGGCAGGGGTTCGACGCGCACTCGTCCACGTCCACGCTGCAGTCCTTGCCGGCGAAGCCGGGCCGGCAGCGGCACTCGTAGTCGTTGTCCAGCACGAGGCACTCCCCGCCGTTCGCGCAGGGCTTGGCGAGGCACAGGTCGACGCGGGTCTCGCAGCGCACGCCCACGAAGCCGGGCGCGCACTGGCAGCGCTGGCCGTCCACGAGGTCGACGCAGGTGCCGCCGTGCTCGCAGCTGACGCCGGCGCAGTCGTCGATGTCGATCTCGCAGCGGTTGCCGCGGAAGCCGGGCCGGCAGGCGCAGCGGAAGCCGTCGCCGGCGCGCGCGCACGTGGCGCCGTTCCGGCACGGCGCGGCGGCGCACGGCTCGGCCTCCAGCGCGCAGTCGGCGCCCGCATAGCCGGCGGCGCAGGCGCACGCGTAGCCGTCCCCGCGCGGGCTGCAGACGCCGCCGTTGCGGCACGGCCGGTCCGCGCACGTCAGCCGGCGCGTCTCGCAGCGCGCGCCGCCGTACCCGGCGGGGCAGGCGCACCCGAGCTCGCCCGCCTCGTCCCGCACGCAGGCGCCGCCATGCAGGCAGGGCCGCACGGCGCACGAGTGCAGCGACTTCTCGCAGTCGGGCCCGGTGTACTCGGGCGGGCACACGCAGGTGTAGGAGCCCTGGCCGGTGTTGTGGCAGGTGCCGCCGTTGCGGCAGGGCCGGTGGTTCGTGCAGTAGTTGAGGTCCTGGTTGCAGAACAGGCCGCCCCAGCCCTCCTCGCAGATGCAGTCCCAGGGCCGCGCGCAGGTGCCGTGCACGCAGCCCGGGTGCCGCTCGCACTGGTCGCACAGCGCGCCCACCCAGCCCGAGTGGCAACTGCGAGGCAACAAAGACCTTCATTAACGAGAACGGGACGTGATAACAAGCGACTAAAAAGTTTGCTTTTCATCTGGCGCGGAACAATGAGGAGGATGAATGATTTAGAGGCTCGGAGGCTGTAGCGCTTAGCACAAAGGTGCGAAGTGGATACTCACATGCACTCGTCGGGCTTGAGGCAGTGGCCGTGGTCCGCGTCGCAGCCCGGCAGGCAGCGCGCTGCAACAAAACGACGTTCGTTAGCGCCTCACAAAGACAAAGCCCACAAAGGGATGCTGCCTAATGGATTTGTTTAAACACATCCGCGCAATAACGGATGCGACGCGGCCGCGGAGGGAAGCGGCCGATTACTGTTTTTAACAAAATATCAGTTTGATTGCGGCGAGTCGCGTGGCGCAGGAATCCTAAGGACGCGCTCGGCGCAACAAAGAGAGAGGTTCGTTAGCGTCCCGCCGGGGGCGAGGTCGCGCGCGGACGATTTATCTCCTCGCGCGACCCACTACTACACCATCCATAAACTTTACGACCTTTTCAATTAATAGTTTTTACTACATCGTACCCACGTCGCCGTACACGCGATATGAGTTTTCTAGTTATAAGTAAATGGAATCTATTGCGATTCAACGGTAGAGATATTTCATAAAGGTTTATAAAGATGAATATTTAGCTCCGGCGTGATGTATTGCTAGCGTAATATGTGCGCATCGTTAACTGTGTGATTTACGTGCCGTGCAGCGAACGAACCTTACCCTGTGTTAGCGCTACCACGGGCAGGAGCGACGCGGCGCGCGCACGGCGGCGACGTACATTACCTTGCAAAAACGCGCACTCGCCACGAATACAAAAGGCTGAGCGTCAGTGTATGTGGCGGCGGAAAAAAATGTGTTTTGAAATAAGAAGTACGGCGCGGAGTCGTACCGGTCGGGTGCGCATGGGCAAGTTATCGGAGCGAATACAAAGGGGGCAGATAGCGCGGGGAGACTTACTAACCGTCGCTCGACCGTTACTATTCCCCTCACTAGAAAAATACTAGACGCCATTTTGCTCATAACCACATCGAATGCAAATGCGAGGCTTATTCACTTTCTAAATTGGACGAGGAAGCGCTTTCAGCGGAGCCGGTATCAAAACTGGAGGATTTAAGAGCTCAGACGAGTCGGGCGCTAAATAAAGGAGATTAGCCTTCCCGACGCTTCCCTAGACCGTAAATAGGTTCAGTCCGCTAAGCCCGCGCCGCTCCACCCGCGGGATTGGGGGCCGGCGACGGCGAGTCGGCGCTCACTCCATTACCATTGTTATTATCCGCAGTAAAGGAAATTAAATTGAAAACAATTCGCTTTCAGACCATTTCACACTTTCGCGAATAGAATCAAAGTGGCCGTTACGAAATACTTCTCATGACCTTTCGTTTAAATTAAAATTCATAAAAGTTTACGAGTCGGATGTAGTGGTGCGGCGGCGCAGCAACAAAGGGAGATCAAAGCGGCTCGAGAGCGACCTCGCTCACCAGGGCCACTCCAGAGCACTCCCACTCTTATCTTGACCCCTTGAGGTAAAACGGGAGTCGTAAAAATTACACTCCTAAACTAATATTAGGGCACAAGTGGGCGGCGCCGGGCGCGGCGTCGTGCAGGGCTATTAATTATTATCAATGGGCATGAGCAGTATCGATTCGTAATGAAAGGCTTTCGTGCAGCGCAGTGCGGCCGACCAAGGTCCCAGGGCCGGCCTTCGCGGGGCCAGGTAGACGCGACAAAAAGCGACCTTCCGACTCCTCTCCCACGTGACAGACAATATTTACCAGCGCCGCATCTGCTTCTATCCGCAAGGAAATTAGGAGCGCGTGGGATTCGCGATCCAACACAGAAGGTAATATTCGTGAGAACCTTCTCTCGTTAACAATTAGGCGAAATTAAGCGGCCGTAAAGGGTTCTCCCGCGAGTGCCCTACCATTAAGCGGGGAGCTGCGGGATAATGCGCTCGGGACATGCAAATAAGTTTTCGGGATCGTTAAGCTTTCCCAGAAGGCAGATACCGTTCGGCAGATGTGAGCAAGTTTCGTGACACGGTCAAGAACAGAGCTTATTTCGTTCGTTCAGTTCTCGTTTAAAAGTGTTTTTGACCCGGTTCGGTGTACGCGCTAGTGTGTGTGCGCGCATACAGCGTTGTTTTCATTTCATTATGGCCGCTTCTCTCGCTTTTACATTTTCGTAATCGCCGATACAAACCGAACTGATAGGGTTGGCGAGACTTTTATTGCTGTATATTTGAACGTACGATCGTTTTACGTTCGCGAACAGCCGTCGCTTTCACACGTTGAACTTTACAAGACTGAGATTGCGGTGAATAAAGTGTTTCGATTAGTTTGCTCGCTTTTACCGGAAAAATGTGTTTGGGCGATCGGGAAGGCAGCAGCCCTGGTGGTGGCGTGCGAGCGAGAGCGGCGGTCTCGGTCGCGTTTTTTGCGGCGCCGGAGTGTGGGAACGCGGCGGCAGGTGGGGCTGCTGAGATTGCGCCGCGACATCCGCCCGCCACAATGCATCTCGACGCACCGCTTTGTTTCAACGAGACACCGTGTTTAACATACGTCAGGAGCTCGCGTTTGAAACGTTTAGATTCGCGATCAATAATTCAGCTTATTATTGATAAAGTTTGACATTGACGGATGGCGTTTTGTTTTGTTTAGGAACGAGCGTTGATTGACAAACAGAGCGCACCAGAGGCGGTCGCACGCTCGCGTCGTGTGAATGACGAGCCCGTCCCGTCGCCTCAGCGTTCAGGGAAACAAAGTAGTCGCGCCCGTTCCGAGTTCGCCTAACACAATTCGGAACTAATTTAAAAATTCCAAACTAGACTACAAAAATTTTTATTGCCCCAAATAATTACTAATAAAAATTTATGAACCGAATACATACGAAAACATTAACTAACTCAGGCATGTAAAAAATATAAAAGTTGTTAATTTATTAGAAGTCATTTGCTTGGAGGTCGAGCATTGGCCACAGGAAGTGGATGTAACCTTATAAATTATATTCATAGGCTAATATTATTAGCTCTGGAATAATTAAAGGCAACGATTTACGGCGGAGATGCCACCAGATAATTAGAGTCATTACCATTCGCACATGGCATCTGTCATAAACAGGAAAAAACCGAGCCGTACAGAATGTAAGTAGGTACGTGTAGGTACGTTAGTTTAGCAGTAAAGTTTTTATGAAAATTTAACCATATTCTTTAAGTGTGTGAAACCGGCTTAACGACACTAAAGCTGCTCGAACGACGTCATATTTTTTAAGCACTATAGTTGTCAATAAAGCGGGCAATTCGGCTGCCGCAATTAATGCATTATCTGTATTGCCATAAAGGCTATCAACTCCAATTAGTCAGAGGATGTTCTAAAACCGTCACGTAACCGCTCTAATGAGGAAGAGCGAATTGGACGTAACATATTTGAAATTTAAACAAATTTGGAACATTGCGTTCTAGAATTTGTATTTGGAAGCGCGGGACCGTTCGATCCGGGGCCCCTAACGCCTGCTTCGTGCTAATTCCTATTCAAATTGACAGTTTTGTATACAAATTGTTGGCGGGAAATAGTTATTGTACGCCATTTATCCTCTGCGAAGCCTACGTAACGTCCTTAGACCGTTCCAAGTACTTTGCCCTAATTGCACGTCTTTAAAACTTTTATTGTAAAAGTCAAGACAATTCTTCTTTAGGCAATTTACAATTGATCGTAAACAAACAAAACACGGCTTTCGCACGGATTAATCCCGTTTTTCAGTTTCAAATTGAAGTATAAATCTCGAAAGTTAAAAATGGTTTATAACAACGGACGGTCGTAAAGCTTATAACCACTAAACTCAATTAATATAATGACCAGTTATGCGATTAATACCATAGTTAACGTTTAAAAACTAAATAGCACACTTAATTAGCAAAATTTAAGCAAATAACTGTACTAAACCATCTATAAACTTCACGAAGACATGTTACAAAAAATCACGATACTAAACTAATTGAATTTAAAAGAGAACAAGCACTTTACTATTCTTAATTGACGTTTCTGAGTACCACTCAAATGCCGCCGCTGTCGCTTGCTGGTTGCGGAGTGGCGAGGTAAAGTTGGCTATCATTTATGAATATAGAGCTCCGAAAAATAACGCCTGTTTTAGTTGTAGATATCCCCATCTAACCCTACCAGGTATTTGACAGCACTGCCTACAGATGAGTTGAATAAACGCAGTTTTGACAGAAGTCATTCAAAAAATTTAAGTAACGCCTGATGCAATCAAAATTATAAATAACTACAATAGGTGCCGAAATAACTTGAGGCGGGACCAAAAATTTTGTAAACCTGCCACCTATAGAGCTACTGACAACATCGCTTGCCTTGCACGTGTGCTAGTAAGTAGCAAGCAGTGGCGTGGCGTCCATAGAACTCGATTCCCACTGGCTTGCCTATTTTAAGGCAGTTGGGCAATTTATTGTGCAGAATTAGAGGAAAAGGCTAGTTAAGTTCCCTTCGGCTTGCCTTCTGATATATTTGACGCCACGCCACTGGTAGCAAGGTAAATGTTTTTGTTAACTTACGTTTAGAGCAATAATCGCCAGTCCAGCCAGCCCGACAGACTATCTCGCCTGCAGGCGAGCAGCTGTAATGGCCGAAGGCGTCGTCCCGCGGCCTGCACAGCACTTCGCAGCCCGATCCGTAGTAGAAGGCCGCACAGTTCACTCTGTAGGACAGCCGCAAGTGCGCCCCGGAGCCCCAATGCTGGTCTTCTTCCACCCAGGGTCCTCCGACATCGGCTATGCTCTGTTTCGTCATGCGGGCTATTAGCGTATCTGGAAGAAGAAAGGGGGATATTGGTAAAGGGTAATAAGGAAACGTGTGCAGCTGTGTTCCGGCGTTGAGAGTACAACCGGTGGAATTACGGACATGTGAGGTATTCCATCTTAGCCCTCTAGGTTGGAAACGCATCTGCACCTTCTTCATTTGGTATCATTAATGTTAAAAAAAAAAGTTTAACGAATTGCATCAATTTTATAGAAGGAGTTGAGTTTGGCGAAATGGGTGATTGTCACTTGTTTGTCTTATTCTCAGCAGGTTTGTGATAAACTGAATGACTGGCGACTGTCAAGAATAAACAAAAAGTTTTTAGTATCTATGAAAGGATAATTAAATAATTGAAGAGGTTAATTTTAAATATAAAATCATGCACATACACAAAACATTTGGTTTACAGAATGAGACACGATCATGAAAAGTACATAAATTAAGAATTCAGAGATCGCGCATCGCGATGCGGAGACCAAAGGCATTTTATCACCAAAATAACGTGCTGACAAAAGAGATTTTACGAACAATAATGACGGCATTAATTGAATTAACCGAGTTCCTGCCGGTTTATCAGCGTGGGAAAGGGTAGCAGAAGTAAATTGACCTGTCGCCTTCACGCCCGCATTCTACCGAGACCACATCGACGTGATTCTAGCTCGCTCCGACGCCGCGTGATTGATTGTGACTTTTAAATAACTACATTCTTCATAACAAACCAGTTACAGCTTAGTGCAATGGCATGAACAAAAACTGAAACGGATAGGCCCGCATTACGCAACTGCAAAAACACATTGCTAAAACTACCCGCACTGATTTAAAAAACTGCCAGCCCATTCATCAGGCGATGCAGCCTCGACCAGTTCCTACCTTTATTTATTTCTCTGTGCCCGCTTTTTAGTCTTGTTGCCGCGCTCGATGGTACATTCCTAAGCCTGTAATCCCGACAGCAGATAAAATTAAACCAGACGCGAAACAAAATTAAAAGGTACATAAAAACGATCGATCCGACTAATTTCGTGGCGTATGGTATTCAAGGCCCGATTGTTTTTTGTTTCGGTGTGTCAGCGATAAAGGGCTGAGATGGACCGGGCTATCTCCGATCGCCGCGGCCGCGGGCGCGTCCTTTGTTTACAAATAACGAATAACGCAACGATGATCCGTAATATTGCGTCGATAATCGCAACTGGATGCCGGAATAGCGCATAGTGCACACGATTTACCGGTCCGGTATGGGCTTACACCGATCGTATCTGTCCAATAAATCTAAAAGATAAAACGCGTAGCATACGCGGCTGCACCAGCATGCCTAGCTAACGAAAATATAATCAGTCGACAATAAATATCAATTTATTCCGAGCCGATCGATTCGAGCGGACGGTGAAAAATGTCAGTTATTTATTGGTTAGTATAAAACAAGGATCGTGTTAGTCGCTAGTTTAGTAAACTTGTTGACAAAGGGAATCATAGAAGCAGTAAACATGCGCTATGTGTAATATGATAGATGTTTCTGAGAAGCGTTATTAAAGCGAAGTGCAGAGTTCGGAGGGAATTAGAAAAATGATGTGTGGGAACTGCGCGAGAGCCGCTTGCAATTTAGCTCGAATGTGAGCAGAGAATTATGGCAACCGCGCAGTGGGCGACTCGCGCGCAGGGCTGGCGGCTGGGATGCAACCCGCGCATTTAATATCAGGCCTTCATATTACAGTCCTGTTTACACGATTTTGTTAAGCAATGAAGAATCTTTAAGCAACTAATAACTTAAGTATAACTTAAGATTTGATTAATTTGAAGAAATTATTGTAAGTTGTGGTATTGTATATACCAAAGTCTGAGTTTAGTCGTAGACTAGAGTGCGAACCCTGAATATCCGAATGGCTAAGCAATTTGTTGGAAAATTGCGAATGCGTTAAGACGTTTCTGTTCTGCATAGAGCCGATTACTCGACGTCAAAACGTTACCAACGGTCCGTTCCGTACGAAACAACCGCACAAATTACATCTATTATCCCAATTCGGAGCCGTAACGATATTAAATGAAGGTGTACGGCTATCGCATCTATTAATGTAATTCCGATTCACAAATAAATAACATATTTAAGGACGCGGCGACTGCGGTACGTGGCTCGGCGCTCGGCAGATACCATGTAATTACGCCGCAGAGGTCAATACAAATAAACGAGAGCGAAGCCGACCGGCAAACGGCGATAAACAAAAACAAAAGAAAGCGAAATAACCGATAATTCGAGCGGGCGCTATCGTATCGGTGGCGGGATGCTGCGCGATTTGGGAAGCGGGATCACGCGACGCTTCCGCCGGCGATCGATCAGCGGCCGGATGCGGCCAGTCTCTTCATTATGCAGCCCGTAGATTGACAACGTCTATCGATCGCCTAAACTGGATCGCTAGACGATGCTCTAATTATTGAGCGCTGGCGATGGCGACCGAACGAAATCGAAATCGTGGTGTCGCGGCCGCTCGAATCCGACCGACACCTGCCGGCACCTGCCGACGCCGCCCCACTCCTAGCCCGGCTCGTTGTGGGAAAAGGCATCTCATGAATGGATTATGTACACACACGACGCACTGCTTTTGTTTATAAAACTGTCCACTCGGCGAGCATTCGGCGTCGAGAGGCGCGCTCGCGTCGCGCCTTGCGCTAGATAAATAACCCCCACTCGACACGACGCCCGCTTAAACTATTAAGCAGTCAAACTCAAGTTAAATGATATTTCTCATTGTTTAAGAGATTTCGCGCACCGCGACACAGGGGTTCGCGTTTTAAATTCCCCATTGTTTTGTGAGAAAATGGGCATTTTCGTTCCGCGCGGGGAATCCGATGAATGCGGAGGATTGCGCAATGTAGACGTTACATTTCCAGCCGGCAGAGGAGCGCTTAACCTTTGAGAAAGCCAATTAAACGCGAGCAATCATAAAGATGAGAGAGAGCTCTGGGAAGCGGCCGGAGCAGCCGGGCTAGCGCGTAATGAATTGACTAATAATGCACGCCGGATAACGAGATAAGCGAGTCCCGTCACAACATAACTGTATCGATAATCGCATCTCGGTCGTGTAATGTCAGCGGCGGTAGCCGGCAGCGCCGCGGGCGCGACGCACTGGCCCAGACGAGTAATTGCCACTACGAATCTCTTATCGATACTTTTCACACGCTCTTTTTTCCGGTCCCACCTATATGGAGGTGTAAATCGAAGCAGTGCAATAATCGTAAACGCAGCGGCGCATAAACAAAACCAAGACTTAGACAGTGGAGTGTGCCCACCTATTATCCGAGGGCATGTGCTCGGCATCTGTCGTCGGCGCTTCCTGAGGGCCTGTTGAATCATAAATCGAACCTTCCGGCGCGTCTTCCGTGATTTTTTACCCGCCTCAAGCCCTACGACGAAAGATGAAGTGTAAACTAAAAAATGATTTCCCTGGGAGGAGTATCCTCGCGGAGTAAACAGCGCGGCCCGTTAGCGGCCAGGTGCGCTCGCCCCGGGCATACAAAAGATTTCGGTGAAGGAACGAGCGACATCAGATTTGGCAGAGAAACGAGGAGCCATTGTAGTTGTTTGTTTAGCGCAGGAATCCCTTTATGCGTCGCCGTGAGCCAGCACAATCGTCTCCGCACAATTGGGTGTTTATCTATGATATATTGGATTCTTTTAAGTCGTCCTCGCTATTCTTAGGCACGAAGATTATGTTTCGCTTGCATAAAAATTACAGGACAGTTCAGGGGCGATGAGCGATCGTTTGCGCAACGCAACGGTCGAGGCGAGTGCGACTGCAGCTGTTCGCCTGCATTAGATAAAAAACCGAATGTGATTTAATTAAGCATTAGCCGGTGAGTCGATAGTAAGTGAGCACAAACGGCGTGCGTGTAACCTGTTATTACGGTTGATTAGATTTCTGTTGGTAACATTTCTCGGTAGTGGCGAGCGCCGCCCATCGCTCCCGAGCCGCATTAAAATATGCCCGACCTCCGCTATCCACTTCTGAGGCTAATGATTTTCGGTAAACCGGCTCGTAGATACACCTCCTCATATCTCCAAATCTCCTCTAAGTAAATCACCCGAGTTTTTTGTTATTCGGTCAGGAGTAGTAATTATGTCGGTCAGAGTGCAGCGGGATGAAAATCTAATTAAGAAGTGGGCGGCCCGGCAGTTTTCGCGTCTGCCATTAAATATGATGTTTTTGAAAATGGAATCTGGCGCGTTCGTAAAAAAGCGATGCAGACGCAAATTTAAGCGTTTATTTATGATCGTCTTCGGAATGTCTCTGGGGCCTCGCTCATAAACCGTGACGTTACCGGCCGCATTATATCGTCAGTTGTCATATTTCGGAGAGCCGGGTCTGTGTGCTCGCGTCGGTTATATGGAAGCTAAGCGAATTACCCCGATGATGTATTTACGTCGGCGGTACGATTCATTCGGGATCGTTTTTTCGGTCACGCCATGTCGCATGCACGGTAAACCGCTGTCGAATCTTTATTGGGCATTTAGACCCCGAGTAATATCCGTGCCGAACTTATCGATCTGATCGTTCCCCGAATGTAAATCAAATGATAATAATCGAAACTATTTATTTGTGCACATGGCATCTGTAATTTGTGGCGTGATTAAGAGGCGTGCGTTCATAAAATGGTCACGAAAGCAGAACGGCGGGCCCGCGCGCGTCCGCCGCCGTTCGGTTTGTTTTCCTGTGCTAAGTAACGAGGCGTACAGCTCAACGGCCACAGGAATATATTAGAACATTTCTACTAAATTTTCGTCCTACAGAAGGCTGAGTTTATTAGAATAGTGCGCATTGCGAAGCGGCTCACGCGCGCCGCCGCGTGCCCCGCACGCCAATCGCCCGCGCCATGGGAACATTTTTGTCTTCCACGATATGATAATATGAGCATTCAAATATACATGCTGTCCGTTAAATGCACGATAAACACCCAGAATTACAGTGAAACCTCAATGTGAGCGGCTCGTGACAGACGTGATCGGAATTTTACAAACAGCAATCGATTTTCATGATCATGGCCCCGCTCATCATGAACTCATTACACTCACCGTCAGATCTCGACGTCTCGTTGCTGTCGTGCCACGCTTCGACTATGAGCGAGAAAGTGCCCTGAAAAACAGAAAATTTACGATTAAACACAGCTCACACACACAGAAACGAATGAAATTTTCATGTCAATGCAATTAATCAAGATAATACATCTTCAAAAACGAGAGCTTTAAAAATGGGCGCGCCGGGCGGCCAGTACAAATATTTCCTTTAGTTTACGAGGTGGTCGCGGTCGCGGCGCGAGCTGCGCGCGCAGTGTAAAGTACCGACCTCATAGACAGGTGAACGCGGGAGCAGATGGCAGCGAAATGGTTTTTAATAAACGCTAAAAATAATACAAACGCAATGCGCTCGTGTCGACTCGGTTACAATTTAATGCGCCCAATATGGGACGCTGTCCTAATGGTGTCGTGCCGTAAAAAATAGTTAAGCGTATCAGATAGGGAGCTATTGACATTTTGTCGATGTTTACACAAGGAGGCGAAACGGCAGTCGAAAATCGATTATAGACGATAACGCGACGAGTCAACACCTTCGAGGCGCCTGCGACGCCACTTATCAATGGCTTTTATGGGCGACGACGCTCCGGTTCCGCTCTCGCAAAAATTTGATCCGCTCCGAAACAGCGCCCAAGCCTCGCTGGCGTCGGAAGAAAGTGTAACATGCAAATCGCGGACCGTACTCGCTGTTTTTTAAGTACAGCGCTTTCAGTGCTTCGGAATGCTAGCATCTCGGGTTATGAAAATTTCTCCCACCCGAGGAACCGGTTGTTTGAAGCATAACCACGGATCGAGGTTGCATCGCGCGACCCGCGCGCACGACCAACAAGAGCTCCGTTCCCGTCCGACCTTTAACAGTTCACTAATCGAACTTTAATTACGAGACGAATCCAATCCGTACTCGTTAAGAAACAATTTACATGATCAAAAATCAAGCGTTGTGGACTTTGGGGGTTTCAGTCGTTAAAGGATTACCAGACGTGGTCAATTAAGTTTTGGCGGGAGACGTTTGTAAAGGAATTAATGGCGTATGAAATCTTGGAGGGGAGCTGAATAATTAGTCGGCACGTCACGGGCAGCTGGGCGGCCGGACGCGGGGTCACCTAACTTAACTCACTTGATCGTCGGCTTAAGGAGTGATTCAGTTTCTCTGACAGATGTCGCCACCAATTAGCCTGATGAATGAAAACACTATTTGCATGCCCACCACGCGCCTGAACAATGACATATTTGCATAGGTCGGTTCCTATGCGTCTCTAATGAACAATGATTATTGTCAGTAGAAATCAATACGAGAAATCATATTTTCTCAAAGCACCTCACACGGGCGCGCCGCGAGCGCGAGCTCTTTTACTTCTCGAAACGCGTTTACTTATTCATAAGTTTTTTTAATCGCTTATCGACCGGCTCTCAATTAAGAAAATGGTGTCTGTGTTGGGTTTTGACGAAATTATAACGAGCGTTTCGTTAAATACTTGGACAATACGAGCGGACGTCTTATCGCCGCCGCTGCATACTAAGCAGGCTGCTGGGCGAGCGACTTTGAGCCTTAGCCCCGACTCCTCTTTTATCGCCTCAAACGTCACCTTAACGTCCTTAATACCTGTATGAATAAGGAGCGAAACACGACCCGTTGTCAAAATACATTATGATTTGTACAGCGCGTAACCGATCGAATATGGTAAGCCGTAGTAGAAGTCGTATTGATTTGTTAATCGAGTATGGAGAGCGCATTTCGGTCAGCTGTGGCGGCGTAAGTATATGCCGGTTCCCACGACAGTGACTCTCGACGCGGCCATAAAAAGTGGCCGACGTAAGCGTACGTGCGCAGGTAGCCTTTATAAACGCGTCGAGCTGGCAATCGTACTAAGAGTTGCATAGACTTGTTGCCTAGTCACTCGCAATTAAGGAAACGTGCCCGTGTACGCAGCTTTACTTATGATATTACAGACGATCGATACTTGCAGTTTGCCAGTTCCCATTTTGAAATAAAGCAACAAGAGTCGCCGACGCATCGATTACCGTGCCAAATTAGAATTTTATGTTCGTTTTTCAAAATATTGAATGTTATTTTATTTTTATGAGTTAAACAATAAACACCGCCGAGTTCCGTCCGTATCACGACGCATTAATCCTATGGCTGAATGCGATGCGTTAAATTGTATAACCGTCTTAAACGAAGCAATAGACTGATATGATGCGGTCTGAATGCTGGGGAATTATTTGATAATCGTTTTATGAGGGTGCCCAAAGAGGCTACTTCCATATCGGAGCCCGTTCCGAGGTTATTTTGTTATTAATTAAAATGCCCGATGCAAGGATACGTGGGAACGGACCCGTATTTTGTGGGTCTCGTTTGTACTTGTGTTTCGTGAGGCTCGTTTGTGCGTCATGTGTTTGGGATCTTTACGACTTAGGACTGTTAGGACAAAAGGAGCGGTCAGGTGTCCGAAGTTTAAGCGCAGCTTCGTGACACGTGTTCCCTTTACCATTGTTGTTTGTTGGACGAAATGACGAAATGAATGCGGGTAAAAACTGCAACAGATGTGGCTGGCATTGTTTCAGGTCGGTTACTCAACTCAGCCGCCACTCGCCAGCTAGGCGTCACTCTAGGCTGACATGAAAGTTTCGGTTGTTCAGGTAAGATTTAAATGGAACAAGGCCGCGGCCCGATCCGATTATTCGTTCCACTCTTTACCGTACAATATCGAAAGTATTCATAAAACATCAGGAAAAGCGTATTAGGCCCCGCTTTCGAGTTTCGTTTCGACACGAGAAAATATTTGGAACGCAAACACCGACAAGTGGAAGAGTCGTGATTTCATATTTCACACTTTGTTACTCCGTGCGCCGCCGAGACAGGTTTTTTGATGCACCCAGACAGTACCGTACTGGTCCCTCGCCGGTCTTATAATACTTATAATGACTCACATAAGGTCTGCAATGCCGCTTATTACTGAGACACTCGCAAATTAGATTTAGCCTTTTTGTAGCGACGCCGCTCCATACGTCAAATTAAAAGATATGCAAATTTTCAACGTCTGGCCGATAATACTCTACAGGACGCGTAACGTGTTTCATTATTAAAGCGTTTCGAGAGCGTTTAATTCGGATTATTAATGCTTTTAATTAAATTTATCTTCCTTCTATTTCGGCATGGCCGATCGGCCGGTGCGTTGACCCGGGCGCACGACTCGCAATAGGACCTTTTTGTTGCAATAAAATAGCATGAGGTATTACTTATTAGTCGCGATAAATGTCGTGTGAATGGGAGATTTCCTGTTCGAATATTCTCCCACAAAAAATATCCAGGTCGACGGTTTATTGGCGACAGTACACGTGCATTCGGCCGGAATGCTAAGCAGTTTCGTGTTAAACGCGAGTACCGTCGAAGCCTCTCTCTGCCTACCCGCCGCGCCGCGGACTCTACCGAGCGCTGGCCCCGTGTCTACATTCGAGTGCATTCCTACATAGTCGGGTTATCCTTGTCGCTAGTCGCTACAAGCACGTCGCGCCGCATACATAGACAAAAGTGAGACGTTCTCAAAGCGGCGACCTCGGGGCTATGTGAACCTACGGCGTTCCAAATCCAAATTGTTAAACGAGAGAAATCCTTTGTTTGCATTCGAAAATGGAATGCTTAATGCAAACGGATTTAAAGCACATAAAATTTGAAAAAGAAACTTCAAAATAAATCACTCGGATATAAGTTGAACGTTTGGAAGTGGTCCAATTGTAAAGATTTAATGCGTCCGTTTAATACGCGCGTTAGGTTTCAATTTAGTAATAACGTATCATATTTTATGTCTCTTGCGGTTCGGAGTACACATTCTGCACGCAATAAATTAAAAAGCTTTCAGAAATCACTTTGGACGCGTGTAATATTAATAATGATAAACTGCAATAAATGAGTAGCTGTAATATCGGCAATGACCGCAGCGAAACCGTTGTAACCGAAAGTATTACTTATTTAAGCAACAATTTAGCCTGTTAAACATTTTCACACGCCAATCATAAAAATTAACCAATAAAGCGAGGCGATAATAAAGCCTCAGTGTTACCGCAATCGGTTAGCAAGAAAACAAACATCGAGAGAAATATTAACAGTGTTTAGTTAGACCGTTATTAAGAGCGGATTAATTGCCGCATAAACGACTGCGGGCGCGGTATTAAAACAAACCCGTGATTTGGAGACTATGAGACATAAAAACGGGCGTAACCGCTTTTTTCACCGACGACCGGTCAGTACGAAGACACGAAATAAGTCAGACATTAACAATTTATTGCCCTCAATTACAATCATCACGAAAAAAAGCGACTACTCCGCAAGAATTCGGCCCCCGAATGCTGGCCAAAGTGAAAAACGAAACGGCTACCTTTAATTTCCCGAGGCATCCGCCGACAGCCAGTCCGCAAGAATCCCAAAATTCCCAAACATGAAAATGTCGGCAATAAACAACGGAATGATTTGAATGAAGCATTTGGGAATTAAAAAAAACTAAAATTCGGAGTCAACAAATTTTGGGAGTCAGATAGCTTCGTAGATCGGGCGATAAGACCCTGAGAAGGGTACGAGAAACCGCATTAAAAATAAACAACTCATTATCAGTTCATCCGGATTTGAAGATGATGCGTGGACAGCCTCTTTATACAAGTTTCGACATGATCTCTGACGATATTTTATAGTCAGGGGCCCGCAGCGATGGAAACTCATGACAAACTAAATTAAGATGAAACACGATTGTAAAGATTGTGCTTCCAAATTGACCTTAACAGAGTTAACCTCGACTGTTTACTTTAGTTTAAGAGTTAATTCAATTAGTCCCAATTGTTCGGACATGAGAATCTACGGAACTCAGCCGCGCGAGCCAAATCCCAACTGGTTTCGTTAATCTACTTTGCATACCATGAGAACAGTAAACTAGACAGGCTTACCTACACCGCGCGATGAGTAATACATAGAAAAGTGACGCGTTTGTACTCCAGTCACGGTCGTAGCGAATGGAAATAAACTTTAAGAGTGTTTTACAATCACAAGAAGAGCGATAACCGGCTAATCTAGCGGATCAACAATGGAGACGCAACTTCCAAGAATGCTCCCGGAGTAGAATCTTCAATAGGACATCGAGATGCAATCGCACCCAATGATACGGCCGTATGTAAAATGGTCGCCCTAGCTCTAATGTACAGTTTAAGCGTTCTCAGACTGTGATTGGCCTTTGACACGTCTGCGAGCGTTGTAAATAGTTAGTGCAATGCATCTCGGACTAAATAATGAGAGGGGTTTATTCCGCAGAAACGGCGAAGCATGCGAGCCGATGCGACTCAGGATTCCTAGAAACTAAGCGCGTGTGATGAATAAAGTCAGAAATGCGAGGTATTTCATCAGTGCAGATTTGAGGGCACGTCGCGCCCTCGCGGGACGTGAGAACGCACCCGAACGACCGCCGCCGTAAACTAATAAAAATGGAACGCGGCCTAAAACGGAGACTGATTCGATTTCGGAACGCGACCGTGTCTCTGTTCTTAATTTCAAATTTGATTGACGTTGCATAGCTCGGTTTAATCCTACCTTTTGTGGGTGCAACAAAAAACCCGCGCAAACTTTTCGTCTAGTAATAAGTATAAATCGGGCTCTTTGAACAACTTTACTAGCGGCCGTAAATGTTTGGAGAGACGCAATTAAAACGTCAGAATCTGACCGTAAACGAGCGCCCATTTGAAAAAGGAGTGTTTTCTTTAGCGTCCGGCTCGAGACGGCCGTAATAACAAGACCGGTAAACTTTATTGTCTATTCACTCCGCTGATGAGCTTATTTTCTTTATCTCCTTGTCTATGACCAATCATAATTTTCGAATTTGGTTTGGAAGTGTCGACGTGGGATTGTTATTTTAGCACCCGGAAGGCCCGGCATAATTGAGCCGTGGCGCTATTGTGCGGTAGTTTATTTAGGCGGATTCAGTAGAAAACCCGCTGTTAATTGATAAGGTTGCTGAATACCTGTGCAGTGGCTCCGAACAATGCAACCGGTGCCGGCAATTATACACGCTCCGATTGTTTAAATTTGAAACTTATGAAATTGTGATTCAAGTCGATTTGCAATGGCGTGTAAGTTGTGCGCTCGTCAATCTACTTTTACGGGGAATTTGGTTTCGCGATGCTTTTTCTAAAGGTTTTAATTGCCGCCGTTGGAGATAAAGACGGTGTCGACGAGAACAAGCTGTGCGAGGCATTCCGTGGCTTCGGTAGACTTTATTAAAAGAAGCGGATGTAGGGGTAAGTATTTTAAGAGGTTCCCGGCGTGAGCGGATTGAGATAAAGGAAATTATTGAGAGCGCTCTCCACCGTAAAAAAACTTGGTAGACGGAAGTGCGGCGAGCTATAGTTTAATATAAGGCGTCCGCCGAATGCACTAGCGCAGTGAAGTAACGAGTCGATGATCCGTGCGAAGGCAACGTTTTCCGTTTTTCGTGTATGTAGCTTATGTAACGACTCGCCCGCTGAATAACAATGCAGCCCGTGTAACCGATTACAATTCGATCGTAATTATGGACGATTCTATCCAAGTTTCGTGTTCGAATTCGTAGGTGTGGAGCGTTTTTATGCGACGTGAAATGTATTGTTAATTACTTTCTAATGGAGAAGCCGTTAGGGGCGCAAGAAGTGGCTGCGTTCACACGCCGACAATGCACGCCGCTGCTCTGGAGCGTGCGTTACCGTACAATTGTTTTGAAATTCGAATTGCGACCTGACGTCATTGGAACGCTAACTTCTTCGAAACTCAATCGCGCCAACGCTCGCTTTTCTTTTAATACCTTTAAAGGTATTCATTTCCTTACCGGCCTACTGTGGATTATCTACTTTCATTGAAATGCAAAATTACGTACGCGCATATTTGGAGCGTGAAACTATTGACGAAACATGCAAAGTGAGTAACAATCTCTTGTATTAGTTACGCCGCTGCTTGCTTGTTCTGTTCAGCGATAAATGTTTCCTCACTAGACGGCGCATTGATCATACGTCTTTAGTCCTCAAACTTTTGTGAATATTTGTACAACTATCATTTGTTTTGTTTCGGACTTTCGTTCGTTCGGCCAGTATTAAAGTAAAAGCCGATAGACATTTTTCCCATAGAGAATCATGTTTGGTAGATTACGTTTGAAAGATCACAATTGACCAATTGTAGCTGTTACCCCCCGCGTAGCTGGGAACGTCGCGGTCGGCCGATCCGAATAGACACATAAAAAATGTATAAAAGTATAAAAACACAAATATGGGTATAACTAGCTCAGATTTAATTAACCTTAATTAAGTCGAGGCACGCTACTTTAAGTCTCACATTTGTTAATACGCGAGAGAAAATGCCTAATGTTTTCCGTTATAGGGCTGCGGCAGATAAAATTACGAATGCGTTCCGAAAATTTGAATTTATGTTTCCTTCTCAGTCGAATCAAGAACTCAAAGTGTGTTGCCAGCTTGTAAACGCGTAAACGGAATTGAGACATGCGATGTTTTTTCTGTGTCGATTACAAATCGCCGAAACGAATTGCGTACAATTAATTACCGAAGTAACAACAATTCAAATTAACTTTTGACCAGTTTTTATCGATGAGACTTAACAACAATGCGAGTCGATTTATCAAGATAAACCCAGAGCCATAGATGAGTAATGTCTAAAGCAATACGGATCTATAGTGAATCCATAAAAAGTATAGTTCACGGTCAGTCCGCGGCGGCGCGAGTACGCGCGGCATGCGCGGAAGTACACTCTGACATTTGCCTCTCCTGGGTAACGCAGGTGCTTCCCTTTAAATACCTACATAATTACGTCAACATTAAAATGGCGGCGAGTAACGGTCCCTGTATGAATGAATGAACCGTGGTCCGGGAGCGATTCTGCCGGCGCAATTAGCCCGGGGCGCGGGCCAGCGCTAACCTTCCCTGCGTCCACACGTAACAATTAAAGTTGCTCTTACACGCTACGTGCGGCGACTCGCTCATGCCCGCTCGTGACATCCGGACCGGCTAACGGGCCGCACAAAGCCGCATTAAAATATAAAACTTGTGATTTACAAACACAAATTGTTTAAGAGTAAAATAAATGAAACTCCGCCGCCGAGCCGAGCGGCTGAATACAAATGAGATTTCTTTTTGGAGTGAGCCATCTCTTTCTTTAAACGGATGATAAATCGTTTCTACGCGTCGTTAACGCGCACGCCGTACTTGTAATTTCACTGTTCGATGTTGTCAGTAATATTAATATGCTCATGACCTATTATTGGCGGGTCACATCGCGAGCCGGGCTCGGGTTTTTACAGGGGATCAGATAAAAGTTCGGAGGCTGTTGTGACGAAATCGACTCTCCCGTTCCAGGGTTGTAATCTTGTAATACGACCGCGACCGTTAGCCGGCAGCCGCGCGGAGCGGATCGCGTTTCAAAATATTGTGATGCTGGCCATTGACACGTCCTATCGATGGTAAAATTAAATGTCAATTTCGAAAATCGAACGCCACTGATCCTTTCTGAAGCGAGCGCCGTTCACCTGCTCGGCGAGTCACGAGAAGGCAGCGCCGAGCGTGTAGTGTACCCCGTATATACCAACATTACGCGTACATATTTATTCGTGCGAGCGATATGCCTCGTAAAACAGGCTCTTCTCGGCCCGACGCTGACCTCATTGCGAGAAAAAACAGCTAATAATGCTCCTTAGGGCGGATGGTATATTTTAATGCGACGCACCCATCTACAACACGATCGGCAAAGGTCGTGACGAGTATTTCCTCAGACACTACAAAGAATCCGTCCGAGCGGAACATAAGGGGCGTCATGGCTCTCATGACATATGGGAGATGTTTCCACGTCGAGCTCCTATCTAGTGAGATAAAGGGCATATGGCGTGAATTCGACAGCGGCGATCGAGAGCTTTACCTGTCACTGTCACTTCCGAAACTCGATAGACAGGATCATTTCGCGCGGCTTTCGCTCAATTGATCGCATGTCGCTATGCCATATGTCTGGCAATAGAACTCTATGAGAATTTAAACAGGAAGTTTCAATTTAGCACCAATTCATTCGGAACGATACTGTCAGCGGAGATACCGGACGTGTATCCACTATTAGAAAAAGTCTTAAATTTCGGTGTGCGTTACGTTCTACCTGCAGTTTCTTTGGTTACCAAATGCCACATTTTTCTCCAGATGGTCCGCTTGTGCAAGCGGCCGGGCGAGCTTAGGAGCGACTGTTTGCTCAAACATTACGAGTCGGTACGACATTTGAGGCGGGCCGCTAAACAAAATACAAACAGCATTCGAAACGAAACGTCGAGTGGACACACGGGCCGCGGCCACGGACAATTCACGCAGCGAAACAACCGTAACTTAGGCCCAATTAAGATGTCCGTTATCCTTGAACGCGAGATCTAAGCGAGATCTGTAAATAAATAACAGGTAATTACAATATCGAATCACGATCCCGGCCTCTGCACTAAGCAGGTAATCGGTCTGGAGATGAGAACGCAGCCACAATGAAGGTTAACCGAGAACTGCCTCTAATAACACACGGTCGTACGGACGCGACTTCATAATTAATTAAAAATGAACCATTGAACGCTGTAATCGTCCCACGCGGTCGCTCGTTAAACCATCAAGTATTCTTATCGTCATCGCTTCTGTCAAATTTGAATACAGAATCCCGTAATTTCTTTTTTACTATTATTTACGGCGGCCGGGACGCACTGGCCTTCGTGTGGATTATTGGAATTTGAATGTTGGTAACATCAGCGGCATTGATTTATTGATGTAGGGTTGCTACTTAATGCTTCTTTTACGATGTATTGATTTTACTATTGCTTACAAAATTAATGAAGTGTCGGTTTGTTTATGAAACAAGAATTTTAAATGAAATAAAATCGTACTCACCGGCCACGTGAAGTCGAACGGGAACACGATGGGATTACTGAATCCTTCCACGTTAAGGTTGGGCACATCCAATGAGTTTCCTCCTAACACTGGGGTCGTGATATCACCGAAGGTACACGGCGATGTCGTATCGATATTAGCTTGATAAATCTTGAGGCACACGCGGAATTTAGTCCTGCACGGCGCCAAGCACGGCGCTTCACTACTACTAGACGAACCATCACAGCACTGGCCACTACTTAACCTACCCAACGAGTTCGTAAAACTTTTTATCCTAAGTTCGAAGGAACCGGACGTCAGCACCTGAAACAAAGCACAGCGTTAATACACGAGTAAACTGCATTAAAATGAATGTTAATGATAGAGCAGACACGGAGAATTTCAATTTTCAACTAATAACGGTCGGACACCATTTATGGAGATTAGTAATAAAAGCAACGACATAAATGTGTCTACACTCTGTGGTCGGGGCCATTTATCAATATCATGGTGACAAGACAAACAAGGAGTTAGTGCCGTAAGTGATACAGCTTTCGACACCCCCAAGATGTAATCCTCAAATAGGTTGAGTATTTGCACAACTGTCCGTGATGTATCGATCCAGACGAGACATTAACGGTTTTACTGGACACTATGTAGGTCGCTCAAAAATGGGGTTGCGAGCATGTGGGGTGACTGTACCCGGTGACACCCTTAACCCGATTCAAATTTCGAACGCACCGCTGAGCGCAATTCAAAAATTTGTATTTAAAGCTGTCAAATGTTCGACGCCCCACGCATTGTTTTGAACGCTTTTTTTTCTGAGCTTGCCAGGATCAAAATTTTGGATGAAATATGTGATCGATTTAGCTCCCGATGTTGATAGATAAGCATTCGTCAGTTAAACGACTTGAATTCCCTAGAGTTTTTTTGTTAGCTTTGTGTAATAATAGCGAGTTTTTGTTGCCCTCCGGGGTAGTTCAACCCTTGTATATTATTAATACGTGCAGTTGGTCGTTGCATGTGGGGTCAACTTTAAGACTAATGCGGGGAATGCGCTTAAGCATTTGCTGAACATGGTCCTGCTCATTATTTTAATATTATGACGCACTTTAGAGTACTTAGACGCACTTAACTCACTTTTAATTTCGATAAGACGAGTGTTGAATTCGAAGGAGCGTTATTTATAAGGTATCGGAAGGAAGTGGTAGATATTAAGTTATGGCGGGCGTGTCTTAGCGAATCATTACCGCCCGGTATGGGTGACCACGGTGTTGCCAGTTAATAAAAAACAAAAAATAATTTCCTGTGCACTTTCGATCTAATTGATTATTTGATGGGCTGCGCTATAAATTAGATTCATAAAAGTTTACTGTGCCTGCTGCAGTCATTAAAAGACGCCGTGATTCGAATCTTAAATAACCAAGTCGATGATAATAAAGCTTTAAGTAATCAGTCTGTAGGTACGTCGATGATCTCGTAAAATATATTAAGCAAATTAATGCTCATAAAAACGCAATAATTATACAAATTGAGTGATAAACGGAGATTCCCACGAATATCAAGCTTTATCGTTCGAGTTGTTAATTTTAAAGAATTTGAATTACGAACAATGGGGCATTCAAATGAATCTTATCTCGCCGTCGCCGGTAGGTCTGTCTGTCACAACTTACCCCCGTTTAAACAAAGCTTGCGGTAAAAAGACGCCAGATTTCACCAGACTTCCTGCCACGGTATATGACAGGGGTTGGATTTTATAAGAACGTGTAAAACAAGTGATCCTACTTCTCCCTCTAACTACACTGAACTGACAAGAACGCAGCGAACTCTTCACACATCTACGTGGTTCCAACACCAGGTAGGAGCGGAACGAAAAAAAATGCTCCCAAAAAAGTTACGGGCACTCTAAACATCCCCTTTTTTGTTATCGAGTTGATGTATTGTTTATAGAACGAGTTATAGTAGCACGGATTATGATAAATTGTGGCTTACTGTTTTGTTTATGCTTCTAAAGTAGCAGCGTAATTTAGATGCAGATATAAATATAGCGTGAGCTTCTTCTCAATGGTTTAGTTTAAACGGTAAATTAAACAATTAGGTTTGTACAAAACGGAGGCGAACGGGACGCGAGCGGCGGCCGCCGCGGGCGCGCCACAGACCAACAATTAAATAATGCTTACGGACTACCGAATAACTCATATTTTATAATGTCTCCAGGCTATTTGACGCGATGACTCTCTGATTGATGTTTAAAGAACACCTTTTAAAGGCGCTAAGCTTCATGACCGTTTGTCAATTAACAATTACCAACAAATAAATAAAACATGAACGCGAACGCATCCAAACGAGATTCGAATTTCGAATTAGTTTATGTTTCACCAGGTAATGGTTGTTATGTAAAGCGGGAACGTGTTGTGCCAGTAATCAATTAAATAAGTTCGAGATGAGTCTCATTTATTTAACATACGACTTCACATTTAATGCTTTCGACGTTACAGAGTCGTGAACATTAATATTCAATGTTTTTTTTAGGAAAGCAACACTGGCTTCTAACATTAATTGCGCCGCGGTAAGACCCGACAAAACCGTCCAAATTGATTTGAGTAATAGTCGACGCAATACCTACCAGTGCGGGTAACATATCGTGATACATTAATTCTTTTTTTTGTTTTAATTGCACCGGCTAATGCAGAATTGAGGATTGGTGTGTCAAAATGATTTACTCGTAATAGTACAAAATACCTCGCTTGTTGGAATTGCGGGTTGTACAAGCTAACGCAACGACCGTCTTCTAATAGGGATTCGGTTTACGAGGGAGACCTAATAAGGAGTAATAATGTGAACACCATTGTACGTATGTAAGCCAGCGGAGTAAACACTTGTTCCAGACGGCAGGTTGAGCGAAGTCTAAAAATAACTCAAATAATGAAACGCAGGGGAATGTTTTTCATCTCGTCCGTTATACACGAGCGAAATGTGTTAAAATAAACACCCAAACAGAGTCTTTTAATAACGCGACGATGTGGCCCCGAGTGCATCCAAATTTGCGATTCAAAATTTATATTCGGAACGGCCGTATGATTTATTTTTTAAATCTTTTTTTTGCTTACACACGTGTCATAAAGATGTTGAGGATAAAAATAGGCATTCGGTCGCGAGACGAGATTAATTGCTTAATGAAAAAACGCGTTTCGTTACGAATGGGTTTCGCGGGGACCTTAGTTTTGAGAATTACATTACAGTGACAATTGTGCGCGTTACAACAAAGGGTGGGTTTGTAAACGTCTTTTACTTTGCCCCGGCGTCTGTGACAAAGCGGATTGGGTGCAAGTCTTTGTGCCATTCGTGGCAGCTGCGAGCATAAAAGTAACATACGATCTGAGTCTGGAATTCGAAATTAACGGAGAATCATGAGCGCAGCGTAATAGGCCCGCAGATTGCTGGATCGTATATGGAAAGCGCATAATAAGGTATTTTGCGGTTATTTAAGCGTGTTGCACAAGGGAATTGAGATTTCGTGCGTCGACGGCCGCGGTGCGAGATAAGGGCTATTTAACAACGGCTGAGTGATATAGGAGCCGAGCGAAAACCAGAACGTCTAATGCGAGTGCGATTCTCATCTTGATTTTATACTCAAATGCATTTAAACTATAAATAAATAAATTTAATCCTTAACCACACGAGCAAGGCAAGCTATAGATGTCTAGTACTTCATTAGTTTGCTTGATGGACAGTTGTTTGTATACTGTATATATAATAGTCTATAAACAATAAGCTACTATACCTACATATATAAAGACGTACTACCTTTAGTAGCGCTCAGTGTTGACGGTGTAATTAGTAATTAATTTTGATAATGAACTCTTAAAGAGTAGAGATCTTTTGTGATGTTAGTGATCGAAGGGTGTGTCATGTTGGTTTATGTTGGGGCGGTTTTTGCATGTAAACATATGTCGCACAAACGTAGCTATCTTGCACGTGAAACCGTTTTTGTCGACTTTATGGCCCTCTACAAAGTAACGTCTAATTCAAAAAACAGATTATTTCTCACTAAAATAGCATTCCATACTTTACCTAGGTTTTACACAAGGGAAAAAGATCTTTAGACGCAAATCGAAAACCATACATAACAGACAGAGCTGTATGTACTATAGCTATTTATGTAGTAGAGGCCCGCACGGCGCATACCTACTTTGTATCTCTGATCCGATCTTCTTGCTCGGATTGTTATTAGGATCTCTACGTGTGAACCGTAGAGTTTCAATACGGAACTTATTAAAATACTTTCGCAATGCCCATGTTTGTTATTGTATCTACAAGTTCCCAGGCGACACGTCAGCCATAAATCATGACAACACCAGAAACTAGGGAATTTTATTTTAATAACTCGCAACACTAACGAGACTGCTGTCATAACTTTACCATAATCGTATGTGATCAACTGATTAATGTCAAAAGGTACTTTGATATGTGTAAGAGCGTTTTTTACTGTATTTTAACGCGGAAATCTTGCATTCGCTTGCTGCCCTTTGTTGTTATGGATTATTCAAACTATTTGCATGAAAATAAATGCGTGCACTTATTTGCATGTACAGATACAGCAAGATACCCACAAATTGCCTAACCTTAGGATGCACTAAACCTATTTCGAAAACAGAATTAGCATATGAATTGGGTGCTGCAGATTAAGTAAATTAGCTCGACTAGCCATAGCATAGTAATGGGCAGTTATGAAACGCTATGCACCGGTACCTGCGCATGATTCGCTCTCGACGTATGGAGAAATTTAATCATTTGCCCGTTCGACTGTGACACAGACGTGTACGGGGACACCAGGCAAATTTACCCACATAATTGCCCCTTTAATTTCTTTAGTTTCTTTACCTACTTAAAAAGACAATAAAGTTTCTAAGTGTGGGACTGTGGCACACTCGAAACGACGCAATTAATTTAAACGCCTTCGTAGTTGAGTAATTATTTCGCGGTGTGAATTTGAGCATTCATAACTGTCGTTTAACAACCTTAACTTTCAACCTACACAGGAGCTAGACTCATCTCCCGCGACGCTGCCTTGCGCAACCCACGCCGCATTCAGCATGCACCCAATTCGGAATTAATTCTGTACGAAACAATGCAATATTAAATCGCGTGCCCGTTCGAAATTCAGTATTAAACGGCGTCGCATTTGGATCGTTGTCAATTAGTTTTCAATTTACGAATACCGACGAGCCTTACCAGCAATCTCTGCGGACGTCGAGTTATGCTTGTTTATAAATAATGCATAATATTGACTTCCCCGAGCATCCAGTTTAGCGGCATTGCGTATTCTGATCAATGATCCTGGCGGCTGCGTTTTTGTGCGCGAACGGGAATCAATTAAACGTCCAGTCGAGGAACAAAAAGGTTAAAGAGGCGATGGAGTAGAAGGGATCAGCGGCGCAACGAGTGAGGGTAATGTAATGGATCCCTCACCACTCGTGAAGATGTCCCCGTGACGGCGCGTGGGCGCCGCCCGGCCGACACAATGCAACCAAAACCACAATTTCTCATAGTTAAGCTGTTAACCGACGATTATACGGATTTCGTACGTTCGTCTCATAATTGAGCCGGTTCTCATAGAACAAAAACCATTTTGGACAATGGACGAAATTATAACAGGGTTGGTCCGTTAGGGAGTTTCACATACTTAAATGCTTATTGCGACTAACATGACATACGGGGATTAATTGTTGTGAAACGTGTGTGAGTGGCCGAAATCGCGGCAGGTGGCAGGATGGGAAAACGGAGAAACTGTGCATTGTTACTGAACTGATACGGCGGCCAGACGCCAACCACTGTATTTATGGCTCGGCCAGACTATCCTGCGAATATGACAGTAATAACTCGAAATTAACTGTGAGAACTTTTTGAACTATTTACCTAATAAATTATATTTATGAGCATAGTTGGGTCTACAAACAATTTCAGCCCGAAATATAGTCTCACTCGAGCTTTAATGCAGCGATTCCGGTAATTAAGCGGCCATTAAGCAGTGATAACGGAACGGGCTCGACTCGAAGTGAACTTTAAATTCGACTCAATTAGAATTCGAGTGCGTGTAAATTAAGAAAAAAGCAGATGTTGACTCCTTTGGAGTCGGCATACGCACACCTGCTGGCTCGCTATGCGGCCTGCCGACGTAAAAACGACTCATGTTCGTTTGGAATTCATATGCGCATAAGACTTTTTGCCGTAAAGTTCAAATATGTGGGTGCGTGTACATGTTACAAGTCATACCGGCCAGTGCGAAGTAGGCTGCGCGAAATGAGTTATATCACAAATCATAACGCAATCACATACGTTCAATACGAGCTATGACAAGCTATGTCCTAGTTAGGCCCAGGCGCCGAGCGACCACGTATACACTAGCTGTTATACAGAAACACTTACAGAATGCAGCTATAATCTCAGCTAAACGCGTTGCACATTCTATCGTAGTAAAAAGAATCTTATGCCCATATGCGGTACAATCGAGGTGATATTTTAAACGGCCTTATCCTTCTGTTTGCCGGAGGATCAATAATTTTATCCGTTGTTTACTTGTAATAGTTTTATAAATTGAAATTGGAATTGCGGTTTTGGGCAGACGTGTTTCCGATGCCGCTTCCGTAGCGGCCAGCGGCAGCAGGCAGCAGGCAGCACGCGAGCCGCGAGCGACGCCAGCCACTTAATGACGGCTAAACAAAAACTATCGACAATCGCTTCCACTCCTGCGGATGCGAGCATGCATCATAAAGAATCGAGTTAACCGATGCCGGACAATTACATCAATGCCGGCGTCGTCACGTCCCCGGACAAACCTGTCCCCGGTGCGCAAAATACAGTTTTTTTATGAAACAACGCGACTTCATTCATAATGTATAATGCCTTGAAAACGCACGCACACACGCACGTTATAAATAGGACTAAACATACGAGACGGGCGAGTGTGCGCGATCTATAGACGGCAATTTAATTTAACCTGCGGGGCTGGTTATAAAGCGATTAAAAACTTAACCAAAATCACAATGTCGTCGGAATCGACACCTCACACAGACGAAGTTCTAAATACGTGTAGCTGCATGTGTTAGTAGAATAACGGTACATTCGCGTACATTAATAAATAAGCAGTCGCTAGCGCACGGTTGGGGATAGGGCCCTGCGAAATGTTGCGACCGGTGCGATGCGGGAGAACAAAAAGCTACCACACTAGGTACTTAGTTAGCTATCGATTTTTTATCGAGGTCTCGCTGACATTTCGGTAGGGCGTACTATAGGTAATACCTACCTATTAGAAATTCAGAATTTCTGTTATTGAATTAGCTAAATGGCACGGAGGAAGCGAATAATCGATCGGGAAAGTTGCGGATCGATGGTGAATCATGCTTTTCTCGGATGTCTCGAGATGTAGATGTTACTAGCTATAGTATAAATAAACATGTCTGTCTGTCGGTCGGCCGCACAAGTAGGTAATTGTTGGTTTTTAGATCGGAGAGCTGATTGAGTTTTGTTTTCAGAAATCGGCTCATTTGCCGTCGTGTTTGTTGTTTTAGGTACCTATCTACTGAGTTAAGTTCTAACTTTTAATGAGTTAAAGGTATGAGACTCTGTTTGTTTGTTATGTTATGTTAAAGTAAATCTACGTCAATACGTACGTATATGTACATTAGTATCGCTTTCAAGGGCAAGACCACCTTTGAATAATCTAACTAGGTAAGATTTTTTTTGTTTTGATCTATTATCTACGTAGCTTAGTCGTTTTAGTTTGTTACCTATTTGGTGTTCAATTGGGAATAATAGTACAAAATCAAAAATTATACTCAAATAGCGCAGCAGCCTCAAAAAATATAGGTACCTACCTAGGTACCTGAAAAAATGGATCTCTGATGGTCTCGGTCTTAATTACAAACTAATCGGTGATTTAGCAGCAGATTTTGCAGATCAATGTTACCTACCTACCTAGTTTATTTGATGATAAAAGTTTACGATACCTATCTATTTAGTTTATTACCACAACGAAAAATTAAAGTGTAACTGAATTACTAGGCGCATTGAATTAAAGTTGTTGAGATGTGAATGTAAGTAAAGATTGTTTGTAAAATATTTTCACTACATGTCACGCTAACCTAACGAACGAATTACTCAGGTCCGGCACCTAGGCATTTCACGAGTGGCTGGCGCTCGCGAGCGCAAAAACCCTAGAAAAGTTCGCTCGGGACCCCAGCCCTTAGCGTAACCTTGACCGGCCTGGGGCAATGACCTTACAGCTATTAGGTAAACCAACGCGTCACTATTTACCTACAACTTTTGAGGTTATGAAGACGAATTACCAATATTAGCTCCGGCCCACAAACGAGCTTTGTTAACTAGACCGAACTACTAACCCTGTCTGAAATAACGCGCTGTCTGGAAGCTATTCCTGTCGGTGCAGTGGCCTAGGTACCGATCTTCACTCGAAGCCTCGGAATGCATCTAATTTTAAAACGAAGAGGCTCGCGCGACCCGCCTGACCCCGCGCGCCGGCCGTATTAAAACCTGAACTTTCTTTATAACTATGCAACTAACTATGTTCGCTATCGGACACACACAGGCGCGTCCTGCAGTCACGACGCCCGGCTATCCAGGACGATCGACGTGGGAACCTCGCGGCCTCCGGTCCAGTACCTGGGGTAGGAACCCTAGCAGGGCGAGCAACACCGCAGGGGCGCGCATGCTGGCGCGGCCGAGCCAGCGGCGCCGGGGCATATATCGCAGGACCGCGTCGGCCTAAGCCGTCGGTCAGCAGTCGGCACAGGATCCGCAATCCATCACTCGCACTGAGCACTATGTTCACTGGGTTCACTCGTGTTCACTGGCGAACCGGTCGTGCACTACGTTCGAAACGCGCGCGTGTAGTCGGGAGCGTGTAGCATTGAATACGTATGTTCGCGGCGGCGTGTGGCGGCGGACTGCGGGCGGCGGCCGACGCGCGGGCCGCGCGGTGCACCTGGCCGCCGCGCCCCGCGCCGAGAGATGGCGCTGCGCGGCGCATCTGCCGCCGCCGCGCCCCGCGCGCCCCGCGCACCCGCCCGACTAAACACAACACGTGCCATACCTATCTAAAAAGTTTTAAGCGCTATGCAGTTTCTTGAGTGGATTGACTTTTAGACCGCATGTTGACTTAATTTTTGTTTAAGTTTTTCAAACGTGACGGCGCTTTGTTATTCTTTCTTAATTTGTTACCTCAGCCTTGCTTATTCATAGGGCTAGCCTGCTAGCCTTCAAAATTAAATTGATATTAAGTAAGGTGATGTGATGTGATCCATCTAAATAACTAGATTGATAGAGATAATGTATTTGCTATTTGCCTATTCGTGTTTCGCATATTATCATGCAGGGTACATTAAAAGAAACGGCTTCTACTATCTTTGTACCTATCTACTTTTTAAAAAACAACCGGCGATCCTTATAGATACATGTATCTACCTATTTAACACTCAGTCCACATTAAGTTTTTCTATGCCCTAATCCCTACTAAAAATTAAAAGCTAAAAGATCGTATTACTTTTCATATATTTTTTCCAACGCTAGCCACTCGATTAATTACTTATAGTAAAAAAATTACACATACTTACTTAGTCCAGTAATTAATTAAGGCCACGAACAATTTATTAAAACGAGTATAAAAATTGACCCCTAGTTACCTTTTCAAAATGCCAAGCACGAACCCTAGATATACCTACCTAGAATGGATATACACCCGATAAGCTTTACCTCCCTACATATAATGCCTATAATCAGCCGCGACAGTCTAGGTAGGTACTTATTTGCTATTTGCAACATTGTTGTCACACGTACTGATCCACAATTTGTTTTATTTCTTTACGTATAAAATAAGCTGTCATTAATTCAAAGTGCAAAGCCGGCACCCTATTTATTTCGTTGATAAAAACTGTAATTAATTTTGATGCAATTATTTTGAGTTCTATTCAACGAGCCGACTCGCCATTAGAAGAATTTAAAAAAAGTTTTATTTAAGTAAAATAATCATTCTAATAATATAAGATTTTAGGTAAATTAATCAAAGATAATACCTTCAGCTTTGCGCTTGTGTTCAATTCGCGCGACACTTTTTTTTCACTAGAAAAAAGACAAGAGGTTGCAAACCATTCAGCTGACGTCTTTATACAAAGAGTGATAGAGTTGACAACTGACGAGTGCTACGTTCCGCTACGCCGCGTAGCACGATGTCAACGCGTAGCAATATTATTGGAACTAAATTAGTCCATTGTACTCGACTCGACGCATACAATAGGTACTAAACTTGTGTTATTATTAAGTCAGAAAGCTCTTTTACGTAGATTACTCAACTAAACCTAAAAAATATTTATTCTCCAACTATCAATGATTTGCTACGGCGCATTATTGTACCTTCTAAAAGTTGTAGACCAACACTACCAACATAAAACAACCGTTGTGACCTTTTTAATAGTGTCGTTACAATTTTTTTTGACATAGATATAGTTAACGGATATAAGTAGGTAATGTACTTACCTATAAGAAAAATGCTATGGAATTATTTGTACAAAGACTACATGGGCTGCGTTCAGTTCGGACGCCCGACGACGCCCGACGACGCACTGGCCCGTTCAGTAACTCGGTGCGATCGTCGGGTGATCACACCAAGCCGTTCAGTAACATCGCCGGGCGTCGTCGGGCGATCGCACCGGTCACCCCGCAAAATAGATGGGTAAAAAACGCCCAGACGTCACTTTGACAGTTGAAGAAGCGGCAAAATTTATAATTCGAACGCGGGAGATATAAACGACACTACGAAACGAATTACGAATACGAAATCGCTTGGAAATTTCATGTGAATTTGATTAAAAATGAAGAATTTATTATTACAGGATGAAGACGGTCAGCAATATTCCATTCAGGTCTCGGAGGAAATATTTATTCGGGCTCACACAGGTAAGTTCAACTTACTAAGACAAACAGTATCCATCCGTTAGTCGTTTTCAATAAAAATGTACATAGTTAAGGGCTTAATTACAAAAAAAATTACAGTGAAACCTGGTTATATGGAACGTGTATTAGTGGAAAACTTCTATAGCTGCACCCATATGCTCGGTCCCGGTCCCTTCGCAATGAATTACCTCTATTATTGAAATAAAGGGCCCTCTGTAAACGGTTTTAAAAATTTAGACATTTGCTCAATTTTTGCCTCTATACTTGGCATAGGCCTTAACCAAAACCTCTGCATTTGAAATAGCATTCGGCCTCCATTATTGGAATTACCGGACTTCTTTAAATGGAATTCAGATTTTAGAAGTTTTCTCATTTTTACCTCTGTAAATGGAAGAGGGCGTATCTAAAACCTCTATATTTGAAATAGCGTACAATCAATAGGTGCATTTGTATAGCTAATGAAATGATAATCTTATTTGGAGGGTTCCCTACTTTAATTAAAAACATTGTGCATTTAGTTCATCTTTGTTATCTTTGCGGTTTGTTACTTTTAACGTAAAAGTGAAGGGGTAATGTAACATTCTAATGGTGAAAAAAAAAATAGCATTGTGTATTGTTTTTTGTTAATAGCTAATCAAAAACACAACAATAATATAAAGCATAAATGTAACACTGAAAGTTAAAGTTCTTACCATACAAATTATGCAGAATGTCATTTTTATTCTAATCGCATAAACATTTAAGTACATATATATTATTTTGATTTATTTAATGTGTGTTTTGATATTAACTTGACCTCCATAAGTGAAAAATTTGTATTATGACAACCTCTGTTAACGAGATCCTCTGTAAAGGAAACAAATTATTTTTCAAACCCGGGTATTTTATACATGGGTTAAACGGAATACCTCGATAAGTGAGCCAGTTTGGCTGGCCCCTTAAGATTCCATTTATCAAGGTTTCACTGTAATTGATTCTTTTGCGTTATGACCGTTTCACCTTTATTCCATTGCAATAAGGGTGAAAATGTCGTAATAAGAAGGAATCAATTGACTTTTGTTTTAATTAAGGTCTATAGAGCGTTTATTTGAACAAGTTGTCCACCTAACTTGCCGTGTCTCATTCAACCACTTCTCCTAAATTTGAATTGAATTAGGTAATTGAATTGAATAAGGGGGTAAGTTTGTAGAATGTGTTTTGAAAACGACTCCCATACCTATTGATTCCCCCCGTGGTGTTTCTAAATCAGTTCAACTCTACTCTTTCAGATCCATACTTTTGCGGCGATGTTCTGCGAATGGCCCTGCAGAACAAAAAAGATAATAGTTCACGTGAACCTGAACAATCGGGACAGCCGGGACCTTCATCACAATCAGTACAGCCGGGTCCTTCATCACAATCAGTACAGCCGGGTCCTTCATCACAATCAGTACAGCCGGGTCCATCATCACAAATAATAGATAGCGCTGAGTCTAGAGCACCTGCGAGGAGCGAGTCATTAGACATTGAATATGAACATGACGGAAACTCAAGAGAGTTAAGAGCACATTGGACTAGAGCGCAAGTGCTCAATTTAATAAATTCGTATAAAAAAATTCACAGACAGCTTGACAGCTCTACAATAAGGAATGATGTGGTGTGGAGAAAAATAGCAAAAGACATGGGGCACCACACCGGTGTGGAGGCTATGAATAAATTCAAATATCTAAAAAACAGGTACACTAAGAAAAAAGATAGCATGGGTGCAAGAAAAACAGGAGCCAAACCAGTGTACTTTGAATTCTTTGATGAATTTGACGAAATTTTTGGGAAGGACCCTAATATTGTGCCTCCCTCAATAGCATCATCATTACGAACAGTTACTGATGAAAACACAACAGAAGAAAACTCGACTGACGAAATATCTGCCTCAACTCCTGCTATTCCGCAGGCAACTAACAGAAAAAGGCAGCAAAACGACTCATTGCTGCAATATTTAAAACAACGTGACGAAGCACGAGAAAGACGACACCAGCAATCTCTAGAGGCTTTAAACAAATTTAATACATTACTTGAGAAGTTCATAAATAAACAACCTTAAATACAGTTTGTCTATGATAAAGTGATTATCACACTATTCCTTATTCTATATTTCAGTGATGCACCTTCCATACTTCTTAACGCTCTCATTTCTACTGCATTTATTCTACTTTCATGCTTCTTTTGCCATACCCAACTTTCGCTACCGTACATTAGTGTTGGAACGAGCACCCCTCTGTGAACAGCCAGACGCGCCTTCTTTGACACCTTCTCACTGCTCACAAAGGCGCGCACCGCTCCATTGACCATGTTTCCTGCATTCACTCTTCTTTCAATATCTCATTCACACTTTCCATCGGTCGTTAAAGCCGATACACTAACTCTTTTTCCTGTTCTACTTTCTCACCCGCAACCATAATCTCACATTCTGTCATGCTATCGTCTTTTTCGAATACCATAACTTTCGTCTTGCTTACATTAACTTTCATGCCTTTCTTTTCCAATGCCCCACATAAAATCCTAACCATTCTTTGCAACTCCTCCTCTGACGATGCTAACAACACTTGGTCGTCGGCGTATAGGAGGCATTTGATGGTTAACTCGTTCATCCTTAGTCCACAGTCATTCTCTTTCAAATCATTCAGGCACGTATCCATGAATAGGTTGAACAGCCACGGTGACGCAACACATCCTTGTCTAACACCTTTTTCGATGCTAAACCATTCAGTGTACGCCCCGTTTATCCTTACACAAGCACTAGAATCCTCATAGAGAGATTTTAGTGCTTGTATCAGATTACTGTTCACCCCATGCATGGCTAACGCTGACCACAACTCTTTCCTCATCACCCCAAAGTAATTGATTTGTCTTGTTAAAGAATAACAACTTAATTTATTGTGATTTATATTTTCAATTTACTTGTCAGATGCAATGCTTAATTTGTTTTAGAGTATGTTGTACTTACATTATTTTATTTAAATTACCACTATTAATCAATCCAAAAAAGCTATTTAGCTTAAAATTTTGAGCCCAGGCTCGACTAACACTGGATTTTGTATTCACTTACTTTTATACGGAACCTTCGGTGCGCGAACCCGACTGGCACTTGGCCGGTTCCTTGTTTTACCTTGTTTACAATTATTGCTAAGTATTTAGGTAAGACATTTAATTTATCGTCGTGCCTTTATTTATGCGCCCTTTTTGTTAAAAAAAAACAACCGACTACTTAGTCGTCATTTTTTGCTGAATAGTCGCCGACTACAACAATCGCCGAATAGTCGGTTTCCCCGACTAGTCTGCAAGTAGTCGGCCCACTCTAGTAATTACATCCACATTATTGTTACTATTGATGTACTTGTTACTTAAGATTTTTAAGAAATAAATGATTTTGATTTTTTTATACTTAACTCGTTTATTTATTGACTTATAACCATTGACTTACGATAAACGTTGTTTATCGTAAGTCAATGCTTATAACTTACCTATTTATATACCTACTCTAGGAAATTTATTATGTATTATGACTAGCTTCTGCCCGCCGTAGCCTATAAGTAACAAATGACATAACAAACACTATAAGCGCTCTATCTACCTCTCAATTAAAATGGAAAATCCTCCTTTTATTAAGTACCTATTGCAAGCCAAATTTGAAGTCTTAATACATGCATACACATACATATCGTCACGCCTCTTTCCCACAGGGGTAGGCAGAGACTACTTTGTTCCACTTGCTACGATCCTGACATACCTCTTTCGCTTCATCCACATTCATCAATCTCTTCATACATGCTCGTGGGTTTCGGGTACTCTTGACCTGGCCTTAATAATTAAAAAAAAGAAAAATTAATTGAAGTCTTAATAATTATAATAAAGGACCTAGGTATGTCCTTTTAGTCGGAAATATAAATCTCCTTTAATCTTCTTTCTTTATTCGTCATGGATATTGTACGTATTTAAGTAGGTATGTGTTTATCTACATTATATAAGTATGTTTATCCGTTGGCTGGTACCCATAGCACAAACTCTGCTTAGTTTGGGACTGGGTCAATTGGTGTAATTTGTCCTAAGATATTTATTTATTTAATTTTTTTATTTTTCCCTATCCTGTGGGAATTTCGAAAAACCCCGTGTTAATGCAACTCTAAATATGATCCTTCGGAGATTTATCTGTAAACTTTCAAGTCTCTATACCTATCCGCTAGTCAGTTATAATGAATGAATTAATAGGTACTACTTATTTGTTATTTATCCTGTCGGAATTTTGGAAAATCCTGAAAACTCTTTTTAACTGTTATCATTTATTAATACCAACTTGCATTCCAAGTTTGAAGTCTCTAATAATTATAATTATGGAGATAAAGCCCTTTTGATTCGAGAATATAAATCCCATTTATTCTCTAGGTAGGTACCTATCACGTGGGAATTTCGAAAAATCCTTTCAATTATCTCGTGTAAGTACACATCATAAAAGCAACCTCTGTGCAAAATTTCAGCTTTCTAGATTCAAGGGTTTGGACTGGGCGATGATGAGTCTGAGTGAATGAATGAGTCAGGGCTTGTCTTTTTATATTTATACATACATATACAAGAAGAAGATAGTGCCATATTTAACCTTATACCGGACTGTTGTATCTTCAGTCATTTGACGGTATAATTACTTAATTGAATCAAGGACGACATAACCAAGATTGAATACCTATATTTTGAGACATAAATGTACTCTCAGGTGTATAAGTAATTAATAAGGCTGTTTAATTTGGTTAATAGGGCCGAAAGAGGTACGGTGGGTATATAGACGAAACCTGAGCCTTCAACAGATGAAAAAAAAAATGGAGAATATATTTTTAAGAAAAAATATACTAAGTAATATTTTAATTTTATTATGTTTATTATTATGTATATTATCAATATGCAAATATCATATTATCTATAGCTAGATCCTTAAGGGATCCAATCAGTTTGATGTCAAATTCAAGCCCTTTCCGGGCTCGATCTCGCTGGCACCATTTTCAAAGCGTAGCCTGGCGTAGCTCAGCTTCTGAAAAAAATTAAAATTAAGGGAATAGGGAATTATAATACGACGCATAACATAATACCTAGTTTTCTTTGAATATTTTTTTCCCTAAATCGCTTGCTCATAATTATGTACAGCTGTTCGACTAAGGGCCTAAATTGTTAATGCCACTTTACTGCCTATGTGAATCTCAGTGCTTATTTTTCAGTTTTAAGAAAACGAATATGAATTATTAATAATACCTTACCTTATGAATTATTAATTATTAGTAATACATTACTTATGTGAATCGAAACTATACTAAAACTCCTATCCAATTTGCTAACATGCACAAATCTGTCAAGCAATTAAATTGCTGAGTTAGGTTTTTTACCATAATTTTTTTTCGGATGAAAAGCACCCTATGTCCTATTGCTTTCTACATATTAGTAATCTGTGCTGTGGTCCTACCCCAGCATCTAAAAAGTATGTATATATACCAAACCAAATTCCCTGTCCAGCAGTTTCATAGTTGTTGTAACAAACAAACAATTACACACACACCCACACACAAACTTTAACATCTATTTAACTATTATAGCAGGAAGGAAGTAGGATTAGAGAGGAAGTATAGGATAAGGGAGGAAGTTTAGGATTTACTGCTGTGATTGAAATATTTCTCGAGCTACAGTTTCCCTTCGTCTGATGCCCTCAGCAGAATTGTCAAATACTTGTTGATTCTGATTATTATTTGCTCCTTGGATGGCAGGAACTCCTTCCTGTAAATATAATATTGAAATATTAACCTAGTACTTGCACATTAATTTTACTCAGTGAAATCTATCTACATTGATTTATTGTGTAGCATATTTGTGTATTGTTCCATTCCATGAGTCACAGATGGCTCTGACAGAAAATCAGTGCTGCAGGCATGTAATGCCTGAGGATAATGGTGAGTCAGCGGCCATTTCACTTTTGAGGGGACACTGCATAATTATGTATGTACTATTTTCAATGTTTGTGATTTTTGTTTGTACGAAATTGTGTATTTTCTTGTATTTGTGTGTCTTCTTGTGAAAGTGATCAAATGCCTTCTTTCTTTAATTCTTCTTCTTTAATAAATACTTCATTGAAGTTAGAATATAGGTAGTATAGTGTAGTGAAATTCTCAAAACTATAACCTGAATCAAATTATAGTCAATATTTTCATAATCCAGGCAGATATTGTGCAAAACACAACATGCCAGAATTGTCTTAGGTATGAGGTCAATTCTTCCCATATCAATGTATTTGAGACGCCGGAATCTTCCAAATAAAAGTGCGAAGGAACGTTCTACAACTTGACGGGTCTTGGCATGCACTGTATTAAAGTTTATTTGGTAGTCCTGAAGATTTCCTCTGTCAATGAAGGGTGGCAAGCACCATTTTTCAGCTGGATAAGCCTTATCTCCTATAATGTATTGATTTTCATCAAAGTATCTAAAATGTACAATGTATATTTAAAAAAAAATGTACAATGAATCACAATTTCTATTTATAAAATGCTGTCTGTCTGCCTATATATTCACATTTAATTGTTTTTTCTGATCTGTAGCTATACAGCATGAATGAGGAAAGAACATCTAATCTTTCACAATTATAATAAATAGATGAGGAAAATAAAACTGATATTTGCCTGTCTAGGTTTTCATCAACAGCTTTATATATGTCACTATTCATAAATATTCTCCTATCACTAACAGAGCTGGGATAACCCACGAAACAGTCAATATATTTTAGGGATGGAACCGCCACAGCCTGTAAAGTGATGGCTGTATAAAGTTTCCTATTGACATAGCGTTGTGGGTTTTCTGTAGGAGCTTTTATTGGCACATATGTGCCATCCACTGCACCTAGTACATCAACCAATCCATATGTGGAGAAGGATCTCTGAATTTCTGATCTTTCTCTCCCAGGAGTAGGCCACTTGATCAGTCTTGGTGCAATTTTATTAAGGGTTTTCACAATTGTTATGAAAAACCAATGGAGAGTGCTTTTAGATAAGTCAAATCGTTCAGCAACAGATCTATAAAAACACAATGCATGTAGTAATTGTATTCCTTACACATAGGCATTTTGTAAAAATCAAGATTACAATCGAAATATTATAAACGGGATGTGAACCGCGATTACCTTTATTGAGCTCCCGATATTTCGATACAAAACTAATATAATAACTAATATACTAATATTTCGAATGAACTTAACCGTGAATCATTAAAAACTCTTAAGATTACAATCATTTACCTGAATGATTCTTGGTTGGCCAATAACCAAATTACGGAAAGCAATTGCTTTTCCACATTCCCCACGGGACGATGATTGGATGTTACATGAGAATACTCATTTTCGATGAGCTGTAAAAGGTTCTCAAAGGTGGTTCGGGTCATCCGAAAATGAGCCTGGAACTGTCGGGATGGTAGAAGGTGAACCACGTCCTCCACATATCGTGTGATTCTTACAGGCCTTTGACTCTGTCGCTGAGGTCTTGACATTGAAAGTAACAATTGGATTTCCTCTTCTTCGTCACTACTGCTGTCCTCCAGTTCCGTGAACATTGTTTTAAATACGTTTAAAGCACAAAAAATCAACGTATTTCTCTCTTCCATCATATTATAGGGGTAAAATTGACAGTATTGACACTTTTGACAGAAGAACGCCCCAAGTCGTTCAGTCGGTGTGAAAATGATCGGAAGATTTTCACCCGACGATAATCACACTGACACTTTAGTTACTGAACGTAGCCATGGAGAACTAAATAGAAAAAAATTTGGCAGCCATGTAAAAGTTTTCTTTTGTTTTGTGCCAGTAATATTGCATTGTTTCCCATTTTTTTAAACAGTCGTGACAATTAAATACTAAGGAATAAAATACTAAGAAGAAAATTATTATGCAAACAAATAAGGTGAAGGTTTTTTAGCTTTGTTTTTATAATCCAAACGAATTATTTTAATTTTATTAAGTGCTAAACATTTTCAACGGTAGCATGTTTGGTAATTCGAAATTGATCCTAATAACCGGAAATCCGAATAGCCTAAATACCTAATTTATCATAATTAAATTACGTGCAATATGCTAATAAAAATGGTCTTTGCATGCTACCAGATCTCATCGTTAAAATATATGGAAATCAACCCTCTGTATGTTAGTCTGAACTTTCTAGAAGAAATTGATTACTATTAACAACTGTAAATTTTATTTTAAGTATTATTGTACTTAGTACGATTGTCGATTACGTGATTATGGTTTGCATTATTTTCTTTTTTTTTCCATGCCCTTATAAAAGAACATCACGCTCAATAATTGTTCACAATAAACTGCTGTGCTTGCAATTATATCAGAAACATACTGCTTGCAACAAATTGCTTAAGAAAATGTCCGTCTATGAGTACCTTTACATTTCATTCTAATTGCATAAAACATATCTGGCCAGATAGAAAATAGGATGCCATAAAATAAGACTGAAATTCGACTAGAAACCTATCCTCGCGATGTGCAGCCGCAAATACCCCGTCGATGAAGAAGTAAACCCGTGTGCAAAAGCAAGATAGGCTTGTAAAAGTTTTATAAAGGTTTTATAATGACTTCCTTCATCCAGACGGCTCATGAATATGCTTATCAGTTGTCAGGCAGCTGCCGATAATAATTGTGCAGATTTGCGAATCTGCATAAGTAAATGGATCACGCGATGGTATTTTACCCGTATGTGGATGTTATCATTGCGTATAAGTGTTATTTTAGTCGTATTGGAGTTGTATAACGGAGATAAGCGAGATTCTGTTGGTTTTGGTTCTGACTGACACATGATGTTAATTTTTCGTTTGATATTTTTGTTATTTATGAACATGAATAATCAGGCCGATATGTACCTGTTTGAATGTAAACATAACCAGTTAATATAATACTAACTCCCCAAGATATTTTATTTTTCTGTTAATCTACTAAAAGTATTTAGCACATAATTAAAATGTGTTAAAGCGACATAGGGTGCGACCAAACCGCCGCGTTTACGCAGTGACGTGTCGTATGCGTCACGTTTTCTCACCGTTTCTTCATACATTTTGTTGCGATTCCGTAACGTCACCGTTCTTTAAGCGGCGGTGTGGTCGCACCCTTACACAATTTCGATTAATTTCAGCTTAGAATTAACAGTATAAAACTGCATTGAAAACAATCGATACGGCCTTGCGATATCTACAAATAAAAGTAGGTACTGAGAAACAAGGTAAACAACTCACGTGTTTCGTTTTCTAATAGAAAACAAACGTAATTAATTAAAGTAGAGTAGCTGAAATCTGCCGCCTTTCTGGGTTCTTTATTAGACCGCCGGACATCGAAGTAACAATGCGAAAAACAAAGCTAATTAATGCCCGTACAAACGACACCCGCGAATCACGCGATGTACTCCCTAAAAATACCTAATTAGACTAGCCCTAAGCCACGCCTTTGCAAATCTTACATAGTTTTACTATAGATATTTTTTGCCAATGTCCGACTATTAGGTACGTTGTTGAATTTCTCTTGACCTCGTACTATTCAGGTTAAGTACTTATAAAGCGTTATCGATTTTTATTTCAATTGGTATCTGTTAGAGAAAGGAAATGAGTATTTAATATCTTCCGCGTATCAATATGTATACATGCTGAAGTAAACTTGGCCTTGAAGAGAGACGGTTGATGCTAGAGTTTAAAATATGTATTAGCTTGTCTTCGAATTACAGCGAATCAGTACATCATCACCATCATCATCCTCATGCCAACTGGACTGCTAGACATAAGCCTTCCCCAAGGGTCTTACGACGATTGGTAGGCTTATTGTCTAATTCGCTCGCAATCGCGATCGTGTTCTTTTTGACATTTTATGTTCTTCTTCTTTTATTAATATGCCCCCATCGATCGATGCGATGATTTCGCCAATGTTAAAGTAGTAAATACAATATTCAAAAATCTCGCGACAAAAATGTCGGCAACGTTGTACGGTAGAACACGGTCAAACGACACTCCCCCCCCCCTGTCGGGCTCTTAGCCAATGGATAATGATATCCCTCGGAGACCGCCAGGAAATCATTAACCGAAGCCCAGGGTGCACCGGACCAAGCACTGCTCTTCCCCCCGGACGGATCCAAAAACGAACCGCAGCTCTTGACCACACGCGGAGGTAACCCGACTCGCACCCCGACATTTCATGTGTGGGCTGACAAATGGCATCGGAATCAGCTAGCTGTCACATTCATACAAGAACTGTCAAAATGAACACGATGGCGATTGCGAGCGAGTTAGACATTAAGCCTACGGGTTTGTGCTACCCGCTAAAACTTGAACTGAGTCGGAATAGAATCGCATATTAAGACGTCATGGTAAGGCCTCTGATTATCATTAACCCCGTATTGATTCCGCGTATCAACAATGTGTTTATTCGGACAAAGAACTGAACACACCCATTATCCGACCACGCCTAGCATTTACAATTATCCCTGACATAGAAACTTCTAGTGATCCTCTGCTCACGGAAACTGTCGGAAACTATACAAAAACGGAGCGCATCAAGGCGCATTGACGCACTATTAAAACCATTAAAGGAAGAGTATATAAGGTGACTTACAAATGTTCCAGAACATTTCAGCAGAATCCGGAATACGGAGATTCGCCGAAGAACTAGAGTCACCGATAGCTTGAAGAGTGTGTACGTTGAAGTGGCAATCAAATGGGCAGGTCACATCGCTCGTAGAACAGACAATTGGGGGAGAAAAGTTCTCGAGTGGCGACCACGAACTGGAAGACGCAGTGTTGGACTGGGTGGACCGACGACATCGTGAAAGTTGCGGGAAACCGGTGGATGCAGGTGGCAAGTTGTTTGTTCAACAGTGGACGTCTTCAGACTGATGATGATGATGACTTCAGCATGTGGATGGGCTAGTCTGACTGAACTGAACACGGCTGTTAAGATTTTTCATCGTAATTTTGGATTCAACAAAAAAAGACAAAAAACGACGAAAAAAAAAGAAACAAGATTTGAGAGTAATGTAGAGACCAGGGATGTAACGGAGGTCATTTTATCGGAACCGAAGTCAGAGTCGGAGTTTTTAAATTTGATTTATCGGAGTCGGAACCGGAGTCGGAGTCGGAGGCAGGGTCAGAAGTGGTGGCAGGAGAGAGATTTTTTATTAAAGAACAAATAAAACAAAAAATCAACCTTTTTTTTTTGTTTTAATTATAAAATAATCAATTTAGGTACTGTGTAAATTATACACAGACAATAAAAAAAATATGTTTCCAAATAAACAACAAATAAATTAAATGCATTGAATCCCAAAGTAGCATACTGCCAAAGTGGCATATTTAATGAACAAAAGCTTTGAAGCCTCCAATTAAAACCTCCGATTTAAAAGTTTCGGAGCCGAAGTCGGAACCGAAGGTGCAATAATAATCGGAAGTTCCGACTTAACGGAGTCGGAGTCGGAGCTCCGTAACATCCCTGGTAGAGACCAGGGCCGTCTTTAAACTATTTGAGGCCCTGGGCACATTAGGATCATGGGGCCCCTATGACCTAAATATCGGTTATCATTTGGTAATCTGGCAGGAACTAGGGGGCCCCATTCGATCGCGGGGCCCTGGGCACGTGCCCATAGTGCCCAGTGGAGAAGAGGGGCCTGGTAGAGACACATAATCAAGCATGAAAAACCGTAGTTACACGACACGTTACATATACGATATACCACCGTGCCGCTTCCGCTGATGCAACATCCTGAACAACGTTTGTTAAAGTGTTACGGTAGGTATCTATATCTATGTAACGTGTGACTACGGCTTTTCAAGCTTGAAATATGTCTCTACATCTCTTTCAAATATTGTTTCATACTTTTTCAGAGTCGTTTGTTGTCGTAGTTGGGTTTTACTTCTTCACTTTTTACCCGACTACGACAGCCTTACGCTTCAAATGCGCTTTTCGGTGAAAGAAAAACGTCGTGAGGAAAAACGCACACATCTGCGAAGTAATTCAATGGTGTGTGCGAAGTTCCTAATCCGCACCGGGCCCGCGTGAGAACTATAGCCCAAGCCCTCTCATTCTGAGAGGCAGGACAGGTGCCCAGCAGTGGGACATTTGTAGGCTGGAGATGATGACGGCAAAGCCAAAAGAGGGTTATGAATTTGACAGGCTATGTATTTCTATTAATGTGTACGGAACTCTTGACAAAGCTGATGCTGCGTCAGACTCATCTTCCCTCTGATAAGCCGAAGGTCAACTGGACACGCGAAAATCCTTTATCAGTGATAACAATGAAACCGAGAGGATGCGCTTAATTACATGCATTATATTTTTAATTGGCATTGCAATGGTAGCTAATTAGTGTAATTACATACATACTAATGTGTATTGTTTAATTGGGATTAAAACATTTGTAATAGAAGGCTCTAGCGATGTTTTTTTCCATGCAAAAGATCATGACGGTTTCCGCCCTGACAGACACATACTTAAGTAGTGTAAAAAAATGTCATAAATGGAAAATAGAGTCCCACAACTCTTCTTATTCTCTCTGCGAAATTTGTTACTGTTAAAGGAAAAAATATCACCATTAAACTGTCAATTAAAATCTCAGAGTGCGGCAGTTAGTCTAATGAAAAGAAAACTCGCTGAAAATTCTCCATTAATGCCGATTAAACATCTAGACTTAGTTTATTCAAATTATGTCTAAACTTATCTCAATTATCGGAACTAAACGACGCGGCAACCTAAAGAGTTAATTACATTGATTTCGAATCAGTTGAGTCACCTTTACTCATAGATGGCGCTGTCCAAACCGAAAAATGAAATAACCATCACACGCTTTCCATTGCGGCGTACAACAGTCTCACAATTTGTATTCCCCGTGATCGTGCCGCAATGTATTAGACTGAGTGGGTGAGTTGATATCATCGAATCGTTTCGGTAAATGCCAAATGGGATTTCTCAGATCCGGCTGATAAGTTGGTCCCACGGCTGTTCGCATATTGAAAAATGTCATTCGTCAACAGCTTAAATCCGTGTCGGTGATGTTGGCATTCCTGTCTATTCGATGATTAAATTGGTTGGAAGAATTTGCTGCTGGCATGTTGGAGTTCATTTTGTAGAGGGTACAAAGAACTTACTAAGTAGGTAATTGAGTCGTATAGAAGGAATGTTCAAGACTCAGGAAAATCTGCTTTTTTTAACCATCATCTTCCAGCCTATATACGTCCCACAGCTGGGCACAGGGCCTTCTCTCAGAATGAGAGGGCTCGGGCTGTAGTTCCCTTGCGGGCCCATTGCGAATTGGGAACTTCACACACACCTTTGAATTGCTTCACAGATGTAGGTGTGTTTTTAATAGGATGTAACTAATTAGACGTATCTCTGCTGGTCTAGGAGAAAAGAAAAAATATAGAATGTACGAGTTGTTTCTCTTCCCGCGCAGATGGTAAAAGTCAGTCGAGGGAATGAGAGGTGTTTTTAGGAATCATGTTATAGGCGATGTGGCTAGCAAGCCATCACTATTTTGATTCCCCTTTCCACCTATACGCCCACAATGATGCTAAATGTGACCTGCACCTTAGGCTCTGTCTACCCCGTAAAGGATAAAGACGCCACATTGTGCACTGTCAGATTTGATTACAAGAGCAGCGAGGCTAGACAAAATAATAATTATGAAAAATGGAATTCGTACTCGTATTGCTATTGTTTTCTGGTTTTATTTATTCAAAAAGGTGCCTAAAAAATGATTAATTAATTAGTATGATATTGTGTACTGAAGCGTAAGTGCGGCACGCAAAACACTAATCGTATAATTTAATTTAGGCTAACAGTTCAATTAATTAGATATTAATTACGTTAAAAGCAAATTAACCTGTCTATTACTAATTATCAATTAACCTATTTACTCGTACCTATTGTTATAAAGGATATATGTCAGTATTATTTGAACATTAAAACAATTACCGTTCAGTGGCGCTAACCAATAAAATAAGTTTTTTTATTGTGCCACTTCTCGGCGTGATTATTTAATTCCATTCAATTTGTCATTTTAAAAAGCTGAAGCTTACATTTTAGAAGGAAATTTCACCAACATATTTCCTGTGAATTGCCACAGTTTTCCCGTGAAAAACTCCAGTATAGAACTCACTTTACAGCGTATCAATAATTAAAATATAGCAAAAACTGAAAAGTACCGTAAACCAAAACCTGTGACCCAATTCAGAGCTCGGTTTCATCGCCAAAAATGCCATATTGCATTTGAGTTTATGCAAATTGTCTCATATTATTGCCAGGTACAATTACAGCAATGTTGCCAGCCTTCGAGTTAGCGGATTACTGTAACTGCCGTGAAACTGCTTGCTAACCCGAAATTGCAATTAGAAAAAAAAAACGGTTACGACACGTAGCTGTTTTACAAAATGGGTTCCGTGTTCGTGATAGAAAAAAATAAAGCAGTCTATTTATGTGAATTTCGTTTCAGTTGTACTTACGACATTTATTCATTTGATCAGTGACGTAATTTTCGATGTTCTGTAAAACACGATTTTGCACCGTTAAAATAGTTGCGCAAGGATATTTAAATATAGCATTGTGAGTAAACTTCAATCACATAGCACAATCGTTAAAGTTTATGATCTGTAAGTTACGGGTCACTAAATGCCGTATAACGTAGGTATACTTTTATGATAAAACTTTGCATATATTAATACCTATTTAACATTGAGTTAACAATTACATTAATGCATGACTTGCTTAAAATAACGGTCGGTTATGTATCGTGAATATCCAAATAGGAGATGAGCTAAGCAAATTCAATATGTACGTCTCTGTCTGGTGGAAGTCATGATAAGATGTCAAAAATGTTTTTTAAGAAAGCGTTCGTTAAATGATGACCTTTGTGAAATTATTCATACTTTGGAATTTCTTACGACTGGGCAAGAGCCTCTCCATCTTTCTCATCATTCTTGATTTATGAGATCTTAGATCAAATTAAACCCATTGCAGCAAAGACAGCAGAGAGAAGAGATTTAATAATCTCATCTCTCCTCTAATGAGGATCATGTTAAAATTCATGATCAGATGTTTGATTTAATAATAATGGGGACTTCAGTCATGCGAAAATGTTAAAAAAATATTTACTGCTATGTAGCGCTAGCGCACACCGTAAACATTTTTAAAAATATTTTTAGTTATGATTCTGCTTGACTGTAGAACCCAGAAAACCAGTCAAGTGTGAACACACAATAACTCAATTGTAGCGAGCATAGACAAGCCAAACTACAACTTTTGGTTACGTCTCACTTGAATGTTAAATTATTTAATTACACAATTTATTTAAAATCTCGTGCCAGATGTGTGAAATGGAACGCGATGGGCTTAACGAATGAAATTAATGTTAAAATAATTGTGACGCCAATTTTGTTACAAATAATTCGTGTCAAGATATTTTTAAAGATAAAAATAACAGCAGTTCTAATTTTGAAACATCCATTTCTACTATCATTACTTTAGCTGGTTTAACATACAATTAACATGTTTATTTCATTTTGTTATGTGCAATAAAGAGTTACTGCACTATTAACCCAATGCTACTTGTTTAATAAAACATGGATGGCTTAGCTTGAAGTAAAGAAGGTAATTAAAAAATGTGATATATTTTACCTTGCACTACATGTAGGTAACAATCTCGTTTAATACTCATACTAAGGTAACGTTGAACTGAATAAATATATGTATTTCATACAGTTTAACTTTGTAACAGGTTTTGTGAACGAAGCTAAAAGTTGATGTACAAATAAGGACAATACCTACCATGAAGCAGTAAAACTAATATAACAGACACCCCACTTACACCACTAATCGATTGCGATTGACGCAGCAATGAAAAACTGACACCTTGACCCAAAAACAGTTGACAATTCGGAATGCTCAAGCAATGAATCCTACAACCGTATTGAATCTAATATTAACTTATTAAACACACAGATGTTAATCAATATGCGATTGACGCATCTCCATTTCATTAGCAAATTGCTACAAACAATTGAACATCACCGCGGTCAGCCAAGTGCCGTAGATAAAAAGATACCAACTGACACGAACAATTTCTTTGACAATTTATTACTTACCAATACGCTATTGAAATCTAGACACAATGGCCCATTAGCCTTTAAGTTAATGCGCGTTAAGTCGGTATTGGATTGCGATTTACGCATCAATTGATTTGTGGAATGTGTGAGGATGTTTGGGTGTGTAGAGCGATTTCGAAATTGTTGCTGTGCTTAATGTCCTAGTTCAATATCATTTTAATTACCTGGGGCCTTACCATGACGTCTTAATGCGTTTCAGTTTAGGTTCGCAAGCTGTCAGATCCATACAAATAGTGACAGCTAAAACTTGAACTGAGTCGGAATTAGGACGTCATGGTAAGGCCCCTGTAACTTTGCGGAGGTCCATATAATCCACCCTTTGGTTCCAAATGAGCCGTATATCACACAAACTTAACTATCACCAACACTTTGCTGATAAACAGAAATGAGCACCAAAGAGAAATAAATAAAAAGATCAGTAAATGCTTCAAAAGACAGGAAGGTCTAGTCCTAAATCTGGATCTGGCGTGGTAATTGATTTTCATAGTGAAATAGGGCCTAAAGGTTCATCATTATCAAGTTGGTGAGATAGAGGCCTGCCTGACCTTATACTCCGAAATTAGAAATTCGAAGTTCGTACCTATCAAACCGTTTCGCTCACACTAATACTATAGTCATTTATTAATATGAGAGTGAAAGGGACGGTAGTATACGAACTATGAATTTCGAACTTAGTATTACACCTCCGTCACGGAATAGCAAGGTTTTAGCATGGATAAATTCGTTGATTTTGATAGCGTAGAAGATACTGCGTTTGAAAAGCTTCGTGGCCTTAGCCTCTACTGTTTAGTACCGTAGTTGACATGAATAAACGTGGGCATTATCTTTAATAATTCAGTTAAACATTATCTGCACACAATACTGTAACTGTGTTGTAACTTTGAGATTTCGAAGCGCTTCAGTATCGCTTACGCGTATTGGCCCAAGAATGTGATTACACAACCCGTTCACTAGCTCAGAACGTTACCTGTTACTATCACCTTAGCACCAAAGCTATAGCGTTCAAGTTACTGTGGTACAGGGATATGCTAAACCTGTCTTGGAACCATTAATATTGCAACGCAAGGTTGGTCTTCTGCCGAGTAATTAGTTATATCGCTCTATTTGGAGTTAATTAACGTTTTAATAACGTTTGTTAGTTAGATGATGATGGATTGGTATCAATGGGACCGGGTTAGCATGCTGCGATGATCTATGGGCGGTTGAAATGTGACCTTTGATTTGGATGGGTGAAGTCGTTGTGCTAGTACGCGAGTTGGTTTTAAATTCTCGGCCTCGTCCGTGCGGTCGTCAGTTGTTAATTGTTTGTTTGCTTTGATTCCTCTTATGCGTTGATTTTTAATTGCTTGTTTAATGAAGGCCAGTCGCCTTGTGAACTACAAGGGGTAGCTTTTTTCAAGCGTTAATTGAACTTCATTATGTATGTATTTCTTTATCAATCTTTTTTCTTGCGTTTGCAAGTCATTTTTGAATCACTACCAGTGGTCACGCTCTTAAATATTCCACCGAAATTAACAATGCCATAAAGATATATACTTACCTTAACTTAACTAAGCGATAACTAGGACGTTAAACGAAACTAACCAAGATTGCATTAGTACAACAGCATTAACAGTTCAACACAGATTAAGGCCGTATTTATTACCCGCCGAACATAAAATCACTGTTGATAACATATTTATACTATATGATAATGCATCGACTGAAATTAAATGAAAATTTATAAAGCACCTAAACAACTCGTGATTTCAAACAAGCTTCATAAATTACTATTTGGAGTCCGTAGCTCTATTTTAATATGGTAATAGGTATTACTTAATAATTCTAAGGCTTGATCGTAGACTTGTATTATGACCGTGCCAAGTTTGAAAGTTTGTGTGGCCGGTTGATTACTTCGTGGTTTTGGCCTTCTCGATTTGGCGGGGTCGGATTGTTAATTTATTTTATGGTGCTAAGCAAATCTCGAGGAGGAAGAGCTAGCTGACTCATTGAGCTTTAAGCTGCGATGAGAATTCGTGAATTATTCTCCAAGTTGTTACTTGTTTATGGCTTAAGACGGGGGTGTTTGAGGCACTCTGCCAAATATTACGCTTGTAGTTTACGGCTTCGCCGCAGGGAGTCACTTTTCTTCATAGGAAACTACTATTTCTGTGCGAAATAAAAATTTTGATAACTGTCTGAATTTATGACTGACTAACTGACAATGAACAGTCTAAACCTGTAGAGCTAGAGACTTGGAAAATTAACACACCGCTTACCTGATCAAAGGCTAAAACCTGGGTGGTGGCTGAAGGTGCTGAGTCGAGTTGACAGAGTGGTCATGGTCATGGAGGACCTGAATCTTGACGATGACTTTCTTGGGAAAATACTTAGGGTGGTGGTTTCCTAATGCCTTCTCTTAGTCACCTCTCATGAGGCCCATTTTCTTCTGAAATTCTCTCACTCTGCATCGCTCCCAATCGAGGATTTTCTGAGGAACTATAATATGGATTATTAAAGAAAGGATTAAGGTTTAGGGAGCAACGCTGGAGTTTCAAGCGTCTATAGGCTACAGGAAGCTATCAAAGCCTTACCCTTTGCCACCGTAGTATTAAAAGCTTATAACACCAACAATTTCCTAACGTTCATTGGTAATCAAAATTCAGGTTATTAAGCTTTCTTACCCGTACGTCATTAATTAGGGACTAAACATATCCCTTTCTAACCAGTTAGCGTATGCAATGGACGGGTGCATTATGCCCTCTATAAATGCTAGTGCCAGGGCTGGACGGGTCCTAGAAAGCTGACCTGGGGTCACCGCTTATGCAGATACTCTGCGATAAATTATACTATCATTACTTTATTTGAAAGATGATAAATAAGCTCCTATGCTAAGAAACACACCATTGAAAATACACTCGCGGTCGCCATTGAAATCGCCATTGAAAATACCCTTACCCATAGTGATCATGTTACGACTATTTAATCCGATGTCATGTGTTCGCGTATGAATTTCAAGATTGATATATTCACTGCCCATTTTTTTATGGAACGGTGACGATTCGCTAAGTAGATACCCAATTTGAAATACAATTGATTCTAGAGAATTTTGGCGTCTAGTACTAGTGTAGACTATTGGTATAGCACCAGCTCGTATGAGCCTCATGATCGTTTGCCACCCTAAAAAACAGTTATTATCTGTGGTCTAGTACAGTCTGTAGTGGTTTGTGGTTTGTACAAATTGAAAAAATACAGTTCAATCCGCTAAGCCGCCACGTTGTCTATGAACATTAATAGTAGCTAGGTAAAAGTATATCAACATTTTTTAGACATTTTTTAGACTACCATCTGTAATGGAAAACCGCGAGATAAGAAGAACAGGCGAAACTATCTTTTTTCACAGTATCCCGGTTGTTTCAAAATAAAGCTTAAAAAGTGACAAAGCGACCGCAACTTCTCAGTAAAATCGGTAAAGTCGAATGTGACATTGCTTGTGTTTAAACGGGAAAGCGTGCCTAATTAGTGAAAACGTTCACGATCAAATCTAAATGAACCTAATTCTACAACAAGCTCGTATCATATCGAATTATCGATTGAAGAGCCGCCATGTTTAGTAACATCACTAACAACCTGCATCGCTGCAACCGATCCGAACAATCCGAAATCGACTTTGAGCAAATGGAGTTCAGTTCGATTTGCTTGTTCCAGATTGGTTTCTCGATCTTATTATATAAACAGTCATTTGTTAATTTATTATTTAGACGTTGTTATTACAGATTTTTCATCGATAAACGTTTAGGAATCCAATTTGTTGTGATGTCAGAGTTTTCGGATAATTTAAAAATGTAACGTGACCCATCGGCGGAGTGGTAGTAACTTTTTAATTAATGATATATCTTTTAAAATAGCTTCGGTGTTGCAATATTGATCATTGTGGCGTGAAAATTATGGACAATATTTACATAAATGCGATTTAGAGTTGGTAACACAGGTTAGAGGCAACTTGATATGTTTATTGTATTTAATCTGTGATCTGATCTTTGGGTCGGGTTATTGTTTATTAACAAGTGACAATTTATAGGAGCTGATTTTATATTATTAAGAATGAATAAAGATTGCTTATTTCTGATCAACTTTTTAATGATTTTCCTTTCGGTGTTTTCACAGTACGAAATATTATACACTTATGACATTATCTTTTTCAAAGGATTACTTCATTAAAATGATATGATACGATATAATACGAGTCTTTTCACAGTACGAAATATTATACACTTATGACATTATCTTTTTCAAAGGATTACTTCATTAAAATGATATGATACGATATAATACGAGTCTTTTGCAAAAACTATCCATGGATGCCAAAATTTTACAAACAGTTGAGGCGCGATAAATGAAAGATCTATTTCTCATCATGACAAACCTAGTATAATTATATACCTTCCTTCTTTACCTTAGCTTAGTTATATTTTAAGTTAGTTTTTAATCAGGTTGGAGACTGAAAACCAGCATGCCTGCTGAGTCTCCTCTCCTATTTACCTAATACTTTGTACCTAATGCTTGGAAAATGTAAATTTTTCTTTGTGTATTGGTAAATAAAAATTTATTTTATTTTATTTTATTTTTATTTCATATAACGCTAATGGATTGTGTCGAACATTATTTATTTACGTTATATCAGGTACCTTAAGAGAAGCTTCTGACCATTGTGTAGAGATAACAATAAAATCCTCCCTTAAAAAACCTGCACACATCTGCGAAGCAATATAATGCAATGGTGTGTGTAAAGTTTCCAATACGCATTGGGCCCGCGTGGAAACTATAGCCCAAGCCCTCTATAGTTCTGAGAGTAGGCCTAGGGAGGGACGTAGGTAATAGGTATATACTTAGGCTGGAGATGTGATGTGTGATGTGTTCACATTCCAGTTCCATCATACTGTTTGACACTATACCCTTCTTGATCATCGTCGGTTGGCAACGCCCTTGATGCACTTTATATTGACGAAGTATTACCTACCCCATAATGATTAATTTCGGGCCCCAAACGTTATAAGTACGCTTCTGCTATCATTGGTAAATCGTGTAGAGCGGGCACAGACAACGGACAAAGTAACAACGGACAGGTCTCGCGCCGACGACAATAAAATGGTCAGTAACACCGAATGTTCCAATTAGACGGGTATTACTAATCGGCGTGCGTGCGTTATGTCTGCGGGCGGCACGCGAGCGCGGGTCAGCGGGACACACTGCATGGTTCTATACCGAAATCGAAATATCCGCTAAAAACATTTTTTGAACCAGCCTTTTTGCTAACTAGGTATTTCTAGTAGCAGTAGTTAAGTTAGTGAATAGTGATAGAATTAGTTTTGTTCTGCTTGGTTTTTGTTAACCGTCTAATTAAGAAAGAGCGGAACATTCCAAGACAAGCATTTCTCATGCTTAAAGGAAGGTTCCAACTTATTTCATTGTAACTACAAAGGTAAAAAACTAAATACTTAAACATTTTTCATTTTCATTTTCATTTCTATATTGCATTTTCGTCGGAGTACTGGTACATTGGAAATTTCAAGTAAATCTGGCCAGTAGCAAGTTAAAGCCTATAAAATACTCTCGACTGAAATATTTATTATCTCCTAATTTAAATAAATAAAAACTCTTCTTGCTTTGTCGGAAATTTAGAGAAATTGTTCTTTGACTCTGTCTGATTCTTTGTTTGCACCTACTGACAGATGAATGCTCTTTGATGTTTGGATTTGTATGTTGTGAATATCGATTTATTTTCAATTTAAAATTACGGTAAAAAGTAAAACAAACAGTCACCAAACTATCATTTATATTTAAATAAATATATTAAAATACATTCTGCCAAGTTGCTTGCGGCGCATTCGACATGGCAATGACAAATGTTACTCGCGCGCCTAAGCGCCGATAGTATCAAAAAAATAAAATCTTTGTGGTTTTCATTTAGATATTCTATTAAAAATCCCCTAGTGTGGTCCGTCTACGCTCTAGTACCGAACCGTGTAGATCGCTAACCACTCGATTCGTCACAAAATATAAAAACTATAGCAATCGGAACCTTCCCGTAACCTGCCATTAATGCATACCTGTCGTTACAACACTGTTGTTCGTTTGTTCACACTTCATTTGTCGAGGAATTTATATATTAATATCGTTTTTATTGCGTTATTGCCGAGGTTAATTCGATGTTCTGAACGAGGTATCTATTAGTTCCTGGTACATATTTCTATAGTTTTCGATGTTTTTACTATTATTATGACTTCATCCTTTCCGTTCGACCGCGGCCCGATTTTTGGAAGTATCATTCAAAAGTGGTAAAAATATATTTGTACCTATTGCTACAAATCCATAGCACAAACAATATGTTTATTTGACAAGATTATAAGTGATTAGACCTTTAATAAAAATAAATAAATAAAATAAAAATCATTTATTTCAGGACCAAAATCCCATAGAATTGAATAGGTTAGTTACATCTTACAAAACTATGTTAGTACAATAACAAATAGAAAATTTTAAATTTTTAATGTCTTCTACTTTACTCGTATTTCAAACTCAGCCCAATTTTATACCATTTTGTATTGACGTACCTAAAATGCCCAAATATGGCAATAATTTTATTTAAATCTCGGCGCGCCTTATAGAGGCCTCCCGTGACCAGAGGGCTGGTCAATATTTCGCTCAGCGAATAAGCATTGCCATACAACGTGGCAATGCTGCCAGTATTCTGGGCACCCTCCCTATTGGCGGCGATTTGGGAGATTTTTTTTATCTTTAATTTATTATTAGTTTTAGGTAAGTAGGTTTAAGTTATTTTTAAGTTCAGACTGTTTTTTTTGTTATTATTTGTTTTTCTTTGAATAAAGGTCAATATGTAGCAATATTTAGTTAATCCTCATCTATATTATTCTCTTTCATTTGGTAGTCTCACTCGCTTTATTGCATTAGGAATATTAGTTTTAGTGAGGTTATCTAGCTTGTCTTAAGTTGTCTATGTGTGTTTTACAATTATTGATTGAAAAATGTAAGCGGTTAATATGAATATTCGGGAAATTAAACGTTATAACAGGCAATAAATATCGGAATAATACGAGCGCGGCAACATTTTCATCTGCATGACAAGTAATTAATGACTTTATAGATATCATCCAAATCCATATAAATTACCTTATTCGTAAGCGCGTGCGCATGCGTAATCATTACGTAACAGTGACCAAGAGCTTTGAGGTGCGGCGCACATTAACTGAAATTTCTATCAGGAATTTTCAATTAAGTACCTCCTTCCTTCCTTTGTAGACCCGATAGCCCAGTGGTTAGAGAACCTGACTATGAAGCTTGAGGTCCCGGGTTCGATCTCCAGTCGGGCGGATGTTACGTATGAAAAATACGAATGTTTATTCTCGGGTCTTGGAGGTTTATGGGTGGATTTTTGACGATGTAATTTGTGTGCCATGCTAAACGTATTGCACACAAATTACAACGTCAAAAATCCACCCTTATTATAAGTACCTATTAAAAAAAAATGTATGTAAGTAGAACATAAGTACTAAGCATCCATCAGCACATAGACTTACAGTACATAGGTAAAAGCTTTCCTTAGTCGGGACTAGGCCAATTGATGTATTTTTTTCCAAATTACCGTTTACTTAGTACTTAAGTGTTTAGTCTATAAAAAAAAACTGTTAGGGTGCGACCAAACCGTCGCGTATACGCAGTGACGTGTCGTATGCGTCTCGTTTTCTCACCGTTTCTTCATACATTTTGTTGCAATTCCGTACCGTCACCGTTTTTTAGGCGGCGGTGTGGTCGCACCCTTAAACGTATTGCTATACGCAAAAGTCGAGAACGACCGATTCAAAAGGCTTTTTTTTTTTAAAACTAAAGAAGGTTCTTTCTTATTCAACATCATTCTTTTAGTCTTCTGTAGAAGTAGAAGCTAGTGTATGATAAAAAAACTCACTGAGGAACTCATCCGCAGAAGGATTTAGCCAGTATCAACTTCCGCGGCAAATTTCTAGATCTACCGGCGATGGTTTATGCGTGTCCGTCCGTCTGATTGATTAACGTCTCCGCCGCTAATTAGCGCTTTGTTCTAGCCGACGGATGCCTGTACAGTCGCCAGCGCGATCGTTGTAAGATTTTGGCTTAAACAAGTTTTTAGAAAATCTCAATCATTTTTTTGAAAATGTCAAACATTTTTTTACGAGGTTTACTTGTTGACTGTACTTTTGGTTGACCGTGCGTCCATTCTTCCATCCATACCACACAAAACGAGTACTTACTACATTTAAAATTAATCCGACCACTATACGTAGTTTGCAAGATTTGATCCACACACAAACAAACATACAAACTGGGCAAGTTAAATAAAAGTTTGCAATAGGAAATTGTAAATGCCGATAAATAACAAAATAATTATTACCGACTTCCAATTGTTGTTTCAATCATTTTTTTTTGTTTTTTGTATAGTGTATAGTGTGTATAGTGTTTATACACTATACACACACATCACGTCATTATTATTTTACACAGCTTGTGAGATTTTTGTTGTTGGGTTTGACAGACACAAGTCTCTAACAAGTTCTGTACAAGTTATATTAGAAAGAGATATTCGATACACACAGAAAACAGCGCCTTTTAAACTCTTATAAAGGTAAACTGCATAAAATTTGCACAAATTAGAAACACGTAAATACAAATTTCGCACCAATCAAAACAAACAGAAGCCGACTGTACAATAATCCCCGCGCTATCAAAGACAATATTTTTTTTATATTGTGACATATTGGGTTGCCAGTGCAGCGAAATCGTGTCCGAATGTGGGTGTCATAGAAACCGGGGAAATTAATGATGATTACCTCTTAATGCCGTAGGAATTAACTTTACCAACTTTGTTTTACCGCCAAGAAACCGCTTTTCAACTCCTAACATAAACCAAATAGTAAGATAAAAAACAGTAAAAATTTTGGGTAGCTGTTTTGATAATTTTGCGCGGGAGTTATGAGAATATCATAGCATAGCTCACTCTTACGCAATAAAATGATCCATATTTTTATGTGGCAACATTGTCGACGCGAATTTCGGCGCTCATTTGTTCGTGATTTATTTGGTGAAGACGTTTTATTATTTACTATAGTTTATTATGCAAGCTTAATCAGCTGATAAGTTTTGACAGTTCGCTAATGGGAATTTCAAGCCGCTTACGAAATAAGCTTTTAAACTTTTACCAGAGCTTGCTTAACTTAATTAGGTAATTATGATTGAGTTGAAATAGAAGTTTGATACTTTGTTTCTTGGTGAAATTTAAGTGAGAACTTTTACCCACATCTCAGAAAGGCTTAATTCATTATTGGGCGCGATTCAAGGAGAACCACAAGGGTAAATTACTTGGCTTTATCCTGTCACTGTTACTAGCCAAGTTTCTTGTCGCGCATTTTTCTTGGCAAAGTTGGTGTTGCCAAAAGCGGTGGCTGTTTAAAAAAAAACAAAAAAGAGCCCTTCGCGGTCTGTTTGTAAAATTAACGTTTTTTTTAAAGAAAGGTGCAAAATGTAGTGATTTTTTTGTTTTTTCTTGTTTTTATTAATAAGAAACTTATACTCAACTAGCGACCCGCCCCGCCTTCGCATGGTATATTATGCATGTATTATACAAACCTTCCTCTTGATTCACTTTATCCATTAAAAAAAAACCGCATCAAAATCCGTTGCGTAGTTTTAAAGATTAAGCATACATAGGGACATAGGGACATAGGGACATAGGGACATAGGGACATAGGGACATAGGGACATAAGGACATAGGGACAGAGAAAGCGACTTTGTTTTATACTATGTAGTGAAGCGTTGCTATAAGTTTCCCGTCTTTTATCGTGTTTTAGGTGTATTTAATTTACAGTTTCAGTTATAATGTGATGGATGTGGACCGTCCTCTCGGGGTAACATTAACCCCTACGCCAAATTTTGCCAAGTCCCTAGGTTAAGCCGGAGGGACGTATCTAGTTTTCACATTTACTTATGGGCTTGAGGTGTAAGGTATTTAAATGTTAAAAATACTAACCTATCACCTATCACAGTAGTAAGTGAAAGCTGGTCGTGTGAGCTAGGATGCGCAAACCGGACTAGCCAAGAAAGCGGTTTGTCGTATATGGCCAAGGGCCAAGCTAGGTTTTATTGGGTATTTCAATAGACTAGGCTTAGTTGGCAGTACAATAACTTGGCATTTTTACGTGGTTGCGATGAAATAGGAAAGTTTTATGTGTACTGACTTTTGAACTATGCTCCGTGCAAATACGCTGTTGTGATTTTTATTTTGCGCAATGTATTTTTTTACAACTTTACTTATAAAATTAAGTTTATGATTCTTTTTAAAACGCAATCACTTTGAACTGGTTTAAGTATCAAACCGTCCCACTTATAAGTGCCAATTAACGTTAATATTTATTAAAACTAGATTAATTATAATTATTATACACATACCTTTATTAAAGTTAACAGAAGCCTCTTGCGTGATCAAAAAACTCATTAGAAGCGTTAAACTTTGCAGCCAGCCTCTTTATTAGAAATATATTTCTTTTAAAAACTTGTTCCAATTCCAAACTTTACACGTCGTCTCCAAACTTTTTTAAGAAAGCCTTTTCGGCCAGTTACCTTGCGCGCTCTAAAAAAACAAACCCAGTCCACTGAATTCAAATTCTAAACGAAAGAGGTTTAGGTCGACGTTCTCTTGTTTATTACGGTCAGATGTGATTGTAGCGAACAGGTGGCAATACAGCAACAGGTGAATTCGTCCAGAGGCTTTAGCACGGGCTTTTGTTGCGGATAGTAAGCATTCGTCCTATTCTAACTAGCTTGGTTAATAAGGGATGCAAACTTTATATCCGCGGCAAAAGGTAGCATGATAGGGCCGCGTTTTAGTGCGGTTGGATCAGTTGAATGTTGTATACAAAATAAATTATGCTATCGGTATTATATTGACTGCAATATGGCGGAGTGGACATTTGGAACGAATTTTCGACCTTGTGTAGTTATATTTGCAAATAAATATTGTTGGAAAGTGTGAAACTTATGTCGCAAAACGATGTCTAATATTGACTCGTAGCTTGCTTTCTCTTCTCATATTTCAATTGTACCTACATAACATTTATTTATGTCATGCATAATATTATGACTGTCGCCGATTAAAAACAAAAACAAATTGGTCATGACTTGGCCTTGTTACGAACGCTTCTGACAAAGTTTTTTTTTTAATTTATTTGAAAAAAGAACTGGCTCACTGCACATCGGGCCTCGTGAAACGTAGGTTGCCATTTTGACTCTCTTCTAAATGGCTACATTTTTGAAAATAGACTTTTAAAAAAAAAAACATTTTTCTTTCTTCTTATTTTAAAAACGAAACTAAAAATTTCACTTGTTAAGTGAGCAAGTCGTGGGGTCAATACGAGGTCATTTCATCTTCTAATATTATCATCATTCAAACGACAATGTGTTTTTTCATCATTCCGTTATCATCTCCATATGCAAATCGAACCGATCGCATTGAAAACCATCTTAAATTATATTAAATTGAAAATTGCCTTTTTAGACTCGGACATTCCCAACATCGCTTGACATTTAGATTAAAAACATACACAGGCCGTCATGGTAATTAGAACGTGTGTGGCCAGGCGTAAAAAATAACGTATATAAAATACATTTTTCGTTTGTATAATGCAGGTGCGATAGGTGCCCATTAGTTTCAAAAATATAATTAAATTCCATTAAAATACTATAAAAGCAGATGTAACTGAATGAAGCACTTAATTTTATACATAATTAAGTATTTTATATTTACTACTAACTAGCTTTTGGCCGCGACTTCGTCCGCCCTGATAACGCCAGAGTGACAAACCCCTTCATCCAATCAAGTCTAACTATTAACTCTTTATTTCCTAACTCATTATTTTATCCGGCAAAAACCTTAGGAATTAGGTATGTTATAGAAGATGCGGCCAGCAACCCATTACTATTTTGATTCCCTTATCCACCTATACAGATACACCCACAATCACACTAAACGTGGCCTCTAAAGCCTAAGGTCTTGTTACTCTAGACTAGAGTCACCGACATTGCTCGAAGATTATCTACGTTGAAGTGGCATGCAGGCCACATCGCTCGTAGAACAGACAACCGTTGGGAGAGAAAAGTTCTCGAGTGGCGACCGCGAACCGGAAGACGCAGTGTTGGCAGGCCTCCCACTAGGTGGACCAAGACATCGTGAACGTTGCGGGAAACCGGTGGATGCAGGTGGCGAGTTGTTTATTATGGTGTGCTAAGGGGAGTAAGGGGAGGCCTTTGTTCAACAGTGGACGTCTTCAGGCTGATAATGATGATGATGATGATGACGATGACCCTAGACTCAGTATAATATAGGTACATAAGGGTTATAGTCGTGATTAATACGCGTGTATGTAGTGGGTCACATGACTAGTAAGCAACCACCGTCTCTACTACTAGGACGGGAATAAGTAGGTACAGGGGCCTTACCATAACGTCTTAATACGATTCAGTTTAGGTTCCAGTAAGCAGTAAGCAGTAGGCAGTAAGTCCATTGATAATGCAAATTCAGTCAGCAAAAAACTTTTGCTTATTTACGTAAGCAGAGGCATAAATGCAATGGATTATTACTTCAATTATTTGTTGTTTGCTTTGCTACTACACCTATTTTGTAGTAAAACGTTAATTGTCCCGCACTCTGAAATATCAATTAACGTATTAATTAACTATGTGACAGAAGTGTCATTGTGGCCGTTAATAAAGTAACTATCGTGTCGTAAGCACAGTCTAACGACCTAGAATATGTTTATGAATCGATTTCCGTAGGATTATAAAAAAGGGTTTAAAATTTGGTGCACGTAGAAAGAAAGAAAGAAAGAAGACATTTATTCATTTTGCAAGACAAATATAAGAGCATACACACAATTTAATAGAAAAGAAACAACAAAAAACACAGACATGAAAATAAGATCATCAGCGTTGTGTGTGGCTTCGCAAAAGTGAAGCGGTCGCTGGCTCAGCATTACGCTGTTACACTACACCTGAAGCACTGATTTTCTGCTAGACAGAACCGCCCGTGACTCAAGAAACGATACACAGATAAAATATACTACATAAACCATAAACTTTTATTTTTTATTTTTATGTGCAATAAAGAGAACATACATACTTTTACGTACTAAGTAGAGTAATTATATAAATAGATAGAACCCATATTATATGTCTGCCATTAATTTGTTCAGGAATCAAACCCCAGACCGCCGCCTCATCAAAATATTATCTCGGGGTCACCGCTCACTTTAAATACCTACATGTCGTTTAACAGTACAGTCTGTGTGGTCGTTGTTCGATTTTTCCGATCGACCTGATCCCAAACGAATCGATCTTTCACAAAGTCCAATTAGTACCATTATTCGCGCATGCGTGCTAGCGACGCGCGTGCGCTTGAACTGCTCTCGGCCAATCGGAGCACTGGAAGTGAGGTTGATCGTTTGATTTTTAAATTGATCAAATTATTCCAAATTGAAAAGGCGATGGAGTTTTGACTGAAAAGTGCCGTTTGGATTAAATATTGAACTACACGATTTTATTAAATTATAATCACGACAGAATATTGTTACCATTTTGTGTAGGTATCTAAAATTCTGTGTTCTCTATCTGTCTGTCGCGCTTTCACGCCTAAACCACTGAACTGATCTTACTGAAATTTGGTACAAAGATAGTTTGTGTCCCGGGGAAGAACACAGGATAGTTTTTATACTGGAAAATCGCATTGTTCCCGCAGCATAGCGATAAGCGAATTATATGCAGACGGAGTCGCGGGCAACAGCTAGTATGTTATAAATAAGTCATCCATAGGTACCAACATACAATTCACTCCCAATCGCTCGCAAATAATAATCCTACTTCCATAGCAATATTGTTGCTAAACGTGTTTATTAAGAGAGTCCAATAACGAGGCTTTACCGCATCCTGCAGTGTTAAGTTCACCATTAGTTGTGTTTGTGTTGTGTGTTGTGTGTGTTGTGTGCGACCTGCGACCCACTGCTTGCGGGTGGGACGTATCATTATATCTATTCACTTACTTGTTACACGAAGGCCGGTAGCATGGAGGCGGCAAGTGGTTCACAACACAATCCACACGATATATTGTATTAATGAACGTCAAAAGGAAGATGACGATGAAATACGACTTGACTAAAAGGATAATTAAATGAGATGAAATCGCCTGAAATTGCCAAATTTAAACTGAAAAAGTTCATTCTTTCAACTAAATGACATTGGGCTATTGAAACTCTTTATTTAATTCATTGATTACTATTTGAGTGGAGAATATGAGACTTTTTAAACGCTGTTTAGAATATTATAGTACGGTTTTGTGGACACTGTAAGGAAAGCTAGACTTTCAGGCGTTCCGACCAGAAAGTTCCGGAGTTGCCAAAGTAGGAGTTCGGAATAAAACAACATTGCCGTCGTGCAGTGACGTTCAATTGCCAATTACTAAACGCCTGACGCGAGTTTAACATTTTTTACCCATCCCAAAAAGTGCTCCACTCAGCTTATCCATCGCTTCGTGGATCGTCCGGCGCGGTCCGTACCGAATGGCATAGCGCAGGAATGTCGGACTAACTAGTCCCGGGCGGAAAGTGGCTTCTTCGAGCTTCGCTGGAAAGCCGCGGGGGTCGCGGGGGTCGCGGGGTCGCCGGCTCACTTAGTGACAAGTGCCACGCCACGTGCGCGTTTACCGCTAAATAGTTTTGTGTCAATGAGACTAGCGCTTATACTCGTATTGGTATGGGTGTTAAATATTGCTACTTGCTAGGACATAGTCGGGTGGTAAAATAAGTTAATGTAAAAAAATACTAGCGTTTTTGCTCATCGTGCCTTATTGTGTACAGTACTGTACCTATCTAGTATAGTATTTCTTCGTCATGATAGTAGAGTACAGTAGATTCTACACCATTGTTTTAACACAAACTACTTTTTAAAAGCCGTGGTAGCCTAGTGGTTTGACCTGTGGCCTCTCAAACAGAGGGTCGGGGCTCGCACCTGGTCTCAGAATTTTCCGGAATTGTAGATGTTCTTTATCAGGTGACCCCACTTGGTTCACTAACGATTGACCTAAAAATTATTGACAAAAGGATCATTTGACAAAATGATCATTTGACAAACTTTAAATATCTGATAAACCGTGAACTTTTTTAAAAACTTATAAAACAAACCTAACCTAACCTAATGTGAGCCACGCATAAAGGTTTTTAGATTTTTTTTAAAGTTCACGGTTTATAAGATGTTTAAATTTTGACAAATGATCATTTTGTAAAATGATGCTTTTGTCAATAATTTTTAGGTCAAATGGAAGGACACCGACCCACTTGCTTGTTTGTCTTCCCTGTTGCATGAAAACAACTACGAGTACATCCTTTTAATTTCGGGAAACCTTTCATTTCCTGAAGGATGCAGACGGCGTTCAGAGCATAAAATAATAAATAAAGTAGTGGGGCCTTACCATGACGTCCTAATTCCGACTCAGTTCAAACTTGAACTAGTTTTAGCTGTCACTTTTAGTATGAATCTGACAGCGAGCGAACCTAACCCGAATCGCTTTAAGACGTCATGGTAGGCCCCCTGAGCTAGTTATATTTACATTTTGACACCGCATTAATTTTAGATCCTTGTCTTTGTATATAACGAATAGCATGCAAATATAAATCCTTGTATGGAATAGGATCTAGAACTAGAGCGACGAGCAAAGCCATTAAATGGCGACTGACGACCCCAATATGTATTACGAAAGCTTGCATCGAGTACCGGGCAAAAATCTTAGGAATCATTTTATACACTGAAAAAAATAATTTGTTAAATGAAACCGTACTTTCGTCAGCCTGTAACTTAAAGAAAGTGACTACATAACTAAGGCAATATCTTAACCAAAATCTTTGATATTATTATATTATACCTGGTGACCATGGAAGGTCGACTAGAATGGTGATGTGAAGTAATAGTAGATTATGTATAAAGTTTGTCTGCACGGCTAGCACGAAGCGCGCGTGAGCTATGTTGCACACGAGATAGACTATCCGTCCTTTTCTTACTGTTCGTTCTAGAAAGAGAAGGGAAGTCTATCTCGCGCGCGACGCAGGTCTCACGCGCTGCTATGCTAGTCGTCTGCCTGGAAATGCCTTTAGAAATATATTGATACTATTAATTTAATGATGTCCTTCATACCGTAGAATGAGATAAACATTAAAATTACTTGGATGCAAAGGTAAGTAACACAAATTACGAAGTTTTAGGAGGATCTCAAGGTTCAAGTCAGGGAAGGGGCAGACACTTGTATGATAATAAATAATTATAACAAAAAAACAATGGCTTGGGACAATTGACACCAGTGGACCAGTCCCAATGATGCATTTTTTATATTTGAGTCGTAAATTTTAGTTTCGATATATGGTCTTTGCTTAGTTAGAGACTACGAATAGGTCATTGGTAATTTATTTGGGTGTAGTAAAAATTACTGTTATTCCAAATAGCCCTACCAACTTAACAAAATCATCAACGATTGGGAGCAGGGGTCGCACATGCAATCATCACGACTCTCGCTGCTGAGTCATCATCTCACGGTGCCTGGGAAGCTGTGAATCATCACGGGACGTTTTACTCGAACGATGACACAAACATCTTGCTGTTTCGTCATCTGTTGTACGTTTTATATGGAGGGAATCCGCGTACTCTGAATCTGAACTGTAGGTGCATGTTAAATGAAGAAGGTCAAGAGAAAAACATAACGATTAAGATTATATTGAACAGTGAACAATAGGGCCTTATCATGATGTCTTAGTGCGTTTCAATTCAGACTCAGTTCAGGTTAAAAGTTGTACTTTTTAGTATGGATCTGACAGCGAGCGAACCTAAACTGAATCAAAATTACCCTTGGTCTTAACTTATAATTATGTATGTAAATGTATGTACATGTATGTATGTACATGTATAACTCTTTAAAAAAAAAACATAAACGTTGGTTACTTTTTAAAGCTATTATGAAAACATTAACAGTGTTGCCATAACAAGGTTCGCTCCGTTGAACTAAATAGCCCTCCAGACACATATCAATTTAGTTCATAAACATCTGGGATATCATTCTGGTCTACTTTGTCGATTTAACAAACAAAGTTGCAAGATCAATAGGTACCAGTAAACAAAATATCCGAAGTTGAGTCAAAAATGGGCCAACTGGTTTGACAGATATATGCACAAATGTTGCCACAGTTTAATTGGCGCTGTTCTTTTCGATTTTACAACAAAATGAATGAATGCCAGCGGTTTGCTTTACGTACACATGTAACTTAATGATTGAATTTTCAATACTACTTTACTAAATTAGGGCCAGATATATTTACACAAAGTATGATTTATGAATTTGTAGGTTAGTATCATTCGTCTGTTTCCTTTTCTCTTCATTGTCATACTATACAACTTTGTCGAGAAAAAATTGTCTATAAACACTTTTTTTTTCATTTCTGGCGCTCGTGATATACAGGGCGATATAAATAATAGGCATTAGCTAAAATAATTAAGCTTATTGTATTACATAGAGTCAAGTATAATCGGGGATGTTTGTGGAGGCGAGGATTGATTGCTTAAGCGCAATTATACGCAAGAGAGCTACCTCTTTGATGTGTCGGGTGCGCGACAGTCCCAATAGTATCCTGCAGCTAATTTGGGCTGACCCTGCCTGTGCGATGAGTAGGCACTGGAACTCTGTTCATATAGAGTCTAGGGGCAGCATCTATCTATAGGATAATTTAATGTAATATACTCGTACTAATATAAATATCATTACCTACCTACTTACAACATAGTCTATAAGTTCATGTAAACGAATACTATATGGACTTTGTCTGAAATAAAATATTATTATTATTATTATAAGCATAATAATAACGGCTGTAGGAACCCAAACGTAGAAGCCGTTAACGGATAGATTTAAGTTGTTTCCGTCCTTTTAAATACGTTATAATAAAGTTATAAATACCGTTGTAAGTCGGGACAATGTTGTTATTGGCGTAGCTTATTTAACCGGTAGTGACATCGGCGCAAGCGCACGGCGCCGATTCCATTCAACATGAAGATGGAATGCTACAAAATTGCATTAAAACTATTGTGTCTCAGGACTTTAGTTGTTGAGCATACATGGAATGTTGTCACAGTGCAACAATTGCTTTTTAGTGTTTTAAAACTTTAAAGGATTGGCAGTGTTAATATGACAACGTTCCACAGTGGTTCAACAAGTATATAAAGTCATAGAGTTACTTACGAGCAAAATAAAGTTGGGTTTCCATAAAAAGTTGCATGAAAATTTACCCGTCAGTAGTTCCTGAGTTATATAGTTTTTACCAGCGGCTTCGGCCCATCGGATCTGGTGGGAGTAAGGGATTTTATTATCTACCTACTTTGTTTCCATGGGAATGACCACAAACGTCGTGGTTTTCATCTCCAAAGACATAGCCGTTGATATTTCAGGATTTTGTATACGTAAATATGTACCGATCCCATGGGATTCTTGGGATTAAAAAAACAAAATCATCATTATTGGCCTTTAGCAGTCCACTGCTGGACATACCTCCCTAAAACGTACCATTTTACCGCCTTTAGCTTGTCGCATCCAAGATTGAATTCAAATTCGTTTATTTGTTAAACGTAGGTAATTTCAAAATTACGATTGGTAAATGAGCCCTATTTCAATTGTCTCTAAGAAAATTGAATTTATACCAACCTACTTTTACCTGGAAAATTTTGGTAACACTTCGCGTTTACTACTATGTCCTACGCTCGGTACTTCGGTACTCTTTGAAACGACGACGCCGTCATGGTGGTCTTTCGAATTTCGTAGGTGTTAGGATGCTAAGTTCAACGTCAGCATTAGTGCTTCTGTCACTCTCCCACAAGCCCAGTCCAAAAGGGACGACACTAGTCCATTGGCACCGAGCATAACTTAGAGAACAATAGAAGTGTCACTTGTCACTTTGTTACAAAATATTGGGAATTTAAGTATACCGTTCACTGAGAACTGTCAATCAGTAGGCACCCTTGACCCGAGTAAGTGTAAATTTGAACAGTTCAAAAACCGGGAAAGAATATATTTGTAAGCACTTTCAGAACGCACATTAATCCGCCATTATGTATTTTTAAGAATTTTAATTATATATAATCTGGATCTCGGAAACGCGGCTCTAACGATTTTCATGAAATTTGGTGTGCAGGGCGTTTCGGGGACGATAAATCGATCTGGCTAGGTTTCATTTTTAGAAACGTACCTACCAAAAAAAAATACCGGGTCATCCGGGTACTTGTACAAATATAAAGAAACAAACACGAATCACAAAAAACGATCCGAAATTTGCACAAAACGAACTAAACTAATCAAGGGATCTCTACCAGTTAACCTTCAGTGTACAGGGTTAAGGTTATTTAAAAAAAACAATTAATTATTTTAGCATTTTTAAGTTACATTACATTTCTTTAATGTTCTTTATCTATTACCGTGTAGTGCGATGACAAGAACGAGCTATGATTATAAGCTTTGTAATAGTGTACAATTCAAGTTATGTCACAGAATAGTGGCTCGGGTCGGTCGCGCAGGCGCGGGAGTGCCGTGATTGCCTGATCGGCCTTAAAGGTCGCCGGTGGAATGCCACACTTTTCGTAACTATGCCCGTTCATAGGGCTTTCCTTTATGTTGATGCCCTATAGAAGAATTTCGTATCTAGACTTTGAGGCGGCTGGCTGTCACGAACGGGGTCATATGAGAAGTTTACGTCTAGTTAAATTATATATAAATATACTAGCTTCTGCCTGCGACTTCGTCTGCGTATTATACATACATATAAACCTTCCTATCGAATACTCTATCTATTATAAAAAAACCGCATCAAAATCCGTTGCGTACTTTTAAAGATATAAGAATACATATATAGGGACAGACAGACAGAGAGCGGAAAGCGACTTCGTTTTATACTATGTACTTTGATTAATAATGGCATCCGTCGAGAATTAGAAACGGTTCTGTCACTAATTTAATTTTTATTCCAAGTTTTTTTTTTGCTGACTGTCCTTGCATTGTCGTCCGTCCTACAATGTTGTTGTTCCAATTTTTTGTAAGTATGATAACTTACTAGAGTAATTCCCGGAGTTACGGACGTTTTTTTATCTTACCCCGTATTTCACCTTACCCCAACGCACTATACATAATACATATTTTATTCAATTAATTGTTTTCCTTGTTCACAGACGCTTACATTTACATAATAGAAAAACAAAACCCAAATTTCTCTTCGTATAAAATATAATAATTCTGAAGCTTCTTCTCCGTACGCGATTTAAAAAAGGTAACTTATAATAAATAAACCAACATAGACCCCCCATTTTACTCCAACTGAATAATTTAACAATTTCAAGTAGGTGTTTATCAAATAAACTCCTCAACGATAAAATTGTCTACGCTGCAATAAATTGTATGTATGTATGTATGTAACTTTGCTATCAGATGATGACTCAAAGGTCAGACGGTCGGGAGCGGGCCATGGCGGCCTATCTGCAAATACTAACGACTCACTGTGTCACGATGGTGTTACTTGCGGAAGTGAGAGGGTAAGAGGAATTTATAAAGCAACAAGTGCTTCTGATGTCAGTTAATTTTTGGCACAGATGAACTTGTAGAGTGACGAACCGCCATTGTGTTGAGCCCCTAGAGCGACAAACTCCTAGAGTGACAAACTCCGAGAGTGACAAACTCCAAGAGTGACAAGCTCCTAGAGTGACGAACTCCAAGAGTGACAAACTTCTAGAGTGACAAACTCCGAGAGTGACAATCTCCAAGAGTGACAAACTCCAAGAGTGACAAGCTCCTAGAGTGACGAACTCCAAGAGTGACAAACTTCTAGAGTGACAAACTCCAAGAGTGACAAACTTCTAGAGTGACAAACTCCGAGAGTGACAATCTCCAAGAGTGACAAACTCCAAGAGTGACAAGCTCCTAGAGTGACGAACTCCAAGAGTGACAAACTTCTAGAGTGACAAACTCCAAGAGTGACAAACTCCTAGTGATGAACTCTAGCACTTGTTTTTGTTCTGGCATCCTATTTCCAACACAAAACTGACAGTGGGTAGTTTAAAATACAAATTTACTCGCAGACTAAAAGAGTGTTACTTTTCAGTATACTAGTGAATATAGTTGCCGCGTTATGCCTGAAACGCCAGCTGCCAAACCCAAGACTTCTTTAGGCGCCACAGACGCACATGTACATTAATATGCCTGTAAAATTATCACAGCGGCCTTGAGCGAAAGTCACGAAAATAGATTTAGTCCCAGGAATGATGATGATTATGAACGAACATTGCGAAAGTTTAGACCATGTTAACCTACCGTTTCGGTGAAAGAATCTAGGTCACTAACTATAACCATAACCTTAGCAAACCTACAATATAATCGACAGAAAATACCCTTTATCGCTGTTAAATTACTTCGCTACAAATTCTAGGCTAATGAAAATTTCACCAAGGCCGATTGCCATATTGACTCGAGGGCGAATGACCTTGAAGTAAAATTGAAGTGAAATGACATTGAACCTTACGTACACTAAGAAATAGGGTTTGTACTTCACACAAGATCAGAAACCGATCAAAAGTAAAATTACTGGCCCCCATTTTCAACGGAGTTCAAAAATAAGCTTACCTATTGGATTGAACTTGTCACAGGATGTTCTTTGTATGAGAAGGTCTTATTAAGTAATAGCTTATACCCGCGGTTTCAATTTGCGAGAATTTCAAAAATCTCTTCTTAGTGCACTCTTTGATAGTTGAGATGTCTTTCAAGTCTCTAGCTTCAGGTTTAGGCTGGCATTGTCTGACAGTTAGTCAAGCAGGTTATAGTTTTGCAAATTGTATAAATAGACTAGATTATGTCGGCATTGCCCCGAACAACACCAATCTTCAGCCCAAACCTCAGTCTACAATTTGATTTGGGCTGTGCTTCATGATGAGTCAGGGCAAATCATTTACTAGCACAGTCACTACATACCTACTCCTATTCTAAAACAAAGTCGTACGCCACATTTTGCCGATCTATTCGCAACTCAAAAAAACTGAACGGATTTTCACGAGGTTTTCACCAAGTTTTCACGAGGAAGGATTTAGTGCATAATTTGTCAAGGTCTATTACGATAATCGTTGAAAGCTCAAGGTCATTGCCTGGGATGCGAATTTAAATAGTGCGCGGACGCAGTCGCGGGAAACAGCTATTAGCTACTAAATGTTACGCAGTAAACGAGGTACATTCGTAACTATGGTGACAATATACGTAGTTACTATGGCGTATATGTGTATCTTTGCTGTTGTCTGTTTAGTTACTGCGACTGTGCCTACCTAAACGAAACCAGTTTAAATGTAGTGTTAAAAATGCGCATAGTATTGTACGCACAGATCGAATCGCACGCGCAGTGGAAGGGACTGAATTCCGAAAGGACTGCCTTCACCTGACCTAGCTTAGTATTCCGAGGAACAAATAAGTAATGATATCGCTAAAACGATTTAAGTAAATATTAAGATATATATACTTCTCTCAGATGTTCCTGCCGTAGCTTCTGGCGAAAATCATAGGAATCATGTTATAGGCGATGCGGCTAGCAACCCATCACTATTGAGATTCCATTTTCTTTCTTTTTGTTTTATTTTCTTTTCCACAATCTTGCTAAACGTGGCCAGGTCTTGTCACCTTAGGCACTGTGGGGTAGATACCCCGTAAGGGATAAAGACGTGACTTATGTATGTATGTGTATATGTATCTATGTAGGTACATTACATAATGTATCTTTCAGATTTTTCAGTAGGTGGTTCGGTTAGTTTGCCTGACCTTACTAAGATTTTTCATTTAAATTGGATTCAAATTTTTGTCTCTCGACGCGGTTCACCCTAGAACTACATTCGGGATTCGTGTCGATCAGCCGATTCAAGTATCTAACTCATAAGAGTGAGTGAGACAGAAGACAGACCCGAAGGTCTTTTTAAATACTATCTGACTGTAATATCGATAGTCATGGTTGTAATAATAATCATCATCATCATCAGCCTGGAGACGTTCAGTGTTGAACAAAGGCCTCCCTCTTAGCACACCATAATGAACGACAACTGGCAGGTGGCACTGCATCCACCGGTTTCCCCCAACTTTCACGATGTCGTCAGTCCACTTAGTGGGAGGCCTGCCAACACTGCGTCTTTGAGTTCGCGGTCGCCACTCTCGAGAACTTTTCTCCCCCGACGGTTGTCTGTTTCACGAGCGATGTGGCCTGCCCATTGCCACTTCAACGTACGGTCGCCCAAATAAGTGGACTACCACTTTTCATCCATATTCCTATCAAATGAAAACGTCGCTAAAGTCGAACTTTCAAGTTGACAGCCTGTCTTATCGACGTTATATATTGTGACGTGCAAAGGAATTTTAACATTAGGGTGGTAGACCACATATTTGGCTAATGGTTGGCTCTTCGAGCTATGTCGGTGACTCTAGTTCTTCGGCGGATCTCTGTATTTCGGATTCTGTCGCCCAAAGAAACTTCGAGCATAGTTGTAATAATGGTTAACCTTAACTGTGGAATTGTATACTATTTATATATTTACCGAAACAATGGTTAAGCAACAAGTGACTTCCAGAATACATTCTCTGTTTTCATTAGAACGTACGTTTAGTTTTACTATGCATTGCATTAAGTAAATACGCTCTAACTCGGTATCCAGTTTCGATAATTTAACGTTTTAATTGGTTTTAAGTAATGACTGAATACTACACACCCGTTTTAATTAACGAGTGGGTATAGATGTAATAATATGATACGTCCTGTTGTTTTAGAACCGTCGTGTATCTTGCAAAAACGTTTCGAAACCACAAAGCCCGCGAAGTCTTGGATCAGTATCGGAAATGATTTTGTAATTTTGATCCATTCAAAGTTCGAAAACATCGCTTTTGTCATTGCCTACGATTATATCCCACCTCTGAAAATTAGTTCAGATGATATTTTACATACATTGTATAGTACCTACTACTTATTTTATAAAACACTAGCTTTTGCCCGCGACTTCGTCTGCGTAGAATTAGTATTTTGGGTAGCTTATTCTTAGTGGTAGGCAAACATTCAATTAGAGCACAAATTAAATACGTATAATTACCCTTAGGGTATTACATCTTCGTAGTAAATTTGACTCCCCTATTCACATCTTTGTCAATTTCTGCAAAAACTATTCTATTCCCTTCCCCGGGACCATAACAATATCCATCCCTAATTTAGTTTTAATCGTTTCATCGGCTTAAGACGCTGTCAACAGCTAATGACCTTGAGCAGCGCCACTTTTCACACATACGGTTCGAGTGCCTGTTAGTCAAAGAGAAGAAACTATTTCGGCGGCTTGGCGCGCGTCTAAAATCTTGCAAATAAGACACAAATAATAAGAAATTTAAAAAAGAATGGATTATTTGTGAAATATGACTCGTTAGCCGTTTAGGTGTGAATATGTAGACTTCATGTTTTTAATTGCAGACCCACACGTCGAAAAAATAAAGACATAGAACCGTTTAATGATGATTTTAAGACTAATCTTTGCAATTATTTTCTATCGAGGCGATTTTGTTCAGTTATGTATCGAGTCCGTCCAGCGTGTTTGAAATATGATGAAAATTAACATAAATTTTTTTCGTACCTATGTACTTTTTCTTAAAAAAGTGCTTAAATAACATCAATTTCAACAAAATTAGGTGTTGTCAGCCTCTTAAGCGCGAAGAAGGCAAAAGACAGACGCACTTTTACATAAGGGGAGGCCTTTGCCCAGCAGTGGGACACTCAAGTAGACTAATATAAAAAAAAACATACATCAAGTAGGTAAGTACCTAATTATTTTTAAGATTTGCTAGTTTTCTAAGTGACTTTAACGCCATTTCATGCCCTAAAGATATGAAAAAAAAGGTTCCTTCAAACGATAGCTACTACCTACCATATTAATTGTCGACCCAATTTTGCCCCCTCCACAGGTCTTCTTTAAACCGCTGAAGCACATAATTATTTATTTTTGTCCAATAAAAAGTCTAAAATAAAATTCCTCCGTTTCTCAAGGTCAATTTTATCTATGTAAGTACTTACCAAATTTCATAAAATCGGTTCAGTGGTTTAGGCATGAAAGCGTAACAGACAAACAGAAAAACGAATTTACTTTTGCATTTATAATATTAGTAGAGATAGGGATTATTATAAATCATTTTTTTGTAAAAACAGGCTAATTGCGAGTCGGACTCGCGCACCGAGGGATCCGTATAAATTCGGCAAGTGAATATGATATCCAGTGTTAGCAGAGCCCTGTTCCTAAGCAAAATGTAGGCAGTGTGAGGTCATTTTATATTGGAACCTATGATCCACCATCATACAAAATTTAAAATTTCTAAGACACCTGGATACCTAACTACCCAATATTTTTTGAGAGCACGGCGATTTGTATGGAAACACCCTTTCTAATGACTTTACCTTGTTATTGTATAGATTTAAAGGTTAATCTTTTCACAACTCCAAGTGACCGCAAATCTACTGTACCGGTTATTTTATTAATTTCAACTTTATACCTATACGCGTTCCTGAGGAAAAGGAACTTGACAGACGGACAACTAAGTGATTTTGGGTTCCTTTTTTCCTTTAAGGAACTTTGAAAATAGATACTTCCTAGGTACGAATAATTTCATTCATATAGCCTAGCGACGTAGCGACATCTATTAACGAATAGCGGAACTAATTAATCCATAGTAAACTTTATTATTATTCTGTTGCTTAGTATCATCACAATATATTACATGTACTACATTTTTGAACCCAGGACTTCTTCCTCTTTCATTTGGTATCCCAACAAATAATTAATCAAAAAATATTTTTGGTGGACCCCGCCTTTTTGTTTTATATCTCAACTTCTAGGTGGAATTTCGAAAAAAACGCGACATGGGAGTTTAAGTTAGACCTCCAGCAATACAATAAAAAAAACCGCATTCAGTTTGGTACAGTAGTTTTTGCGTAGCGCGGTAACAAACATACAGACAGACAGACAGACAGACAGACAGACAGACAGACAAAAATTCTAAAAATTGTATTTTTGGCTTCTATAGCGCTTATAGAGGCCCCTTAGTTTATTTTTTCTTTAATATCTCCTATGTACAGACATCGACCTGTTACAATTTTATTATATGTATACAACAATGTATACAATACATACATTACAATTACAATTTTATTATATGTATAAGAAAGATAAGACTATTTACAAATAAAAACATTAACATGACACTTAAAGAGCTATTGATAAATATAAATGTACACACGGCAAAATAATTCGGTAAGCATAGGCACGCACACAAACGTCGTCTATGTGTTGAGTACCGACATGAACATTACGTAGAATCCACATGTGAATGTGTGAGTGAGTTCGATCGTATATCTACCCTCTCAGTAAAGTTTTTTTTAGTAATAAGATAAATAAGTAATGTCGCTGTAAATTACCTATTTATTATATAAACAACAACAATAACTATAAAATAACAATGAAGAAAGTTGCAACTATTTTAGTTAGGTAGTTTATAATAAACTAAGTTAAAAATAATTACAAATTAAACTAAAAAATCCCCTTGGTATCGTGCCTAGCTCAAAGGTTTAAAAATTCAATATCTCCGGTTTAAGTTAATTCTACAGAAATAATGTAAAAGTATTGTTTTATTTTTGCATTTTCCTAAAAACATTTTACATTATTATCTTACATTGGATATTGTCATCGCAAGTGTAAGGCAAGAGAAGGCACCCCGGATCAAGTCTTACTTTGACCTTGAATCTTTAAAATTTATGCAATCTGACGCATTGAACTATTATTACCAGCGTAGTAGCTACCATCTCACTGATTCAACTTGTTATATTTTTATTTCTCATCAAGTCTGGTCTGAGATTCAATTCCAACATTTCCAACCAATATTCCTTACAACCAGCATCGCCATTTAAATAACATCCAAAAATGTCATTTCTTCTAGGATTCGAACTCGGTTTACTGGAGAGCGAGTGCACAAATCAAGTATCCGACTTGCCTTTGTGACCGCTGAGCCACCGAGACATTTAATATAGATGGTGAATTTATGAATTACTACGTCCAAACTGTGACTACTGCATTTGCAATGTGTAAATAGTTGTTTAAAGAGCTTTGAAATAAGGTTGAAATTTGCTAGACGATGCACATTTTATTAATTGCCGTCTAACAATATAAAGTATATTCTACCCTCAAATTATTAGTAATATGAATTTGTCAACGCTAGCCGCCATTCGTTACGCCTTGTTTTACAAGTGGTTTTACAACAATGAACTGTTTAATTTTGCCTTTGAAATACCTTGTGATTTGCAAAATATGGATAGTCGTCATCTTTTTTGAAAAGAGCAGAAATTATTGTTCTTTAAGAACAAAATATTTCTATAAGGATCGCATTTCTATAAGTTTATTGATATCGGTAAGTAGACAAAATGTCTGATAAAATAATTACTTCTTATTTTACATCAAATTTCTTCATGGTGTTAAAGACAATGATTTATTATTGTATCCGTAATGTATTCAAATAACTTTCTTTGACGAAGAATGTTTTTTATTAAACTTCATTTATTTTGCAGCGGAAGACTTCAATTATGGATTCACCGTTATGCAGACTTGGGGCACGATAAGAATATTCCTTCTGTGTCAAAACAAGAAGTCTCATCTTCACGCCATTTGACATAAGTAGTTGCCGCACACGCTAAAGGGACCTATTTCACATCAACGAGAGACAATGTTACCTACGTTGTGTGCGACTTCATCTGCATGTTGCAGGATAGCATTGTCGTAACTCGTAAACCAGCAAAAAAAAAATCTTCAACGGATCAGCCAGCATAGAAGAAACAGAATGAACTTTGATCGTGAATATTTATAATTTTGATTCGAATAGGTAATAATGTAGTGATTTTTAGTGATGAAAAACCATTTACGTCTGAAAAAGATGGACGAAAAATTTTGTGGCGAAAAGTGCTTGGATGTCATCCATGGGATTTGTGAGTTAGTGGGTGGGGGTCGTAATAACAGTGCTAAAAAAAAGTGATGTGTGACCTATTTCGTGCATAACAATGTTATTGTGTCATAGTCAAAGACTGGCTGAGCACCCAACAAGATCCCTTAACTGTTATTAACTGGGATCCATCTGATATAAAATCCAAAGCAAATTTAGGTAGCTTAGTCACTTGAAAGTGGAGATTTAATCCAGTGTGCAATGATGCTATTGTTAATGGCTGTCATTTAACATGTCGATTCATTTCACCACTGACTTTATTTCTCGACAAATAAAACGTTTCGTTCATCTTTCTCAGACTTAAGTAAACTTAATAAATCGGAAATTCTTATAAATGATACTCTTTTCAAAACCCTTGTTAATTCGAATAAATTACATCTTAAAAATAACCCTTTTGTGGTGTGCATTCAATTTACCATTTGTATTGTAATTTTAAATTATGTTTGTAACAGAAATTTTTAATTAACCTAAAATCATACTGGTCACTATAGTGTGTGTTGTTTTACGAATAAATGTTGTCCTTCTTCTGTTATATTATAAGGAAAAGCATGCAGTTTTATTTTGCTAATTTAATTAGTTATAGTCTTATGGTAATAATAAATACTTAAATGTTGTAATAAACAATTTGAAACAATGATTTTATTTTCTTATTTTGTTCTTTTACTTTCTTTTTTTCTTGTTTGAAGTAGTCATGATTTGGTTTTGAGATAGTTATAAATTGAAAAAAAAAAAACAAAATAGACAAACTTGTGCAAGATTCGAACCGAGATCTTTAACATTCATAGTCCCAATCAGTACGACTGAGCCACCGCGCTCATATGATTCATGACGAAATTATTCTTCCATTGAGCAAAATCGTTTGAATAACAATAACCTATACAATAAGAGATATGTGAAGGTAGTCAGAGAACACAATCAGCACACATAGGCCATGTTAGTGTGAATACTCGTGCGGATACAAAACCATTTTGTTGTGTGTGTAATTAAGGCAGCGGATAGGTGCGGATGTGTGTATAGAATGACACACATGGACAACTAGGGTGCATACCGAATAGTTTTGCTGTGTGTACAAGTTAAATTAATTAAACTAAAATAAATCTAGAGATGTGCTCCCCCGCGGTATTGAGCCAAAAAATCTTCATCTTAGAAATACACGCTTAACTCGTATGGCTTCAATAAAAAGATACTGCGACCTTCCCCAGATATCAAGCAGTAAACTTTCTTTCTCAAAGTATTGTACCACAAAGAAGTGGTGTCTCTTTCATAATAACATTACAGATTTCAATACTTAGTGCAGAATGCCAAAATCCTCCAAATAATTGAAGTCTGAGTCACCGAAGTCAACAAACGTGGAATCACCAATTCGCGACATAAAATTAATATTTTCAAGTTAACGCTTGCAGCTCGGAAACAACGAGGAACATGTTTATTAATATTTTATTTATTGTGCTAAGTGGTTATAACGTTTAATGAGTTGGGATTTGGCGGCCTTTAAGTAGGTACTTATGCACTAAAAAAACTTAATGTATGTACATATACCGTAAAACGGGGTAAGATGGGATTGTAGGAGAAGAAGGAGTAGAACTAATATATTGTGTTTTCACTTGCTACTTAAAATTTATTGCTCAGCTTGCTCTAAGAGTAGTTTACTTATATTTTCAGATATATTACATCTCCTTTTTTTTGGTAATCATAATTTGTCATCGACATTTTTTTATTTGTCCCTATCGCTTCCCTGGGCTTGCACTAGTGTTTCAAAATCAAAATAATTCAAATCGGTAGGTACAGCCATCCTCAAGTTTTAGCGAGACAAACCAACAGCCATTCATATTATACGAGTATTATATAGATTAGGATTATTTCAACGTTTAAGGTAAGAACATTATTTCAATACCGAACTTTTGCTGATACCTAAACGACCTACGTTGCAAAATGTTGTATAAGAGTTGATAATTCATTTTTTTTTTAATTTTTTTTGGCTCTTCCGTTTAAGAGGAGTAGGTAGGTAGTACCTAATTTACAGCATTTGAAGGCACTAGTCGCCTTAAGGATTAATTTTCTCATAATTAACCATAACCACGATGTCGCCATAACTACAGTGAATCATACAGCTTTTTACGAGCAAAGCTAATAGACGCTTAATCAGAGATACGGTGTGCTCTGCTGATTATCTGAAATACCTTTAATATTTTGTAAACGATCTCCACAAGGAATGTTGGTGTATGATTCTTTAATTAGTTTGTTTTCGTTCTTTTTTTGGGAAAGGCGACCTAGTCGGGAAAGCTTCAAGATTGTGTTAAATTACCTATCGAGAGAAGTCATCAATGTTGAATAAAAAAAAAAAATACAGCCGAATTGAAAACCTACACCTTTTTTTTAAGTCGGTTAAAAAGGATGACTGAACTGCCAGTCGGTTTTGTATGTACGTATGCATAACTCTTTATTGATAAAACAAATGACAATAGTGAATACATCAGGACCAGACAACACAAACGCACAAAGGCGAACTTATTTCCTAAAGGGATTTCTTCCTGTTTACCGAAAAAGCGGTTTTAAGACGAATTTATTCATAGTCTTCGGGACCTGATGTCAGAGTGCCAACTACAAATTCCGAACTGCTCGGCGTTGCGGTGAGGAAGGTAAGGAGAACTATACCTCACTATTTATCCAAGGAAGTCGTCACAAAGGTATAAAATAGGAAGAAAAGAAAGAAAAACATTTAAAGATCTAGGTTCTAGACCTAGACTTTAGAACTTCCACCATCTACCGCAAACTCTGTCATCAGTGTAGCAGCTTAAAAGAAAGATGACGAAGCTGATTTATTTATTACGTGCACGCACACTTGTATACGTACATAAATTTTTCATAGAATTTGCAACTCGCAGTTGATGTCATTATCTATTTTAATTTCGTTTGCATGTCAAAAAGCCACCGCATGTTAACAGTACCGATTTTATCAGTATACTGTGATTGTCATAGTTATTTGAAATAATTACGTCAAAATTGGCCTCTGCTATGTTAGGTTATAAAGATTACGATAGTGTCTCAGTCTCACATTTGACTCTCAAACTAAGCGCAGTTTGAGCATTAAAGCTTAAATTTTAAGAAATGACTTTCAATATTATAACTTTTTGTCCAGCCATATTCTATTGCCATCTGCCACGAACCCTTGCCGCCATGTGTCCGGTAATTGTTAAAAAAAGATGGCCATAGACAAAAGGCGGGAGATTTATAACTTTTTAAACATCTGGTCCGTACCTGGACCGGACCCGAGGTGCGAATGGCCAGTACGCCAGTTTAAATTTATTATTGATTTAAATTATTTTGAATATAATTTAACTTCTTACGTAAAACTATAGAGCTTGCTGCATGTAAGCAATTAGGTAAGTACCAAATAAAAATAAAATTTTATATGATTTTGTTTTTATTCACAATTGAACTTAGGAAAACATTGAAATAAAATAGAGCACACTTTAGCATCCAATTTGGTTTACTTATAAGAAAAAAAATCCATCAAAAATTTAATTCGTGAATTCCGTAGAATCAATTCCAAGTTTCAAATTCTTATGTTAACTTCAAGTAACAAAAATTCAGCCTGTCTCACAAATTATCTCAAAGAAAAATCTTCAAATAACAACCGACGCACTCCAACCATTAATTTCGTACACGTTCAATGTTTATCACGCGTACACAGATAAAGAAGTCATTACCTAATTTAAATCTGCAAATACTTAAAATATCCTCCGACATTCGGCCTTCCCTCAAGAATTCTCTTCAGTAATTAACTTGATTAATTTCGAGATACGTAAAAAATGTTTTAACGCATGCCACGTGCCATTTGCATACCATATGCAGGAGATAATTGCACTTATGGTTATATGTTTACGGGCTACGATTGCTTGGAATAGCCGGCACTTTTATGTCATCGAACGGCTGTGATCACGATGCGCATGATTCGATGAAGCGCGTTCGCGAATAAAGGGTGCGTCCTTATAATTAATTAGAAGTTACTTAGTCCGTGAAGATTTAAATATAGCCTATTTTATGTATTTAGGGATAATGTGCCATTCTAATGGTGAAAGAATTGTTAAAATCGGTTCAGTAGCTTTTGAGTATTCGTCACAAAATAAAAATATAAAAGTGCAAAAATATAAATGTTTCCCTATTATAATAATCAAATAGACTAACTATACTAGAAAGGTTTAGGTAATTAACTAAATGTAAACAATCAAACATGTAAACAAACAATATACACTTTAAAAAATTAAATCGTTTCACTTTACAAATTAATCATGAAGTAACACTGTAGGTATTTCTTAAGTACCTAAACCTTTCTGTTTTTTTTTAATATGAATAGGAAGGCAAACGAGCAAGTGAGTTCTAGTATAACTACAATGTTTTAGCGTGAAGCTATCTGTATTATAAATAAATAAATAAAATAAATAAAAACCATTTATTTCGGACAGAATCCATAGAGGTTAGTTAAGTACTTACATACAAAAATAATAACAAAAGGTATTAGTAGGTAGGATAATTAAAAACAACAAATACAAAAAACAATACAAACAAACAAAAACACAACACAAACAACACAATAAAACAGCAATTATGCAGCGTTAAGCGTTTCTTTTCTGCTGTTTTATGTTTGCTGATTAGCTCTTTTTACTTTTTTATATTTAATCCAAGTATGTATTTCATTTTAAATTTATATTTATTTACTTTTTATTGCAGCCACTGCAACTAACGATGATAGAAACTTGATAAGAAAGACATTATTTATTTTTTCTAATTAATCAGGGAGGTGAGCTTTCAGTCAAAAATATGTATAAGAAAATCTAAATGGCTGTGAATTTCAAACAACATAAATATTATACGAGTTACAAACCATTTTGTATAATATCATCAGATCGAATTGATACGACACCAATTTTTCACTGTTTCAACTCCCAAACGTCAAGAAGAAAAGAGAAAGAAGAGAAGCTAAAACCTCGATTAGTGTTATAGACCGACCGCTTAGCTGAGTCCTCGCCCGCGCGGGTACAGGAGCGCAGGGTAGGACGACAAAGGGAACCGAGATCGCTGCCTTTGTCGTCCTACCCTGCGCCCCTGTACCCGCGCGGGCGACGTCTCATTTAAACGGTTATTGGTCTTTAAAACCTCGATTAGTGTTACGGCCTTAAAACGACGCACTCTCATTCAGCCAACGCCGCGTCAGCCGATTGCATCGCGACACATGACGCCCTCATGTTTTTACTGTTTTAATTAAAAAAGGTAAAAAGATAAACGCCCAGATATCACCTGCCGATGCCAAGGTGTAGATTTACACAACCCTAAATTCCCCCTTCTTTTAATTATGAAAGCTTTAGGATCTGTCGTCGGATTTTGATAGGTAATTTAGATATGGACTGCACTAATGTTTGGTATAAAAAATGAAATATTTGTAATTACTCGGGAAGGTTTAAGTGACCTTATAATTTAGGGAAAGGCTTGTTCATACTGTTTACGTAGTTCGGTAACACACTATGAAATTCCAAGTGAATATAATTTTTCAAGTACATCTGTCGCTAACGAGAACAGGAAAGATACTTTCGTTTTAAAAAAAAAGGAAAGTCTAAAACTTTACACAAACGTAACTATTTAATTCCTTGTCTTTCAAAAGTAGTGCAGCAAAAGATTTGGAATAATTGATTGAAAGCTGCTTACTCTGTAGTGTAGGTCTTTCTTGATGTTAAAATAAATTGAAAACTTACTGCTACTTGTTTATGTTTTCTTTGTTAAAGAAAAATAAGACTTAGGCTTTAGTTCACGAAAAAAATACGATGTCAGAGTGTGAACATATTTACTTTAAATGTTTTGTTTTGTAAACGCAGCGCTTCAAATAGAGAATAGAAATTAAAACAGCTGAATATAATATTAATTAAATTCACACCAATTTAAATATAGAAAGTCCTCAAAGCACTAATTACTAACATATAAACCGCTTTACATTTAACATTGATTACAAACGGAAAAATTGCAAGTTTACGAACCATAATTTTAGAGTCATAACATTTTCTAATAGTAGTTCATTTACAGCTTAATTAATGTTATAAAATAGAATGGTTATTATAAATAGTCGAAGTATCAAGGCATCTAACTATGTTTATGCCAACATAATTTATCCACGTTTAACTAATGAGCGTGTTGAAATGTTAGCCAGAATGAACTAATTACCGGCGCTCCCAGAGACGGCCCTTTAGCGGTAATTGCCAGTAAACTCATTGCATTTTTGCATGCAAAATCTAGTACATCACTCTGTTGCTTAGTCCTTGTTTTCACCAGATAATTTATTTGTTGATTAAATCCAAGAATATCTAAAAGCCTGTTACTCATTTCAAGAAACAGCTGTGCCAGACAAAGGCGATAGTAAAACTGCCATGAAACTCATGTACATGTCATAAAAGTTTATGTTCGATTTACACGAACAAACATTCGTCTAGATTAAAACATGTGTAGGTTAGGTTTAAAATGTGCTTTTTTAATTAGCGCAACAGCACTGTGCAAGCAGAAATTGCTTAAAAAAACGAGGATTCTTTATGTCGAGAAAAAAACAACTTTTCTTGTCATATCTTGTTCTACTCTTGGCTAAAGACATAACGACGATCGGTTTTGCGCTATGCGGAATCAATGGCTTTGCTTTCTTTATCAGATTATCTTTCCCCCTAGTGGGAGGCCTGCCTAAGCGGAATCCGTAAACTAAGCGGATGCCGTCGCCACGGAATGGCATGGATGAGACAGTCAATATTATCGTGATACTGGTAAGTCAATTAATACAGGGTCGTGAATTTCATAACCGGGCTCGCTGCGATACGTGATAATATTACGTGATATGGATCGTGATATGTATAGATCACACGATAATATAGACCGTCTATTCTTTGCCAATGCCTCCTGTGCCAGTAATTTTGCTGGCCCTCCACAGCGCCACACAAAAAACTGGTGCTGGCAGCTGGTTCAATAAAATTGCAGACGCAATCCGGACAGCCTTTGCAACTATTGTTACCTACATACTTACATACATATACATACAGTCACGCCTCTTTCCCATAGAGGTAGGCAGAGACTACCTTGTTCCACTTGCTACGATTCTGACATACCTCTTTCGCTTTCTCCACATTCATCAATCTCTTCACACATGCTCGCCGGTTTCGGGTACTCCTGACCAGCCCTTTTTTCAAAACGTTTCCTATTTGGTCCCGGAACCGTCTAGGCCTTCCCCTCCCAACGCAACCATTCACACTCCCTATATAAATCTGCTAGCTTATTACGTAACTCGCTCGCAATCGCCATCGTGTTAATTTTGACAGTTCTTGTATGAATGTGACAGCTAGTTGATTCCGATGCCGATTGTCAGCCCATACATGAACTGTCAAAATGAAGACAATGGTGATCGCGAGCGAGTTACGTAATAAGCCTGCCGTTTAGTTAGTCTACTTACTATTGTTGCCACCCCAAATTAATCTATTTTAGAGCTCTATTAGCTACAAAGGCTTAAACTAATCGATAAAAAAGCTAGATATTGCAATGTTATCCTTTCTGGCTGCCAATGTGTAAAGAGCACCACCAAAACAAGCTCTCTCACTCCTTCCTACGTAATCGCGAATGCTGTTACACCAGCTAGCGTGTCTGAGCGGCATTTCTTGCAATCTGAAGATATCAACAGATGCTCGAGCATACGGTATCTGTGGGGAGAGGATCTTTATCACAAAAGCACCTAATGGGTACATCTCGGCGCAGACATCTGCCGGCAGACTCCCACACGTTGCTAAAGCATGAGCGAGACGCGGAATTAGGGTGCGACCACACCGCCGCTTAAAAAACGGTGACGTTACGGAATCGCAACGAAATGTATGAAGAAACGGAGAGAAAACGTGACGCATACGACACGTCACTGCGTATACGCGGCGGTTTGGTCGCACCCTTACGGCGAGCTGGCGTTTATTGTTACACTTAAGCAAAGCAGTTACCTGGCTTCTTAGCGACTACCGTACAAGATAGCTGCGTCTCCGAGACTCATGTTTTCATACAAAAAAAGTAACAAGACGCTAAAGCAATTTAAATTCTATAGGAGTCCAGTACAAGAGACTAATACAGAAGTTAGTTGTACCTACTTAGATTAAGGACCTTATGCACTGCTATAAAAACATATATTTGTACTGTGTAATAGGTACTTTTTTTTTTAATGTGGCTAGTTTCTTACGGGACATTCGTCATGAAAACATGTACAGAACCCTTGTACAGAAAAAAAATAACATTTTATTTAAGAGTTTTTATTGGTATAAAAAGCTATTACGGAACATAATTCCTAGATCTCGCTTCTATTTTTGTATTTAATTTGTCCCCGCTTTATCTCAACACTTGGACCACCAAGCGCAAGCACTCTCCGAAAGGGTTACTACAAGGTGTGCGAGCATACGCAGTTTTTTGGCGACAAGTTGAAGAAAGGTGCGTTCCATTGTGACTGAGACACTAAATGTCACCTGTCATTTGTACTATTTACACCGTAGTTATAGACTTGGATTAAGTTTGTTTCCGGGTGTAATTTCCGGATATAAAAAAAAACATGTGTGATCAAAATGGAACTCAACTTCAAAAATTAAGCTCTATTTTTATGGAAGTCCTCAAATGTGGTTTGGGAACTACACATAACTACATAAGTAATTAAATAGATTAATGCTTATGTGTGCTGGGTATTCTCGCATTTTTCCCTTTAAGTACTGGAACAGTACCTAAATATTAAATTACATTTCTGATATAAATTCAGAACATTTATTTAGTAAGTAAGTAAGAAGTAATGCTTTATTGTACAAATATAAAGAAACAGATACAATTCACAAATTAATACAAATAACAATAATATATGCAAAAAGGCGAACTTATCCCTTTAAGGGATCTCTACCAGTTAACCTTTGAGTAGATGAGAGGAGCATTAAACGAGGGAACGACAGAGAGTGGGTTTATAATTCCATATAGTGAAAGCCACAATAGAGCGTATTATATCTAATAACACATCATAAAATAAACTACTAAATATCATTACACACATGCATTTATTTATTTAGTATTTATTTATTTATTTATTGAGGTGTTCTACAGCGTTACAATCATACTTAATCTAGTTTACAATGCGAGTCTTAAGGCCAATAACAGAACTTCCTAAGTGGTACAATCATATGCCTGGGTAGGAAAATTTAATTTATTTTGAAACAACGAACATATTTAGAAAGGTTATTAGCAGAAGTAAATAGTCCTCTTTAATCATTGTGAATGCTTAAATGAAAAAAATGGATGAGATAATTGTTAGGCCTTCCGCCTTTTTAAGGATACTACTGGCGACTCAGAAATGTAAACACTGATGACGAGGCGGTATGGTCTCAGACCTTAGCCTGTCCGAACGGACAAACGAAACAAAAAAAAAAGGGTACTACGATACCGACTTCTGCGATACCGTATACAACTGGTGGCTTTAAAACATTGAGGTTTCTTTGACAGTTTTGAAAGTGCTTTAAAAAGTTAAATTATATGGTCCATAAGATAGAAACCTGTCAAGTGGAGGAAAAGACTATCGATGAATAAATCAAACGAGAGTAAATTCACAATTAAAGATCATTCTCATCCGTTTTCGAACTGTATTCTGAATACTTAAAATTTTATTTGTAAATTTAGTTTTTGCGAGCCAAAAATTAATAAAGAATTTAAGTTATAGGGTCTGTTAACGAGGTCTCTGGATTAACAATTTATATGAGTTATTTTAATGGTATTTTTCAGGGTACCAAAGGAAAAATGAGCAGGTTATTGCTACGTAATTTGAAAAAAAAACGTACGATCCTCTTGTAAGCCTAAAATGTCCGCAATAATAAATCATTTCGTTTCACTCCATTTAGCAGTAGGCTTATTGTCTAACTCGCTCGCAATTGCCATCGTGTTCATTTTGACAGTTCTTGTATGAATGTGACAGCTAGCTGATTCCGATGTCAATTGTCAGCCCATACATGAACTGTCAAAATGAAGATGATTGCGAGCGAGTTAGACAATATAAGCCTACAGGCCAATAAATAAGCATCTCTATTTTTTTTTCAGTTAAAATGAGCTCAAATCGGAAATACTTCGTATACGACTTTTAACAATCTGCAAACAATATTCGACATATTGTTTTAATGCCAGCTGCTCGTCAGATATTGATAAATTGCCTACGAAAATAGTTAAAAATGCGAAAGAACAAACATGCGACACTAATCACTTGCTGCCGATTTTTAGACGGATGTCAGATCCGGACGGAAATTGGCACCTTTTTATGTTTACAAGATAACTAAATACTCACATCCCCTATATTTCTAAACCTTAAGAGTAAGAATTAGGACACAATTTTGAATAATTCTAAGTTTAGTTCACATCATGGTTAATTTTGTAAGTGTCGTAGTAAAATTTTTTGGCCGTAAAAAGTAAGGTGATTTGAGTTTTGTAGGTCACTTTTTTGCTATCAATTTATGCAGATGTGTTGTTAAAAATACGCTTCGACAGATGCACGAATACAGACCTTGAAGATGTTTGGCGAAAAAAACCGAACACCTTTGCCTTAGGTTTTTTATTTAAAAAGATACGGTGATAAAAATTGTGCGCGTAAGCTTTTTGTGGGGCAGCTGTGATTTTAGTTAATTAAATGTTCTTGATGGTGCCGCTAATAAGAATTTTTAGTTGACAACATTGGTCCGAGCAGCGAGGTTAATGTTATGGTAATGTTAATATGGACCTCCGCAAAGTACATGCTTAACGCCATACAATCAATTGGTCCGCTAGGATAGGTATGATAATGTTTGTTTATACTCATACATGTTACTGTATTTATTGTAGAAATTGACATTTAACTTTAGATGTACATAATTATAAAATATACCTGATCTACCAAAAAGTTACATAATATGTAGATTAACCGAGTGAGAAAAGATATAAGGACAGCTAATTCCATAAATTATCGAGTACCTAGTCAAATTAAGTGTAGGCAAATATGTACGGAAAAACCACAAAAATTACTTATATGTATGTATCGAACTGAAGACTATTAAATTAATTAAGTATGCAGTCTCTTTATATTTTGCGTTTTTATAGGTACTTAATATAATAACAAGCTACCATTTTAATTGTCTCGTCAACAAATAACTTAGTTTATTTACCTTAACAAACCACGCCTTGTTAATGTTAAACACGCTTATGCTCAGGTCTAAAATTAAATGACAGTAATAATCAACTAAACTTAATAAAAAAAAACCTTCGCGTTCGATCCAAATTAAAAAGTGGACATCGAAGCGAAATAACAAAAGACACGCGTCCGAAGATAGCCGAACTCTTCCGAAAACCAACGAAGATCATCGCCAAATATCCATCAAAAGGAGCTTTACACGAATAATGCATCTTATCATGTTTTGAATAGGGTTTTGTTTTGCAGAGAGGCATGGTTTCGGTGAAGCAGATGTGCTTCACACAGTTTTTCGAGAAACGTTTGTATCATTACTAAGATTTTTTTCTTAAGGCATGTGTAGACGGCAGGTAAGGCAGATGCTCACTGCAGATCGGTCACTTTGAAGCTTCCGGTTGGGAATTAGATGGACTCGAGTGGTTGGGAAGTTAAAAGTACTTCCGTTGTAAAGAGTGCATGTATTGCGTGTATTACTACGAGTCTCTGGACTCTATATTGTTTAAATTAATTCGTCGTGTTGCTGTATGTATGCTGTTGCCTTGGTCACGAGTCATACTAAGTAAAACCTGCGACAGTTTAAAAAATTAGGAGTCTTACAGGTCTTCAAAATGTTGACGATTGAATTTAAAATCACGCTTGGCGGATAACAGGGGTTTAATCACATAAACTAAACACACTAACATACAGTCGCCATCAGATATATCGTAGCGGGCGAGGTCCTCAAATATTTCGGAGCAGCATTAAATTTCAATAAATTCGTTACACATATATGGTTAATAACATCGGAACACGCAATCCGTCATAAATATAAGAACAGCGCCTTTTCAATAAATTCGGGACGTTCAATGAGCTAAAAATATCAGGAAGCACATATCGTCAAAGGTATCGACACAGTCAGGCTGATCACAAATATCGGAACATATGTGGAAAATAAACCTTACGTATATAATAATAGATTCGAATTCCAAACAAAATATAAATAAGGCTCAAACGTCATGTCAAAATGAAAGATATGTCACCTATATAGTGTACGCGTCTGCATGCATAATTCACTGTGTTAGTAACATAAAACCTTTTTTGTTGTATAAAGTGTAAATTGTTACTGGCCACTAAATTGCCATTATACTTTTTTTACGAATAAAATTTTTCTTCTTCTGCTGTTATAAGTCAAAGCATGTAGTTCTAGTTTATAAAACTAATTTTATTATAAACACACTGTAATTTAAACTGTTTGTCACAAAGTTAAGGTATATTTTCCAAAAATGTTCCGATCTTTATGGTCAGCCTGTCTGCATCGATACCTTTGACGATCTGTGACGTCACGATTTTATTGAAAAGTCGCTGCTACTTTATTTATGACTAATTGCGTGTTCTGGTGTTATTAACCATATCTAGTGTAACGAATTTATTGAAATTTAAGGTTGTTCCGAATTATTTGAGGACCTCGCCCGCTACGATATATCTGATGGCGACTGTACAACTAGGAGCCTAAAAGCAGTGTACCGCTACAAACTGACAGCGCAACTGGTAAAAAAGTCCATGTCATTGTTAGTGGAGGTGTTTTTAAGAATGGAACAAAAAGAATAATAAATATAAGCTAGAAGGAGGCTGTAACCCAGCCAGTCGCCAACATACGGGTCAATTTTAGGTACTTACCAAAGTAGGTAGCTGCATGCGCGTGGGTCTCTTAATATTTGTACCTCTATGCCCTATGGTAAGCATTTAAATTTTACATTAGCAAATAAATTATTTGATATCATTTGCAAGTGTCGATTGTATGTGTTTTGAGAGATCTCGAAAGTTTTGTTTAAAAAACAAACGAGTGTAAATACATATCGTTACTTTTTGATTTTTCGTGGCAATTTTTAATGTTTTAAATGATTTTGATTGATCAATCTTCCCTCAAAATATTCCCTTTTCACACTTGACAAAAAATTGCGATGAAATGATGAAGCATTATTTTATAAACACGGTTTCAGATGAAAATCGTATTTTGTAACTCTACCGGTATATCAACAATATCAATATATTGTTTTTGTATTAACGGCTTGGAGCAAGCAAAAGATCCAGTTTCTAAGACAAACTCCTAAACATTTTGTCTGGTATTATTTACAGGATGCTTACAAATTGTAACATTGTTTTTAGAAAAGCTTTAGTTTAAGTAGTAATCGTAATTTAAAAAAAAACGGATATAAACGCATTTAGTTAAATATCTCAGACCAAACTGCCGCCACTTTGAAAAAAACCATAGACAACGTGTCAAAGTTTTTACCTCGTCGCGGCACGTACCAAATGTTGCAGGCAGCTGCGTTCGCGAATTTTCGTCTCGTCTTACCCAGATGCCACTTAACACTGAAATGCCACAAGGTTCCAACGTCCCGCTCACAAAACTACGTAACAACCTTGTGGTAATAAGCTTGGCATATACAATTTATGTAAATTATAAGGAGTGTCTTGTCTTAAAGAGCGCGTTGTGTTGACGACATGTTATTACTTCTGTTTTGTTGTGCATGTTAATAAAAAGGCTTACAATGTCGTATGATAAAGGACCATTTTAATTATATGTTGGTAAAGTTCTACATCAATCGTCTTCATCTCGAACTTACCTATGCAGGCCAAGATGTGATGTATGTAGATGTTTAAGTATTTTTTCTTACTATTAATTTATACTATACCTACGCGAAGACTTACGAGGTGATTTATTTATTTCGGGAATTTTGAAAACGGTCCTGACGATTTCGAAGAGCTTTATGGGGAATTAAAAAAAAATGCTAAATTGATTCCACTTTCTACCTATACGCCCACAGTCTTGCTAAACGTGGCCTGAAGGTCTGTTACCTTAGGCTCTGTGGCTCTGTCTAAAGTAAGGGACAAAGACGTGATTTGTGTATGTCATGTGTATGAAAAAAAAAAATAGGTACCTACTCAAAATTCCCAAAATATGAGTCCAAAAATCGAGTATTTTTGTTTGAAATTACCCTTTATGAATTTTAGAGGTCGAACAATCAATCTAGCGAAATAATCTCCGGGAAAACGCATTTTCCTAAATTCTGGTGAATTTATGAACACCGTCCATTTGCATGGTCACCCTAGCTTCTCATTCCCTGAACATTTTTTTATACTATAAGGAAAACAAACGGGCAAGTGTGTCTGATGGTAAGTACCAGAGGATTGCAGATGCGTTGCCAACCTACACGGCATAAGCAACCCAATTACACCTGACTAACTCCTTGGCGCCAAAGTAGAGGATACGTAAATCACTGGTACAATATAAACACATTCACAAACACACCCTATCCTCGAGTCCCAAGATCTATTTTACAACGTACTAACTAGTTCAATGTTTTTATCGACGCCTTAGACAGTTCCCACCAACCGATGGTCCCTGTACTGAATACCAAATCGTCTGCTCGGGTTCCATGTATCATACTACAGGTTGTCCATATTGAATCTTGTAATTAGAGGTTGAAAGTTGCATTTCAATTGACGCCACATTTTGGCTTAGAACCTTGTTACCGTGAACTAAATGTAAGGATATAGTGTGAGAATGCCAGTATGGACTCAGGACTCTGAGTGACAGTGAAGGAAGTGGAAGAGTTTAAGGAATCGTAATAGACTTTGTAGTCTTACCACAGAATATATAATAGTACTAACGTACAGAATGGCCACGCTCCGCCCCGCACCGATTCGAGTTACCCCACCCCTCAAGCGCAGTCTGCCGGAAAGCTGCTGGCAACTAGTAGGGCTCGCAACGCAATGTATGTCGGCCGCACGTCACAAGTTCGGGAACCTATCCTACCTACTTCATTTTATAAAACATTAGAAAATTAATGCTTTCTGAAATTATCGCGATTAATACATGAAATAAAAATACGCTTAAGTTTCTTGTCATACATCTATTGTAATTGAAAATAATAATGCTTAAATACACAGACCGACACATTTTAAGTAAGTTTAAATAAATAGATAACGATAAAGTACATTTATTTGCACACATCTAAGCCATATCTTTATTATAAGTACCTATATTTATGTCATTGGTAGTACTTATAGTACTAGGTTTTTGCGATAGACAGCCCTGTGTATCTTACGCACACATTGACGGGTGTACAGACGACGTTGTGCCTGTGTTCATTTCAGAACGCGGATTTTGTACGACGTGGCCGCCGTGTGGTCTTACCCTTATTCATAAACGCTCTGTAGGCTTCTGCTAACTTAGTACAATACAATACATTACTCTTTATTGAACACCACATATAACAATCAAAATAGAAAAAAGGTATACAGAAGTAATAAGGTAACAATAGGCGGCCTTATCGCTACAGAGCGATCTCTACCAGGCAACCATAACGGACCGGAGAAAAGAACAGATCTGAGCAGGTGGTGCAATTTAGAATGTATAATACCTAAGTAGTGAAAATACATACATACTAATACACATAATACAAGAAATAATACACTATACATTAAACACATCTAAATATATAAAAGAAGAAACTGACTGACTGACTGACTGACTGACTGACTGACTGACATATCAGCGCATAGCCCAAACCGCTGGTTCTAGAGATTCCAAATTTGGCACGTAGGTTCCTTATAAGGTCTAGGGGTGCACTAAGAAAGGATTTTTCAAAATTCGACCCCTAAAGGGGTTAAATGGGGGTCCAAAGTTTGTATGGGGAAACAAGATTAGTTAGACTATTTTATTCGAAACTTCACAGGAGTATTCCTAACGATAAATGAGTAAACACCTGTTTCAGGTTTTTTGAGAATTCAACCCCTAAAAGGGGATAAGGGGGTGACAAAGTCTGAAAATCAACGTGGGTATTATTATTATTATATTATGGTGGGTAGTATTGTTTGTACGGTTTATCGGGTCGCTGATTACGAAAACAATAACACACATACCTACCTCACACACACACACACACACACACACACACAGACACAGACACAAATTTCCACGGGAACGGGAAAAAACGGGATTTATTATGTTCGATTCCGAGTGACCCTATCTCAGTAACTATACTTAATAAATATACTCTTCAAATTTCGTACACAAGTAGATGATTACAAAACTAAAAAAATAATTTCAGGATTTTTGGAAATTCTTACGGGATAAGGAAAAAACGGGATTTATATATTCAGTTCAACGAAATCCTGAACTATAATTACTAGACTTTAAATTTGGCATAGAAGTATTAAGTAAGATTATAATAGTAAAAAACAGTTTTAAGGATTTTCAAAAATTCCAACGGGATAAGGAAAAAAGGGGATTTATATTTAGTTTTACGGGATCGATTTTTCGTTTTAATTATCGTAGAAAACTGAAATTTGGCCTTCAGGTTCCTTGGGGAGTATAGGGGAGCACTATACAAAAGGATTTCTCAAAAGGGATTTTTTTATACTGCAGGTTGTAGAAAGTTGAAATTTGGCATGTAGATTGTTTGGAGATTGTAGAGGAGCATTAAGAGAGGAATTTCCAAAATTCTCACGGGAACGGGAAAAAACGGGATTTTTCGTTTTACTGGTCGTAGAAAGCTGAAACTTGGCATGTCGGTTGCTTGAAGAGTGTAGAGAAGCTATAAAAGATAATTTTCCAAAATTCCCACGGGAACGGGAAAACGGGATTTTTCGTTTTACTGGTCGTAGAAAGCTTAAATTTGGCAAGTAGGTTCCTTGGGGAGTGTAGGGAGCATTAAGAGATCATTTCCCGAAATTCTTACGGGAACGGGAAAAAAACGGGAATGAAATACTCCTGGTACACGGGAGCGAAGCCGCGGGCAAAAGCTATTTGTCAATAAATGAAGTGTACGCGGACGAAGTCGCGGGAAAAAGCTAGTTTATAATAAATGGAGATATATATAGATTTTATAGACACATACACACATACATAAAAAGAAAACCAGCTATAAGAATCATGGACAGTATGACAGATAATAATCGATAGTAATCGTTTGTCCTTATCTGTCACTTTAACATTTACGTTTCACAGATAAGGACAAACGATTGTTAATTTCTAAACGACACTGAAAATTAGAACACATAGAAAAATCCGAAAAGTAAAGCTATGGCCGGGAATCGAACCCGAACGATTCGGGAACGATTGTTAAGTTAGCAGAAGCCTAAAGAGCGTTTATGAATAAGGGGGTAACTGTCTAAGCACTGTCAAGAGAAAGCTTTTGATGGCTAAATATGCAAGCCAATATATGCATACCCACATACATATAATAATGACGTCTTTATCCCTTACGTGGTAGACAGTACCTAAGGTAACAAGACCTAAAGGCCACGTTAAGCTTGATTGTGGGCGTATAAATGGTAAGAGGAATCAAAATAGTGATAGGTTGCAAGCCGTATCTCTTATAACATTTTCTCCTATAAAATAGTGATGGGTTGCTAGCATCGCTTATAACATGATTCCTAAAATTTTTGCCAATTGCCTCGATGTACTTTTACCGTTTGCGCAGGAAGAGAAGCAACTGTTATGGCCAACACGGAAGAGCAAGCCAATATGGCAGCGGTATATTCGACCACAACCGTGGTAGGTGTAGGAATTTGCACCAAGAAGACCCTTTGGCTCGCTTCTTCCACAGCGTCTTGCCGAGTGATTCTCTGAAGAATTTTGCCCTGATGTGATCATATCTTATATCCCTTTCACTCCATAGTAACGAACGATTTGATGGTCTCCCGAGTGCAGTTATGACGTCACTAGAATCACAAGCCTGAATAGTGGCCTAAGACACTGTAGTCGTCAATAATAATAAAGATTATGCGAGAAAAAAGGATATCTTCTTCTGAAAGTGCCACTCCATTACTGGAGGCTGGCTGTTAGCTCTGAAAACTTCTCTCTATCTTGAGCCATCCGGAATGCGCGAATGCGAAAAAGAAGGATATGCTAGTTCACTATCCTTAAGGAATAAGGAATTAAGTGGTGTAGTTGGTGGCTATTGAGCGACTTGTGGTCTAAGGAAAGGTTGAGGGTACCAGGCCACGAGGAAGATTGCCTATGAGGTGGAATGACCAAATAAAAGCGGCAGTAAATGGCTCGTCATCACTGCATGAATGTACGAGGAAGGCGGCCATCAGAGAGGAGTGGCGGCGTGTTGTGAAGCTTGCCACCAATACCTGAAGTGATGACTACGACTACTCTATCAAGAGTGATACCGAAAAGGAAGGGGATATAGTGTACTACCAGTATGAAATATCACAATAGCCAGAGCGTATTTGCTTACCGTTTAATACCGATGATACCATGATACCGACAAGGAAGAAGGAATTTAGAAAAACGCTTTCTTAATGTAGGTGCTTTCTTAAAGTAAGGTCTACACCAAGATCTAACTCTCAATTTATTGTGGTACTAGATGAGCAGATAGGCATTGTCGTGTCTTAACTATTATGAGACTTAACTTATTGTAACTTGTTGAAAAATTAATGTGGTTGTTAAGTATTCTTATCTTTTCTAATTTTTCGCGCAACTCTCATTAAAACATTTTCTTGACAATAAAAAACATCAGTCGTTCACGCGTGACGCCGCGACAAAGGGAAATAGGGCTTTATTTTTATATATATACATAGATGCGTAGCACCCTATATAGCCAATGAAACGGTGTTTATACTTGCTTATTAGCTAACTATGTTAGACGAGTTAGCCAATCTCATAATATATTCTACGGGAGTCTGTGCAACCGTTTAAGTACGGGTTATCTTCGAAGTATCTTACATCTATTAATATAGTATCTTGCAATTAAAGAGCGACACACTAAATGCCACTTGTTGGTTTACGAAATGGGATTAATTAAATATTAAATCGTCAGTTTTTTTAACTCATGTCTGATGGTCTTGTTTGTGAAGTCCAGTGTGATTAAATGTGGAATCCATGTGGTTGGTATTTACATATATCTTTTCCTTTTCTTAAAATGTTCTTCCATGCTGGTCTGTAAAGAAAAACATAGAACGTACCAGTTGCTTCTCTTCCCGCGCAGATGGTAAAAGCCCATCGAGGGAATGGGCGAAAATCTTAGGAATCATGTTACAGGCGATGCTAGCAACCCATCACTATTTTGATTCTCCTTTCCACCTATACGGCCATGCTAAATGTGGGTTTTAGGTCTTGTTACCTTAGGCTCTGTCTACCCCGTTGGGAATAAAGACGTGACGTGTCTTTATGTATTTAAAAAAATACAGTGGCAAAATAGCAAGTGGGACAGTGCATTACCACCACCCATGGATGGCAACACCGAAGGATTGCCAAAGCGTTAGCAGCCTAACCCCCTTATTCATAAGCGCTCTATTATGTATAGGCTTCTGCTAACTTAGTAATCGTTTGTCCTTATCTGTCACTTTGACATTTACCTTTCACAGATAAGGACAAACGATTGCTAAGTTAGCAGAAGCCTGTAGAGCGTTTATGAAAGGGGGTAGAAGGCTTTGATGGTGTACTTTATGTGCCAACTAGCTGTTTCCAGCAACTTCGTCTGCAAAGAATTCGTTTATCGCTATCCCGCGGGAACAACGCAATTTTCCGGGATAAAAAGTAGCCTATGTGCTATTCCACACTTTTCTCTATCTATGCGCCAATTTTCATTCAGATCCGTTGGGCCGTCCTGGCGTGATTGAGTAACAAACAAACATCCATCCATCCATCCATCCATCCATCCATCCATCCATCCATCCATACTTTCGCATTTATAATATTAGTTAGATGATATCGGCTGTCTTACTCTCCACGCCGGCTACAATACCGCATCACTGCTGCTTGGTAACAGGATTAGTGAGTAAGATGTCGGTAATGATCTGAATGGACGATGTCGCACTGTCACTTGTCATCGACAATTGTCGATTGGTGGAAATGGGGCCAATACCATTATCTCCTAAAGTAGACTACAAAAAGCACTAAAAACTCCATAAATCCATAATAAACTCATTGAGCACTTTATGTGTGTCTGTTTATTAACTGTAAATAGCTAATTGATCCGCTCTATGCAAACAAGAGGTCGTGTTCGTATTTAGTGCCAATATTAATGTTTGCGGAGTGTGAGGCAAACGTTGACAAACAGACGAGCCGACGCTATTGAGTAGGTAAGGTACCACTTAGCAGTTTTAAAAAGATTGAATTTTTTTATAATAAACCGTGAAGTTTCTCTTCCGTGCTTGTCTGAGAGCAAAAAGAAATAGCGAAGTGAAAACAGATTAAATTAGATTTTAATGTTGTAACCTCCATGATTCTCTACGCGTGCCGTACTGGCCGCTTACAAAAAAAAGTACTTACGTGTTATGTATATTGACCGACCTCTAACAATGTGCTGATGCCCTAGTACTTTTGCTCCACGACTCAACAAAAAAAACCCTTCAAAAATCAAACGCGATTCATTCGTATTTCAAAATAAGCTCTTAAAGGATCCTGATATCCTGGTACTTAAATTCTCCCTTCGTCTTACGTCTGTCGCGAAATTATCATATTTTACCCATCCCAAAAAGCGCTCAGCGCCGCTAAAGAAAGTTTTCAATTCAAAAACAAAGTATGTACCTACCAGTCAGTTTCTTCTCTTCCTGGTATGGTAAAAGTCCATCGAGGGAACGGGTGAGAATCTTAGAAATCATGTTATAGGCTATACCACCTGTACGCCCACAATCATGCTATATATACGTAGCTTTTAAGTCTTGTTACCATAAGCTCTGTCTACTCCGTGAGGGATAAAGCCGTGATTTATGTACGTATGTATGTATGAAGTTTCTTTACTTATGCTATGCCCGCCTCCCCCTTGTTACATTTAGTGTTTTGTTTCGGACCCCCCCTTTGGGCCTCACGTGATTAATTGGCCCCTAATGTGAAAGCAAAATCATCACGCGCTCAATCATACCAACAACTAAGAAAATATCGCTTTCGGTGTCCAGCCAAACGTTTATACAAGCTTCTGGTGTAGATTACAAGACATAATTATTTACTGATCATCATATATCAGTGTAAAACAATACCTCAGTTTGTCAGTAACATAATATTTGTACTCAACGAATGATCGATTCAAACGTGAAGCACTAATTACGGGAGATGGCAACGTGCGCTTCCCCTCTATCATAAAGAATGGTTGGTTATAAGTCACTGACGTATCGAAGACGAATATTGCTTTAATGTTTCATATATCCTATCCTACTAGTATTATAAATGCGAAAGTTTGTGAGGATGGATGGATGGATAGACGTGATCATGTGAGTGTGTATGTATGTTCCTTCTTCGCGCTAAAACGACTGGATGGTTTTGAATAAAATTTGGAACGGAGATAAAAAGTAGCCTACTTAACATATATTTTTGAATCCCACAGATGGTGATAGTTCACGTTTCGCATTTGTGCGTCAATTTTGTCTTGGCGCGAGTTTGTAGCTATAATACTATCGCGGAGTAAAAAAATCTCGTATTTATTGACCGATGGCTAAAAAAAGAGTCCTCGCCCGAGAGGGTACAGGGGCGTGGACTTTAGCAGGAGGGGAGGTTTTAGCTCTAGTTTTTTAGCCCCGCGAAAATTGGTAGAAAATGCGTACGAACACTGGCAACTCTGGTCATAGTAGTTTATATCGACAAATGATCGATTCAATCCACGACCAGATTGGCATGGTAATTCGTAATGAGCTTGACAACTAGCCGTTGCGTCATCGCGACTTTGACGTGTATTTTTTCCCACAGTCGCGTGTTTTTGAATGAAAACGGGGTAATTTGTCAAAATTGACGCGTCCTTGGAGATTGCACCATCCGTGCTCAGTTGCCGTCTCTGCGGTCTTCTACGAGTTAGTATAATTGGTAGAATGCCAAGTATTGTGACCGTTTTAATGTCGCAAAGTGCAACAAGTGAAAATAATCTTAACCATTGGTTATTTAGACGATTATATGTTATCTTACACATAACATGGTACAACTAGGATTATTAAAAAAAAATACAGAGCTAAATTAACTGAAGACAGGGTGAGTATAAGTGCCGGCACGTAAGTCTAATCTAACCTTGTATGCGCAGAAGTATAAAATACAGTAGTATCCGTGGGTGCGCAGATCACATCCACGTGACTCGTCATCGCTAGACTTACGTGCCGGCACGTATACTACCTACTGACTAAAATAAAAAAATAATTGCAACAAATTGAATCTAGAGATTACTTAAGTGATCAATGGGTCTTTATTAATATTTTCATCCTAATGTTTATATATTATGTTCACAAAACTTCTACATGCATAGCTGTTGTGTGCTTATCGCTATCCCGCGGAAAATAATCAATTTTCCGGGATACAACAGTAAAGTAGCTATTCCAGACTATAATCCCTTGTGCAAAATTGTATCCAAATATGTTTAGCCGTTTCGGCGTGATTTAACTGACATCCATTGAAATTTATGCATGTAATAATACACGCATATACTACGTAAGATTTATTCATATTCATCTCACGTATTTATATCTAAAAATGGAGTATCATGTTCTGGTAAAAAGAGCTACCTTTATTCAAATGAACAAAGGCTCTAAAAGTAATTTAATTTGAGCCACAACTGGTTTGTGCAAAAAAACGCGCAAAGTTCAAAGAGCTATGTGTTTGTTTTTTTATTTGACTCGAGGTCGTCGCAGTTCTGCCTCTATGCTTGACACTGCTTGGTATTAAGGCTGGGGCACACTGGGCCCCCGTAAAGATATATCATTCACTAGCCTGCGACTTCATCTTCAAAGAATTCGTTTATTACTATCCTGCGGGAACAACGCAATTCTCCAGGATAAAAGTAGCCTATGTATTATCCCAGACCATAATCCCATCTCTGTGCCAAATACAAACATCCTAACAAACTTTCATATTTTATAATATTAGTTTCATTAACTATATAAAAGCACACCTTTTAAGAACGTCACAATAATCAGTCGCTGGCTTACTGGCTTTATTCAATGTTCAATAATATTATTAACATAATTCCACGACATATCATTTTTTATCAGCGGGTTTTTTGGGCTTAGCATTGGTTTAGCGACATCAGTTGTTTAGGACTATTTAAAAGGCACTAGTTTTGCGTTAAAAATCAAAAATAACAATACCGATTCAAAAGAATATAGAATATAGCCAAACTATAAACGTCTAAAAAGTTATTTAATCTTCCACACGAGTCCTCTGGAAATATGAGAATTATACCCATGACATAATCTATTAATTTAACCTTGAAAGTTACATTATACGCCAATTACTTCTAATTGTTTTCCATCACAATAGGTCCTCCTACTCCAAATACTTCAAGTTTCATTCTGTGTGCAACCTTGAGCCCAGTGCCTTACAGGCTTTAGGGGCTTCGGTGACTCAGCCCAGTCTCGTCTCGTGCGTTTGCGCAACACTCACACAAACAAACGCTTTGTCTATCACACACACGCCCGAACTAAACAGGCCGAGCCATTCTACTTGGACCGTTTACATTGACGATTTTGTTAGAGGTTTTCAGTAGTTTTGTGAGACGGAGCAGCGTTGGATGGCCGGTTCTGTGAATGTATTTATATTTGAATGCCAGTACACCTATTTAAGCACCTGTTTACATACGAATGTAAGTTTCTTGTGTCGTATTTGTACGAGAAAAATTTGATTGAGTCGTCTCGACGTATTTTTTTGTTGTTACAACTCACACGTTTAGTGTCGTGAGTGTTTAAAATTTTCAAGTTTGTTTTATTTGATTCGAGTGCATCGTGAAGTGGTACCGAGAGGTTTGTATTGAGTTATTGACGTATCTTTTCGTTAAATATTTCAACTACCAATATAATCTACTCTAGAAGATTTGTAGAGGCTTGAAAATGCAAATGCATGCTGGTCTGGGAGTAAAGAAAAAACAGTTTGCTTCTGGTAAAAGCCCATCGAGGGAATGGGCGAAAATCTTAGGAATCATGTTATAGGCGATGCGGCTAGCAACCCATCACTATTTTGATTCCCCTTTCCACCTATACGCCCACAATCATGCTAAACGTGGCCTTTAGGTCCTGTAACCTTAGGCTCTGTCAACCTCGTAAGGGATAAAGACGTGATTTTATGTACATATGTATGTATGTATGAAAATGCATTTTGCTTGTAACCTATTAGGTATACACACAAAATTAAAAAGAAGAAACTGATGACCATAGGGTCGGTCAGGTTTCTTGCTACGCATTCTTTTTGGCTATCTTTTTCTTTAAAAAAAATTAGACCAAACAGAGAAAGAATTTTGAATCTGGAAAGCTCTGCGGTCTAGTTTGGTGTAAGTTTAATCAAGGCTTGCAGATGCTAAAGTATTTTCGCTAAATCATTGCATAATGAACTTTAAAGAAGAATCATACTTTGCGGTCAAATAATGACGTTTTTTATGAGTCATTGTAGAAACTTATATGAAAACTGACACGATTAGCGACAGAGACAAAAAATTCTAAGTAATGTAAGTACCTATGTCCAAATTAACAAGATTAGACATCTTTGAATTTAGACGAATCGTTCTATAGACTCTACGTTCTATAGAGTCTGTGTCTCGTTCATTTGACTAGATATAAAGTAAAAACAACTTTAAACATTCCAACTCAAACACTATGGGTTTTTCTAGACCTGTTTTAAACTCTGGCCTTCTTCAAGGCCGCAAATAACTTCCGCTTCATACATTATCGCGTATAATCGATGTTCTATTGTTTAATTTGCCGTAAAAAAGGCATATCTACCTACTCAACAAATTGTAAATAATGTGTTGTTTGTTCTGATAAATAGTTAATGATGTAGCATTCGGATGGAGGCCATATGAACCTCGTTGTGTACCGATAATCGGAGATATATAATTGACACTAAACTTGCTTGCTTGCGTCTAGAGTAGGACGGAAAATTCTCACTTCTGCTTATTTCTATCTATTGTGGTTAAATAATAAATCCACTGTTACCCCCGCCCGGATTTTAAAGTCTTTTTTTATTTTCACCGTTCACGTCGCATTTTGAACACCATAAAACAACACGACCGATAAAACATCACACAAATTGACAGTACCTATCTCGAAAACTTCAATTTAAACGCATAATTGCGCAAATAATTGGCCAAGACCACTTCGAGTCTTCGACCGACTTAAAACAATATTTGTATCATTTAAAATTAATGACAAGAATTTCCAGTTCTGCCAACATGACGGTGTAAATCATATGGCATTACGAAAAGTAAATCTAATCATTTGCAGATGGCCACTATTAATCGGTGATTCGAAAAAGGAACGGGTTTGTTTCATAAACATGGCTAAGTGCAAAATTAAATCTAATAATTTGAAGATGGCCAATATTAATCGGTGAATCGAAAAAGGAACGGGTTTCACAAACACAGTCTAAGTAAAAGGCTGCAAAATTGGACTATTGCAGGCTCTGGAGTTCCGACTGACGATTATACTCGCGTATCAGACTTGGTTCCCACGACGCCGGCAAACGAGTTATTATTAAAACCTACTGCAGCATGCAACGAAGTATACACTCTATCAACGGAAACCAACGTTCACTTTACAATAAAAGTTGCATAGGATACCTTCGCCAACATACAAGACGAAATAGCTTTAGTAACTGTTTGTTTGAGTTGGATTTCGAACGTAAGTTGGAAAGAAGAAGCTGACCGGAGAACACAATTTGAAATTCGTATTCGGAATTCTCGGTGAAGGATTTTAAGTCCTCTCTCCGTTGTTTAAGAGCTGTTTGCGTTAAGTAGCGGTACATTTTTGTTTTATAGTCAAGATATAAGTAACATATTAATTGCACCAGTAACTGTGTATACATATATCGTGGAGCCGACTAAATATTACTCTTAAAATGCTTGTAAAACTTCTGAATGTTTAGTTTTTGTTCAGATAGTTGTGGTTTAAGAATGATGGCCCGGAGTTCCGGTTGGTATTTTGTAATCTTAATTATTTCCTTTAAAAAAGGATCGCTACATTAATTACCTATTTTTGTCTTTTTGTTGTTTGAAAACATATCGTAACTTTTAAATATTGTTTAAAATAAATAAATAAATATTAGGGAACAATTCACACAGATTGACCTAGTCCCAAAATAAGCGCTAGTAAGGCTTGTGTATGGGTACTAGACAACGATATACATACTTATATAGAGAAATACAAAAATAGATAGAAACATTCATGATTCAGGCAGGAACAAAAATTCGTGCTCATCACACAAATATACATCTCGACTCGAGAAGCATAAGGTCTGATGTGTGATTTCTTAACTTTTCAGGAGAGCAGAAATAAAATTGATAAATGAATCGGCTTATAATTATTGAATTATTATAGTTACGATCACGAAACTTTTTGTATGTTTAGAAGATTACGTGTACCTATATTTTCATATATTTAATTTTCTTTTTGCGGTTTAAATAATATCGATACAACATTTTTTTTAAGAAAACAGCGACTTCCGACTCTATGCTTCAAACGTGATGCTATTGAACTGCTTGAAGGCATGTTCTATTTGCACTTAACTACTCATATTATTCTCAAAAGTTAATGTTATTACAGGCATAAGGTCTCAAGCTAATATACGAATTACTGTATAAAATTAAACAGCTAAAAATATTTGAAGCATTACGTCGTATTTAGTGATACGTACCTATCCTGTATCAACCTTTGCAAAGCAGAAGGCTTTTAGTGACATAACGCCAGTCATGAAGGAAATAAATTTTGAAGCATAAACCTTGAAGTTGAAATACGCTAAACAAAAAACTTGGAGAAGTCCATGCATAAAGGTGTAAGTCAAAATTAGTCCTGATGCGTCTCTATAATTTCTAAAAGTCGTCAGATCAGACCTTATGCATTTAAATATCTCCTCAACGGAAAGAGATAGAAATACAAGTGTCAGTGTGGTAGACAGAGGAAGAGCGCATTATAACCGTAATTTAAATAAGTCAATTTGGTCTGATTTTCACATCAGACCTTATGCCACTCGAGTCGAGACATATGCCTTAACAGGATTCGAACCTGGGGCGCTACCAAGTACCAACTAGGCCAACCACGTAGTCATATAATAAAATACAGCTAATTCTGAACATTGTCGTAGGCCGATTCTAATTAGGTATTAATTTAAATTATAAAGGAACTTTCGTAGAAGAAGGAAGTACCTAGGTATTGCATCAGCGACACTTTCTTATAAATTGTAAATCTTAAAATTTAAAAAATAGTTTCCAGTGTCAGAACGATGGTATAGAAACATTCAACTCGCTTGTCGAACAATACGCGGGCGCCCTGCCCTTAAGTCCATAGGAAAATCTCGCAACGGGCGACAAAGAGAGTACAGTCACTCGTGCTAGCCATTCAGAGCCTTTAGAAGTTCATAGCAACAAAGCGCCAAATACTTACTATGTATGAGATAGGTACGTTTGTTGTAGTTTCATGCCGTTAATGGCGCTGCCAATAGCGCAAATTTTTCTTTAGCGTTTACGCGAACGTAATTTTTTGTGTCAAAAACATACATTAGAGGAGAGGATCAGATTTGTAGGCTTATTGTCTAACTCGCTTGCAATCGCCATCGTGTTCATTGTGACAGTTCGTGTATGGGCTGACAATTGGCATCGGAATCAGCTAGCTGTCACATTCATACAAGAACTGTCAAAATGAACACGATGGCGATTGCGAGCGAGTTAGACTATAAGCCTACTGTTTACCAAATTAAATGTCAGACTGAGAGGGCTTTAGATGTAGTTCCCACGCCGGCCTAGTGATAATTGGGAATATCACACACACCATTGAAATTGACAAACACAATTTTTTCAGAAACATAAAAGTTAATAGTTAAATTATTTTTTTATATCATATAGTGAATAGGTTTTATTCATACACATGTTATAATTAACTTAATATCTACCATCAATTGGGGAACCTTAATGGATCGCGAACCGACGCAGGCGCATCCTTTTAAATGTTTAGTGCACTTGTTTACCGTCCATTACTGTTGTTTAACAATCCGCTGGATACGCGCTTTTTAATTATCATGGTGTTTTTCCCACAGCTCAGCGTGTACAGTCCAGTTGATACAGGTGGCGGCACGTAAGTAAAACTTGGAGGGGAGATGAGCAGTATGAAAATGATGTTGTTTTTCATACTGCACATCTCCCCTCCACGTTTTACTTACGTGCCGCCACCTGCATCTTTTAAACCGATCCTCCACTGTCAGTTTCAAGTGTCAAAAAGTTACCCCCCAAATACCTCACCGCACCTCCACCGTCCTCCCAAACGTCATTTTTTCACACTTGAAGCTTGGAGTAGAGTAGGAGTGCGGTAACACAAACAATTCATGAACTCATTCATGTACTTATATCAGTTTATACCAAGAGATATTATGGGTGCTCCAGGTGTGCACCATGATATAAATGATCTTATATTATGTAATACATATTATTTACTCGTATTAGACATTTCAATAGGTACAACTCACAGGTTTTTCGCGACTTTCTTCGAACTTACAATATTTACCGAAAAACACTAAATGCACGTTTATAGAATATAATATTTTTATCTGCTTACACAAAAAAGTGCTTCGGTAAATGCTAGCCGCCTTGGCTCACAAATCAGATTTTTTTAAATCTTATTTTCGCTCTCCTGTAAAATGTCGATTTTGCACTTGTATCACTTGTCACAGGAGGCACAGAATTCTGTACACTACAACACACGCAACAGGGGATTTAGCATGACGTCTTAAAGGTGGAAACACATTATTAACACGCGACGCGACCCGATGCAACGCGACGCGTGTTGAGTCGAATCAAATTGTATTATTTTCTATGACCAGAACCACACTATGAACATCCGACGCGACGCCATGCGCATACATTCGTTGCATCGGGTCGCGTCGCGTGTTAATAATGTGTTTCCACCTTAATGCGATTCCATTCCGATTCAATTTTACGTTTCAGCTATTATTTTTGGCACTTGTTTTTTTACAGAGTTTTCACCTCACCCTGTCTATAGCTCGATATATTCGGGTTTTCTTTTCGACACAGATTAGTCGACTTTACCATGTAAACGGTCTCGATTGTACACAATGACAGAATAAATAATAGGAGGTACTAACACTGACTTAGGGCCTATTTCACCACTCCTTAACTGTCAGTTATCTATGATTCCGTCTCTATTTATTACTACGAAACAGACAGAGACGTCATCATAGATAACTAACAGTTAAGGAGTGGTGAAACAGGCCCTTGATGTTACAATAGTAATTTAGGAGCAGTTAACATTTTGATAGCCACTACAATTCTATATCCACTTGTTTTTATGACTTCACTTCATGTATAAAACAATGAGATAAGACATACCGTTTAGTCTATGGTTTTCCAACTGTTTTCAATTTCAAGCCGCGTTGTAGTGATGTGCAGCAATCGGAAATTTTAAGTTACTATTTATTGTTAATAGAATTAAAGCATTACATATATTAGATAAGACATTATCAATGGGATATAGACCACGATTACAATTAACGAGGTCCCGATAGATCGACGCAGTTGCGTGCATCATGAACACGGGTTGTCAGTGACAACTTGTCACGAGGATGGGATACTGAAGAAATTGCGGGTGGATGTAAGTGTGTGTAATAGATCGCGCACGGGCTAACACGGTAAACTGGGATGGTAAAAAAATATCAAAAGTGAATTAGTTAAATTATTTTAACATGACTTTTTTGCCTATTATCCTGAACCCGGGAGTTGTGGAAGCGTGGAGGAGAGGCCTTTGCACAGCCTCAAAGCTGAATTATTAAAAAAAAAAACTGCTATCATAAAAAACGGCGCCTTTGACTCTCAGCTTATTTAATTGCTTCAACATTATTCTATAAAGCAAAAAAATGCACTATAATCACCTCGTTTTCCAAACAAGGCCTTACATTACAAAATCAAATTAAATACGCAACAATTATGATTTCGAATAGCTAGTTTTTTCCGTTCTCAATTATTCTGTTCTTAGAACATTGTTGCCTACGCTATTCCGCGTTCTTCAACCTCATTGTACGTGACCAGGTAGGACAAAGATGTTTAGCCTAAAAACGCCTCTGCAGAATCGGTTAAATATGGTAATTTTTTTAAACCATGAGCATGGAAACGTCCTGTGTGATAAATATAGACGTAGACTTCTTAAGTGCCCATTGAAAAGCTCAGAGGAATTTCGGTGAATCAACTATTTCTTGTTGTTATTCTGTCTTGTAACTGAGATAGCAAAAGTTTATTATATACTAGCTGACCCGGCGAACTTCGTACCGCCTAACAGTCAGTGAATGTCGTGTTACCTTTTAGCTGAACTAATTTAGGCTTTGAGGAACGTAATACAATGATAAAAAATAAAAATAATACTTTGGATACTGCACTTTTTAACCTTTGTAATATATCTTAGAAAATCATAGACAACATAAAAAGACATTTACGCTTTCGATAACTTAAATAATAAATCTTAGAAATTGTTTTCGAAAATAGCAACTTTAATTTACGCAAAATAAAGTTATGAACGCACGCGTAAATGTTAACCATTTGTCATTATTTCTGAACGCACGTATAAATATTTGAGGAACTTCTATTCAAATCTGCTTAATACACTTTTCAACCTTTTTAATTAATTAAAAAAATACAGACAATAGTTTAGTCACCCTTTTTAAATAGTTTACACAAAATACATTTCTGAACGCATGCATAAATGTCAGTCACAGTATTTGACAGGATGACAGGAGGAAAACAAATGTTTGACAGGTACGAAACAAAGGAACATAATTAAATGGAAAATGATTCATTTTTATAATTATGTATTCGTCAAGTTTTCATGTTTTTAAAAAGTATTCTGCTATTCAGGGCGGAGACAAATCCAACGAAACAAAAACCATGAAAATTGATCCAGCCGATCTCGAGTTATAAGTGTTGTAACAAACCCTTCTTTGTTTTATATATATATATATAATATAATATAATATATATAATATATAATATTGAATATATAGTTATATAGAAGATTAAAATTTATAATTATTAGTATTAAACTAAAATTAACTAAGTTTATTAAAAAACATTTTGTGTTACATTTACATTAACATACCAATAATAATGGAAGGATCTTAAAACTATCACAAAAATGCATGTTTGGCTAATTTTAATCCTATACCTACCTCTGTCTACCCCGTAAAGTATAGAGACGTGATTTGTGTATCCATGTATGTTTAAACCTACGATTTAAAGAGGAAAACAATTGATCCACCTATTAGAAAAAAAGGTGCACTAATTAATAATAAAAACTTAACTGGAGAGGCCATGAAATTCCAATGAACATACTTAGCTATAATTATGCGTAATATTTCAAATTAGAAAATAAATATGTATGACAAATAATCAATAAATAATAAGTAAACTGCAAACTGAATCCCCAACTATGTCATAGCAAAGTTAAAAACTCATTTAATATCCTGATATGGTCCAAAAAAACTAGTATATATGCAAATTAAAAGTTCCCACTCTCCAGCAGCCGAGACAAGGCAGGTAGTAATTATAAAAAATAAACTTCCTGCGATTACTGTCCTGCCTGAGACATTCGTCGCGAGTTTAAGTGAAATGTGTGGCACGATTGCATGAGCTGCGAATAGTGGGACTTCGTGCAAGGTCCGTCCGGATTATTACCATCTTCTTCGCTAATCCTGTTGCTAAGCAGCAGTGCTTGCGCTGCAGTGTTCCGGCGTGGAGAAAGAAAGAAGACATTTATTCATTTTACAAGACACAAATATAAGAGCATACACACAATTTTATAGAAAAGAAATAACAAAAAAAAAACCACATGAAAATCTAATTCAGCGTTGTGTGTGTCTTCGCAAAAGTGAAACGGTCGCTGGCTCAGCATTACGCTGAGGTGTTAGACACCTGCAGCACTGATTTTCAGCCAGAACCGTCTGTGGCTCACGAAACGGTACACAGATAAAATATACTACATAAACCATAAACTTTTACGTAAGCAAAGTAATAAATAGATAGAACCCGACTTATGTGTACCTAACTAGGAAATACATAAATTTATTAAAAACTAAATTGTTTAAAAACAACAAGCTGGCATATCAATGTGCAAAGTGCTGGAGGACTATTTTAAGGATTTTTGGAGAGTAAGTAAGACAACGGCACGTCTAGCACAAGAGCACGCAAGAGTCGCATCGCGCGCGAGCTAGATTGCCGTTATTTTTATTATAGTCCAAAGTAGGGCAGCACACAACACAAAAAAAAGAAAAAAAAAGACGATAAAATTAAGGGTAGTTGTGCGCCGATACCCGTCAGCGGGTGCGTCCCACGAGATATAATTACAAAATATCTAATTTCATAATAATAACGTTCACAAGATATACTTAATGAACGTTAGCTATAACAGCAAAAAGTATAATTTTTTAACGTATAAGGCTTAAATTATATAACGTTATTTTTATATAACTTCAATTTGTATAAGATTTATATGGCCTCATTTCTTTTAACATAACAAACATTTAACCTAACTGAATCAGCTGCAAGACATTGTTTAATTTTCGGCGAGCGAGCAAGACGGTACGGAGCGGAAGCGACTCGGATAGGTTAGGTTAGTGTTAGGTGTTAGTTATTTTTTTTATAACCACCTAGAAAACCCCCTAACCACATAGCAAATTCAATAAACAACTGTGCAATATGCTTTTTGATGTTAGCTGTTATGAACATTATATGCTTTGATCGTTATTTCAATAGATATTATATATAAACAACGTTATACCTTACAAAATTAGATATTTTAAGATTATAATTTTCGTTCATTATATCCAGTAAACGTTATACTAAACGAGTTTATATAAAGAGCGTATATAATTATGAACATTAGATAATAAGTTGTTATATCACGTATTACTTACCCGAAAATTTTACGACAAAAAAGTATGCAACGCGATCTATGATGACATGACAGAACTAAACTGATTCTAAAGCGAAACGAAGTTTGCCGGGTTAGCAGTATCTGATAAAGTAGACATCAACGAGTTCGCTACCTACTTATACCCCCTTGCAAAAAAATCAGGCACCTATGGTTTTCAGATTTTTAGGCATTAAAGCTTAGAAAGTAGGAGTCCACGGAACAGAGTCACATGTCCAAAGAACTGGAATATTCGGGTGTGCACCACCGCTGACAGCCTCTCGCCCGCAGGAAAATTGGGAATACAAGCGCTCTTACGAGTCGGATCTTGGTGATACTTTCGAAAGCCTGTCCATTTTACTACGGGTGATGACCATGCGCCGTTTGATCTCGTCCTCAGAACCTCCTTTATTTGAGATCAAAGAGCCCAGGTAGACATATGATTGGACGACTTTGCAGTTCGCAATCTTAGCGAGCTCCGGAGCATTGTTGCAACCACCATTTATCTTATTGTCTGTAAAATTATTGTGTTTTTGTACAATAAAGAGTTATACTCATGCATAAATTTTTTCGTATAAGTAATTTACAAGTTTCTCCCTGACATTTATATCCATCCAGCAATAAACCTTTTCAAGCATAGAAAATTTCTCTAACCTTTTTTTATCGGTCCGTTAAGCATTTCTTTGATTGTGCCATTAAAGGAATAAAATATACTGCATGTGCTACAAAATTAATAAGAAAGATATACAGCGAATGGGAAAGGCATTTAAATACCGTAAAGATGTTAAGATATCGATAGAGAAAAATAAGTATTTCTTGAAGCCTACTTAGATATCGTTAGCGGATGTACTAATTATTTTTTTAAATACGACTCTTCAAGTTTCTAGACTTCCGTTAGGATAATTGATCTAATTAATTATTGGAATCATCCGTTTATTCGGCGCGGTCGTTTACCTCGTAAATAACCTCTAAAACTCGTTAAATGGCGTGCATACAATAGTTCCAGCCGGTTTTATTTGGAGTGCTTGTCTCGCCTTACTCGACACTCTAACCCCTTCATAAAAAGTTACAAGACTTGGAAATGTTATGTTTTATGTCTCTGTTTGGAATAAGAAAAATGTCAAACCCTCTTTTCATAAAATGTTACAACACCCCTGCCCTGGCCTGTTTCACTCATGATGCCGTCTCTGTCTGTTTCGTAGTAATAAATAGAGACGGAATCATAGACAACTGACACTTATGATAACTGGAACCTGGAACTTAACAGAGAGTGGTGAAACAGGAACTTAGAAATGTTATGTTTTGGGGTTCGGCAACGGCAAAATGACAAAATTTTAGATATTTGTGAGCAGTATATTATGTAGTTACATACATACATAAATCATCCGTTACGGGGTAGACAGAGCCTAGGGCAACAAGACCCAAAGGCCACGCTTATCATGATTGTGGGCACAGGTGGAAGTGGAAAGGGGAATCAAAATAGTGATGGGTTGCTACTAGCCGCCGCCTATAACATGATTCTTAAGATTTTCGCCCATTCCCTCTATAGTCCAAGATCCCAAAGCGATCTGACATAACTTATTTTCAAACGCATATGTCAGATCGCTCTGGGATCTTATTCTACTAGTTTATGTATGGCTTTTAATCTGTACCTCTGGTCAATGGCGTAACTATAACGTCTGGGGCCCGAGGCAAATTCATTAGATGGGGGCCCTTCCTCAACATAAAGAAGCGCATCATCCCTTCTGTGCTCTAGGCTGAGCAAGTTCAGGGCCCGTAGAGTAAGGGGCCCGAGGCATTTTGCCAGTCCTACCACCCAATAGTAACGCTACTGCCTCTGGTATATTTTGATAATACCACCCCTTCAATACGCATTAATTAAAGTAATAAACAAAGTATATACTGAAATTGTTTTTTTTCACACGCTAAAATTTTTCGTAACAATATTTCAGGCCAAGGATGGTAAAGGGGGTCATGTTTGCATTGGTAATGACAGTATATTACCGTCGAGGTGGACGTCACAGTGTGCTACATGCATGAGTACTTTAAGGATGGTGCCACAGTCGACAGGTGTAAAACAGTAAGCAAATACGCTCTGGCTATTGTGATATTTCGTACTGGTAGTAGTACACTATACATAGAGTTAATGTAAAACTGCCCAAGACTCCCTATCACTGTACAAATGTGTTAATATCGAATAAAAACCCGGAATTGTAGTGATGTTTTTTATTATTCGTTGTTATATCAGCTACAGGTGCCTAAGGGAGATCAATTTTATTAGTATCCCTAAAACTAAAACAGAATAATGATGAATAATGTTGTCAGCCATTACCCTGCCACCGTTATCAAGGTAATTAATATAAGGTATCCGGTGGTTACAAATTATTAAACGCCATGCTGAGGTTTTCCCCAGGGACTATAGTTGGGTTATTTTAGAATAGAGGGTAGATTTCTAAAGAGTCAGCAACACGCATTCTAGTCTAGCTCCCTGAACTTGCAAGCGCGTATATAACCTACGGTAGACTTACTATCAGGCTGGCCGTACTCAAGGGTCTTAAATTACTATGGCGACTTAATGCGATTCAATTCCGACTCAGTTCAGGTTTTAGCTGTCACTTTTGGTACGCATCTGACAGCGAACGAACCTAATCTGAATCGCATTAAGACATCACGGTAAGGCCCCAGTAAGGCAAAAAAAAAACACACGGGGTCTTATCATGGCGTCTTATAATTTAATTCCGACTCAGTTCAGGTTTTAGCTGTCACTTTTGGTACGCATCTGACAGCGAACGAACCTAATCTGAATCGCATTAAGACATCACGGTAAGGCGCCAGTAAGGAAAAAAAAACACCCGGGGTCTTATCAATGACGTCTTAATACAATTCAATTCCGACTTCAGTTCAGGTTTTAGCTGTCACTTTTAGTACGCATCTGACAGCGAACGAACCTAATCTGAATCGCATTAAGACATCATGGTAAGGCCCCAATAAGGCAAAAAAAAAACACCCGTGGTCTTATCATGGCGTCTTCATACAATTCAATTCCGACTTCAGTTCAGGTTTTAGCTGTCACTTTTGGTACGCATCTGACAGCGAACGAACCTAATCTGAATCGCATTAAGACATCACGGTAAGGCGCCAGTAAGGAAAAAAAAACACCCGGGGTCTTATCAATGACGTCTTAATACAATTCAATTCCGACTTCAGTTCAGGTTTTAGCTGTCACTTTTGGTACGCATCTGACAGCAAACGAACCTAATCTGAATCGCATTAAGACATCATGGTAAGGCCCCAGTAAGAGTAAGGCAAAAAAAACTGTAGTTGAATGTACCTACTGTCTTCACTCTGTCCACTGCGCCACCACATCAAGATATGGAAACAAAAGTCCTCCGTCTCACGGTAGATTAGCTATGCTAATGTCCGCACACAATGAAGACGTCGCTGCGCTCGCGCCGCGGACGTTTTACATAATTGAGAATGCCAATTAAGTTGGCGATAAAAGTATCTATTCAAAACACACACGCACACACACATATAAAAACTACAATTGAACACTTGCTGTGCTGTATTCCTGTCTTGAGTTTGGATGGATTATATGACTGTTTGGTGTTTTTAATTCGTCGATTAGTTAGCTTAGCTTAGGAATTAGCTTAGAGAGAAAAACTAATTGTCGTGATATATCCTACTAGGTATATCATTTTCATTCTTACCTGTCCTATTTGGTAAACAAAATTCTAACCTCCAAACGTCTCATTTTTGTTTTTTTTTTTAACTATTTCATCGTAAATAAAGGAACTGGAGATAAAATATCAGCAAAATTATGTACAAAATATTACCTCAGGTTTATTTGATAACATAATACACCTTATTGCACATTGTGGTTAGAGTTTTGTTTACCAAATAGGACAGGTAAGAATGAAAATGGTATAATATCCTACTAATATTATAAATGCGAAAGTTTGTGAGGATGGATGTTTGTTACTCTTTCACGCCGGAACGGCTTAACGGATCTGGATGATATTTGGAACAAAGATAGATTATGGTTTGGAATAACACATAGGCTACTTTTTGCAGGCGAACAGCTAGTGTGCATACAAGTATTTCGCTTTGGAAAAAGGATGAACAATCTTGAGTCTAAAATAACACCAGGGGCCTTACCATGACGTCTTAATGTGATTCCATTCCGACTCAGTTCAGGTTTTAGCTGTCATTTTTAGTACGGATCTGACTGCGAGCGAACCTAAACTGAATCGGAATGGAATGGCATTAAGGCGTCATGGTAGCCCCCCTGCAATGAAAAAACGTTGAAAACCATTTTTTGTGTTTATCTGTCTACATAATACGTAGTAATTTCTAAACAACACTGAAAATTAGAACACATAGAAAAATCCGAAAAGTAAAGCTATTATGGCCGGGAATCGAACCCGGGTCCTCGTCATTCCGTGACGCGTGTTATACCCCTACACCACCCATAGCAGGTGAGTAAGCCTCCGAATTTTTCTATCTGTTACCGAATATCTATGCGAATATTTGTCGCTAAGCGTCATCTGTTTGAATGATGTGTCTGTACGACACAATTACAAACTCCCGTGGAACATGTACTGGTCACCAGGGACGAGGTTAATACGTAGTGTATACTATATTATATTTTTATGACTGTAACAGCGTATATTTGTCATTTAGTGAACTACCTAGGATTTGAGTTATACAGTTAATTAATTGTATCATAATATTATGTAACACAAGAACAAAGCTTGGCCGTCAACTGTTCCATTATTACAAGTTAACCGATAAAATCTGCAATGCCGTCTATTTATAAGCCGTTTGTATCATATGATGACAAGGTCACAGTTATGATCATGATCGTGATGACGTCTAATCACAAGTCATCATCGTTCAGCTGTGATGGAAAATCTATCTTCAGTTTTTAGGGTTCCGTACCCAAAGGGTAAAAACAGGACCCTATTATTACTTTGCAGTCCTTCCGTCCGTCTGTCACCAGGCTGTATCTCATGAACCGTGATAGCTAGACAGTTGACATTTTCACAGATGATGTATTTCTGTTGCCGCTATAACAACAAATATTAAAAACGGAATGTTTTTATCTCTGCCTGTCTATGTTAATAACCAACATAAAATGACCTCACACTGCATACATTTTGCTAAAGAGCAAGACTCTGCTAACACTGGATATTATAATAACTTGCCGAATTTGTACGGAACCCTCGGTGCGCGAGTCCGACTCGCAGTTGGCCCGCTTTTTTTAAGTGTGATCGTGCTTTGTTTTGTCGTAGTTTTTTTGGTAGCCTTGTAAATGACGCACTTTACTATTATATGTTTTTGATAGAACAATTGCAACTGCTTTTGTAGATCTTGCGAAGATCAATGTTTGTTATTGTATGTATTTGGGACAGTAGTTAATAAGTATATGATTTATTTAATAGTCATTTTAAGGTCGGTGTGATCACGTACAGATAGACGCTTGTTATTCGCAGGCTAGGTTTTCAGCTCGCGAATGTGAAACCGGCTTAAAAGTTTGGTTTTGGTATGCGTTTGCAAGAACATAATATTTTTATATCTACACCCATATCATAACTTCCCTACAATATGTTCAGAAAAGATTAGCAAATGGCTTACATTAAGAAACCTATATATGTGGTTGTATTATAATGTTTACATTAGAGTATCAATATCGATACTTTAATTACATTCAAATTTCGAATATTTTAAACAACAAAATCTAGAGGTCTATTGTTTAGAATTTAAGAAAACAATATAAATATCAACCGTTTCATCTGTTTCGAACTTTCGAAGAACAGAAAATAATGTTACCGTATTTTGATGTGAAAACGTTTACTGTAGAAAACTTATGATATGAATGTAGATAAAGTAATGTATGCGACTGTACATAATTAGCTGAGTTTCATAAAGATTGCACGAGTGTTTTAATGCCTCTCATTATGCACCAGCTTATGCCGCATAAATAACTATTACTGATACTTAAACGAGTGGTGCAGGTACACTCTCCTCCTCAAGAAATGGCAGAAAGCAGTGTTCAATAGTGTTATTTCCGTCATAAACGCTTTTCCCCTTATTTATAAACGCTCTGATAACTTAGTAATAGTTTGTCCTTATCTGTGAAAGGTACATGTCAATTCGACAGATAAGGACAAACGATTACTAAGTTAGCAGAAGCCTATAGAGCGTTTAGGGGGTTTGTGAATCTAACTAATATTATAAATGCGAAAGTATGGATGGATGGATGGATGTTTGTTTGTTACTCAATCACGCCAGAACGGTTCAACGGATCTGGATGGAATTTGGCACATAGATAGAGAAAAGTCTGGAATAGCACATAGGTTACATTTTATCCCGGAAAATTGCGTAGTTCCCACGGGATAGCGATAAACGAATTCTTTGCAGACGAAGTCGCAGACAACAGCTAGTAGTACATATGAATGTTAACTATGACTTCATTGTATGACGTGGAAGCTGAGTCGTGGGAGCGTCGCAGGCGCCGGCGACGATTCCTGCCATGCCGCGCGCTCCGACCTGCGCAAACGGCTGTTATGGATTAATAATTAATCACGACCATGTAGAGAAAATGAAGAAATATAATAAACTAGCTGTTGCCAGCGACTTCGTCTGCAAAGAATTCGTTTATCGCTATCCCGCGGGAACTAAGCAAATTTCCGGGATAAAAAGTAGCCTATGCGCTATTCCAGACTTTTCTCTGTCTTTGTGCCGAATTTCATCCAGATCCGTTGGGCCGTTCTGGCGTGATTGAGTAACAAATAAACATCCATCCATCCATTCATCCAACTTTCGCATTTTTATTAATTAGACTATATTCCAAACTAGCTGTTGCTCGCGACTTCGTCCGCGTAGAATTAGTTGATGGTGTATTTCTGCAATAATTATTTATGTTGAGACTCTAGGCAGCTACGACCTTTGAGATGTTTATCGCTATCCCACGGGAACTATGCAATTTTCCGGGATAAAAAGTAGCCTATATGTTAATCTAGGGTACCAGCTATCTCCGTTCAAAATTTTATCCAAATCCGTCCAGTCATTTCAGCGTGAAGAGGGAACAAACATACACTCTCACTCACTTTTTTTTTTCTTTTTTTTTTTATTCATTTATTAGCATCAAATTGCAAACGTACAATTTTACCCATAGGGTGTAGCTAAATACATATTAGTCATAAGCAAAACAAACATTAACATTAATTACATCAAATATTACAATAATTATTGCCAATACAAGGACCTCAATATACAATATCAATAGTATTATTAAATGTCATTTCTTACACTATACACCAAAAACCATCTATTTAGACTCACATTCAATCAGTACTTAGTCATTTTACACTATCCAATAATTTACTAACATTATAAAATTCATCTAGGTTATAAGGACATAATTCAATCAGGTGGTTTTTCAAAGCAACCACAAATTTGGAATATGTCAAGGACTTTATTTTGTTTGGCAAGGCATTATAAGTTTTAGCTGCAACAACCTTGGTACATCTCCTGAACCCAGCCGTTCTGGCAACAGGCACATAAACATCCAATGAAAATGTATTCTTTAACCTATCGCTTCTGAAGTCCTTTGGAGGAAATTTCTGAGGATATCGCTTTACAAGTTTGCAAAGTTCCATTATATATAACGAAGTCAGAGTTGGTATTTCTAATTTTTTAAAAGAATTTCTACAAGACACGCGATTTGACTTAACACCATCCAAAATACGCACGCATCTTTTTTGCAGCTTGAACAGTCGATCCGTATCCGTGCATCCACCCCAGATGGGCAAACCGTACAGTATGTGGGACTGGACAAATGCATAGTACGCTTGGACTGTAGCAGTCTTTGTTGATGACCTTGCCAGGGCTCTTAAAGCAAAAGTGAAACTACTAAGCTTGCTGGCAACATAGTCCACATGTTTCTTCCATGTTTGATTGCTATCAATAATCACGCCAAGAAACTTAGCATCATCTACAACTGCAATAGTATCATTATTTAAAGTAACATCAATTATAATTCTATCAGTCCTAGGATTTCTAAAATGAACAAACTTTGTTTTGCTAATATTGGTATATAGGTTCATGCCATGAAGCCAGTCTATTACCGTTGTCAGGGTGTTTTTAACTAAATTACTAAGATTATCAATGTCATTACGCTTAAACCCAAATAGAATAGTAATGTCGTCAGCAAACATGATTAGCTTATGCGGTACCAGTCTTGGCAGAAAGTTTACATAGAGAAGAAAAAGGATGGGGCCGAGTATGCTCCCTCGAGGGACCCCATATTCCAAACACGCACTATTTGATTTATAATCCACCACAGAGTTAGACCCATGATCAAAAGTTGAGACTATAACAGACTGTTCGCGGTGCTTAAGATATGATTCAAACCATTTATTGTTGACTCCACGGACACCATAGCGATTCAGAACGTCCAACATAATGTCATGATTAACACAATCAAAAGCCTTAGATAAGTCTAATAGAATCGCTATCACGTTATTTTGCTGATTTAAGGCTTCAGAGACAAAATCAGTCATATCAAACAAAGCATCTGCTGTTGAGACTCCTCTCTGAAAACCAAACTGCTCTGATGCCACGATTTTACGAGAAACCAAGTATGTATATAGGCGATTTGCCATTACCTTCTCATAAATCTTAGAAAATATTGTAAGAAGGGCTATTGGTCTATGATTACTAGCTTGTAACTTACTTCCCTGCTTATGTAGAGGCTTAATGTTCGCTATCTTCAATCGTGCCGGAAATGTTCCATCAGATAAGGAAAGATTAATAAGAAATAAAAGTGGTTGCAATATTTCATGTGCGATAGATTTTACAACTTTGGTCGGAACTCCGTCAAATCCACTGGATTTCTTGTTTTTAAGACTCGATATAACATTAAGCAGTTCAGTCTCACCTACTGGCTTAACAAACATCGTGCTAGATTCAAAGGGTGGTAGGTCTGCCTTTGGTCTTGTAGAAGGATTCTTATTACAGTCTTTCACCACAGATCCGAAATAGTTATTGAAGATATTTGCAGCTTCACAATTTGAATTTGCCGTGGTCCCCCCATCTGAGAGTCCTATGTAATCTACGTCAAAGCCTAGTCCATGCCTAGGCTTCTTCATGTTTTCATTAATGAGCTGCCAAGTGGCTTTTATTTTATTTTTAGAGTTAGTTATCCTACTTTCATTAACCCTTCTCTTAGAGACTGTTATAACTCTTTTAAGTAAGGCATTGTAAGATTTATAGTAAGCCAAAAGTTTATCATCTTTGCAAAATTTTGTTTGAATAAATAGTTTACGTTTAACTACACTTGATTTTCTAATGCCTTTTGTCAGCCATTTCCTGTTTTTCATTGTACAATTTTTTATTTTAATCTTAGTCATAGGAATACATTCATTGAAATAAAACATAAAAATATCATGGAATAAATTAAAACCAACGTCGGCATCTTTTGCTTTATACACAGATTGCCATGATAACTGTTCTAAGCATGATCTTAGTTTCTCTATGTTATGATCGCTTATAATTCTTACCCATTTATAAACAATATGTTCGTTGCGCCTTCGCAATGGTACAGGTAGGCTAGCAAATTGCATAGTATGATCAGAGATAGCAAGATCAATCACAGTGACATCTTTTAGTTCCATATTACTTATAATATTATCAATACAAGTACTGCAATGACTTGTAACTCGTGTTGGTTCGCTTACATGGGTCTTAAGATTAAACAAATTTAACAAACAGACAAAGTCCTTGGCTTCGTTGCTATAAATCAATAAATTTATATTGAAATCACCACAAATTATCAATTTATGAGAGTTCCTAAAAGTTTCCAAAAGTGTCTCCAAATGATCCAGAAATTTATCATTTTGCTTCGTGTTTGGTCGATAAACGCACACTAGATAGATGCATATCATTTAGTTTTATTCCACAAATCTCAAATATATTTTGAATAGAGGCATTCTTTACATGTGGCAACTCCTCGAATAATAGGTTTTCTTTTACAAAGATACAAGAACCACCACTACTTTTTTTACTCGGCCTACAGTAATAGCTAGCCAAAACAAATCCTGAGATTTTAATTAAATTCAGCTCTGTCTTTTTTCTGTGATGTTCAGTAACCATGAGCACATCTACATCTTTGCCATCGACAGAAGACAGCCATATTTCTATTTGGGATATCTTGTGGGTGTTAAGACTTTGAACATTAATGTGTGCAACTTTACTGTTTTTTATGGGAACGGAAGTTACCATGGATTTATTTTTCTTTTTTTGGGTTCTTGACCCAGCTTTTTGTCGCTAGGTGATTTACTATTATTATTATTATTATTTTTATTATAATTATTTTGGATATCATACGCTACCTGGCCCTCGTTAGAGTTCACGAAAAAAATTTAGGTTTTTATCAGCTGTCATGTTTAAATTTTCACCAATATTCACAACCAGCTCTTTTATGCAATGAAATATTGAACTAATTCCCCTTCTATTGATTCGAAAGTTAACTCTAGAGAACATAGTATGAGAGTATTCCAAACATTTGTTCGTATCCATTATAAACGCATATTCATATTCTAGATTATCTCTATACAATTTACTATTAAAATCATCTATGCGTCTATTGAATAAAGAAGCTCGGTCGCTATACATAAAAGTAGGCAAGCAAAGTATTACATTTGTATGTTGGACTTTACCAAGAGTCATTCTAATGCCCTCCACCAATTTACCGTAGTCAGACGTTGATTCAAAGTCTAGTGAACCAATAAATATTATACAATAGTCGGACAGAGTATAGTTCAACAATTTAAGCTCAATATTTTCAATCAGCTGGATAATCCCGCCATTCGTAATCTTGTAATGACAAAAACTCGAGTTAAAGCAACGTTCTGCCATTAACTTAACGTCTTTAGTGGAACTACTAATGAAACAGATTTTTGGGTGGTGTTCGACCGGTCGTTTGCTAGAATCCCGACCAGGTTCCTCTTTCCACGCACTTAGTTTAACTTCCAAAGTTTCAATTTTTTTGTATGCCTCAGTCAAATCTAACTGGAGCATGTCGATTTTTTCCTGCAGCACTTTCATATTCTCCTCATATGAAAACAAATCCGCATATTCATGTTCTGCGCTATTAGAAAAATAGTTTTGGTGTTGGAGACTTCTATTCTTTAAGTTAGTATTGTTTTCATTGCTAGTTTTTTTCTTTAATGTACACTCTTTGGGCACTGAGGCGCATATGCTTAAAAGAGTGCTAATTTTACGTTTGTACTTGTCTATTGTATGTTTCAACTCGCAGTTCTCGGATACCAGTATTGCTATCTCATTCTCAGCCACATCCAATCTTTCCTGAAGCATTGAGCTATGGACTTTAGCTCTTTCAAGGTCGTCACATACGTGTATACTTGTACTCAAATCCGGGCAGCTTCTGCTGAGGTGGGTATCGCATGGGAGGCCAGTAGGACTCCTCAAATCGGAGGAGGATTTTGATTCGGTGAGAGTATCGTCCCGTGATGAAGATGGCGAAAGCGACGAGGTGGGTGAGATTTGCAGTGGCAAGTTAGCAAGGTGCTTTTCTTGTGTTTTTGGAGTACTTGAGGTGTTACCAGAGAAGTCGATAGAAGTACTCAGTGGAGCAGAATTCAAAGCTTTCGGTGTGATGTTTTTAATAAGGTTTTGTTTTTGTTTTTGCGGATTCCTTAGTGGAACATTTGAATGGGCAGTAGGTAATTTTTCATATTTTGTAGTACTAGCACAAGGTTTACACTTCCATTTTTTTTTTGCATCCTCATTCTTTAGGCGATATAACTTTTCCGAAAGACCAGCGCAATCAAATTCAAATCTGTTATTACCACTTACATCGGCACAAAGTTTCGCATTTTATAATATTAGTAGGCTAAAGTTGGGTAGTCATCTGCGAGCTGAAACCGTAATGTTGCACGTTACAGTAACCAAAAACCTTAGTGTAAACGTGGCGAACCGCTCGCGGCCGGCTCGCCGGTCATGTCCACTAGGGTTTTTGGTTCAATTACGGTTATCGCTTGCAGAAGTTGCAGATGAGTACCCGGCTTTACAAATTCTTGACAGGTCTTAAAGATACAAGCGAAACTCAAAATTTAAACTTATTTAAAAAACACGGGCAAAACTAAAGCCTACTTAAAATTAAATAAATAAAATCTGCATTGTATCGCCACCGATGGGGAGTGTGGCTAGAAAGCTGGCAGCATTACAAATTTGTGTAGTAAGGCTGATTCGTTGAGCGAAATATATAGCCCTTTAGTCACAGAAGACCTTTATTTGACAGGTTTCGAGAACTATAAAATGTCTGTATTAAAAGTTATAGTTTCGATCTCAAACGCCTAATAACGTCAGATATATCCCAAATAGGACAATAGGTTGCGGGTGGTAAGGCCTTGTGCAAGGTCCGTCCGGATCGCTACCACCATCTTACTCGCTAAACCTGCTGCTAAGCAGCAGTGCTTGCACTGCTGTGTTCCGGTGTGGAGAATAAGACAGCCGGGGAAATTACGAGCACAAGAGGCATAGCCCCCGGCCATAGCTTTACTTTTCAGATTTTTCTATGTGTTCTAATTTTCAGTGTCGTTTAGAAATTTCACAAGAGGCATTTCATCTTAGCCCTCTAGATCTGCGATGCCTCCGGGGTTGCGGGTGTCTATGAGCAGTGGTGACGACTTACCATTAGGTGACCCACTTGTTCGTTTGACTTCCTATTCATATAAAAAAAAACAACAAAGAATTTTAGGTTCTTGTAGTACCTAGATGTTGTGTGTGCAATGCCGTGTCTTGCCATGGTATGACCTTTTGTCATTAACTTTGCCTTTTTCACGATTGGAAATGATAAGTATAAAAATATTAATCTTGTAGCTAAATGAACCTATGTCTAGGTCTGATGCTGACCCTAAACGCCTTTGCCGCGTAGCCTTCGCCCGACACGCGGAAACAGACGGACAGACACTGTAATTATAATTTGTCAGCTTCATTGGCACAGCAGACGGATGGATCCCTAATTACATTTACGTAGAATAAATCATATTTTAAAAGCAACCAGCAAATGAATTAATGAAATCTTGGAATTTAACGTGATTTAATTAATTGCAATTGCATTCCTATTTCCTATATCAATTTAAAGACAGCCTATGGGTAATTCTTCACTTCAGTAGTTTCGGAGTATATTTAGTGCACGCAATAAAATCTTTCCTCTTTGTTATATTAGTGTAGATAAATGATCCACCGTTAAAATATCTAAGCGTGCGCTTACGCCTACGCGCACACACAAACAAAACAGTCAATAATGCACAACAGCCTGTGTTATTGTTCCCGGCACTCCACAATGATGTTTGTTTATAATGACGGAATGACGTTATTAATTCTGAATGACTTCGGTGAGAGATTGACGTGAGGTAGCGGAGTTTTGTTTTTAAAACAACGGAATAAGATCACGATTTTAGTTTTTAAACACCTAGATTATGAAAAGCTTTTGTTTTCTGTGTATTGTTGATCGAAGGTTTTCTGTTTCTATTCTACTTATGTCATTTTTCAAAGTGCTGGTAGGGGTTTTTGGAAATGTGTCTCGCAAACAAATAGTGTAGACAACTAGGTAAGCAAAGTCAAGTTTATAAAAATTACGTGCGTTCCTCAAGATAAGACGATAGAAGAATGCTGTAGCTTAAATGGTCAGTGTAATCATATTTGTTTGATACTATGGCTAATAGTAGCCTAGTCGACCAAGTAGTTATGAAGCCTTAACTTTAAAGCTATTTTCAGTTTTGGTACGACCAACAATGATATTTGAAATCGGCCAAAAAGATCTATAACTAAAGTATGGTGTTATATTTAAATAAATACACTGAATTTCTTAGCACAATGTCCAGAAGCCATGACAGGGCATTGCGCGCGAGTGTTGTCATATACCACATAAGGAAATTTTATAAAAAGTTATATTTCTTAGTTCGTAATTACTATCAGTACATTCACTCGCATTATTGGATCTTTACTGACTCTTAATGAAATTTAACAAAAATCCGGTTATTAAAAAAAAAAACACACTTCACAATTTCTATCGGAACGTTAGAACTCAGTTCCATTACTGGATCTTCACTAGCTTTCGGGGCTTCGCTATTGGATTATTACATTGTAACCTAAATCTTCTGTTTTCGACCAAAGTACAGCTTAACTCAAACCGGCGTTCAGAAGCTACTGTATGATTACAGAAACGGGTTCGCATAACTCGGTTTGTTATAAAGCTTTAATGCCATAATTGGGCGTCATTAGCCGTACTAATAGAAGAAGAGGCTATTATAGTATCGCTTTATTTATAGCGCTAAATGTGCACAGTGTATTATGAATAGTCTGAATAGGTTATGTTTGATGGCTCTGTTATTGTTCTTTTGCATATTTAAGTGCCATAGTTTTTTTCCCCAGAACCTTTTTCAACATGAAACTACCGTGAGACTCAATCATAATTATACAAACGAGTAACTCACGTATAAAAAGTCGAGTGATGCTCGACATATTTCGGACTAGTTCGTAGTCCTTCCTCTTGGAGCGCTCGCCCCGGCGGCAGCGAAACGAACACTGCGCGCCAGCACTCTGGGACCTTACCATGACGTCCTAATTTCGACTCAGTTTAAGTTTTAGCTGTCACTTTTACTACGAATCTGACAGCGAGCGAATCTAAACTGAATCGCATTAAGGCGTCATGGTAAGGCCCCAGATCTCGCAGCTACTCTACTTGGGACTTTTCATGTTATTATGACAGCGTTCCACGTGGATCAAAAAAGTGGACTTCAGAAATCTCTTAACGCAAATAGATTAGTATACATGTAAGTCATTTATTGCGTTCTACTCTGAACCTGACCTTCCGCTAAAGAAGCATTAGATAAAACTAGTTGGTACCACAGGGAGCAGTTCTAGGCCACGTGTTATTGTTTGCTTAGTAAAATAAACTTGGTCATAAAAAATGAGTATGAACTATCAATTATAAGCTGCCAGCAATTGCGATCATGCATTATTAAAATAAATGAGGTAATAACTCTGCGTAGTGATGCACTCAAGGTTGCTTAGTTGTTTGTAACTGAGGCTCAGTTATCCTTCACTAAGCTTTAATAATATGAACAGGTAAATGTGGTGAGAATCTGCGCGAGCGATAATTATCGATTATCGCTCTAGTGATTTAAATATTATGAGTTACACGTAGCTACTAATGTCATTATTGAAATTATTATAGGTATATTAATAATAAATAATAATAAATATCATGGGACAAATTACACCAATTGACCCAGTCCCAAACTAAGCAGACCTCATCCTTATATAATGTAGTTTAAGTATGTACATACTCAAATACATACAACATCCATGACTCGCACAAACATATATTCATCATACAAATGTCTGCCCCTACTGGGATTCGAACCCGGGACCTCTAGCTTCATAGTCAGGGTCACTAACCACTAGGCTATCCGGTCGTCAAATTGTATTGTTAGACCAGAAAAGAAATAGAGGGACGATTTGGAGCTTTTTGGCCCGGACTGGGGAAGCCTCGCAAGAGACAGGAACAGGTTGAAAGAGAAAGGAGAGGCCTTTGCCTAGCAGTGGGAGTGGGACACCAAATAGGCAATAACAAATCTTGCGTCATTTTTGGGTGTATATCCTGCTTCTGAGATATAAGGGGTTGAGATAATCTTCGAAATTTTTTGCCACTTCGTTGCCTACATATTTTTAAGCATAGACTATTCGAGGTTTGCAATTATGGGTACTTCAAGTACTCATAGAGCACGGGCCATCAAATTTTCCCCATCCTGTTGCAAAAAACTACATTATTACCCAAGTGCAAAAAGTTTTACTGAATGACACGATCGCGCGTGCCATATAGATTAACAAAATGTTAGTTTACTAGTAATGGGGTGCGCTAAGTGACCACTTTAGGCACGTTATCGGTCCTTCATCACGTTGTAGAGGGTGCTCGCCAAATCTTGATAAATCCTGTAAAGCTCTCGATTTAGGAGCTTTCGAGTCTAGATTTTTAAGCACAGGTGCGAATGGGTTGGACTGATGGATTGAGTTAAGCGTTCTTAAGCTCTAGGGAGTTAAGAGCTCTTAAACAAGAGATCGTTAGTGAAATTGGTTGACCTTACATAGATTCATGTCTGTAGATACTTGCCCCTTAAGTGTCATTATATGATAATCAAGCATTCTATCTTTCAAGTCTCTAGATCCAATGATTTAGGTTGTGCGTCGTATGAGTCAGTGAGTCACGGTACTGTTTTATAAGATCTATATAAAATACTAGCTGTTGCCCGCGACTCCGTCTGAGATGAATTCGCTTGTCGCTGTCCCGCGGGAACTATGCGATATTCCGGGATAAAAACTATCCAATGTTCTGCTTTAGGACTGTAACTATCTCTGTACCAAATTTCAATATAATCAGTTTAGCCGTTTTGCCATGAAAGAGCAACAAACATCCAAACATCCAAACTTACAAACTTTCGCCTTTATAATTAGTAAGATTTACTAGAAAATATTGTATTAGCATTGTATAAATGTCAAATTTATATATACCAACGAATGTTTTCTCAATTCCTATTTAAAGTACCTTCTTACATAACTTTGCAGTTGTCTACAAATGAATATACAGCACAAAATATGACTGGATCCATTATTTTTTTTAGGAATTTAAATTTAAAATACTGATCGTATTAATCGGCAGAGTTAAAGGAATCGAATAAGTAAGTAATTTAATTTGTATATTCTACTCATTAAGTACACGACAAGTCTACAATGTAATGATCTAATAAGATAGCCCATTAAGGCGCTTATATGTCGTATTAAGTCGTTTGAAAACGCTTACAAGTAGCTGTTTAATACTGTTCTTGTATTTGAATGTAAGCATAAATACTTATTAACAGTTATTACTCACGTTTCATTAAGCTATTAACAGGTAAACTAAAACTCAAAAAAATATGTCACGAAGTGTAGAAACATAAAAGCCGTTAAACATTTACTATGCCCCATCAAATACCGCTAAAATCTAAAACAATGTAGACCACCACTTAAAGATAGCAATCTTTGTAAACAGCCACATGAACTTGATGTTGGCTCACCAATATCCCTGTCTCTATCTAACTTTGAGTTAGTTAATAAAGAGGGAAAGAGATGGTTAGCGGTTGTAGGTTCAAGTGTTTGTGATAGTTTGCCGGTTGTGGTACAATTGGCGATTTCCTCCGTTTACGAAGTTGCCGATGGCAGATAAAGTAGTAACAAAACATTTTGACGGTTCACGATGATATCGGCGGGTGGGAAGTGCTTTATTATTAAAATGAGGTTATTATGGTTTTTATAGTTTTCTTTTTGTTAATTATTGTACATTTTGATTGCAGTTAATTTTGTAAAGTGTGACTTTATAGCTTTATCTACGGAAAGTAAAGTAAAAGTCGGCAGGTTTTGGGCCGGTTCATTAAACCGATTAATAATACAGTGATCATCTATCGGTGTATGTACAGTACAACAAAAAAACAACAGAAATTGACCGGAGTGATTTACAGAGAAACTACAAAAAAATTAAAGTAGAGCTCAATATAATAAATACATGATTTTGATTTTAGTTTCTACCGTTTTAATACTTTTACTTTTACCCGATATTTATTTATATTTTACTTCCTGCAAACATCTTAGTTTTATTTTGAACTAGCTTCTGCCCGTGACTTCGTCCGCGTAGAAGTAGCAATTGACATGTCTATCGCTAACCCGCGGGAACTATGCCATTTTCCGGGATAAAAAGTAGCCTATGTTTTAATATAGGGTACCAGCTATCTTCGTTCCAAATTTTATCCAAACCAGTCCTGTCGTTTTAGAGTCGCGTCGTCACAAACTTTCGCATTTATAATATTAGTAGGACTAGCTTTTGCCCGCGACTTCGTCTGCGTGGAATTAGTATTTTGTTTTGAATATGAATTCCAAAGTCCATAGTTTTTTTACCCCTTTTTAATCATAATCAGCGTTCTAATTAAAAAAAAGTGTACAGGTCCCACTGACGTGCACTACAGTGTACACCCTCGCATGCGCATGTATTGTAGCAGTTTTGGAAGGGCGGCACGGGCAGAAAGGGTAAGTACGCACGTGCTCACTCTCCCCTTCCGGCACTCTATCCGGTGCCGGGGTTTTGTTGATTAAGTTGGTATGAATAAAAAATTGGACGGATATAAAACTGTTTTGGAATGTTAATCAATTTTAATCTGGGCATCGTTTTCGCAATAGAGGTGCTCAGGCGTCGCATGGGGGCGTATTTTGTTCCACAAAATTGAAGTTCCGAATGTAAAGTTTCACTTCATTTTCGTTAGTGATATTGAGTTTAATTTCAAAAGCAATATTTTTTTTTATTTGTATTAATTAACCTAACCTAAGCAATCTACTACTTACATGTTTCTGTTGTCTACCAAAATTCCTGAAAGATGTACGATCTCATGTGTTATGACAAAAAATGATATGACTAACCTAATATTCATCGCATAGATAATTTTACAAGGTCATTGAAATCCGATGCGTCTGATTCGCCATAAAGAAAACTGCGCACAGACCTTAACATTGGTTCAAATTAAATGTATGTATTACTCTTTCAACCTTTGTTTCTGTTTTCTACCAAAGATTCATTATTAAAACTATATTAATTTGGTAACGTGCATTTCAAATAGCCAATCAATCAGCACGAGGAAGGTAAATTCCATCCTTTAGTTTAATATATGTGTCCGTACGAACAATATAAATATTAAATTATTACTTAAATATATTGAGTTATCATCATGACATGAAAATAAGTAAACTCCCCGAAAGGATTCCATTCGTAATTTTAATAAACATTACTAGAGATTTCCAACGCATTCAAAAGCGACTATGACCTATAAAAAATAAATTAACTATTAAAATAACTTGTATTTGTCGTTTACGTCCCTTTAGAATATATGGTAAACTCCTCCCTTAATCCGAGGCGCGCGCGCACCGTGCGTCCTTAATTGGAACATAATTAATGTTCTGTTTTCGGAAGTATCCCTTTTAACCCTTTTCAGGGTCTCTTATAGCGAAATGTAAAATATATTTGAATTTTCGAATTTAGGTGCTCTGGTCCCTGTTTACTAAAAAATAAAAAATCTGAAGGTTTCACAGATATAGGCTACGTGAGCGAATAGTTAAGTTTTTGTTTCAACGCTTCGAACAAGTCCACATTGTCAAATAGGTACCTACTATGAAATCGGGTGTTGTTAGGTCCTACTCTGAATCCTACGCCCTAGTAGGGTCCATGTACTCGTATGTACTGGCTAGAAAATAAGAACATCTTGTAAATTGCATATTCGAAGCTCGTATTGTGCCGTTTCGCTACACTAATATGCATTAATAAAAGAATAAGAGAGTCGGCATGATATGAGCTTCGAATTCAGGAGTAGCTTCCAGTTTGTTGCTATTACGCGCCGCTAGTAACGCTGCCAATAGGAATTAAAACATTCAACGTGTAGAAGACTTTTTCTGATAGATACTTATACTAGATGCTCTGAATGCGCTGCAGTCTCTTGTAATATTCACATAACAGTCATCGTCATCTGTTAAGATTAGTCATGGAGATACCAAACGCTACTACTGGTCTTATAATGTTTTAAACTACCGCGATTTTCAACCACTGGTCTTGTTTAATAACTGCCAAGACGACTGCGATTGTTGTCAAATTGGTCAGCAGAGAAAGAAAGAAAGAAAGAAAGAGAGAGAGAGAGAGAGAGATAGAGATTTACACACATTCGATATACGTAGATGATTTAAAATATGAAGAAATACAATATACTTAGGAATTGCAAATTAATCAAAAAAGCAAGCAACAAAAGATGGAATAGGAAATACAACCGAGGTTTATAAAATAAGATCCAAGAAGCTGCTTATTTGTGTGCCGAATAGTATAAAAACTCATATTTTACCCAAAACTGTCCCATCGTCATAGGTTTTCATAGTTTTAAAATTTAGACATCTTGTAACACTAAGACCTTTTTGTATTGACTATGTTCTGGCAATAAACTTATTTGAATTTAGAGCGTCTGGACTCAAAGGCCCCGAAACCCTCGCGTGCCACACTTTTTTACCAAAAGGGTTAAAGCAACTAAACCAGATGTATGATTTTCCGTAGCCGTTCGTAATTGGATCAGTGTAGAGTTAATTGGTTTTTTCACGTCAGTCGACATAGCAGCTGCCTTAGCGATTAATTGCTGTTAAAATGTTGCAAATGCGTTTAAAGTGCAAGTTTGATCCTACACACACACACACACACACACACACACACACAAATCACGTCTTTATCCCTTACGGGATAGACAGAGCCTAAGGTAACAAGTTTTAGCATATTGTATTGTCACACGGCGGCCACGACGTACAAAATCCGCGTTCTGAAATGAACACAGGCACGACGTCGTCTGTACACGCGTCAATGTGTGCGTAAGATACACAGGGCTGTCTATCGCAAAAACCTAGTACTATAAGTACTACCAATGACATAAATATATTAAAGATATGGCTTAGATGTGTGCAAATAAATGTACTTAATCGTTATCTATTTATTTAAACTTACTTAAAATGTGTCTGTCTATGTATTTAAGCATTATTATTTTCAATTACAATAGATGTACGACAACAAATTTAAGCGAATGATTCTGTAGTTATTTCATGTTTTAATCGCGATAATTTCAGAAAGCATTAATTTTCTAATGTTTTATAAAATGAAGTAGGTAGGATAGGTTCCCGAACTTGTGACGTGCGGCCGACATACATCGCGTCGCGAGCCCAACTAGTTGCCAGCAGCTTTCCGGCAGACTGCGCTTGAGGGGTGGGGTAACTCGAATAGGTGCGGGGCGGAGCGTGGCCATTCTGTACGTTAGTACTATTATATATTCTGTGATATTGTTTTATCGTTGGATCCCATTAATATTATAAATGCGAAAGTTTGTGAGGATCAGTTGGCCCAAAAGAGGCAATTACTAAAATTTAATCCTAGATTACTGTGTCGAATATTGTCGAAAATCTACTGGCGTGTGAAAATGTGACATCTAACTATTAGGACTTGTCAATTTTATTGATAATTTTAGTATTTGAGAAAAAATAATGACATAAGTAAGTATAATATTTTTTAATGTGACATGCTAATTTCATTAATCGATTCTGTTTGACTTCTCTTTGTTTTTGTTACCTAAGCTCTTTGCGTATCTACCTACATTAATATTTTGCATGCCTGATACTGGTGAAGTGTGTGAAACAATCTTTTTATATTGTGACCTGTACTACCTACCACATCTTAAGCGAAATAAAGATATTTTGATTTTGATTTTGAAGTCACCCACCGTCGCGGTATGCAGTGTATTGTAATAAAGCATTATAAAACGTTGGCAGCGATGCGCGGGCGCTTATCTGCGGATCGGCTTACGAAAGCGCAACCAGACCGCGACTCCCGTTACCGTTTGGGGTATGGGGAAAGTGCACAATGTGTAAATCTTAATTAAATACTAAATATTATTTTAATTTCTAAACGACACTGAAAATTAGAACACATAGAAAAATCCGAAAAGTAAAGCTATGGCCGGGAATCGAACCCGGGTCCTCGTTATTCCGTGACGCGTGCTATACCCCTACACCACCCATAGCAGGTGAGTAGGCCTCCGAATTTTTCTATCTAAATATTATTTTATTCAACTGCGTGTGTAAAATTTACTCATTCGTTAATTTTTAATCATAGTAATAAATCATATCCTACTAATTTATAAATACGAATACGAAAGTTTGTGAGGCTGTGAGTGAGTGTGTATGTTTGTTCATTCTTCACGCTGAAACGACTAGACGGATTTAGGTCGAATTTGGAACGGAGATAGCTGGTACCTTAAGCTACTTTTATCCCGGGAAATTGCGTAGTCCCTGCGGGATAGCGATAAACGAATTATTAGCAGACGAAGTTGCGGGCAACAGCTAGTATACAATAGGAAGGCACACAAGCAACTCGGTTAGCTAATCACCACGATCCATGGTCTGATCCTTTCATCTTTCCCTTTTTCTTTATGTAAGTACCTTCTTACTCGACTGCAGAAAGAAAAAACTTGTTTCTTGTGAATTGATTTCGTATCCCGTAATATCCCTGAGGTCTTTACCATTTTCTACTACGTCTACACTCTGGCGACCACAGTAATAGTAACGTGCATGCACAGTTACGAGGCAATCGTCAACGTATATGCATCGGAAAGCAGCTCAAATTGACTGGAAAATAGTAACGCTTGGGCATCAATCATCAGACTACGACGTCGTACAGCCGACCGAATAAGTGTTTCATGTATTAAAAAGACTCACATAAAACCTACTCATCTTCTAATCTTATTGAACAATCTGCATAGATACAAGCGAGACAATCCAATGATTTCTAACCCGTGTCAATGCCACATTTTCGCGGAACTCTCGAGCAAATATCAGGTCCAACACAAGCTTGCACAATCCGTGAATCACTTGAACGGATGTGAAGTAATGCCATTAAATATCAAGGATTCGTTTGTTTTAGTGTTTTAAGTTGGTTCTAGTTTATAGACGCGCCGACTTGTTGATAGACGGAGACTAAATAAACTGTACAGTCCGTAGCTCTTAGAACGCCATTCTTGTTTGTCTTGCTGTCTCACTCAGACTTATGGGTTTGATGCTGGAATGACCCGAGTGAGGGAGACAAGACAAACCCGAATGGCATTTAATAAATAAATAAAATAATAAATAAATAAATAAATAAATAAATATTAGGGAACAATTCACACAAATTGACCTAGTCCCAAAGTAAGCGCTAGTAAGGCTTGTGTTATGGGTACTAGACAACGATATACATACTTATATAGATAGAAAACATCCATAACTCAGGAACAAATATTCGTGCTCATCACACAAATATATGCCCTTACCAGAATTCGAACCCGGGACGCTTGCTTCGCAGGCGGGGTCACTACCAACTAGGCCAACCGCGTCGTCGAATTTCGTCGTTTAATGCACTGTACCTAACTTTATTTTCATGCTGGTCTGGGCAAAGAAAAAACATGGAATGTACCTGCTTATCTTGCCACGCAAATGGTAGAATCCTATCGAGGGAAAGGGTGAAAATCATAGGAATCATGTTAAAATCGACGCGGCTAGCAACCCATTACGATTTCGATTCCCTTTCCCACCTATACCTGCCCACAATCCTGCTAAACGTATTTATTTAAAGTTTTTCGGAACTTAACCTCGTAAAAAATTGTTTTTGATTACCTCGACGTTTCAAATTTTTTTACGCGGTTAGGTCCCAAAATACCTAATTTAAATAAATATGAGTGAAAATCGCGGAAGTTTAAAAAATGCTAAACCTTAAGGATTTGTTACCTTAAGCCCTGCCTACCCCATAAGGGATAAAGACATGATTTTTGTACGTATGTAACTTTATGCTAGCCAAGCTACCCTTACAACCCTACCCTTATAAGCTAACCAGTACCCTTTTGAAAAACTTTTGAACCCTGTTGGACAACTTGGCTCTCTTACATTGTTCGCGTCCCCTTTTAATACTTCCCGGTGCAAATGCATTTAGTAAATCTTACAAAGCAGTTTCAATTATTTGCAGCAGTTTGTCGAGTGACTTTGACGTGGGGCGATTTTGTAAGACACATTTTGTTCTAAGTTTAAACCAACCTTAAGCTCCAGTCTCATATTAGCATGCTCGCTGAAATGACACGCTAAAAACGCCATTGCACATTTTTTGCCCTCTCAATTCGGCGATAGCATCAAATAAAATAAATTAAAAGCCTCTCGCATTAATCGAGTAATAAAAAAAACAATTTTATGCAGTAAATGCCCTGCATCATTTTGAAAAAGACCTGATAACCTTCAAAATGTTAGACCGATTATTACCAAACATAGCTAAGAACCACCGCAAGGAAATTGTCTTTCGAATGAAAAAAAAAATCCGTCTATCCGCTTGAGATCTACAATGCCCCAGACAGATACACACACACACACACAGACATCAACGTCAAACACGGATGTGTGAAGTTGCATCGCTGTCAAGTCATGTTGCCAAATTTTTCGTAGTTTTAATCGAAATTAATTGAAAAAAAAATTTCATACCTCTCATTCAGAAAAGTAAGCTTTGCTCCCTGTCGAGAGCGATCAAAGTGCAACTTTTCTGTTCAAGGCTTTTCTAAGTGTTTTTAGCGAATGCAATTTTTTAAAGTTGATAATTGTAAAACCACGCCATTTTCTATGCTGGTAGCTCGTTAATTATATTTAGAATTCTTTTTCAAGTTTTTTAATGTTCCGTGTGAAATGTTGTATGAGCCACTCGGGAGCAAAATTATTTTCATCTTGGGTGTTAACACTTGAATCCCTCATTACGCTCTGGATTCAATGTAGTGCCCTCGCCGTAAATACATCATTTTGATCTCTTGTGACACGAATAACTATTGTATCATCTTAGCAAAGAACCATACTCGCTTCCAAAACAGAATGGCCGTGGCTACAGATTTGATCAAACGAAAGTGCATTGTGCGACCCATTAAATTTATCTATCGACGAATCAGTGAGGGCGGGATACGCCTACTTTAGATCGTGTCTAGAATACCTACAGGTTTCATGATTCATACAATTCCCATACATCTTCAAATACGTCAGCGGTGAGTCATTTGTATGACCTGTATATGCGTTACCGGGTCAATGTTAGTCATTTTATGTGAGTTTTACATAATAATCGTTAACGATCAATATGATAATAAAATTATAATCGGAAAATCTATGAATAGGCGTGGTGATTTGTTTCATATGCGTTACGTAAACGAGCTTTGTAAATAGGGACTTGTATCTAGTTACAGATTTTTATAAGTCATCTTCATAACTTTAGGTCTCAAATGGAACACATCATATAATCAGTCTTTGTCCATAACATACATATGCCTCTTATGGCACGTGTCCATTACTCCACGCTCCAACAGCCACAATTAAACCAAGCTATAGTTCACCGACAGCTACAGTATTTAATTACACAATTTCTTTTGATCAACAGCGAACCATAAGACCATAACTTCCTTTCCTATTCCTTACACATGTCCAGTACACTTAGAGCTGCGTTGTCGGCCATCTTGCCCCCGCTTTCATCGCGGTTTGTACCGGTTTGTGGGGGGTGGGGAGGTCAGGGTGCGCCGGCGCAGCGCGTAACGTTAGACTAGGTGCGGCGACCGCGGTCCGCCCGTTCCGGTAGGGTACTCGGGTACTCTGATACATGATACGCGTTGTGCGCTTGACCTACGAAAGGGAACATTTCTACATGTGTGATGCCATTGTTTTTGGAGCAGGTGTTTTGGACTATTTAAGTTACATGCTGTTATTCAACGCTTTGGATTTATACACTACAAAAGTACTCGAATTTAACTGTAGATGATGTACTTACCTAAAACATACTAACAAGACTTAAAGGCCATGTTGAGCATGATTGTGGGCGTACAAATGGAAAGGAGAATCAAAATAGTGCCTAATGGGTTGCTAGCCGCATCGCCAGTAGCATGGTTCCTAAGAATTTCGCCCATTCCCTCGATGGGCTTTTACCATCTGCGTGATTGAGAAGCAAGTGGTACATTCTACAAAACAAACGAAAACAGACTTGGGTTCAAATTCAACTCAGTAAAGCAGTTAGGAAATTATTCGCAAAGCGTTGCGTTTTGTCAGTTATTCAAAACCAAACAATACTTAAAAGAGTAATTATTTCAATACACGCAGGGTGTTTACCCTAACTTTTAATGACAAACTTAACCGCCTTCATTACTTCACACTTTAAGTTCATGACATAAAGCTTAATTTGCAAGACCGCACAACAATATGCAATAATTTGCCGGTACCGCAAAATTCGATTTCACATTTTGTCTCATAAATATTCGCGTATTACCCGAGAGCGAAAGAGATCGCGTTACTAAAACATACCTCCGAATTGTCATATTAAATAATTAAATAAATATTTATACGGGTAAGCGTTAGTACATGATTTATCATACGATCTTTAAACCGACTCAGGGGTTTCCGTTAACTGACCACCCAGGGACGTCAATCAAGATCGGGGGGATGGTTTTTACTGTTCATAATTACAGAATATTTGCAGACAGCTGAACGGTTTTACCCCGGAACCAGTAGGCTTATTGTTTAACTTGCTCGCAATCGCCATCGTGTTCATTTTGACAGTTCTTGTATGAAAGTGACAGCTAGCTGATTCCGATGCCAATTGTCAGCCCATACATGAACTGTTAAAATGAACACGATGGCGATTGCGAGCTAGTTAGACAATAAGCCTACAGTATTTAGTTATGTAGTGGTAGGAATAAATAAGTTTTTGTTGAAAATTTCATTTTCACCTCACTTGCTCGAAAGGGCTGTCTTTCTCCTTAAAAATCTGCGTGGAAAAGTGCTTTTTCCCCTCTTGGGTGGAAAACGTTTTTGAAATTCGAACGCCGCTCTGACCACCATTCCACCACGACCACCACGACCTCACCTACTCATATACTCAAGTAATTTGAAATTCTTCCATCCACCATTTTTCTCGCTGTAGTGAGGTGAAAAATTGTGTGTTCCGCTCGGCAGCAAAGTTTGTTCAGTGTCTCGTGCCTTGAAACTTCTCTTGAAATTTTTCTTCGCTTGCTCGGGTTTCAATACAGGCACTCGCGCCAAACAAAAACTTTGCAGCCTTGCATAACAAATAACTATTTTAATACAATCATTATTCTGGCTTCCACGCTGATCTGGGAGCAAAGAAAAACATAGAATGTACCAGCTGCTTCTCTTCCCGCGCAGACGGTAAAAGCCCATCGAGTGCATCCATCCATCCATAGCAGCCCTTAGTTCGTTCGTCTTCGGATATAGGCCTCCTCTCCATGTCTCCACGCCTGGCGATCGACAGCCATACGCATCCATCCTCCACCCGCCTGTCGACAGATATCCTTCCACCTCATTGGTGGTCTCCCTCTACTACGAGTGTTTTCACGAGGTCTCCACTCGAGTGTTCTCCTCGCCCAACGATCGTGGTTCATCCTGGCAATGTGCCCTGCCCATCTCCACTTATTCCTCTCGATCTCTTCCACCTCGCCTCGAACTTTTGTGACTCTTCTGATCCACTCATTTTGTCCCAGTCCTTGGCTTTATGTTGCATTAGCTTAGATACAAAACATGTTAGTGTGGTTTCATAACACCGAGTCTTCAAGCAGCTCTTCAAACTATTGCTTTTACATCGGGCTTTTGTCTTAGCTTCTGGTATTATTATAATGAACGCCACACTTGTGTGTCCCCCCTCCCCCGGTAATGACACGGTGGGCACGCGCGGCGTGTGTGCCGTTCCGGACGCCGCGCATGCGTCGTATGCTTGCCGGGGATACGAGTAATTGTGGAACTTCATTTAAGAGTGAATAATATTGCTTCATATAAATGGAAATGAAATGAGACTTTATTGGTAACAGGCATTACAATTGGCTAAGTAAAGTTTTTTGAAGAGGTGCAAATTATATTTTTATTTGACAGTCGACGTCTTAATAATCAAGGAACTGCAGCTCTTTTATTTTTATTTCCTATTATTAATATTAATTAGAAATATTTTTGAGTGGCCGACATGACATTTGTGAGATTTAATGGTTTGATAAGCTTCGTGCCTAGAACTAGCTAATAGCTTTAGAATTAAAAAAAAAAACTACGTCTACTGTCACTTTTGACATTGTCAAAAAATAATAGCTCGGTTCTGTTTTTTTGCGTTTGCGTGTTTGGTCCTTGATTATTATACGACGACCGGATAGCCTAGTGTTTAGTGACCCTGACTATGAAGCTAGAGGTCCCGGGTTCGAATCCCGGTAGGGGCAGACATTTGTATGATGATTACGAATGTTTGTGCCCGAGTCATGGATGTTGTATGTATTTAAGTATGTATTTACCTACATTATATAAGTATGTTTATCCCTTGCCTGGTACCCATAGTACAAGCCTTGTGCTTAGTTTGGGACTGGGTCAATTGGTGTAATTTGTCCCATGATATTTATTATTTATTTATTTATTTATTATTAAGACGTCGACTGTCGAATAGAAATATAATTTGCACCTTTTCCAAAAACTTTACTTAGGCAATGGCCTTACTCTGTCTAACGTGCGGACGCTCGCAATTGCATTCATTCTCTTTCTACCCTCATCCTTTATCGTAGGACAGAAATAGTGAACGCTATTGTGATTCCAAAAGTTAATACTACCACAAGGGCTCAGGTCGTTACAGTTCAATTCATACGAGTGGTACCTAAATAAAAATAGTCACGGTAAAAAAAAAATATTATGAAGGAGCCACTTCTTCAGTCGTCTATATTTTTGAAAAAACTTGCCACACTTTAGATTTGATCTATGGTCCTAGTTTGTCCACGCAAACTGCAAATAACTAAATGTCAGATGATAAAGCCAACTAGATCTGCAAGCCTTATTATACCTACTGTATATTTAATATTAGAAAATAAAGCAGTGAATTTTTAAATGACCTTTTTTCTTTATTTAATACTTATTTGACAAGTACTTAGGTTGGTTAAAATGAGACCAGCGAATGCAATAAGAGCTCGCTTATTACAGATCGACCGTTGACATGCAGTGTGAGGAGTGAGTGACGTCACACGCATATACGTCATTATTGTTTAGCGTAATCAACTATTATCCTGCCGTGCTAAGCAAAACAGCGGGATCTAGAAGAAGTTATATCGTTAGAACCATATAGTTCAATTTACTATTTAGGAAAAAGTATATCGTTAGAACCATATACATACCTAGTTCAATTTACGATTTACTTTTTTTTTGTGATATCTACCGCTTTTTTGCTTAGAACGGCAGTGGATGCGATTCTACGTGCACATCGCCTAAATAGCCTAATACTAAATTTTCCAATTTTAAAATTGGCGTTGTTATTTGATTATGAGAGCCGTTCATAGAATAGCAAAGGGATTTCGCGACGCTTAAATAAAATTAGGAATTTTAGCGTAGAATCGCGTCCAGTATCAGTGTCTGTTTGCTGCACTTACATTGTCTTTGGTCTGCAGACAGTGTCAGTGACAAGAATAAGCCATGTGTAAGGCTGCACAACCTTTTTAGAAGTTTTAGCTTTTTTTTTAGTTAGTCTATTCATCCATAAATCACGTCTTTATCCCGTACGGGGTAGACAGAGCCTAAGACCACAAGACCTAAAGGCCACGTTCAGCATGATTGTGGGCGTATTGGAAGGCCGTATCAAAATAGTGATGGGTTGCTACATCCCTATAACATTTTCGGTATGGCAACATAAAAGCATATTCTAACTAAACACATCATAGCTCAGTTGAGTACTAGTTAGTCTATGGCTAGAAAAAATATCTATGGTTAAAATTTTGCGCCTAATATTTTATACCCCCAGATAAACCATGAGGTGATGGTCTAAAGTCACATGCAAAATTCATCTATTAAATACACATGTATACAATAATTATATACTTTATTATACTTTCAGGTTAATAAAGAGAATCCCCAATTAAATTAAACCGTCGTTTTAGGGTTCAGACGTTACAAAGTTCGCTATCTGATAGATGGGCGATGGTAATGACTTTTATAAAATAATGAGCCAGGATGGGAATGAACGAGTGAATGAATATTCATGTAGATATTAATTTCAGCTCGTTGGGCGCCGATCGGACGGAATGGATCAGAACTGAGTGGTAATAATCACCTGTTTTGCAATTATATAGTTGTTTGTTTTATACTTTACAAAAAACACGATTGATAAGGTTATCCTTGATTGTAATTATCACATTTATGTTTTGTGACAGTATGGTTATTAAGTTGAACCGTATAATTTATCGTAAATTTAATTGGGTAGAATGTAAAATTGCTTTTGCCATCTTTAAAAATGTGATCCAAATAGCCAAGATTAAGCACAATTAAAAGCAGAGGAATTCTTTTGTTCAAAAGTTATACAAAGTTAAGCCAAAAAAGTCAAATGAACAAATGAGAACCGGAATGAAAAGTGCCAAATTAAGGCTTAAGCTCACACAAAGTTGCCAAACTGCAGATTAACCGGTTGAATCGGAAGTGGACAGTAACAGACCAACGACAGATAATGCGAAAGGATAAAACTCTCACAAAACAAAGATCATACAACCGATATCGCTAAATTAACCTCAATTTGACTCACATTGAATATTATCCGCTTCCTGTTTCCATCCGTTAACCATAAAATACAGTCATACCTACGAGACAATAAAAAGGTATCCTCTAACTTGTGGTCTAAGCCCCTGTGGTCTGCCAAGCATAACCTGGATATCGTACATCCTTCTAAAAAGAACTCTATTCCAATTGCAAGAAAAAACAAAAAAGGAACGCCGTTGATTAAGTGGCGTTGGGCTTTAAGACGGGTATGACAAGCACGAAATGACGGTAATGACGCGTCGGTCCACACAAGTTTGAACTTTCTGCTTTAATGTTAAAAAACATTTTCCTTTCTTGTGACGAGATCAGTAGAGATGTAGAAAAGACAGGGGATCTCAACCCTTCGGTCACGGCGCGCGCGCAGCGTTAATGGGCAGGCAAACAGTGAGTTTTTACCTCGACTTGCCTTTGAAACAAATTGTTAGGTAATTCAATTTGCTAGGTGAGAAGTGAAATGAAAAACGTTTGGAACATCTGGCTGACGGAATTCTGGAAATGCGAAGGTGTCATTTTAGCTTCAGCTTTCTGGGTTGTAAAGGAAATAGCAGCAGTCCAAAGCTAGAAGTTTCAAATTTGTAATTTAATCCTTCTGAGAGTTTCAGTAACAAGCAAGATGTCCAGTTTGTCCCAACTCTTAAATCATTTGGAAGCGTTACTGACTATACAGACACGTAAAAAAATTTCAATGTGATATTTTTTTCTTAGCACTTCAAAAACGATAACAATGACCCTAAAGAATAAATCGCAATGAAGCACCATCTTAATTACGGTTTTAATGGCGCAGATGATAAAAACCTGTAGGTACGGCTCTAACAGGAAACAAGACAGTTGTAAACGACACGGAGCGTAAAACGAAAATTACTATAAAAACCGAATTTATTGCCTAAACAGTACAGGAAATATTCAAATGATACAGTTATTTCTAATTATTGTATATTTCGGTAGCAGGTGCCGGTTGAAATTTATATGATCATTAACGTATGGGGTGGAATTGGGGTTGATTTCTGAGCGTACGGTCATGGTCACGCGCATGATTTCGAGCTTAATTGGATAACGATAATAATAAAAAATTAAGAAACAAAAGATGTTGATTGGCTTATTGTTATGATGACGTTTTGCGATGAGGGAGGTAGCGTTTGAGTTTGATGAAAAATAATGATAATCATAAACAATTATTGTTATTACAGATAACCATTTTAAATTATTCACGCGGTATTACTTTAGACTTTAGACATATTTACTGGGAGACACAGGCTGCGCATTACGCGTTTCATGACCTTCCGATATTTAGACGTACAATACAATACAATACAAATACTCTTTATTGAACACCACAAATCAGTACAAAACAGTACAGAAACAAAGAACAAAGTATACAATAGGCGGTTCATTCATCATGGTAACTTGGTCATAGATTCTCTAATTGTAAAAAATAATAAGGAAGAAGGCTCTCATTGGCTAATAGACCAACAAATAGATCATGCCGACGAAGTTAGTAATTCGAAAAACATTTTTTTCTTAAATCGTAAGGGTTGTTACCAATAATAGTCACGAGTAATAAGAGTTCAAATTGAACATAAATCTTATGTAGGAAAAATATTATACTCCCCTTACGTTATGATCCTTGACCAATATATCCGCTTGTGTTGTTTTCATTACCATAATTATTTATGAAGGTTTGTGCGTCCAATCGACGCACGCGCTTATACCGACAATTTCAATCCAAACTGTCGTAAGTGACAAGATGTTATCATATCAAAATTATGACTTCTATGTCAAATGAATTGAGTTCAACATAATAAATTTACGTGTTGTTCAAAGACATTTTGAGTTAAAATGTCACATGGATGAGTGAAATATTCAAATAATGGTCACCCTTTTCTTGTACTGTAGTCAATGGGCAGGCCACATCGCTCGTAGAACAGACAGCCATGGGGGAGAAAAGTTCTCGAGTGGAACTGAAAGACGCAGTGTTGGCAGGCCTCCCACTAGGTGGACCGACATCGTGAAAGTTGCGGGAAACCGGTGGATGCAGGTGGCGACTTGTCGTTCATTATGGTGCGCTAAGGGGGAGGCCTTTGTTCAACAGTGGACGACTTCAGGCTGATGATGATGATGATGAGTCAAAGTAATTCCACATTTTACCGACTGCGTTGCTCACTTACCATGTGATTCAGGATGAGATGATTCTGGTGACCCACTTGAAAAAACGTAGTTACAATACAATACAATACAATACAATACAAATACCTACCAATGATATAGATATGTTACGTTCCTAGTAAATTGTGTTTGAAAAACGTTCTCTCTGTCAACTGTCACATTGACTGTCACGGACTACTCATACTGTGGCTTGTATGAGGTAAACTGATTGCGACATAAGACAATTGGGTCATTTATGAATCTTCAAGTTGGGCGCGGTAGTAACATATCTACTCCCAATTTATATGTAATATCATTGACAAATACTCTTTTTTGAACACAACCAATAAGACCAACTGTTTTCCATGACTTGACTTAAACTGATTGCGACATAAGACAATTGGGTCATTTATGAATCTTCAAGTCGGGCGCGGTAGTAACATATCTACTCCCAATTTATATGTAATATCATTGACAAATACTCTTTTTTGAACACAACCAATAAGACCAACTGTTTTCCATGACTTGACTTCACTATATCGCAGAGATAGCTAAATAATTATTCAGTTGTAGTTAGTATCTATGCTAAGCTAAGCTATCAAAAAGCCATGGTAGCCTAGTGGTTTGACCTGTGGCCTCTCAAGCAGATGGTCGCGGGTTCGAATCTCGGGCTCGCACCTCTGAGTTTTTCGGAATTTATGTGCGAAATTACATTTGAAATTTACTAGGAGCTTTTCGGTGAAGGAAAACATCGTGAGGAAACCGGACCAATCCCAATAAGGCTTAGTTACCCTTCTGGGTTGGAAGGTCAGATGGCAGTCGCTTCTGTAAAAACTAGTGCCTACGCCAAATCTTGGGATTAGGTTGTCAAGCGGACCCCAGGCTCACTGAGCCCTGGCAAATGCCGGGAAAAAACGCTAGGAAGATGAGTTAGTACCTATCTATGCTGGCTCCAATGGTGGCAACAGCTTTAGTTATTAGGTTTTATTGTGACCCCTACCCTCACCCCCACTACCTACTAACCATGGCTCATTAGTAGCAATAACTACCCAATGTTCCGTAAATAACGTGATCCAAAAACCGATATATTTTAAACGTTAATTAGAATAAAAACATATTTCCGGTAGGTAACAACCGTTACAATTTTAAGTATAAAGGTATACATGAAAAATTCAAATGTCTGTCAGTTATCTGGATTGACTTTTTAAATGATACACGTATTTGTGGTCGAGGTATGTCCGACATGTTTCAAACCAATCCATAGACCATATCCAAGTTGTTATCTTTATTTGGTATTCTCTATTTAACTGTTACATATTTTATTTGCACGGTAGCAACATTCCAGAAGCAGAAAACATAAGCATTGGACGACTTTTCAATAAGCACAGATGTATTGGGTAATTCCATTTCCAAAAGATTAAGTTTATTTACATGCCGATATAAACTTTGACTTACTTTTTTATATATATTTTTTTGTAGTTAAAGGTGAATACGCGACTAAAAACTAGTCATTAATAAAATCGTCATGGCATTCTGTGTAGTGAACTTGGGCTCATTAATTTAATTTATAACAGTTAATAGAAGCTGCTGGTCTCGTTTTTTGTCGATAAGAGATCTCTTATATATTGCATTTCTGTCATCGGAATAAACAAAAATTCTGTTCCGACTGTCTACAAAGTTTTTCGTTTCTTATTTCAAACAAACTTTGTTTCGCTTCAGAATTAGTTTGCCATAAAGAGATGCGTTGCATGTTTCTTATTTTTTGAAAAATTATGATTTTTTTTTAAATACTTATTCTGCTATTCGGGTTGGACACAAATCCAATAAATCAACGATTCTTGAGTTTTAAATGGTATAAATAACATGACATTGTTTTACATAAATATAGATTTTAATACATAGTACTATGTATATACAATGTAAGAGTTGTAGGTAACAGTGGTGAGCTACCAGGATGTCAGACGGTGGTTGGTGGTAGCCGATGGGTCAATGTTGCATAAAGCCTCTGCGGAATAGTAAAAATAGATGATTGATAATGCGGCAGCGAGCGAGGACGCGCGCGACAGCATAGTATGGACATGACCAATGACAGAAAGGGAGATTAGATATTAGGTATCCTTATTTTTTCGCAATAGAAACATGCCCACCGATGTGGCTTCACTATCATCACTACATAGTATAAAACAAAGTCGCTTTCTCTGTCCCTATGTCCCTATGTATGCTAAAATCTTTAAAAACTAAGGGACCAACCAAGCAATCAATAAATGAATATGAATATGAAACTACGCAACGGATTTTGATGCGTTTTTTTTTAATAGATAGAGTGAATAAAGAGGAAGGTTTATATGTATAATACATGCATAATATACCGTGCGAAGCCGGGGCGGGTCGCTAGTTATTTAATATGCCGATTTTTTTATTGGTGCTTTGCTTACTCTATGTTTCGGATCATATATCCGTATTTTAAGAACTGCATGAATTTATTTAAAGAGAAAATGCAACAACGTACCTATTTATTCATTAATATCTACCCAAACTTTGAATTTCACCGATAAAAACAAAAATCAATAAACCTCTATACGAATTAGAAATCTAAGTATTCAAAAATCTACAAACTATATCCTAAATAGTTCTCGACATACCCTAACCAGTGAGCTCAGAAAGCTGGCAACATCACTCGAATCGTAACACTGATTTTTAAACAAAGTAGCGTTCTGTCTACAAAGATTTACGTCATATAAAAAAAATAAAATCAAACAAATCAAATTCAAAACCAAACCACCATATGGTGGTGTCGTGGTATGAGTGGTTAAATTTAATTAATTTTGGGCCTAAACATATCTAAAAGTACTAAAACAAATGTAACAAGTCTTATCCACTCTAGCCCCTGAGTCGTCTCGGTCCCGCATCGCGGGGTCCAATTATCATATCCACTTTCTCCGTTATGCAGGCAGGATGGGACCAACTTCATAGACGCTATGTCTAGCGCGAAGGACCATATTAACATATCATTAAATCAAGCCAATATACATAATAATAATCTAACACCCCTTATATTACTTTGCGCGACTACGGCACAGAGGATAGTCTAAAAAAGGAATTTTCTATTTGTTATTTCGGATTTTGCAGTAGGTATAATAAATAGTTTTCGATTAAAACAGGGCGATCAAGAGCGAATTTATGTCGTTTTAAAGTAAGCTAGGGATACTTTTATAACATATTACAGATCTTACCGTTTATGGTAGTTACTGCTGGTCCATTAGGCCAGTATTATGCTGGGTTTATTTCGAGACAAATTTATCCCCATGTTTTTATATTGTCATGCATGATTAACTAATGTTTTTTCTTTCTTTCTTTAAACACGACAAATATGGAAGGTTGCAAAGTTTTTGTTTGGCGCGAGTGCCTCTATTGAAACCCGAGCAAGCGAAGGACTCCATGATTGAACCACGAGCGAAGCGAGTGGTTCAAAAAAGAAGAAACCTGAGCGTCGCGAGGCTTTCAAGGCACGAGACACTAAACAAACTTTGCTGCCGAGCGAAACACACAATTTTGCACCTCACTACAGCGAGAAAATAGGTGGATGGAAGAATTTCAAATTTCTTAATTACTTGAGTATATGAGTAGGTGGTGAGGTGGTGGTCAGCGCGGCGTTCGTATTTCAAAAACCTTTTCCACCCAAGAGGGGAAAAAGCCCTTTTCCACGCAGATTTTTAAGGAGAAAGACAGCCCTTTCGAGCAAGTAAGGAGAAAACATAATTATGACCATAAAACGAGATGTCTGTTAAAACATTACAAAATAAGTTAAAAATAATATCTGTATATCTATAAAGCAATAGAAGTAGCAGTATAAATAAAAATTTGATTAAAAAATAAAATGCATATAAATAGAACTTATATGTAATAAAAAATCAAAAAAAATGAATAAAAAAAGGAGAGGAGGTTAGTTATGACACCACCAGAAAATGACTATAATAATAAAAAATAGACATCAGCGGAATATATTTAAAAAAAACTATAGTGATAATATCTAAATAAATCTAGTTAATTGATGGTAGTATTCCAGAACCTTTGGTTTTTATCTTCGGATAAAAATAACGGCACATTTAAAAAATTACTTCTCTCAAGTGCTATCAAATAAAAAGTTATCATTGCCACATCAAATTTTCATGCTCAGTGCCTCTAACTCGATAATTATACCTAGGAATTCTAGATAATTCTAGATTTCACTACCTTTGCATGTTCGTGCTATAGTTACGTCATAGTTACATGATCGGTTGCAAATCGATGCGCACTATAGTTCTGAATCCATTTCAAAACAGTTTCGAAAATAGTGTTTGCATTCCAAAATCGATGTGCAATTTAAATAACGATATGGAAGTGAAAGAATCAAATACAAATAGTGGAAAATTTCAGGTGATCAAAGAACTTACGTATCGATATAGCGATTACAATACAATACAATACAAATACTCTGTATTGAACACCACAAATCGGTACGATTTAGTCGAGCTGGCAGCCTTCAGGGCGTCTCTGGGTTTGACTTTATTGGACCCCAACGTACAGTCGAGTTCTCAAATATCTATACAGGCACTAGACAACGGATAAACATACTTATATAGATAAATAGATACTCAAATACATATATCGCACCTTTAGGATGAAAACGACACATCTAAAAAAAAACGGTTTTTGTGTTATGGTCGTAAAAAGACTTTATACGGTCATATCTATCGTTCCATAAAAAATAAAACGCCACATTCGGGTGGGAACGGGACAAAGCTGCAATATCGGTCTCTTTCATGCGCGTGGAATTCTGAGCTCATGACGGTGCGGGAGGGGCGCATTCAGTGTTCTGTCGAAGCAGCTGTGAGATAGACGTTACGCGGACAAAACAGTAGTGACGGAAAGCCGAATGAGTCGTTTTCATTCTGATTATATTCGTACTTAGTCCGAGATAACTATGTAGTTCCGTCCTTTCTTGCTACTTGAACGCGACGTATAAAGACACCATAAACAAAAAACAGCACCTGTCAATACTAATCACATATGTCATCTGTCATTTCGCGCTCGAGCGCAATGGAACAAAAAATGTTTTTTCTTTCGGGAAAAATACTTTTTACTGTATCAGTTATCGAAATATTATACTGCACCATGCCAAAAAGAAAGAGAGATGTCGAGGAAAAATACTGCAATTAGAGAAAAGGCTGGATAGAGATAGGAAAAAGTACGACGCAATTTCTACAGAACTTCGGCTTCTCCAAAGGGTAAGTGATTAGGAATAATATAATACAGGGGGTTTAGGCAAAGAAATATACAGCTCTCTTCGTTATAATTATAAGTTTATTACATCACGGGAAAGCTTTTCCCAAAAAATAGTTACGAAGATATGAGAACGTACGTACTTCCGTGGGAAGCTATGTACCTACACGTCTCACTGTATGGAGACTTGAGTATGATTAACTCTTTTTAAAAGCATTATCGTGTGACGATTTTGCTATCTATCCGTTGGATAGTATTGGGTCATGAACCTTGACATGTTTGTCACATCCCTCACCTAAATTGTTTAGGATAAACAAATTTTTGTTTCAAATTCAGGCTATTACTTTTTGCCTGCATATAATTCAGCTCAAATACCAGAGCTTGACCCAGAAACGGAACCTGAAGCATCAGAATTAGAAACTCAGATTACTTAAATAATAAGCAAATAAATAATTCTGATCAAAGTGACTCAGAAAAAGTGACTGATATTTTGTCGGCACTAGGTGAGTCGAATACTGGTGAGAAACATTATGGAGACAAGGTGTATGATCAGATTTATAACACAATAAAGAATATTATTGTAGAAGGCCTACCCAAGTAAAACAAAAGAGAAATTTCTCAAGTCATTGCTGGTCCCTATCAACTGTAAATTATTTGATGTCACAAGATAGATCTCCACTCTCCAGGGAGTGTTAAACGATCCCTCTAAGACATGTGATAACTTATTATAATTCATAATTCATTTATTGCATGAAAACGGGTACACGGGTACATGGGTATTATGAGAAAGACAGTTAGAAATGGGCTTGGCAATCTTGGGTCTGTATGAAGTTATTCACAACTTATCGAAGGAGGACTTTGACAATTGGAATATCAATGCATATACCTATGCCTAATGCATAGATAACACTTATAAGAAATATTTAAGGTTCCAATTTAATTCGATTTATATTAATAAAATTGCTTACCATTTGGCATAAGCACCGCACCATTCCATTTCACAAAATTGTTAAAGCCGGTGATAGGATATCTTAAGATAAATGGGCATTCGTTTAAGGGTTTATCTCAATGATCTGATTTGTCTGGGCTCAACTTATGATGAATGTGTCAGTAATGGAAAAATTTTAAAAAAGACATTTACTATGTCTTGATTTTGTCATAAATGGGGAATAGAGTAATTTTACTCCACTTAATATCTGAATTTTTTGGTTTCCAAATAGATTATAAAGGTGACATTAGCCCATACAAATGTAAAATGGGAAAGACTGCGGAGGATAATTTAGAATTATTTAAATTTAGATTACTGCTCAGTTAGGGACTTGGCAAGAATGTTAGGTAGTTTAGTTTCAGTAGGTATGACAATATCTTAGGGTGTGTAATGTTCGTCATAACAACGATTTTTGCGATTTTTAATTTTTCATAACACAAATATCAGAATTTCAATCTGTCAAAATATTGAGATTATATAAAAACAATATGCATTTAAACAAATTGCCGAATTTCTCAAATCATAATATCAACTTTCATATTTAAATAATAATAATAATAAATTTAAAAAAAAAAAAAAAAAAAAAAAAAAAAAAAAAAAAAAAAAAACTAACACTGAAGGCTAAGGCGGAAGCTACGCTACGCTTCGCTCCCGCCTTAGCCTTCTGAACCTAACCTATCCCGAGTCGCTTCTGCTCCGAACCGTCTTGCTCGCTCGCTTCGCTCGCTCGCACAATGCAATTGTTTTATACATTCGGCACCAGCCAAATTTAAATATGCGACAAGAGATGGTTCGCTTACTTACTAAACATATTTTGCATGATGTTATACCCTCTAATCATTGTTCTAAATGTCGTTATGGATTTTAATCATTATATTGAATAATCGAATATTCAAATGAATTTATTGCAATCGTTGTTATGACTAATGAATGTTATATTGCTTGAAGCTTATGCTCGGTAAAAATATGATTTTTGAAAATAGTATAATGAAATTATGCTAATGAAACGAAACTAGTATGATGATTGAACGGCACCCAATAATATCTATTGGTTTTGTGTAGTGTTACAATACATTTTGAAGCAGCAAAATTTAGGACTTTGGAATGGTTGGGGGTAGTTATGATAATATTATCACCATTGGCCAGAAGGCCAAAAAAGATCTCACGTGGTGGAAAAATAACATTAGGACTAGACCACATAAAGCAGGATAATTTTGCTTTAGAGATTTTCTCAAATGCATCTTTATTAGATGGGGTACAGAATGTAATGGGAAGAGTGCTAAGGGAAGTTGGCCAATAGAGGAAAATAAAAATGTCATTAATTATCTGGAGTTATTAGCGTTATATTTTGCTTTACGATGCTTTGCAGATCAGTTTTTATTACGAATTGACAATACTACTGCCATTTCCTATATAAATAGGATGGGTTCTATTCAATTTCCACTGTTAAATAACCTTGCAAGTCAAATTTGGAAATGTTGCGAAGCAAGACATCTATGGATTCTTGCATCATAATATATTAATTCTAAAGATAACTTTCTGAGACAGATTATGAATCTCAGAGTTCAAATCAGGATACAGAATGGGAATTATCACAAGAATTATTTCAAACAATAGTTGACTCAATAGGATATCTATCTATTGATCTGTTTGCTTCTCGTTTTAATGAAAAATGTGTTAAATACATTTCCTAGCACAGGGATCCATTTGCATGGAACATTGACGCCTTTACAGTCGAATGGAGGGGGTTATTTTATACATTCCCTCCATTCTCGTTAATCTTAAAAGTATTGCGTAAAATTAAGACCGATAGAACAACAGGAATATTAATATTTCCAGTATGGCCCAACCAAGCCTGGTATCCATTGTTCAAATCTCTCATAGTCTCAGAAGTATGGTCACCACATCCCTTACATCTTCAACTTACCCTGGGGGCCTGTATATTATCAGGGAATCAATGAAGAGAAGAATGATACCTAATGATGCAATTGATGTTATGGTAGTATCTCTAGCCAAGAATAGCTTTAAGCAGTATGATTCATGTTTACGACAGTGGTGGCAATTCTGTAAAACTCATAATGAAGATGTAGTAGGCGTTGTTGTACCCAAGATTATATCATATTTAATGTTAGTATTTCAAAAAGAAGCCAAACTTTGAATTGCTAACGGTTAACTTGGTCTAAAGACCAAACCAGATTAAAATCTTAGATAGCCATATAGATCTGATAATGACGATAGAATAAAACGCTGGTGTAGGGAGTTTATAAACTACTCCCAGGTATACCTAATACTCAAGTAATCAAGTACCTGGGACCCAGCCACTGTTCTGTCTTACCTCAAATACTGGTATCCTTTAGAAACTTTAAATTTAAAAGAACTCACTTTAAAGTCTAATGTTATTAGTTTTGACTACAGGACAGAGGGTCGAAATGCGTTCGCTAATTAATTACAGTAGATTAAAATTTTATCAGATATCCAAAAAACCTCAGCTTCAAGACGGTTTATGAATAAATTATCTCTACCATGTTTCAGTAATAATCCAGACATTTGCCCAGTATAGACCCTGTTAGAATATTTGAAAAAGAACTAATGACTTAAGACAGATAGTGACTGCATTAAATTATTTCTGACTGTAAAGGACTTCACAAACCAGCTTCAACACAAACAATAAGTAGATGGCTCAAATTAGTGATGAAAGACAGTAGTATAGATGTCAATAAGTTTTCTTCACATTCAACTAGGCACGCAGCATCGTCGCCAACATACCGTACAGGTCTCACAACAGACAGTATTTTAAAAACTGTTGGGTGGTCTAGCAGGTGCGAGACATTATAACAGACATCTAATCATTGAGTGTAATGCACAAAATGTATTTGCCCAATCTGTGGCATTGCCTAATTATTCATTAAAATAACGTTAAGATTTTAAATTTAAATGAAAAATGAAAATTACCAAAGGCTGATTTTCTTAGGATTTCCTGTTTTTAAAATTATAAGAAGTAATGTTACTGATTTTTGTTGTTTTAAATAATTATGTTCATTTTGTTTTATTATTAAGAAAATAAATATTGAAGTTTAGTTTTGGATGTTTATATGTTTATTTTTGCTCTAAACATCTACATAGTTATCTCGGACTAAGTACGAATATAATGATAGGATTAAACGAACTTACCTGAAGTGAAGTTCGATCCTGATTATATGAAGTACTTAGTCCGAGATAAGGGAGCCTCCCGCCCTCCTCACGGATAGTCACTTTCTTACTATCCCCCTAGGCCTTATTATGACGACTCTAAACGTAATGACATATGTGATTAGTATTGACAGGTGCTGTTTTTTGTTTATGGTGTCTTTATACGTCGCGTTCAAGTAGCAAGAAAGGACGGAACTACATAGTTATCTCGGACTAAGTACTTCATATAATCAGGATCGAACTTCACTTCAGGTAAGTTCGTTTAATCCTATCATTATAACGGTAAGTTTCACTTGAATTTTTAATTTGAAACCGACATATTTATTATTGTGACCATTTATTTCCGGTATAACTTATAATTTGATGAATTATTCAGATTTATGTCATTTTAATATTAAAATCCCCAAAGAATTTAAGGACTTATTTTTGATAATGTCATTTTATTATTAAATAAAAACATACACCTGGCGTACTATTGTGACTGATTAAGAATTTTGTCATTACTTTATTTATTTAAGTGTCATTGTTTGTGCCGGATTGGTTAATGAGTCTGTCATTTATTTGTTTCCAGGTAAAAAAAGAAGTCTATTTTATAAATGTGTCGATTTATAATTACTTCCCTAAGTAAAAAATAAACATCATTTTACAGAAGAGTCACTTTGATTATAAATTATGAAAAGAAGAAAAGATATTATAATGGCCAATGCCTTAAAAAGAGTGAAGGAACGGGACGGGAAGTTTCATGGAAAAAAGCAGGAGGTGATTATGGTTTTAGTTATTATTTATACCTACTAAACCAATGCATTATGACATGTCTATGTGTTAACTCATTGTTAAACATTGAAATTATTGTAAATTGATACTATGGCTATGCCTATGGTTTCTTTCATGATAATGTTTTAATACACAAATAATTATCTCTGTTTATTTTTCTTCAGAAGTCATTGGACACCAAAATGAAAGAGAATCTTTCGCCAAACTCCTCTCTCATTGATAGTTCACCAAGCAGAGTGACTAGCAGTAATAATTTTTATGACATTAATCAGACTGAAATAGCAAGTACAAACATGCAACAAGAGATGGATCCTAGAAATTTACCAGTCTTAAACCAGACTTCAACCGTAAGTTAACTTTGTTTACAATTTTTTTAGTCTACGTGCCTATAATTTAAAGTCTAGTTTACACTATTTCGTTTCATTTTAGGAATCGCCAGTCAGGGATATGATGGAAAATTTATCTCCAAATTCCGTCATTGAGAATTCGCCAAATGCTGAGATTTATAGTTGCTATTATTCTAAATCCAAGCAACAAATCACCAATACTTCAGGAAACAACGAAATTGAAAGCTCAGAATCTTCAATTATTCAGCCCACAATTCTCAGAAGACCGAGCCACGAAAAAGTTGTACCTTCGTCTGGTAGCAGTTCATCATCCTCCCTTTCGAGTTCTAGTTCGAGTTCCAGTTCTCACAGCTCAAGCTCATCTTCGAGTGATACCGAAACAGAATCGAAGGAAGCAAATGACACCCAGACCGTTGCAGATGATGCTAGCACCCGTCAATTCAATAAAAGAAGGGGCAGTAGAGAACAGGTTAATTATAATATATCACCTATTAATACTTCCGAAAGTGACCCTGACTTAAGTGACTATGATCCAACATTTCAAGAACTGGACGCAATTACAACTCAACGTAGAAGCTCTTCTTCTTCTAAAGACGCTTCTATACCTGAGACAAGTAATGCCAATGTATCGAACACTGCTTCTAGAAAGACTAGAAAACGGCAACGTAATCCAGCTAAGTGGAAGCAGAACATTACAAAGGAATTGCGAAACACTGGGAAAGCTTATACATCAGTATCAAAGTCTAGAAAACAAGTTCCCGCCCGGTGCATGAGAAATCCTTGTACTTGTCGATTAAAATGTTTTGATCAAATAGATGAAACCCAAAGAACTGAGATATTTGAGTCTTTTTGGAAGCTTGGGGATGTAGAACTTCGAAGAATCTTCATTAAAAGTTGCATGATGGAAATTCAGCCAAAATACCAATATTCTAATGCTCAAAAACCTAGATTGCCGAATATTGCATTCTATTTTACCATCAATAACAAAAGAATTCGTGTTTGTAAAACGTATTTCATAAATACTTTGGATATAACCGACCGACAAATAAGAACAATAAGAAATAAGAGCAATAACGTTGGAATCGTAGCTGAAGATTTAAGAGGTAAGCATACCAACAAGAAAAAAATTGATGAAATGATCGTGAAAGACATTGAAGACCATATAAACGGAATACCACGCATCGAGTCACATTATTTAAGGACAAATACATCTAGAGAGTTCATTGAAGGTAGCAGAACTGTAAAACAACTCTGGAGAGATTTCACAGAAGACAGAGATCCTAATAAACCCAAAGTTGATTACTGGTTATACAATCAAGTTTTTAACAACAACTTCAACATAGGATTCTTTCAACCAAAAAAAGATCGTTGTGATTTGTGTTTAGAGTACGAAATGGCTACTATGCACCATAAAGAAGAGCTGAAGGAAAAATATGATACTCACTTGAAGGAAAAAAATCTATGTCGTCTAGAAAAACAGAAAGACCGCGAAAATATCGGTGAAGGTAATGTTTGCACCGTCTACGACTTACAAGCAGTCATGCAATGTCCTGTGGGAGAGTCCAGCTCATTTTATTACATATCAAAGCTCAACTGCCTTAATTTTACCATGGCTGAATTAGCTCGTACATCTAAAAAAAAAAAACAAATAAAGAGCAAAACGAAAATATAGTTCAACAAAACCCAGAAGAAGCTACAACAGCTGAAGAAAAAGCGGTAGGCGCCTACGGAGATGTATTTAATTACTTTTGGGACGAGACACAGGGCAAAAGAGGGGCAAACGAAATAGGATCCTGCTTATATGATTATTTGAAAAAACTCAGTGATAAATTTCCAGATACTCAACTTAACATAGTATTTTATTCAGATAATTGCTGTGGGCAAAACAAGAATAAGTTTATTTCGTGTCTGTGCTCATTTGCTATTTCCCACTTTCCAAATATAGCAAGCATCACCCACAAGTTTTTAATACGTGGTTACACCCAGTACGAGGGTGATAACGTACACAGCTTAATCGAAAAAGAGATAAAAAGAAACCTGAAATCTGGACCGATATACACATCTCATCAATATGTGACGTTGATAAAAACTGCTAAAAAAACCGGCAATCCTTTCAAAGTCCTGGAGCTAACTTATGATTTTTTTGTCGATTTAAAATCACTGCAGGAACAGTGGGGGTACAATTTTAATGAAGATGATGAGCGCAAACCTGTCTCCTGGAACGATATAAAAGTGCTACAGTTCTTAAAGAATGAACCTTTTGTATTTTTCTACAAAAGCTCCTACGCTCAAGAAGAGTTTATGCGTGTTAGCATGAGAAATAAAAGGAAGAAAATGCCAAGCTTGGAAGAGGTGTCAATTCATAAAGCACTTACAAACAAAATTCCGCTCGGTGTAAACAAAAAGAAAGGCCTAGCTGAATTGTTGCGTAAGAATTTGATACCTTCTTTTTATATGGCTTATTATAAATCTCTTATAGAAGACTGAATAAAGAAAAGTAAATACAGGATAGAAAATGTCTTATGAAAGATCTCCTTAAAGTTAATTTTAAACATTGAAATGTTGTGCAATTTTTGATTGTTTATTTTTTGATTGTTGTATAGTTAGAGCATTTATTTAAAAAAGTTTAATTACTTTAAAAAAATATGAGCCTACAAAAACGTTCCTAATGAACGAAGATCTCACTCTAATATAATACTCGTCACTTACACTATGGTAAACTACTAAACACAAGACAAACATTAACCAAAAAAGTTTATTTTTAATTAAACATTAAGTATATACTTGGCAGTTTAACAAGTGTAAGCTACTATTTTAAATGTAATCTTAAGAGTTACATTAAGTATAAGAATAATAATGTTTCAGCAATTAATGTTCTATAAGCACAATATTGATTAGACTTGTTACCATAATTTTAATATTATTTTTTTCGTTAACTGTTTTATTGATTCATATTATTATTAATGAAAAAGCTAGTAATGTTTAAGAAAATAAAGCCTCAATCATGAAAACGTCAATAGCTTACCATATCTCGTAAATATGAAAAGGACGTAACTCTTAAATGGACAAATATAAAAATATGTTTTTCAGTCGAATAAAGACTTAAACCCTAAAAAGTCTTTTTTCTGTTTTACTTTTCGGTATAATAATGACCGATTAGATAAAAACCTTTATTTATCCTCATATTACTCACAATTTATTTAGTTTTTTAATATAAATTTATAGCTAAATTAATCCTTTTCAATTTTATGCCCAAACTTTAGCTCTCACTTCAATAGTAAAAAAAATAACCACGACGAAGTATAATGGTGCCACAATCTCCATTCTTTTATTTCAATTTCCCGAAAAGTTGCTTTTTTGAGTTGAGTCATTTTCATCCTAAAGGTGCGATATATTAATACATCCAAGACTCGAGAACAAACATTCGTAATTTTCATACAAATATCTGCCCCGACCGGGGATCGAACCGGGAACTTCGAGCTTCATAGTCAGGTTCTCTAACCACTAGGCCATTCGGTCGTCGTTTACGCGACTAAATAAGTTCTAGAATGTTCTTTTACCAGGTTCTACATTAGGAGTAAAAGAAATAAGGCTGATCAGTGACTAGACTAGATAGTAAGTCAAAAGAAAGCTACCTATGTTTTTAAGTAACCTTACATTGGTAAAGAAATTCGTAAGTCTGTTATACTTTAGACATTAGACTACTATACATTATACCATTTCTACCGGTTTTAAATGGCAGTGTTGTGACAACACTATTAATTTAATTAGCGCGTCTTCAAAAATCAGTTTGAACTGGTCTCATTTTTCTGGCCGGTATTTGTCAATGGGCAAAACGATGAGAATTATACAGGTTTTGATGATAACTAAACTGTTTAAGTTATTGATTGCTCGTGCCAACAATATTAATGACTTTGCCACCGAACGAAACAAACAAAAATATCTATGTCGACGGAAAAAACTTGAACTAAAACAGAGTCGTACGCTCCTCATATCAGTAGGTCGAAAGCGCCGCTTGAAATATCAGCAAGTGTAATTTTGTTTGAATTTGCTAATTAAAAATATGCAGGACGGTGTTACAATTTTAATGACTATTCTATATCATTAGGAAGAAAACACGCATGTTTGTATTGACAAGTCGTAGAGGGTTACCTCTACTAACAGATATTATCTTAGTGATTATAATCGGGCTGTAACCAATTTTGCGAAACATTGGTAATTTGCCGTTTATGCCATAGTAGCCCAACTAAAATTATTAAAAAAGTGCTCGGAGAGATTACACGAAAATTATATGCATAAATAAACTAGAAAAATTAACTAAACAAAACAAAAAAAGCATTACTTACTTACTTAAACTAGAACTAAAATAAATCTTTTAAAGATTTCCCTCGCCGTATAGTACCAACGAAGCTAGCAACATTTGCTCGCTGTACCGCAATACTTCGGCCTTACCATGACGTCTCAATGGGATTGAATTCCGACTCAGTTTAGGTTTTAGCTGACATTTTTAGTATGGATCTGACAGCGAGCGAACCTAAACTGAATCGCATTAAGATGTCATGGTAACCCCTTATTCGCTGTTAAAATAAAAAAAAACATTAGACTAAATAATTTTAAAATTGAACGTTACAAATGAATTAAATTGATTTACAGAATCGTCTCAACTTTCTATAGATTATTATCTGTATTTTTTCGAACGGATGCCCTAATAGCTCGTACGTTTACTAGATTACAAAGGAAGGAAAATTCTTAATACAATTATCGTCGTTGCTTCCGTTTAATTCAGGAATGTGGCCTCACGTCAATAAGCCATCTCTTAGCGCTGGAGAAGGCATAGAATATAAATATTTCTAACAGACTGTACAGCGGATTGATAGTCGTAGAAACTCTCTCTATATGTACTTAATTAAAACGGCTTAGCCGTGTGATCTCATTTAAATATAAGTTCGTTAAAAAGAAACATGTTAATTTTTTTTAAACATTGATGTTAATTTTTACATGACTATGAGGCATAACACAGTAAGGATATATATTTTTATAACTAGTGAACTGTTGTCTCGCATTTTATTTCATTCAATTTCGAAACCTTTTCACAAACTATATACCTACCCTTTCAAATAGTACTTATGTATAGTTATGAGCATTTACCATTAAGTTAATGAATTTAATTAAGTATTTTATTGAATCAGGCGTTACTTTGCGGAGGTATATTTCAATTTCATGTTCGTTTTGTTCATTGAATAATTAATTATCTTTTTATTTTGTTCGTTAAGGCACGAATTTACTTTTAATTTTGCTATCAAGCTACACATGAATAACATCACAAATAAAATATAAATACTGAATCTAGTTTAGTTGTGTCACCTAACATAGGTATTTATATTATTACCAGCTTCTGCCCGCGACTTCGTCTGCGTGGAATTATACATATAAAACTTCCCACTGTCTACCCCGTAAGGGATAAAGACGTGATTTATGTATGTATGTAACTTCCTCTTGAACCTCTCTATCTATGAAAAAAAACCGCATCAAAAGCCGTTGCGTAGTTTTGAAGATATAAGCATACATAGGGACAGATAGAAACACAGCGGAAAGTGATTTTGGTTTATACATGTAATGAAGTAATGATTTTTAAAATGAACTACTGCGTATAGTGTACGAAATTTTTGTTTTGAAATAAATTATTTTTACTATTTCAATGGCGTGCGTGAAGTACTTTATCTACCCGTGGCCCGCATAGGTACAATGTGGATTCCTCTCGTTATATAGGAGGCATTTGTGCCTAGTAGTGGGATGTATAATGGCTGGAGACGATGATGATGACGATGAATTACACACATACACACATCCGCAACATTTCACAAATTTCACATTTACAATCATAAGATTAAATTAAATTAAATTAAATTAAATAAATTGGGCTTTTATGGCCCATAATTGGGCTATAAAAATAGCCCTTAAGGTTTTCTCAAATAACTGTACTATCGTGTTTATTTAATATTATACTTATGCCATCTCGAATAACTTAAATTACCGATAAAAGTTTATTCTACTGAGTTGCGAATTCCAATAAACCGTGTTATGGGCTATTTATATTGTTTTTAACGAGTTGACCTTTTAGCAACGCGACAAGAAATGTATTTTTTTAATCTTTTACTTTTATAACGAAACTGTACCAACGATTAATGTTAATTAATAAAATAATTATAATTTTTAGCACAATAATTATAATTAATTTATGCGACTCCATTAAAGTGGAAGGTGAGTTTTCGTACATAAGCATTATGCACAAATAATTAATAAGTAGGTAGTTTACAAATGGGTGATTTTTTTTGTGACTAAATATAGGTAATATCTATTTAAACCAACAAATCTAAAATTACAACACATAAAATTAACATCAAAATTATCCTAGTTAAAATAAGACTAGCCTAAACTTAAAATACCTACATAAAAAACACTAATAATAGTAATAACAATAAAATCTAAAGATAAAAATTTTGACCGGATCCCTTAGGCAAGGTTCAGAAGATGCTAGTGTTTATATTACATCATTTTAAACTGGAAATCCGTCCCACTAATGTTTGCTCTTCAATAATACCTATGTGGCCTTTGAATCCGCGCTGGTCTAAAAATAAAAAATAAATTACCTTTATTTATTGAAAGTAAATATTTTAAAATTATACATGGTGGCTAGTTAGGCGTTTCACCAGTGTCATAGACGATTCCCTAAGATCCAGGGTAGCGTCTGCCCAACAATAATTTAATTAACCTTCTCCGCTTACTGGCTGTCGCGTCTACGAGCATTACTCTATGCTGCGCGTACACATAATGAATGCAGCGAACCTCTGTTTGCTCTGGCAATGCCCGTTAACGTTTCGACATGTGATCTAATTACAATTACCTGGACAATGACCTTTGGAGGGTACATGTAACCTGTAGATGATAACAAATAAATAAAATAAATAAATATCTTGGGACAATTGACACCAATTAGCCCCAAACTAAGCAAACCTTGTAATATGGGCACTAGACAACGGATAAACATACGTATATAGATAAATACATACTTAAATACATATTAAACATCCAAGACTCGAGAACAAACATTCGTATTTTCATACAAATATCTGCCCCGACCGAAAATACCGACCGATATTGAGAGAAAAAGTGTCAATACAACCTAAAAACATGCATATTTACCATTATATCCAGTGAGACGCAGTCGTTAAAGTGGCAAGACAGAGGAATGCTTGCACGGTATATAATATCATATTAAAGTTTCAATATCGGGCCGATATTATCGGCTCAAGAGGCTGCAGTGTGCAGGTAAGGGTCGGAAATTGGATATCCGCAAGGAAGTGCCGTCTGAAGCCAACTTTCTCGCACGTGGGAATACTAGTGGAATACTTTTTGTTTTTTGTATTCAGTTTGTCACCTGGTTTGTGGAGTAAGCACGAACGTTACTTATTTACTTCTAACATTATTATTACAAAAAATCGTTAATTATTAAGAAACTAGCTGTTGCCAGCGACTTCGTCTGCAAAGAATTTGTTTATCGCTATCCCGCGGGAACTACGCAGTTTTCCGGGATCAAAAGTAGCCTATGTGCTATTCCAGACTTTTGTCTATCTATGTGCCGAATTTCATCCAGATCCGTTGGACCGTTCTGGCGTGATTGAGTAACAAACAAACATCCATCCATCCATCCATCCATACTTTCGCATTTATAATATTAGTTAGACTAGCTGTTGGCCGCGACTTCGTCTACAAAGAGTTCGTTTATCGCTAAAAAGTAGCCTATGTGCTATTCCAGACTTTTGTCTATCTATGTGCCGAATTTCATCCAGATCCGTTGGACCGTCCTGGCGTGATTGAGTAACAAACAAACATCCATCCATCCATCCATCCATACTTTCGCATTTATAATATTAGTTAGACTAGCTGTTGGCCGCGACTTCGTCTACAAAGAGTTCGTTTATCGCTAAAAAGTAGCCTATGTGCTATTCCAGACTTTTCTCTATCTATGGGCCGAATTTCATCCACATTCATTGGTCCGTTCTGGCGTAATTGAGTAACAAACAAACAAACATCCATCCATCCATCCAAACTTTCGCATTTTTAATATTAGTTAGATAAGTATTTTGACAAAAATTTCATTTTTATTAGGTACAAGCTTTTTTGGCTGACTGTACTTTTTTCTGACTGTAATTGCATTGTCATACGTTCTACTTATATGTACCAAATCTCAAGTCAATCGGAGCAACCGTTGTGGAGTTGCCTCCTGCGACGATCCTGGCTGGGTCACCAGAACTCCACTGCCAGATTATTGTACTGTCAGCCGACTTACTCAAGTACCTATGCAAGATATCTGCTTCAAAGGAACACGAATGAGTCCGAAACACGTTGGACATACTTCTACACGAGTCGCGTGACCATTTTAATATACTTATTCATGTCTGTAAACGTCTTATTTGTTTTATGTGACACATTACCTTGCTACTTGTTACTCTTATTGGGCACATGAATGCGCGTGAGTATTAATAAAAAACTGAACAAGTGCGAGTCTGACTCGCACACCGCGGGTTCAGTACAGGTACCTAAGTGATTATAAAGTCCAGTGTTAGCAGAGCCTTGCTCCTAAGCAAAACGGAGGCAGTATGAGGTCATTTTATTTTGATTATTACATAGACAGACAGACATGATTTCAAATTTCAAGAACAACTGGAACACTGCCTGGAAGAGATTCCTTAATGGGATAAGTCCGCCTTTGTGCATGTGGTCAATTGTATTTGTCTTGTTTATTTTGCACAATAAAGTTTTTACATACATACATATGTTGTACTAAGTACCCTCTATTTTTTTTTTATGGAACCACCTGTTCTAATCACTGTATCTTATGATTGAGTTGACTTACAAGGTTATTTTTTTCACAACTCTAAAGGACCGCAAACCTCAACATTTGGTATTAATTTAAACTTTATACCTCTACGCGTTCCTGAGAAAAAGTGTCTTGAGAGAGACGGACGGACACCAAAGTGATTCTATAAGGGTTCCGTTTTAACTTATAGTACGGATCCCTAAAAATAAGATAAAACATAAAGAAGCGCAGCTAAGTAACACCTGAATCTATTAACGGTAAATGTTAATCCAGGCAACTTTGTGTTAATGCTTATTCAACGAGGTACAGTAAATCTACGTTCAGCAGGTGCAGTGCAGTGTCTAGAAGGCACAGCTGTTGTATCTCCATATCCTTGGCTACGGTTTGAGTTTCGATGCCTTTATAGCCTAGTAGTTGAACATATGAGATTCGTACCATATTTAGAAAGAAAGAAAAATATTTTATTTAAGTTCCAAAAGTCCCCCCCACCTTAGAATAAAATTAGGTACAACTCAATATTACATTTGTGTTGGCACAAAAAGATCTCCACTCAGCACATAAAGTGCAGCAACGCTAGTTTTCTGGACACTTTTTCGTTCCGAATTCAAAACCTCTCTACTTACCGGAGACTTTGATCATCAATTACAACACACCGGATAACTCACGTATAAAAACCGAAGTATTGCTCAGACAATTGTTTCGGACTATTCCGTAGCCCTTTATCAGAGAGCGCTCGCCCCGGCGACGGCGGCGGCGGTTTTATACGTGAGTTATCCGGTGTGTTGTAATTATGTGTAAGTCTCACGGTAGTTTCATGTTGACTTTGATCATTGTCCGGGATTGAAACTTACAGGTGACTTTTTAATGATGTTTGATACCATGTTTGAGAAACATTATCTAAACCAACAGCCAGGATGGAATGGGACTGGGCTGGATATGTCTACCGCATGCTCCCAGAGCTGTAGACACATGTTACCACGCAGTGGATGCCTTAAGAAGGCCATCGGCATCGCTGCAGGCCGAGGCGGAGATGCCTATGACCTATCCGCGTTCTCGAATCGAGCAACTATCCAGACAGGGCGGATAGGGCGAGTTGGAAGTCTAGGTAAGAGGCCTTTGCCCAGCAGTGAGATACTATTACGGGCTAGCAAAAAAAAGTTTATTAAGAATAAGAAGAAGAATAAGAATAAGAGAACTTTATTAGCTGATACGGAAACACAAACAGAATATTACAAATGGATACTTATTCTAACCAGCCAAATGGTCGCCACTCAGCTATGTGTCACGATAAGATCCAGGATAATGTCGTGACGCTGATTTTCAGTGACGCCAGTTACAGAGGTGGCTGTCACCAGGCACACATCCCAGTACATACTGGTTTACGAAATCACCACTTCCAATACCCATACCTAATACAAGAATAATGTTTACAATTTTATTATTTATAAGTTTGACAGTATTAAAGGTCATAAAAAAATCTTCGGGAATCCTTGTGACATAGACACTTGCACGTGTGATCTAAAACCGGCAAGCTGCCGGTATGACGTCCGGTAATACAATACCGGGCGGATATCCGGCGAATATTTGTACAATTGCATCAAGTACCTGCGAAACGGATGCCCCAGTGAAATTAAAGGTTTCGTTTACATTTGACGTTGCATTTTGGAGTCAAATTACCGATGAGAATCAGAGATGATGATGATGATGATGATATTGACAGATGGCTTTCGTTGCACGGTTATGGATATGGTTACAGATCAGAATTTGATGAAATTTTGTATAAGAATGATTTCATTCCGAAAAAACAGAACGCATCGTTCGATTATGGAGGTAAAGTAACTTAAACTTTGTTTAGTGGCTGGCTGGTTTTAGGGCTTTTTCCTAAAATGTGATCAAGTTCCCATGATCCTGGTTAAGTAAATGAGTTGACAAATATTTCACACATTGTTTCATATTTAATTAGTTTTGGCCCATCATCTACTTCATAAAGATATCATCTATGAACAATACCCAGATTAAATACACATCTGTATATTGATTTCAAAGGACAAGCCGTCGCACGAAAACCCAAACACAAAGAAGATTAAACATCATTATCCTATTAAAATTAACAATTCGAGACACAACCCCTTACATAATTGTTTTCTAAATTTACTCCGACATTACTTAAGGAGTAAGAAGCTTATGATTTTTTACCCCAAAGGGGTTACAAATCAGGGAACAATGCCATCTGCCGGCGACTATCGAAATAGAAACGTATAAAAACCCTTAATGAACGTAATTCCCGTATAAAAGGGTTGCTTAAAAATAAACTACGGCCCTATTCTGAGACTCTAACGTGATTTCACTTCGATGCGTTTTGTCGGTTGAATTTATACAAAAAAATATTATAATAAGTGGCTACTGTCTAGCCAGTCCAAGCGTTAAACGGTCACAATTAACCATAAAACAACATTTAAATGATAGAAGAAGACAATCTTGTTTATTCTACGCATTTTAACTGCTGCAATACTTTTAATTACATTAAGTGTACCTTTGAAGTTTATTACTTTATAATTATATACCTACTTTGCAATAACCTTATAAAGAGATTATCTTAACAAAAAATATATCACTGGTAGTTTAAAGAACAAGAGATTAATTGAAAATTAATTGCGAACGAACATTCATCATTCACCCATTATTTAGTTCCCTTTCAGATGCAATGAGCGTATACAATTGAATGAGTTGGATCACCGACCAGAGAAAGCAGAGACTAAAGAGTGAGTGAACCGAGTGCTTTGATGATGGATCCATATAGGGTTAGAAGCGCGTTAGCATTTTTAGGGTTCCGTAGCCAAATGGCAAAAACGGAACCCTTATAAATTCGTCATGTCTGTCTGTCTGTCTGTTTGTCCGTCCGTATGTCACAGCCATTTTTCTCCGAAACTATAAGAGCTGTACTGTTGAAACTTGGTAAGTAAATGTATTCTGTGAACCGCATTAAGATTTTCAACTGAAACTGTTTTTATTTTTTCATAAAACCCATACGTGTGGAGTATCTATGGATAGGTGTTCAAAAATGATATTGAGGTTCCTAATATCACTTTTTTCTAAACTGAATAGTTTGCGCGAGAGACACTTCCAAAGTGATAAAATGTGTGTTCTATAAAACTTCTAAAATAAGAGAATAATAAAACTAAAAAAAAATATAATGATGTACATTACCATACAAACTTCCACCCAAAATTGGTTTGAACGAGATCTAGTAAGTAGTTTTTTTTTATTTAATATTTGTCTGTCTATATAAGTAACCAATATAAAGTGATCAATAGGGCAAACGATTCTGAGTAAGAAAAACCCAAAATAGGTACTTACATTTTGGAAAAATTGATTATGTAGACTTTTTTGGAAAACACTCAGATCTGCTGCGTAGGTTTGCAAGTAAACTTAAATACTTCGCTCAGGCTTGGCTGTCTTGCTCGTGTGCCAGCAAAGTAACAAGGTAAACGTTTTTCTTGATTAATAGAAAACAAATATAGTTTTCCAGAATAAGTCCTCGAATTTTTTAATATCTTAAGTTGGTACCAGAAGTATGCAGAGATGATATACCGCTTCAGTGTGTATCTATTTTAGTACCAAAGCATTCCAATATCGAGACACATAACTAGTCTTTCAAAATATGCCGTTAAGGTTCATAAATTTAACTATTAACGGTTATTAATTATGAGTTATGTTTTGTATGTTTTAATTTAGTCCGGTGAGGAAGCAATTTTAATTGAAACATCCGATTTTTTTTAAAGTGAAGTATTTCAAGGATTGTTAAACACACCATTGGGAACCATAGTTACCGCACGTTCTCAAGATAAAAATATGGGTGAAGAAGGTAATGGCAGAGTAAGTTAAGTTCTACCTACTTTAGTATCAAAGCTAACAGGCTTGACTGGTTCTCACAGTTTGCTTGAATACGCTTTCAAGTCAATAAAATGTATGTCATAATGATCATAATATATAATCTTTCATAATTAAAATCCTTGCAGTTTTATGAGGATACCACGCTTTCGTTTTATTACATTATTTATTGCCTGGTATTAATAAATTTAATTAAAATGCAATTGCTACATCCTACAAAAATTACCATAATAATTATAATCATTGCGTCACAAACACAGATAACGACCATGTCCATAAATTCATAAACCACTCATTTCTAACTTCGCAAAAAAAACGTGACCGTCTAGATTTATTTCTAAAACTTTCTCAGGCCGGATCTATCCAGATGTTCGTGTTTTTTCTGAGCGGAAACGGAAAGACAACCTTCTGTCTCTGTTACACCCTCTTTGTTTTTGTCTTTGTCTCTTTCCCACTGGGTATTATTCGCAGGTCGTGCACAGATTGCGCGGCGGCCACCTGCTTCGGTAAAAAGTCTGAACAACTGACGATCATATGGTGCGCCGACGCAGGTTAGGTTGCCGGTGGATTTGCTTGTATTTAAAGTTGGCCATTCATCTAAATGTATATCTACAAAATTAACGCAGTTATTATTGTATTTATAGAGACACTTCACAGACTTGACATAACATTCTACGTGTCCGTTTACCTATTTGAGGGCAGGGTGGAAGAGTTATGATTAATTTCAAGCCTTTGACTGATGATAAACAAAGTAATTAAAAATAAATTATATGTTGTATGCAATTACGTGAAATAGGTAGGTTAATAAGTAGCAGTGGTAAAGAAGAAATAATTAAATATTCGGTTAAAGTCAAAAAATAGAATCTCATTTCTAAACGACACTTAAAATTAGAACACAGAAAAATCCGAAAAGTAAAGCTATGGCCGGGAATCGAACCCGGGTCCTCATCATTCCGTGATGCATGCTATACCCCTACACCACCCATAGCAGGGTAATAGAATCTCACTTTTATCAGCTGAAACAAATGTCACACACAACGAAAAGCAACCGCATTATGCAACCGTCTCAATTCAACATTTAACATTTTTCGCATTGTAATGTCCAACGGTTCTCCAACACTACAATTAAATTAGCGAACGACACGCAAGTAGGTACCTAGTATAATAAAGGGTCCCATACGAATACCAAGTTGTTGCATTTTCGATTTTGCTTTTCAAAGAACAAGGTTTAAGTTTAAATATTTTAGACGACATATGTCTCCTTGTTATGTTGGTTTGGTATTGCGAGTTGGTGATAGTTAACACGCTGGTGTTTATCATAGTGCTAATTTGTCTGCATGTTTTGCACCTATTGAAGAATTGCTTTTTTTGGCAGCAGCACCGAGCTGTGCATACTTTGCATACACAAATTTCTTGTATATTATGGGACGATTTACCACTAAAGGGGTGTGCATCAGATTACATAAAGTTTAAAATGTATAATCGGTTAAAATACATAATGGTTCAATATATATAATGCTATTTTCTCTGAAACTATTAGCAAAATTAACTTTTCTGATATCGTAATCTATAGATTGGTTTAGGTTAGGTTAGGTTTGTTTTATAACAATCCTGTTAATTTGTCACTTTCTTAGAAAATCGCATTATATATTTTGAACCATTATGTATTTTAACCCATTATGCATTTTAAACTTTATGTATTTTAATACGTACCCACACTAAAGTCTATATCTCTATACGTTCCTTTTAGACAAATATTTTGGGTACGTATTAAAATACATAAAGTTTAAAATGTATAATGGGTTAAAATACATAATGGTTCAAAATATAGGTAAGTATAATGCGATTTTCTCAGAAAATTTCGAATTAACAGAATTGTTATAAAATAAACCTAACCTAACCTAATCCTATCTATAGATTACACTATCAAAAAATTACATCTAGCTAGTAGTTTCACAGAAATTGGCATTATATATTTTGAACCATTATACATTTTAACCCATTATACATTTTAAACTTTATATATTCTGATCCGCGCCCATTCAATTAAAGACCCCAATATAGCTAAGTTTGTTAACAGGAAATAGGTACAACTTTTGGTTTTTACTCTTTTTTATTGCCAAAACATCATTATAGACAGGTTGGAAAAAATCTATGGGCCCCGGAGGGCAACTACCTTAAATCCTTTAGTTGGCTCATTTTACTGAAAGGAAACTTTACTTTATTTTTAAAAATAAAGAAAGCTGCATTCAAATATCTTCTAAAATTCTATTGTCTCACCCGGGAATCGAACCAACTTAAAATTAAAAAAATAAACAGTCGCAATTTTATTATATACTTACTTAGGTACGAATAATTGATATTATTTGATATGATTCATTATTAGCCTTACATTCATTCGTTGCACAAGATACCGTGAATACCTATAGTGCTTATTGTTCACTTGTAACAATATTTTATTGAATCAGGCGTTACTTTGCGGAGGTCCATTTCTATGAACAAAAAGCATTTACTTTGCTACTCCGGTACTTACTACCAAGTTAGGGTGCGACCAAACCGCCGCATAAACGCAGTGACGTGTCGTATGCGTCACGTTTTCTCACCGTTTCTTCATTAGGTAGCGGGTTTAAGTAGCGGAGCCATGTATAAATGTTTTTTGTTCATAAGTAAATGCTACGTTATAATTTTGTTTCAGTGCTTTCGTAAAGGTATTCCATATTTTATAGTTTGAGTTTGGTTTTATTTACTGTCGCTAAACCAGTTCGGGCAATGTTGGGGTTAGATGGTAAAGTTGCAACAACTTTTGATATAGAAGCTTAAACATACTAAGCTATCACGCAAATACGAGTACAGTATAGCGTCATTAATGTCAAGCGCGGTGACATTGTTTACGCTGCTCATTATTACGTCCCACGCTAGCGGTGTTTACGTAAACCCAGCGTAAACGTTGCAGAATGACACTTTACGGTAAGGGTGAGGCCAGACGAGCGTAATTTTTGAGTTGTGAGTCGCGTAATCTCGGTCACTTAATTTTTGCTGCATACAGTATTTGGCGCATAAAATTATCATTTTATTATTTACTAGGTTTGCAATTGTATGTACACACGGTTGCTAACCATTAAAGCCAAGTACCAAAGTGGAATAATCATCATGCTCCTAGTGTTTTTCCCGGTATTTGCCACGGCTCAGTGAGCCTGGGGTCCGCCTTAACAACCATATTCCCAAAATTGGGCCAGGCACTAGTGTTGCGAACTCTATTATATTTTTAATAATTACTATTGTTTATGTTTTTATACACTTTTTAATATAACTTTTTTACGTCTTGCCAGTTGTTATTGTCAGCAGTAAAAGAAGGAGTTCAGTTTTGTTGCCTTACTTTATATTTAGATTCCCTGCTCAACCCATTAGTGGTACATAATTTATCCATACAGTCCTTATTTCGTACGTTTCAACTAGTTTTTAAAGAAGTGACTGCCATCTGACCTTCCAACCCAGAAGGGTAACTAAGCCTTATTGGGATTGGTCCGGTTTCCTCACGGTGTTTTCCTTCACCGAAAACCTAATGGTCAATTTCAAAAGTAATTTCGCACAATAGCTAAATTTCGGAAACTCAGAGGTGCGAGCCCGAGATTCGAACCCGCGATCCTATGCTTGAGAAGGCACAGGTCAAACCACTAGGCTACCACGGATAACGGAATAATACCACAGTACAAACGTACCTAATTCATTATGCAGTTATAACTTACAAACTTCTATATCAATTTTCCCCATCAATCACGATACTCCAGATTCCTTTGCCGCATCCGAACTGTCAGCTGGGTGATCAATCTGTCAAAAGGGCATTGACCCCGCGGTGATCTATCTCCGAGATATGCTGCGACAACATCGTGTGTTTGCCCTCTGTACCACAAAGTTCTCAATGCTGGCGGGGAAATATGGAACTAAAATATTCACGTACGGATTCGGAGGATTCGTTTGATGGTGGCGCCGCTGTTGAAAAGCGAGGCATGTTTGTTCGAATTCACTCTCCCACGGGACGCTGCCATTGAGAAATTTGGGAGAATGAGGTGTTTATGATATGAAAGGATTTAGTTAGCTCAATATAGGTTTAGGTGAAGTTTTGGCGGTTTGTGGTCATTCTTATCTTTATGTATGCTCAGTATTTCAACAAATGTAATAAAATGTCTTGGAAAAAGCGGTATTATGTTTTGATTACCTGCAAAACCTGACTAAGAGCAACAGTTTCGCTAAATCATATGACCAGGCAACCTGATCTATTTATATTTATTTATTATAATTATTTGTGGCATAAAGATTTTTGACGTCTTGGTAACGTACTTATATATATACGCCCTTGACTGTACAAGTTTTGCTTTGTTTGGGACTAGGTCAACTGCTGTCAATTGTCTTCTGAGTCATCATCATCATCATCATCTCCAGCCTATATACGTCCCACTGCTGGGCACAGGCCTCCTCTCAGAATGAGAGAGCTTGGGCTATAGTTCCCACGCGGGCCCAGTGCGGATTGGGAACTTCACACACATCATTGAATTGCTTCGAAGTTGTGTGCAGGTTTCCTCACGATGTTTTCCTTCACCGAAATGCTCATGGTAAATTTCAAATGAGATATCGCACATAAATTCCGAAAAACTCAGAGGTGCGAGCCCGGGATTTGAACCCACGACCCTCTGCTTGAGAGGCCATAGGTCAAACCACTAGGCTACCACGGCTTTTTACGGGTCTTCTGAGTATATATTAGTTATTTATATTTAAAAACTCAATCCGTTTTTAATCTAAGATACTACATGAGTCTAGACAGCTAAATGGCCAATAGATAATGGGTTTGAAATAAAACTAATGCTTTTACCTGACATCCGACATATTTAGTTAAAAGACTGCTATGAAACTACTAACCAGCCAAGGTTACCCTTTGAGATTTAAATCACGCTGTTAAAAAGGGGTGAGCTAAGCTAAACTGATATGATTTACGCGTGGAACTAATCGTATAATGGTTGTAGACAGCTAATAATAGCTAAGCAGCTGTTAGGATTACTCATCAAATTTTAGGTGAAATAGAGCCCGTTTATGTAATTTATAGTTAACTAGCGGTTAACCGCGACTTCGTCTCTGCGAAGAGTATCCCGCGCGCGTTTTTCGCTCTGATCCTGGGGGGCTACTCCAAAATTCGATTTTCCAAGTTCTTAACAATGCCACAGTATATATATATAAGCTAAAGCAGTAGGGAATCTACGAACAAAACGGTCGAAACGAACGCACACATAGACGCGCGCTTCTACACGGCCCCTAAGGGGATCTCGCGGTGCTGTCAGTCGCGCGTGGCGCATTGAGACGAGCGGCCATTTTTTCGTTTTAAATAGGCCAAGAGCGTATTGCGCAGTGTACGGCTGCTTGAACTCGGCTTCTTTAAAACCGGAGCTTCACAATAGTTAATTTTAAGAAAGCTATTCCTTTGGATGAGAATTTTTATACAATAAAATTAAATAACAGAGCTTTCCGAACGTGTCGTAGCAGGCGAAAGTATTTTTTAGTAACAAATAAAAAATCTTAAACTGTTGAAGTTTTTTTTAAATACCCTATTTTATTTAAAAAATAGTTAATCCCTTCGATTATTTAATTAATATAGAATCCAAATAAACGTTTATTTCTCTTTTACACAAATTATGGGTGCCAACCTTAATACTCTTAATTAAGTGTAGCTAGTTACTCTAAAACCGGCCTTACCAGCTGAGATTATAGCGCTAACTAGACAAAAAACTTTTCAATTTGACCAAAATTAAATCGACAACCCTAACGCTTTATTGGAGCGTAGGTACTTATTTCAAAAAGTAGGCCTAGCTTCCCTACTGCTTTAGCTTATATATATACTGTGACAATGCTACCTACCGGTCTTCTTACTCTTGAATTAATAACTATCAGTGCGAGCGGAACGACACGAGACGAAATTTAAAAATCTGGCATTAAATCTGATTCTGATACTGTAACGCGGCTTCTGGTTTTTTCTACATTCTAAGACACACCTTCATTTGTTTGAGACGAATGAATTCTTCTCTTCTGTGTGATCTGCTGATCTATGATGATATTGATAATTTATCCCATCAGAATTACTTATTTTAGTATCCCAATGAGCTTATGTGACTAGCTTCTGCCCGGGTACGTATTAAAGTACATAAAGTTTAAAATGTATAATGGGTTAAAAATACATAATGGTTCAAAATATATAATGCAATTTTCTCAATAAATTTCAAATTAAATTGATTTTGAATTGTTAGCTATAAAATAAACTTAACCTAACCTAAACCTATCTATAGATTACACTATCAAAAAAAATCATCTAGCTAGTAGTTTCACAGAAAATGACATTATATATTTTGAACCATTATGCATTTTAACCCATTATACATTTTAAACTTTATACATTCTGATCCGCGCCCGTTGTGCCCGCGACTTCGTCCGCGTAGAATCAGACTTACATTAAGCATCTACGACGTTTGACATGTTTATCGCTATCCCGCGGGAACTATGCAATTTTCCAGGATAAAAAGTAGCCTATGTGTTAATCTAGGGTAGTCGTTTCAGCGTTAAGAAGGAACAAACACACACACTCACATCATCACGTCCATCCATCCATCCTCACAAGCTTTCGCATTTGTAATATTAGTAGGATATTCGACATAGATTTGAAGATTTGACATTGCTTTTGATAGACTACACAATTTTGTATTGGCAAGCCGGGCAACCAAAGTAAGCCCCCTTACCCGTAATTTATAGCCGGGTATTGAATCTGCACCCTCCTTGCGTGCCGGCCACCTGTCTCGGCGAACAGATTTGAAAGGCAAGGTAAGACTATAGGAAGTCTTGGAGTACCTGTTGATTCAAAAATTATTTGTAAACTACAATAAAAAGTTAGACTGTGGCTTCTCAAGGGCTCATTAGATTCGAGACTGACCTCAGAAATTTGTTAAGTAGTGATTTACTATAAGCTTTTGTTAAAGGAAACCTAAATACACCTGCGAAGCAATGCAATGGTGTATGTGAAGTTCTCAATCTGCGTTCGGCGCGAGTGGGAACTAAAGTTTAATTACTTGAATGCAGCCTACTTACTGCTTCGTTCTGCAGGCATGTATATTTTATTTCTGGTATAATGCGTGCGTGGTTAAGGTAGTGTCTTGCTTGACAGTAACAGCTAACACAGTGTAGGTTCTATAGTTCTACGAGTAATAAGATCCGGAAACAGACATCACCGGCTATTATCACGACTTCATAAGGATGATAATGAAACTCGAAACTTGAAATGAAAATAAAAAGTTACCTTCTCGAGGGATGTTCTTTAAAATAAGAACGGAGGGAGGTGAGGGATGCACACTGTTTCCGCCGCGAACGGGTTGCCAGACACATGCGCCGCAGATTTCCGGTAAGACGTTCCAAATTCAAAAGCACCTGGCCGAAAACAATCAAAATGACTCCACTTTTTACAGCAACCCCTTCGAAATTCGAATTGGAGCTCCCCCTTTCATTTTTTTTAACTTTTTAATTTCTTGTCTATGCTCCAGTGCGTTTCGTTTCTCGCAGGAGGTTTTAATAACTTTTGACCCCATTTCTTTTCTATATTTGAAGGTCTTCGCAGTTTTTTATGACAAAGATGGTTATCGTGTTAGTGTTTCGCGTTGCATGCTGTTTTTTGGTGTGCATATGGCAGATTATGTTAGTTATTTTCGGTTTGGCATGTGCGGGCGCCATTCGCGACAGACGGTGATGTCACTTCTTTATTTTTGATTATTAGTCGGAAAGGGGTAATGTTTTTGTCTGACGGTTAAAGAATTTACGTTTCGTTCCAATTATAGACCGTGACTGCCGGCTTTTTATAGAAAAAACCGGCGCTACTGTCACGAAAATAAACTTAGAGATAATCTTGTTATGTTTTTGTCCTTATGGAACTTAAAGAGATCTTATCTGATACTTAAGTATCCCGTCAAATCCTGTGTGACATCGATGATCAAACGCTGTCAAAATTGCTAGCAAAAATCATTTATAATCGACTTTTAAATCAGCAAAATCTACTACATAAATGTAAACGCTTTGGTCTATCGAAAAATTTCATCGTTGCATAAAAAATAAAAGTAAAATATTGTGTTTATGGTTAATCTGACATAGACAGATGGCTAATGTAGTGAAAGTGATCGGCCACTCTGACCCCACCGTCTCGGTACTGCTTTACGGATGTCTTCCTGACGCATCTTCGCTAAAGGAAGTATATTTAATGAGTCTTAGATAACGTACGGTAATATCGTAAATGGCAAACTGTCTGTTTTTATTTTATTACCTACAGTGTAGACACACAGACCGGTAATAAACAGTGAAAAATGGATGAGAGAGTTTTTACATTTTTATAAAGTGTTGCCATAATCATCATGTTATCATTGACCAGCACGTCTAGCACGACAGCGCACAAGAGTCGCGTCCCGCGCGAGATAGGTTGCCCGTCTTTTTCTTACTGTTCGTTCTAGAAAGGGACGGGTAATCTATCTCGCGCGCGACGCGACTCTTGTGCACTGTCGTGCTAGCCGTTGCGAAGAAACTGGATCTCTTTAGTAGATTATAATTTAATACATTATCATGCCTTTAGTGTGAATTACGCTATTATTTTTGTTATTGTTTGTTGCCAGTTATACGGACTACTATTGAACTTTGCTTCGATCGTATTTGCAAGTTGGAATTATGATGAAATATGAGTTTACTTGGATGCAGGTGGCGAGTTGTCGTTCATTATGGTGTGCTGTATAATATGCCGTGGTAGCCTAGTGGTTTGACCTGTGGCCTCTCAAGCAGAGCGTCGTGGGTTCAAATCCCGGGCTCGCACCTCTGAGTTTTTCGGAATTTATGTGCGAAAATTACATTTGTAATTTGCCACGAGCTTTTCGGTGAAGGAAAACATCGTGAGGAAACCTGCACACATCTGCGAAGAAATTCAATGGTGTGTGTTAAGTTCCCAATCCTCACTGGGCGCGCGTGGGAACTATAGCCCAAACCCTCCAATAAACGGAGGAGGCCTATGCCATGAGGCATGCCGAATTTCGCGACAATTTAATAAATAAATAAAAAATCAAAACGACAATAACAACAACAACAACATGTACTTACTGAAATTGTAGCGAATTCGGAATAAAAAGGCTTAAAAAAAAATAAAAAAAAATGGTGTGCTAAGGGGAGGCCTTCGTTCAACAGTGGACGTCTTCAGGCTGATGATGATGATGATCATGAATCCATGCCATTGGTCGATGTCATGATATGGTCGTGAGGTTCCCATTAAAATATAGGTACTCAATTAATGTGGTAACTATAGTAAGAAACGCGCGATAGCTTTCTTAAATTAATCATACGCAAATTGTAAACCTTATCTATCAATTTAGTTTAAATCGCAGCGTAACATTGAGTGATGCGCGGGCGCACACGCGTTGTTTTGACGGACGCCAACACAACGGTACAAAACAAATGATCGATGCAAATATTTGGAATGTTAATGGTATAAAGTTAATATGTAATGTTTTAAGATGTCAGGTGTCGGTACAGTTTGAGTCGTTTTGACGTATAGAGGGTGCTTGAAAATTAATGAACGGCATGTGAACTGTATGTATGATGTTTACTCAGTGATATTCGTCTGAGAAGTGTTGCCTAAAGAAGTGAATGTTTCTAAACTGATAAAGGAAAAATTAAGCAATGAGTTTCCATTATGCCACTAGGAAAGAAAATGAGCAGAACACCTGTCTGATGTAATGTTAAGTACGTGTTAAGTGCAAAAAGAAATACAATTACGTTGTGAATATCTAGAGAGCTAAGATAGGTTGCCTAGTGACTATAGAACCAAACATTTTTTGGTTAATCTATGGTAGAAATAAGTCTAACAAAACCAAATCTCGAGACAACGGGATTAACCCTGGAATGGTTTAAAAAAAATACTCACAACACAGAATCTATGCATCCAGTATTTACAATAAACTTTATCTACAAGAATTATCAGAAAACACACAGGCTAAGCGTTTGTGTGGTCCTTATAGCACGTGTTAGTGGCAGCTGTATTAAAAGGAAGTGCAGCCATTGCCTGTTTTTTTTTTTCTAAACCAAGTGCACAGTCACAAGTATTCAGCCAGTGATTAGAACAAGTTGGATTCGAATTACGCAATGTGGATTTCTTTTTAAATGCAGCTGGCTGTTTGGAATGTCTATGCATGATTTGATTTGTTTTAAATTTTAATATTTTTGTTGATCGAGTCATTCAGGGCAGCATGGCTTTAGTTTTACACATAATATAAAAATCGCTTGCTTGCACTTATTATTTATTATTAATTTAACCTATCTTTTCTAGTTTGAAATACTGATTTATTAAAGAAAATGAAAACAACACAAATGAGTCTGCTTAAGTTAAATTTATGGGTTTCCAAAGTTATTCAAAGGTCAATAAATCAAGCAACAGATTTATTCATTCAGTATAGAGTGGCAATAAACACCATGTCTAAACTGACAACCTTAGTAAAAACTCGGAATTAGAAAAAAAAGCATTGAAAGAGCACGTGTCCCGACACATGTGCATTAAAGAACCTCGGAATCAAAAGGAAGAATCGGAAGTACCTTCATCTGAATGAGTTCCATATTTAAAATTTAAAAACGAAAACATACCAAGTCGACGAAACCATCCATTCTATTTTCAGCCTGTACGACTGAACTTAAAGTTTAAAATGATTTTGATACGTTGTTCGGATTTCAAACACATGCCCCGCCTCCGCACAAGTTCATATCCGACCTATATAAGTTGAACTATTCTTCTCCCAGCTCTATTTAAAGAAGGATTTGAAAATTATGTTCCCTAAGCAATGATAGAGGTCACACAATTTTTGACGGTACTTCATAAAATTCATCAATGAAATAGTAGGTTCAAAAGGAATTTGAAGAAAGAATGCGTGATTCTTTTGTTTTACTTATATTTGCAGTCTTTCTAGCGGGTTTTTATTAGGTACTTTAAGCTATTATGAACTGCCAGTCATTAGTTGATTGATATCAACGCTAAATAGTGTTGTGTAAAAAGTTAATAACACTCGTCAATACGTAGTCAGTTATTCGTGTCAATAATAATTTATTTAAGAAATGTCATAGAAAAGTTGCTATGTTGCCAACGCAATAAATACTTAGTCTAAATATGCGCCACATCAAAGCATAAAAAAACTATTTAATGCTGTTATGTTTGGCGTGACAACTCCTTTAACGTAATTATGACAAGTATGTTGCGTTACATTTAGTATTGGGAGCAAGTGCTACAAAAAGTATTCATTAATGTTGATAATTAACCTAATTGGACACATACTACGCTATGATGTGTCATAATCATAATTTTGTATGATTGTACTCGCCTGTTCACAACACTTGAGGCTTGCTATCAGTACACTTAGTGTAAGTTTTCGGTCACAAAATATGTTTCAATCGCTTTTACGTCAAAATGTCAAATACTTACAAGATATGTACGCTCTATTGTGGCTTCCACTATCTGGAATTTTAAACTCACTCTTTGTCGATCCCTCGTTTAATGCTCTTCTCATCTAGGTACTTACCTACTTACAGAGTAACTGGTCTCTTCTTCTTATAGTGCCTCTCCAACTAGAGTAACTGGTAGAGATCCCTTATAGGGGGATAAGTTCGCCTTTGTGCATATATTATTGTTCTTTTTTGTGAATTGTATCTATTTCTTTATATTTGTACAATAAAGCATTATTTACTTACGTACTATTACAGTTAGTTGCCGATTCGCTCCGCTAGTGGCGCTGTCAATTTGTCCATGCAATTGAGACGTTACGGGAACGCGTTCGAGACGTTTCTCGAGTCAAAAACCTAACACTAGACGCTCAGTATATTTCTCAACATAAATGAGCGAAAAAACACTGCCTTGGACTAAGTTTTTTTAAGTGTATGAATGAGATACTATAAATCATGTCTTGTGTCACTTTTACCGCCCTTGGTGTTACATAGCTTTTGACGAGGTATCGTATTTATTCGGAGTACATATTTGGCTCGACTAGTAAAATAGTTTACGTCACCCTTGGCCGTAATTGGGATTTTACGCCCGCTTCGCGGACAGAAAATCTCACTTCCTGGCCGAAACAAGACGTAAAACTTTATACAAACCACGGGCGGTAAATCGTAAAGCCCCAGATCGCATATTTATGCCCCTCACCTTCGGTTCGGGCCACAAACACCTGCGATCTGGGACAATTACGAATTCACCGCCCTAGGTCTGTAATGTACTATTTTTTTTTTATCGAAACCAGTGACCTCTTTTCGGTAAAGTTATGTATTGCGGCTCTCAGTGTTTGCAATTTTTAAACTCACTCGTCCATTCCTAATAACGCCTTTCATCCACTCAAAGGAAGAAAAAAAAGGAAAGGAAAAGAAAAAAAAAAAGGAAAAGAAGGAAGAGAAAAGGAGGAAAGAAAGAAAAAAGAAAGAAAAGTAAAGGAAAAGAAAGAAAGGAAGGAAAGGAAAAGAGGAAGGAGGGGGAAGGAAGGGAAAGGAAGAGATCCCTTACAGGGATAAGTCCGCCTTTGTGCATGTATCTCAGTGTTTGTCAATTGTATGTCTTGTTTATTTTGCACAATAAAGAGTTTACATACATATAGTTACACATATACATACCTCTTTAATAAATAAGTTTTCTTTTTAACGCAATGTAAATGCCGGAGGGATGCGGGTGGATCGGATTCGCCTGGATTTGAACTGACACTATTGGCGCAACTAAAAAACTGAGCATATGGGTTCCCATCCCACCACTATGCAGGTAGCACGACCAAGGTGTGTTGATACTTCGAAATAAACGTTTTTTGCTCTTCCTCCTAATCAACAAGGGTAAGTATAAAATACTACATAGGTACTCTTTTTCAGGACTATTGTTTTGTGGTCCATTTTCAGTAGATATCAGAGAAATGAGAACGTGATTAAGCGGTTCCTTAGTCTCAGGACACTTTTCAGCAGTGCATAATGTTAAAGTCTATGGTCTGTGTCGTAGCAAAAGTTCTTGTTTAGAAATAGACATTGTCACTTAACCAAAATAAAGAGTTTCCTTAAAATAATAGGTAGAGTCCATCAAAAAGCGTTATCTCTAACACATAATGTATTGTATTATAGCCCACTTGCACAGTCCAGAGATAAAAAATTAAAGGGGTTAGGTTAGGTTTGACAGTTCCGTACATTTTGACACTACTCAGCCCGGGTTAGTATCTAACACGGGGTTAAGTCGTTAATCCTGGTCCGTGCAATGTTATTTTAAAGAATAGCAATAATGTCTAATTTGATATGGACTCTTCGTTACGTTGGATCGAAATATTCGAAATTAGAAAAATTATTGATGATGATTTAATAATTCCAATACCTTTTATTGTATTTTTTCAGCTTTAATCAGGTTTTGTTAAAACTAATTTGTTGATTCAACCGAACCATAAAATCTGCAAACTATGACATAAGTTTGACTTTAAGTCTTAGGTAGGTACCTACTTAAATAAGTTTTAGCTAATCACATTCAGAATCTAACTAATATTATAAATGCGAAAGTATGGATGGATGGATGGATGTTTAAATGAACACAAAATACTCAATCACGCCAGAACGGCCCAACGGATCTGGATGAAATTTGGCACATAGATAGAGAAAAGTCTGGAATAGCACATAGGCTACTTTTTATCCCGGAAAATTGCGAACTTCCCGCGGGATAGCCATAAACGAATTCTTAGCAGACGAAGTCGCTGGCAACAGCTTTTTGTTTTGACATTGAAATTGTAGTCTTGATAGGTATTAATTCTTATTTTATTTGACATTCTTTTCCTAATTATTTTAATTACATTTTTAATTGGACGATCCCTGTTGGGTGACATTATTATTGTTATAAATTATTTGATTTTTTATTTTTCATAAGCAAAATGTAATTATTTGTTTGCTTATTTATTATTGACATCCAATTATTTTTAATTTATTTTTACTTGTTCTTTGACGATTTCAATATAAGTTCTCGTAACTTGACATTGTACAATTTATGATGTAATTTTATATTGAATGAATAAATAATCTAATCTAATCTAATCTAATCTAATAAATTTCATATTACAAAGTATCAAGACTCTCAGCAACGCACTCAAACGACAGTCCCACATGTTTTGATTTTTTATCACTAAAAAGTTTAGGAAATATTTTTCGGAAATCCATTAAAAAGTTGACAATAAATCATTTTGCATCTGCCGGCGCTCAAAAAACCGCTTTTGTCCTAGAAAACCGATTTCGCATATAAGTTTTTACGGTATGATTGATTCGTCGCTCGCATGCAATTCATTGCCTTTGGCAATACTAAAATGCTTTTTTTTAATTGCCTTTTGTTTTACAAATTTAGAATTGAATCTGTAATAACTACGAAATATTCAAGGTTGCATCACACCCTGTATCTTAGCATTTTAAACTACGTTGGTATTTGATGTTGGCGCTGTAAATAGGTCTTTTATATTTGTCTATTATTCTTTATTTAAAGTTGCTTTTTTTACATGTTTTTTTAAATATTCTGTCAAATATATCCAGCTGTCTCAATATAACTCTCAAGTCAACTGCTTGGTTTTTACTTTCGTTCCCAATTTCTACTCCTGTGCTATCGAATCCTCAACATATTTTGCTTCAAGAACGAAAAACCTTAAATCATTAATTGTGCCAAAACTGAAAAACAATCTAGTCGTTACCAATCAATTAAGGTCTTCAATCGATTGCCGATAGATCTTAAGAGCATTACTGCACACAATGTTTTTAAAAATAAGTTAAAGGCTTTCTATATAATGTATAAGTACGTATAAGTATGTTTATCCGTGTGTTGTGTGTAATATTTCCAGGGTAATTTAATATAACTTATCAAAAAGTAGATAATATATTTCAATGATTTATTGTTTTTGACATTGTTTAGTATTTAATTCATGTCATTCTGTCTCTTTCAATTTATGCGCGAAATTTCATTTAAACTTTAGCTTTTTGGTTCGTGATGGAACGGGAACATGCATACACCACACTGAGGCCAACTATAGTCCTAGCTCTTTCTTTATGAAAGGAGGCTATAGCGCTCAGCATTGCAACGCATATAGGCCGGAAACCATTGACTTACGATAAACAAGTTGATTATCGTAAGTCAATGCTGGAAACAGAATATAGTAAGCTGAATTTAGATTTTTTTGTGCAGGCCGTTTTTTAGCGAAATATAATTTTGCTTTCCACTGTCGTTCTCATGACACACATAAGAGGCAATCTTTTCAATCAATATGCTGCCAAAATTAGGAATGAACGCATAGACTAAATTATTCATAACGGAACAAATAAGTGTCAAAACTGCGAAACCATTGAGAACGCTTAAAAATGTAGTCGCCATAACTATTTAAAATTACACGGCTGGCTTGTTCGGGGTACACGAAAATTGGACAATTTTCGCACTAAATTGCCCAATTAGCGTCGGGGACGTATTATGTGATAAATCACAAGGTTATTATAGCGCAAGGGACAAAACAGGAAATCGATGTCGTTCGATACGTAATAGGCTCGAATAGTCGGCCAATTTTAGAAAATAGAATCGGATTAAATTTGGAATTCGGCGATTGTTTTCGCGTTCTTTTGTTTTTTGTTGACGTGTCAAACTGGCCACGCGGCAAACCGCGGCGAGTTTAACTAACTAAATAGGTATGGATAATAATGTAAAGTTATGAATGGTAATAAAGTGATGGTTTTTTCTACTTATGTAGGTACTTACCTACATAAATACTTAGTTTCCGCTCGCTTATACGTTCTAGTTACAGAATTCTATTTACGTGGGAACTAACCGTCCTTACACGTCCAAGAGTTTAAGTCAGTCAGACAGTAAAGTAAGTAATGAAAATATTATATTTGAGTATTTAAAATTGTTTAATAATAAATGGTATTCATTTAGAAAAAACCCAGAAGAGACAGTGACAGATGTTCTCATGAAAAAGAACATTATGAAATGTCTTGATGGCCAGCGTTAGATTCAACACTCCCCCATAACGTGGACATCATCGAAAAAGAACATTATGAAATGTCTTGATGGCCAGCGTTAGATTCAACACTCCCCCATAACGTGGACATCATCGAAAAAGAACATTATGAAATGTCTTGATGGCCAGCGATAGATTCAACACTCCCCCATAACGTGGACATCATCGAAAAAGAACATTATGAAATGTCTTGATGGCCAGCGTTAGATTCAACACTCCCCCATAACGTGGACATCATCGAAAAAGAACATTATGAAATGTCTTGATGGCCAGCGTTAGATTCAACAGTAAGAGACATAAGGACATTTCTAATTTGTGTATCGAATGTGTGTAAATAAATGTATCTCTCTCTTATTACAATGCTAATGTGTGTTAAGCCGGGTACTTATTTGACGTGTTTTTGATATTTGTGTCTATTTTTGGGCTTCTTTATAAAATAGAGCCGTTAAAATGAAGCGCGAGTTATTTAACTAATGGAGACCCGCCCCCTATATATTATTGTTACGAGTAAAGTTGAAAATCAAGGCCTTGACTAGCGAGTGCAATGCGTTTTTAAATTAAGCATTGTCATTACGGTCCAATAATGTTTAACTAGCCGTCAATTTTTTCTCCACAATTTCAAGGGACTTCTGCATAATAAAAACTTTTTCAACATTATTGATGATAGCAAAAAGCTGTGTTATTTTCGCCCCTTTTTTCTCATTATAAGTGAATTATTCAATGTGTTGATTCATTTTCCACAGTAGGTGTTCTAGGAATACCTCGTCAAGCAAATTAGTGCGTGTCCCATCTGTAATGGCAGCTGCATTAAACGCGAGACGCGGCAGGCTCCCAGTATGCTCTTTATGGATTAGACAGTCAATATTATCGCGATACTGTATTTATTTAAAGTCTTTCGGGACTTGACCGCGTAAAAAAATGATTTTAATTACCTCGAAGTTTCGGCCACGACCACGATGCAGTTCTGTTGCTTCTTTTCCCGCGAAAATGGTACAAATCTCACAGAGGGAATGGGCGAGTGGCCTTGGGCTCTGTTTACCCCGTATGGGATAAAGCGGAGCCTTTCATTTGCCCGAATTTCATTTGCCATAATGATCATTGCAATAACTCTTTTTTTTCTGAAACCGTATTTTAATAATAATAATAATGAGACCTCCGGGGGTACACACACACACATGCGCTCATACACACACTCACACACAGTTACACACCCACCCCGCCTCTAGTTTGCCTTAGTTGGCCGCCTAGAGTGGAGCGCAAGAGCTAAATGCTCGAAGGTTGGATGTGTTTGCGTAAGTGGCGAGTTGGCACCTGATGCGACTGTGTAAGGACCAAGTGATGGTTGTTCAAAGTCCAGGAACACCTCTCCATCCTTAGCCGTGCACACCAATGTTGCCACCTCGTTGCCCCGAGCGGGCGGCAGTTTGAGGGGCCCATTTAGTGGGCGGCGAGTCACCGCCTACCAAACTTCAATTTGTTGAGATATTGAAATGGTAGGTGTCCGTTTATCTCATTCCATAGCCCATTAATCCTGCCACAGCATCCCAACCCCATAGCCCATTCCATGTCGTTCCCTACCAGGCAATAGTTTGGCAACTGTGGAGGACTGTCCGCTAGCACATCTCCATGGTGTATTAGGGGATAGACCTCCATAGTTGCGCCCATCTCATGTTTATATTATATGGTACCAAAGGCCTCTTCATGTTGGCCTCGGCCCCATGAATGCCTTTCAAATGACCGGGTCCCCATGGGCCCGTGATCGGAAACCCGTACCAACAATAATAATAATAATAATAATCAGTTTATTTCTCAGGAGGTTTTTGTTTTTTTCAGGAGCATTGAAATGGCAATCCTGTAGAATTCTATAGGTTAGGTTAGGTTTGTTACATAACAATCTTGAACAATTAACAGTTAAAGAGAAAAAAAGTTATGGCAAATGGTCATTATGGCAAACAATACATTTATGGCATATGAATTTCGGGCTAACGATAGAGAACCGGAGGATTGCATCCCTTTGTAAAGAAAGTGTTAATCGCACTAGCGTATGTACATTTAGATTTTTTTGAATTAGAAACCACAAAAACATTATATTGCGTCTGGTCAACTATTTCTTACCAAAGCAAATACTACAATGTAATAGTTTGGCAGCTGCAAAATATATATATGTATATATATTTTTTTATGTGAATAGGAAGGCAAATGAGCAAGTGGGTCACCTGATGGTAAGCGATCACCACTGCCCATAGACACCCGCAACCCCGGAGGGATTGCAGATGCGTTGCCAACCTAGAGGACTTAGATGAAATGCCTCTTATGCTCGTAATTTCCCCGACTGTCTTACTCTCCACACCGGAACACAGCAGTGCAAGCACTGCTGCTTAGCGGCAGGATTAGCGAGTAAGATGGTGGTAGCGATCCGGACGGACCTTGCACAAGGCCCTACCACCCACAAAATAAAATTGTTTTAATGTCACTGTTATTTGCGTGTCCTCAATTGTTACTCTAGTACAAATTGTAAAGTGATTACAGTTCACGAGCCACAATATTATTGTGGTTTCTAAATCGAAGTATATATGTATAACAGCTGATATAGCAAACAGGGCCTCAATCGATTGAATAGTTGATCCGTGAAAGTGGAAAATGTATTTCGCTTTAAAATACAAACGCGTTACTTCTACTCCATTGTTTACGCTGTACGCTAAAGGCAGTTAAAGGACCGCAAATAATAAAAAGGTAACGCAATATAATAAAGTACTTTAGTAAATACGACTACCTACTTTACTGTTGCACTTTTGTTCCCAACTTTTATTTAATCTCAATTTTTTTGCATAAGGCCTACTTGCGATTTGTACGTCAGTACGTCTGCATTTACATAAATCACTTGCGGGGCGACAGAGCCTTATGTGACAAGACCTAAAGGCCACGTTTAGCATAATTATGGGCGTACAGGTGGAAAGGAAAATCAAAATAGTGATGGGTTGCTAGCCGCATCACCTATAAAAGTTAGTAGTTTATAATATTAGTGTAGATAAAGCTTTAACCCTCAAGTTTAACAACTCTTTTGTGGTCTCTACCGTCGAGATGACACCACGGGGTGACAGCTACACAATCTCCTTCACCAACTGATAACAAATGAAAATAGTCATCCTACTAATCCTACTAAATAATTATAAATGCGAAAGTTTGTGAGTGACGATGTGAGTGTGTATGTTTGTTCCTTCTTCACGCTAAAACGACTGGACAGATTTGGATAAAATTTGGAACGACGATAGCTGGGTACCCTAGATTAAAACATAGGCTACTTTTTACCCCGGACAATTGCGTAGTTCCCGCGGGATAGCGATAAACGAATTATTTGCAGACGAAGTCGCGGGCAACAGTATTATAAAAGCGAAAGTTTGTGATGATGTGAGTGAATGAGTGTGTAAATATGTTTGTTCCTTCTTCACTCTGAAACAACTGAACGGATTTGGATAAAATTTGGAACGAAGATAGCCGATACCCTAGATTAAAACACAGGCTACTTTTCATCCCGGAAAATTGCATAGTTCCCGCGGCATAGCGGTAAACATGTCACGGGTCATAGCTGCCTAGAGTCGCAACGTAAATAATTATTACAGAATACACTATCAACATAAGTTCTTTAGTCTAATTCTATGCAGACGAAGTCGCAGGCAGAAGCTAGTTAAAAATATTATTGACCAATCGCGTCTAACGTAGCGAGAACATCGCTTTTCTATGAAGCACATAAGTTACTACATGAATCCCTCTTGCTTTAGACTTCTGAGTCCTTACAAAGGGTTGTTCCTGCTTGTACCGATTAAATTGTACTCACAGGCTCACTTTTGTTCCCGCATTTATTAAAGGTATAGTCAACGTTAAAAGTAGGTACTCGCTTTTGTCCGTGTGCGTTTTTTAATCTTGTTTCTCGTATATTATGTGGTTGTATATAGCGACAAGTCAACATGATCACGTGTTCGTTTTTGGACTAAAACCTTACATAATTATACTAGGTTCTGGCTACCCCGTAAGGGATAAAGACGTGATTTATGTACCTACTAGCTGCTGCCAGTGACTTCGTCTGCAAAGAATTCGTTTATCGCTATCCCGCGGGTACTACGCAATTTTCCGTGATAAAATGTAGCCTATGTGCTATTCCAGACTTTTCTCTATCTATGTGCCAAATTTCATCCAGATCCGGTGGGTTGTTCTGGCGTGATTGAGTAACAAACAAACATCCATCCATCCATACTTTCGCATTTATAATATTAGTAAGATGAATTTCTTGTCTGTAGTAGTAGGTAAAATCTGTACATTATAGTAGATTGTACACCGAGGGGATAAAGCACTGTATTATGTCACGGGCGCGATATTGAATCCTGAGCGCAGCGAAGGACTCTAAATTTAACTCCCGAGCAAAGCGAGGGTGTTACGAGTTAATTCCTGAGCGTAGCGAGGGAATTAAGATGAGTCCTGAAAGGAGCGAAGAATTTAAGCGCACCCAAGACATAAACAGTTTTATCCCCTAGGAGTATACTCTACTTTTCTCACCTTTTGCGAGACAATAAAAACCAAGGCAACTAGAAAAAGAATTTGATTAAAACAACAGTAAAACAGAATTAAAAGTAAAAAATTATATTTGAGACATTGGTCCAGTTGTGTAATGATAAGTAATATTTTTATTTGGAATCTTAGCAGTTCTAATGCGTACCTAACTGTAATTACAGCGTCAGCAAAGGCTCGCGGCTTTTGTTTTATTTGAAATTTGTTTCTGTGGTGGTGGTCGTCGTCGTGCTGGTGGCATGGGCATCTCGATTTTCGGAACCGTGCGATTTTTACGAAATTAGACTTTAAGTGTATAACAATAAGAACTAAGAGAAGTGAGATTCATATTACTAACCGGCGGGTTATAATGAAATTCAGTACAATATTATTACCCGGCTAGAGCCAAGGGCTATAATGAGTTACTTTGAGTAAGGTTTACATGCTATATAATTAGCCATTGTCGAGGAAGTGGTGTGAAAATGTTATTACAGTACCTAGGTATAACTGTCCTCAAATTCGATGGAGCGAGGATCTTCGCAAGGCGGCTGGCAAGAGCTGGATGAGAGTGGCCGATGATCGTGCTCAGTGGCGTGCCATGGGAGAGGCCTATGTCCAGCAGAGGATGAACATAGGCTGATGATGATGATGGCAGTAGGTACCTATAGATTTTTGTAAGGGTGTAATAATGTTTCATCCTACCGTTTCTGAACGCATTTAGAGCACTAATGATTATGTGCGTAGATAAAACTATTTTTCACCGAATTACTTATCTAGACTGAATGCTATAGATAGTACAGAGCTAGTATTTACCGTACTAGTACAAGCTACGGAGTACAAATAGGAACAGCTAGCACAGATTACTGGTAAATAAGATAGTGCGTTCCTCAAACGCTTAACGGATCGCTGTGACATTTTTATTACAGAATTGTTTCTCACGTTGCTTTTGACGTAGGTATGCGTTTTTTTAACGCAAACACTGCACTCTTAACGCTATAGCAATAAGATTCATTTCACTCTAACCCGAGCTTTCGCTAGACTTCGAAGACTGATTGCAAACCCACTTATATTATGCATTTAGCAGCGCATTTATGAAGTGCAAGTGAGAGTTCAAATTGGCGTGTTAAGTGGTTTGTGAGGAAGAAGTTATGATACTTATGATGTGAAGCTATGTCTTTGATATTAATGAATTTTTCAAATAAATGACCCAGATCTAGGATATGACGGTTATTAACTGTAATGGTACGGGGCTGATGTTTAAAAACTAATTTATTGAAGCAGACGTTACATTTACTATTCCATAATTTTCAATACAAAACAAATCAGTACAAAACAATACAGAAACAAACAACATTTCTGGATTTTTTTGTTGTGATTAACAAATTTCTCTTCGCAGATGTGTATGTATGTAAACTCTAGCTTAGGTGGTAGCTTGTAGCTTAGATGGTAGCCTAGGTGGTAGCCTAGTGGTTTGACCTGTGGCTTCCCAAGCAGAAAGGGTCGTGGGTTCGAGCCCGGGCTCGCACCTCAGAGTTTTTCGGAATTTAAGTATGTGCGATAGGTATTACATTTGAAATTTACCATGAGCTTTCCGGTGAAGGAAACCCATTGGAATATTCTAGAATAATTCTAAAACTTGCATTGGATAAAAAATAGCATAGGTATAAAAAATAATTTGGTTTCCTTCGTCAAAGTTACACATATCAATAGATTTCTCTTTCATTTTCTACAAACAAAGTGCTCATCGCATGTAATAGAACTACATAACGATTCTCAGACGTTCGTATTAGTTACAATACCAATAAATTTCTACCAATAAAACACGAAGAATGCCCCGCGGCGACCCGATGAGCTGATGACCTCTTAATATGGACACTGGAGGCTTATTCTGAGAGACGATTCGAGTACGTTATAGCCTTACCCTCTTGTTCATAATCGCTCTATAGGCTTCTGCTAACTTAGCTATCGTGTGAAAGTTAAATGTCAAAGTGACAGATAAGGACAAACGATTGCTAAGTTAGCAGAAGAATACAGAGCTTAAAAATAAGGGGGTAAGATTGAGTTTGCATTACCAATTTGAGGTCACCCTGTCTGGTATAGCACTTGCTACTCTGCTTATCCCGAAAAATTGCACTTTTAGGGTTCCGTACCTCAAAAGGAAAAAACGGAACCCTTATAGGATCACTTTGTTGTCCGTCCGTTCGTACGTCCGTCCGTCCGTCCGTCCGTCTGTCAAGACCCTTTTTCTCAGGAACGCGCAGAGGAATCAAGCTGAAATTTATATCAAATACTCAGGTCTACTGCCCCTTAGAACTGTGAAAAAATCAAACTTCTAAGCCAACGTAATCAAAAGATACAGCCGTTTATGCCGCAAATTTCCGCAACTCTCAAGGGAATCAAAACCTACAGGTACTTCCCGTGAACGCAGAATCTTGAAATTTGGTATGAAGGTAGGTCTTATAGCACAGATTAGGGAATAATTGCGAAAACCGTAAATATGTATGTATGTCTGTATATATCAGTGACCAATATAAAGTGACCCCACACTGCGTACATTTTGCTCTGGAGCAGGGCTCTGCTTACACTGGCTTATAGACATTTATAGATAATGATACGGAACCCTCGGTGCGCGAGTCCGACTCACACTTGGCCGGTTTTTTAAACATAGAATATGTCCGATGCGCTTGCTGAATACCTACAACTAAAAGTGGTTTAACAATTTACGCCAGAATAAGATCCTAGTGTTGGACAGCCGTCGGTTTGGGATTAGCTACGGATTAACATGACAATTAAACGTTTAACTGTTCGCGCTTTCCCCGTCAGTTAGATTACTTTATCGTGGCCGGTTAAGCGTCGTTTAGTTAAGTTATTGTTCTCGTCGAGTTAAGACGGTGATTTGTGGGTCAGAACACAAATAAATATGTTAGGTACTTGAATCAGAAACAGTAATGGCCGCTTGCTGGTAATAAACATAACATTAAATTTAAAAAAATCTTTCCATTCATTTTGATACCACTAAACTGAGCTAGCTCAACTGGTTATTGGTGACTTGGATTGTAAAAAAAAAACAGATAAGCAATTGATAATTTCGCGCCGTCTCATATCGGGGGTGTAGCTCAGATGGTAGAGCGCTCGCTTAGCATGCGAGAAGTACGGGGATCGATACCCCGCACCTCCAAAGTGGTAACTTTTTGTATTTTTTTTTCTTACGACGTCAAAACAAAACCTGTTCTGAGTGTATTTACCTACATTAAAAAAAAAACAATCAAAGTTATTACATTTTTTATATAATTATCGCCAAATTTAATGCTACAGCTTACGGCAAACTTCTTGAGCAAGAACGACGTGGAAGGGGTAAGTTCGCGCATGTACTTTTATACCAAAGAGACGCTAAATTCACTTCTGCGCATTCAAGGTCATGCTCAAGATGTTTGCCGGCAACTGTATTTATACGTAAAGTAGGTAAGTACATCAATTACTCAGCGATAAGTCATGTAGGTACACACTTTGGTGTGTGTACATACAAGATAATCTTATTAAATATGTAGTACTAATTATATTACACATGATTATTTTTGATAGTAAATTTATGACTCTAACTTATCCGATTAGACAATTTAAAACATTATTGCCGTATTCCCATTCCCATAAATAAATAAAATTAAAAATTAAATTAAATTTGTTTATTTCAAGTAAATTAAAACCCATATAAATTACAAAAATTAAGTGGGTACATAAAATAAATCAAAAACAAAAAAAATAAGAAGAAAATTTACCGCCAACCATGAGTACCAGCAACCCCATGAGAGTTACATCTAACGATAACACTGCCGTCCTAATGAAAAAGGACGTATATGCGTTTCATATGACACACATATATATACGTCCTTTTTAATTAGGAGGGCAGAACGAGTCACGTGGAGGGGATCTGCGCACCCACGGGTACCGTATCTTCGTTTTGAACCGTGATCCTCGGCTACTTTAATGTGATGTACCTACCTAATTGTCGCCTCTGAGATGGGCAGAAGCTGTTTCGCAATTTTTACTAGTTGTTCGATTAGTAATTACGTCGTTAAGGGTAAACTGAGTTGGTGCGGACCTCTGGTAGGCACAATAACTCATTATTGAACACCACACAATAACAATCAAAACAGAAAAAAGGAAGTATACAGAAGTAATAAGGCACTAAAGCAATAAGGTGGTACTAAAGTTTTTAAATCTCTAATTGCGTAATAATATAGGTACTTACAAAACAACTTTGTTAGTAAACACCCCTCGGCAACTGTCGACTAAAATAAACAAATACCATTTTAAATTACAAAAGACGAGCCAAGTTCGCCAGTTATGGGGTATGAGAGGACAAACAAACGTACGATGAACTTTAACTCCACTTCTGTGGTGACTCATTTTCAGGAGTTGTTAGATTTGTGTGGATGTGCCGTATGTTTAGTGTTTTTATTTTTGTTTTACAAAAAAAGTGTCCATACATGAAAGACTTTGGTTTATCGGTCACTTAGTCGCCAGGTAGGTAAATTTAAATGAAAGTAAAAATCAAATTATGTGTAGTTCTTATTGTATCACTCTATGCCGATGTCTGGGGTAACATCGAAAACACTAATTTATTATTTATTTGGTAGTTCATTAAAATGTTGATAAATGTCCCTAAGAGCTGACTTTAATTCTGAGAGACTAAAAATCAAAGAAGTTCGTAGTAAATTCATTGAAAGCCAAGCGTTTAGTGAAGTTATTTTTAGTAAAGATTTTGTTGAAGATGCAGTTGTTTTCAGATTATGACGTCAAATTCAAATGTGAATTTTAAAGTGTGTCGTATCCATATTATTTCCAACGCAGTCGTCCCATGAAAAGCGGATCGGCAATAAATCGCTCGACATTGTTGGCTCACGACACACATCCACATAGAACTGAACTGTGGTACAATATTGTGATATTTGATGTCTCCCTGTACTTTTTTAAATGGGGGTAACTTATGTGTGGTCACATGATATCAAACTTGTTTGTTCAAAATCAAACGTTAATTTTGCACACAGGCCGCTAAAGATTCTTTTACATGTATTTTTTTATACTGCAGGAACTTGACGACTATCATCGCCAAGAGAATGGCGCCAGCAAAGAATTTGGAAAAAGTGTTTTTTTAAAACGAATTGAATTTAAAAAGAATTACCAAAAATATTCAAATCGTTTTACTGCACTAAATAGGTAATTTATGGTGTGGGTTATATCGACTAATGCATTTAATTCTGATTCTAGTGACAGGCTTAGCAAAGACTAAAACATACATTTTACGAATAAGTGTTAAGGCTAAAAGCGATACAAGATTGCATGATAATAATGAATAGCAAATCCGTTTAATGTATTGTGTGAAACAAATTGATGTTATTTCCCGGCGAATCTAAAATAATCCAGACCGTTTACACGGAAGGACAGAAATAACCATTATTTTGCTATTAGCGTTGAATCGGTACGACGAAACCGAAGCTATAGATAACAATAGTGCTTTATACACTGAAATAAAATATTGAGTAATATACTGTTACGTATAAAATTTCAAACCCCCTACCCCTTTTCACTTTTGTTTATAAAATTTGTAGCATTCAAGATAATTGGCTGTATGGAGCTGTGACCTTTGTCTTTTGTTGCTGTTTGGAATTAAAACTGAAGTCGCAAGTGTTGCAAGTTGTCAAATTGGTCGTTCGCATTTCTATTTAATATTTCAGCAAGGAGTGTTTTCAAAATTCAGTTGGTACCTGAAACAGGTGTCTAAAATTCGTAAGTATTATATTGCTAAAATTGAGAGTAATTGGTGGTCGTTTTGGAAATCGATTATTTTATTATTTCGTTACCTGTCTTTGCACTGGCAAGGACGGTTACCTTTTCATTTTTCGATTCTCATCTCGTCCTGTGTTGACGAATTATTTTTTAATCCCATTCCGGGATACCTTGTAAGTTGTTTTTAACCGAAATAAGGTGCTCATAGTGTTTGTGGAGCCTTCCCTAATTCGGTAAGCTGTGTTGATTTATCCTTCCCTGGACGCGTGGAGCCCTAACTTCCACATCAACCTGCAACTAAAGTTTGTTTTCTTTGTTGCAGGGGTTTTTTTTTGACGTGACAACGTCTTATAAATTGGTTTGCCGGGTGACACTTCAAGAAACTGCGTTACGCTCCGCTCACGTTATGCGCTCACAATGAGAGCGAGTGAGAGGCACGCGGGCATGGTTAGCCCGCCTAAGAGCGAGAGAGACAGACATAAAAAGTGAAAGGCACGCGTCCCTTCCACTCGAGCACAGTTAGCCCGCCTAAGAGCGAGAGAGACAGAGCGAGAGAGAGAGAGTGAGAGAGATAGGCATACACACCGGTTCATGTCTTGCGCTTCTATTTCGCTTAGGCGCCTGCATACAAGTTTACACGTCCTTCTTCCTACTATACGAATGAATATTCACATTAAAATTATTTTACCACTCAAAGTCGTTGTCACGTAAAACTTTCGCCCGTATACCGACTTTACAGGCAACCAATTTTTTTTTCTAATATATCGTGTCATATGTCTACGACCATTTAAATTGTACGAGTGAGGAGAGCTCTCCGGGTTCCAGACGGTTCCAGATCGGCGTGCATGGTGTTCCACCTGCATTCCGTTTGCTCCGCCTGCATCCCTGGTGAAAGCTTTCTTTTACTAACTGCGTTTCTTTTCTTTATTCATTTTCAACGGTCGGCCTCCGTTATGGTCGTGGCGCCCATCTGGCAAATTTAGCCTCTTTTAAATTACACAAAAGCAAGAGTCACCCCCTCAGCTCTCCTGAATGCCCACTGCCCTTTTAATCTTAGAGATAAGTCTTTTATGTTCCGATGACCTAAGCCGTGGCACATCACCTCTATTGTAAGGGTAAAGTTTGGGCAAATAAATACTTGTCATTGCCAAACCAAATTTCATTTTCTTCAACCCGTCATTTAGGTTAGCGCTCTACTCGGACCCCCTTGATCCGAGGAGAAACGTAACAATACTTTTGTCAACCCACAACATAACCCAAGCGTCATCAAAATCAAGGGCCCGTTTTAAGTAAATAATGAGAAAATACCACTTAAAAATGACAAAAGTTTGTGCTGATTTTGAAATACGAGTAAAGTAAAAGAAAATTATAGATCAGAGTCAACTAGTCAAAAATTTAATTTCTGCTGTAGTTTTGTAACAATAAAGAAAAACAATGTATATATTTTGGTTGCATTAGTCACCACCTTACGCTTAATGTTAAACAAAAAATTACAATAACACTTAAAATATTAAAAATGTGGTGATACAAAAGAACAGGAAAAAGGCTCCATGGTCGATGGTAATTTCGAGTGAATACTTTCAAAAATTGGACCCCTACTTAAAAATCATAATTGAAGTCTTTTTGCAGTGCAGTTGAGTAGGTATATTACAATCTGTATGTGCTAACATCGGATACTTTTTATCCCAATACTAGTATTTCTACGGGATCGAAATTTATTTCTGACTATTCTTTATGCTACGAGCTGTCAGTAGGCCCCCAACAAGATGGAGCGACGACCTGTAAGCTTATTACGTAACTCGCTCGCAATCGCCATCGTCTTCATTTTGACAGTTCATGTATGGGCTGACAATTGGCATCAGAATCAGCTAGCTGTCACATTCATACATGAACTGCCAAAATGAACACGATGGCGATTGCGAGCGAGTTACGTAATAAGCGTTCTGATCAGGATCGCGGGATCGCGGTGGATGCGGAAGGCACAGGACCGGTCCGAGTGGAGAGCCTTGGGGGAGGCCTATGTCCATTAGTGGACGTCTTTCGGCTGATATGATGATTCTTTATGCTACGTAAACGAAGATCATGATGTATTTTTTGGGGATTCCCGAGGAATATTTGCAAACGCCCATAGTTAAGTGGAATCCCGAATTTCGACTGCCAGATCTAATGAGTCACTGACTTACAGCGGGTAAAAGCTTGTACAATATAGAATTAACTATTTAAATATTGTTATGAACAATAGCGTTAAACAAAATCAAAATCGGCAGGTGGCCGGGGCAGATGCGCCGGCGCAGTTTACTGCTGTATCGTAAAAGTCAGGGATCACTTAGGTTAGTACTTGCGGTCTAGCTGGCATATTTAATGGACAGCAAGGTTTATTGTAATTCATAGGTTATATTATATTACATCGGAAGTGATGAATGAGTGAAGATGGTTGAAAATATCTATATTTGTGCAACTTTCTTGCCAATTGTCTTCGCATTTTAGCTATAAAAAGTCGTGAGATCTCTTGTAGAAGTCTTCTTGAAGTTTTAGTTAGTGTCTATGGAAGCACCATACGACAGTATTTTGTGCAGCGCCAGTAATTTCACCGGAAGCCTCGGGTACTCTTCACGTCGAAACATAGTAGCGCAAGCACTGCTGATAGGCGTAAATATAACATTGGTAACCAAGCTAGCTCCCTGGCAACTGGATTAAGAATATATCGCCCATTATCTCCTTGACAATAAGATCCTTCGCAACGACCTACATACGCCTTTGCCACGCGGTCTAGACGCATGCGCGCTAATTACAGGCCGCAGTGACAGATGGCAAAAACTAGAATTAAATGCTTTGATCTAATCGCTGGAGCCGCGCACGAGTGGGTTATACTGCGCCACGGAAAGATGAGCGCTGCGTTCAAAGATTTATATAGGTACTGATTTTGGTGAGAGATCAAGCGAGATGTTACAAATTTCTGTTTGATTGTGCTGTTTTAGGTAGGTTGGTAGTAGATGTGGGCAGTTCTCCGAGATGAGCTGTTTTAGGTGACTTCGGTGGTCAATTTTTCTACTAACTTTTTCATTGTATTATCTCAAAATCTAAATACAGGCCTAAATTTAAAAAATATTAGTACTAAAGGCCTTCTTGTAAACCTGTTAGTTAGTGAGATATTTAAATCACCGAAATCAAACATACTCACCGAAATCAAAATTCAATAAGACACTTTCAAAAGCGTAAACAAGCGAGAACTTGACTGATACATACTTCTTTAATTTTATTATGTGCGTGGAATAAGCATTCGTGTAAAAATTAAGAATACTTAACGTTTTTCTAAAATAAATACTGATATCTGTGGGTGGCTTTATTGATTTCGGTGGCAGTTTTATTGATTTCAGTGGCAGTTTTTTTGATTTCAGTGGCAGTTTTAATGATTTCGGTGGCCCGAAAACCCACTGAACCCGCGGAGATCATCGCCACCGAATTCAAAATTAAACGATGTTTTTCAAATAACAGAAAATATAGGAATAGTACATAAAAGAGTCACTTAATAATGATATCGCATACCCTTAGAGATGACTTACTTACTATCAAACTGACAATCAGACTAACACTGAAAAAAATAATTGCTTCACCGAATTCAACAAAACCCGAAACCAAACCCACCGAACGACGAATATTACCTCGAAAAATCTGACGCTTGAGTTGTGAGTCGAAGTCCGATCTCTCCGGCAAACACGGCACGACCAAGGCTACCTACACGCGCGTTTCGGGATTTCTGGTATGTTTCTTTGTTAGGATGCCGGCGCGTTACGTAAACTCCACTGAGTTCAGACGTTACCCTCGGACACGGCGAAAAATTGTTTTTATTGACTGAATTTAAATGATATTTTTTAGTTGTGTGTATAATATGAGTTATGAACAAGTTTAGCATACGGGAACCCATTTAAGACCTGGCAATAAAATTCCTATCCTAAGATATAAATTTTTTTCTTCGCTTAGCTGCGTGTGGGACACTACCACCGAACATCTATTTTCAAATGTAATATTTTTTTCTTTAGATGTATAAATAACTATGAAGTATTTTAATACTTTCCTAGGCGGAACTGAGCCTAAAGTATATGTCTGATTTTTTTCAGTATTATCTAGCGACGAAATCTATTATTTTTTGCCCCGGACATGTAAAAATGCCACTCCGGAGAACTGCCCATGTGTATTCTTGCGACAAAATGATAAACCTTAAGGTTTATCCAAAAAGTTAAATAAATTTCAACATTTTACAACAAAATCATGTGATTTTGGTCTTGACAACTAAACTATTTGCGACAGTTAAGCACGCAATTCAAATTTAAAGTTCTAAGAAATAAATTGAATACAAAAAACGTGCTTAACTCAATGACTAATAAATACAGTTTCAACATGTGCCATTACAGTTACAAAAATGTTGTGGTAAGTTTGTTTGTGCTGTTTTTCCAGAAACTGAATATGACGCATTTTAAGTATTTTTGGAAAGTCCCAAATATCAGAGATATCGGAAGCCACGTGCTGTTTAGTCAACAAAAGATTATTTCAATTGCAAACGACTTTGTTTTTTATCAAATAAGGAAAAAGCCAGTGCTCATGTGGCGGTAATTAAAATCGCAGAAGCGTTACAAGCCCACAGAGCAAATTTATCATCATAGTTAAATAAATCAAGACATTAATTTAATTAAGCAGTATTATTCAGTCGTTTACAAAACTGACGAAAACGAATAAAAATGTCATTAGGCATTAGAAGATATAACGCCCCTTTATAAATGTTTTGACAATTTATAATTTAAGATTTGGTTCTGAAGCTATTAAAAACTTCGTTAGTTTTGGTGTTTGTTTTATTCTCATTGTAAATTTGTGTTCACATTCATAATAAGATACCTAAACTAACTAAATTGAAACTATTTTGGACCTTTGATAGCTACTAAAAACTACGAATGAAATGGTTAATTTTCCCGATTGTAAATTAAGGTCGATCCGAATACTTTCGATGTAAGTATTCGGAAAATATTCATCAAGATAGATACTTTTGATAATAACTTTTTAATTGTGATGAAATCGAAATTGTCTTCATCATCATTGTGCCACAGGCACAACCTTTTTATATTTCTTTGTTTTTATACTTTTTTTACTAGTTTTTGAATGTTTTTAATTTTAGAATTCTTGCTTCCCTATTGTTTTGTATGTCAGTCTGAATATAGCCCTTAACGAAAATAGTGGTTTCCTTTCGTATTTAGACTCAGTAAAGCCCTCAGCTTTATTTCTGGTCCTTCTACCGTAGTTAATAGTGATCCAGTGAGTGATAAAGTGAAGTTTAAAGTCCGGACGAAGAAACAGGGAGTACCTAGGAATTTTACTTCTATCTTTTTAGTACGTGAAAATGGTCGTAGAAACGCGCGCTAGCGCTAAGAAGCTCGCAGCAGCCCCGGAAGGCTCGTCAAGTGCGGAGAGGGAGGATGAACCGTCCGCGCCTAGCGGCCCTCTCGCCGTATCGGCGACCGCACCCCCGACGACCTCCCGGCCCGCGAGCACGACTGCGCCCATAAACGTACAAACGACCGCACCAAGCGGATCTATCGCCGCGACTACTTCTCGCTCTTCTGCCACGGTTGTGGCCAGGCGGTTGGCCGCGGAGGCGCATCACGCGCGCCGCATTGCCGACTTGGAAGCACAACAAGTGCAACGCCAGGCCGCTTTAGAGCGCGAGGCGGCGGAGGCCGAGCTACGTGCCGAACTCGCTGCCATAGATGCAGACGCGAGCCGGCGCGGCTCAGCATTCTCTAGTCGTAACTCGGTCCAAGATTGGATCGATAATTCATTTTCTAGACAAGCAGACCCTGAAGTTGAGCAGGATGAGCCCTTGTTTGTGCCTTATAGAGCCCCACAGCACGAGCAAGCCGCCACTGCTGCGCTTCACTACGAGTTTCCAGCGGGCGCGCCGCCGCCTTGCAAGTTGCCACAGGGCGCGCCGCCGCCCTGCAAGTTTGCAGTGGGCGCGCCGCCGCCCTGGAAGTTTCCAGTGGGCGCGCCGCCGCCCTGCAAGTCTCCAGTGGGCGCGCCGCCGCCTTGCAATGAAAAGGCGGCAGCGGATGGTCCGCAGCCCGCAAATGTCCCGCAGCCTGCGTCGGACGTGCCGCTGCTTATAAAATCGTTAGAAATTTTGATTTCCAATGTAAATAAAGATGTACGACCGAATAAAGTTTGTTCAACGCTGCCTCATTTTGATGGCAAATCACATTTAGATTGGCTTACATTTAAGCGAATCTACGAGACGACCGAAAGTTCGTTTAGCCCAATCGAAAATCTAGCGCGCCTAGGCGCCGCGCTGCGCGGCTCGGCGCGCGAGGCCGTGGCCGCGCTGCTGGTGTCGGCGCGCGAGCCCGGCGCTGTGCTGCGCGCGCTGGCCACGCGCTTCGGCCGGCCCGAGCTCGTGGTGCTGCGCGAGGTGGCCGCGGTGCGCGCGTTGCCGAAGGTCAGCGGTGAAGGTAAAGATTTTGCGATATTTGCCTGCCGTGTCCGTAACTGTGTGGAAGTCGTGCGTTTGCTTGATCAGACTGATTATTTACGGTCGCCTGAGCTCTTTCAGGCGCTAGTCAATAAAATAACACCACTGTTACGGACGCGGTGGATCGAATACGCTGCCTTTCATGATGCGAACAGTGCTACTAAGCTAGAGCTTTTCGCAGACTTTTTAGAATATCAAGTAGATTTGCAGTCTAGGTACGGCGTTATTTTTGAGCCGTCTTTGGCGCCGACCGTGTCGCATGCTGTTGACAACAGGCGGCCCAAAGATAAAGTCCATGCTGTTATTGAAGGTCAACGCGCTAAGTCCGCGACATTAACAAAAAATCAGCGTTCGACGGCAACATCGAACAATGTTTCTAATTGTTTATTGTGCAATAATTTGCATAGTTTGATTGACTGTCATCAATTTAAACTTATGTCAGTCGATGACAGATGGCAGTGTGTTAAAAAGAATAGAGTCTGTCATCGGTGTTTGAAGTTAGGTTGGCATAGACTTAATTTTTGCAAAGCGAAAAGTCAATGTGGCATTGACGGCTGCACTTTTCGTCATCACGCTTTGCTGCATAATCCAAATTATGAACGAGCCGCAGCGGCACATATAGAGGTAGAGGACGACGACGAACCGTCAACCTCCCGCCGAGCCTTGTGGCGCCGAGTCCGCCGCCGCGCCCTGCGATGCTGAGTCTGAGTTTAAAGAAGTACTTACACACGCTTCGACTTCGTCTGCTACCAGCAACCTTTCTCGTTCGCAGCAATTGTCTTCTCGGCCGTTGCTGAAAGTGGTTGCAGTTACTGTGTCAGGCCCGTCAGGTAGCGTAGATACCTACGCTCTTTTAGACGACGGTTCGACAGCCACTTTCATTGACGCTGAAATTGCAGTCAAATTAGGTCTCAACGGTCCCGAAAAGACTATTCACCTAGACTGCGTAGGTGGTTTAAGGAAGGAGACGACGGTGCAGTACGTGGACTTTCACATTAAAGGTCGCAGCTCTAACGAAACTCATTTTATACGCAGGGCTAGGTCAATTGTAGGCTTAGGTGCCGCTGGCCAGTTTGTTCGGAAGCAAAGCGTTGATGCTTACCCATACCTTGCCGATATCGCTGGTGAGTTTTGCTACGGTGACGTGAAGCCTACTATTATTATCGGCATTGATAACTGGCAACTTACTGTGACAAAGGCTTTGCGAAACGGTAGCAAGACTCAGCCGGTTGCTATCCGCACGGCTTTAGGCTGGGTTTTATTCGGTTTTGGTTGTAGTACAACTGCACCGATTGACTTTGTCAATCACACTACCTTTTGCGAAACCGAGGTCGGGCAATCGTGCGATCGTTCGGGACTAGAGCATTTAATTCGAGAACAATATAGGCTCGACTCTATTGGCATCACAAAGCGCGAGGCTCGCAGCGCCGACGACGAGCGCGCTGTTGATATAGTTGAACGCACAGCGCGTCGTTTGCCCGACGGTCGGTTTGAAGTAGGCTTGCTCTGGAAGTCTGACAATTTAATTGTACCTGACAGCTATAAATTGGCTTTGTCAAGATTTTTAAGTCTCGAGAGAAAAATGTCTAAAGACCTCGCCTACGCGCAAAAGTACCGTCAGAACATTCACGACATGCTTCGGAAGGATTACGCTGAACTATGTATGAACATTTGTAACACGAAGTCACCAATCTGGTTTTTGCCTCACTTCGGCGTAATCAATCCGAACAAACCAGGTAAGTTGCGTGTCGTGCATGACGCTGCGGCAAAGTCACAGGGCTCATCACTAAACTCCCTTTTATTGACGGGCCCAGACCTACTTCAGCCCCTTCTGGGAATTTTGATGCGCTTCCGCGAAGGTAAAGTCGCATTAACCGCTGACATTCGTGAGATGTTTCCACAGATCAAAATTAAACAAGATGATCGCGATGCTCAGCGTTTCTTGTGGCGTGACAATCCAACCGAGACCATTAAAGTGTATCGGATGTCTTCAATGATTTTCGGTGCCGCATCCAGTCCTTTTACAGCCTTGTATATTAAAAATAAAAATGCCATCGAATTTCAGGACAGCTATCCTGATGCAGTCAAAGCCATCGTTTGTGATCACTATATGGACGATTACATCGGTAGTCTTGATACAGCGGAACAGGCGGCTCACTTGGCTGCTGATATTTTGATGGTCCATGCAAACGGTGGTTTTGAGATGCGCGGTTGGGTGTCAAACGACCCCGAAGCACTATCATTGTTGCCAAAGGAGAGCTTGCTAGAAGCACCCATAGCAAACAGTAGTTTAGATGTAGACTTGGGTAGTTTAGCTGCATCTGTTCGCACTCTAGGCCTTATTTGGAGGCCTGTCACCGACTCCATTGGCTTCAATACAGGAGTGACCGAACAAGTGCTACCTAAGAAGCTCACAAAGCGTGAAGTGCTAGCGCATGTCATGCGAGTTTACGACCCCCTCGGCATCCTTGCGCCTATAGTTGTAAGAGGTCGTATTATGTTCCAAAATTCATGGCGTAAGGGTCTCGACTGGGACGAGGAGCTCTCTCAGACCGATACTGCTGCGTGGAGCCTCTGGTTTGAGGATTTGTTTGCCGTCTCAGACTTGCAGATCCCACGCTGGTACTCGTCGAGCGGGCTCAGAATACATGAATGCGAGTTTCACGTATTTTCGGACTCAAGCGAGTCAGCTTATGCCGCCGTCGCATATTGGCGATTCATTTTCTCCAACGGCTACGTGAAACTCGCGCTAATCTGTAGCAAAGTACGTGTTACGCCTTTAAAACCGGTTTCTATTCCGCGTTTAGAGCTCCAGGGTGCTCTTATTGCAGCACGCCTAGCGTCATCGATTTGCGAAGCGCACTGAATGAAAGTGTCACGAAGAGTCTTTTGGTGTGACTCTATGACGGTTCTGGGTTGGCTTCGTAGCGATGCGCGCTCCTTTAAGCCTTTTGTAGCACATAGAGTGGGCGAGATTCTTGAGTGTACCGGCGTTGACGAGTGGCGCTGGGTGCCCAGCCATTTAAACGTAGCGGACGATGCGACTCGATTGAAACGTACAGCCCTAACTCCAGAATCTCGTTGGATCTCAGGTCCTGAGTTTCTGCTCTCTTCAGATTGGCCTAGTGAACCGTGTGATACGCAAAACCTGGGCCAAGATGAACTGAAGCCAGCTTTTGTAGTCAATTTTATTAGTGATGTGAACATTGCAGCACCAATTTCAGCCAATCCACTGCGTTTTAGCTCGTGGCTTAAATTGGTACGTGCCACAGCTATGGCACATCGCTATATAACGTTATTGCGTAGGCGTAGTCTTCATCGGCGGGGTTTAGACACAGCTCATTTAGTTCGTTGTGAGGGGGGTTTGTGTACCTTTATGTTTCAGCCCACGAGCGCCTCCTCACCAACACCTCCAGTGGTGTTGCCTGGCGAGTTGACTGCGGGCGACATTCGCCTGGCAGAGGCACACGTTCTCCGCCAGTCTCAGCTGGACACTTTCCCGGACGAAGTAGCTCGCCTGAGGAGTCACAATGGCCAACCCCTGCCACGTGCCAGCCGTCTAGCCAAAAGAGCACCTGTGATGAGCGATGATGGTCTACTCCGATTGTCCAGCCGCATCACGGTAGCTTCTGATATATCAGAGGATGTAAAGCACCCTGTAGTCCTCGACGGTAAACACCCATCCGTTCGCCTTCTTGTGGAGCACCACCACCGTCGCGCCGCTCACGCCAACACAGAGACTGTCGTTAACGAGCTTCGGCAGCAGTACCACCTGCTCAGTTTAAGAGAAACTGTCCGTTCGGTTGCCTTTAAGTGCCAATTTTGCCGCATACGTCGTGCTGTTCCCTTCAGACCACTCCAAGGAAACTTACCAGAAGCCCGGTTGGCCCATCACCGACGCCCATTCTCCTTCGTTGGGCTTGATTACTTCGGCCCGATACAGGTGACAGTTGGCCGCAGGCGAGAAAAAAGATATGTCGCTCTGTTCACCTGCCTAGTCGTCCGCGCCATACATCTGGAAATTGTTCACAGTCTGTCCGCAGATGCAGCGATTATGGCCCTTCGTCGTTTTGTCGCCAGAAGAGGTACACCTACGGAGATATGGTCAGACAATGGAACCGCCTTTGTTGGTGCCAACAGGGAGCTGCGGGCACTCTACGCCAGTGCCACTTCAAATTATGCCGCTAATGAAAAGATTAACTGGCGGTTCATTCCCCCATCAGCTCCTTTTATGGGTGGGGCGTGGGAGCGGCTGATTCGGAGCGTTAAGGTTGCCCTGCGAGCTACTCTTGCCGAACGCCAGCCATCAGACGAGGTGCTGCGCACACTGCTGGCCGAAGCGGAGGCGCTGGTCAACGCGCGGCCTCTCACGCATGTGCCGTCCGATCCAGATAGCGAAGAGGCCCTCACTCCTTCCCATTTCCTGCTAAGCACTTCATCAGGTCGACCGGTTCCAGCGACAATGACGGAAACCGACCTACTGAGCAGGAGCAGCTGGCGCAGAGCAGTACGTCTAACCGACCATTTTTGGCGACGCTGGGTTAGAGAATACCTGCCTACTCTAGTACCGAGACCAGGCGACGGAGAAGCCCCGGCTCTGCTGGTGGGTGACCTGGTCCTCATTGCTGATGGCAACTTGCCACGGGGATCATGGCCCAGAGGGCGGGTGACAGCACTATTTCCTGGCCGAGACGGAATTATCAGAGTGGCGGATGTGGTCACTTCTGCTGGTGTGCTTCGTCGGCCTCTTAAGAAGCTAGTACGGATGCTGGTGTGACTAAGAAGGGGAGAAATGTGCCACAGGCACAACCTTTTTATATTTCTTTGTTTTTATACTTTTTTTACTAGTTTTTGAATGTTTTTAATTTTAGAATTCTTGCTTCCCTATTGTTTTGTATGTCAGTCTGAATATAGCCCTTAACGAAAATAGTGGTTTCCTTTCGTATTTAGACTCAGTAAAGCCCTCAGCTTTAATCATCATCATTTCCTTGACGTATCCGTCAACAGCGTACCCTGCTAGCTCCGGAGGTGAGAGCAACAATGGCTGGCGAAATCAAATTATGGTTTTAAAGGTACGGTTGCACGGCGCAGGCGCACAGTACAACCACAGAATAGGTATATAATAGTAATAGTACTAACGTACAGAATGGTCACGCTCCGTCCCGCACCGATTCGAGTTACCCCACCCCTCAAGCGCAGGCTGCCGGAAAGCTGCTGGCAACTAGTAGGGCTCGCAACGCGATGTATGTCGGCCGCACGTCACAAGTTCGGGAACCTATACTACCTACTTCATTTTACAAAACATTAGAAAATTAATGCTTTCTGAAATTATCGCGATTAATACACGAAATAACTACAGAATCATTCGCTTAAGTTTGTTGTCGTATATCTATTGTAATTGAAAATAATAATGCTTTAATACACATTTTATGTAAGTTTAAATAAATAGATAACGATTAAGTACATTTATTTGCACACATCTAAGCCATATATCTTCATTATAAGTACCTATATTTATGTCATTGGTAGTACTTATAGTACTAGGTTTTTGCGATAGACAGCCCTGTGTATCTTACGCACACATTGACGCGTGTACAAGACGACGTCGTGCCTGTGTTCATTTCAGAACGCGGATTTTGTACGTCGTGGCCGCCGTGTGGTACAACGAACCACGGAGTTGTAGGCGTATGTGTTGGGCTTTTGACGGTTCTTTTTGTAGGATATTGTATTAACTAGCCACGAGATGAATTGTGGTATGCATGCAAAAAGATCGATGGTGATGACTGGAAGTTTGTTTTTTTTATGTGAATAGGAAGGCAAACGAGCAAGTGGGTCACCTGAAAGGTAAGCGATCACCACTGCCCATAGACACCCGCAACCCCGGAGGGATTGCAGATGCGTTGCCAACCTAGACTTAGATGAAATGCCTCTTGTGCCCGTGATTTCCCCGGCTGTCTTACTCTCCACACCCGAACACAGCAGTGCAAGCACTGCTGCTTAGCGGCAGGATTAGCGAGTAAGATGGTGGTAGCGATCCGGACGGACCTTGCACAAGGCCCTACCACCCGCAAAACACGTTTGTGAACAAAAACAGCAAGTTCGTGTTAAAACTATGTTACTAGCCATTCAAATCACCCATCACACAATGTGTGTGTGAGAGAAATAGAGAGAGAGAGAAGGAGAGATATTTATTTACACACTTTCGATATACATAGAGAGAAAAACAAACAGTATGTAACTTCATAAAGTGTGTGCAGTTAGGTATACAGTGCGTGGAATCTATGATAGCAACATATACATACCTCGATGATGTAGGAATGTTGCTAAATCAGGAACTCACGACTAACTGCATATTTATGGCATCGTGGTAGAGATGCGGATAAAGTTAAGTGCTTATGGTATTATTTCTAAGGAATATTATAAATTGGAAAGTACCTAATCCATTTTATAAGTTGATTTTATACTAAATGACAATTTTTATCTAATATACTTAGGATTAAAAGTAAACTAAGAAATCTTGGGAATCATGTTATAGGCAATGCGGCTAGCATCACTATTTTGATTGCCCTTTCCACCTATACGCCCACAATCACGCTAAACGTGGCCTTTAGGTCTTGTAACACTAGGCTCTTTCTACCCTATACCTAAGTGTGTAAACTAAGAAAAGAGATAACAGGGTATAGAGTCCAAGATCCTGACAGCATTTCCTCGTTGTATAACAATACCTCTACGTTACCAATTGCGTTAATGCTGTTGCCAACAAGAATTTGTTTCATTGGAACCTCGGAAATGGCTAGTTCCACGAGAAATTCCATCACAAAATAACAAATTAAAACATACGTCACCACATTCTCCCGCCGTTTGTGCGCCGGCGATTGTTTCAGCTGTTTACTAAACATGGCCGCGCAATATGGCGGCTCTGACGTCACGAGTGACGTCATCGCTTTCGTGTTAACCGCGCGTGCGCTGCTGAAGGATTCATTGCGTTTAAATGTGAAAAGAACTAAGTCTATCAACCGTCTTTGTCCATTTTAAACTTTGTGGAATTCAGTTTAGATTCAATTTGGATTGTGTTTGGATTGAGACTTGCTGTTCCAGTTGTTTTACATGTGTGTCAAGTTTACGACACTGTTAATGTGTGTTTTCGTTTGTTGTTTGCGCTGACGTTGATTTTGCGACGATGACTGGATTGTGCCTTTTATTAGGGCCGTTTGAAGTAAAAGTAGCATTTGTACACCCGTAATTTGAGATACTAATCGACACTCAAACGACAGCAGATGAGATCGAGAATACGTGTGGTCTCTCGGTTTAAAATGATTTCAATTATATTTTTGTTATTTTAGTTCTATACTCAAAAGGTGGCATAGACACGCATTCTATCACTGCAAAAGCTTTTGTGCAAGTTCACCTGTTACTTAATAATTTTTTAACAAGACCACAGGTAAAGGAGATTTGGCCATGCGTCATATCTATCACTCCGAGATACTATTCCGAACCGTATTGTTACCGACTGAATCCATAGTAATATTATAGATGCAAAAGTGTGTCTATATGTCTGTTACCCTTTTACTCTAAAACCGCTGATACAATTTAGTTGGAATTCGGTACCTAAAGTGACTGTCAGTGCCCGGAAATCCTACTAATATTATAAATGCGAAAGTTTGTGACGATGTGACGATATGAGTGAGTGAGTGTGTTTGTTTGTTCCTTCTTCACGCTAAAATGACTGGACAGATATAGATAAAATTTGGAATGCAGATAGTTGGTACCCTAGATTAAAACATAGGCTACTTTTTATCCCGGAAAATTGCATAGTTCCCGCGGGATAACGATAAACATGTTAACGGTCTTAGCCGCCTAGGGTTGCAACGTAAATACTTATTGCAGCATATTACTATCACCATCAGTTCTTAAGTCTAATTCTACGCGGACGAAGTCGCGGGCAGAAGCTAGTAATATATAATAGTTTTTACCCCGGAACTTCACATTATATCCCACCCACGGATTAGCGATAAGCTAATTCTGCGCAGACAAAACCGCGGGAAGCGGCTAGTTTACCACTTTCTGCCAACAAACTGCTATGCAGTTTGGCAGAGGTATATAGATATAAGTATTTTGTACTTCTTTTATATTCTATTTGAATCAAATAAATTGAAAAAAAAAACTACATATAAAACTGGAGCCTTACCATGACGTCTTAATGCGATTCAGGTTTAGGTTAGCTCGCTGTCAGATTCATACTAAAAGTGACAGCTAAAACTTGAACTGAGTCGGAATTAGGACGTCATGGTAAGGCCCCTGGACTCCTCAATTAACAATCCCTTCCAACCTGCAGGCTTATTACGTAACTCGCTCGCGATCACCATCGTGTTCATTTTGACAGTTCATGTATGGGCTGACAATTGGCATCGGATTTAGATAGCTGTCACATTCATACAAGAACTGTCAAAATGGACACGATGGCGATTGCGAGCGAGTTACGTAATAAGCCTGCTGGCTTGGGAGCAAAAAAAACATAGAATGTACCAGTTGCTTTTCTTCCCGTGCCAATGGTAAAAGCCCATTGAGGGAATGGGCGCCAATCTTAGGAGTTATGTTATGGACGAGTTAGCAACCCATCACTATTTTGATTCCATTTTCCACCTATACGCCCACAATCTTGCTAAATGTGGTCTTTAGATCTTGTCACCTTAGGCTCTGTCTACCCTGTGTGTAAAGACGTGATTTATTTGGCACTCGCGATACAGACCCAGAGTCTAGTGTGAGCGCCGCTGTATCACTTACAGCATAAATGTCATCTACCCATCTCTATGTAACAATGTGCGCTTTGTAAAATGTTTATGCATTTGTTTGTTAGAGATTGATGAATGTGGATGAAGCGAAAGAGGTATGTCGGGATCGTGGCAAGTGGAACAAGGTAGTCTCTGCCTACCCCTGTGGGAAAGAGGCGTGACGATATGCGACGCGATGTGCGATTGAACTGATCGAGTGTTGCCATACATACTTCCGTGTATTTGTCAGCTTGTTTGTGAAGTGTTTTCCACTGGCGTTCGTGTCGCCACAGTGTATGTGTTTTTTGTTTTTGTGTTTAGTTTTATAATTTTATCTGGGTCCCACTGAAAAACAGCGTTGCGGCTTGCCGCAACATTATGCTGAGTGGGATCCATTTTACACCATATCGGTACTATTCCTTAGTATATTGTATTTCTCCTTGTTTTTTATCTAAGTGTATCGAATGTGTGTAAATAAATGTTTCTCTCTCTCTCTCTCTCATATGTATGTATGCATTTGTAACTGCTGTGGTGAAAAATAAAGTTATTATTATTATTAAATGTATGTATGGGACTCAGCAATACGTGACAATATTGTTTGTGTACATACACAACTAACACATGTTGATGATCAGCAATCTTGTGCTTATCACAGCATAAACACAGACGTCAACGCACATCTGCCCGTCAGAACAGCTTTTGTTCAGAATAAAGGTGTTTACACACAAAAGTGCATCCACAATGCTAGGCTGACACTATCTAATTGTTCCATCTTTTTATCCGTTTTGAGCGAGGCCGAAACTAGGAATGGTGGGCACAGAAGTGTTTACGGTACGAAAAACGTGATATTTTAAGATTCTCTCTCTCTCTCTCCAGCCTATATACGTCCCACTGCTGGGCAGAGGCCTCCTCTCAGAATGAGAGGGCTTGGTCTATAGTTCCCACGCGGGCCCAGTGCGGATTGGGAACTTCACACACACCATTGAATTGCTTCGCAGTTGTGTGCAGGTTTCCTCACGATGTTTTCCTTCACCGAAAAGCTCATGGTAAATTTCAAAATGAGATATCGCACACAAATTCCGAAAAACTCAGAGGCGCGAGCCCGGGATTCGAACCCGCGACCCTCTGCTTGAGAGGCCACAGGTCAAACCACTAGGCTACCACGGCTTATTTTAAGATTAACATAACATAAATCACGTCTTTATCCCTTACGTGGTAGACAGAGCCTAGGATAACAAGACTTAAAGACCACGTTTAGCATGATTGTTGGCGTATAGGTGGAAAGGGGAATCAAAATAGTGATCGGTTGCTAGCCGCATCGCCTATAACATGATTCCTAAGGTTTTCGCCCATTCCCTCGATGGGCTTTTACGATCTTTTTACGATTTAGCAAAGGTGTGATTTGAATTGTCATTAGAGATGAAAGATATTCAACACTCGTAATAGGTGTAACTCAAACCCAAATATTCGTACTGATAACGCGATCAAACTTATAAGGCAGGGTTATCTATGTTTCGTCTCTGTCTGTTTCATCTAATATTATAAATGCGAAAGTATGGATGGATGGATGGATGTTTGTTTGTTACTCAATCACGCCAGAACGGCACAACGGATCTGGATGAAATTCGGCACATAGATAGAGAAAAGTCTGAAATAGCACATAGGCTACTTTTTATCCCGGAAAATTGCGTAGTTCCCGCGGGATAGCGATAAACGAATTTTTCGCAGACGAAGTCGCTGGCAACAGCTAGTAGTAAGATATAGAGAGGGAATCATTGATAACTGATACCTAAGTTAACCGAAACTGTACAGAAAGTGGTGAGAAAGGCCCTAAATATGCGTTAGTAAATTTTCTCTGTTAACCTCTCAGGCCATAGGACTGTAAAACATATTTATAGACGTAATTACTGTACTGCAAATAAATCAGAAAGTTAGAGTTACGGACGTACTAAATACGTCCGTGATTGAATGTTCATCAATTTAAATATAGTTAGGTACTGAAACTAAACAAAGTAATTTACAATTAAATAGGTATGTTTTTTGTAATTTAAGATACGGACTTAACTAAGGGACCTTTTACATCCCTTTTATAAAATGTATTAATTGTATTATAGGTAAGTTAAGTAGAATTTAAGTACTATTGTGAATCTATTTTATTTCGAAAAAATGACTTTCTGCCAAGTTTCTTGCGGCGCATTCTTCTTGGCAATGATGGTCTTTCCGAATGCGCTGGTAGATTTAAAAAAAGACATGTAAAAGAGCCCTAGGCGGCCTATTTGCAAAATAAACTTTTGACTTTTGACTTTGACTTTGTTCGACATCTGCATTCTATTGATCGCTTTTTAGTGTGATGAAATATAATAACAAAGAAAAAACAAAAGTAGTTCTCTTTTATTACGCTAACTGTTGAGAATAAAACGTAGCATATTTGTAAGTTATCTTTTTCCATTAGCCCATTTTTCAGTTTTTTAGTGTCTGGTAATGGTCAGTGTGCTAAAAATAAATTAATACCCTTATTGTATTTAAATATAGAGGCTTAAGCACCAAGATGTCGTATGCTATAGATAGTACCATAAACGCATGTAATTCTATCACAACCTGCGAAACTTTTACGACCAGGTTTATGTGTGTGATAGTGTAGAGGGCAAATTGGCCAGAAGCCATGGCCCTTGTTTTTGGCGCAGGAATTTAAAAACTGTACAATTGATTTATGTCAATTAAAAATTATATTTTAATAGAAACAGATTCTTTTAATTTAAAGTACATTAATATCTACACTGGTGACCCCATGTGAATTAGAACTATATTATAATTGTTTCGCCGGTTCGAGTTAAACAAATTTTTAACATGGGCAACGACGGCGAATGTTCTACTAGTGCATGCCGAGTATCCGTACGCGTGCCGCCGTTCTGGCCGGAGCGGGCCGACTTGTGGTTCGTGCAGCTGGAGGCGCAATTCGCTATTTCGGGAGTTACTGCGGACAGCACTAAGTTCTACCATGTCATCTCGCAATTAGAGCAAAAATATTTAATTCAAGTGGAAGACGTAATGAACAAACCTCCTGCAGATGGCAAGTACGAAAAAATTAAGGAAACATTGATTTCTCGATTGACTCCATCTAAAAAGGATCGTCTTCATCAAGTCGTCAGATATGAAGAGTTAGGCGATCGGAAGCCTTCGCAGCTTTTGCGCCAAATGCGCAGTCTCGGGGGACCTGCCCTCACAGATGAAATGTTGCTGTTCCTGTGGTCCTCACGTCTGCCGGCGCCAGTCCAGGCATTCGTTGCAACTCAACCTGCTACTATGGATTTGGATATTTTGGCTGAACTAGCAGATAAAGTCAACGAAGTATCGATGAAACCCATTTTAAACCAAGTAACTGCCACAGTTCAGCCGGCGCATACACTATCGACGCCCTCTGATTCGGTAGAAGAATTATTGCAACGATTTGATGATCTTTCGCAGCAAGTTGCAGAGTTATCAGTGGAAGGGCTGCAGCGACGTCGCGATATACCGAAGAAACCGCGCAACGATGATCGTTATGGCGGGGCGAATTCTGCAACTTCTAAGCTCTGTTGGTACCATCGCTGTTTTAAAAATCGAGCTTCGAAATGCATACCACCTTGTTCGTGGAAGAGCGCTCCGACATCGGGAAATGCGACGGGCAGGCGTTAGGGGCGGATAGCTTCTGCCCATCTTACTCTGACCGCCCTACTCGTCTTTATGTGACAGATCGGTCAAGTAAACAACAATTCCTTGTTGATACCGGCTCGGACCTCTGTGTTTATCCTCGAAAAGCGCTACCAGATCGCAGAACAAAGACGAATTATGAACTGTACGCTGCCAATGGGACCATAATTGAAACATACGGGTGGATTCAACTGCATTTGGATTTTGGGCTTCAACGTGACATAACCTGGCGGTTTATAGTGGCAGATGTTACCAAGCCAATCATTGGCGTTGATTTGTTAACCTATTATCATCTTTTGGTAGACACACGCAATCGCCGGCTTATTGATGGTACAACGTCGCGAAGCACCGAAGGAACCCTTGCACATTCACCTGCTCTACAAATTAGAGCTGTTTTTGGAGCATCACGTTTTCATGATGTATTGGAACGATATCCCAATATAACACATCCAGCATGCAATCCTCATGAAGTACGGGTAAAACACAATACAGTTCATTATATACGTACCTCTCCTGGTCCTCCTGTTTCATGTAAGCCCCGTCGTCTTGCTCCAGATCGTCTTCTGATAGCTAAACGGGAATTTCAAGACATGATTGACAACGGCATAGCCAGACCATCAGATAGTCCATGGAGTTCAGCTCTTCATTTGGTTCCCAAGAAGACAGACGGATGGCGCCCGTGCGGAGATTATCGTGCTCTAAATGCTCGAACTATCCCGGATCGTTATCCTATAAGGCACATAGCGGATTTTGCCAATCAATTATCTGGGTGCAAAATTTTCACAACTCTGGATTTAGTCAAGGCATATAACCAGATTCCGGTTCATGCTGAGGATATTGGGAAGACGGCCATCACAACTCCTTTTGGTCTGTTTGAGTTCCCATTCATGGGCTTTGGCTTGAGAAACGCGGGTCAGACATTTCAGAGGTTCATGGATGAAGTACTCAGGGGCCTGGAGTTTGCTTTTCCATACCTAGATGATGTTTTGATTGCTTCTCGGTCGGATGATGAGCATGAAAGTCATTTGAGCCAGGTTTTTGAGCGATTCACGAAATATGGCGTTTTGATTAATCCGGCGAAGTGTGTTCTTGCACAGACTAATGTTAAATTTCTGGGATACCACATAGATCGCTTCGGTAGCAAACCACTTCAGGATAAAGTTCAGGCCATTACAGAATTTCCCCAGCCCAGGACGTACCGAGAGCTTAGACGTTACTTAGGCATGCTGAATTTTTATCGGCGCTTTATTCCGCACGCCGCGCATGTTCAAGCTCCTTTACATCAACTATTCTCAGGACCTAAAATTAAACCTTCAGCTCTTATACCTTGGACTCCAGAGCTACTTCATGCGTTTGTAACTTCTAAAAAGAGCTTGGCTGATGCTGCTCTACTAAGACATCCAGACTCCTCAGCTGAAATAGCTTTATTTACGGATGCTTCAGACACGGCTGTAGGTGCAGTTTTACAGCAAAGAAGTCGAAACAGTACTCGTTGGGAGCCATTAGGATTTTATTCTCAGAAGTTACATCCTGCGCAGCAAAAATTTAGCCCTTATGATCGGGAACTTCTTGCTATTTACAACGCCGTGAAGCATTTTAGATTTATGTTAGAGGCTAGAGCGTTTACTATTTATACCGACCACAAGCCACTGACATCTGCCTTCAGTACACGTCGTGATAACTGTTCGCCACGTCAGTTTAGGCATTTGGATTTTATTGGCCAGTTCAGTACAGACATTAGGCATATTTCTGGAAAGCACAATGTTGTTGCGGATACGCTTTCTCGTATTGAAGCCATAACTGCGGTACCCCTGGACTATGCTGCTCTTTCGCGTTCACAAAATCAAGACCAGGAGCTGCAAGAACTTCTTCGAAATGGGACTGCACTGAAATTAGAAAAGATAAATGTACCTGGGTTTAGTTCATTAATAATCTGTGATACTTCAACACAACTACCTCGTCCGTATCTTACGCCTGAATTTCGTCAAATGGTATTTGACACCTTACATAATCTTAGCCATCCTGGCGCTTCAACATCAGCGCTGCTAGTAGCACAGCGTTTTGTTTGGCCAGGCGTGCGTCGAGACTGCAGAGAGTGGGCGAGACAGTGTCTTCATTGCCAGCGCAGTAAGATTTCTAGACATGTCAAGGCACCTTTGTCAGCTTTTAATGCCCCAACTCAACGCTTTGCGCACGTGCATATGGATTTGGTAGGGCCTCTTCCTATGTCGGACGGCTATCAATATTGGCTCACGGTAATAGATAGGTTTACTAGATGGCCCGAAGTTTATCCTCTGAAGGACATAACTGCTGAAACGGTTGCCAAAACCTTTGTTGCTGAGTGGGTGTCTCGTTTTGGTTGTCCAGCTCAAATTTCAACAGACAGAGGACGGCAATTCGAAAGTCTTTTGTTTAAGTCTTTGGCAAATATTCTTGGCGCCAGACATTCTCCAACTACTGCTTATCATCCAGAAGCAAATGGAATTGTGGAGCGTCTGCATCGCCAGTTAAAATCTGCCATTATGTGCCATCAAAATTCCAATTGGTCAGAGGTACTTCCTCTAGTTTTGCTCGGAATCCGTTCAGCATGGAAAGAAAACCTACAATCGTCTGTGGCAGAACTAGTTTATGGCGAGCCATTGCGTCTACCTGGACAGTTTTTCGTGCCGAGTAACGATTACTTAGTAGATATTACTGACTTTACATCCCGTCTACGTAGTCATATGGCTGGATTGCTACCGCGGCCTGCTACGTGGAACTCTGGAAACAGGACATTTTACGTTCCTAAGGGGCTCGAGACCGCCACGCATGTATTTTTGCGAGAAGGAATGTCTCGTAGGTCGTTACAGCCTCCTTATGTTGGCCCGTATAAGGTCCTAGAACGAGGAACAAAAACATATAAACTTGATATCGGCGGCAAGGCAGTGACTGTTTCTATTGATAGGGTTAAGCCGGCCCATTTTATAGAAGATGAAACACCAGTACATGCTGATTCTCCATCAGTTTTGAATACTCCTGTCGCTGATCCTGCGCCTGGAAAACAACTGCCTCCAGCTCCAGAACAGACCACGCGCACGGGGCGTTGCATCCGTCGTCCGTCGCGGTTCCTCTCTGGAGTGTCGGTCTCCGAGGGGGGCTGATGTAGAGGGCAAATTGGCCAGAAGCCATGGCCCTTGTTTTTGGCGCAGGAATTTAAAAACTGTACAATTGATTTATGTCAATTAAAAATTATATTTTAATAGAAACAGATTCTTTTAATTTAAAGTACATTAATATCTACAATAGGTTAAATCTTCTTTATTTAACGCCCTACGTAAAAGCTAAGACTTAAATTAACGATCGCACCTAATGATCATAAAGTGTATTTTAACACTGAATGCTATTAAAAATAAGAGTTTTTAAAAAATTAAAAAAAAAACAAGTTTTGTGTTTATTAAAAATGTTGTAAAATTACCTGGGTGATGTAGATTAGTTCAACATAATAATAAAAAAAGAAAAACAAACAAATTGAAATTATTTTTAAAATAAAATATTATTAAATAAATATTCCATTCAATTCAATTCAAACATTTATTTCAGACCAAGTCCATAGGTGTTAGTTTACATTACCTTATCCTATGTTAGTTAGTTAAGCCTAGGTTTACATAAAATCATATACAGGGCCTCTGGACCCCATATGAATCCCAGTGTTTCCAAAATATTAAAACCGTCTCAAAATTAAGGAGTTACATAGACAATCTTTTTTTATATATTTAATATCGAAGCTAAACATATAGTAAATAGGTACATACAAAAGGTATTTAAAGGTCGGTCGGCAACAGGGATAAAGAAGTTACAGTTGAAAATCAAATGTTACAATAAGCACTTTTCACTTCGCTATTACATCATGACATTATAATTCGGTTCACACCGGTCTGATTTTAACAGCTCGTGATTGCCAATCACCAAGGTAATCATATCTGTTATGTTATAATTGCCAGGTTAACACATGGTTTAGCTTATAGCAGTTAATTAGGTTCAAGAGAAAAGACAAGTCACCGTGAAGGTTGTTGCTAGGTTATCTTTGTTCTATTTCTTTGCCAATTTTTGAAGACTTCTTTATCGGATTGGGATGGGTAAAAAATTATAAACTCGCGTCAGGCGTAAGACGGAGGGAGAGTTTAAGTAGGTACCAGGATATCAGAATTCTCTAATAGCTTATTTTGAAATACGAATGAAGCTAGAGTCGCGTTAGATTTTTTCAGCGAGAGGCACAGATATCAGATAAAGACCATAATACTAGCTGTTGCTCACGACTACGTCTGCGCGAAATTCGCTTTTCACCCGCGGGAAGTGCGATTTTCCAAAACTATCTTATGTCCTATCCCGTGACTGAAATTAACTCTGTACCAACGACACAACAAAAAGCGGCCATTTTTAGTTTTGTGCAAGTTTTTAGGACAACTACAGAACGACGGGAGGGGACCGCAGTCGCGAGTGCTGCCGAACTTTACAACCTCGCGAAGGATCGGAGGTAATATGCGGAGCTGACTGCCAACCTCCACTAGTTGGAGAGGCACTATAAGAGGGAGACAGAACGACAAATTGTATACACTGATTTAATACACATTATAGGTGTTTCCCTAGTATCTAACCTTCGGAAATTATTGAAAATTGATCTATTTAATTTAGGGGGAGGCCTTTTTCCAACTGTGGAGGTCTTCAGGCTGATGATGATGATGATGATGATGATCTAATTTAGCAGATATAAGAACATTTCCGAAGTGGCGCTAGTTTCGCGGCTGGTGTCGCCTTAATGACAATTGCTCTGGGGATATGTTCTCAAGCTAAGTCCTTGAATATCACACTCATTAAGCGAAACAATAGAATATCAAGAATATATTCAGGACTTCAGAGTCGAGCGGATATGATAATTACTTTGTGACGCTAACTAGAATCATTCCGCGTTCGTCTTTACCACATTAGGATTGTAAGAGTCGCACCACGACTTGAACATACCTAGAAGAATAACTATTTAATAGTGCAATAGCATGCTAGTAACTTAGTCACTGTAAAAGGATAATTACCTATTTTACTTTGTTTTATATCTCCTATACGATTCTAAAGCAACGTTTACACCTGCGCGACTAATCGTTTAAAATTCACCACGCTGCGGCGCTCGACTTTGGAGTGTAGTCAAAGTACGGCTGGCATAATTCGCGTAAATGATCGGATTATCGCGTACGTTATTGGGTATACATAATCTGCACCCCTTCTTAACTCCTATTAGAGCCAGTACTGTAAAACACGGTCTATCTGTGGCTCATCAGGGGTGGTGTCAGCACTATTCACATTAGTAACGGCAACAAGCATTTGAAATTCTCACTGTCCCCAGTCTGAACATTTTAATAGTGCTAACAGACTTGACGAAGCATATAAATGATGTTGAAACGGCTGAACAGAGAAACAGACGACTCGCAACAAGACGGAAGGACCTGCCTCAACCAAATAGTACCAGTCTCAAAATTGCTAAGCACTCAGCGGGTTATCAGAGTATGATCCTATTTTAACAAATTACCTCTCTAACTAAAGATAATCAGTAGTAGCCACATCTTTAAAAGTAAATTGAAGTCTTTCTATTTGGAAAAGTGTTATTATTCTATAGAAGAATTCTGTAATCGAGACAGGGATTAATGTCGAACTGGCCTTTGTTAGCTTCAGTATATATATTATTTAAAGGATAAATTAGGTATTTGAAAGCTATTTTAATTTGAAGCTATTTATGCTGAGCTGAATGTGTATTGTATTTTGTTTAATTGTTGTTCCAGATTTATTGAAGTCTTTTTGACATATACTTACCTAATTGTTAGTTTTATGACATAGAATTCTGATTTATTAATTTTGACATAAAATAATTTACATTTAGACATGTATTGTAACTTCAAATATAATGTATATTGTTATTTGAAATACATTATGAATTATACGATCAGTTGTTTAGCGAATTATTACATGAACATAGATCTGTAGCGATATATAATGACTTTCAAAATCGGTTTTTAGTTTGTCTTGTCATCCATTCTACATAATCTCCACTAAATTTCAAGTCCATTTGACCTTTGGATATTGGTTGGAAATGGACTTTCAAGACTAAAAACCGACTAATTTACTATCTACAAACACTCACGAAGACACGAGTATTGCAAGACAAATGGCGAGAAGTGCAATTCAGTCAGCATCATTGGTCGGATTCAACACGTCTCCCTTCTATCTTATGTGTTAGAGTGGGATAAAATGTCACGGGGGTGTATTTAAACTCGCTAGCTCCGCGAACTTAACTTAATGCATTAGCACCACTTGCACGTTTTTTTTGGCAGGTGTAAACCCAGCTTTTGAGCAACGGCGACGACAACCATAGTTCTTTAATTTAATACTAGTAAGTAAAACAGGGTATTTAAGCTTATGTTCTTTGTTACATCTTGTTATTTGTTACGATCTTTTGTTTCAGGCCATGAAAATCGTGGCTTCCTCAGTAGCAAGAGAGTAATGTGAGAGTTTTGAGTTTAAGTTATGTGGGAGCGAAACTCCCAGCCAAGTGCGTGTCGGTCTATTTATAACAAACCGATTTGAAGTTGCGAACAGTTTCCACAAATATTGCTACCAGATACATAGATAAGTATTTTTAGTATTGCACATTTAGTTATGTACAGTCGAGGGCATATGTATCGATACAGCCATCATCTAATCTAACTAATATTATAAATGCGAAAGTATGGATGGATGGATGGATGTTTGTTTGTTACTCAATCACGCCAGAACGGCCCAACGGATCTGGAAGAAATTCGGCACATAGATAGAGAAAAGCTTGGAGTAGCACATAGGCTACTTTTCATCCCGGAAAATTCCCGCGGGATAGCGATAAACGAATTCTTTGCAGACGAAGTCGCAGGCAGCAGCTAGTGTCAAATATTTGTGTCACCGACCCTATTGTTCGTGACATAAAGGTGTATAGATGTTTTGACGTCTTGGTAACGTACATATATATTTATGCTCTTTACTGTACTTATATATGTATTTGTTCATTTATTTATGTATCACAGTATATATATGTTAGTGTTATTGTTTTACTAGCTGTTGCCAGCGACTTTGTCTGCCAAGAATTCATTTATCGCTATCCCGCGGGAACTACGCAATTTTCCTAAAATAAAAATAAAAGGATAAAAAGTAGCCTATGTGCTATTCTAGACTTCTCTATCTATGTGCCGAATTTCATCCAGATCCGTTGGGCTGTTCTGGCGTGATTGAGTAACAAACAAACATCCATCCATCCATCCATCCATACTTTCGCATTTATAATATTAGTTAGATTATTCTTGCGTTTCTCTTGTCTATTTGTTTCCGACAGCGACTTAAACTGTTCAATTATTTTTTTTGATATCATGGGACAAATTACGCCAATTGACGCAGTCCCAAACTAAGCAAAGCTTGTACTATGGGTACCAGGCAACGGATAAACATATTTATATAATGTAGATAAATACATAGGTACTTAAATACAAACAACATCAATGACTCGGGCACAAACATTCGTATTCATCATACAAATGTCTGCCCCGACCGGGATTCGAACCCGGGACCTCTAGCTTCATAGTCAGGGTCACTAACCACTATACTTCATTTAATTTAGAACGAGAAACCACAATAACATTATATTTCGTCTGGTCAACTATTTCTTACCTAGCAAATAGTACAGTGCAACAGTTTGGCAGCCGCAAAATAAAATTGTTTTAATGTAACTTTATTTGCGTGGCGTCACTTGTTGGTCTAGTACAAATTGTAAAGAGATTACAGTTCACGAGCCGCATTATAATGTTGTGATTTCTCATCCTAAATTAAATGAAGTATAGGCTGTCCGGTCTGTAAATAGTTGTCTGGTACAAATCGCTTTTCAGCGAGACCGCCTATTGTCTACCTTGTCTTTCTTATTTTTGTAATCTCATTGTACTGATTTGAGGTGCTCATTAAAGAATATTTGTAGGTATCTGGCTCAACAGATTTTGAGACATCGTCGTTTTGATGACAGATCAAAACGACGGATTTTATTGGTTACTAGCTTCTGCCCGCGATTTCGTCCGCGTAGAATTAGCAATTGACATGTTTATCGCTATCCCGTGATAACTATGCAATTTTCCGGGATATAAAGTAGCCTATGTTTTAATCTAGGGTACCATCTATCTCCATTCCAAATTTAATACAAATCCGTCCAGTCGTTTCAGCGTGAAGAAGGAACAAACATACACTCTCACTCACTCACATCGTCACATCGTCACAAACTTTAACATTTATAATACTAGCTGTTGCCAGCCACTTCGTCTGTAAAGAATTCGTTTATCGCTATCTCGCGGGAACCACGCAATTTTCCGGGATAAAAAGTAGCCTATATGTGCTATTCCAGACTTTTCTCTATCTATATGCCGAATTTCATCCAGATCCGTTGGGCCGTTCTCTCGTGATTGAATAACAAACAAACATCCATCCATCCATACTTTCACATTTATAATATTAGTTAGATAAGTTAGATTAGTAGGATAGTATAGTCTTGAGTGTAAATTGTTAATCACGCTTTTATGAATGGGGGGTGGGGGCAGTTCCCATAAGGCACGTCGTTAGAAGAGGCAGCCGCCAGAACGAGTAGGAAGTTGGCGCTTAGCCGCGGCCGCTGCCACGCGAGCAGGGAGGACGTCTCAGATACTGGAGCTTGTAAAAACCCGTCAATATTATGATGTCGTTTTAGATACACATAAAATATAAAAAACCGGCCAAGTGCGAGTCGGACTCGCGCACTGAGGTTTCCGTACAAATTCGCCAAGTTATTATAAAATCCAGTGTTAGCAGAGCCCTGCTCTTAAGCAAAATGTAGGCAGTGTGTGGTCATTTTATATTGGTTGTTATATAGACAAACAAATATTAAATAAAAAAAAACTGCTTACTAGATCTCGTTCAAACTAATTTTGGGTGGAAATTTGCATGGAAATGTAGATTATATATTTTTTTTAGTTTTATCATTATTAATGAACATAAAATATTTAAGTACCTGTGCGAAATATATATATTTTGCATGCAAACCCACCCTCCACTTTCCGCGTTTCGATCCCTCTACGGGATCATTCTCAAAGTTAGAGAGCACAATTGATGCACATGCCAACCAACGTCGTACCGTCAACGTCGTCCTGGGGCCGTACCATGACGTCTTAATGCGTTTCAGTTTAGGTCCGCTCGCTGTCAGATTCATACTAAAAGTGACAGCTAAAACTTGAACTGCGTCGGAATTAGGACGTCATGGTAAGGCCCCTGGTAATGTAAAATAGTTATGTACGGGGAACAAGCGGTTAGTTTATTTGTACTTCACTTTGTCCGGTGAGCTCGCTAGTCAGCGCGGTCACGCGGCGCGCCCGGCTTGATGCTTGAGGAATCTCCGCTTTCCGAGTACTGCACCATGACTTAACTTAAACTCGCTCCTTACTTTTCCTATGGACATTAAAATACAAACGCTGTTCACTAACGGCCAGGCCCCTATTTCTACCTCGACAATTATCGGTCTATCTATCTAGAAAGAAAGAAAGATAGAAGACATTTATTCATTTTGCAAGACACACAAATATAAGAGCATACACACAATTTTATAGAAAAGAAACAACAAAAACAAAAACAAAAAACACAGACATAAAAATTAGATCATCAGCGTTGTGTGTCTCCGCAAAAGTGAAACGGTCGCTAGCTGAGCATTACGCTGAGGTGTTAGACACCTGCAGCACTGATTTTCAGCCAGAACCGTTTGTGACTCAAGAAACGATACACAGGCAAAATATACTACATAAACCATAAACTTTTACGTGAGTAAAGTAATAAATAGATATAATAAATAGACAGAACCCGACTTATGTGTGACTAGAAAATACATAAATTTATTAAATAGTTTACAATAAACAAAAAACAAAAAGGAAGGAAGACTATATTGTTCAAAGACAACAAGCTGGCATATCAGTGTACAAAGTGCTGGAGGACTATCTATCTATCTACAGCCATTGTCCGTCCACTGCTGGACGTAGGCCTCCTTCATATTGCACCAACTTTTGCGATCCTGGGCTTCCCTCATCCAGCCACTGCCAGCTGTCCTCCTAAGGTCATCCGTCCAACGCGTCGCAGGGCGTCCCACACTACGCTTTCCCAAACGTGGTCTCCACTCTAGGATACGTTTGCTCCAACAGTTGTCAGTTCTACGGCAAACGTGACCAGCCCATTGCCATTTCAACGTACTAATCCTTCGGGCTATGTCGACGACTTTCGTCTTTTGTCTGATATGCTCGTTACGGACCCTATCTCTCAATGAGATACCGAGCATAGCCCTCTCCATAGCACGCTGGGCGACTCTGAACTTATGGACTAGTCCTCCCGTGAGTATCCAAGTCTCTGCCGCGTAAGTCATTACTGATAGAACGTACTGGTTGAACACCTTAGTTTTAAGGCATTGTGGCAGGGATGACGTCAAGATATTTTATGACGAAGCTTGCCTCGGTGAAAAGTGACAATAATTCTGTTTACATTACAATCTCGACAAGAATCTATGACGATTGCCTTCTTCGTAGCAAAGCGCAAGTGTACTACGTGGACCTTCACAAAGTAAAGCCCGATTCCATAAGCTATCTTTAAGTTTGTCAACAAAAACAGTAAAAATCATATGTTAAACTTTCGAAATAACCTTGGCATTGCATAAAATTAGGTATCATGTATATTTAATTTACGTTAATATAACTTTTTAATTATCACCACCAGACGTATCGTGCTGTTGCACATTATTTTAAATTAATTAAAATTAACTTGAATGCACTGACGTATGAAATGGGTAATTATCTTTTGATATCATTGATAATTATGGATCACGACGAGACAACTCGTAGTATAGCAACACTTTTGTAGACCAGTGGCGCCACCTTCGCGACAATAAATTGAAAAACGGCATCTGACATAAATATTAACGTAATTAAACTTTTGTATATTTAATTTTTATTAGGTATGGCAATAACTTTATGAATAACTAGAACTTCTGCCCGCGACTTCGTCGTTTTAGCTGTCACTTTTAGTATGAATCTGACAGCGAGCGAACCTAAACTGAATCGCATTTAGTCGTCATGGTAGGCCTCTGATGTTGATAGTATCATCATGTCAGCCGAAAGACGTCCACTGCTGGACACAGGCCTCCTACAAGGCTCTCCACTCGGACCGCTCCTGGTGCCTTCCGAATCCACGTTGATAGTATATATTCTGAAATAATTACGTACGTTCTTTACGTTAAATAATTATTTACGTTCTTCCATGCTGGTCTGGGAGTAAAGAAAAGTCCTTCAGAATCTTTCTCTTGAATCACTCTATCTATTAAACAAAACCGCATCAAAATCCGTTCCGTAGTTTTAAAGATCTAAGCATACATAGAAACAGACAGACGGCGGAAAGCGACTTTGTTTTATACTATGTAGTGATAAACTAGATAAAATTCGGACTAGTTACACCTTAGTTAGTAAAAACCGGCCAAGTGCGAGTTGGACTCGCAGATCTTGATGATATTATATATTTTTTATTACTTTACGTTAAAGCGGCTATCAATTGAGTGGAGAGTAAGACAACCGGCGAAATTACTGACACGTGAAGTATACCATCTTAATCCTCATGGGCATACCCACGGTGGGGCAAGGTGGTTTCTAATGGTGAAAAAAATTTAATATAATTAAATTTTATATAGTAGTAATACGGAGCCTATTCAATGTAAACAAACAAACAATCAGTGAAATGTTTCCTCTTTATAAATTACTAGCTTCTGCCCGCGACTTCGTCTGCGTAGAATTAGCAATTGAGATGTTTATGGCTATCCCCCGGGAACTAAGCAATTTTCCGGGATTAAAAGTAGCCTATGTTTTAATCTAGGGTACCAGCTATCTTCGTTCCAAATGTTATCCAAATCCGTCCAGTCGTTTTAGCGTGAAGAAGGAACAAATACACACTTTTACTCACATCGTCACATCGTCACTCACAAACTTTCGAATTTATAATATTAGTAGCATTCTACACTAATGTATAGATACTCGTAGATCCTAGTGACGGCAATTTTTGGACCCCTTGTTTATGGAACCCTAAACAGACCCTCATGTTGCTAATAAGAACATCACTAACACTTATCAAGGGGCAAGTAAACAAGGGGGGGGGGGGGGGCAACCTTGGCCGAGCAGCTGCGAGATCACCTGCTCGCGGCCATATTGCAAGTACGCGAAACAATTCTTATTAACGATTTCGGCGTCAAAAATGTTGTTGGCATTTACTCTGTTGTCCTGTCGCATTATGATAATTTTTGGTGTTCGATTGATAAACAAAGGTTAAAGTTCCAATTTTAAACGTGTGTCTACGCGGCCAGTATCTTTGCGTCGTCCAGTATTTAAAGTAGAGCAAGTTTGTTGAAAAAGGTTACTTAGTTTCTGTGTAAAAACAATATGAGTTTCTGGGATTACACCCCGCGTGCAAGCCGGCATACGCATTAACGAACAAATTTACAGTTGTTGTTTCAAAAGAAGGTGCGAACCCGTTTGAGTTACGTAAATAAGGTCTAACCTAAATAAAGGCATAATAATATCAAAAGAAAGTCAAAGTACAATGCAGAATGGATTTACGAGTCAGATTGCATTTCTAAAAAAAGAAACCACGTGGCGACGGCGTGGCGCGAAAACGAGCGTAATCAATATCCATAGACAAAACATCTTCCTCGGTACATTAATAAACTTATTACTGGCCATTAAAAAATCAATGGATTGAAGTTCACTGCACTTACAAAAGGCGGGAAAGTTTTTGAATTGATCGTTCCATTTAAACCTTGACAGCGTTCGTATTTTGAAATTCAATCGGGCAATTACACTTTCGATTTTGGCGGGGAATCGAGCGGATGTTTGTTTTGTATAATACAGATAAGTAAATGTCAAGTGCTTTTTTTTTCTTAAGGCATGGGCGCGCTGGCGGTGTAGGCATTTGCAACGCATTAATATGGATGCACATACACATACCATAAATTTCTGCAGTTGCAACTTTGTGTTTGTTACCTATCTATTACTAATAAACTACTGCAAATGGTATCGGGCGTTAGGGTAAAAAGTGAATTAACTGCTTCGTTCTATTATTAGAATATCGATAAAAGCTGAAGGTTTGAATAGTCATTTCCAATTAATATACATAAACACCGTGCCTCGCATAGTTATTTTCGTATCTTCTATTGCCTTTTTAGAAGATTCCTGTGCAACTATTTTTATAACATGCTTAGTTTGCTTCGTTTTAGGCCGTGTCAATACTGGCCATGATCCGAGATTGAACTAAGCAAAAAAAGTTTGATCTGTCGGCGAGTAACTTTCATAATTGCGTATTTAACAAACTAAAGCCTAAAAACAACCAAGTACTTGTACCTCACTGCTACTTAATAAAATACCCGAAACTCGGACCCACCCTTTTTTTTAATAAAAAATGTCCCGTCATAAACAATAATATTGAGGTGCTTTAATTTAAAACCGGGAGCAAGTTGATGCTCAAAATCCAAATGTAAAAGCCGAAAACACCTTGCCGACAAAAAAACACTAATGCAAAAGGCAGGTGAACGGTAAACTTAAGGATCTGGGTTTCGGCTGCCTTATCTTAAAATGTAAGGAAATTGTTTATTACTATACAGAAATAGATGTTAGCAACGGTCTTTTGTATAGAGGAGCATAAAATACAAAGTTCTAGTTTCAATTACAAGCAAGCGAATTTTCATTATGAAAGTATGAAGATTCCATATACCCTTTTTTTCATTAAGCATCTACTTATGAAGCGAAGGAGTTATGTTAGAATCGTAGAAAGAGGCGTGACGGTATGTATGTATGTATGTACTTATAAACTTACGGTTTCAAAAAAAATGGATACACACTGTGGGTAGTGCAACTGATCATTATGACAAACCTTATATTATGGCATGTAAATCGGCCAAATTTAATGAAAGTATTCGTCTCCTGATAGGCGTGTTGATAGATTCCTCGGTAGCGAATCGTCCATGTAAACTATCATAGAAATTGTCGTGTATTTCGAGCAAGGTCACTGGATCACCGAACTAGTACACCGGTATGCGCTATTTTCGTCTGTGAGTCACCTATTAATAAATTTTCCTGTTCATAATTTTAGAATTCTACCGGATATAATGGAATTAGCGAAACTAAATAGACGATGTTGCTTCTAGATGGTGATGGTCATCTTTAGAAGATACCTAGTTGTAATTTTATAAGATTAGTGTAAGTATGACATAACACATAACCAATGATTAAGTTTTAAGGCGTCGTTTGTTTCTTAGTTCTTACAAATGTACTCGTACTATGTCCTACAGCTGCGGAAAAAAAGCACGAAGTGACGGAGCACTTTTTCGGAAACTGTCTGTTTCTTATTTATTCGTACTTAGAAAAAGTAGTCTACTAGCGTTGCCAGCATAACTCTGATGTTCAATACCAATGTCCAATGATCAACGGGCATACGATCACAGCCAAACGCAGTTCTTCTATAGGTTACTTTACTTTAAACCATTTTTCAACGTCTCACGAAGAAACCCTTTTTTGCCTAGCGGGTTCAAAGAAGCAGATGTCAAGATGATGCAGATGGTGGGATTAATGATCAGATTTTACCCTTTTCTTGTGGTGCTTAGGTTTCTTTGAAGGTTTAATGCGGTAGCGTAAACTACGAGGCACGTTTATTTATTGTTGCAATTACTTTGTAGGAATTGTAACGTTTTTGTAACAATAACATTGCAAAGGACGTACTGGGAGGCACCGTATGATATGTTTGTGCTTACATTTATTTTCTTTTCAGCTGTTGGACAAATCTGGAGAGTCAGCTTCTTTTAGAATCAGTACAGACATGACAAGACGCCACAGTGTTGGTCCAATACTGCGGGTAGCAATAGGCTACGATTCCCCTCAGAGGCCTTATTGTCTAGCTCTTGGAATCACTATCTCATTCATCATTCCTTTCCGACAAATGGTGAAGGATGAGTTAGAGAAAGAGATGGTGCATGTGTGCCTCCGAGATGTGTGCGGTAGACAATAAGGCCCCAGGAGGCTTATTACGTAACTCGCTCGCGATCGCATTCGTCTTCATTTTGACAGTTCATGTGTGAGCTGATAATTGGCATCGGAATCAGCTAGCTGTCACAGTCCTACAAGAACTGTCAATATAAACACGATGGCGATTGCGAGCCACAATGATGCGAGTTAGACAATAAGCCTGGTCTTGGTCCGCGACCGCGCCTGACATGAAGCATAATGAAAAGAGAAGCCATGCCCGACGACCCTTGACACCTCACCTCGTCCGTCCCTAATATAATACTCCTCTCATCCACTCAAAGGTTGACTGGAAGAGATTCCTTAAAGGGATAAATCCTCATTTGTGCATGTGATCATCATATCAGCCGAAAGACGTCCACTGCTGGACATAGGCCTCCCCCAAGGCTCTCCACTCGGACCGGTCCTGTGCCTTCCGCATCCACCGCGATCCCGCGATCCTGATCAGGTCGTCGCTCCATCTTGTTGGAGGCCTACCAACAGCTCGTCTCCCGGTCCGCGCATGCGCATTTGTGCATGTATCTCAGTGTTACCTACCCCTGTTAGAAAGAGGCGTGACGGAATGTATGTATGTATCTCAGTGTTTGTCAATTGTATTTGTTTTATGTTTATTTGACAAACGTCACACTTGTCTTGTAGGTGCGCAAAATTCCTGTCTTTCATCTGACTGGAACAAATGACTTGTCATAGTAATAAGCTGACCATTAATACACCGGTTCCGTTTAAGTAAAGGGCGACTTTGCCGAATATCAATTAGTGGCAGCACTAGCACAATCCGCGGCCGCGAGCGAGCGCGTGCGCATGCTTCTTAGGGCTGCCCCGTCACCATTTTTAGATAGTAAGATAATAAACATGAGATTGTAAATAAAAAGAAAAACAAAACTACACTCATCATAAATATCCCTAGACAGTTTTGAACATTTCAATACAGGCATATTACTACCGGGTCAAAAGATCAAATTTATCTAGGGATATTAAAAAAAATCTTCACGGACGATAAAAGATTAAAAAGACAAGCCCCTCAGGATCTTCTGTAAGAAGAGATAATAAATGATTGTATGGCCTTATCACTGGATATAGTGCCATACACGCCATCTTCAAAATGACTTAAAATCTAGTTAAATGTCGATAAGGCAGCTCGCTAGAAAAAGAGAACTATAAAAAATAATTTAAAAAAAAACAGATAACCATGATCCATATTATATTATAATGACTACCCAAGGCTTTTATGATGTGTGTATACTGAATTAAAAACTAAAACTAAATGAATAACTGGGGCCTTACCATGACATCTTAATGCGATTCAGTTTAGGTTCGCTCGCTGTCAGATTCATACTAAGAGTCGGAATTAGGACGTCTTACCATGACCCCTGTATTATGACATTGTTCTAAATTGAAAAAAAAAACATTTCATTCATACCAGCTTTTATTTTCATCCTGACCAGGAGGGCCCGAGATTCGATTTTCGAAGTTCGTATAGGTGAAAAACTTAAGTACATGACCTGTTGTATGTGAGTAATGTGTGCGAATAGACAAATTGACGTTCCAAATTAGAAAAATGCTTAATTCCCATATCAGTTTTGTACACTACTACATACCACAGGTCATTTACTTAAGTTTTTCACGTATATCATTACCGTCCCTGTCGCTCTCAAATTAATGACTATTAGCGTGAGTGAAACGGCACGAAACGAACTTCGAAATCCGAATTTCAGAGTACAAGGCCAGTTACATAACACAGCCGTCAACCCTGCGCTCACGCATCGGGCAGGCGACGCGTGCGCCCAAACCACACCTGTCCGTAACGGGACCGACGCAATTAACTATAGTCCGTGTCGAAAAAATGTTGTTTGGGGTTTCGAGGGTTTTAAATAAAAGATTTTAGCGGCGGTGGCAAGTGGTCGGACATGGGGGGAAATAATAAATAAATAAAATAAATTTCACAAACTTGACTATTGTCCGTTCCAATCCATTTTAACGCTTGTGTAAACAATCAAGTACCCCCAAGTTCATATTTATATCAAATGAATCAAGAATTTACATCTTGATTTTATTTTTTTATTTTTCGGTTTTACCAGAATCAGAATGAGAATCAGAAATTATTTATTTGCTAGAACATGGATCTTACCCATTAGAAATTAAATTTCTAAACGACACTGAAAATAAGAACACATTGAAACCTCCGAAAAGTAAAGCTGAATTGTGAATTGAGCTTAAATGCGGTGCAATAAGACTCAATTTACGAGCAACTTTGTTGAAAAAATATAAGCAGAACTAAACAACCTCCCGTTTTTGAACGTCGGTAAACCACGCGGCCAAACTCGCGCGCAGTAGCTCATACATAATTCAACATAAAATAACTGTAGATTTGCACCTCAAAAACACTTATATACAATTAATCAGCATTATAATTCCGACTTACAGGGATACTATACAAGGTTTACATTGCAAAGGTGACATGTGTGGAAATTATGTCTTTTTCGTCAAGTGTTGATTGCTGCGAATTGTTGTATCGCACCTTGTCACCGCAGGGTTTAACTTTCAGATATATACAAATTACTACTCGGATACGCACTAAATTATACACATACCCCCTTATTCATAAACGCTCTGTAGGCTTCTGCAACTTAGCAATCGTTTGTCCTTGTGTGAAAGGTAAATGTCAAAGTGACAGAATAAGGACAAACGCTTTCTAAGTATGTTGTCTGATTCTCAACTGAGTTCCGCTACAGTACATCAAAGCCACCGAACAACGGTTAAATAAATAACGACACTGTCTTCTTCAACCTAGACATTGGCGGAATTATCGACAGTATCGAAGGCGCTAATTTTTTTTTTAATTGAATTGAATCGAAGTTAGCAGAAGCCTACAGGATTCTGCCAAAAAAATAGCGCCATCGATACTGTCGATGATTCCGCCAATGTCGAGGTTGAAGAAGACGGTGTCGTTATTTATTTAACCGTTGTTCGGTGGCTTTGATGTACGGTTGCGGAACTCAGTTGAGAATCTAAAACAGACAACATACTTAGCAAACGTTTGTCCTTATTCTGTCACTTTGACATTTACCTTTCACACAAGGACAAACGATTACTAAGTTAGCAGAAGCTTGCAGAGCGTTTATGAATAAGGGCGTTAGTCCTTACCGACTGATTGACCGACTGTTAAAATCCTATATGAAATAAGAGGTGTACTCGTAGTATATTCGAATGTAACTTTGCTGACATAATTAACAAACATAAACTACACTATAATGTGACGTTGCTGACAGTAAAACTCAATTTATAGCTGTGTACACAGTACACACAGCAAGAGTCACTTTACTTTAGTATTCTTTATACTATACAGTCAGCATCAGAAATTAATAAAACGTCAAAAGGTACAAAATAATCTATAGGTACACCCTCGTACTACCTTGGCGACAGAGTCGTGTGTAGATCATTTTGAGCTCTTCGACTGTATATAAACTTCTGTTGCTGACTGTACTCGTATTACACGTATGTGATGTTTCATTCATCTTGTGGAGAACCGTGTGACATTAACTATTATTTTTCATTGGACTAATAAAAATTAAGTGTCTCAATAATGTTATGAATTCATCCTATTCGCTTACCTATACCTATGCGGTCTACGGACAGATATGAATTATTAAATTATCATCTTTATTGTTTTCACATATAACTACGAGTATATGTAAGTTCACCTGCTGTTGTTGCAAACATACCTTTTATCTTAAAGTGAATGATAATAACATAATAAATATTCTGTAGTATATGGTATAGGTACTGAGAAAAAAAACAATAAACGAGGTTTGTTATATTTTGCAGTTTTATTTTGTCTAGTTTACTTTTAATTTCTCTAGAAATAAATCTTTAATTTCTCGGTAGTTTTTATAATTTACCAGCTTTTGCCCGCGACTTCGTCTGCGTAGAATTATACAAATAACCTTCCTCTTGAATCACTCTATCTATTAAAAAAACCGCATCAAAATCCGCTGCGTATTTATAAAGATATAAGGACAGACAGACAGACAGCGGAAAGCGACTTAGTTTTATACTATGTAGTGATGATTACATTAGCATGTTTGAGAAAAGTACTATACATAGGCAACTCGGCGGGAAAAGTAGTTACCAGCCTCAAATATCCAGCTTCGCTGACGCTCGGCCGTTTTAAGTTCACGGCCGGCATTCCCCTACTTCCCGGCCTCTGTATAATGTACTATTTTATCTCAATCGAATCACTGTGACCCTCACGTGTCACCCGTATGACCCTGTTTACCGCGCAGGGTGGTCCTGCGCACACGCATATCAGCCTCCCGCTTCCGGGACAATATTTGTGATTGTCGATCGAAGGGTAGATATGTGGAGTGGCAAGTGTCATGTTTTGGCGGGCAGAGTGTTAGGGAACACAGTGTAAGTACCTATGTTATGATGAAAACAATTCCACTTCTGAAAATCTGTACCTACTCTATTACACTATACTAGGATATAAATATATAGGAGATAAAGTTTGTCAGCTTAGGGGGTTGTAGGAGGTATTAGTTTATATATAATAGGGGGAAAATGAGCAAGAGGGTCGCTTGGTAGAAAGTAACCACCGCTGCTCATAGACACTCATACAATAGGGCGTTAAGAGCGTATTGCCGGCCCTAAAAGAAAATAATAGGCTCGTTTTTTGAAAATACCTAAATCGTCGTAGGTAATCTCTGGATCTAAAGAACCGATTTTGAAAATTCTTTGACCAATAGAAAGCCACATTGTTTGTTAGTGTCAAAGGCTATATTTGATTCGGCGCGGACAAAGCCGCGGCCAATAGCTAGGTAAAAGTAAAGAAAGAAAGAAAAGAAACATTTGCGTGAAATATTAAAAAAAACTTCGGAAGAAATTGACACAAAGTGGTCCCAACTCAGCATTATGTTGACTGCTGGCTGGGAAGTAGGTACGTATACATAAATTATATATTATAATGTGGCTTTTCAATTACCTACGCCAGCTATACTCAAAGTGTGTTCCGCGGAACCCTAGGGTTCCATGAAGTCCTCGTAGGGGTTCCACGAAGCCGTCGTGAGGGCTCCGCAATAATTTCGAAATAATTCAAAGCACCTCTCATTCTGGTTTTAGGGTTCCGTCAAGTATTTCGCTTTCTAAAAGGGTTCCGTCACCAAAAAAGTTAGAGAAACGCTGACCTACGCGTTGCTGAGTTAAAAGTGCCAAAGTTCATCCAGAAAGGTGTGAAAGACTTACAAACATCCATACATCCTCACAAACTTTCGCATTTATAATATACATCCTTATAATACATACATAGGTACATCTTTATCCCTTACGGGGTAGACAGAGCCTAGGTAACAAGAACTAAAGGCCACGTTTAGCATGATACAATACAATACAAATACACTTCATTGAACACCACAAATCAATACAAAACAATACAGAAACAAAGAACAAAGAACAAAGTATACAATAGGCGGTATCGCTTAATTGGCATCTCTACGACAATAAGACAGAGAAATAAGTTGGAGACGGTTTAAGTAGGTGGCGGAAACAAATAGAAAGGAGAAACGAAGGGATAATAAAATTAATACGTAGAATAAATTATGATCAAACATCATAAAAAACATATCAGCACCTACATTAGTAACCAACCTTAATGTCAGCCATTTCTGATTCAGGTGTCCAGAACCCCGGGTTTTGTTTAGTACATTTTTAAGTTTGTGTGGTATTTGTGGACACTTAATAAAATATATGTAAGTGACGCATTCGCGACATTTTTCAATTACTATATGTTAATTTGCGTGCATTAAACTCGACAACTTGCGAATATGAGACAACATATTATGATTACCTACAGCGTTTAAAATTTTAATATCACTCATTGACTCACTTGTAAAAGTTGTCTTATGAAATAAATATATATATGACATAATATACATTTAAAAACGAACAGCTCTTGTATATTATTATATACTTATTTATTTCTGTAATCTCGAAAACGGTTTCAAAATTTCAAATATTTCGTTAAAATTTGCTGAATAGAGGTTTTTGGAAACGTAAAATAGATCAAACTGGGATCTTAACTCAGGGAAAATGCGTTTTTATGAGTATTGCATACTCCGGTCGCCTAGGTTCTAATTATTACTAAGCCACTTCAATGTACCTGAGTAAATCAATACAAATCGCATATTGTCTAAATACGCTGAAATTTTGCAAATCGACGTTTGTTTTCTAATCATCATCTTACTACAGCGAACACGTACAACATTCCATCCGAATCCATAGTCAAAGCGCCAGCTGCTTTCTAAATATTCAGATCCAATCTCGAAAATCACGCGCGACTAATTCTATTTTTTCACCCAAAGGTGCAATATGACGGACAACTTGTGCCCGCATGCAATTTTTTTCAAACGAGCGCGTGCTCGCTTTTTGTACGGCTTCCTTGTGCCGGTGCAATACATCTGTCGCGGCAAGCTGTGGTTTTCGGCGACACCCGACCAAATTCAAAAGCTCCTTTCACTTCAACAAGAGTTCTAAGCATGATACCTCCAAATTTGGCCGGGTTATATAATTTGCAACATGATGCTGGCTGTTTCGGTACCTGCCACTTGCATCTGGTGCTTTCCTTGTGTTTCGAATATTTAAAAATAGAACCCGAACGCTCCGAGATGGCTGTTTGCACATGTCTTTGAGAAATTCTTGAAATACTGGCCAGTACGCTAAGTTATTAGGTTACTATATGAGGCATGAACGCGAGACGGCTTCAAAGAGATTTTAAACGAAAGTACAGATGCGTTGTATATCTTAATTAATTAGAGAGACTTTGGGTGGAATTTGAAATCATTTCTATTTCGCTTAGGACATATCAAATTATTATAGGTATGACTTGAATCGAAGACATTTGGGACTATGCAACATTGCTTTGAACTAGAGTCACCGACATAGCAGCGGCAGTGGCAATGAGCAGGCCACATCGCTCGTAGAACAGATAACCGTTGGGGGAGAAAAGTTCTCGAGTGGCGACCGCGATCCGGAAGACGCAGTGATGGCAGGCCTCCTAGGTGGACCGACATCGTGAAAGTTGCGGAAAATCGGTGGATTCAGGTGGCGACTTGTCGTTCATTATGGTGCGCTAAGGGGGAGGCCTTTGTTCAACAGTGGACGTCTTCAGGCTGATGATGATGATGATGATGAATATTGCTTTCTATAAAATATGTTTATCACACACAAATCATCTATCATTTTCATCATAATATTTTCCCAAAAAAGGCGATCAAACGCAACCAACCCGATATCAAGTCACTACAAACGGTCCCCTCGTTAATAATAATAACTAAATATCGCTAACTTATGCTAAAATATTGAAATGGGTTCTCTTATAAGTGCAAGAAACCATATCCATTAAATGAACACAAAGCAAGCAACAGACTATTAAATACCAAAGAAAATCACCCCAAAGCATTCACTTTTTTTAAGACGCATCCTGCAATTCAATAGATCACAAGAAATCGATATGATCCAGGGTCAACAATCGATTGTTGTGGTTTCGTACCCCTAGCTTTGTGGATTTATGAATCGATACAATAAAGTACATAATGAGTTGTAATGAATAGCTATAATGGATGATGGTTTTGGGGGAAACGAGTCGTGCAAAAAAATGTTAAAGATTTGACCGCTTCATATGAAAGCTGAAGCTGAGCTGTTTTGGACTGATGTTGAGAGCTTGACAGAAAAATTCTGTTTCGAATATCGCTAAATATTTTTTTAAGACGCCAAACGCAGAAACAGCTGAATCGATTTTTATCAAACGTAGCTAAGAACTACCGCAACGAAACTGGCTTTCGAATGAAAAAAAAAGCTACGATACCACAGACACACACCAGCAGCAGTGATCACTTTTGTACGTTGTTTCTTTAAAGTCATGTTTGAAAAACCATACGAAATCATGTAACGACTGAAAGCGACGAGGTACAAAAATTATCACTTATTTATGCTGGTAACTGTACCTACCTATCTTTTTTTTGTATGAAATGTCGTGAGATATCAAATATACATACATACCTACGCTTACGGGGTAGTCAGAGTCTAAGTCAAGAAGATATCAAGTATGATCCTTCGAAATTCCGGTGATGCTAATTGTATTATAATGAGTGATTAGGCGAAAATCATAGGAATCTTGTTATAGGCGATGCGGCTAGCAACCCATCACTATTTTGATTTCTTCCACCTATATGTACCCACAATTTTGCTAAACGTGGCCTTTAGGTCTTGTTGCCTTAGGGTCTGTAAGGGATAAAGACGTAATTCGTGTATATATGTGTGTTGTGACCAGCTTGACCTTGAGCCGTCCATTTATGCAGCAATCACCGCAAGGCAGCAGTGCATTGTCTTTTAAGAATTACACACATCAAAAATGTCGGGATATCCCTAGACAATAATTTAATCTTTGCACGGGGTTGTTAATATGCCTATATCGAAATTTTCAAAATTGTCTAGAGATGTTTGCATGCTAAAACTAGCTAAGTATGTGTACTAATTAAAATTCATGAATCTAAATATATTGCAAATAAATGAATCTGAATCTGATAAAAAATATCCCTTGACATTTTGGATGAGTGTATTATCACACTTAGCCTATTCGTTTCGTCGGGAGAGCCGTTCCAATTTCCTTCAAAATCAAATGGTAAGTGTAACATCAGAAGGCTACCCGTATTTTTTAATGCAATCTCTTCAATTATAATGCAAATTGGCCGTTATTTATTATACATACATATCCGTCCCAAACGTCCCAGAAAATCTCATAACCAACTTATAAATGATACTCTAAAACACATAACCACTGGAATCACGTCTTTACTACCAAAGGGATAAGGGTTTTATTTTATTAGTGACCCGCGTCTTGATAGCATTCGTTTTTGTAATAGCGTTTTAATAGAGTGAACCAAATACGTCCTTGCATTGTCCTATTGTGTATGCATTCACACAATTTTGCCGAAGGAATACCGTTTGGATCTTATTCTTAGTTTAAAATGATCTTATAGATTTGGTGTCACCTGGCAACCTTTAACGGGCTTAAAAATAACCTAACCTAAAAAATTTAATTTTCATTTTCTGCTGACTGTACCTGCCTATCCGTCCTACATTAATGTACAAAACTTTAAGTCAATCGGACCAACCGTTGAAGAGTTGACTCATGCGGAGACGGTCCTGGGTTCACCAGAATTTTTCTACCAGATTATTGTATTGTCATCTGAGTTACACAAGTATGCAAAATATCAGCACAATAGCATGAAGATAATATCTGAAAAATTTAGTCGCAAGATTACTTACCTACTCTACAAATTAGTGAATAAGACAACAATATTCCACAAAGAAAACAAACCCTCATTTTTTAAATCCTGTTTTTGTTTTTCGATCAAGCCACAGTGTTGCTGAATTCTAAAATACCGTTCACCAATTAAACTCAATCGAGCCTTAATTACAAGTAGACCATTGAATTCAGAACAACGGGTTACAACATAACTATTAAAATACTATTAAATAACGCGTTATTTCGTGATACGGTGCACTTTTCACACTCGCTTTATTCTTTTATTATAGCGTTTTTTTTTACTCGTTATCGTTATCATTTTTGGTTTTTGTAGCATGCTCGGATATTCGTGGCAAAATACATAAAAATATATAGGTAAATTAAAAAAATATAAAGTCATAAATCAACTTTTTTAAATATTTGATAGTATATTTTAAACTAATCCCATAGTTTAGTTAAACGGTTCAGTAAGTACTTTGATTTTTATTTGAAGTCTGACAAATTTTTATTCGATTAGCTTTTGCTCGCGGCTTCATTCGCGTGAACAACAGGTATTTCATCCCGTGGGAAAACCGGGAAAAATGGTAGCCTATGTATTATTCCAGACAACCAGCTATCTACATACCAAATTTCATCCTATCCGTCCAGCCATTTTAGCGTTCAGAAGTAACAAACACAAACTTTCACATTTATACCTAATATTAGTAGGATTATTGTAGAGAATAACTTTTCGACCCAATTTGAGATAGTTAAGGCGCTGTCAACAGCAAATGACCTGGAGCAGCGCCACTCTTCACACATACGGTTCACGTGCCTGTTAGTGAAAGAGAAGAAACTATTCCGGCAGCTTGGCGCGCGTCTAAAATCTTGCAAATAAGACACCAATCATAAGAAATAAACAAAAGTATGGATTATTTGTGAAATTTGACTCGTTAGCCGTTTAGGTATGAATATGTTGACTTTATGTTTTTAATTGCAGACCCATACGTCGAAAAAATAAAGACAGAACCGTTTAATGATGATTTTAAGACCAATCTTTGCAATTATTTTCTATCGAGCCGATTTTGTTTAATTATGTATCGAGCCCGTCTAGCGTGTTTGAAATATGATGAAAATTAACATTATATTTTTTTTGTATTTTTTTTGGGTGCAGTTTTTCTTAAAAAAGTGTTTAAATAACATCAATTTCAACAAAATTAGGTGTTGTCAGCCTCTTAAAAATTTATTCTTTCCCTAGATTGTCAGCGCTAAGGGTCTATTCAAAACTGTTTTAAGTTTCGGCTTGATATGTTTATATTTTATGTAATCTTGATTGTTGTGTTGGCTGTATCAAATAAAGGTTAAATCAATCTATGAAAATAAATAAAATAATAGCGATAAGTTCACATATTTCATGTTTTGTTTTGTAAATTGTGTCGGTTTCTTTATATTTGTATGGTCCATTCATCCTTACGTGACTTATCATGTAAACAAACGTAACATCAAAAGTGATAATAGACAATGACTAGTGATTGGAAATTTTGATAAAATAAACATAAAACGTGACCGATTATTTCGCTTTAAAAATTTATAGAACTTGTATCAGGTTTTCGATTTTGTGGCGCTACTCAGGTCGCAGATATTCTCGAGCTGATTCATTCGTTCTTCCGATTATTGAAGAAAACCTTATCAAAAATGATATTTTGCAGTGGTTATTTGATTTTAATACTTTATGAGTTTATTTAAGCCTACAACAACATAACTGTCGTGTAATCCAAGAGAAAAGTGTGACAATGTCTTTGAGAAGTGTGTGTTTACATGATAAGACACGTAAGGATGAATGCACCTTCATCATCATCATCATATCAGCCGAAAGACGTCCACTGCTGGACATAGGCCTCCCCCAAGGCTCTCCACTCGGACCGGTCTTGTGCCTTCCGCATCCACCGCGATCCCGCGATCCTGATCAGGCCGTCGCTCCATCTTGTTGGAGGCCTACCAACAGCTCGTCTCCCGGTCCGCGGACGCCATTCGAGAACCTTCTGACCCCATCGGCCATCGGTCCTGCGAGCAATGTGCCCCGCCCACTACCACTTCAGTTTCGCAATTCTTTGGGCTACACCTGGGAATGCACCTTACAATAAAGGATTTACTTACTTAAAATTACACTGTGTGTGTTTCATTCTTTGGCTTCCATGTAAGTAAAGAAACCTAAAGTGTCGCTATTACAAGACACGATAAAAGCATGGCGGCACGCGATCGAAACAACAATTAGTTTTTAATAAACCGTTAAAATAAAATAACGTTAATTAGTCCGGTAATGAAGACCACTTAAAAGATTTGGCTTTGGCTAAAATAAGGCTGCATTGGGTACATGGCATTGCTTTAATTATAGCAATACCTAACTTAAGTTGTATCGAAATGTTTTACAGGCGTAGAAAAAGAGATGGTTGTTTTCTTTGCCAAATCATTCAAAATTTTAGAATAAAATTTAATTGAATAAATGATGACCCCTACCAACCGTAGTAAAATTTACAGTCATTTCAGATCTCAGTAGGTAAACAAGACAAGTTCATTCTTTATTTTTAACCGACGAAAAAACTGAGGAGGTTCGCAATTCGACGCATACAGACCTACCTATATTTATATTTTTTATGTATGATAATTTTTTTATTGGAAAGAGTAAATATTCCTCTTGCTTTTATCATGTCTATCTATAAAGTTTTCTCACTTGATTTGAACTAAATTCCGAAGGCAATCACTATGGCAACAATACATACGTAATAAAGATCTTAAGCCGCGCTCTTTTAAAGAATTCAATTAAACGAGTGTATAATAACTTTTTTATTCCCCACTCATTTGAAAGGGGTTTTAAATTCGACAACTTTTTGCATAGTTATGCCGCGAATGGTCCTTATTCTGAGATCGTTTGATCGCACCCGTTTTAAGCAGATATTTAATTATTTAGCGGCTAAGATGAAACAAGTTTTATATTTACCTATTAGCAAAATTACGGCTTTAATCAAATAGATACCTTTTAAGTATTACTTTACAGGAAAATCAGCAGTATTTTAAACATAAGTTTTATTCCAATGGAATGCTATAATTTCTTACCTTTACATACATAATAAATAGGTATACTACATGATTAAAAAAAATATTGGCACGATAAATTCAACAAAACCATATTTTATACATGGCTGCCAATCATACCTTTCAAAAACTGTCAATAGCTATAAATTGCGCTATTTCTTATCCCGTACCGGTTTAAAATTAGAACACAAACTTATCTAAACCGTCGGAAAAATCTGGAACTACGTGAAATACAATGGTTTTCTATAAAATTTGAATCAATTGTGCGACAGCAGCGCCACTGCGATCGGTTAAATTAAGTTTGTAGCGAGTTACATTCATCTATTATGTACCTACGCATCGAAAGACACTTTTTTTTAGCCAGGTAAGCACGTGGCTCAAGAAACTTGTTCCCACGGCCCTTGCGCAAAAAAAGTTAAATTAAAAAAAGTTGCAAATTTTGACCCAAACACGTGCGTTCATGGGAATCAGCTGATCGCTGTTCTGTGCGTCTATTTTATTTATTCCATAGACTTGAAATCATTTGGGTTTCGGATCGCATTTTTTTTTAATCTAAGTAAATGCAAAGATTTGCACGTGTACTCTAAAAATACGAAACTTTAAGGATACGAATTTGACGGGTTTTTGAATTCATCCACCCTTTAAATACTTAGACGCGTACATTAGGAACATATTGGTAAAGTTACTCCAGAATTTATAATTATAAAATACAATTTGGATACCTACCGCCGATGATACATGTATTTGACATGATAGCTGTATCGATATTTATGCCCTGGATGGTATCCTCGAGTTATCGACTCTACTTATGATTGCTTGCTACTATTCTGTCTTTGATTACTTTAATGACAATTTTAATTCTACTTAACTTATATCTAATACATATTTGTTAATGTTATTATGATAATGTTTAATGATTGTTAATTTAATATTTTAATTCAATTTAATTTAATATAATATCTGACATTGATTTTGTATGCTCTCAGGCAAAACATAGATTAGATTGTATGTTGACCATCACTGTAACCAGTTTCTGCTATGTTTGCAAATAAATCACTTTGTGACTTTGACTTTACCAACATAATTATGTTGTCGGCATAGTTAGCTGTCACAGATCTTCTGCCGGAAATCTTTCCGACATCACATATTATGCAACAATATCCTCCGTCGCGTCTCTCAGTCTGTTAGCGATGACTTCTGAAGGGATTTTCATGTGGTTTAAGCATACCGGGGCCTTACCATGACCTCCTAATTCCGACTCAGCTCAAGTTTTAGCTGTCACTTTTAGTATGAATCTGACAGCGAGCGAACCTAAACTGAATCGCATTAAGACGTCATGGTAGCCCCCCAGTATGTAAATTAACGAGAACCAAACCTTTTAACCCCTTAACGGCCAAGTCGAGTGTAGAGTTCTTGTTAAAATAAAAATAAAAAATTAAATTAAAATTAGTTACATAGTATGATAACAAAATTCTTTTATGAGCGACTTACGGATAAAGTGCGTAAAAAATCAATAATTATTTAACTACAAACTGTTGTGTAGTACTAATCTCGACTTGGCCGTTAACGGGGTTAAAGGTATGGTACTAGTCAGTTTACATACTGTATAATTTGTCAAGGTTGTACGATAATTTTGGCTGCGCCGTATTAGTATTTACATTACCGTGCGACGCTGGCACGGGTTCTAAAAAAACAACTAAAAACTTCTAAAAACTTCTTTAACGGCGTTGGGCACTTTTTGGGATGGGTAAAATATGTTAAATTCGCATCAGGGGAGAGTTTAAGTACCAGGATATCAGATCCTCTAAGAGCTTATTTTGAAACGAATGAATCGCGATCGATTTCTGAAGTATTTTTTTGTCGAGTCGTGGAGCAAAAGTACTAGGGCATCAGCACAATGTCAAGAGGGCTGTCAATAATACGTACGGTTTTTTTTTTTAATAAACTATGAACTAAATATAACTAAGCTCGGAATCGGAAGAAACTTCACTTGTAAAAATTCACCCATTAAACCGAATCGCACTAGCTCTAACTGTGCGCGCAATTAGCACCGGCGTGTCATCGGTACCGTAACGCGCGTGCGCGAGTGACCACCAAAGAATTAACCTTACAGTATCATTTGACTGAATCGATTTATGTATGGCACAACGGGATTTTATCGAGCGAAACGTGATATCTGACGTATGGTTTGGAAGTAAAGAAAAAACTTAGAATGTACCATTTGCTTCTCTTCCCGCGCATGGTAAAAGCCCATCGAGGGAATGGGTGAAAATCTTAGGAATCTTGTTATAGGCGATGCGGCTAGCAACCCATCACTATTTTGATTCCCCTTTCCACATTTACGTTACAGCTGATCGTCATAGAGTTTCTTGGGGAAGGCCTGTGTCCGCCAGTGGTCGTCTTCCAGGTGATATGATAATGATAATCCACTTGACAGTATCCTGATGTCCAAAAATGATGCACAAATCCTACCACTAAGTGTACCGGCGAGCATGTATGAAGAGATTGATGAATGTGGATGAAGCGAAAGAGGTATGTCAGGGGGGCTACTCCGAAATCCGATTTTCGAAGTTCGTATCACACCGTCCCTCTCACTCTCAAACTAATAACTATTAGTGAGAGCGGAACGGCACGAAACGAACTTCGAAAATCGGATTTCGGAGTATAAGGCCAGAATCGTAGCAAGTGGAACAAAGTAGTCTCTGCCTACCCCTGTGGAAAAGAGGCGTGACGGTATGTATGTATGTATGTACCAATATTACATAAACAAATAATGTTTTACTGAACCTGGAAGTGAAGACAGTCTCACAAAGACAGTACACACAAAGCTGTATTTAGATAAGTGCGCAGGATTCTAAACAATTTCAGACAATGCTCCTTACAACCGTTTCTTATCACGAGAGCGAGGGGAATACAAACACGCGTGTGTCAAAAAGGGATGGAGGATATATCGATTTAAAGCAGCTGCTGTTCAGGTAGCAAGGCTGTCTTAAGATTTCGGATCAGAGCCTATTCGGGCTTAATAGTTTTTTGAGTTCAAAAAAAGATATTAATAGTAGTGAAGTGTATAAACGACTGTTCACAAAAAGAACTTTTTTACTAATTTTCTAGCGTTATGCGCTGCAGCTTCTGCCGTGGCGTGGGATAGACGAGATCTTCGGCTTACATCATTTTTTCTTCACGTCAGATGTGACCTATGTACCCTTTATTTTAAAGAGCCACTATCTACCTAGGTACTACTTATCTTACTACATACTTCTCATGGCGGTACAATTTATATGATTTATTTTGAGGTTTAGCCTAAACTTTCTATAACCGTCCATTTTTCACAGTACGACTTATCACCGACTACGAGAAATGTACAAAAGTTGAAAATAAAAACCAGACTGCGAATAAAAAAAATAGATCTGTACTTCTCAAATATTTTAACCAAAAAATCGCTAAGACTTCTCTTCTTATTTCCAAACCCCTATCTAGTGGCACAATAACATCCGCTGTTAATATTTTCCACTCATTTACTCGCTTGTAACGTCCGTCGAAATATTTTATTGACCTGATCGGCGCTACAGTAGAACATAAATAAATACTGCAAAAGACTGTTAATATCCTGTCCTTTCATTCACGATCCTTCATAAGGAGGATTCTTTGCATTTTGAAGTAAAAACTTTGTTGTCTTCTTAATTAGAATTAATTAATATAATTGAATTTGTTTTATAAATGTAATAATATTGCGATGACTCAAATAATGTAATTTTTACGATCCCAAAATGATATACCTAACAATAGTTTTTAAGTTATCATTATGTCTACTAACACATTGATCCATTGTTGGTCGAAATAAATATTTCATAAATGCACTGGCATCGAAAATTTACTTAAACTATTCTAATGTTGGGAAGTTTTTAGGCGTAACTTACGAGTACTTAGATAGCTCATTTCTTAGATATATGCGCTACGGGATATAGACCCGCTAAGCCGTGATTGCCTTTAACCCTACCCGCAATAATGATGCATGCAACTGCGTCGAGATATCGCGAGCTCATTAAAAGTAATCGCAGTCTACATCCCGTAGAAAATATGTCTATTGTTGTTAACAGTGAATCATTTAAAACTACATACTATAATTTATACCTACGTCATACAAAAGACGAAGATTGTGCTGATGATATTTCGTTGGACAAATTGGCTTAAAAACGTTGTTAACTTGTAATTTACTGTTCTGTTCATTTACAAGTAGAATATATGCTAAGTGTACTTAATTTTGTTTCGTAGCTTTTTGAAATTTATTACGTTAAAGAAATAAGTTCAGGTTCAAAAATCGTGTCTTCATTATTAAGTTTCACCAAGTTAAACACGACGAGTCCATTAAGGAATGATAACTCATAGGAAAACAATTCAAAAGATTGATAATGAGAAAGTGTCGATTAAAGATTTGCACCTGGTGCTTTCTACGATTGGAGTCGATCGGTAATAAGAATCGTTTCACATTGAAGAGAACAAACGGCTACTAAAGAATAAATTATTTTGTGCCAAGTGTCCATCCAGCCAGCTACAATTTCTTATCGAACACACGGAAGTTCGAAATTCAAATAGCAGAACCAATCCAAGATGGCCACATCTGCCGTTCGTAGCGCGTGCTTTGATCAATTCGTCTCTGTGTGCGTTTCCTTAGACTTTTTCTATGAGTTAAGTTCATTGTGTGCGTTAAGATTTGGCAGATGGCACGTGCTATGTTTCTTTTCGTACATCTGTCGCTCCTTGAACCTTTTTTTTCTAAAATCTCGAGTTTTTGTGATTTTCAGACATATGTCACTAGGATGCAAATATGACGCTTAGAAGGTAGATTTAATTTCTTGATCGCAGTGCATATGGTGTTGAAAAAAATATATCGTTCGGCACAAGTGCTTTGTAATTTGCCATCTGCCGGCACCTTATTGTTGATGAGATGATAAACAATGAATCTTGAGGGCGATCGAGTAAACGATTAAGTGCGCTCTGTTTGAGAGTATTCAAGAATGCTTCGAAAAACCAAGTCAAACCAATGATCTCCCCGATTAATATTGAAATATAGAATTCAACGGTTAGTTTTTTTTTAATCTGAGAATCAGTCTTCCTTTGTTACAAAAAACAGGTTCACTACAAAATTAGCGATTAATTTGTCTCTGCATGAGGCAATTCCGCAGAATTACGAGTAAAAGTGCTTAATAATAAAAATCTAAATTAAAAAAACAACCGAATCACTACCATGGAAGTACTCGTAGTACCTGTTCACCATTTAGGAACGTAATTTTTTATCTAATACATTTTTAAGTGAATCTAATATAGCTACAATTTAATACATTTTATAAATATTACAGTTGCTTAATAAACGTCTTTTAGTACGACATTAACTCAGTATCATCTGCAAACCATAACCTTAATTAACCTTGCGAAACCATCCCCACAAAATCTGACAAGGTCAGACTACACCGGAAGTGGCACAATGCGCCCGCGCAGATCCACTTCCGCCGGATACGGAACCGCCTGCGCGACGGGAAGTGCAAAAACTGCAGGTTGTGTGTTTTGTGCTCACGTTGGGAGCCCTGGATGTTTGGATGTTGGTATAATTAAGAAAAAAAAGGCTTATAAAAAAATAATTAAGAATATCCTTGCGATTTGAATGAGGGGAATGTTCTTGATTCTGTTTTTTTTCTAAGTAGTCTTTATAGTCAGGTTTAGCTTCCTACCAAGTTATTAAATTTTATGTTTCTCGATCAAATTGGAGACGTTTTGGAAAAAGGCCAGGTCAAGAGTACTCGAAACCGACGAGCATGTATGAAGAGATTGATGAATGTGGATGAAGCGAAAGAGTTATGTCTGGATCGTAACAAGTGGAACAAAGTAGTCTCTGCCTACCCCTGTCGGAAAGAAGCGTCACGATAATGTATGTATGTATGTTTCTCGAATACGACGCCGTATCATAAAAATACTTAAGAAATTCGTCGTAAATTATTATTGTTATTATTTATTTATAACTGAAAATAAATTTATGGTGATTTAACATTTTGAATTGAGACATGCTTGTTTACTAAAATCTTTTTTTTTTCACACTTTTATCACGTTTTTGTTTGACTTATAAATAATAGCCGTTGCCCGAGACTCCGTCTGTGCAGGAATTGCTTAACCCTATTCCTCAGAAACGAATTTCCGGGATAAAAACTATCCCTATTTCCTTCCCCGAGACTGGAACTATTTCTATACCAAATTCCAACTATAGGCACCTTTTTGTATTTCGCCGTACGATTAGATGATGGTACAAAAAAGTTAGCAAAAAAAAGTTTATAGGTATATAAGTTTTTAATAGAGACTATTTCATATCTTTGCTACAAAACTAAAATAAGCGTTTAAGTATAAACTGATACTTTTGTTTTACTTATAATTCGACGATAACATATTTATCATTGATCTTCATACATAAATTCAAAAACTTGATGAACTAGCAACTTCCATGTACCAACATATCGTGCGCAAAAATGTCTGGCCATCATAAAGCGAGCGCATTTAAAAAAAAAGACGGCGACATCGCAACTGTAGTGAAGAGTCGTTTACATTAAATTCCAATTTTAAATATGGAATGTTATTGGCCAGTTATGGCGGCCGGCCGCACGCGCCCGCCATATACGGTAAGACGGTGCGTCGTAAATATTCGACACCTAATTCTTATTGCCAGCTTATAACTATAATATTCTCAAATTGAAAATGTTGCTTTAAAAGTAATTAAGAATAAAAGATAATAATTAATAAAAATAGTCGTTTTAGGATCATTAAAAACTAAAAAAATTATAATATAATAACTAAAGGAACACTGAGCAAAAAAGCTTTGTATAATTACAGATAATGCCGGGACAGTGTTTTAATGCGGGGACATCAAAAATAAGTATATAAAAGTTGTGGCGAACTAGTGGACTGTATCTGAATATTGAATGAAAACAAATTATTATGATAATATACTGATTTTTAATGAATATAAGGAAATAACTACATGAAATAATGGGTGACCTCGTGGCAGCAGCACCTTCTGGCGTGGTTCGTAACGAACTGAAGTCTAGTTATAAAAATGAGATGCTGCTGTCACGAGGTTTACAACGGCCAGCTACAAAAAGAGTTTATCCTCCACAAAAGTTATGAAGAACATACGTAACATGAAAAGACTTTGACACTGCACTTAATGTAATAATGTCTGAAGAACATAATAATATAACATTTTATATAGGTATCTAATTGTTGCCAGTTCAAAATGATATTTTATAGGTAACTTTAAGGACTCAAAATTATGATGTTCTTTTACACCACACTAACCTGCCAATCGACATGACATGTACTAGCGATCGTAGAGTCACTAGCTTTATTAAATACATACATACATACATATCGTCACGCCTCTTTCCCACAGGGGTAGGCAGAGACTACTTTGTTCCACTTGCTACGATCCTGACATACCTCTTTCGCTTCGTCCACATTCATCAATCTCTTCATACATGCTCGTCGGTTTCGGGTACACTTGACCTGGCCTTTTTCCAAAACGTCCCTAATTTGATCATGGAACGTCCGCCTAGGCCTTCCCCTCCCAACGCACCCATTCACACTCGCCGTATAAATCTGTTTAGTTAATCTTCTTTCATCCATCCTCTCTACGTGACCAAACCAACTAAGCATACTTTTTTCTATCCTAGTCACTATATCTACTAAATGATGTACTAAATGATGTGATTAATTTAATAAATAGAGTATACTTTATCCATTTGACGTTTCTGAGTACATATTAATTTAAGGCATAATAAGAACAAGATTAATACGTTAGTTATTACTCAGGACTTGCGAGTCCAGTGTGGACAGAGGCTGCTAAAATAAGGAGGTCCGATTACCATAAGTGCTTTGTCATTGGCAGGTTGTTTCACAACCGTCAGGTTAACAGTCTCATCAAACCCCGTACGTGACAGTTTGACGGTTCATTTCACAGAGTTACGTGCTGTGATTCTTTACCCTGTAAAATCAACCAGTTTTTGCTCTATAATACGAATAATTCGATTACCTACGCTTGCGGTAGGTTGCTACACAACTTTTGATATATTAATTTACTTTTTAGATATGTATTGTATGCATTCGCTTCATTAGAGGATCATTCCACCAAATTAAAGCACCAATTTAGTTCCTCAATAATTGTGTTATGGTCAGTGATAAAAAACCAGGCCCGTGTTATGATTTGTATAATGATCAATAACCCTTCGGTCGTGATACGCCGAAAAAATAATGCCTCGTCGTGATTCTACCACTTAATAATCGTAGTAAACCTACTCGGTATCTCACGACTACTTTAAAAATAAAATGCCCACAAGAACCGAGCCAAACGATAGGCTCATTCAAAAAAGGAACGCACTGATTTTTTATCGAAAGCTGCGAACGGCCAGCAGGTGTAATCTACAATGAGAATTTGAAAAAAGAACGTCGAACAGGAGGCCTTTTTCCCACGCCCCTGTCGATGATCATTTTGAGCTTCGAATACGATATTCAAATTTCACATGGTTGAGACGTTTTTTAAAATTTCATCGTCACATTTGTTTTTATTCAAACGACATAAAATAGTAACGATCGAGTTCATTAATTTGTAAGTGAAATGTTACGAAAACTACTTTGTTTTATACGACATATATGTAATTACGTGTAATTTGGATTTTTAAGACTTTTTTATGTTCTGATCATATCGCACCTTTACGTATTAATATTTAACGTCGTGTTTTATTTCACTAACAGATTATGGTAGTGGCTCTTACGCCACCACTTCTCTAAACTTATGTGTAGATTCTGCGTTTTTTCATGATTCGACTTTACTATTTATTTATATCATAAGGCCTAAGCTAGCAACACTGGTCTAATCCCAACCACTGATTGGTTGACTGGCCCAATGTTGCTAGTTTACACACTTGTAAAATTATAAATATAGCTTCGAGAAACAGGCCGCTAATAGTGAAGTTCACGCGAACGAACGCCGGCGCCACCTAGTACCAAAAAAAAAAAAGAAAAATCGGAATAAAATATCCTTCCCCATTTAAAACTGCATCAAATCGATCAGGACTACGATGACTGAGCCAATAAAAGCTATTATAAAGGCTCCCCTTACCACTTGATTTTCGAAATCTTGTTAATTAATGCATTTGATTGTTAAGAAGAGTAATGAAGTGTGACGGCCTCATCAGGGGTTAACGTAACCACATCATGCAATAATCGTAAAGTTAACTTTTAACTGTCTTATTTGACCGGCTAGACGAATTTAATATGAGAAACACTGGTAAAGTTGTAACAGGCGTCACGCGCCGTTGAAGTTTACAATCGTCATTTTGAAAATAAAGTGTACGTTTTGTTTTGTCATAATTGTGTGATTATTGATAAATATTATAAAAACATTGGATTTGAGATAGAAAATCATACAGAGTTGTTTTGGTTTCTGTCATATCGTAATTTTTTGGGTACATTTACAGAAACTGCCCGGTAAGTAGTTTTCCCTACTATAGTAATTTTTAAATAGGTAATACATTTTTATGTATAATAAAAAAAAATATTGAATAAATACCAACAGTAGACTCTTACACAGTTGCTTAGCCAGCGCTGCTAGGTACTAATTTGACAGCATAGCATAGCATTAATACCGCAGCGTGCGTCAATTGTTTTGCAGCATACTGCCACAACAAATTTTTAAAAAAGTGCACAGACATAAAATAGCGCAAGTTGTCAAACTGCGGAGAGAAGCGGCCATGACATTTGACAGGCTGAGAAATGGGATAACAAGGTGCGCTATCGCCATTGCGCGGTTGTAAGTCATACATTATTGTTTGTACAGGCGCGCAATGAGAAGCCATTTACAGTGTTTTTGGTCAGGAGCATTTTGCCTTTAAGAGCGTTTATCCCTACTGAGCTGGCAACGTCGCGTTTTTGGTGTTTTTTTTACGATTAGTTACCTATTTCACGGAAATTGAATGAAAGCTTCAAATGTGCGTCTGTAGTGCACTTCGTTTTTAGTGTATTAATTGATCGTGATGGACATTTATTTTCTTAATAAACGAGATATAGTATTTTATCCCTTTAATACGAAAATAAAAGTCCATCACGATTAATAATTGCATTGGAGAGATTAATACACTAAAAACGAAGTGCACTACAGACGCACATTTGAAACTCATTCAATTTCTGTGAAATAACCGCAAAAAATCACCAAAAATGCGACGTTGCCAGCTCAGTAGGGATGCACCCTCTTAACTAGGAAACGTTAGGCCGTTAGGTGACATCCTGCACAAGACAAACCGATGTTCTTCTGACCCAGTAAAAGTAAGTAAGTGGCAATCATGTTTTTATGCGTTTGTCCACAATCACGCTTATTGTTAAGCGAAGCGAAGATCTGGTTTAAGATAGAACTTTCGAACGTCCACATTGTAGCGTTCAGGGGCAGGGGGCAAGAACGAAATTCGATTTTCGAAGTCCTACTGTCCTTCCCGAGAAGCTAATGGTAATTGCAATGAAATTTCTCACACGAATTCCATAAAACACTGTGTTTAAAATACCAGATTTTCTAAAAAAACTTTGATCTAAATCGTCAATATACAAAGCACAAAGTGCATACAATTAAAAGACGTGAGACGCGAAGATTGACGATGAATTATGTAAAAAATAACAGTATTTATGTATGTATGTATATTGTAGCATGCAAGTTCCGTTTTTCGCCTACGACATTGTAGGATAAACCCTGGGTGTTCAAGCGTGCACACGTCGGACATTTCGCAACAGCATCTGCCCCGTCCCGTTACTCTGCGCCCTTTCTCGGCACGTGCTTTCGTCAGCGTTGACGCTGGCACTGGCAACCCTAGAGATGGGTAATTAGGCTGCCCGCGGCTTCAGATAAACTGACAGCTTCGGCGCAGCGACCTTTCTCGATTGAAAAAAAAAGCAGGGTAAAGGCGTGAATACCTTGCAATATGTAAAAACTGAAGTCTGATGACTCCTAAGCATACAGTACAAGGGAAAATTTATTGGTACAAGACATTTATTTATCTCAACGGATAAAGTGGTCAACTTACTACTTACTGTTCTTTTGGTCGTAAATATAAGCATTAGATTCCTTTATTGTTAGGCAGCTGATAAGGGTCGGAATCGGAATTAAAATTAGGTACTTAAGGCGTTTTTATGCTTCAGTAATACCTACTTACTTAAATTTATATACACGACGTCTAATAGAATAGAAGTATTTCTAAATAAGGACTTAGTCTGTAGAAATAGGACGAGTACGAGTTAATGTTAAAAAAGATGGATACGATTTCATATCCGCAGTGCAGTAGGATTGAATTTTCGGACGGAAATTAAATTTCCGAACGAGTTTTTGATAAAGTGCCGCGAACGTTGGAGACTATTCACAACGCGCCGTGAATTTATTAATGTTAAGGCACTTCATTTGTTTCGCGTTCACGTAATAATTTGTATTTTATAAATCACATTAAAACGGGGAAAAAATACCAATTAAATTGAATTAACTTGCCAACTGACAACATTCCACCAATCATAAAAGCATGAAAAGGTTTTCATGTTCATACATCGTGTTGCTTTCGTGACATGTAATGCACAACAAGCCCTTAAGCTTACTATTGCAATTAATAAACAAATTTTATGACTCTGCTTTCATTGTCCTTTTAGTAGGACAAGCTAGAATTTTAAAAGGACTTGACAAGGTTACTCAGGACTTATGGGCAAGCCAATTATCGCCAGGTGGGCTTCATTCTTCACTTTTTTGTATTAAAACAACTAAAACTATGTCCTATCTAGAGGTCGTGTCATAGATTAATTGCGCTTAAGCCCATTCATTATCAACTGCATGCAGCAATTAAAATTTTAGCAGCTTGGTTACAGATGGTGCTGGTTTGTTTGCATTCTGATAGGAACTTTTTTTCACTCATTAACTTTGATTATTTCTCGTTAACACCGTAATATTATAGTACGCTTTAGCATCAGTTTTGACATGATTTATTTAGACCATCTGTATGTCTGTATCAGTTATGTCTTAATGTATAAATAATGGTCATTACAAAAAATATATAATTTAATTATAGAATTTTATTTTACAAGTGGCACTGTTTATTATATATAATATAAGTATTATATCTTTACAATACAAATACTCTTTATTGAACACCACAAATCAACCCAAAACAATACATAAACAAATAAACTATCTAAATAAATTAAATGAATGTATCTTTGTGCAGAATACCTATCTAAAACTTTCACGATTAAATTAGCCGATCAAGCTTTTTAATAATAATAATATTTACTTTCAGATTAATATCCATAGATTGTTAGTTATTACATAAACTTAAGAACTAGTGTTAGTAGGACAGATTTTAATATTGAAACAGCATCAGCAGCAGCAGCAACATTTAATAAAGACACATAACAAGTACATATTACAATCTCCGTGAATAATAACCATATTACTATCAGAATCTAAGAATTATTCGCCCTAAGTAATAATAATATTTTAATATGAAAGTGAGAAAGAGATTACTTCATAGATATTGAAGTACCTAATCTAAATTGATCTTTCAAATATGTAAATATGTTTTATAATTACTACTGGCGATTCTTATTAGATTTTCAATGCTGCATCTATGAATAAGAATATTCTAATAAGATGTAGTTGAAAAACTTAAGTAGGTGGTAGTAGTTATGTGTGAGTAATGTGTGCGAATGTACAAATTGACGTTCCAAATTAGAAAAACCGGCCAAGTGCGAGTCGGACTCGCGCACGAAGGGTTCCGTACCAGAAAAAAGGCTAACAACTACTCTGTTAACGTTACTCTGTTAAAACGCCAACAACTACTCTGTTGTATGGGAGCCCCCCTTAATTATTGTTATTATTTTGATTTTAGTATTTGTTGTTATAGCGGCAACAGAAATACACAATCTGTGATAATTTCAACTGTCTAGCTATTACGGTTCTTGAGATACAGCCTGGTGACAGACGGACGGACGGACAGCGAAGTAAGCGAGGTAATAAGGTCTCGTTTTTACCCTTTGGGTACGAACCCTAAAAATGGCATATAATTATCACCATATCAGTTCTGTACACTACTACATACAACAGGTCATTTACTTGAGTTTTTCACCTATAAGGACTTTTAAAAGGACTTTTTTTACCCTTTTTGATGTGAAAAAAGGAATAGCTATTTAAGTAAACAGTTAAGTTACGGGGAAATTACGGGCACATTCATCTAAGTCCCCTAGGTTGGCAACGCATCTGCAATCCCTCCGGGGTTGTGGGTGCCTATGGGCAGTGGTGATCGCTTACCATCAGGTGACCCACTTGCTCGTTTTCCTTCCTATTCACAAAAAAAAAAAAGTACTTATAGTGCGTTGGGGTAAGATAAAAAACCGTCCGTAACTCCGGTAGTTACGGGATACCCTTTATTTCCTTATTTCGGTTCTGTGAAACAAGTTCAAATAAAGTAAGCTCAAATTTGGTTTATTCTCGAACGTTCTAAGTGGAAGCGTGACCAGAGCTTGCAAGATTTTGGCGGCAAGGCTGCGCGCCTAGTATGGCGATCACCTGCGCGCGCGACACCTGCCGCGCATCTGACACAGATGCCGAATAGTGCTGCCACCGTGGGATATCGATGGTTTTGTTTTTTAGGAAATTTGTTTGGAAAGGCGACGCAGATTGCGAAGCGCAGATTTTAAGGGCGTAGTGAGGAACTAGCTAAGGAATTGTAGCTTGGTTCGGCGTTTATCTGGTCGGATTCAAATTTTGACAAATATCCTCTGTAGCATCAGAATTTAGAAGAAACTGAAGCAGGTAGGTTTTTTTTTGGAATTGTTCAAAATTATCCTTATTTTGTTAACATGTTACATTTGAAAACGTTGTAATCGCAATTAAGTTTTGACACAATGTATACATTATATGTATACTCGTAATAGGCTTTTAGTACCTAAGTTATTTCCAAGATAGATACGTAGGTACTAAAAACAATGCTGAAACAATAAAAAAATCTAACTTTATTTATCGCATGTTTTTCTGTCACGTTTCTTTCTTTTTCGCATCCAAAGACAAAAAAGTAATTTTACACATTCTGTGACAGCAAAATATAGCGCAGTAATAATAATCGTTTTATACTTAAACTAGCTTCTGCCCACGACTTTGTCTGCGTAGAATATACCTATAAACCTTCCTCTTGAATCACTCTATCTATTAAAAAAACCGCATCAAAATCCGTTGCGTAGTTTTAAAGATTTAAGCACACATAGGGACAGATGAACAGACAGCGGAAGGCGACTTTGTTTTATATACTTAGTGATGACAAGGACAGAACATTTTATTTAGATAACTTTAACTTTTAATTCTCGAATGAAACATCGATAAAACCGGTATCGACAACCTCCTACCCTACGCAACGTTTCACACATCTCAAAGCGAGTGATGAATGCGCTTTACAGACCACAAAGTGGCCTAATTAATATTTCTGTATAGCTAAAGCGATGGAAGCGCTGACCTGCCTACACCTATTAATATTACCTTTAGTGACGTTCGCTACAAGTTACGAATGCGTACGTATAAGGAAAAGTGAGTTACGTACGGTGCGCGAGAAAATATGAGTATTAGTGCGTATTAAGAATTTAAGTGCGGTATGTTAGAAACTTATACTTTATGCGCAATAAAATAGGCAAAGAGATGTTTTAGAATTAGTCAGGAATATGTATTAAGCAGGTGGTTAGGTGTGTATAATTTGAAGTGAAAACTTCTTTAAAGGCGTTGAGCGCTTTTTGAGATGGGTAAAAAATTTGAAACTCGCGTCAGGCGTAAGACGGAGGGAGAGTTTAAGTAACAGGATATTAGGATCCTCTAAGAGCTTATTTTGAAAAACGAATGAAGCTCTCGCGTTCGATTTTGGAAGTATACGTTGATTTCGTCGCTTTAATGTATGTGCGTTTGGCCTAGTGGTATAAGGTGCGGAATAACAGTGTGTTCTCTCAGATGACCGCAGTTCAAATCTTGTGTGTATTTTTTCTCTTTCTTTTTTTTTCTTTTTGCGCGAGTGTGCGCGTGTGTAGTTTTCACTTCTGCCGGCACCCTCGGAGTGATAACCGATGTTTTTTTATTTATTATTGTATGGTCTTCCAATTAGAAGACATCCCTTTTCAGACACAAGCTTAAACTACTCCGTCTACTATTTTATTTTATGTCTTAGCTATTAGCGTCTGATAAATTTACTACCACAATCTTCCGCTATTACATCACAATATTCGCAGTTCAATATCAAAACCGGCAGTCCAAATCCTAATCTTTACAGCGTTTGTAAACAATCCCTATCTCCGTACCTGTTTGCTACATTTGGCGACTGATAGCACTGTTGGTACCTATTTGCACGCACTGAAAGCACTTCCCCTTCCCGAAAATAGTAAAAGAAGCCGCAGTTTTGATAAGATTGGCGCGCCATTGACGCGGGAGCCATTGCAAACAATTATTAAGCTTTAGTTACACTACGGAGATAGCATACGTAAAAGAAAGGCCGACCGAGCGCGGCGCTGTTCGCTGTTCATTGCTTAGTTGACACTCTTACCGTGTTGGAGTTAGTTGGTAATGCACGCAATGTATTCGATAAACTATCGATGCGTCGCATGTAGTATTTACGTCTTGGCCGGGCCGTCAGTGATTATAATTATAACACACTAGCTGTTGCCAGCGACTTCGTCTGCAAAGAATTCGTTTATCGCTATTCCGCGGGAACTACGCAATTTTCCGGGATAAAAAGTAGCCTATGTGCTATTCCAGACTTTTCTCAATCTAGGTATGTGCCGAATTTCATCTAAATCCGTTGGGCCGTTCTGGCGTGATTGAGTAACAAACAAACATCCATCCATCCATCCATCCATACATCCATCCATCCATCCATACTTTCGCATTTATAATATTAGTCAGATTAATATGTTTGCTTACGATTCTTGCAATTAGTTGACCCGGGCTTTGTTGGCCGAATGGTATGTTTTTATTGATCTTGCTTAGTATTTACTTCGTATTAAGTTACTAGGATGTTGAGCAAATTTTCATCATTCAGACTGTCAGTGCGTGGTGGCAATCCAATGCGACTGAAACTCATTTTGTTAAAAAGTACCTAAATTAAATCATGCCACCAAATATGCGTCATGACTGTGACAAAACGGCCAGTTCGTAAGCATCATTTCGGTAGATTTATCATTGGCCAAAATATTCCAATTTGAAAATCATTCTCAGAACTCTCGTTATGTCAACCTACATGTATTTCAAACGCTCGCCGTTCCAATATTCGAAATTCGTATGTGTACACAAATAAACGTACCGACGTTCCCAAACGTTTTAATTAAGCGTTCCATTTTCAAAAATTAAAAGCAAAGCAAGAGCCGATAGAGATGTCATTTTGTTTGTACAGCTGGATGAATAATATCTACGGTGTACGGAGTAAAGGGAACAAGCGACACTTTTTCCGTAGAAAGTTGTCCAAGACTGTTTTAAACTTAAGGTGTGATAAGTTCTTTGCAGTTTTCTTCAGTCGCTTTAGGTCCTTTTGGTTCGATGTTAGGGATATTTGCCAGTACTAGTTCCGGCAGAATCGTGTCGGTGTGTGTCAATAATGACTGTGTACATTATTATGCAGTCATTAACGACTTTGTTTCTTGTTGTGTTAACTTTTAAAATTAATTTGAGGATGTTCGCATAGAGGTTTTCACGTAACAAAACAACCAACAGCAAGAACATTTCGATTAGATACGACTTTTAGCTATCAATTGTTTTATATTCGTAGTTGACCAAAATGAGGATGTTTTTCACCACAAACGATCATTCTAAGGCAAATTTTCTTGAACACCAATTTTTTAAAAAAATGTATCCTTCAAAATAAAGGTCGAAGTTTCGTCGAATATCGGTCCGTTTTTCGCGAACTGTGACCGTTATCGCGTCTGGCAATAATCGATGGTGTCGATAATCATATCAAACGCAAACATGCGTATTTACTAGGTATGTACCGATGTATCTGAAACAGGTTTATTTTGCTTTTTGCGAATGATTTCCGGAAAAAGGTGCTTCTTTGTCATTTAATACTCCGAATTGTTAAAAATTTACCAAAATATGCTTAAAAACAACGCTTGGTTGTTCACAGGATCTAAAGATAATGATAATCAAACTATATTCCATCTCTAGAACTATTTACCAGTCGGTTTCATTGTGCCCATCTACGTGGTTATTTATTATCGCTAAATAATGTCCCTGATGCTAATGCAATAATCTTTGTTCAAGTAACCCAATTTGAGTGAAATGCAAAAACCAATCTCCCAAAATGCCAATACACAATTTAATTAACGTAATATCCCGCCAAATTAATCATTAAAAAACCGTTGGTCAGCCGTCATCTGGACCACCGCAGAAATCGCTGTAGGCGTGTTATCATTATTTTTAAAATTCGAATGCATCATGTCGTTGTTTTTCTTTTTTACTGACATTGTCGCAAGCCATTAAGCCAGTATTAAGTTAATACGGTTAGTGTTAATACTGGCCAGTGAATGGGTCACCATTAAAGAAAATTGCAGGGTTTATTAAGCAGTTCACTTCATCATTTAAAAGATTGTTGAATATTATAATTTTTCAAATTTTTGTACAGGTATGAAAGCTATTGTATACTTTGATCTTTGTTTCTGTATTATTTTGTACTGATTTGTGGTGTTCAATAAAGATTATATGAAATAATGTTACGAGAATTGTATGAGGTTCACTGTTTGGTCATATTTGTGTTATTTGAAGGAAAATTGGCAATTAATTAATATTACTGTTGACATAATTGTCAACAGTTCAAATACGTTGTTTTATACACTTCTTGACTGCTGTATTTAATGAAACTTTCTCATATTGTGTACTTTACCGGCCGACAAAAAGTAGGTAATAGGTATTATAAATTGAATAGTCTTAAAATGTACATATGTTATACAATCCAAACCGGAGTCCAATTATTTACCAATGTTGTACATGATTCGTTAATCATAACGCAAATAAAAAAAAATACCTCCTGAACAATTTACTCAAAAGTGTTCCCGACAAATTAAAATCGAATCACATGCCTCCATACTCTCCCAGCCTTCTGTGTAACTTTAAAGGTCACAGTATTTACAGGTGATTGATTTTATTATCCGTACAATCTTTTTATTCTCTAGATTATAAAATAATCTACCAATAATAAGTTGGATATAAAACGCGAGCGATGGTTAAAATTCGCTTGGAACTTTTTCTGTGGAACCAATTGATATGCGACGGGTAATAACTTCTTTAGTGAATTATGTTTTTGCTGTTGCATTATTACTAGGCGGGGTTTATAAATATCATATTTTATAGTCTACTCGGTATACACAAAAATACCGTCTGGAGAGGGGGGGGGTGACTCATTTGCCCTAAATAATAATAAAAGTGGTGGGGGGAAAAGGTATAGAACTAATATTTTGTGTTTTCACTTGCTACTTCAAATTTCTGGTTCAGCTTACTCTAAAAGTAGTTTAGTTATATTTTTAGAAATATTATTATATCTTCTTTTTTCGGGTAGGTAATTTGCTATCGTCATCTTTTATTTGTTCATATCCCTTCAGACCCCACTACGGGATGAGCTGGGATTGGCCTATATTTTAGTGTTTATTGTTTAAACTATGACACTAAACGACTGGTGGGTACCTAATCATTATTAAACTAAAATTCAAACCGCCTGAACATTTTTTATCTACAAAAATTTAACACAAAACACATATGACAATATTTTTTTTCGAGGTTTGAACTTCAATTTTGTCCCTACTCACTCTGTTACCGTAGTACCGGCAATATACGTAACTATATAATACCGGCAACTTATGTAACTATATATAATCAAGAGTACCCGAAACCGACGAGCATGTATGACGAGATTGAAGAATGTGGATGAAGCGAAAGAGGTATGTCAGGATTCGTAGCAAGTGGAACAAAGTAGTCTCTGCCTACCCCTGTGGGAAAGAGGCGTGACGATATGTGTGTATGTATGTATGTATATAATCACGTATAACTGTCACCTTTCCTTTTCACAAGTACAGCTACCACGTTTTAACCAAAAAGGTCGCACGGCACGAAAATGGCGAGCACCAGACCATAATAATGTAGCAGACAATTGCATGTCGTGATATTAAACCGGGCGAAACCACATAAAAATCACTACAACCCTACAGATATATCAAAGGAACATCACCTAAAACACTTAATTAAGTGTCGTAAAAATGTAAGCTGGAATTAAAAGACTAATGTTGGCATGCAAGAAAAAGTTGTGTGAGTGTGTGCGTGATAATACTTATACAAATCTACATACAACAGTACTTACATTGTAAGCGTTTTAATGTTGTTACACATAGAGGAAATAACTAAAGAGTGGAAATGTCATACAATTTATATGAAAACAATGCTGTACCTACTCTGATTGGCCAGCCGGAAGTCTTGCAAGTCACTAGAGTAGAGCAAACAGCTAGGATGCATATGGATAGTGTAATAGATATTCAATGCGTGGCATAGTGACTGAAACCAGCTTTATTCTGATTAAAACAAAAACAAATCGGTCCACAAATGATGGAGTTCAGGTAGCAAACTTAAAAAAAATACAATCGAATTTGAGAACCTCGTCCATTTTTGAAGTCGATTAAAAAGGAGTATTTCATCAATATTCTACTCGTAATAGTTTAAGAGGGTGCATCCGTGCTGAGCTGGCAACGTCGCATATTTGGTGATTTTTTGCGATTATTTCACAGAAATTGAATGAAAGTATCAAATATCCGTCTGTAGTGCACTTCGTTTTTAGTGTATTAATGTGTCTAATGCAATAATTCATCGTGATGGACTTTTATTTTCTTATTAAACGAGATATAGTATTTTATCCCTTTAATACGAAAATAAAAGTCCATCACCATTAATCATTGCATTGGACACATTAATACACTAAAAACGAAATGCACTACAGACGGATATTTGATACTTTCATTCAATTTCTGTGAAATAATCGCAAAAAATCACCAAAGATGCGACGTTGCGAGCTCAGCACGGATGCACCCTCTTAAATGCATTTGTCCCATGTATAAAATTAAGGAGAAACAATCGCGTAAAATTAGTGTTACTATGGTGTAAGTAAAAGTGATAAACTACTGAAATGGATAGCCCGTAACTAGCTCAGCTCAATAGCACGCCCGTTTGTCAGCCTTTATAAAGAAAAAAATAGTTATCACTCTATTTGGTTAATTCCTCAATGTTACCGCAGTATTTCTTTACACCGCTACAAGCTTACGTTCTCTTGCGTTAATAAGACGGTATGTCAGATATTAATCGTGGTTATTCTCAAATTAAAGTTCGCCCTAACGTTTTAATTCGTCACGCAAGGGGGCGTGGCCACCGGCGCGTTATCACTTCCGGTTAGCCGTTAATGATATCTTGTTTAACTGATAAGGGAGATTTTTTATTTGATCGATATTTTGGGCTGTTGAGAGTAGACATAATACTTATCTAATTTTTTCCCGCTCGCGTAAATTATTACATCTGGCAATTGAAATTTAACTGGAGATTAATTTTGTTGCCGTTTTGAACTAAGGGATACTAATTAATTAATTTTGAAAGAAGGGAACTTAGGGATTTTCGGGGACTAAGAGGAAGCTAGGAGTCTTTCTGTAAAGCGTTTGTCTGAGTTTTGCAAACACTCGCTTCGCTTGGTCACACTAGTACAGTACCTACCCGGCCATAATGATTGCACATCGGTCTTCTTGGCTAATTTCGGCTTCATAGTTGTCTCGCTCTCATTTACGTGACGCCAATATAATGTCTCTTTCTAAAGACCGAAGCGCAATCTTTATGGCCGGGTACTGTCCCAACCTTTACATCTTTACAGGTAATACAAAAAAAGACTCTTCCCGCCCTCTGTATTTACGTGACGACCGGATAGCCTAGTGGTTAGTGACCCTGACTATGAAGCTAGAGGTCCCGGATTCGAATCCCAGTAGGGGCAGACATTTGCATGATTAATACGAATGTTTGTGCCCGAGTCATGGATGTAGTATGTATTTAAGTATGTATTTATCTACATTATATAAGTATGTTTATCCGTTGCCTGGTACCCATAATACAAGCTTTGCTTAGTTTGGGACTGGGTCAATTAATGTAATTTGTCCCATGTTGCGGGTGGTAGGGCCTTGTGCAAGGTCCGTCCGGATCGCTACCACCATCTTACTCGCTAATCCTGCCGCTAAGCAGCAGTGCTTGCACTGCTGTGTTCCGGTGTGGAGAGTAAGACAGCCGGGGAAATTACGGGCACAAGAGGCATTTCATCTAAGTCCTCTAGGTTGGCAACGCATCTGCAATCCCTCCGGGGTTGCGGGTGTCTATGGGCAGTGGTGATCGCTTACCATCAGGTGACCCACTTGCTCGTTTTCCGTCCTATTCACATTAAAAAAAAAAAATGTTTTTTTATTATTATTTATTTATGTACGGTTAGATCTTATAATCTACGCAACGGATTTTAATGCGGTTTACATCACATAAATAGAGTGATTCAAGAGGTTTATATTATAATTAGGTAGGTATTTAGTTTGATAACACTTATTTGTAATAATGTATAGGTACATACATACGTACGTATATCACGTCTTTATCCCTTACGGGATAGACAGAGCCTAAAGTAGCAAGACCTAAAGTCCACGTTTATCATGATTGTGGATTGTGGGCATGTGGGCAATAGGTATGTCGAAACAGTCATTTTCGTTTTGAGCATTTTCTTCGAATCTAACCACAGGCTTTAGTTCTGCTCACGCGCATGTAAAACTTGACTGAATAGTGTAACTGTCACACGGTCCCGGCTTGGCCAAAAACGACCATAAAACAAGACACCGAGAGCTTAATTATAATTGCAGTTAGAAATTCAAACATTGAGTTAGCAACGAGGAAAATTAAATTCTACAAGTTAGTAGGTTGATGTGGAACTTGATTGTTTTGTTTCGTAATAATTTTTATAATCAAAAAGATAACTGCTTAGAGACGTTAAATGGCGGTCACTTGTGACATTTAAGTATATCACCTGTTGTTTCTTTAAGAAAATTGCTTCAATTACTTCGTCTACGGTTGTGCTCGAGAAAATCAATTAACACCACTGGTGCAGCCCGTCCCGAGGTGAATGTAAGAGGCGGACTTACCTTCCTTTGCCGGTCCTGCCCAACTGGCCACGGGTCTGCTGCGGATGGTGCAACTATTATGTCGCACTTTATCTCAATATAATTAAGGTGTTACGCGAAGGCTCAGAGCGTATTTTTTTAAGTCACTTTGACAGCAGGTTTTCTTATACATATACAACTAACAACAGCATGCGCAAACCACGTGGCAGGAGGATTCGGCCAGCTACAACAGCTTGGCTTGTCCAAGTCTTTGGACACGGCTGCGCGGCGCAACCAACCTCTCTTCCTCTTCTTTTCAGCCCTTTTACGTCCACTGCAAGACATAGGCTTCCTCTAATGCACGCTAATCTCTTCTATTTCGAGCTGTTCTCTTTCACAATTTCCCTGCCAACCTCGTTACTTATTAATACTTGGAAACATTTCCTTTGCGCTGCTCAGTCGAGAAAAAATGCTTGTAACTATTTATCGGTGTGTAAACTAAACTAACAGCAGTGGTAGCTTAGTGATTTGACCTGTCCTTTCAAGCAGATGGTCGTGGGTTCGAGCCCGGGCTCGTACCTCTGAGTTTTTTGGAACTTATGTGCGAAGCAATTCAATGATGTGTGTGAAGTTTCCAATCCGCACCGGGCCCGCGGGGGAACTGTAGCCCAAAGTCCTCTCATTCTGAGAGGAGGCCTGTGCCCAGCAGTGGGACGTATATAGGCTGGAGGCGATGATGATACTAAACTAAACCTTGGAATACATGGAATTAGTTTCACTTAAGTAGTTTCTATTCTTGGTACACGCTTATTTAATGGGGACGATTTTTTAATCAGCTTTATCTTTTTAATATGGACTGACGATTTGCATCATTTCTCTGACTATTATTTGCGGAGTTGAAGCACTTCAATGACGATAAAAAAACGCCGTAAAAACTCAAAAATGGACTTTTGTAGCTTTCTTCATTACTAATTAATTGAATAGTAACTTAGATAATATTTAATAAATGGTGTGAGCAATAAAGACTGATCGTTAAAAATACAATTTCCGGCGGTAATATTTTTACAATCTAACTGACCTTTAGAGATCGTAATTCACTTAAAATAAAAGTAAAGTGTTACTAAACACACGAGGTAATTAAATTCATTCAAAATAACTATAAATTCAAAAGGTTAAAAATAAGACGTTGAGAAATAGTGACAAAACATATTTATTGTAATAAACTAGACGCTGTAAGTTCAATTTTATGGTGTATGTGAACTTTACGTATCGTGATAATGCATTTGATTAAATACAACATAATGATAATACGGAACTAAAGGCATTCATTGTATTCACTGACGCATCAACTAACGACATCTATTGTTGAATAGCGGAACTACAGAAAACGAGTTGCAAGATTTTATTACAACGTTCACCTTACTTACCTGAATCAGAAGTTATGGTTATTGGCTAAAATTATGTGTATCGATGAATTGATTTAACATAATATATGTACCTATATATTTTTCCATTTTAAAAGTGCTACCTATTTATATTTGAGATTCAAACAAAGCCATAAAATAATGTATTATGATTGCAATAGGTGGGAAAAGGATTTAATTAAGTAGACATTTGTTTTCAGGTTGCAGTCTCACATTGTGTTACTATTTTTTGTTTCAAATATTTTCTAGCTTAATAATTTATTTACCTACTTGCAGAGTTATGTTTATGTTTATTTGATCATTCAATATAAAATTGCATCATCAGCTCAAAATAAAAATATCAAAAATTAAATATTTAACTTAATATAACAATTAAGTAGGTATTACATTTCAACATTTTCTACTTATTTACAACTGTTAACCCTTCAAATCTCCACGTCCATTTAACGGTCAACGTTTTTTGTCCAAGTCGGTATCAGCGGGTTGATCAGGCAACGGTAGCTCAAATTATAGCTACCCCTATACTTAAAGGCCAGCGGAAGGGTTTATGACCGTCATTGTTATTTGATGGCCCAAAGTTTAGGGAGCTAGGAATCGCCACGGACCGTGCGCATACGCAAGATGCCCGTTAGAACGCAACAATTAAATTCAAACTTGATTCAATTTAATCGTACTGATACAAACATCAACCCCTTAGTCCTTACTTGTGACAAAAATCGTACATCTATGGCAAGCAATGGGACCATCTAGGAAAACAAGACTCGAAAAGGTGTCAGTAAAAATCGCTATTTGCTGTACAATAGGTACGTATATAATATAAATCAATCATTAATCTTATCACCCCAGAAGGTGGTTTGCAGGAGGGATGCGAGACTTGCTTGCTTTTGGACCTTGCGAGGGACTGGCTACTCAATTGAGATGTTACGCTGTAGACTTTTAAGTACCTCTAGTTGTATAATTGTTAAATTTTGTGTTTCAGGAATAAAGCCATACGATATAATAATAATTAATCTTATCTGATTCGTTTTAATTTAAGAAATGTCTATTTGATTTGATTTTAATTTACAATTGATTTAATTTTTAATTCTTGTTTTGATTTAATTTCGATGCGTTATAATTTTCTTTCTTTAATTATGTATTGTTTTTTTTTTTAAACATAATTTTAGCTTTGATTGTGTGTACAAATGCTAAGTGAGGGATAAATTATTTAATTTAATCAATCATTTTATTTATTTGGGCTACAGAAGACGTTCCCTGTTTTTCAATCCATCGTAGTGGAGGACGGAACCCCGTCGAAGGCAGGTGGCTAGATCAATTTAGCATACGTACATACACAATACAATCGTGCGCCTACGATAGGCACGTTGAGCGTGACGGTGACAATATAATATGCGCGCGCGCTGCCCCGCGCAGGCACGGACTTGGGGTTGGGGGTGGCAAAATAAATAAAATTAAATGTATTTAAAGTTACGAGATGTATAATTTGTCTTTTGGTACCTGGTGCAATAAAATAAGATGAAAACATATCAAAAGTTTACTGAGAACACTAAAACAAGCTAGTTAAGTACCTGTTTAATGTTTAACAAAAAAAAATCGCATAGTATGGGTACTGTTAGTGAAGATCTTCTTTGTGACAAATGAAATGAAATGAAATGAAATGTTTTATTGCCAGAGTTACGTCCATACAAACAGACAAAATATTAGTGTTTTATTTTTCAGTTTGTACAGTAGGTAAACGTACACTTTTAACAATTATTCAGACTTCAACGACCATTTAAAAAATTACACATTTAATAATTGGTTCACCCGTTCTAGAGTTTAACATTTCAGCACGGCACGTTATTATTTTTTATCGTGCTAAACGTGGCATTTAGGTCTTGTTACCTTAGGCTCTGTCTACCCCATACGGGATATATTCATATTGATTTATTTCACGCGTAACATCCATTTCCCTAAATGCCTCCCTGTGCTGATCTAACGCAACAGACGCTAGCGGCGCGGGCGCAGCGGGCGCTAGAGAATCGACAAAAGAAGGTGTCAAACTCAACCCTTTACTGCCGACCGACATATGCCGTCCGTTTCCGATTGGGACCTGAGTCACGAATGTGCAATAGAATGCAGTATTTGGTGACAAGTAGGTACACGTAAATAAAATTAAATAAAAAAAATACTACCCTCAGGCTCATAAAATTTAAATCAAACCGGGATGGAAGGATCATCTGCCCGTGCTTTATTTATGTTGCTAAGATAGTTAAGCAGGCAGATTTTGCTGACGATGATTTAAACTAAAGTTCGGATGGCAGTCGCCTCTGTAAAAACTAGTGCGTAGGCACGCTACGCCAAAACAAAACGTAAAAACAAATACTTTAAAAACAACCTATTAAAACATTTTGTTTCGTCTTGCAACCTTGATCTTCTTTGGTAGGTTCAATACCTAAGAAAACTTTATATTTCAAAAACGTTTCTTCATTCAACGAACCGTCACATAGTAGTTTTTGAACGCCCAACCAAATGTACCATCAAAAAAAATTAACTGTCCTTTTGTGCAACGGTGCATGTCATTGTTAAATACCCAAAGTAAAGGTGGCGTTTCCGTAAAGACAACATATTGCACTGAATATGCAATCTGTACTTGCACATTTTCACTGCAATTGTTGCCCACAAAGTTATATTTGCAGTCGAAAATACCACTATCAAAACCAGCGAGCTTCATTGCCTTCAATGTTGTTAGTAGTTGAGTTAGTTGTAGATTTTGCCAGCGGTTTGGGTAAGTTTGTTATGTTGGATGTCAGCTTTTGGTAGTTAGATGAATGGATTTTGAATGGGGATTTTACGTGGTGTTACTTGGAAATGTGTTAAGTGATTGATCGGTTTGTGATGCATATGCGTACTATTTCCGGGAGCAATAGGTACAGTTTGTGTCAATGCGGCATGCTTTTCTTCTTATCAAAGTATACGCGGTTACAATCGCACAAAGTAGAAATTAAAAGAAGGCGCTTCCTCCGCAATCGTCGCATTAGTGTAAAATACTAACCCCCTTATTCATAAACGCTCTAGGCTTCTGCTAACTTATCAGTCGTTTGTCCTTGTCTGTGAAAGGTAAATTTCAAAGTGACAGATAAGGACAAACGATTGCTAAGCTAGCAGAGACCTATAGAGCGTTTATGAATAAGGTAACCATTTAGTAGAATGAGTTTTAAACCCTTTTCATGCATTTTTTACTGTTTATAGTCTATCCTTATTAACAGATTTTCTTGGCCAGAAATCAATCTAAAAGACAGTTATTTTTTATTTCTAGCGGTAATTCAAAACGGAGTTTGAAAAAGGAATTATTAACAAGATCTTTCTAAATACTTAAACGCCTTCAAACTTTAGCAACTAGTATTTTATGGGCAGTTAACGCTTTAATTTTTTACACTATTTTAAGTTAAGTTGGGAAACGTAAAAATTAACCCCCTGAACATTAGACATTAAAAAAAATCATTAGTAACTTTCCTGAAGTAGGTATCACACATTACGCTACGTGATAGTCGTTAGGCGTCAGTTGGCATTAGGGCAGTCACACACTGCTAATGACTTGCTCGTTACGCTAAATTATAGGCCAAGGACTCACTGATGCGTCCACATGTGCGATAGCTGTAATTATAATCAACGAAAAGTGACGAAATTGTCACAAACAACAACAAAAGTTCATCATCATCATCATCATCATTTAATAGCCTATAGAAGTGTCCCACTGCTGGGCAAAGGCCTCTCCTCTCGACCTCCACAACTCTCGGTCCGGCGCAATATCAGGCCATTCCCCCGTATACGCGTCCAAATCGTCCCGCCATCGCATTCTTGGTCTGCCTCGAACAAAACAACAAAACACAACAAAAACAACAACAACAACAAAACAAAACAACAAAAGTTAGAGCATTTCTTTTGTGATGTTGGTGTCTGTTGATTCTGTATGATAATAATATAAAGAAATAAATAAATAAATCGTTGGAACTGGGCCCGCGTGGATTCTGAGAGGAGGTCTGTGCCCAGCAGTTGGACGTTATATAGGCTGGGGATGATGATGATGGTGAAATCGTTAGGATTTTTGAGAAAATTGTGTTAGGTATATATTTTGATCCAATTGAACATTGGTAAGGACCAAAAAGTGTGTGATAGTTAACCGTAGACCAGTAGAGACTTTTTAAATCTCTACTATATATAGAGTAATATAATTTAAGGTACGAACTTAACTTGGGGACCTTATAAATACATCCCTTTAAGTAGAATAATTTAAGTATTGTTGTAAATTTACTTTATTTAAAAAACATTACTTCCTGCCAAGTTTCTTGCGGCGCATTCTTCTTGGCAATGATGGTCTTCAAAAAAGATATGTAAAAGAGCCCTTGGCAGCCTATTTAAAAGATAAAGTTTTGAATTTTTGTTTTTTTTGTACAAAAAGCCTGACTGGAAAAAGTTCCGTTGTGACACGAAAGTTTCCCATAGAATTATTGTGATTAATTTTCGTTTCACAACGGAAAACTTTCATAGGTAATAAGTTCAATCTGTTTAATTGGACAACTTTCTGGTCCTTTCCCAACCAAGTAATACCTTTGCTAAGATATAATCATTTGAGCTTCTCAAAGTGATTTTGTAAACGTCAAATTATCATTGTTTACGTGTCACGTAAAGCTGTTACGTCAGTGATTTCACTTTCGTATGTGCTTCCCAGGCCGCCCACGCGCATCGTATAAACAAGCTTTAGTTAAGACCGAAATGCGACCAAACGGCGCTAACTTGCGCCGGCGCAGACAGCGCTAAGGAATCGCGGGTCTGTTCAAAGATCTTCTTTTTTTTTTAATAGCCTATTATAGTGTCCCACTGCTGGGCAAAGCCCTCCCCTTCTTTCTGCCACTCGTCTCTGTCAAATGCACGCTCCTGCCACCCTATTCGATACGCATCCAAATCGTCCCGCCATCTCCTCTTTGGTCTGCCTCTGCTTCGATAGCCACCTCGCAGGATCCAATGGTTGGTAATTTGGGCCCATCGCTGTGGGTGCATCCGGCAGACGTGACCAGCCCAGTCCCATTTAAGCTTGGCGGTCTTGGCACCCACATCTAGAACGCGAGTTTTGGAGCGCAGTTCCGTGTTTCGGATTCGATCCCTTCTGCGAACACCCAAAATGCTGCGCTCCATTGCCCGCTGGCAAACCTTGAGTTGACAAAGATCTTCTAACGAGGAAAAATGATGGCCAAAGTAAAATCAGCCACACTCAGGTCTTTATCAGGGATTTTCTAACGCACGGACGCCCGCGATCGCAATCAGCATCTATTTCTACCCTTATTCTTTATCGTTTGAAATAGAGGAAAGGTGAATGCGATTGTGACTGTGTTTGTGCCTAGCGGGGCCCCCTGCACTATAAGGATGAAACTAACGCCAGTGGATAGAGATTTCAATGTACCTCGCGAAATGCATAATTTTTTTTGTACCTTCACCTCTGGCTTTGTCTACCCCGTAATCCCTTACGGGGTTACAGACGTGATTTCTGTATGTATGTATGCATGTATGTCCTTCACCATAACGGTATAAACTTAAACAGCCTTTGAAGTTATTATGGAGCAAGCGAACCCCACTTTTAACAAAAAGATCGTCCATCTAACCCCCCTCATCTCCCTCTCTCTACTCCCTGGCCTGCTCAGATCTGTTCTTTTCTCCAGTCCTTTATGATTGCCTGCTATAGCTCTGTAGCGATAAGGCCGCCTACCCGCCGTATTGGTACCTTATCACTTCTGTACACCTTTTTCTGTTTTGATTGTTATATGTGATGTTCACTAAAGAGTTTGTTTGAAATTACGCATTTAACTTCATGTATTTTGAGCCGCCTTCATTATTAAATCAATATACACAGAGAGCAGCAAATACATAAATCATTTGTTTCTATATTACCCGTTACATTTCAAAATTTGACGTCTTCAGATTTGACGACCGAATGGCCTATTGGTGAGGGAACCTGACTATGAAGCTTGAGGTCCCGAGTTCGATATTTGTATGAAAATACGAATGTTTGTTTTCGAGTCTTGGATGTTTAATATGTATTTACTAATAAAATTATTTATTTAACAAAACTCCTAAAATACAACTTAAATATAAATAACAAAATAAACTAATTTAACTAAAACTAAATCTAAAAACGTACTCCCCCGCGGCATTGAGCCAAAGATGCTGGCAGCATTTCCCCGCTGTATTGCAATACTGATGCGCTGAGCGAGGAAGCTGCCAGCTCTTTGGTCTCCGTTGCAGTCGATGTATGTATTTATCTATGTTTATCCGTTGTCTTGTGCCCATATTACAAGCTTTGCTTAGTTTGGGGCTAGGTCAATTGGTGTCAATTGTCCCCAAGATATTTATTATTAGGTATTTATTTAAAATCGCCAGCGCTCTAGCACCATACCTTAACTCCAAGGAAATTGCATGCAAGAATTTACTGCCCCTAGCCGCAGAACACAGCATTTAGCGTGATATACGACTAATGGTGGTTCTGTCGTAAACTGACTAATTCGTAGTCAAATTCAAGCATATAACTCGCGTGTGGTCAGGTGTCCGGAGCAAGATAGATTTATAGATGGCTTGACCCATTCCCGTGGCCGGTTGCGATGACGAGAAATATTTTGGTCGGCATAAGGAGTGTACATACATACATACATATATCGTCACGCCTCTTTCCCACAGGGGTAGGCAGAGACTACTTTGTTCAACTTGCTACGATCCTGACATACCTCTTTCGCTTCATCCACATTCATCAATCTCTTCATACATGCTCGTCGGTTTCGGGTACTCTTGACCTGGCCTTTTTCCAAAACGTCCCCAATTTGATCATGGAACGTCCGCCTAGGCCTTCCCCTCCCAACGCACCCATTCACACTCCCCGTATAAATCTGTTTAGTTAATCTTCTTTCATCCATCCTCTCTACGTGACCAAACCAACTAAGCATACTTTTTTCTATCCTAGTCACTATATCTTCTTTCACACCAGCACGTGAAGGAGTGTACAGAGGTCATAAATATCGGTACAGCCAAACATGTCAAATATATATATGTATCATATCATATGTTCCTTCCTAGCTGTTCTGGGAGCAAAGGAAAACATAGAATGTACCAGTGGCGAAAATCATATGAATCATAGGAGACTTTTAAACACACAATCATGCTAAACGTGGACTTTTGGTCTTGTTACCTTAGGCTCTGTCTACCCCGTAAGGGATAAAGACGTGATTTATGTATGTATCACCGACCTTATTGTTTGTGGCATAAAGGTGTATAATTTTTTTTGACATCTTGGTAACGCACATTATATTTATGTCCTTGACTGTACCTAAAGCGCTTTTCAGTAAAGTAGCTAACCTTTCGTACCAGTAGGTATTAGAGAGACTGACATAAGTTTTTTTTTAACTTACATACATAAGTACATTATTATCACGCCGTTACGAGGTAGACAAAGCCTAGAGTAGCAAGACCTATAGTGTATTTTTTTAGTCCGTGGAATTCTAACATTTCTTGGTATTACCAGTAAAAAAAACGTTCCTTAAATCCGTGGTGAGAAATGCAAAAAATAAATAAATATAGAACGTGAATGTTGTAGTTGAAATAATTAAATTAACAATCATTCCTACATATTAGTAATTAAAACATACTTGGTTTAATTTTAAATCGCATAATTTAGACATAATTAATAATCATGTTTTTTTTTGGGGAGAAAATAAATTGTTTTAGGTATTACTTTGATGATTGTCACATATATCAAACCTTCGGTCTACGATTATAATAATTTATGTCGTAAAATGATTTCCCTAATAATAAATATGACTTGTACAGTTTTTAACTTAAAAGTTGCGTACTCTGATTAGCCAATTGTCTCCAAAATAAAACTGTATATACTTGCCGGGAAATATACTAATTATTGAGAAATATCATGGCTTTTTCGTTTACTTTAATCAAAGATTATTTAGCTTCTGTACTTTTTCTTCCGTGATTTATTAGTTAAAATAACAAAAGCTTAGTCTGACAATTATTTGTCCAGCAGAAAAAAATGTTGGTGACCCCTGAAACGTCTAATTATGACAGCTGTCAGAATTCCACGGACTAAAAAAATACAGTATAGGCCACGCGTACGTCCACAATCGTGCTTAACGTGGCCTTTCGGTCTTGTTTCTTAATGCTCTGTCTACCCCGTAAGAGATAAAAACATATTATACGTATGTATGTCTTTCCACTGTTCTACCGTCACGTCATCCACTTCTATATTACGTCTCTAATTAATAATTACCGCCCCCCAAATATCACGACACATGCGCACGCGCCGAGTCGCGTGCGCACGACAGCCTCGTCGTGATGCGCGGCTGTTTTGTTTATCGATATTCAATTGTTAATTTTAATGCCGGCCAGTTTAATATGCGTAACTTGTTGTATTATGTTATTAAGAAGTAATTGTGGGTGCAGGTGTGCAGTAGATTTTTTTACATAAAATAGGCTTATAGATATAGAATAGATAGTTGGGGATAGTTTCCATTTGTTCCATGGAACTGTGAAGAGGGCAAATGGGTATTTTCAAAGTTTAAAAATAAATTTATTTAGAATAAATGTCTTCTTTCTTTCTTTCTTTCTTTATTTATAATCGACGATGTTACAAATAAACTGACTAGTACTACAAATAAAAAATGTTGTAGTTAATTAAATATTAAAAAATGTATACTTCAGTATATACGCAAAGCTAGTTAGGTATGTTAGGTCTTTGTCTATTGTAGCTCTACATTAATATCCTTCTTACATACGTAAAAATATATTTCCATCCATACGGAAACCATCCCTATATCTCAATTACACTAAAACAAAAACCAAGTCGCATCATCGAGAAGCGTCTCTAATGCGCTACTAACAGGGTCCATATGACGGCTATAGGTCCATATTACAAACGTAATTAAGTGCAGCATTTATCACGTGGGTGTAGACAAGTATTTACTTGTGGGGCGGATAGAGTTTTAGGGACTCTAATGAAGGGATGTTAGCAGTCAGGCGGAAGAAGTCGTTTATCATCATATGTTCTCATAATTTCGCCATTTTTATGTTGAAATGATCTAATTTAGAATGGATTTGGAACTGAAATCATGATAAATGAGTTTGTTTATTTTAATTTTATATTTATAGTTTTGAATTAGACATGGCCGTAATTACATTAACTATCCAAAAAAAATATAGCTAATCAAATATTATGTCGTTATCGTGTGTCGTTATTGTGTCGTTATTATTTATCAAAGTACGTGTATATTTTTTTTTGGATAATTAATGCAATTACGGCAATGTCTAATTCAAAACTATAACTAAACAAACCTCAACGTATTTTGAATGAAACTCATTTGCTAATTTTTTCTTTAATTCTCGTCAACGTTTTGATCCAAATTCCGCGACGACAAAAAGCTAAGTTAATTGTTTAATCATCCAAAATAATGTGTACCTATCAGTTTCCGGCTATAAACACCGGAAATTAATATTTTTATTGATCCATTGTGTACATCATTGCTTAACATAGAGCTCCAAACCAACACATTAAATCAACGCGACGCCGCCTGAAACTATTTTTACCTAACCCAATTACCAAACATTGTGACAGCCTCGTTACCTAGCCGTTTACAACCAATCACTGTTTACGACCTATAACTGTTCACACATAGTATTTATGGCCTCTGAGAACGCTTGCACACCCCGCGAATCACTTACACCTTCGTTTCCTGGAACTGGGTGCAGCTTTATTAAAAAAACAGCCTGTATTCGTTACACTGCTGAGCCACTGTGTACTATCCTAATGAATGATAAGTTTTTTTTATGTATGGCTTACATTGGACCGTAATTACGTATTGGTAAAGTGAAGATGTGGTCTAAGATGGACCACGCTTGCGTAGTGGTATCCACTCACCATAGATTTGAAGACGGTCAAGTTGTAGCGTTCAGGGTAACAGACGCAGAGGAGAGAATTTCGCTCCTCAGCTGTTCGAGAAGTAAATGACGAGAGAAAATGTTTTGCGCTAATACAGGGATGATGACAACATAAAGATTAAGACCTAGTCTTACTTAGTCGACCTGTTAAAAAAAGAGCTGGTGAAAAAGACGTTTAGATTCAACACATCCTACTCGTATTCTCTCTTTTGCGGTGTCGAAGACTGTGGTAGCAAAATAGTCCAATCTAAAACTGAACGCCACTGAAATGAGTAAGTATTAATAAAATGCATTGAATCATCATTTTATAATCTTTAGAAGTAGTAAAACAATTCTAACCTAAATTATATTTACTTCAAGTCATCAAATTCGGTGAAATAAAACAAACCAAAACAATATTGTTGTTTTATTAATAAATGTGTTTTATTAGCAGCTCTATCTCGTTTTATACTTATAAAGGATAATAGTCAAATACATAATTTAAATGTAAACAACTTCATTGGTGCGTCTTCGCCGTGCATATCAGACAAGCACAGATTACACAACAAAATCACGTGGTAAACCATTTCTCACATTAAAAACATCACTTTAGAGAGATATTGATAGATTCCACCATATTGAGTATACTGTTGTTCGCCCATGTCACCATGTAAATCAAACAAACATATTCAAGGCACGCTCAGAATTGTCCCGTGTTTTCTCACAACTTTACGACGAGTAATTTGTCTATGGATTTTTAAAACTTGTTTGTTTCGAAACTAAACAAAATCACGTGTGGCCGCAGCTGTGGCCAAAAACTCCGGGAATTAGTCAAACTTAATGCTAACATTCGTATTACTTAAACTTAACCGCAAACCGAAGAAAAACGCAATTTTTCACGCCTCAAATACAAATATTTGGAGCGTAGACAATCCACTTTTTTCCCCCAACTTTACTACTGCACAGACACGGTGAGCCCGCGACTATTAATTCATATTAGTGTTCTATTTTTGAATTCGAAAAATGGAATGTTTTTTAAAAGGAGCGCGAAACGTGATAGTTCTTTGAAATTCGAACGCGTTTCAAAAATGCTAATTGGTGTCGGTTTTTCCTCATGTTTATTCTTTAAGGATTGAGATAGTAAATTTAAGTACTTAACTATTATCAAGTGATTATAGTACTGTAGGGGTAATATTATGGATTATTTTATTACTAAATCGGTACTTTTACTCATTTCCCAATCGACTTTACGCTTTCAAAACGGCGGTAACGAATTTATTTCGTGCGCCTTTTGTTTTGCATTTACCAAATTAAATTACTATAGGTACAACTCACAGTAAATGAGTCGTTTTCAAAAAATGTGTCCGTAGTTATGGAGTTAGTTAAAAAACCTTCCTTTGTGTTACGAAAATTCATTAATATCTAAAAACGCACATATTACATATTAGATTGGGTTATTGATGAGTCGATCAGTCAAGACTACCAAGAATTTACTACGTTCATAGTACCAAGAAATCTTGCAATAAGAAAATGCCATTCCACTGTTCACGACTTTAACGCGTGATTACGAACCTATAACCATCGCACAGCATCACACAACGGTACTATGTGGACAAACTGACAAGCCACTAACTTAGCTATAAATCCATAGCGAATATAAATTAAAACGATCTATTATATGCATCTATCTTCGGTATTATGCTGATTCCTGCGGGAGAGCCGAAAAGCGTGACTGTTGGTCTGAGAGAGCCGCTCCTTAGCACACAGAGGGGAAACAGTAAGGAATGCAGCGCTTATAGAAACGGTTAACTGTGTAATATACTCACGATCAAAAATAACGGGTCACTTTTAATACATCTTTTGCACAATAAATAGTCTACATACATACAACTAAGTATGGTGGTGGTGGTGTAGTTTGGTGATGTGTTGTACACCTAGCCAAATTTATGAGACACTAAAGCGTATGTGAGATATTATTTAACCTCGTGTGGAAAACTAATTGAACTCTGTTAAATAAGGACTAAATAAAGATTAGCGAATACATTTACATAGACGACTTTATTTCATTAATTTAGAGACTATTTCACTGTCAAAACTGAGATATTGACAGTTTAGAATTAGAGGCAATTTTAAAACTTTTGGTTCATAATGTTTCGCACTTTGCAGTACTTACCTAATCGAACATCAACGGTCTGGAATGCAGTTAACGAGCAAAAGAAAGCCGTGACCAAAATAAAATGTTACAATATGCATGTTTAGGAGACCAATCCGATGATCGTCCTGCAGCACATTGTACTACTTGTTTAAATATTAGTGACCTAAGGCAGACAACACACTTGACAATAGCTTGGCAACGTTAAATTTACATAGGATACGTAGCTGGCGATGTCATTATGGCGTCTCGGTGACGCAGAGCCTAAGAAAAAAAAAAGCATAGTTCCTAAAGTTGTCAATGGATACATAGCGACGTTGTCATGGCTACCTGTGGCCTTACCATGACGTCTTAATGCGATTCAGTTTAGGTTCGCTCGCTGTCAGATTCATACTAAAAGTGACAGCTAAAGGTTGAACTGAGTCAGAATTAGGACGTCATGGTATGGCCCCAGACGCTAAGAAAATAGTAGCACAGCACCTAAACGTGATATTTGACGATCGTTCTTACGTCGTACTGTTCGCGCTCGGGTAGTGTTCCACCGGGGACTATTGTGGCCCTGAATAATGTTAAGTGCCTCGCAATACTGCGCCCGCGCTTCTCCCTATAAACAATTTCGTGAAATAAATCCTAGAGTCTCGCGCAGTCTGTGGTGCGGTCACATTGCACTGGCCGCTTGCCTGCTCTTTCACAGATATGACAAGGTCTCTCAAAATGTATCCGGAATATTTCAGCTGATGGTTGGGTTAGTTTTGAACATCCTTGCTAAGAATTTTCATTTAAATTTTTGATACAAAAATTGGTCTTGAAGAAGTTGTGAAGTTTTTCATTCAGAATTTAAGCGTAAATCGTGCCTAAAAACGGAAACATTAAAAAGATCCGTCGAAAAAGGAACGCGACCTTTGACCAAAGAACGCGACCTCATAATATAGTTGACTTGAGAATGAATAATACAAATATTTACAAGTATGCACCAATGAAAAGCCCACAACCCACAATGTTTTAGAGCTATAAAAAATCTCTAGACTTTTTACGTCAATTCAAATCACTGCCGCTTTAGTGTGTGAGTACTTAAATAAAAAAGTAAGCAACAAGTAGCTTAATCTAACTAATATTATAAATGCGAAAGTATAAATAAATAAATATTAGGGAACAATTCACACAAATTGACCTAGTCCCAAAGTAAGCGCTAGTAAGGCTTGTGTTAAGAGTACTAGACAACGATATACATACTTATATAGATAGAAACATCCATAACTCAGGAACAAATATTCGTGCTCATCACACAAATATATGCCCTTACCAGGATTCGAACCCAGGACGCTTGCTTCGCAGGCTGGGTCACTACCAACTAGGCCAACCGCGTCGTCATTAGTATGGATAGATGGATGGATGGATGGATGTTTGTTACTTAATCACGCCAGAACGGCCCAACGAATCTGGATGAAATTCGGCACATAGATAGAGAAAAGTCTGGAATAGCACATAGGCTACTTTTTGTCCGGGAAAATTGCGTAGTTCCCGCGGGATAGCGATAAACGAATTCTTTGCAAACGAAGTTGCCGGCAACAGCTAGTAAGTAATAAATAAAATTACACAATATTGTACATTACAAGCCAATTTCGAGCATGTTGACTGTAGTGGAATCCGCTCGCACCGATAGCATCGACAGGACACGAGCCGGTGCCGACCGTACCGAGTAATTGTACTTCCACTTATGCCGGGTTTGTGGAGCATGGTAGGTACTACAGCTTTAGTACTAGAAATACACTTTATTAATAGCTTTTCAGTCTCCCAAATTTAAGAGCCCAGCTCTTGTCGGTGGAGTAGTTGCCATTCACCTCTTCTCTCTGCCATTGCTTAGAGCTCCTGATACGACACCTACATTAACCTTCTCCTTTGCTTGGTCCATAAATGGGCGTCTCGGCCTTCCTCTGCCTCTTCTTCCTTCTATTTTCCCTTCTATCAGAGTTTTTATGTAATCGTCGTGTCGTATCAGGTGCCCCAGCATACTTCCTCTTCTACTCTCAATCGTCTTCAGCAGTGATCTCCTTTCCCCCACCAAGTCCAAAACCTCTTCATTTGTTCTTCTCTCTGTCCAGCTTATCCCCCCCATCCTCTGCCAACATCACATCTCAAATGCGTTCAATCTCTCCCTAACTCGTTGGGTCAATGTCCACGTCAGCTTTTCAGTAACTTTCATTAATACAACGAGTTACAAAAATACCTTTATAATTTTTACAATATTTAATATCTAAACGACACTGAAAATTCGAACACATAGGAAAATCTGAAAAGTAAAGCTATGGCCGGGAATCGATTCCGGGTCCTCGTCATTCCGTGACGCGTGCTATACTCGTACCCCTACACCACCCATAGCAGGTGGGTAAGCAAACCTTCAAATTTTTCTATCTGTTACCAACTGCCACGGACCTTGTTACTATGCTAAAAAACTATTTATCAAAAGCAAAAAAAAAAACAACCTTAGAAAGGTGTCAGTCAGTCAACTTTAATTGGCAAACAGTGTCTTAAGAGAAAGTTGTATCACAATTGTTAATGATCTTGTCATTTGGTAGTACGAAGACGTTAGGTAAGAATTAGGCAAGATGCTCAAATGTATCATTTTATTAGTCCACTAGCTTATACAATAAACCTTCCTCTTGAATCACTCTATCTATTAAAAAAACCGCATCAAAATCAGTTGCGTAGCTTTAAGGATCAAGCATACATCGGGACAGACAGACAGCGGAAAGCGACTTTGGTTTATACTATGTAGTGATACTTAGAGCGCTACCATGACTTATTCATAATCATTACACGGGAACACCAACAAATCTCACAAATGGAAATAATCAGCGTGTAAAAGCACATTAAATCCACATTTACATACTAACGAAACAATTAATTAAATCGTATGACTAATTAAGTGTAAATATATGAAATGGTGTAATGAAATACCAACATTACGGAGGCTGAATGCTGAATAGTAATGTTTGAATCGTCGTTCTATTGATTATTTATGGTCTGTGGTTGTGTTATGTTGGTAACACTAAAGCCTGCTGTTCACTAGACGGCAAGCATAACGTTATGTCAAAAAGTTTTTTTAAGATGCTCATGATGCTGATGCTGTTGATTCAGTCAAACTAGCTCGACCACCCACTAAAATATTCTGAAATAAATCTAAGAGACCTTCTTTGAACTTTTCAGTCGTAAAGTTTTAAATATACATTGAGTTGAAGTGGGTTAGAGGTTAGAGGCAATCTGAAAAATCAAATTCCGCTACCTACTTAGTATAATGTATTAGTTATTTATACTCGTACTAAGTATAGTACTTATTGTTTAACATTCGAATCAGAATCTGACCTTATTGTAAAACCGTGCCCACAGGAAATTAAAATTAAGATATTGATGTAAGAAAATATGTTTTACAACTAATTTGTATTCAAATGAAGACCGTGCCTTTACCGCAATCGTGTCGTCCACGCATTTTTCAACCAAATGCATATTAAGTATCTTAATTTGTTTTTCATTAACGTAAAACTTCATTCAACTTCTTGTTTACGAAGCAATTATATCATTACGAAACATACTGTTTTAACTGCTTTAAGATCGTCCATGTGCCACGGCTATTAGTAATTAGTTTCATTTCAATATGTTGACGCAATGTTTGCTTTTCTATTTTCAAATTATGCTTACAAGTAACACGACTGTTACAATAGCCGTTTATATTGAGTGAGTCTTTCTTTCTCGCGAATATGGTGCTACTTTAACGACTTCCCTGAGAACCGACCCTTGAGTACCTACATCATTTCCACGGACTCATTGACACTATACAAACATCAATTAAACTTTAGATTTAACTATGAATACAACGGACGGCTGCGACGTGACTCGCTGCGCCGGCGGCGGATTATGCGCTCGCGCAGGGAATTCAGATGTTAACGACTGCCATTTGGATAGAGTTTGTCTATTTTCAATTTTTAACCTACTTTGAAAAAGGAGGATGAGTTTGATTGTATTTTTTTGTGTGTTATTTGAAATCTTTCTTCGGTTAACTGATCGAATGGTGTGTCTCTATGTACCAAATTTGAACGAGTGTAATTATAAATGCATACAATACAGTTAAAGTGAAAACTTTTAAATATGAGGTTATAAGTATTAAGTTACTAGAAATAATTATACAGTTTGAAAGATAACAAATTACTGGATTTAATACTTATTAAAAAATGTAGTAATCTTTCACTTTAAGTGTTGGGAAAAGTCACCATATCAAAAATTAACTACCTACCTATAAAAAATGCTTCAGTTCTAAATATAATTTTTCTCATACTTACCTAAAACGTTTTTCTTGTTTTTATTATTATATTAGCCTAATTGAGTATCCCACTGCTGGGCAAAAGCCTACCCTTTTTTCCGCCACTCGTCCCGGTCGAGGGCATGCTCCTGCCACTCTACTTGATATGCGTCCAAGTCATCCCGCCATCTTCATCTGGGTCTGCCAACGCTTCGATGGCCATCTCGCGGAACCCAACGGCAAACATGACCAGCCCAGTCCCATTTCAGCTGTTCAGTTTTTCTTGTCTATATATTTTTAAGGCACTGCATCATCATCACTTAGTATACAACAAAGTCGCTTTCTCTGTCCCTATGTCCCTATCCCTATGTCCCTTTGTATGCTTAAATCTTTAAAACTACGCAACGGATTTTGATGCGGTTTTTTTTAATAGATAGAGCGAATTAAGGGGAAGGTTTATATGTATAACACATGCATAATATATCGTGCGAAGCCGGGGCGGGTCGCTAGTCATAGATATATTTAAGGTCCTGTCTAATTCCTCCTAGCTCTACTTCAATCACTTGAAGCATGCCATTTCGTTAATTCGCCAATCGAACATTTGGCACGTGACAAACAATGGCTAGAGGCGCCTTAGCTTGCGCAATACAATACTACCCTCAACATATTGCGGGGTGCAAATGTAAATTTGACATTTTATTCAGGATTAACGACAGATGCGTGAACATATACAATAGTTTTATTTTATTAGTTTAAATGTGTTAATGCCCCACTATACTCATAAACGAGTATATTATTGTTTTGATTTTTTCTACAATTCTGTGCGAATATTATTTTCATGGCTCGTAAGTTAATTTTACCGCACTTAGTGCGATTTTTTTACAGTTTTTTTTAATTTTCCATTTTAAAAGTTTAGAAGCAAAGAGTATTTAATGACAAAAATAAAAAATATCGATTTATACGCACAAAAATGTATAAATATACAAAACTAAGTAATGAACTTGCAAAATTTATTGTAAATAGTATAAACTGTAATTTAATAACCTCAGATTTTAACGATTTCCACCTTTTATTTATTCAAAAAAATCGCAGTGGCTGAACGTGTCGAACCTTTGCCTGATAATTTTAGTTAACCTAATTAAAAACAAAACTTACAAACAAATCGGCGCAAATCGCGCAAAATAGTCTATTGCCATCAAAATCTCGGGAAAGGTATTTATTCTGCAATTTTGTGTTATTAATTGCCTATTTTCTCACAAATGTACCTACTGAAATACGTCGGATGATACACGGTTGGCAAGGTTTTACAAACTCGTGACGATGAAAACCCTCGCCTTGCGGCTCGGGTTTATCAACTCGTCAACTCCTTTGTAAAACCTTTACTTACCAACCTTGTATCACAAATAATTATTACAGGACGATTTTACGTAGTCATAAGGAAAACTTGTATATGTAGAATTTTTCCCGTTTCCTCGATGGGCCTTTATCATCTGCGCGTTAAGAGAACCAACGGTATCCTATGTTTTGAATACAGTTGATAAATACAAACATACATCATATATAAATCACGTTTTTATCCCGTACGGGGTAGACAGCAAGGTAACAAGACCTAAAGGCCAAGTTTAGCAAGATTGTGGGCATATAGGTGAAAAGGGGAATCAAAATAGTGACGGGTTGCTAGCCGCATCGCCTATAACATGATTCCTATAATTTTCGCCCATTCCCTCGATTGGCTTTTACCATCTGCGCGGGAAGAGAAGCAATTGGTACATTCTACAACTCTAGATTGGTTGACAAATATAATTGATAAATAGATGATAGGTAATTGCAAATTACATTCAAATAAATAAATCCTACTAATATTATAAATTTCTGAGAATGTATACATGGACGTTTGTTACTCTTACTCTTTCACGCCAGAACGGCTTAACGGATCTGGATGAAATTCGGCACATAGATAGAAAAAAGTCTGGAATAGCACAAAGGCTACTTTTTATCCCGGAAAATTTCCGCGGGATAGCGATAAACGTATTCTTTGCAGACTAAGTCGCGGGCAACAGCTAGTAATTGATAAAAAGATGATAATTGCAAATAAATAAATGACTAACATAAACATGAAAAATAGAACCGTATCGGAAACCTCCTTTTTTTGAAGTCGGCTAAAAACACGGCCACATGTCACGCCGCTGAAACCCGCAAACAAGTCTGCACAGGTTCGGTTTCTAAAAAACAAAAGCATAACGTACCAAAGGTCATCAACACGTGCTCCGTACACAACACACAATCAAAACAAGATGTTAAATCGCGTGGAGGTCGCACGTGGGACAGTTCCCACGGTTCGGGTCCGCGGGGGAGCGGGCGGTCTAGATACCTATTTCAACTGTTAAATTAGAACACCTCCTCTAACAAATAAAAACTGGCCAAGTGCGAGTCGGACTCGCCGAGGCTTCCGTACAAATTCGGCAAGTGAATATAATAAGAGTAGTATTCAATGATTCACGGTTAAGTTCATTCGAAATATTATAAATGGCTTCTATGGCGCTCAAAGAGGCCCCTTAGTTTATTTTTTCTTTAATATCTCCTATGTACAGATATCGACCTGTTACAATTTTATTATTATTATAGATGGGATATAGAGTTCGGTCTACCCAACAATAACAACAACCCGCAATTTCTTCAGTCTACCCGTGATCATGATGCATGCAACTGCGTCGAAATATCGGGAGCTCAATAAAGGTAATCGCGGTTCATATCCCGTTTATAATATTTCAATCAAGTGAATATAAATCCAGTATTAACAGAGCTGTGCTCCTAAGCAAGATGTAGGCACTGCGAGGCCATTTTATATTGGTTATCAGCTGTTGCCCGCAACTTCGTCTGCAAAGTCCCGCGGGATAAAAAAATATACTATATGTGTCATTCCAGACTATAATCTATCTGTGTTCCAAATTTCATCCTATCTCTTCAGCCGTTCTGGCGTGAAAGATTAATAAACATCCATACATCCTCACAAACTTTCGCATTTATAATATTAGTAGGATAGGATAGGATTTACATGCACAGACAGACATGAAAATATTCTGTTTTTAGTATTTTTTGTTAGAACGGCAACAGCAATAGGGCAAGCCTTGTCTAATCGGTGACATGAAGTAATTCGGTGATAATTACTTTCCGGTCTAGTAGCGAAATTACTCGATATCTTTACGGCTAGTAACAATTTCCAGTAGATGGTGGCGCGGCACTGTCATTCACATGCTATCGTGCAGCAAGTATCCGAACGCATCCGTCAAAATTAAGATAAAAAAAACTTTTGTCATGTTGGCAAAAAACCTAAATACATAATTATGCTATCTTACCTACATCCTTCAACTGTAGCCAAACTGGCGAGTAACTGAAGGCGAATCTAAATGAGTGAGATGTTAGCGAGATGAGAGCCATGTTTTTTCAACGGAGTAGACTCTAGGTTTAATCTCAACACCGATTGGCCCAGATCACGTTAAACCAAGTATAAGCCCATCTTCAAAGAGTAATTGCTGGCTAAACTGGGTTTACACTTGCCAAATTGCAGATTGCTGTATAGTACTAGCTTTAGGATTTAGTAGGTATTATGCCACGGTCTATCTAGAATAGAATATTGAGATGGAATAATAAAAGTAAATCTCTATTCCAAGCAATGAGTTTATGCTGTCAAATGAATCAAGAATTTTACTTCTCGATTTCTTGTATTTATTTTTACTGTTTTAGAAAAGTAAAGCTATGGCCAGGAATCGAACCCGGATCCTCGTCATTTCGTGATGCGTGCTATACCGCTACACCTACTTGTCTTGCTATAAGTGTACTAGATATTTATTTTATTGCCTCCTATTTGCCTACATTTATTTGACTGTCATTGTACATTTATTTATGGCCATGTAAATGTTTAGATCTTTTTGTCTAATTAAATGATCAGATATTTTTGGCCGGATTTCCGTACAGATATTTCTGGCTAATCAACTGTACAGATATTTTTGATGCCTTGGGAACGTATAACATTTATGCCCTTGACTGTACCTGCTACGGGTAGGCTTGCAATATTTATACCAACTTACCATTTAAATATAAATATAGTCATCGTTCTCTAATTCATCCTGTCTGAAATTAATTATGTTTCCTTAAATAATCCACGCTCAAACAAAACGAATCTAAAGTCTGCTCCGTTTCAGTTCATTAATCAATTGCGCTGAGATCAAACCGCGAATCTAGATCTCCGCAAACACTAGTTCTGCGTTGCGTCGACCGGGATTGCGAGTTACGCAACGCATTGCGTGGCTTACGTTTAACGCATTAGTTTCATTACATATAGCATTAGTATCGACGAGAGCGTCGTCTTTGAGCCACAGTTGAATAATGTATGTATGTACAACTCTTTATTTTACATAAAACACATGAAAAAAATGAATAGGCAGGACTAGTAGACAGAATTTTAACGAGGAACTTTTTTAAAACTTCGGTCAAGAAAATAATATCTCATTTTGTGCGGTAAATGAATTGAAAGACTGACAAGGATCTTTTGCGTACTATATTTTTAAAATCGTATCAAATAAAACTTGTAGTCTTAGCCGGAATTTACTTTGTTAACAATCATTAGTTCTACCAAAGAAGACAATTAGATTAGATTAGATTAGATTATTTATTCATTCAATATAAAATTACATCATAAATTGTACAATGTCAAGTTACGAGAAGTTATATTGAAATAGTTATATTACAAGAGAATTAATCTAATCAAGTAATAGACATTACTAGGTACTCAAAAATTTTTGTTTCGGTTTTTTCAGTTCATTGCTCTTCTCGGCAATAAGTTTTCTTCTGATTCTGATAAGAACGGACGGCCGACGTGCCATCTAGCACCATCTGTTGTCGGATAGATGAACTTGTGTAAATCGAGTGACTGCGTATGATGAGATTGATGAGTATCTTTGCCTGCACAAGAAAAATAATTGTATCAGATTGATGAATTATATGCTGCACATAGATAAAAAAAAAATTGGGACTATTTTATAATGTTTACGCTTAAATAGAAATGGGTGCGTGAAAAGAAGAGCCCTATAGGGCCTTACCATGACGTCCTAATTCCGACTCAGTTCAAGTTTTAGCTGTCACTTTTAGTATGAATCTGACAGCGAGCGAACCTAAACTAAATCGTATTAAGACGTCATGGTCATGGACCTGACTCCTTGTCCATCACAACCTTGACCTTATACATATAAAGCTGAAAGGCAACGAGATTCTTTTTTGACCTTTTTTCTTTTATGATAAATATGTTTATGTTATGTTATGGAAAGGAATATAGAGGGATTTTGCGAAATCCCCATGGGATAGGGGAGTTCTGCCACGGAGGCGAAGCCGCAGGCGTACCTACGCTAACAGCAATAAATCGTTAAATATTTAACTTAAATTGTGTAATTTAATTATCATTTCCGTGATACCTTTAGAATAGAATCCCAATTTCATGTTACAAAACAAAATCCTCTGCCGTTCCTATCCGTCTGTTCGTGATAAACTCGAATACTACTGAACAGATTTTCATGCGGTTTCTACCAATAGATAGAGGAATTCACGTGGACGATTTAAGGGTTTTAGTGTACAATTTGTCAAGGTTCTGTGTATTTAGGTACATCCTTTGTTGAAATATAATGATAATTGTTGGAAGTATCGAGAAAAGTCGAGCTGCCCGGGTAAATTTTAACCCCCTTAATCGTTTGTCCTTATCTGTGAAAAGTAAATGTCAAAGTGACAGACAAGGACAAACGATTGCTAAGTTAGCAGAAGCCTGTAGAGCGTTTATGAATAAGGGGGTAATTCTGCGCAGACAAAGTCGCGGCTAACAGCTAGTGTCAGAATATAATGTAAGTATCAGGTAAATCAGTCCGTTGATCGACCGACATTACAATGTCCTGCCGCGCATGCGCGTAAAAATAGCGCCTGGATCGACGCCTCGGAATAACCCTTCTGTGCTGCGCAGGGCTTACAATGCTACCTGATAATATACATTCATTTTTTTAATTATTATCTAACTAATCTAATCTAACTAATATTATAAATGCGAAAGTATGGATGGATGGATGGATGGGTATTTGTTTGCTACTCAATCACTCCAGAACGGCCCAACGAATCTGGATGAAATTCGGCACATAAATAGAGAACAGGCTGGAATAGCACATCAGGCTACTTTTTATCTCGGAAAATTCCCGCGGGATAGCGATATACGAATTCTTTGCAGACGAAGTCACTGGCAACAGCTAGTATTATAAATGCGAAAGTATGGATGGATGGATGTTTGTTTGTTACTCAATCACGCCAGAACGACCCAACGAATCTGGATGAAATTCGGCACATAGATAGAGAAAAGTCTGGAATAGCACATAGGCTACTTTTTATCCCGGAAAATTGCGTAATTCGCGCGGGATAGCGATAAACGAATTCTTTGCGGACGAAGTCGCTGGCAACAGCTAGTAGTACATAAATAAATCACATCTTTATCCCTTACGGGGTAGAGCGTGGCCTTTAAGTCTTGTTACCTTAGGCTCTGTCTACCACGTTTTGAAATAGTCATTTATAAATTTATTACCTACTTGCAAGCTTGCAACGCTTGCGTATTTTAAATGATTAATGATTCATCAGCAGTAAAATAGAAGCATTGGGGTAGTTATTTATTTTTTTATTCCGAACGCACAATCACAAATGGAAATTCCATTTCAATATGACAATTAATATTTTATGAAATATTTCATGCATCAACAATATATCCTCCTTTGCGTAAAAATTTTATAATATATTTTAGGTTTCATCACTACATACGGATTTTGATGCGGTTCTTTTGAGTAGATAGAGTGATTCAAGAAGAAGGTTTATTTATTATGTATAATTCTACGCAGACGAAGTCGCGGGCAGAAGGTAGTTTTAGATAAGGTGAATATCAAGGTATGGGAGCAGCGCAAGCGCACCTTAATGGCCTCTCTTCATGTTCCATGTTTAAATTCCAAGCCGTACTCTTTGTTTGGCGCCATAGAGATGTGTTCCAATTTTATTTTTAAATTAAGTTAAGTATGTTATTCGGTTTTAAGCTTCCGATTAAATGCAGTGCTTTTCAACCACACAATATATGTTTATCTGTTACTTATTGGTATCATCGATGGTATATTGGTATCTGATCATTTGGCCGACAAACGTTTGACAAAATGTGTCGATAATCTCTGGATCTACTGAACCGATTTTGAAAATTCTTTTACCAATAGAAAGCCACATTATTTCTGAGTATCATAGGCTATGTTTAATTCTGCGCGGACGAAGTCGCGGGCAATAGGTAGTATTACTAAGCTGGGATGAGAAAGTGATTGAAAAATCTGGCATTCCATATACTTAGTACTTATGTCAAAATATATAATACTCCGAATCGCTACCCCGTGGGAATTTTCCGGGATAAAAAGTAGCCTATGTGCTATTCCAGACTTTTCTCTATCTATGTACCAAATTTCATCCAGATTCATTGGGCCGTTCTAGCGTGATTGAGTAACAAACAAACATCCCTCCATCCATCCATCCAAACTTTCGCATTTATAATACTAGCTGTTGCCAGCGACTTCGTCTGCAAAGAATTCGTTTATCGCTATCCCGCGGGAGCTACGCAATTTTCCGGGATGAAAAGTAGCCTATGTGCTATTCCAGACTTTTCTCTAACTATGTGCCGAATTTCATCCAGATCCGTTGGGCCGTTCTGGCGTGATTGAGTAACAAACAAACATCCATCCATCCATCCATCCATCCATCTATCCATCCATACTTTCGCATTTATAATATTAGTTAGATATATATATATATTATATAAGTTAGATAGAGTGACAGATTTTTCAATCCCTTTCTCATCGCGGTTTAGTAATACCTACAAAAATATCTCAATTAAAGTGTTGCTATTTTATTTCAACAATTTTTCCCTAACAATACATCTTACTGTTTCCCAACAAAGGCGAAGACGCCACCCACTTTCCCGTGTCATACAAATTGCTACATACAATGCGCCATGATATATATGACATCCGTTAAAACTATCATGTCATGCAAATTATACGAAAAAGTACAGTGAGGCACGAGACGTATTCTTTTGTTGGGTTCTCTTTTTACAGAAATGTTTATCTCTCTCTCTCGCATACAAACTAAGCTCAGGAGCCTTACCATGACGTCTTGACGCAATTCAGTTTAGGTTCGCTCGCTGTCAGATTCATACTAAAAGTGACAGCTAAAACTTGAACTGAGTCGGAATTAGGACGTCATGGTAAGGCCCCAGTAAAGCGAAGTTTCACGAATATACTGATACGACGATCGGATAATCCTGTACCTGACTAAGAAGTCCCGGGTTCGATCCCCAATCGGGGCAGATAAGTAAAAAAAATACGAATGTTTGTGCTCGTGTTTCATATGCTTTAAATTAGTATATATTATTTTCCATGATATTTCGTTGAATACCATGCGGTTTTCAACTTTTAACAACATTTGAATTAGGTTCTTATTTATAAAACAATTTAATCTGACAGCTGCATTGTATACACGACTTTAATAACATGTCACTAAAGTTGAAAACCGGATAAAATTTAACGAAATGTCGTGGAAAATCATTTTGTACTACACCTGTACCTACAGGGCTGTCAGGAGATGTTTTCGTACTAATCTTAAACCTGTAAGGTCAAGTTCTAACCCTAAAAGCTAATACTGGCCGCGGATCCCTAAATCATAACTCGTTGCTGGCTCACGTAAGAATGCCGCATGGCATTTCGCAACCTCCACCATTGTGCTCTTGCGATCATTTTTATAATATACGTGCATTTGTGTCCCAACTTCGCCTATGCGTGCGTTTCCATTGCCATCAAGATAAGCTCAAGGGTTTAGTATGTCATTTCGAATAATAATATATATTATTTGATATTTTTTAATACCGTAAACTGGGATGATTTTGTTTTACGGGGCGACATCAAAACTTAGTTGCAATGACGAAATCATTCATTTTTATTTGCGTTTACTGCTTCCAATCGAGAGTCTTCATCGATCGCCTTTGCGTCTACATGCCAAACATACACCGCATGTGGACAATATCGATTTTATAGTCATTTTAAAACTATCAACTTTTGTTTAATTTTCCTTGCAATCCTGGCACGTAATTTTAATAGACATTTTTCTAGTTTAAAGTTTGTTAAAAGATTAATTAAATTAATAGGAACTAAAACTATTTTTAAAGCGGGGTTTCCTATACATATTTTAGTATAAAAAGAGGAAAGATAGAAGATATAACAAATTACCGATCCATTTTTAAAATACGGTCGTCACATTTTCCACACTCAGCTACAGCTACTAAATAGCAGACGCCACATGTTACTCGTTATGTGTAGCGCTCTCTTTCTGTCCTTATCTCTCTTGTTAAGACCAGCAACTGAGACAAGGAAGAGATGAACACTGCATTTTATATTAACTTGCCGAATTTGTACGGAACTCATTGCGCGAGTCCAAATCACACTTGGCCGGGTTTTTGAAGTGAAAACATCTTTAGCGGCGTTGGGCACTTTTTGGGATGAGTGAAAAATGTTAAACTCGCGTCAGGCGTAAGACGGAGGGAGAGTTTAAGTACCAGGATATCAGATCCTCTAAGAGCTTATTGTGAAATACGAATGAAACTAGAGTCGCGTTTTTCGCGAGTGTGCGTGTGTGTAGTTTTCACTTCTGCCGGCACTCCCGGAGTGCTTCCCTGTGTTTTTTTTTCTTTTAATACTGTTGCGTGGTTGTCTTGCAACAGTATATATTTGAGGGATCGGCTCTATATATCGGCACTTTACTTTATTTTAGAAATAAAAATGCAAGAGCTTGTTTCGTTCGTCTTCTGTATTATTGGGAAGAATATTGACAGTTCGAATAGTGTTGCCACTGACATAAAAAATATACGGCTCCTACCACACACAATATCATTAATAAAACGACTACCACACCAAAACTAAACATATTATGTTGCCATGCAACAAATACGATGCGCTTCCTGGGCCCTATTTTATAAAGCTACAATTTACAAGCGGAAATCTTGGAAGCCGCTTGTAAATGAGGAGGCAAACTAGAAGCTTGAGGCAGATGTCGCCCCAAGCGACTGTACCTTGTTTACGTTTCGTGTCAAATGTCTGATTGCGATTTTATGAGTTATTTCTGCGATTTAACTGGCAAAATGTACTCTTTTATGACTGTGCGTGAACTTCAAGCTGAGTTTTGGAGGAGACATGCATCGATGGCTGGTAAAAAGGCTGATTTGATAAAAAAATAACCACTTCAAATATTTAAGGTTATGTTCCGTATTTCTATTTTAATTTGAATTCTGGAGGCTTATGTGCAGTTCTTTCTTTTAGGCTAGAGGCGTATGATCGGAACCAAAACTTTGGTGCTGAATTAGATGTCCAAAAAGACCTTTTATATAATTGTCCACACTCGGATTCTTTGAAAGACGTGAACGCCGATTTACCTATTCCAAACATCAGCAAACAAGAAATACAAGAATCGTCTTTGAAATGCAGTGAACACAAACGTGCTGTATCGCCTGTATCACTTGCTTGAAAGTTTTTAATACGTAAAGCATTTTCCCATTGTTTTCTGCGCTTTGGGTCATTAGGAAATAGATGAACTCCCCTGTTTTTACAGTTTAGCGCGCTACATTGAGGCATCTTTGAATAAAATGCAAAAGTTTAAAACTATTCATAAAAAATGTACTGGATTCGACAGTTCTTATGTCATAACAAGGTACAGTCGCTTATGCGCCATCTGACGGGATAAAATGTCAGTTTTCCTCCCAATTGTAACTTGTAACTTTATAAAATAGGGCCCCGCGGTGGCTGGTTGCAGGTAGGTAAGTCAGCCGTGCGCCGTGTATGAACGGAGCCGCGCCCCGCATTAGTATGCCGCGGCGCGGGCTGCGCGCGCGCACGACTCGCGTTTACTGTTACGCGCATCTTCACGGGAACATGCATGCAGTTCTAGCTTCTTACAGTTGAGGTATGACCCTTGACAGCTGTCATCTGTTAGGAGAATAACAAAGCCGGAAAATTAGATTTTCGTGAAAATTGATGGGGATAATATCCGTCCTTCCCATTCCGTCCGTCCGTCCGTTCCATTTTCCATCTATATGCCCACAATCTTGCTAAACGTGTCATCTTAGGCTCTGTCTGCCCCGTAAGGGATAAAGACGTGATTGTGTGTGTGTGTGTGTGTGTGTGTGTGTGTGTGTGTGTGTGTGTGTGTGTGTATGAATATCCGATGCTTTTTATTCCGGAAAAAAGTAACTGTCGGGCAACCGAATCCAAGTATCTTATCTATTCTTACATATAATAAATAAATAAATATTTGGGAACAATTCACACAAATTGACATAGTCCCAAAGTAAGCGCAAGTAAGGCTTGTGTTATGGGTACTAGACAACGATATATATACTTATATAGAGAAATACATACGTATATAGATAGAAACATCCATAACTCAGGAACAAATATTCGTGTTCATCACACAAATATATGCCCTTACCAGGATTCGAACCCAGGACGTTTGCTTCGCAGGCAGGGTCACTACCAACTAGGCCAACCGCGTCGTTGATAATAAAACTGTAAAGGGTCGATTATGATGGCGTGCATTAGAGGAGACCTATGTCCTGCAGTGGACGTAAAAGGGTTGAAAAAGAAGAAGAACAGGTCGATGTCTGTACATGGAACATATAAAAAAAAAAATTCAGAGTGCACGCAGTCGACGCGCAAGAATGAGGGTAGACAGAGCTCGGTCTACCCAACAATAACATCCACCCGCAATTTCTTCAGTCTACCCGTGATCATGATGCATGCAACTGTATCGAAATATCGGGTGCTCAATAAAGGTAATCGCGGTTCACATCCCGTTTATAATATTTCGAATAAAAAAAAAATTGGCTAGGGATACCTATTTAGAATCGACAACAGAACACGTTCCAACATTCAATGCTATTTTTTTATCCTTTTCGGGTAACATCATAGTGCTGGGGCCTTACCATGACGTCTTAACGCGGTTCAAATCCGACTCAGTTCAGGTTTTAGCTGTAATTTTTAGTATGGATCTGACAGCGAGCGAACCTAAACTGAATCCGAATTGAATCGCATTAATACGTTTTGGTAAGGCCCCTGTTTTAAACTCTGAAGTAAGGTTCTGTCAGATGTGGCCAGTATGCTTAGTGTAGGTTTTCGGTCACAAAATACGTCTCGAACGCGTTTGCGTTCAAATGGCAAATACTATGAGAACAGTTTGTTGCCATTTCGATCCACAAGTGGCGCTGCTAATTATTCCATAGTAATTAAGACGTTTACGTGAACGCGTTCGAGACGTTTTTATATGCGAAAACTTACACTAGAGGCTCAGCCGTTTTATAACTTCGCAGTTGCACACAACTGTGGCATATTAGACCGCTAGCGGCTGACAGCGATTTCGTTTGCAAATAATTCATATCCCGCGGGTACTACGCAATTATCCGGGATAAAAATCCGTCCAGCCATTTTAGCGTGATGGAACAACAAACAGAAACTCATAGGAAACATAAAATGAATCAAGAAATTTTACTTCTTTATTTTTTAATGTTATTTATTAATGTTTACTTTTTACGTTTTACCGTTAGAAATTTAATTTCTAAACGACACTGAAAATTAGAACACACAGAAAAATCCGAAAAGTAAAGCTATGGCCGGGAATCGAACCCGGGTCCTCGTCATTCCGTGACGCGTGCTATACCCCTACACCACCAATAGCAAGTTAGTAACGCCTTCGAATTTTTCTATCTGTTACCAACTGTCACGTGACCTTGTTACTATGCGAATATTTGTCGCAAAGCGTCCTCTGTTTGAATGATGTGTCTGTACGACACAATTACAAACTCCCGTGGGTGGTGTAGGGGTATAGCACGCGTCACGGAATGACGAGGACCCGGGTTCGATTCCCGGCCATAGCTTTTCTTTTCGGATTTTTCTATGTGTTCTAATATTCAGTGTCGTTTAGAAATTAAACAGAAACTCATTCATATCTGGCTACGTATGCGTCAAAGAGGGCACCATCGTCATCATTACTGTTGGCGACTGGCTGGGTTACAGCCTCCTTCTAGCATATATTTATCTTTTACTCGTATTCTTGTTCGATTCTTAAAAATACCTTGACTGACAACGACATGGACTTTTACAGCAGTTGCGTTGTCAGTTTGTAACGGTTCACTAGGCTCCTAGTTGTATATTTATTAATGTGTTTAGTTTATGTGATTGATTAAACCCCTGTAATCCTCCAAGCGTGATTTTAAGGTCGCTCGTCAACAATTACTATAACCTACCTACTTCATATTATAAACTAAAATCAAAGCACTGTATTACTTTCCTGCGCTCTAGTTACCCGATCTGGGTAATTGTACGTACATTTTACCCACGAATCTGGGTAACAACAAGCTTATAAGGCTTGTCGCTAAGTGGAAAGTCGAATTTACTACAATTTATTCGGCAAAGTGACGCGCCGTGTGAACCGTTTCGCCATCAACTGGGTACCCGGGAGCCTGTAGCAAAAAATATAATATATAATATTATTGTTTATTTGTGGACTCGATTGACAATGTTAAGATGATGGTCCTTTCACTATACCACTGGAGAAAAAAACCACACAACATTTTGCTGGCCACTGGAAATAAGTCTAAATTCACTTAGCTACAAGATTTTTAGTAAAAGAAATTATGCTAAAGTGAGTAACGTAACGACAATCTTGTAAAAACAAAGGAAATAATTTAGAGCGAGATATTATATAGACGAGACCAGTTTTCTTACACGGCTGTGGGTCTGAGTGACACGGTGTCAAATTATACTACGTATATCTAAAGAAAGAAAGAAAGAAAGCGTGTTTATTTGCTTAGAACACGTAAAAAAAGATACCAATTTTAGAGCTGTCAGTCAGCTGATACATTAGCATGCAAATTATAATAACACGTGAAATATTATGAAAATTTATGTCTCAAATTAAAAACTAATTATAAAAATCATTCTCCAAATCTTAAAATAGGTAAGTATCCTAGTACTAACTGTGGTGCAAAAGAATTGTTTGTCAGACAGGAACAAAGTTAGGGCTTAGCGACTCTACTACCACTGTCACGTTTATAAAAGACAGCTCCCAGTCCACCGGCACCAATGACTCAATCGTCCACTTGGCGTCATACCAATGACACGCTCAATTTGACAGCGCCATTGTTGAATATTGGGTATTTTGGCGATCGGCTTTGTTACTTAATGAGTTTGTGATCTGTTCAATTAAGTGGGAGTCATTGTGTATGGTTTGAACATTTGAACATTAGGTCAGGCCATTCGGTCACGGGGTGCGAAGTCGGAAACCTCCTCGAGAGCTCTAGTGTTACAGTTCCCTTCTAACAGAGGCTCTTGGCCTCACGGGGGGGGAAGGGTAACGCTTAGGCCGGTGCACCCTGGGCAACAACGGTTAATTAATTTATTTAGTAAGTTAGTTAACTGTTGGCTAATATCCGACTGGGGGGGAGGGGTCAACACGCAACCCGGCCCATGGGGTCGGAACGTGGGCCGCTTGTCTTTTTCAAGACAGGGGGCCGTGAGGAGTAAACCTCTATAAAAAATCTAGAGGGTCGCACCCGCAGGTGCTTTTGGTGACGGACGCGATCATGCCTTCGGTACCGCTCTGCTTTCAGAGTAGTACATGAGGGTGTGAGAGCTGACGTGAGGCTCGGCGGGCATAAGCCTGCCGTCGGAGCGGTGCGCCCCGTAAGGGACGCGATCGCGGAGCGGCGTGGCTCCGGCCACTGTCGGTCAACACGTAACCCCGGCCCGCAGGCGCCGGGAACGTGGGCCGCTGTCTTTTTCAAGACTGGGGCCACGAGGAGATAACCTCTATAAAAAATCCAAGCGGCACCAGCGGGGGAGGGCGGGAATTCCCAAACCTGCATTGCACAGGTGCCGCGGAGAGGGAACCCCATCCCGGGGTGGTCGTGGGGCGTTTGCGGTGACACCTTGTTCTCCCGCAGCGCCTCACATTCGACCGAGGAGGGAATCCGTGTGGTTTTTAGTGGGTATGCCTGCCGTCGCGGGTGAGCCCCACATACCCCCGGTAACCCCGTACTGGGCGGATGCATAAGGCGCATTTTCCACACCATAAAAAAAAAAAAAAAAAAAAAAAAAAAGGCCATTCGGTCACCGGAGGGCGGTTGCAGAGAGCCGGTCTATTGGTTACTGACTAAGCTACTGTTTTTTGACCAAAAAAGGAGGAGGTTCTCGATTCGGTTGTATTTTTTTTTAGTTAACGTTTCGAATGTGTTTGCATCGATGTACCAAATATACTCAGTGCATTGACTTACAATAAACAACTAGACTCCCAATCGCAAACAAAAGTTACCCAAGAAACGTCCGAGCGGCGTTGTCTATGTGTTGTGTGTGTCAATACATCAAGTTACACAGATAACATTAACATAATTCGTTCAAATTAACACCTTATTTCGTGGCAGTAATGTTTAATGTCTGTATGGCCGAAAGGTTGAGGAAAGTTAATAGTAGTAGTTGGAGTTGACCACAAAACCACAGTTCCACGTAAAGTACATAAGTTTATTATAAAGTCACAAGTTTAGTTAAAAATGCTCAACTGTGGCCTGTCACGCTCAGTGCTAATCGTCAACTAATTATATTGTATTTTCATGCGTTAAAGTAGGTCGCTGAGCTAGCAGAATTCTGTACGATACCGATCGTACATGCTCCCGAGGGAAAAAGTGAAAATGGTAAACAGTACAGAAGAGCATTTTGTACATAGAAAGTAAATGTTATATTAAAATAAAACTTAAATAAACTAATCTTCAAAATTGAATCTCGTTCCTGTCGGTTCTGGTTGGCTGTAGACCGGCTCCCGCGGTCGCGTCGCGCTCCGGACCACTTGCATTTCAATCTCCACATCTCTGCGATTTTTGGTTGTAGTGTCAGTGGTCGTTGCAGTTGTAGGTGTGGTTTGCACGCAACACCTCTTCCTTATGAATATCCCAAGAATAACAACCAGTATTCCTCCCAGCAGCAGGGTTGTCACAGTGTAGTGATGAATATCATGGACCGACATGTTGGTGGTTAAAGTTTTAGGTAGTTCTTCATGTGCCTTCTGCAGACGTAATCGCTCTTCGACTTGATTCAGATCTACAGAGTTTGATGTTTTCATCTCTGTTATGTTTAGCTTTGTGTTGCTCCAGCTTAAGACGAACATGTTGTTGATTGTAGAGTCGATGGTTGGTACATCAATGTCTGTCTCAACGTTAATTTTACTTCCTAAATGGTTGTAAGTGTAAATTGTAGCATCTCTCTTTTGTAAAATACATCTGGGTCGCATTGTAATGACACCTGTACCGTCAATAGTTGTCGGTGAAACTTGATCGTCACATATGATACGAATTAAGTGTTTCTCACATAACGTAAACAACCATACGTTCGGGCTATGTAACGTCATCCAGCGTTCTTTGCACTGCGCGTCCTTGATCACACATGACAGTGAGTTGTGCTGACTAAATACATTAGCTTCGCAAGGTGCATTCTTATCGTACAAGTTGTAAACAGGTTGTTTGGCGACGCAGCTGAATCTATCTTCCGCATATGTGGTGCATTGTTTTATATCAGTTTCAGTTATACCGATATATGTTTTCTTCACGAAATTAATGGCGATGTATTTAGATGAAGGTTCGACTAACTTTAGTTGGCCTTGTCTCATAAAGGGAATAGGTATAACTCGATATATCGTATATTCTTCCTCGCTGAGTAAAGGAATATGCAACTCGAACATTAGGTAGTTATTTGTAATTCGGGCCTTGACGTAAAGTAGTTCGTAAATGTCTCTGATGTTTTCTTGTACATCCTTGATTGGGAGAGATAACCCTTGTGGTAGTTTTCCAGATATGATGTTGAGTTGTTCTATCAGTTGAGAAGCGGGAAATAAGTGCGTATCTAGATGTCCTTTGTAAATGTCTCCCAGGGCATCCAACAGGATTTCTTGTATACGTTGTAAATTGTTTAGTATGAGCGTTGATGTAATAGCAGCGGAGTTGATGTCGTTGGCAGCGAATAAAGTTTGGACCCTGGTTTCAATCTTGGTAACTTCGGTACGTGTCTCATTCATATAGGTATCTATAGTTCTGAACTGCTCGTTCATGAATGTTTCGCTTTTCTTTATAATGTTATTTTCGGCTTCTATTATCGAAGTTTGGTTTTTCATGAGCTGTAGTAGGTATTTATCGTTTCCTTGCAGCGCGTCGATGTCATTTTCATATTGGTTGGCGAAGTCTTCGTCTAGTACGCCGAAAAGTGTTCTCGCTAGCTTCCCAACTCCGTCGAAGTAGCCTCTTTTCTGTCTGGCGAGAGGTTGAGAGCGTAGCAGCGTGTTATACTCGGTCACATGACGTAGCTCGTGACGTAAATGACTGACGATTGTCGTGCAGGGCTGGTATGTGATTTGTTGGCATATTCTGTCGATTTGGTTAACGTAGTTATTCATTTTGTTTGTTGCTTGCCAGTATGATGTTAAGTTATAATATACCACCAATGTCCATTCGTCGTGTATGAGCTGTAGTTTTCCTGCTTCGTCGAAGTAAATTGGGTGATTTTTTTCAATTGGACTTATTTTGTAGTTGTTGAGTTGCGCCGAGTTTGCAGTTCCCACGGGCGCTATCAACATAACGAGTAGAATAGTAAGTAGACTGCACAGTGTCTTGTTCTTGCGTGGCGGAGTGCTTTGTTTGTGTTTAGATGATTCTTTCTTCTCTTCTTCTGTGGAGTCAGTAGTTTGTAAGTTTTCTTCCAGGGGTAGTGGAGCTAGCTTCGTAATAGGTCGTTTCAGCTGTCCATTTTTGGTCTTTAATGTTACAGCTCGAACATTGCCGTCGTTGCCCGGATGTACTTCAATGATCTTGCCAAGCGCCCACTTGCCTGGAGGTAAATTCTCCTCTTTTATTAGTACTAAGTTTCCTTCTTGCAGGCTCTTCTTCTCCTTTTGCCACTTGCAGCGTTGCTGTAGTTGGTGCAGATACTCTGTCGACCAGCGTTTCCAGATGTGTAAGTTCATTTGTTCAATAAGTCTCCATCTGTTCCTTAAGTCAAAGTGATTAAATTCTTCTTCTTCCTGGGGCAGTGATAGTAGTGGACCTCCTACTAGAAAATGTCCTGGAGTTAGGTATTCAAGATCATCGACGTCCTCCGTGAGAGGGCACAATGGACGTGAGTTTAAGCACGCCTCAATTTGTGTCAGTAAAGTTGTAAACTGTTCATATGTCAACTTATGCTCGCCAAGGACACGTTTGAGATGATATTTCATTGAGCATATCCCTGATTCCCACAGACCACCCGCTGATGCCCATAGGGGTACGTTGAAGTGCCACTGTACTTGCAGGTGGTTCATTTCGTCATGGAATTCCAAAGCTTGGAAAGTTTGATGATGTTCGAAGTCCTTTTGAAGCAAGTTTGCTGCCCCTACGAAGTTTCGACCGTTGTCAGAATAAACGTGTTTTGGCGTGCCTCGGCGTGCACACATCCTTTTGAACGCAGCGAGAAAAGTTTGCGTGGTTAAGTCCGACACTAGTTCTAGGTGTACGGCCTTTGTCACCATGCAAATGAACAAAGCTATGTACGCTTTGCACGTTTTGACACCTCTCCCCTTGTTGATCTTTACCTCAACGTGCCCTGTGAAGTCTACTCCAGTTCTTGTAAAGGGCCTTGAAGGTAACACTCTTTCCTTTGGCAAGTCAGCCATCAGTTGTTCGTTTTTGTGCGGTTTGAACCGGTGACATCTTACACATAGCCGTAGTTGCTTGTTGATAGTTGTGCGTCCACCAACAATCCAAAATTTGAGCCGTAAATGTGCTAAGGTTAATCTTCCGCCGCCGTGAAGTGTTTCTCGATGCGCCTCTTGTATAATCAACTCTGTTAATCTCCCTGTAGCCGGAAGGATAATGGGGTGCTTGCTTTCCGGTGACAACATTGAGTTAGCCAAGCGTCCTCTAACTCGTAGAAGATTGTTCTCATCAAGAAATGGTGTCAGCTTAAGTAGGCTGCTTCGGGCTGATACTGCTCCAGTTTTCTTCAGATGTTCTATCTCATCGGTGTAATGCTGTCTTTGCACTTTCTTGATTATAAGTTGAGTAGCCTCAGTAAGTTCTTGCGGCGATAAAGTCATAACTCCTTTTTTGTCGCCGTCGGTTAAGTTATTATTTGTGTTAGTTATGTTAGTTTTATTGCAGAAAACTCGCTTGATTCGTAGTATCCATGCAAGCACTCGTATTACTCGTTTCAAATTGCTAAATTTATTTAATAGCATATTTGCAGTTTCGCAAGCGTTGTCATTCTTTGTTGCGTAACAATATGTTTTTAGCCCGTCTTTAGTTGTGTATGTTTGTAAATTCGCTCTAGGTATCTCTGAAGTATACGTTTTCAACCAAATCGGACCTTCCCACCACAAGTTGAAAGTCAAAAGATTAGTGGGTGAGAGACCTCTAGTTGCACAGTCTGCTGCGTTTTCTTCCGACTTCACGTAACGCCAATGCGTGGCTGGTATTATTTCGTTTATTTGTGTTACCCGGTTGGCAACAAATCTTTCCCATCTATTGACGTCTCCTTGTAGCCAAGCTAAGACCACTTTAGAATCGCTCCAGCAGTGTATGTGTAACTCTTTGTGTTTGAGGGTGTTTTTCAGTTTTTCGACCAGTTTGGCCAGTAGTAGGGCTCCGCATAACTCCATCTTAGGTAATGTTAGTTTCTTGTTTAGAGGCGCGACTTTAGTTTTCGCTGCAATCAATGTCGTCACGCTGTTATTGTTATGAGTCACTCTGCTATAAATAACACAAGAATAGGCTTTTTCACTAGCGTCGCTAAAGCCGTGAATTTCGATTTGTTTTTCCGTGGATTTAATCCATCTAGGTATGTTTAGTTTGTTTATGTTAGGTAAGTCTTTGCGTATTGTTTCCCACTCCTTTGTAATGTCAATCGGCAAATTGTCATCCCACTCAGTTTTACTCAGCCAAACTTTTTGGAAGAGTAGTTTTGCTTTGATTGTTACTGGTGAAAGCCAACCCAGTGGGTCGTATAGTTTGCTTATTTCAGCTAGGAGAGTTCTTTTAGTTAAGTTCGTCTTCTCAGTTAGGTTCCAGTTGTACATGAATGTGTCTGCAGCTGGGTTCCAGCTTATGCCTAAGGTTTTTTGGTTCGTAGCTTGCTCGGAGCTAAAGTTAGCATTTGACTTGCATTTTTGTTCAGCCTCTAAGTCTTCTAAAATAGTAGGCTCGTTACTTTTCCACTTCCTCAAGTTGAATCCACCTTTTTTCAGAAGTTCGATTAATTCTTCTACTAATTTCTTCGCGGAGGCAACCGTATCTTGTCCGTAGACCAGGTCATCCATATAAAAGTTGTTTCGAAGTACCTCTGCAGCTTCTGGATGCTGGTTGCTCTCATCTTGCGCCAATTGGTGAAGGGTACGCATTGCGAGGTATGGTGCGGACTTCGTACCGTACGTGACGGTGCACAACTGCCACTCCTGTAGCGGTTGCTTGGGAGAGTCTCTCCAGATTATTGTTTGAAGTTGTTGCTGATCTTCATGCAGCCAAATTTGTCGGTACATCTTCTCTACATCTGCCGTGAAGACGTATTTATATACTCTCCAGTTGATTATCAACGTAAGCATGTCCTTTTGAAGGTTAGGACCGGTATACATAAGATCGTTGAGGCTGTAGCCTGATGCATTTTTGCCGGAAGCGTTGAAGACTACTCTTAGCGGTGTCGTAGTGGATTGTGCTCTCATAACGCCGTGATGTGTTAGATATAATCGTTTTTTAGTTGAAGTTCCTGTTGGTACAAGTTTCATGTGTCCCATAGTTATGTATTCGTTAATGAAGTCTTTGTATCTTCTCTCGAAGTTTTCGTTTTTGTTCATTTTTCTTTCCAGTTGTAGAAATTGAGCTAGTGCTTGTTTCTTCGTGTCGCCTAAGTTAGCTTCATAGTTAGGTTTCATAGGCATCTGAACCACGTACTTTCCATCTTGAAGTCTAGTTGTAGTTTCTGTAAAATATTCTTCACAAAATTCTCTTTCGTTTGGGTAATTTTGACTTTCAGTTATTTCTTCCGTGTCCCAGAAGCGAGATAAGTTCTCTAGATCATTAAGCGTGACGAAACAGTTGAACGTCTTGACTTTTCCACATAGGATCCAACCGATTTTAGTTTGTTGAGCAACGGGGTAGTTGGTTTGGTCGCTTTTCATGATTCCGTTAAGAATAAGTTCTGAGTAAATGTCGGCACCCAGAAGTAGGTCCACAGGTCCTGAGATGTTGAATTGTGGATCAGCCAGTTTCAAATTTTCTAAGTAGTGCCAGTTATCCTTGGAGAATGTAGTTGTTGGTAAGTTGCCTATAAGTTTCTTCATTATCAATGCTTCCATCTGGAATTGATAATCCGAGTGTATTGATTTGCATTCCAAACGCAGTGATCCCTTGCAGCTTCCTGACAGAGCTCCCACTCCAGACACTACTGCGTTTTCTCTTCGTCTCGGTAGTCTAAGACGTTGAGCCGCGTCTTCCGTTATCAGGCTTACTTGTGAGCCCTGATCTAGTAGTCCTCGTAGTTTAATAAAATCTCCATCCACTGTCTTCACTTTCAGTAGTACAGTTGTCAACAAAACTTCCTTTTCCTCGTTAGTTACGTTGTTTACGGCATGTGAAGTTGATGTTGAAACTTGGGTGTTTGCTTGACGTTGGTTCTCCGTGTCATGCATAAGTGTATGATGATTTTTGTTGCACACCTTACATCTTTTTACAGACGTACATTGCTTTTCTCCATGACTGTACAAACAGTTTTTGCACAGTCGTAAATTCCGAACTACGTCATGACGTCCAGTTGTGTTCATATGCAAAAATTTGTTGCATTGCATTAACACGTGATCCGTTTTGCAGAGAGGGCATTTTCGTGTCGTCATTACGAAGGCGTTAGGCATCGTTTGAGGCTTGTTAAAGTACGATGACCTCGGTGCATTATAGTTCTTATGATTGTAATTATTCCGTGACGATTGAATGTTGTTTGCGTTTGTCTGTTTGTTCTGGGGTTGTTTGTAAGATGAGGTAGTTTTTTGGTTGTTGCTGGTTTGTAGAGTTTCAAGTGCCATAAACTTGTTTTCCAAAAATGTAGTAAATTCGTCCAGATTAGGTAGGTCTCTTGGCTCCTTCAGATCTTTCATATATTCATTGTAAGTCTCACTGTCGAGCTTCTGCACCAAAAGATAAACAATAATTGGATCCCAAGTCGTAACGTCGAGTCCAATGTTGTTAAGACCGTTTAGGCACTCCAGCATGACATCATGTAGTTTCTTGATTGTTGCCGCATTTGCTTGCTGTATTGCAGGTTGGTTAAGTAGGGTGTTCATGTATGAAGTAAAAAGTAGTCGCTTGTTATCGTAGCGATGTGTGAGTATCTCCCAGCAGGAATTATAATTTTCAGCGCTGATGCCAAGGTGCTGTACCAGTTTTTCAGCTTCTCCCTTGAGTTTCGTCTTGAGATGTTGCATTTTCTGGGCACTTGAAAGTAAAGGGTTGTTATGAACGCTCTCTGTATAGAGGTCTTTGAAAGTAGTCCATTGATTGTAATTTCCATAGAAGTCGGGAATTACAATTTTCGGCGTTGCCTTCTCATAGTGTGAGTTATTCCAAATTTTGTGGTTAAGTTGCTTCCGTAAGTTGTCATAAATGTTTTCCATGGCCAAGTACTTCTGCTTATAGTTATTCTCATCATCTTGTAGAATGCAGTCTAGTTCCCAGTGTATTTTTTCGATGTGCTCCCACTTGTTCTTTAAAATGTTCAAGTTATCTTCTAGCTCCCATTTCTCAGCGACAGACTCCAAATCCATCTTATTCACCGTACGTTCAAAGGCTCTGAAGTTACAGAATTGCTGCCTCAGTAACTCTTGTTGCTTATCATTATTATCCTTAGTTTTCGGTGGTGGTACATGAAACATAACACCCGCGAAGTCGAAGCTGATTTTAGACGAGCCGCTCTTCCCAGCAGTTGCTGACGTTCGCGTTGGTGTCTCTGTCTCTGCCGATGTTGCTTTAGCTGCGGACAACAATTGGTATTTCCTGTTGGTTATGTCCGTCATAACCTCTTCGCACATAAGCTTCGTTTTATTGAAGACATCTTCAGTAAAGTATTGATGATCAGTTTCTCCACATGCTTCCAAGATAACATGATTCTGAGTAAATTGCTCCCAGGTAGCGTTAAGTAACGTAAGTCGTTTTTCCAAGTACTCCAAAGTCTTCCGATCGGAGCCATCTTTCTTGTAGTTCATGCACAGTTGTTTGATCTCAAGAAACGTTGCTTCTTGACGAGCGATAAGTTCCTCAACTCTCTGATCCATAGTTAGTTAGTTTAGTTACCTTGATTATTGCTCGTAGGTTGTTAAGTTGGATGTATTGCCGTTGGCACCAGTTCTCCAAAATCCTGTAGTGTGCAGGAATCCTGGTATCACTTGGTACGTTTCTCCGTTACGATAACCGCGCTTTTTCAATTTAACTGGTGGAACCCGCTTGTGGGAAGCCAGTCAAACCGAATCGCTGACGTCCCAAAAAAAAAAACGCACTAGTTGTAGGTTCGAAGGACCAAAATGTATGGCCGAAAGGTTGAGGAAAGTTAATAGTAGTAGTTGGAGTTGACCACAAAACCACAGTTCCACGTAAAGTACATAAGTTTATTATAAAGTCACAAGTTTAGTTAAAAATGCTCAACTGTGGCCTGTCGCGCTCAGTGCTAATCGTCAACTAATTATATTGTATTTTCATGCGTTAAAGTAGGTCGCTGAGCTAGCAGAATTCTGTACGATACCGATCGTACAATGTCAATTGCATACGATCGTGCGAAGTAATGACACGACGCCACGCGCTGCAAACCTGTCTGTCTCTTGTTCTCAAGCGTTTGAGCTTACGGTGCGAAAGAGATGTACATTGTTATCAAAGCGCGGTCGAAACACGACTGAACCAAAACTCTGCACAATAGACGCGTCGTGCAGACTTTTGCTTCGGACAGTTTTTGAGCGTGATTGGGAATCTAGTTGTTTATTATACGTCAATGACTCTGTGACACAAAATTTGGCACAGGCTCCGTACAATATTACCTATATCATACACAGGTACGGTCGCCCAAATAAGTGGTCTACCACTTTTCATCCATATTCCTATCATATGAAAATGTCGCTAAAGTCGAACTTTCAAGTTGACAGCCTGTCTTATCGACGTTATATATTGTGACATTGTGACGAGCAAAGGAATTTTAGCCTTAGGGTGGTAGACCACATATTTGGCTGATGGTACATACATAAATAGAGAGGCCACGTTTAGCATTATCTGTGCTCATAAGTGGAAAGGCGAATAAAAATAGTGATGGGTTGCTAGCCGCATCGCCTATAACATGATTCCTAAGATTTTCGCCCATTCCCTCGATGGGTTTTTGCCAACTATATCATCATCATCATTTTGGCATTTGTCATACAATGTTTTTTCTTTCTTTTTCTTTCTTTCTTTATCTGCACGGGAAGAAGCAACTGGTATATTCTAGTTTTTTTTCTTTGCTCCCAGACCGGCATTGAAGATGAACGTGTTGGAACATTTAATGCTATTTTTTATCCTTTTCGCGTAACTTCTCTTGTACTAACAGGACATACATACATATGTACATACATACATATCGTCACGCCTCTTTCCTACAGGGGTAGGCAGAGACTACTTTGTTACTACTTTCTTTTTTTTAACAGGACATGGCTATAATAATGGTGTTTACAGAATATCTATCAATCGACAGTATAATGTTCGTGAGAAAGTGTTTACACGCGCGATTACCACTATCGGCCCGCCCACTCAGCGTTGTCGAAAATCGATAGCTTTTCTATCGATAGATTTAACGGAAAAATGCCATACATCGATAGGCCTCGATCGCTTATTTAAAGCAATACTATCGATAGCATTGTACAGAAAATAACGAAAACTAGTGATACTATCGGTGCTATACCTGAAATACAGATAACAATCGATTGTTCAAATATAAAGATACCGACACAAATCACAAAAAATATATAATATACACAAAGGCGAGCTTATTCCTAAAATGGATCTCTACCAGTTAACCTTTGAGTAGATGAGAGGAGCATTAAGCTATCAATAGTTTTATAGTCCAAAACTATCGATACTACAATACAATACAATAAAATAACTCTTTATGACAATCAAAACAGAAAAAAGGTATACAGAAGTAATAAGGTAACAATAGGCGCTACAGAGCGATCTCTACCAGGCAACACAGCAACACTCTACAGGCAGAAAGGAACAGATCTGAGCAGGTAGGAACAGATCTGAGCAGGTTAACTATAGACACTATTGTCTTTGCTCAAACTATCGATAGTCTGTCGATCCTACCAGTATCTAGCGGCAACACTACCGCCCACTGCCTCCCGGTGTTACTCTCAAATACACGTTATTATCTTATTACTGTCACTAGCTATTTATACAGGACTAGCGACCCGCCCCAGCTTCGCACAGGGGCCTTACCATGACGTCCTAATTCCGACTCAGTTCAAGTTTTAGCTGTCACTTTTAGTATGAATCTGACAGCGAGCGAATCTAAACTGAATCGCATTAAGACGTCATGGTAAGGCACTATGACATCAAACTGTACACACAAACCTTCCTCTTGAATCACTCTATTTTTAGGGTTCTGTACCTCAAAAGGAAAAAACGGAACCCTTATATGATCACTTTGTTGCCCGTCCGTCCGTCCGTCTGTCCGTCAGTCAAGACCCTTTTTCTCAGGAACGCGTAAAGGTATCAAGCTGAAATTTATATCAAATACTCAAGTCTATTGCCCCTTAGAGCTGTGAAAAATTCAAATTTCTAAGCCAACTCAATCAAAAGATACAGCCGTTTATGCCGCAAATTTCTGCAAATTTTCGAAACTCTCAAGGGAATCAAAACCTACAGGGTACTTCCAGTGAATGCAGAGTCTTGAAATTTGGTATGAAGGTAGGTCTTATAGCACAGATTAAGGAATAATTGCGAAAACCGTAAATACTATGTATGTATGTCTGTATATATCAGTGACCAATATAAAGTGACCCCACACTGCGTACATTTTGCTTTGGAGCAGGACTCTGCTTACACTGGTTTATAGATATTTATAGATAATGGTACGGAACCCTCGGTGCGCGAGTCCGACTCGCACTTGGCCGGTTTTTTTAGACTAGATGCAACCAATCAGTATTGTAGTATTTTTCATTAGAAATGCACGCTCTTGCCAAACATTTGTTATTACATATTTATTACGCCTACAACCAAGCTAAACGTGCCCTTTTGGTCTTTGTTACATTAGACTCTGTCTAGCCCTTCGAACTCGATGCTTGCACCGTTCGCCAGATCCCTTGAGGCCAGCGGGAACGGTAACGGGGCATTACCTACCTGCATGGCACGGTCTCATCGTCTAAGGGAAGACGGGCCCAGCGTACAGGCCCTCTCCTTGGCGCGGTCCTGGCGGAAGCCGGGCCACCGGGGGGGCGTTTGTGGTGAGGCCCTCGTGGCAACACACGCACACTCGCGCAAAAAGAAAAGAAATACACGAGATTTGAAATGCGGGCACCTGAGAGAACACACACTGTTATTCCACACCTTATACCACTAGGCCAAACGCACGTACGTTAAAGCGACGAAATCTACGTACACTTCAAAAATCGAGCGCGAGTCTAGCTTCATTCGTATTTCAAAATCAGGGGCCTTACCATGACGTCTTAATGCGTTTCAGTTTAGGTCCGCTCGCTGTCAGATTCATACTAAAAGTGACAGCTAAAACTTGAACTGCGTCGGAATTAGGACGCCATGGTAAGGCCCCAGCTCCTGATATCCTGGTACATAAACTTTCCCTCCGTCCTACGCCTGACGCGAGTTTAAAATTTTTTACCCATCCCAAAAATCGCTCAACGCCGCTAAAGAAGTTTGCACTTTAAAAAGGCTCTATCTACCCCTTAAGGGATAAAGACGTGATTTATGTACGTATGAATGTATGTATGCACAATATTATGTAAGTTGAACCCTCTGATTTCCGTAACTTCTAAAGTTTGTACCAAACAATAAGTAGGTAAACATTTATTTTAATAATAATAATAAAAATATCTTGGTACAAATTACACCAATTGACCTAGTCTCAAACTAAGCAGAGCTTGTACTATGGTTACCAGGCAACGGATAAACGTACTTATATAATGTAGATAAATACATACTTAAATACATACAACATCCATTACTCGAGCACAAACACTCGTATTATTCATACAAATGTCTGCCCCTACCGGGATTCGAACCCGAGACCTCTAGCTTCATAGTCAGGGGCACTAACCACTAGGCTATCCGGTCGTCAAATATATATATATGTAAGTGGAACCCTCTGATTTCCGTAATTTCTAAAGTTTGTATAAAACAATATGTAGGTAAACATTGTATGTAACTTAATTTCTATACGATCAGTAGTTAATTTGTTCCCACATTACTTTTTCACACATCATTGTTTTACATACATTAGGTACTCAAGCGCTTCCATTAAATCGATTAATTTTACTTCTTGGGAAAACGCCATTAGGACTGTCAACGCATTTCAATGAACAGGATTTTCTCACTGACTGATATTCGTGATACAAACTATTACCATTAACGATTAGCATTCAGTTAAATAATGACATATTTATCTTTAGCGGGTAATTTACAGTATACATACATAAATCATATCTTTATCCCTTACGGGGTAGACAGGGCCTAAGGTAACATGAGCTAAAGGCCACGTTTACCATAAATATGGCGTTTAGGTGGAAGTGGAAAGAGATTAAAATAGTGATGGGTAGCCTTCCAACGATTTTCGTCGTAAATTAATCTTTAAAAAAATCCAACGCCTAGAAAAATATGAACGCGCTCGTGGCTATGTAAACTCTTTGCTGTTGGGTTTACGTAGGTTTTTTATATTTAACTATGTATGTAGGGTAGGTATACGTTTACACTTCTATTTACATAAAACACAGTAAATTTTCAGTTTACAAAATCAGATGAGCAAAGGCCAACTTATCATTTAAAGGGACCTCTTCACACATTCCACAGTTACAAATTAATTGGTAGAGCTTGTGGCAGATTCCACTTGTTTATTTCGATGAAGCCTAGTGCGGATATTTTTTTTGGATTTTTTTTCCTCTTAAAGTTAATCTTCAAACGATCGACAACAGAACGATAAACATTATTAAAAACGAGTTAAAAGTACAGTGACCTAAAATTAAGTTGCACACGTATCAAGCTAATAAGTTTTCGTTTAAAATTTTCATTCTTAATTTATTATTTTTGCTGACTGTAGTATAGCTATTGTAACCGTCATTCATTCCGCCCTCTCTTAAACGCTCAATGATTGCTTTCCATCAGCTGACCCGCTGCTCGTTTTCCCCCTTCTTCCTCAGCCTAAATTAACCCATTGTTGAGCGTAGGCCTCCTCATCAACACGCCATCCGGTTCGGTCCCGGGCTTTGTGCAACCAGTTCTTCCCGCACACTTTGGCTATACCGTCCGCCCATCTGGCTGGTTGGCGACCAACACTTCTGCTTCCCATCCTGGATCTCCACTCCAACACTTTCCGGCTCCATCTCCCGTCCGTTCGGCGACTCACGTGACCTGCCCATCGCCATCGCCCCTATGATATAAAAAAAATTATCGTCCAAAAAAAAATTGTGTGTACATGCTCTTATATTTGTGTGTCTTGCAAAATGAATAAATGTCTTCTTTCTTTCTTTCTTTCTTTTCTTTCCATTTCACGTACCTATCAAAAGTTAATCCGATGACTGAAAGTGGATCAAATTTGTTTATAAAAAAAAAAAAAAACTTTTATTTCGGTATCTTAAGTTACAAGTAGTAGCAGTAGTAGTAGTAGTAGTGTAGGTTTATATAGCAAGATTTTCCTATAAACCACACAAAAAGCCTGTAATCTATAAAAACAAAGCAGGGCCCTATTTTATAAAGCTACAGGTTAGAATTTACAAGCGGAAGTCCCTATCTAACACATAGGGTCAGAAAGAGACTTCCGCTTGTAACTTGTAGCGTTATAAAATAGGGCCCAGGCAGTGAGATATTTATTGAGCTTGTTATGGGCACTGTTATCGCCACAGATCTTCTAGATAACACAGAAGTTTACACCGTACACGTATTCTAATCGCCACCGAACCGTGAGAAGCTACTTAACTGAATCAAACCAATAAAAGAGGTTTAACAATACGAAAAATCGTTTTCGCACGGCACCCAACAGCGCGAAAACTGGACAATGAACTATATTCAGGTGCACAATCGGCGAATTACCGGCCTTTGTGCTTTGTCGGAGCTCGATGGACTGTCAAATAAAACCGGTCTTGTTAGGAGTTCCCAAGCTTTACAGTGTAAGGTACTCCTACATTCAAATTTCGAATCATCGTCATTCGAAATATTATAGACGGAATATGAACCGCGATTACGTTATTTTAGGCCCCCATTATTTCGACGATATTTTGTCTATGTTTCTATGTATATTATGTCAGTGTTTGTGTGGTGATAGGATTAATTAAGTTTGTGGGATTTGTGTGCGTTTTGTGTGGCAGTAGTGGTGGGAGGGCTTGCATGCAAAACGTATATATTTCGCACAAGCTTGGTTATCTTGCACGTAAGTAGCGGAAGAGCAAGGTAAATATTTTGTGTTCATTGAAATGGACCTCCGCAAAGTAACGCCTGATTCAATAAAATACTAAAATGTTGTAATTTGGAAATAAATACATAATTTTGAGTAAAATAACGTGTCTTTTTTTACATGATTTGCTATTCGGTATTCGGCCGAATAGTACGCACTATTCGGCCGAATACCGAATAACAAAAAAGTTGCCGAATAGGCCGAATACCGAATAGTTGCGGAATATTCGTGGCATCTTTAATTTTTAACTTTATTTTTTTGTATTGTTTGTTTTTAGTTTGTGCCGCTGTTGTCCTACGCGTCAAATAAACGTATTTTCTTTCTTTCTTTCTTTCTTAATGCGATTCAATTCCGATTCAGTTTAGGTTCGCTAGCTGTCAGATCCATACTAAAAATGACAGCTAAAACCTGAACTGAGTCGGGATTGAATCATATTAAGACGTCATGGTAAGGCTCCTCTTGCCCAGGGATTTCAATTCCTTTTCAACGCTGCCATTTTATTTTGGGACGACCTCTTTTCCTAAGTCCTGGCCGGTGCACAGCAGCGTAGCCAGCCATGGGCATATAATTCAGTAAAAATAGCTCAAAACGTGGCAAAATATATGGAGAACATTTATCTATTGGGATGGATACCTTATGGGGTGAAGTCAAAATTTATCAACTCTCCCCCCTCCTCCGGGGTGCGCGTCCCCCCCCCCAGGCCCCCCGAAATGTCCCGAAACGCGGTTTTTTGAACTTTTTGAGAAAACTGTTCGCGATACAGAAAAAGTGTGTAGGAATGAAATAATTTACAATAAATTTACTATAAATCTACCATACACATAAAAACGGTATCTCTTATGGTTTTGACGCAAGAAGACGCTAAAAATCATATTTTTTTGTTTTTTTACAATAATTTTTATTAAAACTTCAGTTTTCTCAGAAAATACTCATTTTACAACTAAAAAATGTATGACTTAAATAAACAATGGAATATTCCCTTTAAAAAGAGGTATAATTTATTTATATATTAGTTAAATTGACCATTTTATGATAGTTTAAATATTTAATTTGTCATGAACAATTTTTTTTACTTGAAGATTAGGTATGTTTAAAATGTTTTTTATATAGTTTAGATTTAATTATAAACCACGCTAGTGTAATTTTGTTTATTTTTTTGTTCAGTTATCTGCAAATAATAAGTATATTCATTCATTTCCAAAAAGGTACTAAGATGTTTATTTAATATAATCAACTATTTATTTAAGTATACACTTTTATTTAAGTAACTTACATTGAAATTGAAGAGAGACATTGAAATAAACAATTGTTAACACTCTTATTATCTGGGGGCACGGTAGTGCCCCAGCTAAGATAGCCAAGTGAAGCGCAAGAAGGGCACTAGTTACCTTTTCTCGAACCGCTTTGTCATTATTTTGTACCCTCATAACTTGGTTTTGGATTGTACGAGATAACTAAAATTCTCGGGATATGATGTGAATAGTGGACTTATTACAAGTGTAAAGTTTCAATTGCATAGCTCTTATATTTAAAATTTTATTGATATCTAAAAAACTAGTGGTCGTCACTAGTGATCGTCATATTAAATTCCTAGAATGCTCAAATTTCATTTGTAAGCTAGATTAGTATACAATCAACAGCAAAAATCTAAAATTTGGAACTTTAACTCTTCCTTCAATCGGTCAAACAAACTAGCGAATGGATATTTTGTACGAAACTTCGCAAATTTTGATGCCAGCGGTCTGAAAATTGATAAAGGGAGTTGTTAAAAATAATAAACTGTATATTTCAGAATTTTCAGTAAATTAAACTGAATTAGTGGATGAAATTAAGCGCGTGCAAATGTGGTGTTTTCTGAAGGCACTTGTCATAAGCAACAACTTACAAACTTTTTACGTTCTAACTCTACAAGTGTTTAAGAGTTTGTGAAGTCTAAAATTTAGTAAAAATAATGTCGTTGGCCGTTTTGCTACCGTCATATAGGCGTAAGGTAAAAATATCACTGTTCATTACTTTCCTGTTAATTACAATAGTTTTTTAAACATGAAATTACCGTGAGACTCAATCAATAATATGTGACAACAAATAATAATAATAATAATAATACTTTATTTACTTTATTTGTAATATGTGATCGTTTCGCTGCCGCCGGGGCAAGCGGTCCAGGAATAAGGACTACGAACTAGTCTGGAATACCTATGTCGAGCATCACTCGACTTTTATACGTGAGTTATTCGTTTGTGTGATTATAATTATCATTACAATAGTTCTTATAGTTACGAATTTCAACTTTCTAGAGCGTAAATTTGTTGACCACCAGTGACGAAATCAGAGTTTTTTGGATATCTATAAAATTTAATATATAAGAGCTTGTAATAAATCCACTATTCACATCATATCCCGAGAATTTTAGTTATCTGGTACAGTCCAAAACCAAGTTATGAGAGTACAAAATAACGACAAAGCGGTTCGAGGAAAGGTAACTAGTGCACTTCTTGCGCTTCACTTTTAAATAAACATCTTAGTACCTTTTTGGAAATAAATGAATTTATTCACACTAATTATTTGCGGATAACTGAGAATAAATAAACAAAATTACACTAGCATGGTTTATAATTAACTCTAAACTATATAAAAAACATTTTAAACATACCTAATCTTCAAGTAAAAAAAATTGTTCATGACAAATTAAATATTTAAACTATCATAAAATGGTCAACTTAACTAATATATAAATAAGTGATACCTCATTTTAAAGGGAATATTCCATTGTTTATTTAAGTCATACAGTTTTTAGTTGTAAAATGAGTATTTTCTGAGAAAACTGAAGTTTTAATAAAAATTATTGTAAAAAAACCAAAAATTATGATTTTCTGCGTCTTCTTGCGTCAAAACCATAAGAGATACCGCTTTCATGTGTATGGTAGATTTATAGTAGATTTATTGTAAATTATTTCATTCCTACACACTTTTTCTGTATCGCGAACAGTTTTCTCAAAAACTTCAAAAAACCGTGTTTCGGGACACTTTGGGGGGCGTGGTGGGGGGACGCGCCCCCCGGAGGAGGGGGGAGAGTTGATAAATTTTGACTTCACCCCATAAGGTATCCATCCCAATAGATAAATGTTCTCCATATATTTTGCCAGATTTCCCATACAATGGATTCTTATTTGCTTGAGCTAATAGGGTGGGGCAGTAGTCTAAAATAATATGTAACTAGCAATCTATACCCGCGGTCTTTCCCCGGTTAATTTTTTCATACAAGAAGGTTACAGAGCCAGGATGGGGCAAGCGCCCCACCCTGCCCCACCATGGCTACGCCCATGAGTGCAATAGCAAAGCCTGCTGGCTATACGGTCATCAGCTCTCTTGAGTATGAGCCCTATCCATCGCCATATTCATTCTCATAATAATGACATTACTATGAGCAGACCGACACGAAGCGAACTTCGAATTTCTAGCTTCGGCGTATAAGGCCAGGGACCTTACCGTGCATGACGTCATAATTCTGGTTCAGTTCAGGTTTTAGCTATTATTTTTAGTATAGATCTGACAGCGAGCGAACCTAAACTGAATCGCATTAAGACGTCATGGTAACCTCCCGTGAGACACTGCGTGTGAAATGCAAACAGGATCGGCCGCACCATCAAAATCGCAAAGCATCTAAATAATAATGGCTTTCTTATTCACTTTGCGGGTGGTAGGGCCTTGTGCAAGGTCCGTCCGGATCGCTACCACCATCTTACTCGCTAATCCTGCCGCTAAGCAGCAGTGCTTGCGCTGCTGTGTTCCGGTGTGGAGAGTAAGACAGCCGGGGAAATTGCGGGCACAAGAGGCATTTCATCTTAAGTCCTCTAGGTTGGCAACGCATCTGCAATCCCTCCGGGGTTGCGGGTGTCTATGGGCAGTGGTGATCGTTTACCATCAGGTGACCCACTTGCTCGTTTGCTTTCCTATTCACACATAAAAAAAAAAAATGTGACTACACTGATCGCTAGGGGTTTGAGAAAGCCCGGCATTTATTTGTTTATTGTGTTGTTAGACATTTTAAAATCTACCGTGCCCTAACTTTGTTTTATGTGTAGTAAATGTCCATAAGCATGCCTCAATAATTACGTGCCAATGACATCCACACACTTAACTTTTTATGACTCATAAGTGGGTTCGAAATTACGTGTTTTTCCAACACTTATTGCGGATTCAGGATTGTTATAAAACTAAGTTAACCTAACCTATAGTGTTCTACAGAATGACCCATTCGTTGCCCATGAAAGAACTAAGGTTTCAGAAAAAAAAATATGGCAAAGGATCATCATTCTACTAAGATTAGGTAAAAATGCGAAAGTTTATGACGATGTGAGTGAGTGAGTGAGCGTGTATGTCTGTTGCTTTTTCACGCTAAAACGACTGAACTGATTTGGATCTAATTTGGAAGGGAGATAGCTGGTACCTTAGATTAAAACATAGGCTACTTTTTATCCCGGAAAATTGTATGGTTCCCGCGGGATTGCGATAAACATGACAAATTCGTAGCTGCATGCCATAAAGTCGCTTTAGTCTAATTCTACGTGGACGAAGTTTCAGTCAGTTTTCGATCAATTGAACTACCGTGTCTGTCCTTTCTAGGGGCTAAAGAAACTGGTTTGCTGGAAGATGAGATCATCGGATAATAAATTCATAACATCATTTTTCGTTTTTCAATGGCGTCACTGTCATAGCCATTTTTTTTCTCCTCCTTTTCTTTGTGTTGTTTTAAATGATGTGTACAATTATTATTGTGATGTAATTATTGTATTGGGAAATCTACTGTTTGTAATTTTATTTGCATGCATTATGTTATTGTACCTATGTTAATAAAATAAAAATAAATAAAAGGAGTGACGACGACAGTTGCCATTAGTTTATGTTCATGTTTTCGAGAGGGGATACACGCACACCTCTACAAAATATCCTCTCATTCATTATAAAAGAAGGCCTGTGCCCAGCAGTTGGACGTAGGCTGGAGATGATGACCGTCGCCTTCCTTTCTCAGCCCTTATTTATATACTTTCTTAAGGAATAATTTCGTTACCGCGATGTAGAGTTGGGGCGGCCCGGTACAACGGCATCTGGTGGCCGATAGACGTACTAAATACATAAAACATTTCACCGCTGTACACCTATAGTTGTTGTTGACGAATACATTAAGGTCATAATTGAAGGAAAGGTTGAAGGGAAGCGGAAGAGAGGAAGGCCTAGAAGAACATTCATGGACCAGGTGAAAGAGAGTAGAAGTCGTGTCGTATCCGGAGAAAAAACTTTGCTTATAATCACAAAATCTTAGTTATGATTACTAAAATATTTATAAATCCCACGACAACAAATTTTTTGTAATAACAACAAATTGGTTTTAGTTATTGTTATTTAGTAATATCCTATATCAATGTTTTGTAATTTCTAGTATGCTATACATATCCGTGACGTCATTACCGAAGTAATGACGTCACGGATTTTACAATAAGTTTTGTAATTTCCGAGAAATAACCTGGTATTTTTTAGTTGGGTTTCAGTAAATTTTACAAAATATTTTCGTCGTGTCCTTAATTTCATACTTGTTTTTACTAAATTTTATGGAATATTTAAGAACTTATTTTGTAATTTCAATGATTTCTTACTAGATATTGCTAAACTTTAATGTGTCTATAAGAAACTACTTTTGTAATATCAATGATTTAATATTAGATATGACTAAACTTTAATGTGTATATAAGAAACTACTTTTGTAATATCAATGATTTCATATTAGATATAACTAAACTTTAATGTGTATATAAGAAACTTGTTTTGTAATCTCAATGATTTCATATTAGATATTGCTAAACTGTAATGTGTTTGTAAGAAATTACTTTTATAATATCAATGATTTAATATTAGATATTACTAAACTTTAATGTGTTTATAAGAAATTACTTTAGTAATATCAATGATTTCATATTAGATATTACTAAACTTTAATGTGTATATAAGAAACTACTTTTGTAATATCAATGATTTTATATTAGATATTACTAAACTTTAATGTGTTTATAAGAAATTACTTTTGTAATATCAATGATTTCATATTAGATATTACTAAACTTTAATGTGTTTATAAGAAATTACTTTTGTAATATCAATGATTTCATATTAGATATTACTAAACTTTAATGTGCACATAAGGAACTACTTTTGTAACATCAATGATTTCATATTAGATAAAACTAAACTTTAATGTGTATATAAGAAACTACTTTTGTAATATCAATGATTTCATATTAGATATTACTAAACTTTAATGTGTTTATAAGAAACTACTTTTGTGATATTATGATATCGTTTGTAATAAAACAGAAAAGTCGTGTAGTTATTACAAGTCATTCTATTAGGTATTATTATTTTCTTTAGTATTTCTTCTAAATGTCCGTGGTTGAATGATTGCCGATAACTGAGTCAGAAGTTTGAAGCCCTTTAATATAATGTATAATTTGACAAAGTTAAACGTCGTACGTACAAGCAAGAAAGATAACTAAATATAATAAATTATATTTTATGGGCAGACCCAGTCTGACTTGGTTTGCCCTTAAAATATAGGTTTAGAGATTATTTATTCTCATTAAGAATCTTACAATTCACTTATTATGAGAACTTAAAATTAAATATGTTTGTAATATATATATATAATATATATATAATAATAATAATATATATATAAAATATAATTTATTAATATACTCTTAGTTTGTTTGCTTGTACGAGTATATATGGCGTTTAACTTTATTAACAAATTAGACATTATTATAAAGGTTCTTCAAACTTTTGATCTAGTTACCGGCAGTCATACAGGCGTACATATTCAGAAAAAACACCAAAGAAAACAATAATACCTAATAGAATGACTTGTAATAACTACACGACTTTTCTGTTTTTATTACAAACAATGTCATAATATCACAAAAGTAGTTTCTTATATACACATTAAAGTTTAGTTTTATCTAATATGAAATCATTGATGTTACAAAAGTAGTTTCTTATATACACATTAAAGTTTAGTTTTATCTAATACGAAATCATTGATGTTACACAAGTAGTTCCTTATGTACACATTAAAGAAAACAATAATACCTAATAGAATGCCTTATAATAGCAACTTGAATGAATGAAGTTATCAGTCACGGAAATTAATTGAAATGAATGAATGCTAAATGTATACTGTAGTAGGATATAGTTTGATTGAAACGAAGATTTCTAATTAAAAAGTTTATTTTGTTTTACGTTACGTACAGTTTAACACTTGCACTTACAAGCTAGTACAACATCGGACTATTCCCAGATGTTCACATTATTTTTCTAGCCGAGAAAATTCTTACTAAGCACACTCACGAGCAAACACAACGGGTCACTCTTCATACAACTTTGTATGGAAAGCGACCCGTTATTTTTGCTCGTGAGTATAGTTTACATCCAACACAAAGGACTGTGAACAACTGGGAATAGCCCAAAATATGCCATTACAAAATCTTCTGCTTGTTTCCCAATTCGGCATGAGCATGACACTTGGTCAATCGAAATTTTCTTTGAATTAATCATTATATTATTTATAAATAAATGGTCTCATAAGGAAAAACTTGAAATAATATTTTTTGATACAGAAACACATTTATTTTTAATTAGTCACTCTTTCCATGTTTTCTCCTTAAGAGGGCGCATCCCTACTGAGCTGGCAACGTCGCATTTTTGGTGATTTTTTGCGATTATTTCACAGAAATTGAATGAAAAATTGAAATATCCGTCTGGGTGCACTTCGTTTTTAGTGTATTAATGTGTCCAAATGGTGATTGACTTTTATTTTCGTATTAAAGGGATAAAATACTATATCTCGTCTAATAAGAAAATAAAAGTCCATCGCGATCAATTATTGCATTAGACATATTAATGCACTAAAAACGAAGTGCACTACAGACGCACATTTGAAACTTTCATTCAATTCTGTGAAATAATCGCGAAAAATCAACAAAAATGCGACGTTGCCAGCTCAGTAGGGATGCACCCTCTTAAATTTAGCTGTCTATCTGTGACTGATCAGGATGACACTTATGTAAATGTTTTCTCAGAGATGCTATGCCACAAAAATTTCTAGAGCAATTATCTTCCCCACAACTAAAAGATGTTATATCTCTTGATTCATAACAAAGTGAGCGGATGTGATTTGCCAGATTATTAACATTATCGAATTTAAGCTTGCATTGGGCACATGTATACATAATAAACCCGTCTCGTCTCTTACTTCACTCTTAGAAGGTCTCCACTGCGACTTTTTCGTGTCCTTCAAGGGCACACTAGACGTCAAATAAGGTAGAAGTAGTAGACAGCAGTTATTCAACGCATCAGATGACTCCGGTTCTGAAAAGACACATTTAAATAAATTACAATATCAGCAGCATCCAGCATTGAAATAAAATGAAAATGAAAATATTTTATTTCGTTTAAATATTACATAAAAACATCAAGGTTGGGACTTCCTTTTAAGTATATATAGATACCTGTGCCAGGAGGTCCCGCTCTTCTATAACTACAAGTTGTTATATAACAAAAATAAAAATAACAACAGCATTAGCAGCAAAGAGACAACAGTACAGTACAGTCTAACCCCATTAACAAAGGTAAAATAATGAAATAAATCAATAGTAGAACCATCAATAGTAGAACCGTTAACTCACATTTTCAATCTAAGCCTTGCTTCTGGTATATTTCCAAACGAGTGGAAGCTAGGAGTTATATCCCCCATCCACAAAGACGGTGATAAAACGTTGCCTTCCAATTACAGACCTATTACTCTACTAAGTGTATTTTCTAAATTACTGGAAAAAGTTGTAAATACTCGCCTAGTAAAGTATCTTGAACGTCATGCCCTCATCTCTGGGTCTCAATTTGGATTTAGGCAGAAGAAATCAACTGAAGATGCCGTTGTGCTTTTAACATCATTAGTTGCTAAATATTTGGACACGAATAAATATGGCCTCGGTGTCTTTTTAGATCTAGCTAAAGCTTCTGATACTGTCTCAGTTCCTTTATTAATGAAAAAGCTAGATAGTATGGGCATTAGAGGTGTTTCCTACGTTTGGTTTCATAGTTATCTAACTGATCGTCGTCATTGTGTCAGGGTGGGTTCTTCTTTGAGTGAACATCTTCCAGTGCTCTATGGAGTTCCGCAGGGCAGTATACTGGGCCCCACCTTATTTTTAATCTACATTAATGATATCCTTAATGTGCCCCTTCTGGGAGCTGACATAATTTGTTACGCAGATGACACGGTTGTTCTTTTCCATGGCAATTCCTGGGACGATGCATTCAATACAGCCGAAATAGGTTTGACTAAATTGTCAAACTGGTTGACTGAAAATCTTTTAACTTTAAACAAAAACAAAACAAAGTATGTAACGTTTCACAAAACACTTGCAACAAGACCCAGTGTTACTCGTAAACTCACCATCCATTCCTGTTCGCCTGTTCTATCAGACCAATCTAATCAACTATCTTGTAAGTGCTCTCCTATAGATCAAACTGACACAATTAAATACTTAGGTATTCTGTTTGACAAAAATCTCTCATTCAAGGAACACGTCTCTAACCTATCAAAAAAGATAAGAAAAACGATCTTTTTAATGAAGTCTTTAAGAAATTCTGCACCTAAACATATTTTAATACTGGTCTATAAAGCATTATGTCAATCAGCACTATTGTATTGTATATCAGCCTGGGGTGGTATTGTAAAATCTAATATCAAGAGCTTAGAAATTGCCCAACGTGCTGTACTTAAAGTTATGCTTAGCAAGCCATATAGGTTTCCCACTGACAATCTTTATAAAGAATCAATGGTATTAAGGGTCAGACAATTGTACATTACAAAAGTAGCCGTAGCCACCCATCGAAAAGTAATCTGTAGTCAGGATTTTCCTAGCCTTGCCGCTCGACGTGTATATAGCATCCCTCTGCCATCCATTAGGTCTACTTTTGCCAAACATATGCCTCCCTATTCCCATTTAAACGCTTACAACAAAATATGCAAAACTGTAAACAACACAAAAGATATGTCTGCTGCTAAATTAAAAAATGCTATCGAAATATGTCTAGCAAATATAAACTATCAAGATACTGAGGATCTCCTTATAAGCTCTTACTAATGGTAAAGTGTAGCCACACATACACACACACACACGCACACACACACACACACACACACACACACACACGTTCACATACACACACACACACACACACACACACACACACACACACACACACACACACACGAACACACTCCTTTCTAGCTATTTCTTTTCTTCTCTTTTATTATTTGTATTATTCCTGTATTTTGTGTACTTCCTTGGCACTCGCGATACAGACCCAGAGTCTAGTGCGAGCGCCGCCGTTTCACTTACAGCATAAAATGTCATCTACCCATCCTATGTATCAATGTGTGCTTTGTAAAATGTTATGCATTTGTAACTTCTGTGGTGAAAATAAAGTTATTATTATTATTATTATTATTAAATAAACAAGTCACTACGTTTACCAATTAATTTACCTACATTTATGTATAATTAGTTTTTACGAATAGAAGTTCTTACCTGTAGTTGCAGCAGACACATAATTGTTAATATTCTGCTTGATATGGAGCAGCTACATTATGGAGTATAATACAGGGCAGCTGATTCAAGTGGAAATAACTCTTGTATTTGCAAGGACCATTCTAGCAACTCTTTGTTAGTGAACTGTCTGTTTTGATCGCTTTCAAACAGGGGCTGAATTAGTAATTTAACTAATAAGTTTCTCTGTGTCTCATTTAATCTTCCCGAAGGCCATCCCAGAGACAAAATGGATTTTCCATCAAGAGTGGATTTTAATGTCTTCAACACCTGAAATAAGTAATTCTATTTAAGTATAAGGATATAATTTTTTGTTCATTAGTTTTTAATCTTGTACCTATGGGAGGCCTATGTCCAGCAGTGGAAGTCTTTCGGATGACAATGATGATGATGATGATAAGGATAAGAACATGTAAAATTAAATGCTTTAAAAAGAAGAAAATAAACCAAACCTGTTTATCAGATTAGGTACAATCACTATACTTTACACTACAGTTTTTATTACATTTATAATTGACTGTAAATGTTCTTTGTCGACTATGGAACTCTAAAAAAGGCGGTACTTACATTTGGTGTGGCATCTGGTGGTATTTCTGGTGTATTAAGGTGATTCACTTCCTTTTTCCAATTAGCTAGATTTATTTTAAATCTAGCTCGGTCTCCAGGTATGGGTATAAGCTGACTTATTTCATCATCTGCCAGCAATCCCAAAGTCCCAACATCAACTTTGCCCTCTGAAAAAAAAAAAACAATTAGTTTGTTGAAATTACAATTATAATCGTTTTATATTTTTTCATTTCATCATATATTCATTAATTAGCTGGAATGATTACAATGAGTATTTTGAAATCATCGATTTTTTATTTGTATTTAATAGGTATTGTTTATTATTTCATACTTCATACTTCATACGAAAATGATGTCGTTTTTCATACTGCGCTTATCCCCTCCACGTTAACTTACCACAAAAAGCTCGAACATATTCGACGAGACCCCAATTGGTTAACAAGTCACTTGTTAGCTGATCCATCACCTTTGGTAAGAGAAATTTATACACTTCAGGTACCTATTTACTTCACTACCCATTTGCTTCGAGTTGGCATTCGTAAATAGTTTGCGCGAGAGACACTTCCAAAGTGGTAAAATGTCCCCCCCCCCTGTAACTTCTAAAATAAGAGAATGATAAAACTAAAAAACTATAGGTATGATGAACATTACCATGCAAACTTCCACCGAAAATTAGTTTGAACGAGATGTAGTAGGTAAGTAGTTTTTGGTCAACACGAAAGGGAAATTACGAATGGCACGGGCAAATATTTAACAATAACAAACTCGAAGCAAGCATGTAGGTAAATGTATTAGTAGATTGGTATACGTGCCGGCACGTAAGTCTAACGATGACGAGTCACGTGGAGGGGAACTGCGCACCCACGAATACAGTGTTTTACTTCTGCGCATACAAGGTCATCGCTAGACTTACTTGCCGGCACTTATATTGATATTGATAATACTAGTATTACTTATTTATAACTACGTAGGTACTTATTTTATTTCAGGTTTAGGTTATGGCTATCCATTTTGTACAATATCAGGCAATACGAATAATACGATGCGTGGTCCATTAAGTAGATTGCAAGTATTTTGCAATGCCGCTGCAAGTTTTTACAAGTTTTCATGCCCGCCATGAATGAAGTGGATATTTTACATTGGTCGATGCGCCGCCAGTTATTACAATTTTCTTAATTAATTATCTTATGGGTATCACGCATAATACATAAATTGAATGATATCAATCAAAGAAAAGTCAGTAATCGCAGAGGAGATGACTGACGCTTAGGTACCTATTTTGATATTTTACCAAATGGACGCCACGTTAGTCGAGTAAGACACACGCATTATTTCTTTAGATAGGCAACATACTTACTTGAAAACGCTCACGCTCTGTAGACTTATAGAACACAACACAACACAACACACTTTAGTTAAGACACTACACCGATCAGATGCGTATGTTAGAAATTTGATCGAGTAATTGTACGACTACGCAGTTCGACTCGCTTATAAAAAATAAATGGTGACGGCGGCGGCCGACGGAGCGGCGGGGCGCGCGCGGGCGGGAACGTGAGCGGGGGGACGGAATTACAGGTAACTTTAGTAAAATTTGTTAAAGTAAATAATTTCTGCAAAACGTTACATAAACTAGTAAAAGGCTTAATAATTTCTAAAAAATAACTTTACTATTGCAAAACGTTTTGTATTGAGAACAATAATTTTACTGAAAATTAAAAATAATGTGATTTGATTTACCTCCGGACCGCACCCATAGGTAGTAAAAGTATTGCGCTCGGTTTGTCAACGTCGTAACTGTTAATAGTAGATTGTTCAGCAAGGGAGGAAAAGAACCAATATCACACGAGGTAACTTGGCACCCGAGCATGCGAGGGTGCCAATATTTCGAGCGTGATATTGGTGTTTTTCCCGAGTTAAATACTCTACTTTTCATTTCGACTACAAGGAAAGTAAAAAAAATATACAAAAGTAAGTATATGAGAAAAAATGTATTGAATAAAAAATCTCGTCATTCGCGCTTTTCATTTCAAGTAAACAAAATAAAACTCACTTAACCTCAAAAATCTCTTTCCCGCCGCTCAGCCGCTCCAGTTCTACGGGCAGACACTCCCAGTCTCTTACCTCGACTGCTTTAACCACCGAGCGCCGCCATGACATTTTGCTTTACCGACTCTACTCTACCCAGGCGTATCGCCCGCATTTACTCAACAACTGTTTGGAATTTGCCCGACAGATGGCGTCTAAGTTACAACTCATTGAACATATAGTATTAATTATAATGTCAATACAATAAAATTATCTCTGCTTCAGTTAATCTCCGACATATATACACCGACACTTTACTACTATTATCTTAATATCATTATGTTCAATTATTTGTATATTTAAATTGTATAAACATAAAAACTATTGTTGCCTTTAGAACCTTAAAAACCATGGTTGCAGTTGGAAAAACGCCTCCACTTTGACAGGCGTTTCAGCAGCTAAAATTCCGTTCCATTCAGACACCTTAATAAGAACTGTTTTTAGGAATTCAATATTTATAATAATAATGATGAAGAGGCTAGTAATAAATTATATAAAATCTCAATATTTTTATATTTTTACATCAATAATAGGTTTTTATTTTTATTACGTCTTGGTACAGACTAGTATTATAATAAGTCTTCGGTAAGTAGTCGTGAATTGTAACAAGTACAAATTTAAAAAAAAATGGAAAAGTAAATCGCACTAGTGCGCATAAACGAACTTTTCGCACCCAAAACAGCAAAAAAAGGGCACTTTTTGAGCAACTGTATTGAAAAGTTATTTTACGTCTCGTGTTTCAAATGAACACTCGCAGGTAAAATACAACTTTCCCCCCTTGTATAACAAATAACTATTGTTTGCTGAAATCATCCTTTAAGGATGTGAAAGGTGGGGTGAAATATACAACGAAGATGCGATACCCTATATTCCTCGTGGCGAATCTTGATCCCGATGATACTTCTAGTGACAGTTCATTTTATATAACCTTGTTATGAGGTTCGGTCACGTTGAATCGTTTAGAGGCGCAACTTAAAGCCTAGCACGTCATAATATAATGGAAATATAAGATTTGAATAAGAATATAATGAAATTATTAAGTATCTATCTATCACATTTGATGGAAATAATTTCAGCTAAACTTACATATTGACGTACTGCAAAAGTTACATCGTTAGGCTGGTATCGACGAAGGATTGGGTATATCCATAAACATGACTAGGAATATCGGTAAACAGATGACGTTGACTCTGAACAGAATGGACGGAAATTTCTTGTTCATATGTAATATTTAATGTCTTGGGGCTTGGCAAAAATAAAACAAACGCTTTGTGTTATAAAATTTGTTTTCAATACATTTGCTCGAAAAATTCACTTTCAAAGGATTTCATGGCTCGTAAGTTAATTTTACCGCACTAGTGCGATTTCGTTACCGTTTTTTTTTAATTTTCCATTTTAAAATATTACAAGCAAAGAGTGTTAAATAATAAAAAAAATCGACTTATACGCAGAAAAATGTATAAATATACAAAACTAAGTAATGAATTTGCAAAATTTAGTGTAATTAGTATAAACTGTAATTTATTTCCTACCTCAGATTTTAATGATTTCCACCTTTTACCACCAAACAAAATGAGTTCTTCAAGTGATGAAGTCTACAATAACATGGAATTAACTCCGCCCGATATTTTAAGTAAGGCGCAAATCGCGCAAAATAGTCTTTTACCATCAAAATCTCGGGAAAGGTATTTATTCTTCAACTTTGTTTTATTAATTGCCTATTTTCTCACAAATGTAATGAAAAACGTCGTATGATACACGGTTGGCAAGGTTTTACAAGCTCGTGACGATGAAAACCCTTGCCTTGCGCTCATTCAACTCATTTGTAAAACCTTACTTACCAACCTTGTATCACAAATAACAACTATTAGGTAATTGAACTAACAATTCCATTTCTGTTGTAGCAAAAACATGCTTGTATTTAAAACAAAAAAAATAGTAAAAATAAATAAAGTATATTGTTGAAATTAAAAACATTGATTGGTTTACTTGAATTAACAATTCGATTTCTGTTTTAGCAAAACATGCTTGTATTTAAAATAAAAAAATAGTAAGAACAAATAAAGTATATTGTTGAAATTAATAACATTGGTTTACTTGAATTAACTAATCGATTTCTGTTGCAGCAAAACATGCCTGTATTAAAAAACAAAAAGTTTATTAAGAATTAATAAAATATGTTGTGGTGATAAATACAATTTGTTTAATTGAATTAACAAATCTATTTTGTTGCAGCAAAACATGCTTGTATTTAAAACAAAAAGTTTACTAAGAATAAATGAAGTATATTGTTGAAATCAATAAATTTGGTTTACTTGAATTTACAAATCTATTTTTGTTGCAGCAAAACATGCTTGTATTTAAAACAAAAAGTTGACTAAGGATAAATGTAGTATATTGTTGAAATCAATAAGTTTGGTTTACTTGAATTTACAAATCTATTTTTATTGCAGCAAAACATGCTTGTATTTAAAACAAAAAGTTTACTAAGAATAAATGAAGTATATTGTTGAAATCAATAAATTTGGTTTACTTGAATTTACAAATCTATTTTTGTTGCAGCAAAACCTGCTTGTATTTAAAACAAAAAGTTTACTAAGAATAAATGAAGTATATTGTTGAAATCAATAAATTTGGTTTACTTAAATTAACAAATCTATTTTTGTTGCAGCAAAACATGCTTGTATTTAAAACAAAAAGTTTACTAAGAATAAATGAAGTATATTGTTGAAATCAATAAATTTGGTTTACTTGAATTTACAAATCTATTTTTGTTGCAGCAAAACATGCTTGCATTTAAAACAAAAAGGTTACTAAAAATTAATAAAAAGTCCACTGGGAATAATTAAAATATTGTTCTTGAAATTAATAAAATGTATTTAATTGAATTTACAAACGCATACCTGTTATAACAAAGTTTTTTAAAAGCCTTTGTAGCAATAACTAAGCAATCGCAAAATTGATTAAACTTTTGTAATTGTATCATTTACTAAAACTGTTTACTCGATATTACAATTCTGTCTACTAAGACGCATTTTTAATTTACTAAAGTATTGTAAAATTCACAATGTTTTCATGCAAATTACAAAATATTGTATTTATGCATTTGAGTAAAGCTAGTTGGTAGGGATTACAAATAGGAAAAACAAGGGTGGTGTAAAACGTAGCTTTTGCCAGTAAAAATAAATGAACTTCAGTATTAATTATTAAAACTTAGTAATTCGAACAGTAACAAAACGACTTTGTAAGATCTGGTATGTTTTTTTTCTCGCAGCAGGAAGTCGAAGAAAAGGCCCTGGAAAAGGACCACATGGAAATTGCTCCACCGCGACACGAGCCTAGCTCTTAAGTTTAAGACGAAAAGACACCTGTCGTTGACGGTTTTTTGTCAGTTCTCGGCGAAAAAATAGTCGTCATAGAGCTTTGACTGTCGCAATGGAATAACAACGCGTCAAGCACGCCCGTGTCAAGGTCTCAAGGCAGCCAATGTCGCTGTCGTTAAGGAGACACTCATTACTAACATCCGTTGCCTGCAAGACATTATACACACCCTACATCCTTACCGATCGCTTGAATGAAGCCTCGCCCGCGCGGTGCAGGGGCGCGGGGTGGCACGACAAAGGGGGCCGAGAGAGGTGAGTTTGTTTCTTTATTACGCTTTCACGCCAGAACTACTCGACTGATCGGCGTGATATTTAGTATGATGATAGTTTGAGACCTTGGGAAGGACATAGCGTCGGGTACAGTGCAATGCGCGTAACTAGTATACTGGTAAATACTGCGTATCTGCACAACACCCATAGGAAAAATCCGCGTAACTGGCATTGGTTAATACCGCGTATCTAACAAAATATAGCAAAATTAAGATTTCCCGCCAACTAACGTAAAATCCTGATCAGAATACCTATACCAGCTCAAACCAGTATAAAGTTAGGTGTTGTGTAGATACGCAGTATTTGCTAGTGCTACGTGGTTTTGCACTATGGGTACTCTCAAGCAGAGGGTCGTGGGTTCGAATCCCGGGCTCGCACCTCTGACTTTTTCGGAATTTATGTGCAGAATTACATTTGAAATTTGCCACGAGCTTTTCGGTGAAGGAAAAACATCGCGAACCTGCACAAATCTGCGAAGCAATTCAATGGTGTGTGTGAAGTTCCCAATCCACACTGGGCCCGCGTGGGAACTGTAGCCCAAACCCTCCAATGGAGGAGGCCTATGCCATGAGGCACGCCGAATTACGCGATAATTTATTTAAAAAAAACTACATGTACTGAAATTGTAGCGAATTCGGAATAAAATGGCTATATTATTATTATTATTATGTTATAGTTACGGGGTATTGCACTATCCCTGACGGTATAGGATAGTTTTCATCACGTCGCGTTCAGCAGCCAGGTAAAAATAAAACTTTTTTTCTTAACACTCGCTTCCCTTTAACAACCACGCTATGGATCTTTCACCGCAATCTTCTTTTTGCAGTTGCATAAGACACAGTATCCTCACAGTTCTCAAGTTTATTCTCGTGCCTAGCGTACTGTGAAGTTGGTGGGTAACTTACCTAACGTTTGTTCAATGTTATTTGCATTTACGTTGTTTGCTCTTTTTTATTTGACAGCCAAATGTGGGGGCATGCACTTGTCATTTGAATACGATGAATAAATTTGCGATAGTTCATAAAAACTTAATAATTTTGAAGCTTCATTTACCTGTTTGGGTATTTATACCTACCTACTGTCTGAGTGTTTTTTATTTTACTGTTTTTTTAGGGTTCTGTGCCCAAAGGATAGAAACAGGGCCGTCCGTTTGTCTTTCTGTCTGGCTGCTTGTCCGTCTGTCACCAGGCTGTATCTCATGAACCGTGATAGCTGTGTGTTGCCGCTATAACAACAATCACTAAAAGCAGAATATTTTAACGTCTGTCTGTCTATGTAAGTAACCAATATGAAATGATCAGACACTTCCTACATTTGGCAAGGGCTCTGCTAACACTGGATTTCATATTCACTTGCCAAGTTTGTACGGAACCCTCGGTGCGCGAGTCACAAGCACTCAGCTGGTTTTTTTTTCTATTTTTTATGCAACAACCTTGTAAATAACCTGAAGGCCCCTGATGACACCTAACATTAACATTCGTAATACCAGACTTAGATTCCAATTGAAAGCATTAATTTAAACACTGCACTGACGATTTTAATGTAAATTCTTTGACATTTCCTTTTAAGTGATGATATCATTTTATATTGAACTAGCTGTTGCCCGCGACTTCGTTCGCGTAGAATTAAATAATACAAATATTGTAAATGCGAAAGTTTGTGAGTGACGATGTGACAATGTGAGTGAGTGTGTATGTTTGTTCCTTCTTCACGCTAAAACTACTGGATGGATTTGGATAAAATTCGGAAAGAAAATAGCTGGTACCCTAAATTGAAACATAGGCTACTTTTATCCCGGATAATTGTATAGTTCCCGCGGGATAGCCATAAACATACCAATTGTTAATTCTACGCGGACGAAGTCGCGGTCAAAAGCTAGTAGTCTATATTCATCAGGGATTCAGGGATAATGTAGGATTCTATCTAACAGTGAAAGAATTTTTCAAATCGGTCCAGAAGTTTTAGATGCAATGCAAACGAACAATTAAGTAAATCGTTCATAATGACACATACGAATAACCCACGTGATGCGCGACATGTTTCTGAGCAGAAGCTAGTTATAATATAAAATATTTAATAGGCTGCCAAAGTGTTTACGGGAGCTTCCCTTTCGAAAATGTAAAACTAGTTGAAGTAAGTTCAAACAAAAATTATTATGACAAAGTATTTTTTGAGCATGACATTTTGTAACTATATTTTGTTATCGTCGGTTATGATCAAAGTTATTGTCAAAGTCTAGTTTGCTGTCGTTACACGCCGGCTGTAGAGGCGCTGCCAATTTGTAATTTGTAACCCGTCGTATTGACACATTTACGCGGATGCGTTCTTGAAAATTTCAACTGTATCTATCACGGTTTATGAGATACAGCCTGGTGACAGACGGACAGATAGCGAAGTCTTAGTAATAGGGATCCGTTTTACCATTTGGGTACGGTACCCTAAAAAATCGAAACATACTTTTTAAAATCCACTAAAATCCAAAGGCTTCCTTGACACATCTGAACTCCAACCACCCAACACTAAAAAGTCACATATCAAGTTTCATACAACGAACATTAACCCTACGCTAGTGCTACTAAGTACTAGACATGGGGAAAAGCGTTACATTTTGATATCAGTGACTGACGATCCCGTTCCAAAAAAGTCACAGTGAAAAGTCACCGTGACTTTGTCACGCCTGTTACTCGTGTCACTGCATGATATTTGTGTCAACGTTATTTTTGTCACACTGTTATTTCATCGTGATTTTGTCACGCCGGTTACTCATATCACCATATGATATTGTCGCAGTGCTATTATGACGTGATTTTGTCACACCGTTATCACACAAGTAATTGATCCAAAATAACCTTTACACTTTTACAGGCTTAGACCTGTCGCACATTATAAGTAAAAAATAAATACATTTGGAAAATTAGTTCATAGTCATCATAATCATCACAATCATCATCATGTCATCATCATCATCATCAAAATCATCAACATCATCATCATAGCCATCATCATCATCGTCATAATCATCATCATCATCATCATAACCATCATCATCATCATCATCATCATTATGGACGGTGTTCATCTTTTTCATGTGTTTTAAGAGTTATACATACATACATACATACATCCTTTTCTACGAGTATGCTTCATTAAAACAACTCTTTGACACGGATGAGTGAGCAAGCATTCATAATTTTATCGCTGTCTCACTCGCTCTCAGGCAGCAGGCATCATGCGATGTTCGCCACGAAGTTCCGAATCCGAACACTCCCGACTAAGCCCGATTAGAGCCGAGCAGAGCCGAGTCACGTCACAGTCAGTCACTGTCACTGCATCGCGTCTCGTCACTGCTTGCGCTAGGCGCTAGGAAGGAACAGTAAGGAACGTATGTGATTTTGTAACGTTGTTATTTTGCGAAAAGTCACAGTGACACGTTTTGAAGGCGAGTCACGGTGACTTTGTCACCGTGACGTTATTTAACCCCCATGTCTACTAAGTACACGTTTGAAATGACTACTGATGCAGGGTACTAGTTAGGCTCTAGGACTCGTCTCTGGGCTCGCTTGCAACACCGCGGTTGCGACATTAGAGCCGTACTCTAAACGCTTGCACTAGTGTTCCCACAGCCTTAGACTGGGATTCCATTGGAACAATTGATTAGACGTAAGAGAAAAAAAGAAATGATGAGGTTAGTCTTGTAGATTCGGAATAATATTGCTGGCCGTTTACAAAGGATGCTTTAAGAAAAAAGTCATAATAATGGTCGTGTAATTTATTGGTGGTTAATGGTTGACCAAACCCTCCAATACACGGAGGAGGCCTATGCCATGAGGCACGCCGAATTTCGCGACAATTTAATAAATAAAAATAATAATAAACGACAATAACAACAACAACATGTACTTACTGAAATTGTAGCGAATTCGGAATAAAAAGGCTTATAAATAAATAAATAAATAAATAAAATGGTTGATAAGTATCACTTGTATTGCACTGTTTTTTATCCGTAAGTAGATTTAAATTAAATCGGCAACTTAGTAACAAGAGCGCGGAAAGTTGCCAGTGTCATGTCGGTTACGTTCAAATAATTGTAAAGCAAACTGTTAGCGAATATGGTGGTAATAAGCTGAGGCATACACGCCAGCCTCACGTTAATACCCAAGTAATCGTTTGCAAGAAAACCTAGCCCTAAGTCCTTGAGGCATTTAATTACGACTCCAAAGTTTTAAACACCAGTTGCTTGCGGTTTCTCAAAGGAGTCGGCATTCGCGACGAGAATAACACGCAGCATTAAAAAAACAAACAGTTCGAATTTTAAATCGTTATCTTTTCGAGATTTATTTTTTACTTTTTTATTTTTAAGGCTGCAAGATGACGAACAGCTGGCCAGTGTTGATTGTGTACTTGTTTGTGTGTCTTCAATGCACTCTGCAGTTGCTACCGTTGCGTGAGTAGAACGTTTAGTTTTTTGAACCGGGAATCGCTTGTGCTGTAACATTGATTGCCAGTTTCACTTCCGAGTTTAAAAAAATGAGATATTTTGTTAGTGAAATCGTCTGTTAAATATTTCATTTTAGCATTGTAAAAATAGGCCACTATACTAAAATATATCGCTAATTATTTAACTGGAAAATATTAGGTTAAAGCATACATACGCCTTTGCGTCTGGATAAAATGTATAACGGGCTGATAGAATAAAGCAAACTCTTTTTCTAAATAAAGCAGTTATTACGTCGGCTTGTAGGAAGCTAATGCTTGACAAATAAGGATTTATGGATGTTCGATCTTTCAAATGCGACTTTTTGTTCTTTTTGACTCTACCGACTTCCGAAGGTTAAATACAAAGAAATATTTAGAAAAAAACACTACAAAGAAATATTTAGAAAAAAAACACTACTGTCATCGCTTCTGTGAGGGTATTACTACAAGGGATGAATGGCAACATTAATATTGCAAATTTTGCCAGAAACATTGCCGATAGGTGGCTATTGTCAAAATAGCCGAAAAAGTTCAATTGATTAAATACCTTAGCGCCTCCCACGCGATACACTTGTATTTTACCTTTAACCTGAATATTATTTAGTAAATATAATCAGCAAAACCTGAAATGTACTTGTTTGTTTAATAAACATCAAGTGCATATCGCAAGCCGTTCACTTTCGCTCCGCTGCGCATGCGCGGTGAATAAAGGGCACACGTAGGGTTGTCAGCAGAAAAAATCCCTGGCAAATTTGTTATAGCATATACAATCTTGGCAACGATGGTCTTTCCAAAAGCACTGATTGTATAAAAGTTGAAAAGGACACTTAAAATATTCCTTTGCAGCCATTTTGTACTTAAATAAACTTATGATATTTTTTTTGACGACGCTAGAGTTGGATTAGGCACAGCAGATTGTTATCCCCGGGCGGCCGTTAAAATGTTATTAAATTTAAAATAGATATAAAGAAAATTTTATCTACGCTGAACATAATAAGTAATATGCCCTCCATCAGTATGCGTGTGAGTGTATAACGACGAACAAAATCATCACGCGGCAGACGTTTGTTTCACTTACATACCACATACAATAAATTAAAATAATAATAATATTATTATAATAATTTGCGCATAATAATAACTGCTTGCCTTTTTTTTGTAAACTATTCCTCTTTGTATCAGGTTAGCTAGAAGAGATCCCTACTCAGGGATAAATTCGCCTTTGTACTATTTTCTGTGTACTTCTGTATTTTTAAATTTTTATGTGCAATAAAGAGTTTACATACATACATACATACAATACAACATAATACAAATACTCTTTATTGAACACCACAAGTCAGTACAAAACAATACAGAAACATAGAACAAAGTATACAATACCACATACCTAAACCTGGCCCAGAGCATACTAGGAAAAATCCGTAGAAAACCGGATGGTTAACAACCCTATAGAGGCACACCATTTTATACTGCGCATGATCATCATATCATCTTGCAAATGATTGATGAATTACATTATTATGTATGTATTCTATGTATGTAAACTCTTATTATCAAAAAGTCTGCTAGTTTCTTGAAAGTAAACTGTAAAAGTCATCAGAGACCAACCACCAACCAACCGCTTAAATGTCCCTCGCGCGCGCGGTGCAGGAGCGCGGGGTAGGCGACAAAGGGGGCCGAGAGAGGTGCGGGCGGCAGGCGCCCCTGAGCCGCTAGGACGAGGACTTATTTAAGCGGTCGGCCTATAACAGCAATAGCCAGGAAAAAATGTCTAACCAAACCCCTCCATTCCAGCGGACTTCATCCACCCCTGTTCCGAGCTCTCCGACGAATGCTTCACACAGGCAACCCTGGACGCGCTCCCTGGGGTCGTGAAGGGCATCCCGGAAGCTAACATCCCATCCCTGGATCCTCTGTACCTGGACAAGAACATTAGCATGAAACTGCCTGGGAACGTCAAGATGACCTTCCATAATGGAAAGCTGATTGGGCTCAGTACTTGTGTGCCGCTCAAAGTATCGTAAGTATCTGAACTGATGGATGGCAAAGATATTTAACTAAGCCTAGGACTGGTGCTAGGAAAAAAGAGAGATGTTTAACTAAGTATTGAACTGGAACATAAAAGAGGGATGCTTAGCAAAGTTGGACTTGTGCATAGCAGAGAAAGATGATTAACCAAGTATTGAACTGGTGCATAGCCAAGACAGATGTTTGATTAAATAAGTATAGAACTAGCATAGCCAAAAGAGAGATGTTTGACTAAGTATTGAACTAATACATAGTAAAGTGAGATTTTTTAAGTATTGAACTGGTGCATAACAAAGAGAGATGCTTAAATAAGTATCAGCACAAGATGCTCAACTATAACTGACAAACGTGTGCTTAATTTTTCTTAGTGAAATGTGCTTCAAGTATATTTTTAATTACGTAGCCCGTAAGTACTTGCTGTATTTCTTTTCGGTTTTTAAAGTGATATTGAATTTTATAACAGTTCAAACAAACACTCAACTTTCGAAAGAAGGTGCTAAACGGATTGTTCTTGAACAAGCGCAAGCGCAAACTTTTACGCACAATTTTACCTTAACACGATCAGGTAGGTCAAGGCACAGTTTATCACCATTGATCAAATCGTCAGAATAATGTTTTCATTTATTTTGTTTTCACAAGTACAACTATTTTTAGTAAACTTGCTATAGGTACTTATTCGTGTGTGGTATGTAAGTTTGCCTGCAAAATCAGTTTGCACGTTTGTATTTACATTTTTGAATTTAAAAAGTATCCGATTTAAACAATCGTATATTTTTGAGAGAGCCTCCTTTAGCACAGATGTTTAATCTCAATTCAAGAGCATTAACTGTATTAGGACACATGAAATAACTGTAATGGTACCACTTTACTTTAAATATTCTTAAAAACTCGCTTGGAAGGCAAACTTCAGTTGTATTCATAAATCACCATGTTATGCAAAATGTGCAACAACTTACAGAAAATTGGCACTTAGAACATAAATACCAATTAAATGTATCTGAGGACGGCAGTTAATCATAATTACACTTTATAACTTAACAGCCTTTGGAACCTGGTGACATTGACCATGCTATATTTACTTGAAGTCAATATTTGCTCAGTGGATTGCCTCGTTAAAGGATCAAACATTTTTTTATGTTGTTCGACATAAAGGTGTTCAACACACGTGAACAAAGGCAAGTAATAAAGGAAAAAGGTGTGAAGTTAAAGAACAATATTGAGCAAGTGTGGCACCGGCTTAAGAGGACCAGTAGTAGGGATGTGACATTCTACGTAAGAAATCGATTATAAATTAATCGATTATCTCTTTCGCATTAAAAATCGATTAATAAATAATCGATTTTTCTTAAAAAAATTATCGTTTTTTATATTAATCGATTTTTTCTTAATTTTTTAATGAATTTCAAAATAAACGCCATAAATATTATATTTATTATGGTTTTATTAATTAAAACTGTTTCAAAAGAACAGAAGGGCTGCCATCGTAGACGCACAGATGGCGTTAATGCGTAATAATATCATCTCCATGGAGATAGTATTCTTTGATAGTTCGCGGTCCGGGTTATAAAACACCAGACATAATGTCGGGGGTAGTAGATGAAAAACCGACTATGCTTGATTTTTGATTTAAAAAAAAAACGATTATTAATCGATTATTTGTAATAAAAAAATCGCGTATAAAAATCGAGCGAATGGGACATTGCTATATAATGCAACGGGACTGGGTTACGAATTGACATTATTCCGTACGGAAACCGTATGAAAATTCCGTATGTATGCGGCCGGGCTAAAACCTGAAGGGGTATCGTCGCACCACTATACTTCATTTAATTTAGGATGAGAAACCACAACAACATTATATTGCGGCTCGTTAACTGTAATTTCTTTACAATTTGTACTAGAGTAACAATTGACGACACGCAAATAAAGTGACATTAAAACAATTTTATTTTGCGGCTGCCAAACTATTGCACTGTACTATTTGCTAGGTAAGAAATAGTTGACCAAACGCAATATAATTTTATTGTGGTTTCTCATTCTAAATTAAATGAAGTATAGAACCGGCCGAGAAACTTATTGACGGATTTGATACAATGCCATGTTTACACAGAAATACTGTTAAGGTAAATACTAGATATCTTGGGACAATTGACACCTATTTTGACCTAGCCCCAAACTAAGCAAAGCTTGTAATATGGGCACCATACAACGGATAAACATACTTATATAGATAAATACATACTTAAATACATATAAAACATCCAAGATTCGAGAACAAACATTCGTATTTTCATACAAATATCAGCCCCGACCGGGGATCGAACACGGGACCTCAAGCTTCGTAGTCAGGTTCTCTAACCACTAGGCCATTCGGTCGTCAAGAAGGTAAGAATAGCTATGTTTTTGTCTTGTTCAGACTCTGAGATACAAAGCATATTTACTCTCTTATGTGGTTTGTATAATTAAGTTCTAAATTTTGGAACGGAATCGTTGTAGCCCGCAAAAACACCGCAAAGCATCGTTACTAGAGTAGAATAGAGAGACTAGAATAGAAGACTAGAATAGAGAGAGTAGAGCATTCAGAGATTCAATTTTTTTTCTCGGGCGCTCTAGTGACAATTGTGCGACCACTATGTACCCTCCTAACTTTAGAGTAGGTAAGTATTTCTTTTAACCACTTGCACAAACAAAAGAAGCAAATATTGGCTATTCTGAATAAGTAAAAAATACTATTGAATGAATCCCACTGCCGGAAACATGTTAAAACCAATCTAAATAGCCTTGACTGTCAAAGAGAGCAATCAGAAATGTGAGGTCAATGCATTCTTGGTTACCTTGTCGCGGATCAAATCTGGTTTTTAATTTTCAATTTTATACAACGAAGGCAAACGAGCAAGTGAGTGACTCGTGATAAGCTATCACCACTGCTCATGGATGCGCAACGAGCATTGCTGATGCATTTCCAGCTTAAGCTAAGGAGACAAATACCTCATCTTCCAATAATTTCACCGATTCTCTTACTGTCCACGCCGGTACACAGCGCTAGTTATACGTACGCACGTAAGTCTAGCGATGACGAGTCACGTGGAGGGGATCTGCGCACCCACGGGTACCGTATTTTATACTTCTGCGCATACAAGGTCATCGCTAGACTTACGTGCCGGCACTTATACTGCTGCTTGGCCGCAGGATTCACGGGTTTCGAATCAATCCTGCAGAACGTCCTAACATCAATAAAAGTGGTGCGAAAGAAGTGACTTAAGGTCTTTTCATTCTTAACTGTCCTATTCTATTCGGTAAACAAAATTCTAACCTCAATACATCTCATTTTTGTTATTTTTAAATATTTCATCGTAAATAAAGGAACTGGAGATAAAATATCTGCAAAATTATGTACAAAATACTGCCTCAGGATTATTTGATAAGATAACATAATACACCTTATTCTTTACAAAAATTTGTACATTTTGGTTAGAATTTTGTTTACCGAATAGGACAGTTTTAAGAATGAAAAGACCTTATATTTTGACACAAACATCTACAGGGTGTATCAGACACCCCCTAACAATAATCCACTGGGGTATATAACCATAGCTATAGAAGCTAAAAAAAATATTTTGAAAAAAATTAGAGTAATTTTTTTTATATATTTTCTGTAGAAATGATTATAGTTAATACTACCATTCCTATAGAAAATATAAAAAAAAATTAAGTACTCCATTTTTTTTTTCAAAATATTTTTTTAGCTTCTATAGCTATGGTTATATACCCCAGTGGATTATTATTAGGGGGTATCTGATACACCGTGTATATCTGTAATAGAAACAGTATTACGAACATAACGCTTACTCATCTACTTTGAGGAAGTAACACTAAGTGACGTTTAGTTTTTAATATCTTCTAGAAAACTATGCGTCCGTTAAACAATAAAGCTGTGACATCATTTCCAGCAAGCATCGGATTTCCCACTATACTTTGTATTTAATAACACGCTGTGTACGCGCAACTAATTAGGAAAGCCTTGGAAAATCGCGATGCATTATGCATTGCAGAAAGAGTGGTAACCAATGGATTGATGGGAAACCATTCATTATTGCCTACCCGAACAAATTGTTACGTGTCCTTTTTGCGTTAGTTGCTAGGAGAGTTTTTTGTGCAAAACACAAGTACGTGAAATCGAGGCGATTATCTAGTTGGTTAAACAGTGCCTTTAGTGTAAGGTTCAGGCAGTAAAGTTGATTGACTGACTTAATTTGGTTTGATAAAGATGATCTGATCAGATCTCTGAAAATCTTTAGGTGATGATTTGTGTGTGATGACAATATTTACAGAGGTGTTTTTAGGCAACTTATGTATTAGTGCTGCCTTCTGCTGATTCCAAAATAATTTTAAGCCACAGTGTATAATATTAATTTAATCTTTTTGGTCTTTTTGTTTTCTTCTATACCTACTGGTCTGCGAGTAAAGAAAAACATAGAATGTACCAGTTGCTTCTCTTCCCGCGCTGATGGTAAAAACCCATCTTCGGGCGAAAATCTTAGGAATCATGTTATATGCAATGCAGCTAGCAACCCTTCCCATTTTGATTCCTTTTTCCACCTTTACGCCTACAATCATGATAAACTTGACTTTTAGGTCTTGTTACCTCGTTTTTTCCACCCTGACGTGATTTATATCATGTGTGTGTATTGGTAGGTATGTAGGTACTTATATGATGATTTGTACATTCTCAGGTCCCGTCGCGAAACTCGCAAGTTCATCTTCGACATCCGCTGTAACTTCACCATCAAGGGCCACTACAGCATCCAGGGTCGCATCCTGCTCTTCAACCTGGACACCGATGGAAACGCCAAGATTAAGATTTGTAAGATTACCTACAATCACTTTTCAGTCGATAAACTCCCCCCTCCCATCCCTAACGTCTCTCCTTTAGTCCTAAAAGTTATGCTAAACACGCCATGTGGCCCGTTTCCCGAAGTACTTTATATCGTGGGAAAAAAAATCATATATCTGCAATTTCAATGGTGTGTGTGAAGTTTTCAATCCGCACTGTGCCCGCGTGGGAACTACAGCCCAAGGTCTCTCATTTTCAGAAGAGATCTGTGTCGAACAATGAAAAATATTGTTCTTGTTGCGAACTCTTTACCTTTTTGATACTTTTTATATATTTTTTAATTGTTTTTGCTTTTTGAATCTTACTTTTTTATGGCTTGTCAGTTTTTGGTTTTGTCATTACAGTCTTGAGCTGAGGAGCTGGTTTTTCATTGTGATCCATTCATTTATCCATTTTCTTAAATTATAATACAGTCCACATTTCCTCATCACATTTCGTACGCTTCAGTTCTGTCTGGCAAAGATATTGCTTGTCTATGTTTAACATTGATACACGTACTAATTGATCGCGTCTTTATCCCTTATGGGGTAGACAAAACTGTTCACAACAAGACCTAAAGGCTACGTTTAGCATGATTGTGAGCATATACGTGAAAAGAGGCATCAAAATCTCTGATTTTTGCATAACTAAATTATACCTGTATCTTCACCTTTACTGCCCCTAGGAATTTTGAAAAATTCCTGTTTATTTCTTGTTATCTACATAATTTCGGCAATCTGAAAATACACTCACGCAGCCAGAGCACGAGCACAAGAGGCATTTTATCTTAGCCCCCTAGGTTGGCAACGCATCTGCGATCCCTCCGGGGTTGCGGGTGTCTATGGGCAGTGGTGATCACTTACCATCAGGTGACCCACTTGCTCGTTTACCTTCCTATTCATATAAAAAAAACACTCGGGAACATATTTAGCGGAACACAAAAAAAGTGTAGGTAACTTTTTTTCTGGTCAAGCATTAAGTATGCGTTTTGCTAACTTTTTTTTGTGTTCCGCTAAATATGTCCCTGAGTGTACGAGTATATACTAGTATAATAATATCGTTAAACTTGGATTTTGTCTCGAAAGTTCCATGAATCTTTATCTTATTTAACCTGGAACAAGTAACTCGGAGTTACGTAGTTAACTTACTACTGTGTTTTACAGGGAACCAGCACATCCGTCTCGAGGTCTTGGAGAAGGTGGTGTTGAACGAGAAAGGCGAAGGCCACTACAAGATCAACTCTTACAAATACAAGGCGGACTACGGCACCGACCTCAAGCTGAATCTCACCAATCTCTTCAGAGGCAGCCCTGAGATCAGTGAGTTCTTTTATTAAGTACTAGCTGTTGCCTGCGACTTCTTCTACAAAGAATTCGTTTATCGCTATCCCGCGCTAATTTCCCGGGATAAAAAGTAGCCTATGTGTTAATCCAGACTTTTCTCTATCTATGTGCTGAATTTCATCCAGATTCGTTGGGCCGTTCTGGTGTGATTGAGTAACAAAAAAACATCCATCCATCCATACTTTCGCATTTACAATACATACATACAAACATACATATCGTCACGCCTCTTTCCCACAGGGGTAGGCAGAGACTACTTTGTTCCACTTGCTACAATCCTGACATACCTTCCGCATTTACAATACTTATTAGTTAGATTTTAGTATATTTTATAACTCCAATGCACGCCACCGAAAAGGGGGTGCAAGTTTACATTACTGGTAGAACTAGGATACTTTCCAATGTCCTACAAAGCGCGATGACCACTGCCCATGAGAACCAGCAACCCAAGGAGAGATGCCGGTACGTTGCCCGTCTTTAACCGAGTCTTTAACTATACTCCAATCGCTAAATAACCGCGGTGTCTGAATAGAACACATTTTTAGTGTTTCAAACTGCGCGGGAATCGCTTAGTAATTTTGGAACCGCGCGGTTCCCGTCAGTCTAAGAAACGCGCTCTAAGGGAACAGCAATACTCTTATACTTTTTTCTGATGTGGTTATATCGAAAAACTTAGCAATGCTTATTTTTGGCTCGGCAACTCTGTGCAAAGTGGAGCGCCGATGAGCCAGTCAATTAGGATTTTTTAAATACTTAGGTACTGTTAAGATTGTTGGTTAAGGTCAATATCAATTCAATTAAAAAACGACTATGCTAACTCAATGACCTAGCCTTGCCAATTAATAAATAGTTCCAGTCATTGTTTGTTAAATTCTTTCCATAATTGAAAGAATGCCTTGTTTTTTAATGGCATTGCTGAGATAAAAATAATCCAGCTGCTTAGTTTTCAGTTTATCCATATTATCAAAGATGGCAGATATAGGTACCTATACCTACTTAGGTAGTAGTTAACTTGACCCTGAACACGGGTTCAAGTTTTATCTATTTGTTTAAATGTATTTAACCTTTCCTTATTGTACAGCGCGTTAAAAAAACATTACATAAACACCATAATTTTATTGTATGTGTGTGGCAACAACTTAATACCTGTAAAGTCATATACTTCATCTTAATCACAGCGCTAAAATCCATGTCAATATATGTATATGTTCATAGTATCACAGCTGCGATTCGCATTGTTCAATGAAAACAAAAAGTACCTACCTAAACAAGAGTACCTAATTGTAGTTAAAATTCAAAATTATGTCACCCTTCTGACGCCAAAATCTGCTGCTAACGCTTCTGGACGAAAATCATAGCAATCGTGATATAGGTGATGCGGCTAGCAAGCAACCCATCACTATTTGATTTCACTTTCCACCTATATACGCCCATAGTGTCTTGCTAAACGTGGCCTGTAGGTCTTGCTACCTTAGGCACTGTCTACCTCTTAAGGGATAAAGACATAATTTGTGTATGTATGTGTATGTTCTGACACCATACACTTTGAACATCGACAAATGTATGGAAACCTGTACCTTTGTCATGCGCTATTGAGAAATCCTGTAAAACTCAGGGGTGTTCAGTAAAAGTACATTTTGGTGACCAAACCCTTCCCTTCCAGGCGATAACATCCTGTCAGTCCTCAACCAGAACTCCCAGCTGGTGGCCCAGGAGTTCGGCGGCCCCATCCTCGAGTATGCCATCGACTACGCCATGAACGTGACGCAGCTGTTCTTTAGCGCCTACACGTACCAGCAGATCTCACACATCCCCGTGACTGAGGAGTTCTTTGAGAAGGAGTAGGGTATTGTTAGTCTTGGGATTGAGTACTGAGTAGCATCGTCAGGCAGCCATTTTTGGTCTGCTGCCTCATGCGGCTATCTCGGCGGAGCTGGTGGAAAGCGAACGCTGTCGTAATTTTGGCTAATTTTGTTAAAAACGAAATTTTGGGCAATGACGTTTTTTGAGCGTTTTAAATTTGATGACGGAAATCAAATTTTCAGAAATTCGCATAAATTCGTAATCGTCAAAAAGATGAAGGAAGATTTTTTTAATTCATAGGGCTCGTTACCGATAAAATACCTAAATGGTTTTGCAAAAGACTAACTCCCGCTTGGTATTTGTTTAGTAATAAAACGAAAATAAGATGTCCCAAATTTGCGACAGCACCGCCTAAGCTTATGAAAAGACTCATTTAATTTAATAAAAACGAAAACTCTTTTATAAATTCGGTAAAGATTTTTTGTACAAATATTACGTGACCTGCTCAATAAATTATTAAAAATACCTAAGTGTTTGTAAGAAAATTGACAATTTTACTATTAAGCTTAATTTTGATTAGGTGTTGGTGTCTAAAGTTAAGGTATTTCGCTACTATCTTAGATAGTTTCGCTTTTATTTTACCTTTTTGTACCTTAGAGTTTGTAATAAATATTTCTATTTTTAGTAAACAATTTGTTTATTCTTCTTTTAAGACTACTAACGATATCAGAAGAATTCAAAGTTTTCTAATTAGGCAACGGTCTTTATTCCGTCCAAAGGCAGAGCTTTGACAAGTCAGTCAGACACAAAGTCAGGCCTCTTTTTGATATTATTACAATACAAAAATGCATAATATTAAATTATCTACACTACACAAAGGAGGGCTACGGCGAGAATACGTCCAAATAGTAAATAAACCTTGTCGTATAAAAAAATTAAAACTAAGGCCTCAATTCGGGATTGGCACGCGAGCGATATTATCGACGATTAGCCTATAAGGTTTAATAATTTGCTTTTCGGCATCGCCAAAAATGACAGTTTGCCGTGCATAGCCGATGAGAACGCGATGAGTTCCTAGTAAGGTATTCGGGACGCAGTTTCCCTTTTAACGACACAACAGCATCTGTATACGTACCAAATACAGACTCCGGCTAGTTCACTCTTCACTGTCTACAACTCCGAGACAACGAGGTTTATTAGAAGATACCCCCGTTACTAAGTAGTCGTGTAAGCGGTATGATGAGCCGTCCACCCACGATATGCTTTCACTGAGCTTCATTGTAAGAATACTGTAACCACCAAAACGGTAAGGAATATCTTTCCCTAAATCTTTATTATGAGCTTTTCGGTGAAGAAAAACATCGCGAGGAAACCAGTAGGCTTATCGTGTAACTCGCTCACAATCACCATCGTCTTCATTTTGACAGTTCATGTCCATGGGCTGACAATTGGCATCGGAATCAGCTAGCTGTCACATTCATACAAGAACTGACAAAATGAACACGAGGGCGATTGCGAGCGAGTTAGACAATAAGCCTACTGCACTCAACTGCGAAGCATTTCAATGGTGTTTGTGAAGTTCCCAATCCGCACCGGGCCCTTGTGGGAACTATAGCCCAAGCTCTCTCATTGTGAGAGGAGGCCTGTGCCCAGCAGTGGGACGTATATAGGCTGGAGATGATGATGGCGATGAAATCTTTAGGTACTAATAAAACTACAGAAAGTGTTTACTTTAAAGCTCTATATTTCGCGAAGGAATCCTTAAACCGAAAAACGCGAAACTGCAATATTTATTTTTAAAACCTCTATTCTACTCATTCTTAGGTACCTACTTGACGTAACAGGAGTCACTTTTCTTTCAAATTTTATTCTGCACTTGGTTGGCGTATTAAATTGTGCATACTAAGCACTCTAATACCGAGGTAGGCCTTAACAGAAGCATAATAAGTACTAACAATTAACTAACTTGTCACGCGCGGCAGGGGCGCGGGGTGGGACGACAAAGGGGGCCGAGAGAGGTGCGGGCGGCAGGCGCACTACCCGCCCCCCACGCCCCTGCATCGCGCTGGCGAGGACTCATTTCAGTGGTCGGTTTATAATGTAACTAGCTGATGCCAGCGACTTCGTCTACAAAGAATTCGTTTATCGCTATCCCGCGGGAACTATGCAATTTACCGGGATAAAATGTAGCCTATGTGCTATTCCAGACTTTTCTCTATCTATGTGCCAAATTTCATCCAGATCCGTTGGGCCGTTCTGGCGTGATTGAGTAACAAACAAACATCCATCCATCCATCCATAATTTCGCATTTATAATATTAGTTAGATGAGTAATGAGACTAGTCCTTTTAGGCGCTGCAAGATGGTGTACCTTCTGTTATGAAAGCTCGTCACGCGCCGCCCGCGCATCGACTAATTCGGATCGATTCGCTTGTTGTTGGTCCTGTAATTGGCCCATTGGTACACGCAAATTGTTTGCGAGATACCTCTGTAACACATACTTCAAATTTACAAGCATTCAGTCCAGCTATTTGTATATTGATTAATGAAACGAGTTAAGTTGGTATAGTTAACAAAATCAACCTGGCCTTATACTCTGAAATTTGATTTCCAATGTTCGTTCTTCGCCGTTCCGCTCACACCAATAGTCATCAATTTGAGAGTGAGAGGGACGGTATATACCTATTCGAGGTAGCCCCCCTGTGATGAGACATAGGTACCTATAACTAAAGTCGCTATCGGAAAAGGTGCCAACGACACATAGGTACATACAGCAGCACCGCAGGTTCAACGCCAACGACCTATATATATACGTCAATATACTTCATTTAATTTAGGATGAGAAACCACAACAACATTATATTGCGGCTCGTGAACTGTAATCTCTTAACAATTTGTATTAGAGTAACAATTGACGACACGCAAATAAAGTGACATTAAAACAATTTTATTTTGCGGCTGCCAAACTATTGCACTGTACTATTTGCTAGGTAAGAACTAGTTGACCAGACGCAATATAATGTTATTGTGGTTTCTCATTCTAAATTAAATGAAGTATAGGTACAGTCGCCATCAGATATATCGTAGCGGGCGAGGTCTTCAAATATTTCGGAGCAGCATTAAATTTCAATAAATTCGTTACACTATATGGTTAATAACATCGGAACACGCAATCCGTCATAAATATAAGAACAGCGACTTTTCAATAAATTCGGGACGTTCAATGAGCTAAAAATATCAGGAAGCACATATCGTCAAAGGTATCGATACAGTCAGGCTGATCACAAATATATGAACATGTGTGGAAAATAAACGTTACGTATATAATAATAGATTCGAATTCCAAACAAAATACAAAGAAGGCTCAAACGTCATGCCAAAATGAAAGATATGTCACCTATACAGTGTACGCATCTGCATGCATAATTCACTGTGTTAGTAACATAAAACCTTTTTTGTTGTATAAAGTGTAAATTGTTACTGGCCACTAAATTGCCATTATACTTTATTTACGAATAATTTTTTTTTCTTCTTCTGTTATAAGTCAAATCATGTAGTTCTATTTTATAAAACTAATTTTATTATAAACACACTGTACTTTAAACTGTTTGTCACAAAGTCAAGGTATATTTTCCAAAAATGTTCCGATATTTAGGGTCAGCCTGTCTGCATCGATACCTTTGACGATCTGTGACGTCCCGATTTTATTGAAAAGTAGCTGCTACTTTATTTATGACTAATTGCGTGTTCTGATGTTATTAACCTTACAGTGTAACGAATTTATTGAAATTTAAGGCTGCTCCGAATTATTTGAGGACCTCGCCCGCTACGATATATCTGATGGCGACTGTACTTCAAGCTTCGTTCTATAAAGAAGTTTGGCGTATGGGTGACGTCTCTTGTATTTTGACGTGGCGGCGAAAAGATTAAAAATAAAGTCAAATAATCTTGTTGATGCACAACAAATTACAATAACTTAAAATTCAGTAAAGCTACCTAATCGTTATGATATCATAATAATCGAAAAACTTTTACTCCAGACAAAATAAGACGAAACCGCACTCCGCATTCTATCGAGTTCTTAACTAATTTCAAATCTTTATTTATTTGTTTTTTCCAAATACGTCTAGGTAATTCGTTTCAGTCTTCGAGTCACGCGATGCTAGTTCGAAACAATTCGATTTCGTACTCCATTTTTATTAAAACCTATAAAGCAAACATTCAACTCTGTTTAGCGAAATAAAATAATGCTTTGCTGCCGATTTATGGAGGTTCGTGATAGACGGTTTGATTAAATTCTTTATTACTTATTCTTATAGGGTAAGAAAAAATAGCGTTTTTTGTTCGACATAGTCTTGAGTCTTGATACTGTACTAATCGGAATTAGGATACCGATATCTGAAGTAGGTTAGGTAGGTACTTACTTAAGTTCTCGATCAGCAATTTTTACGTAGGTTATAAATAAGGTGCATTTTTCGATGTTTTTATTATGCAATGGAATCAGGCTCACTGTGTCCACCGTGAAAAAGCGAACCCAAACAAACACTCTCAAACCTTGACAGAGCGCATCTGAAAAACGAATTCATTAAAAATATAGTTTACGAGTACGCGTAAGCGTAAGTAAGAGTAAGAGTAAGCGTTCTGCTAATGAAACCAAAAATAGTGCAAACACAGTAAAATCAATCCATACAAATCAAACCACATAGATACACTGTAGCTCAAGCAAATAAGAATCCATTGTATGGGAAATCTGGCAAAATATATGGAGAACATTTATCTATTGGGATGGATACCTTATGGGGTGAAGTCAAAATTTATCAACTCTCCCCCCTCCTCCGGGGGGCGCGTCCCCCCACCACGCCCCCCAAAGTGTCCCGAAACACGGTTTTTTGAAGTTTTTGAGAAAACTGTTCGCGATACAGAAAAAGTGTGTAGGAATGAAATAATAAACAATAAATTTACTATAAATCTACCATACATATAAAAGCGGTATCTCTTATGGTTATGACGCAAGAAGACGCAGAAAATCATAATTTTTTGTTTTTTTACAATAAATTTTATTAAAACTTCAGTTTTCTCAGAAAATACTCATTTTACACCTAAAACATGTATCACTTAAATAAAAAATGGAATATTCCCTTTAAAAAGAGGTATCACTTATTTATATATTAGTTAAGTTGACCATTTTATGATAGTTTAAATATTTAATTTGTCATGAACAATTTTTTTTACTTGAAGATTAGGTATGTTTAAAATGTTTTTTATATAGTTTAGAGTTAATTATAAACCATGCTATTGTAATTTTGTTTATTTATTCTCAGTTATCCGCAAATAATTAGTGTGAATAAATTCATTTATTTCCAAAAAGGTACTAAGATGTTTATTTAATATAATCAACTATTTATTTAAGTGTACCCTTTTATTTAAGTACTTACATTAAAATAAACAATGGTAACACTCTTATTATCTGGGGGCACGGTAGTGCCCCAGCTAAGATAGCCAAGTGAAGCGCAAGAAGTGCAATAGTTACCTTTCCTCGAACCGCTTTGTCGTTATTTTGTACTCTCATAACTTGGTTTTGGACTGTACCAGATAACTAAAATTCTCGGGATATGATGTGAATAGTGGATTTATTACAAGCTCTTATATTTTAAATTTTATAGATATCTAAAAAACTCTGACTTCGTCACTGACTCACTCACTGGTGGTCAACAAATTTACGTCCTAGAAAGTTGAAATTCGTAACTATAAGAACTATTGTAATGATAATTACAATTATAATCACACAAACGAATAACTCACGTATAAATTCGAGTGATGCTCGACATATTCCAGACTAGTTCGTAGTCCTTATTCCTGGACCGCTTGCAAATCACATATTACAAATAAAGTAAATAAAGTATTATTATTATTATTATTTTATTATTATTATTTGTTGTCACATATTATTGATTGAGTCTCACGGTAATTTCATGTTTAAAAAACTATTGTAATTAACAGGAAAGTAATGAACAGTGTTTTTTTTACCTTACGCCTATGTGACGGTAGCAAAACGGCCAACGACATTATTTTTACTAAATTGTAGACTTCACAAACTCTTAAACACTTGTAGAGTTAGAAAGTAAAAAGTTTGTAAGTTGTTGCTTATGACAAGTGCCTTCAGAAAACACCACATTTGCACGCGCTTAATTTCATCCACTAATTCAGTTTAAATTGCTTAAAATTCTGAAATATACAGTTTATTATTTTTAACAACTCCCTTTATCAATTTTCAGACCGCTGGCATCAAAATTTGCGAAGTTTCGTACAAAATATATGCATTCGCTAGTTTGTTTGACCGATTGAAGGAAGAGTTAAAGTTCCAAATTTTAGATTTTTGCTGTTGATTGTATTTGAGCGTTCTAGGAATTTAATATGATGATCACTAGTGACGACTACTAGTTTTTTAGATATCAATAAAATTTTAAATATAAGAGCTATGCAATTGAAACTTTACACTTGTAATAAGTCCACTATTCACATCATATCCCGAGAATTTTAGTTATCTCGTACAATCCAAAACCAAGTTATGAGGGTACAAAATAACGACAAAGCGGTTCGAGAAAAGTTAACTAGTGCCCTTCTTGCGCTTCACTTGGCTATCTTAGCTGGGGCACTACCGCGCCCCAAGATAATAAGAGTGTTAACAATTGTTTATTCCAATGTCTCTCTTCAATTTCAATGTAAGTTACTTAAATAAAAGTGTATACTTAAATAAATAGTTGATTATATTAAATAAACATCTTAGTACCTTTTTGGAAATGAATGAATATACTTATTACTAGCTTTTTCCCGCGACTTCGTCCGCGTAGACTCATTTATTGACAAATAGCTTTTGCCCGCGGCTTCGTTCGCGTGTACCAGGAGTATTTCAATCCCGTTTTTTTCCCGTTCCCATAAGAATTTCGGGAAATGCTCTCTTAATGCTCCCTACACTCCCCAAGGAACCCACTTGCCAAATTTCAGCTTGCTACGACCAGTAAAACGAAAAATCCCGTTTTTCCCGTTCCCGTGGGAATTTTGGAAATTCCTCTCTTAATGCTCGTCTACACTCTCCAAACAACCTAAATGCCGAATTTCAGCGTTCTACAACCAGTAAAACGAAAAGTCCCGTTTTACAATTTTGCAAAATTATCTCTTATAGCTTCTCTACACTCTTCAAGCAACTTACATGCCAAGTTTCAGCATTCTACGACCAGTAAAACGAAAAATCCCGTCATTTCCCGTTCCCGTGGGAATTTTGGAAAGTCCTCTCTAAATGCTGCTCTAACACTCCCCAAGCAATCTAAGTACATGTCGAATTTCAGCTTCCTACAACCAGTAAAACGAAAAGTCCCGTTTTTCCCGTTCCCGTGGGAATTTCGACAAATTGTCTCTTAATGCTTCCTTACACTCCCCAAGCAACCTACATTCCAAATTTCAACTTTCTACGACCTGCAGTATAACAAAAAATCCCGTTTTTTCCCGTTCATGCTGCCCTATACTCCTCAAGGAACCTGAAGGCCAAATTGCAGTTTTCTGCGATCATTAAAACGAAAAATCGATCCCGTAGAACTGAATATAAATCCCGTTTTTTCCTTATCCCGTTGGAATTTTCGAAAATCCTTAAAACTGTTTTTTACTATTAAAATCACCTACTTCTATGCCAAATTTGAAGAGTCTAGTAATTTATAGTTCATAGGATTTCGTTGAACTGAATATATATATCCCGTTTTTTCTTTATCCCGTGAGAATTTCCAAAAATCCTGAAATTATTTTCTTAGTTTTGTAATCATCTACTTGTGTACGAAACTTGAAGTCTATATTTATTAAAGTATAGTTACTGAGATAGGGTCACTCGGTATCGAATATGATAAATCAAGTTTTTTCCCGTTCCCGTGGAAATTTGTGTGTGTGTGTGTGTGTGTGTGTGTGTTCCTGTGTGTCAGGTAGGTATGTGTGTTGTTGTTTTCGTAATCAGCGACCCGATAAATCGTGCAAACAATACTACCCACTATAATATAATAATAATAATACCCACGTTGATTTTCAGACTTTGTCACCCCCTATCCCCCTTTTAGGGGTTAAATTTTCAAAAAACCTGAAACAGGTGCTTACTCATTTATCGTTAGGAATACTCCTGTGAAGTTTCGAGTAAAATAGTCTAACTAATCTTGTTTCCCCATACAAACTTTGGACCCCCATTTAACCCCTTTAGGGGTCGAATTTTGAAAAATCCTTTCTTAGTGCACCCCTAGACCTTATAAGGAACCTACGTGCCAAATTTGGAATCTCTAGAACCAGCGGTTTGGGCTGTGCGCTGATATGTCAGTCAGTCAGTCAGTCAGTCAGTCAGTCAGTCAGTCAGTCAGTCAGTCAGTCAGTCAGTTTCTTCTTTTATATATTTAGATTTGCGGATAACTGAGAAAAAAATAAACAAAATTACACTAGCGTGGTTTATAATTAACTCTAAAACTATATAAAAAACATTTTAAACATACCTAATCTACAAGTAAAAAAAATTGTTCATGACAAATTAAATATTTAAACTATCATAAAATGGTCAACTTAACTAATATATAAATAAGTGATACCTCTTTTTAAAGGGAATATTCCATTTTTTATTTAAGTGATACATGTTTTAGGTGTAAAATGAGTATTTTCTGAGAAAACTGAAGTTTTAATAAAATTTATTGTAAAAAAACGAAAAATTATGTTTTTCTGCGTCTTCTTGCGTCATAACCATAAGAGATACCGCTTTTATGTGTATGGTAGATTTATAGTAAATTTATTGTTTATCATTTCATTCCTACACACTTTTTCTGTATCGCGAACAGTTTTCTCAAAAACTTCAAAAAACCGTGTTTCGGGACACTTTGGGGGGCGTGGTGGGGGGACGCGCCCCCCGGAGGAGGGGGGAGAGTTGATAAATTTTGACTTCACCCCATAAGGTATCCATCCCAATAGATAAATGTTCTCCATATATTTAGCCACGTTTTGAGCTATTTTTACTGAATTACTGTATGTTCAGTCGTTTCCAATGCACAACTTGCAGTGTTAATGGAAGCCGAGCAGTTATTAGGCCGAGTAATTAATTACACACACAGGCACAGAATCCTGAAATATGCGCGCATACTGCACGTAGGCATGTGAGATGAAAAGTGCTACGAATTTATATAGTGCCTAAAACATACAGGGATCATTGAGTAGGAGATTTTTTTTTTTTTTTTTTTATTTATTATTGGGAAACAAACAACTTAAAATTAACACTTAAGATGAAAACAATAAAATTTCAGTTAAGAGGGTGCATCCGTGCTGAGCTCGCAACGTCGCATTTTTGGTGATTTTTTGCGATTATTTCACAGAAATTGAATGAAAGTATCAAATATCCGTCTGTAGTGCACTTCGTTTTTAGTGTATTAATGTGTCTAATGCAATAATTCAGCGTTATGGACTTTTATTTTCTTATTAAACGAGATATAGTATTTTATCCCTTTAATACGAAAATAAAAGTCCATCACGATTAATCATTGCATTGGACACATTAATACACTTAAAACGAAGTGCACTACAGACGGATATATGATACTTTCATTCAATTTCTGTGAAATAATCGCAAAAAATCACCAAAAATGCGATGTTGCGAGCTCAGCACGGATGCACCCTCTTATATATATATATAGTCCTCCTGGCCGAATCCGGCTACGGCGACTACTTCACCTCCGCTCGTGCGCCCTCGTGTGGCTCACGTAGCCAATCTTCTTCGAGAAGGTACGCGGGCACAGCGGGCACGTAAGGACTCCGTTTTGGTAGTTGTATGCAATTGCCGCAGATGGTCGGGCTTTTAATTCGTCACGCTTGGTATCGAGCTCAACCCGACGCCGCGTTTCAAAACTCTCAACTTTGCGCCTCACGAGCGACCTCCACTCGCCACGATGTGCTGCTCGTTTTTCCCACTGAGATGGCTCCACGTCACACTTTTTCATGTGACGTTTCAGCACATCTTTGTACCTAAGGAGTTGACCGCCATGCTTACGCTTGCCCTCCTTAAGTTCCGAGTAAAAGATGCGCTTAGCCACTCGATCCTCCGCCATCCGTGAGACATGTCCACACCACCGAAGTTGACGCCGCATGAGATAAGACTCAATGCCACCCACATTAGCTCGTCGCAGCACTTCAGTGTTTCTCACACGATCGGACCATTGGATCTTAAGGATTTTTCGAAGACATTTCAGGTGGAACCGGTCCAATGTGCGAATGTGTCGACGATATACCGTCCACGTTTCCGCGGAATACAGAATATTAGGCAGCACAACTGCCATGTACACTGATATTTTTGTTGCAAGCTTTAAGTCGTGTGAACGGAAGACCTTGCTGTCAAGTTTACCAAAAGCCGCAGCTGCAGCAGCAATCCTACTGTCAATTTCGGCATCAAGATCACACTTAGCAGATACAGTGCTCCCCAAGTAGCGAAACTTGTCAACCTGCCTCAGCGCGTCTGAACCGAGTTCGATGGCTAGTGTTTCATGACTGTTGATGTCCAAAGACATTACTTCAGTCTTCTTTACACTGATCTTAAGGCCAAACCTACAGCAACTCACATGAAAGTCAGACACTAGCTGTTGCAGACTGCTCGGGGAATCCGCAACAAAGCACAAATCGTCCGCATACATGATCTCGGAAATCAATGTATGCGTAACTTTTGTAACGGACTTAAACCTGGCAAGGTTAAAGATACTGCCGTCAGTGCGGAATCGGATGCGAACGCCACTGGAAGAAGCCTCTGAGACATCACGGACTACAACTGCAAAGTATAAGGCGAACAGTGTAGGTGCCAAAACGCACCCTTGCTTCACCCCACAGGTAACGGGGAAGAAGTCTGACTGTTCGCCATCAACAGCCACACAGCACTTCATGTCGTCATGCAGGAGCCGCAATAGCCTCACAAACTTCTTCGTACACCCAAGTTTCTCCAGCACTGTCCAGAGGGCCTCACGAGGCACACTATCAAACGCCTTCTCAAGATCAATGAAGCAAAGATAGAGTGGCCGCGCCTGCTCTCTGCTCTTCTCCTGCAGTTGACGCACAGAAAAGATCGCTTCACAAGTGCCTCTGTCTGGACGGAAGCCAAACTGCGTTTCCGGCAATATCCTTTCCGAAAGCTTCATGAGGCGGTTAAGCAAAATTTTGGCAAAGACTTTTCCAGGGGCCGATAACAAGGAAATACCGCGGTAAGAATCGCAGTCCGAACGGTTGCCTTTGTTTTTATACAGGGCTCGGATTCGCGAAACTTTAAAATGCTCAGGGACTTTTTCTTCCTCCCACATACGAGAAAAAAGCTCCCATACCGCAGACCGCAATGCCTCACCACCGTATTTCATCAGCTCTCCCGGTATAAAGTCAATGCCGACCGCACGCTTATTCTGTTGTTGCTTAATGGCTAAGACAACCTCCGCACGCATTAGCGGCTGATCAAGCTCATTGTCCACTGAAAGCTGTGGCAGCGAGAGAATGTATTGTAGATCTGCTGACCGATCCACGTTGAGTAGCGTGTTAAAGTGCTCTACCCAGCGTTTCAGAACATTCTCCTTGCTTTTCAGAAGTTCCATGCCGTCGTTTGACTTTAATGGTACTTTAGCAAAAGAGGTTGTCCCAACCAACTTTCGAACCTCGCTGTAAAACTCCCCGAGCCGGTTTGCATCAGCCAGCCACTGCATGTAACGAGCCTTGTCCAGCCACCACTTATCCTTCACTTCCCGTGACAGCTTGCGAAGTTGGAGATTACTTTGTTGAATCTCAGTTGCACTGTTTGCTGACGATTTCCCATCACATCTTTTTAGTAGACTCCGATGCCCGGCAATTGCCTCCATGAGGATCTCATCATTCTCATCGAACCAATCCTCATTGTTGTGGACTTTTAGACCCAAAGTAGATACAGCGGTGTCTAAAATTTGAGTAGATAAGTATCCCCACGAATCGCCAACGTCACCGGAGACCTCACTGGACGACAGAATTTTACTCGTTAAAGCTTCTGTGTAATTGTCCCTTGTCTCTATATTCTGAAGCTTTTCCACGTTTAGACACAGGGATTTTGTCTTTCCAGTCCTATTAGGACGGCGGAGGCAGAGACGCAACTTAGCAACTACAAGCCGGTGGTCGGTCCAACAATGTGCACCACGCATCACTCGAGTGATCTGGACCTGAGAAATATCTTTTTGTCTCACGATAGCATAGTCAATTAAATGCCAGTGCTTAGATCTTGGATGCATCCAGGTAGTTTTGAACTTTGCAGGGAGTCTAAACATAGTGTTTGTGATAGCTAGGTCAAATTGTGCACACAGACTCAGCAATAATTGACCATTGCTATTCATGTTGCCAACTCCATGTCTACCCAACACTCTAGGCCAAGCGTCAGAGTCCCGGCCTACTCTAGCATTAAAATCACCCATTAGCAAAATTTGCTCTCTGGGGCCTATACTATCAAGACAGGTCGCCAATTCTTCATAAAATTTGTCTTTTACATCATCAGATTTATCAAGTGTGGGAGCGTAGACACTGATGATATTCAGGTAATTGTTGTTGTCTAAATGTAGGCGCAGTGTGGTAACGCGGTCCGAGATGTGCACAGGACATTCCCGAAGTTGCCTTACAATGCGAGTTTTGACCGCAAAACCCACCCCCGAGCGTCTTGGCTCAGCAGCAACAGTACCCTTCCAAAAGAAAGTGTAACCACCGCCGCTTTCTACTAGCTCTCCTTCGTCGGCAAGGTGAGTTTCACTAAGGGCAGCCACATCTACATCGTAGCGACTGAGCTCTCGAGCCACAATGGCAGTTTTCCTTTCCGGGCAAGAGTTTTCGGCTCGATCAATGAGCGTTCGCACGTTCCACGCACCGAAGGTCATAGCCTTTTTGGTAATATGTTTTTTATTATTATTATTGTAACGTCGACCACGAGATGAAAGATGCGGAGGCAGCCGTGGCTACTACCATCCTTTAGGACTTTGCACCCTCTTAACGCATCAGTCAAAACAGTTTCCACCTCTAGTTAATTCCGAATGAATAAATAAATTATGAATGAGGTGTGTATTTTAGACGTTTTTGAGATTGACTTCGAATTTGAGAAGGGATGCCCATTTTTTCATTGTGATGTTTCTACTATTTTCTGTATTAAGTACTTACCATTCCAAAGTGATGCAAAATTGTACTTCTAAAATCAGCGCCGTTTCGTATACCACAGGCGTTGCTGAGTTATGTCAGCCCTTTCGACTCTGTTTATTTTTTGCGAAAGTGTACCTAAGTACTGTTTTTTTACCGATTGAACTTGTCTATTTCTTTACTGAATTTGACACTAAAGATGAGCATGGCATTTTTATATATAGAGCACTTTTTTGATCGAATATACTGGCCATTACCGTTGCAGACTCCGGCTATTGATCGCGCTATATTTACCCGGCGGATAATTTAGCTCAACGATCCATTGCGAGCTAGGATACAGGATCCCACAAAATCACAATTTAGCTGGAACTGTGGCTGTTTTCAACAGAGGTGCCGAAATAAGGCATTGATCGTATCGTAACTTTCCTGCGGTTTCAAAGAGCTAAGTTAAAATTTTGTCCCCATATGTTTTAAGGAATCTGTAAAATAAACTTCCGTAAAATGTGTCCGATTCTTCAGTGACATCCCTCATCCGGCAGTTTTTGGTGACGGAACGAGGTGCGAAACCGCGGCGAAGACGAATTAAGGTTACTTTTTACAAGAGGGCAGTTTTTGTGCGTTTTAAAAATAAACAATAAAGGCACTTAATGATGAGAGCATTTGTAAAGCTCAGTTTAGAAATTGCATACATACAAAGATCTCGTTTTTATAACTTATGGGGTAGACAGCCTGAGGTAACAATGACAAGACCTAAAGGCCACGTTTAGTATGATTGTGGGCGTATACCTAGGTAGAACGGGGAATCAAAATACTGATGGGTTGCTAGCCGCATCGCCTATAACGATGATTCCTAAGATTTTCGCCCATTCCCTCGATGGGTGCGCTTTTAACATTTCTATTTTCTAATATTATTTGGAAATATCAAAGGACTCAATAATATCTAGACAGCCAGGTGTACAAAAGTGCTTATTAAGTAAGTAGGTACGGACGGAATCTTCTGACCCTGCCTCTATGTGGGTCACGGGACAGACTGTTAGATGACTGTGTAATTGCCGAAGTCTTACAAAACTCATTCGCTTGCAAGTCTCAAAGTTAATCAAAATGCTTACATACCTATACATATGTTTATTATACGCAGGCACGTAACAACACAGTACATTAACTATTTTTATTGAATCAGGGCCCCGAATCATGCTAAACGTGGCAGGTCTTGTTACAGGCTCTATCTACCCCGTAAAGGATAAAGACGTGATTTATATTATGTATGTATGTAAGTCTGCCCATGGAGGTGAAATTGTTTACGTCCACCACGTAAAATGGGTCTGTCTGTGTATTTAAGCATTATTATTTTCAATTACAATAGATATAGGAGTACAAACTTAAACGAATGATTCGGTAGTTATTTCATGTATTAATCGCGATAATTTCCGAAAGCATTCATTTTACTAATGTTTTATACAATGAAGTACTCGTAGGTAGGGTAGGTATCAGTGGCGTGGCGTCCATAGAACTCGATTCCCACCGGCCTGCCTATTTTAAGGCAGTTGGGCAATTTACTGTGCAGAATTAGAGGAAAAGGCTACTTAAGTTCCCTTCGGCTTGCCTTCTGATATACTTGACGCCACGCCACTGGTAGGTATAGGTACCTAAGTCTCGAAAAGATACTGTAACGAGGTTCAAGTGTGTGGGCGTGGCACATTCTGAGCAGGGCCTCTATTTGGCACTGACACGCCGAAGCTATTACCAACCACTTGCAGAGCCTAAAACGTTTAATTTGCTATTCGGCGTCGCCAAAATGTCAGTTTACCGAACACAATCCGATGAGACGCGATGAGTTCTTAGTAAGCTATTCGGGGCGCTTCGTCGTTTTTGTTGGGGATTTTCAACAGCTGCCGAAGTGTGACAGAAAAAAAGGAAGAATTCTGACCGCATAATCCTATCAAATCAATAACAAGCTATCTAATAATTATTTATACAGTGCGATCACATCAAATTCGTCAAAATTTAAGCCTTTAGGCCTATGCCCAGTAGTGTGATGGTGATGGAGAGATGAAGATGAGATGAGATAAGATAAATTTAAATAAATTGATGGAATACAGTTACTATTAGGCAATTTTAAAAAAAAAGTATCGTGTCCTCTTCCCGCCAGCCGCGTTTCAATTTCACTCTATTTATGAATTCATAAAAAAACTTCATAAATAATTTCAGTCATAACAAAATCGTCACGTAAATGAGTAACACGTTTCGTGTGTTATTTTGAGAGGACGCTGCGTATGCGCACGTGGAGTATCGGATACGTTTTTTGACAGGTTTTTTACAGTGTGACAGTAATGTTTTAATTCGAGGTGTAGGGCGAGACAGTTATCTTTTAGCGAACGATATGTTATCGCTCGCGACTGCGGTTTCTAAAGTTCAAAATTTAGCGCCTTGGGCTTAACTATTTAAATAGTGAGCGAACAATTTGTATTTTTACGTTGCATTTATTAAAATTCGGTAATTTAAATGACACTTTTTGTACATTCATACATACCGTCACGCCTCTTTCCCACAGAGGTAAGCAGAGACTACTTTGTTTCACTTGCTACGATCCTGAGATCCAGACATACTTGAAATGAAATGGTTTATTTGCTAGATATGGGTTACAGAACTTCTTTCGCTTCATCCACATTCACCAATCTCTTCATAAATGCTCGCTGGTTTCGGATACTCCTGACCTGACCTTATTCAAATCGTCTCCTATTTGGTCCCGGGACGTCCTTCACACACACATTGTGATCGTTGTGATTACTTAATTTATCTTGAAATTTATTTTGGAGCCCATTTTTGGGTACATCATTACGAACCATAGGCTTGTGTACTTAGCTCAGAAACCTTGCGTACAAAAAGTATACATATTAATACACGTAACTAAACCACGTCATAGCTAAATACCTACTTCTAATAAATCCCTTTGTTTTTACAATCATTGTGGTGAATTGTACGAAATCATCTCGTAGATAAATCACGACAAACTTTGAACACCTCTGCGTCCTCCTCGCTGACAGCTACATCTTGTAAAGACATCCCTCATTCCTCACTAAGACGATTTACCCACCCCTATGTTGCTACCCCATACAACCACCAGAATAACAAGACCCATCCCCTTAAAGCTCCCTGCAACACCACTCACAAACTATTTTCTGCGTAGAATATTGAGGTCATGTTATATTGGTAAGTAATGCTGAGGGTGCGAGCTTAATGTGCCATTTCCGATTTAGATTTTGTATTTAGTTTTTAGGATATTGATAATTCTTAAACTGTCGTGTTTAATAAGTAGTTTTGAAGATACTGAAATTTTGTTAGTGGATTTCTTTAAGTGTTTTTCCAAGGATAGCTATTTAAGTATGATCTTAAATACGATGCGTTTTCTCAGAGGGTGGGACTTTTATACCTATCTTACGCCCCCGAAAACTCTTATTAAGTAAATAGAGAAATTATTGACACAAGAATATTGCAAACTAGCTTATGCCCGCGACTTCGTCCGCGTAGACTTCATTTACTGACAAAAGTCACATATTGCTATGCATATTTGAACAGGCACTAAACACTTTAAACTTTAAATGACGATAACTTTTTTTGCTGACCTTAGATTTCAATATAATAAAGCCTTGGTATAAGTGTTAACTATTTGTGAAAATCGCAATAAAATCCGTTGCGTAGTTTTGGAGATTATCGAACACATACATAAATATACACATACATGGATACATACATACATACAGACAGACAAAAATTATAAAATCTACTTTTTTGTGTTTTATTCCTCTCCCCTAATCGTTAGCACTCTACTGATTTATTATTATGTATATTTAGATGGGCAATCTCCTTTTAGCCAATCACTTACGTACCTATGAAAAGCCGACGAAACTTGATGATGGTCTTAACTTAAATCATAATTTTAAAAGTTATCTGGAGCTAATAATGTCGTCATTCATAACCGAGCCGTTGACAAACCTAGCATGCTCGACATTCCATACAAAAACTGATGTTATACTCCTCATTAAAGACTAGCATGATCAAAGAATGCGCCTAACTGGAATGCTGTACGGTCCGCAAAAAATTGGAAGTATCGACGCGAGGCGGTTTGTGATGATGTATGGTCAGAAAAAACATCTCACCACTTTGTATCCGTCGTCGGATGATAAATGAAAGCACGGGGAAAATTACAGGGTTGATTTATTGACATGGGGTTGTAAAGATCGTGTTGAAAATAGATTATCTGACATTGATTGCGTCTATTTATTTTGTGTCTATATAACGTTATGTTAGCATTAATAAATGTTCGTTATTAGGTAAATAGAACGTAAACGTACTCGTACTTTACGTTACTTAATATAGAGAGAATATCTTAAAATTGATTACGACTGAACAGAGTGCGTAAAAAAGAGTACCTCGGTAAGATTTCATAAAGGAAAGTCGAAATCTTGACAAATACTCGTAAAATAAACTAATCATAAACATAATCATAATCATTTATTGCTTGAAATAATGTTACAGAAGATCTTACAGGCAGGTATAACAGTGCACTATTTCACCAAAAGGCATACATAAAATCATATCAATTAAAAATAAAAAATTATACAGGAATAATAATTTTTACATCTATGTCAGAAAATTATTTAATAAATTATTAGTCAAATAAAAAACAAATACAAATTGGAAAAAAGATTCGATCAGTCAATATCAACCATTACAAACTTTGCATAACAATGATTAATTTAGAAATCTACACTTATTAAAGTATTCGTCTAAGGTATAAAAACATTCCTCAATTAGCATTTTCCTAAGTTTTGACAATAATATATTATTAGGCTCATTAGTCCATGAAATTGCAAAGCATTGTAGATTTTTATTGCCATTTGATGACAGTTTTTTTTACCAACTTTTAATCTGCACTTCGGAGCAGAAAGACAGTCTAATGTTTTGTTAACCTACTGAAAGAGCGAGTAGAGGTGCGTTTCGTACCATCAGCCAAATATGTGGAAGGTTAAAATTCCTTTGCACGTCACAATATAATAATGTCGATAAGACAGGCTGTCAACTTGAAAGTTCGACTTTAGCGACATTTTCATTCGATAGGAAGTTGGATGAAAAGTGGTAGACCACTTATTTAGGCGACCGTACCTTGCCATCTATTTATTTTATTATTTATTCATTTATTAGCATCAAATTGCAAACGTACAATTTTACCCATAGGGTGTAGCTAAATACATATTAGTCATAAGCAAAACAAACATTAACATTAATTACATCAAATATTACAATAATTATTGCCAATACAAGGACCTCAATATACAATATCAATAGTATTATTAAATGTCATTTCTTACACTATACACCAAAAACCATCTATTTAGACTCACATTCAATCAGTACTTAGTCATTTTACACTATCCAATAATTTACTAACATTATAAAATTCATCTAGGTTATAAGGACATAATTCAATCAGGTGGTTTTTCAAAGCAACCACAAATTTGGAATATGTCAAGGACTTTATTTTGTTTGGCAAGGCATTATAAGTTTTAGCTGCAACAACCTTGGTACATCTCCTGAACCCAGCCGTTCCGGCAACAGGCACATAAACATCCAATGAAAATGTATTCTTTAGCCTATCGCTTCTGAAGTCCTTTGGAGGAAATTTCTGAGGATATCGCTTTACAAGCTTTTTTTATCTATAACTTAAGATGTGATATTTTTTGAATGAGGCATTTTAAATAGCGAAGGCTGACTTGATCCCCACAATACTTACAACACAACCTTAAGCGTAGATGTTAAAACAGTCGTGTATAGTCTGGCAGCTAAACCACTGCAGCCAGATGACACTTCCAAATGTCATTTTACGAAATAATGATACGAATGATACCACATTTATTTCACTAGTGCTCGACTAAGGTCACGTAATGAATGAGAGTTTTTAATGATTCACGGTTAAGTTCATTCGAAATATTATAAACGGGATGTGAACCGCGATTACCTTTATTGAGCTCCTGATATTTCGATACAGTTACATGTATCATGATCACGGGTAGACTACCCGTGATCATGATACATGCAACTGTATCGAAATATCGGGAGCTCAATAAAGGTAATCGCGGTTCACATCCCGTTTATAATATTTCGGACGTAATGAATGATTTGATTATTGTACGAACGAAATATTTTATGAATGTCACATTCGTTGTTCAGTATATTTCAAAATAAGCGCGATACTTTTGAGGCATTCAAGGTTCATATTAACATAGTAGATAAAATGTGCGATGACTTTGTAATACACGTAAATAGTGACAGCAGCAGTGAAACTGATTCGGAATAATTTAAGTTTTTAAGTAAAACTACAAAGGTAGAAAAAAATATTAATGTGATAATTGTTGTTTTATTTATGGCAAAATGGGGACTGAGTTGAAAACTGGTAACTGATTTGACATGCTTCCGCACATTTCCAAATCGCGCTCTTACACTACTACTAACTAGAAAACCTTATTGAACAAACCATTTTATTAAAATTCACTTTGAAAATTCTCATTTATGACGCAAATTAATTTCATTACATCGTTCATTCTTTCATTCGCTCACTAAGTCACATCACTATTTAATATTTGCCAAAAACTGACAACACTGAAAGTGTCATCTGGCTGCAGTGGTTTATCTGCCAGACTATAGTACCTATTATTAATTTAAGCTCAATCTTCCAAGCCTAGTAGCTATATACCAACCACTTAAATGAGTTCTCGCCGCGGCACAGGGGCGCGGGGTGGAATAACAAAGGGGGCTAAGAGAGATGCGGGCGGGTATTGCGCCCGTATCTACCTCTCAGCCCCCGCGGTCGTCCCACCCCGCGCCCCTGCACCGCGTGGGCGCGGACTCATTTAAGTGGTCGTTCGGGCATTATGAGGTTTGACCTTAATGGAAGGTCAACGATTAATCAGTTCACTGCCTCTTATGTAGATCAATGACATCTCAGATTAATGTTTCAGTGAGCTGAAACTGAGGTGAGCGGACCGAGATAATTCGATGGCCTCGATAACAGCCGTGATGACGATACTACATACATAGTATAAAACAAAGTCGTTTTTCGCTGTCTATCTGTTCCCTGTATGCTTAGATCTATAAAACTACGCAACGGATTGTAGTTCGTTTTTTTAATACTTACCTATATGGGAAAGTGGTCACCATTCGTACAAAAATCTTATCGTTGAAAAATGACTATAACCCTTTAACGTATGTAACTAACATTTTCATATGGATCTCGGTCTGAAATAAAATTATTATTATTATTATTATTATTTTTAACATTTTGACATAATAGTTTCGGACTTTTTTGTAACAAACTAAAATATATATGTTACACTTTACACTTAGGTACATAAACTAGCTAAATTTGTCATTTTTTAATCATAAAGTAAAAAAATGAAATCTAAAAAGCGTACGAATGGTGACCACTTTCCACATTTTTCGAATCGAATACAGTTTTTTGTATAAAATTTTAACGTTGCATCAGTTCTCGTTGCCAGCAGTGAACAAGTGACGTTTTTTTTTTATATGAATAGGAAGGCAAACGAGCAACTGGGTCACCTGATGGTAAGCGATCACCACTGCCCATAGACACCCACAACCCCGGAGGGATTGCAGATACGTTTCCAACCTAGAGGGCTAAGATGAAATGCCTCTTGTGCCTGTAATTTCCCCGGCTGTCTTACTCTCCACACCGGAACACAGCAGTTCAAGCGTTGATTATTAAGCCGCAAAACCTTAAAAAGCGGTCCTTACTCAATCTAGCAGTTCCAGCACACACGCAAATTCATTCCCTTTAACGAGTAGTTAGACAGTGACACGAGCGCATTGTTACCATTTCTCTTGTTCTCAGGTTCTCACACGAACTCCTCTCATGAATCACATGGGAACCGTGCCTTTTCCTCAAAGTCGACGGACGTGGAGTAATTTTTGCGTGAAGTCTCGACGGCGTGTGGCACAAAACATAAGATACAGGTGGCGGCACGTAAGTCTAACGTGGAGTACGCCCGCCCGCATCCCCTGCACTCCCCCGCGATGCCTTATTTTCGACAACTGCGTATCAACGGTCATCGCTAGACTTACGTGCCGGCACTTGTAACGTGGCTATGAGGGCATTATGCTGGTACCCATAGTACAAGCTTTGCTTAGTTTGGGACTTGGTCAATTGGTGTCATTTGTCCCTGAGCGGTAGGTACAACTTAGGGATCTTTAAAAAGCAAGTCTTCCTGTTCTTGAAAGGGCCGGCAACGCACCTGTGATTCCCCACGTCTTGCAGGTGTCCCTGGGCGATGGTGATCACTTTCCATCAGGTAAATATAAAAAAAAAAGTTGCCGCGGTTTTTTTGCGAATTTCGTTTGTTTATTAAAAGCTACCGCAATTTCTGTAATTTACAATGTGTATCAGAAGGCTTACAAGATGCAATGGTTAATGAACTTAGAGCTATATTTTAGATTAATGTAAAGGAGATCCGTAGAAGAATTAAAGTTACACAGATTAGTCCGGTGGTTTAATTTTGTTAATATCGGTCCAGTAGTTTAGGCGTGAAAGAATAACAGACAGGTAGATAGACAGACACACAGACAGCAGAGTTACTTTCGCATTTATAATATTAAAGAAAAAATAAGAAATACATTTATTGTCAAAAATTCGACACACCACAAAAAATAAAATAAAAATAAACATCTTAATGAACACAAAATATTTACCTTGCTACTCCGCTACTTACGTACAAGATAACCAAGCTTGTGCGAAATATATACGTTCTGTATGCAAGCCCTCCCTCCACTACTGCCACACAAAGCGCACACAAATCCCAAAAACTTAATTAATCCTAACACCACACAAACACTGATGCGCGTTTCGATCCCTCTACGGGATCATTTTCAAAGTTAGAGCACAACCGATGCACAAGCTTGGTTATCTTGCACGTAAATAGCGAAGTAGCAAGGTAAATATTTTGTGTTCATTGAAATGGACCTCCGCAAAGTAACGCCTGATTCAATCAAATATAAACATCTTATACATTAACAGCCAAAGTCAAAGTCAAAAGTTTATTTTGCAAATAGGCCGCCGAGGGCTCTTTTACATGTCTTTTTTTGAATCTTGGGATTTGTGTGCGCTTTGTGTGGCAGTAGTGGAGGGAGGGCTTGCATACAGAACGTATATATTTCGCACAAGCTTGGTTATCTTGTACGTAAGTAGCGGAGTAGCAAGGTAAATATTTTGTGTTCATTAAGATGTTTATTTTTATTTTATTTTTTGTGGTGTGTCGAATTTTTGACAATAAATGTATTTCTTATTTTTTCTTTGGTATTATAAATGCGAAAGTAACTCTGCTTGTCTGTGTGTCTGTCTATCTACCTGTCTGTTATTCTTTCACGCCTAAACTACTGGACCGATTTTAACAAAATTAAACCACCGAATGAATCTGTGTAACTTTAATTCTTCTACGGATCTCCTTTACATTAACCTAAAATATAGCTCTAAGTTCATTAACCTTTGCATCTTGTAAGCCTTCTGATACACATTGTAAATTACAGAAATATTGTGAATATTGCCAAAAGGGCCACATTCAGTGTGATGCTTAATATTTATAGCTGTCGTGTCGCTGTGGCCTTCCAAATTACACCACCCCCCCAACTCGCGCGCATCCGTTTAGCAACCGGCGCACGCGCCGGCGCCCTCGCGCGCACGTTTCCGCATCTAATTGTTAGACACATCTCCATTGCATTAACCATTAGGATTTTGATTGTTTATCTATTTCACGAGCTGGTTATTGAAGACATGATATTACTCTTCGCCTAATCAATACAGTTAGGTATAGGTACATGATGATTATGATGATGATGATGTTCCACAGGTTCAACGCCAATAATATTCCGAAATATTTCCGGAAATCTTTATCCGAAAATTCAAAAGTATTCCGGGATAAAAACTATCATATGCCTTCTGAGGACTGAAATTATCTCTATACTCGTTAAAAGCGCGGAGCCAGACAGATACACTTTCACGGTTATAATATTATGCTATATAAATATCGATAGAGATTAGTAGGAATAGAGATTGAAACTGATGAGATGAAGATTGAAGATGAGATCCCGCGTGAAACTACCAATGCTGTAAGCTTCCCAAAACATCTTGAGACAAAGCTTCGCGCTCGCGTCGGGACTGCATCTGCGTATGTACTTAGTGTGCAGCAAGACAGCAACACGACTGTCTCAGGCTTACGGGCGGCATACTAATTGAAGTGTTTAGCGACCCGCGACCGCCCGCGGCGGAAGAATTCTTTTTTGTACTATCTACAATAATCTACATAGTTGCAGAATACGCGGCAGGATATCCAGTAAGGCTGGCTATCTATATACATACGTAGGTATAATAAAGCTGAAGAAGTTCGTAAGTCTGTACAAGGAAGATATTCGAAAAAAAGTTGGCTGGGGAGTGGGGATAATACCTACTTCGAATTAATAACAGAACACGTTCCAGCCGTTTTTAGATTTTTTGTTTGTTTGTCTGTTTATCTGTATGGCGTTTAGGTCTTGTTACCATGGGCTCTGTCAACCCCGGAAGGGATATAGACGTAATTTATCTGTGTGTAATGATCCAAGATACCTAGGACGATCGGAAACGCATAAGTTGATGACTAGTAATGTCACTTTACTGCACAACGTCAGGAATGAACACGATGCCCGTGTAATCGTGCATTTGTAATAAAAAACGTTCCAGATGACCTGTTTGTCTTCAGTGACTTTAGTGCGAATCAACACTGAATCATTCAAGAGGCATGATCGCTCGTCACGTACGCCCTAAAGGTTCGATTTGGTTATAAATCCACAAATCCGTGGTAATAAACGTTCGTTTGTGGTGCTAATGATATGTCTATAGATATAGATATCTCATATGGTTTTGTATACTTTTTGTTTGCTCACGGAATATGATTATTGTGAGCTTATTTAGCCAAAGGCGTGTTGCGATAATGAGTGTATTAATAAGTCGAGGCTCTCGCACTTAAGAGCAGTCGTACATTATTTATTTATTTATTATTTATTTATAAGCCTTTTTATTCCGAATTCGCTACAATTTCAGTAAGTACATGTTGTTGTTGTTATTGTAGTTTATTTTTTTATTTATTTATTAAATTGTCGCGAAATTCGTCGTGCCTCATGGCATAGGCCTCCTCCGTGTATTGGAGGGTTTGGGCTATAGTTCCCACGCGCGCCCAGTGCGGATTGGGAACTTAACACACACCATTGAATTTCTTTGCAGATGTGTGCAGGTTTCCTCACGATGTTTTCCTTCACCGAAAAGCTCATGGCAAATTACAAATGTAATTTTCGCACATAAATTCCGAAAAACTCAGAGGTGCGAGCCCGGGATTTGAACCCACGACGCTCTGCTTGAGAGGCCACAGGTCAAACCACTAGGCTACCATGGCTTTTTTTTTTTTTTCGTACATTACATCGCACATTACAAATCTGTATATATAAAACTGTTCCGTTACTAAGTGACTGACAGACAACGCACAGCCTAAACCACTAAACCTAGAAACTTGAAATTTGGCACACATATACCTTGAGTATCCCAGAGGAGCACTAAGAAGGGATTTTTCGAAATTCCCACGGGATATGGAATAAATGAGGCTTATATGTTTTTTAGTAAAACTGTAATAACTAGACTCTTCAAATTCAGCACACATGTAGATGATCGTAACACTAAAAAACTAATTTCAGGATTTTTTGATATTCCCACGGGATAAGGAAAAAATGGGATTTATATGATCGATTCAAAGTGACTGATTGACAACGCACAGCTTAAATCGCTGGACTTAGGAACTTGGAATTTGGCAGACGTATATCTTGAGTATCCCAAAAGAGCACTAAGAAGGATTTTTTTTGAAATTCCCATGGAATAGGGAATAAATGAGGCTCATATATTTCTCAGTAACAGTAATAACTAGACTCTTCAAATTCGGCACACATATAGATGATTGTAACACTAAAAAACTAATTTCAGGATTTTTTGATATTCCCACGGGATAAGAAAAAAATGAGATTTGTATGTTTCATTCAGAATTTCAGAGTGACTGACAGACAACGCACAGCCTAAACCACTGGACCTAGGAACTTGAAATTTGGCAGACGTATATCTTGATTATCCCAACTCAATGGAGCACTAAGAAGGGATTTTTTGAAAACGCCACGAGTTAGGAATTAAATGAGATTTATATATTTCTCAGTACATAACTGTTACCTAGACTCTTTAATTTTGGCACACCTGTAGATGATTATAGCACTAAAACATGTTCTCCGGGAAAATGCGAAATTCCCGCGGGACAGAATAAGTGCATTCAACTTCGGGGCTGTTTCTAAAAAACAAAAATTGGTTGCCTGTAAAGTCGGTATACGGGCGAAAGTTTTACGTGACAACGACTTTGAGTGGTAAAATAATTTTAATGTGAATATTCATTCGTATAGTAGGAAGAAGGATGAAATAATAGTAACAATTTAAAACATTTATTTATACAAAGAATTATATTTAACACTAACTGTGCTCGAGTGGAAGGGACGCGTGCCTTTCACTTTTTATGTTTGTCTCTCTCGCTCTTAGGCGGGCTAACCATGCCCGAGTGGAAGGGACGCGTGCCTCTCACTCGCTCTCATTGTGAGCGCATAACGTGAGCGGAGCGTAACGCAGTTTCTTGAAGTGTCACCCGGCAAACCAATTTATAAGACGTTGTCACGTCAAAATCTAAATATAAAAGAAGAAACTGACTGACTGGCATATCAACGCACAGCCTAAACCGCTGGTTCTAGAGATTCAAAATTTGGCATGTAGGTTCCTTATATATGGGTGCACTAAGAAAACATTTTTTAAAATTCGACCCCTAAAAGGGTTAAATGGGGGTCCAAAGTTTGTATGGGGAAACAAGATTAGACTATTTTATTCGAAACTTCGCAGGAGTATTCCCGACGATAAATGAGTAAACACCTCTTTCAGGTTTTTTGAAAATTCAACCCCTAAAAGGGGGAAATGTGGTAACAAAGTCTGAAAATCAACATGGGTATTTGTTTGTACGGTTTATCGGGTCGCTGATTACGAAAACAAAAACAAACGTACCTATTTTTGGAAATTTCCACGGAAACGGGAAAAAACGGGATTTATATATTCCATTTCGTGTGACCCTAACTACGTAACTATAATAAATTTCGTACACAAGTAGGTGATTACATAACTAAGAAAGTAATTTCCACGGGATAAGGAAAAAACGGGATTTATACACAGTTCTACAGGATCTGGTCGTAGAAAACTGAAATTACAGAAGTATTACAGACACTACAAAAGGATTTCCCAAAATTCTGACGGAAACGAACGAGAAAAAATGGGATTTTTAATTATACTGGTCTTAGAAAGTTGAAATTTAGCATGTAGGTTGCTTAATCAGTGTAGGGAAGCATTAAGATACTATTTCCCGACACGGGAAAACGGGACTATTCATTTTACTGGTTGTGGAAAGCTGAAATTCGGCATTTAGGTTGCTTGATGAGTGTAGAAGAGCATTAAGAGACAATTTCTCGAAATTCCCACGAGAACGGGAAAAACGGGACTTTTCGTTTTACTGGTTGTAGAAAGCTGAAATTCGACACGTAAGTTGCTTAGGGAGTGTATAGGAACATTAAGAGAGGATATTTCAAAATTCTCACGGGAACGGGAAAAAACGGGATTTTTTGTATTACTGGTCGTAGAAAGCTGAAATTTGCCATGTAGGTTGCTTGAAGAGTGTAAGGAAGCTATAAGAGAGCATTTCCCGAAATTCTTACGGGAACGGGAAAAACGGGACTTTTCGTTTTACTGGTTGTAGAAAGCTAAAATTCGGCATGTAGATTGCTTGGAGTGTAGTGGAGCATTAAGAGAGGACTTTCCAAAATTCTCACGGGAACGAGGAAAAACGGAATTTTTCGTTTTACAGGTCGTAGAAAGCTGAAATTTGGCAAGTGGGTTGCTTGGGGAGTGTACGGTAGCATTAAGAGAGCATTTACCGAAATTCTTACGGGAACAGGAAAAAAACGGGATTGAAATAGGTACTACTGGTACCTACAAGCGAGAGAAGCCGCGGGCAAAAGCTATTTGAAAATAAATGAAGTCTACGCGGACGAAGTCGCGGGCAAAAGCTAGTGTATAATATAGGTACAGTCAAGTGTAATAATATGCCACAGTCAATCAGTTTTAAATGTAACACCGGCGCAATAAGGTCGTGGGACCTATTTATGAGAAGTTCGTATCTAAAACTACCTCACTATCATACCCAGTTTAAAATTTTAATTTCGTGAGGATGCGTTATTGTTTTTTTTAATAAACGTTTACTCACTTTCCCATGGAACGTAACGCAAAACACTGAATATTAAAATCAACTCTGTCAGTACTAAACAATAATAAACATTTCTCGATTTTCTGAGTACTGCCAGAAGTACGAATTTGATAACATCCATCCCGCATGCGCGTGGGGCGTCACGAGTGCATTCGTATGCGACGCAGGCGCATTAATTGATGATACAAGTCGCCAGGGCTCTTTAATAGCGAATTCGCACGACTAAATACCTGATTAGAGTTTTATTTGGGTATTTTCCTTGTTTTTTGCTCGTTATTTGGCATAAACAGACGTTTAGACATGGTCGGTTATACATTATGTTATGTACGTGCCCGAACATAATGAAGAGAAAAGGTTCCTCAGTATGTTTACCAATATCACAGGGAGTGGGGCTACCTTTTTTGTGCAGCCGACTCTACATTGTCACACTAAGTACTTCTGAAGACTTATTTACGGTATATTCTAAAATGCATCCTTGGTAGAATGTAGTACGGAATAAAATACGTGTAAAATTTTCGACATTTATTACAAAATCTTATCTTTAAGTATTTACAACGACATGACGTCAACGCACTGATCAACTTTTAAATTATTTTTTAAAACCTCAACAATTTACAATAAATAAGTCGACTGTCGGTATTTCATTGAGAATAAAATTCTTAAAATCAATCTTGTTTTATTTAAATAAAAACAATATTTTGTCTAGTGTATAATTTTGGTAAAACGTACATTTAAAATAACTATCTAGCTAAAATAATAGATATTTGTTGTAGTTCTGGGATCAATTTATATCATTTTAATATCTAATTAATTGCACTAGGTGGGTCCGTACTCGCCACAAATTGGCTTTCTCAGCTTCTGTAACAATAAAAAACATGATAAATTATAATTTTGAGAATTTGAGATAATCTATTATGAACAATGATGATGCGTGCAGATAATGTATGTATAGTCCGCAGGGGAGCTCGGAGATATCGGGGGCTGGGGAAGCTAATCTTCCAAGTCTTCAAGCTATCTTCGGAACTAGTGTGCGGATTGAATAGGCCGCGAGTTTTAGGTATATAGGTTAGGTTAGGGTATATACGTGGTAAGGTTCAAAAGTTTCCGGCCTAATAATGAAAATTAACGTTTAGGTTAAAAAAAATATTTTTATTTTTCAATGTAGTCTCCTCCTATTGTTATACATTTTTCAGATCGTTTGATTAACATTTCTATGCCTTTAAAATAATATTCGGAAGTTTTGTCTTCGAAATGCTCGAAAACTGCAGCAGCGACCTCATCATCGGACGAAAATTTTCTCCCCCTTAAGTCCGATTTAAGTTTAGAAAATAAAAAATAGTCGCTTGGGGCTAGATCAGGGCTGTAAGGTGGGTGACGGATTGTTTTAAATCCACATTTAGATATAGCCGCCTTTACAACTGCAGCCGTGTGGACAGGCGCATTGTCATGAAGAAGACGGACACCCCTGCTGAGTTTTCCTCGACGTTTAAGCTTTATTGCTTCTCGCAACTGGTCTATAAGGCAAGCATAGTAACTGCCGTTTACTGTCTGATTGCGTTCTTTGATATCTATAAGCAATATCCCTTCGCAATCCCAAAATATTGTGGCCATTATCTTTTTGGTAGATTGGCACACCTTTGCCTTTCGAGGGGGTGCTTCCCCAGAACGACGCCACTCCATCGACTCTCTTTTCGAAAGAGGATCATAGTATAAGACCATAGTTTCGTCTCCGGTAACAATGGACTGGATAAATTCACTCTCACATGACTTGAACTCCTCTAAAAGTTCCTTGGAGCACGCCACTCGTTCAGCTCGCTGAGCACTCGAGAGAAGTTTCGGGACCCATCTTGCACTAACCTTATTCATGTTTAGATGGTCGTGTAGAATCCTAAGGACTGTTATTTTCGTAAGTCCCGTTCTTGACGCTATTTCCTTCGTCTTTAGTCTTCTGTCCTTCAGTACCTCTTGTTCGACTAAATCGACGTTATCTTGCGTAAGAACCTCAACAGGGCGGCCTGGTCGGGGTTCGTCATCGATGGACTCACGCCCTAAACGAAACTGCTTACACCAATCCTTAACAGTCGAAAACGAAGGGGAGGAATTCCCGTACACGTTATCTAACCTTTCTTTGATTATAGTTGGACTTATGCCTTCCTTTGTCAGAAATTTTATCACTGATCGATACTCCAATTTGAACATTGTACAAATTACACCGCTTTTTATATTTAAATCAAAGAAAATTTTATGAAAACGAAAGTTACAAACCACGAAATTATCCACACAATAGCTGAATAAATGACAAATAAAATGACATTCATTTGTTTCTTGTTTTCTTCTTTTAAATATATACGGCCAGGAACTTTTGAACCTTACTGGTAGTTTAAGAGGCTGACTGACAAGACCTAATTTTGTTGAAATTGATATTATTTAATCACTTTTTTAACAAAATCTATTTGTTTTAGCACATCAAAAAAAATGTTAATATTCATTATATTTTAAAGACCGTGGAGGGACTCGATACATAATTGAACGAAATCGGCTCAATAGAAAATAATTGCAAAGATTAGTCTTCAAATCATCATTAAACGGTTCTATGTCTCTATTTTTTCGACGTATGGGGTGTGCAATTAAAAACATGAAGTCAACATATTCATACCTAAACCGCTAACGAGTCATATTTTACAAATAATCCATACTTTTTATTATTTCATATTATTTGTGTCTCATTTGCAAGACTTCAGACGCTACGCTAACGGAATAGTCTCTTCTCTTTCACTAACAGGCACGCGAATCGCACGCGTGAAGAGTGGCGCTGCTCAAGGTCATCGGCTGTCGACAGCGCCTCAAGTCGAGCATATACGTATACCTGGTATCGCATATACCTGCTAGTGGTAGGGCGGCGGCGGCGGGGCGAGCGGCACGAGCAGCGGCTCGGGCGCGCGGCGCGGGCGGCGGGGCGGGCCGCGGGGGGGGGCGCGCGCCGCATATAGTATACCTGGTATCGCATATACCTGCTAGTGGTAGGGCGGCGGCGGCGGGGCGAGCGGCACGAGCAGCGGCTCGGGCGCGCGGCGCGGGCGGCGGGGCGGGCCGCGGGGGGGGGCGCGCGCCGCATATAGTATACCTGGTATCGCATATACCTGCTAGTGGTAGGGCGGCGGCGGCGGGGCGAGCGGCACGAGCAGCGGCTCGGGCGCGCGGCGCGGGCGGCGGGGCGGGCCGCGGGGGGGGGCGCGCGCCGCATATAGTATACCTGGTATCGCATATACCTGCTAGTGGTAGGGCGGCGGCGGCGGGGCGAGCGGCACGAGCAGCGGCTCGGGCGCGCGGCGCGGGCGGCGGGGCGGGCCGCGGGGGGGGGCGCGCGCCGCATATAGTATACCTGGTATCGCATATACCTGCTAGTGGTAGGGCGGCGGCGGCGGGGCGAGCGGCACGAGCAGCGGCTCGGGCGCGCGGCGCGGGCGGCGGGGCGGGCCGCGGGGGGGGGCGCGCGCCGCATATAGTATACCTGGTATCGCATATACCTGCTAGTGGTAGGGCGGCGGCGGCGGGGCGAGCGGCACGAGCAGCGGCTCGGGCGCGCGGCGCGGGCGGCGGGGCGGGCCGCGGGGGGGGGCGCGCGCCGCATATAGTATACCTGGTATCGCATATACCTGCTAGTGGTAGGGCGGCGGCGGCGGGGCGAGCGGCACGAGCAGCGGCTCGGGCGCGCGGCGCGGGCGGCGGGGCGGGCCGCGGGGGGGGGCGCGCGCCGCATATAGTATACCTGGTATCGCATATACCTGCTAGTGGTAGGGCGGCGGCGGCGGGGCGAGCGGCACGAGCAGCGGCTCGGGCGCGCGGCGCGGGCGGCGGGGCGGGCCGCGGGGGGGGGCGCGCGCCGCATATAGTATACCTGGTATCGCATATACCTGCTAGTGGTAGGGCGGCGGCGGCGGGGCGAGCGGCACGAGCAGCGGCTCGGGCGCGCGGCGCGGGCGGCGGGGCGGGCCGCGGGGGGGGGCGCGCGCCGCATATAGTATACCTGGTATCGCATATACCTGCTAGTGGTAGGGCGGCGGCGGCGGGGCGAGCGGCACGAGCAGCGGCTCGGGCGCGCGGCGCGGGCGGCGGGGCGGGCCGCGGGGGGGGGCGCGCGCCGCATATAGTATACCTGGTATCGCATATACCTGCTAGTGGTAGGGCGGCGGCGGCGGGGCGAGCGGCACGAGCAGCGGCTCGGGCGCGCGGCGCGGGCGGCGGGGCGGGCCGCGGGGGGGGGCGCGCGCCGCATATAGTATACCTGGTATCGCATATACCTGCTAGTGGTAGGGCGGCGGCGGCGGGGCGAGCGGCACGAGCAGCGGCTCGGGCGCGCGGCGCGGGCGGCGGGGCGGGCCGCGGGGGGGGGCGCGCGCCGCATATAGTATACCTGGTATCGCATATACCTGCTAGTGGTAGGGCGGCGGCGGCGGGGCGAGCGGCACGAGCAGCGGCTCGGGCGCGCGGCGCGGGCGGCGGGGCGGGCCGCGGGGGGGGGCGCGCGCCGCATATAGTATACCTGGTATCGCATATACCTGCTAGTGGTAGGGCGGCGGCGGCGGGGCGAGCGGCACGAGCAGCGGCTCGGGCGCGCGGCGCGGGCGGCGGGGCGGGCCGCGGGGGGGGGCGCGCGCGCCGCGCAGCCGCGGCCGGCCCGGCCCGCGCCGCACGCGCGCCGCCGCGCACGGCTCCAGCGGACCCGTAGACTCCAGCATGGCTGCGCCTGCGGACGAACGATCATCATCATCATCACTATCCGACCTAGTCCTTGGCCCCGATTTTTGAAAGCACATCACACGAAAGTGGTATCAATCCGTTTCTATCTTAAAAACTACAGCGCACTAACCAGCGACGGCGTCTGCGGAGGTCCCGGGCGCGGGGCGGGGCGGGCGCGGGCGCGCGGCGTGGCGGGGCCCGCGCGGGCGGCCGCGGCGCGCGCGCGGGCAACGGGACACAGCCCACGACGCCGCGCGACCCACCGGCGAGAACGCTAACCACATAACAACAATATAGCGACATTTTTAAACTTCCGTAGCCGAATGGTGATAAAAGGAACCCTTATAGATTCGTCATGTCCGTCTGTCTGTCCGTCTGTATGTCACAGCCACTGTTTTTCGAAACTGTAAGAACTATACTGCTGAAACTTGGTAAGTATGTATTATATATAAATATGTATCCTGTGAACTACATTAAGATTTTCACACAAAAATAGAAAAAAAAAAAAAAAAATTTTTGGAAGTTCCCCATACTTAGAACTGAAACGCAAATATATTTTTTTCATCAAACCCACACGTGTGGGATATCTTCGATAGATCTTCAAAAATGATATTCAATTGAGGTTTGCAATATTATTGTTTTCTAAACTGAATAGTTTGTGCGACAGACCCTTCCAGAGTGGTGAAATGTTTTTTGAGTTGTGATTCGCGTAACTTTTGCTGCAATTGTGGATGTGTGACGTTTGCGTGTGTACTAACGTGTGTGCGCGTGCGCGGGCGGCGAGCGGTGCGGCTCGTCGTCGTCCACGCGCAGCGGGCTGCCGGGCTCGGAGCCGGACTCGCGCGAGCGCTTGGCCGGCGGCGGCGCCAGCACCGGCGGGACCGGCGCCGGCTGCTGCAACAAACGAACATCACTAAATTGTTACCGCACACTTCACACACCACACACACTTCACACACCACACACTCTTTCCTCCACTACCCACGGAGTAAGCAGGCAAATATATAATTTCTATATGAAAAGAAGATACATTGAGATACGCGTCCAGACGCAATAATAGATTAATGCGCCCAGTATCCAAACTAAAAGTTTATTCTACCGGCTCTCACGAAATGAGTATAAAAGTTTACAATAAGCTACCTGAATTGATAAAAAGAAAAATAAATGATACCTAATATATTTTTCAATAGATTAAAGCAAATATTAGTCGATAAAAGGAAACAAAGAAAAAGTTTATTTATGACAAACATAGTAGATTTTAAAAAACCAAAAAAAAATACAATTACAAAAATTTATATATAAATAGTTTGTCACAAAATGGTCCCAACTCAGCATTTGCTGGCCTCACAGCCAGCGCTGGTCTTCCTTTGGGGCCATCGGGTGAAATAGACAATTAAAAATACAATAGGTATGGGTAATACACAAAATACACCCTAAATGACCTAGGATGATACATTTTATTATAATATTTGATGTTGTCATCTTTTAATACCATAGTAAATAGCAACGAATAAATGAATTTTGAATTTTATTATGTTTTACTGTAGCATAACTAGTACGCAAAGTACCTCGTGGCTAACGCAAATTTAACAAGTTAAATTCATTACCTACTGCCGCAGCGGCAGGTCAAAAATGTAAGAAATTCTATTATTGGCCAGTTTTTTTTTACTTAAAAAAAAATGTTTCTAAAAAAAACATCGCTGCGAACAGCTAAACGCACAAACGAATAAAAAAGCGTATTTAAAAATGTATTGAACTCTGTTACATTTTTTAAACATCTGAGCTCAGAAAAAAAATGGTAAGAAACGTCAGAAAACAGTTTTGTTCAAGTTGTAAAATTTACTCACGGGCGGCAGAGCGGCAGACTTTCGTTTCCTCTCTCTTTCTTCTTGTTTCTTTTCTTCAGACTTCTGCCGATCTGCAATAAACGAACTAGATAGAAACTAGATATTGAAAGACTGCAAAAATATATACAAATTGATAAATGGTAACCATATCAGAGCAGAGGTCGACCAAAACGAAATTTAGATGTACAATAGAGCATATAATAGGTGTGTTACTCACATTTGAGTTCAATCTCCTCATCGTCCAGCAACAATGACACAACTTCCTTAGGTTTCAACGTGTCAGGCTTGAAATTACCGCCGCTTATAACCATCCTTTGTATCTGAAAACAGAAGAAAAAAAGCAAATATAAGTCAACGCACGTAAAAAGAGCTCTGGGTGGCTAGTGGAGGGGATCGTTTGCGCATCTGCTATAGTAAGTAGCGTCCCCCCCCCCCCCCCCGCGGCAAATTGGTCCGGATTTCGCGATTTGTACAGGTGTTATAAGGCAAATTTTAATGAAAACCCCTGCAAGTTTTCTATTCTATCGGAAGCTCTCATCACCCGACTACAAAAAAAGAAGATTCCATGTCCGCATGCATCTATCTTTAACTAGCTTCTGCCCGCGACTTCATCCGCGTAGAATTAGCAATTGACATTTAGTTTATCGCTATCCCGCGGGAACTATAAAAATTTTCGGGATAAAAAGTAGCCTGTTTTAATCTAGGGTATTAGCTATCTTCGTTCCAAATTTTATCCAAGTCCGTCCTGTCGTTTTAGCGTGAAGAAGGAACAAACATACACACTCACATCGTCACATCGTCACTCACAAACTTTCGCATTTATAATATTAGTAGGATGACGCGTTACACTTTAAAAATCGCTGATACGTATGTCAGTATTACTACACAGTTTAACTTGTCCCACAGTTTGTTGAAATTCGAATAAACTTTATCCCAAATTTTCCGAAATAAGACGTCAATCGTCATTTTTTTAACACTCCATCAGCCCGTTTCTCGAATCAAGTTACAATTTAAGCCTAAAGCAACAACATTTATCAAGTCCCATATAAATATCATGCCGTCCTTTTCACACACAATCGCTGTTTAGGTACTAAAGCGACACATTTCAAAATAAGACACTGTTTCAAATGCAACCTTGTAATGAACGACTTTCGTTTTTAGATGCAAAAGCGAATGATTTTGGTGTGCGTCCGTTTCGTATTTAATCAAATAACCATTAGTGCGAGCGGAATGGCATTATATGTAACTACTAGTTTACCTCGCTCTTCTCCCTCGCACGTTGCATGATCCGCTCCTCAATGGTGCCTTTGCAGATGAGACGGTACACAGTGACCTGCTTGGTCTGGCCGAGTCTGTGCGCGCGGTCCATTGCTTGCTGGTCCACTGTCGGGTTCCAATCAGAGTCGTAGAATATCACCTGGTGAGTGCACGTTAAAATTATACAAAGTAATAATTGCACAAACGGATAACTTACGTATAGAAGTCGGGTGATGCTTTTGACAATAATAAAAATGACGATGAAAATGAGGGTAGTTGTGCGCCGCTGTCAGTTGCGTCGAGTAGCCGCGCGAGCAGAGCCAGTTCGTTTCGCTGCCGGGGCGAGCGCTCCAAGAGGAAGAACTACGAACTAGTTCGAAACATGTCGAGCGTCACTTGACTTTTTTACGTGAGTTATCCGTTCGTGTAATTATGATTGAGTCTCACGGTAGTTTCATAGTGAAAGTTATACAAAGTGCTTCAGAATAGTTCTGGAGTTATTTAGCTATACTGTAAAGTTTATATTACACACGGTGCTGCTCGCCAGTTCTATTCTATTAGCTTGAACTTGGCTTGATTCATCGAAACTTTTGATACAAAATTATGTCACCCTTTTGTTGGCGTCTACTTTAAAGGCAGGCATCCATCCTTCAACAATGAAACTACCGTGAGACTCACACATAATTACAACACAACGGATAATTCAAACGATATCTCGATATGTCTTGGATATTGACCAAACGGTGAGTGTGAGCGAACCTTTACAGTGACGTGATCAATGTTGTGTGCTGCCCTACTTTAGACTATAATAAAAATGACGATAAAAATGAGGGTAGTTGTGCGCCGATGTCAGCTGCGCCGAGTAGCCGCGCGAGCAGAGCGTTGGCGCGCAGTGTTCGTTTCGCTGCCGCCGGGGCGAGCGCTCCCTGATGAAGGGCTTCGAAATAGTCCGAAACAATTGTCGGAGCAATTCTTCGGCTTTTATACGTGAGTTATCCGTTGTGTTGTAATTTTGCAGGCATCCATGTCCGTATCGTAAGCATCAGACGCATCGCATCAAACGGATCTTAGTGTTCTTTGTGTTGAAGGTCACACAAGTGCGTCCACTGTCCAGCGATCCGTACGGTGCGGCAGCACGATACGGACATATGGACGCCTGCCTTAAATCGATTATTGCATGGAAACATTTGACAACCGCGATTAAACAATCCTAAAAAACATTAACAGGGGTGTTTAGTCAAACTAACACAAACTTACTGATATAATCTAGATTAATTTTAGAAAAAGACAAGTTTCTGTGTGCAGCTGGTTCTATAGACCGACCGCTTAGCTGAGTCCTAGCCCGCGCGGCTACGACGACCGCGGGGAGCTCTCGGTGCGGGCGGGGAGTGCGCCCGCACCCCTCTCGCCCCCCGCGGTCATATTACAGGGTAGTTATGATACGGATATAGATAATACTCACAGTATCAGCGGCAGTTAGGTTAATGCCGAGCCCGCCGGCGCGCGTTGACAGTAGAAACACGAAGATATCGGTCCGAGCCTGGCACACACGACGTATATTGTATTAGGGTGCGACCACACCGCCGCTTAAAAAACGGTGACGTTACCGAATCGCAACAAATAATAATAATAATAATAATCATTTATTGCAGATAAAAAATCCATAGTTTGTTAGTTACAAAATGTATGAAGAAACGGTGAGAAAACGTGACGCATACGACACGTCACTGCGTATACGCGGCGGTTTGGTCGCACCCTTACTCGTACTAGCTTTGGCCCGCGACTTCGTCCGCGTAGACTTCATTTACTGACAAAAGTCACATATTGCTATGCATATTTGAACAAGCACTTAACACTTTAAACTTTGAATGACAATAACTTTATTTGCTGACCTTAGATTTCAATAAAATAAAGCCTATAAGTTGACCTGATATAAGTGTGAACTATTTGTGAAAACCGCAATAAAATCCGTTGCGTAGTTAGTAGTATGAAGGGAACGTGCTGGTGTGAAAGAAGATAATTATAGTGACTAGGATAGAAAGAAGTATACTTAGTTGGTTTAGTCACGTAGTTTAGTGGATGAAAGTAGACTAAATAAACAGATCTATATAGGGAGTGTGAATGGTTGCGTTGTTGGGAGGGAAAGGCCTAGGCGGACATTCCTGGACCAAATAGGAGAAGTTTTGAAAAAAGGGCAGGTCAGAAGTACCCGGAACCGAGAGATTGATGAATGTGGATGAAGCGAAAGAGTTATGTCAGAATCGTAGCAAATGGAATAAAGTAGTCTCTGCCTACCCCTACGGGAAAGAGGCGTGACTGTATGTATGTATGTATCAGGAGTTGTAAGTGTAGCATACCTGGAAGTCGGCCACCATGTCGCGTCGCGCCGATATCTTGCTGGAGCCGTCTAACCGCATATACTTGTGTTTCCTGTGCCACATGTATTCCTGACAACAAATGACCTTACGTAAAGATTTGCCCCCTTATTCATAAAAGCTCTGTAGGCTTCTGCTAACTTAGCAATCGTTTGTCCGTATCTGTCACTTTGGACATTTACTTTTCAAAGATAATGACAAACGATTGTTAAGTTAGCAGAAGCATATAGAGCGTTTATGAATAAGGGGGTTCGTGTATAATGAAATTGACCATTTCAAGTCTTGCTTCTGAATTCTGATCTATTCATTCGAAATATTATAAACGGGATGTGAACCGCGATTACCTTTATTGAACTCCCGATCCCGTTTATAATATTTCGAATGAACTTAACCGTGAATCATTAAAAACTCTTTCTGATATATTTTTAGTGCCTATCAAATTAATCAAAAATTTTACTTCTACATTTTCTGTTTACTATTACGGTTTTACCGTTAGAAATTAAATTTCTAAACGACACTGAAAATTAGAACACTAAGAAAAATCCGAAAAGTAAAGCTATGGCCGGGAATCGAACCCGGATCCTCATCACTCCGTGATACGTGCTATACCGCTACACCACTGCCAAGCCCCAAGCTGCTGGCGCCAAGGCCGCACTGGCAGGGTCGCCACGTGAGGATGGGCGTTGGGAGGCAACTAATCAGGCCGAGTTCCGAGTAAATACTGTTCTTTTTATATAGTAAACGCTTACGTTTATATACGGTACATATTGGGAGTGTGTGTGGCACAGCTCACACTACACCACTCATAGCAGGTAGCATAAGGGTATCGATTCCGGGCCATGGCTTTACTTTTCCGATGTTTCTGTGTTCCAATATGTGGTCAGATTGACTTGAAATTTAGTGCAGAAGTGCAAAAACAAAGCTTGCAATGTTAAGTATGACAATATTTGGGTTAAAACAATTTTCCTAATAAAAACCGTTCAAGTGTGAGTCAACACGAGGAAAAGCTCAGATTCAGTTGACTTATATGGATGGGTTTTTATAGTTCCAAGAGACAGCAGACTTAAGTTTAATTTCAACTTAATCTACACGTTCCTGTGAAAAAGGGTCACAAACTATCACCCACCTCTAGCAAATCGATCATCTTTGTCATCTGGCTGTATATGAGCACCCTATGTCCTCTTTCTTTCAGTCTTTTCAGCAGCGAATCCAACACGGTCAGCTTTCCCGCGTCGCTCACCAGCTGGTTTTTATCTGCAAATAATACCGTGTGTAAAAGTGGAAATATTACCATCAACCTAAACTCGCTAGTTTCTTAAAATCAGTCACAGTGATATGACTATATGGCTAGATATTTCTTACAGTATCCGGACCCAACCTTAAACTACTTGCCGTATAGACTCCTGCGGCCCAAAGTAAAATTTTGGTTGTTGGATTTAAATCTGGTGTCATTCATGTAAAATCTATTTTTATTTGAAAGTTGTCCTTTATTTAATCCTGTGTATTTAACCCTCTCAAACAGAGGGTCGCAGGTTCGAAACCCGGGCTCGCACCTCTGAGCTTTTCGGAATTTATGTGCGAAATTACATTTGAGATTTACCATGAGCTTTTCGGTGAAGGAAAATATCGTGAGGAAAACGGACCAATCCCAATAAGGCTTAGTTACTCTTCTGGGTTGGAAGGTCAGATGGCAGTCGCTTCTGTAAAAACTAGTGCCTACGCCAAATCTTGGGGTTAGGTTGTCAAAGCGGACCCCAGGCTCACTGAGCCGTGGCAAATGCCGGGAAAAACGTTAGGAAGATGATAAGTTGTCCTTTATTTCGGACAGTGGGGGTACCTGGCACCTGCAGCGGCGCCCAGCCCCTTGGCGGCCTGGCGGCGGCCACCAGGCGCGCGCTCGCGGCCGCGCCGGCGCCGCTCTCGCAGTGCGCGTGCCGCGTCACGTGGTACGCGAAGCTGCGCGACGACGCGAACGGCGCGTGAGGACACGCACACACCTAAAGTAACATCACGTTTTACGAAACCCATCGCATAAAGCTCACTCAGAATCGTTTCATCAAAATTACGATGAAACTTAGGGCAAATTGCCAGCACTTCGACGGTTCTGGTTGAAAACCAGTGCTGCTGGTGTCTAACATCTCAGCGTAATGCTGAGCCAGCGACCGTCTCACTTTTGCGAAGACAAACAACGCCGATGTTCTATCTAAAGAATTTCTTTTTTTTTTCGACTAGGTATCTTCTTTCTAATGGTCTCAACAGCTCTCTATAGATATACGTAGTTTGCATGTTTATATAGGTGAAAAACTTAAGTAAATGACCTGTTTATGGAGCAGTGTACACAGATTTGTATCTGATATGGGACTTAAGTCATCTTTCTAATTTGGAACATCAATTTATCTATTCGCACACATTACTCACACATACAACAGGTCATTTACTTAAGTTTTTCACATCAAACTACCCCAACAATCTGCTAGTATTCTGGATTCATTTTAACAAACATTGTACTGTAATACTGCCTTAACTTTGTCTTCCTTACACACACCATATTATGTGTGCAATAGAGCAATGAAATGATCCTATCACTGTTTCTATCACTCCCAAAGTATCAGAGCAGGACAGCACTCACCTTCGGCTGCGCAGTACATAAGAACGCTGGTAGCGCCGTCGGCTCGTCTCTATACACGATCGGCGGTCGCTCTTCGTGCGGGAACTCCGTCACTTCTGCTATTGGCACTGAGACTAAACCGCCGTCTTCTGTCTTTATCTCGCTTAGCATGTCAGACTGGGAAGGAAGACATCGATTTGTAATGTTCATCCACAGAACTTAAGCTAGCAAAAAGTATTTAAACGTCAAATCTACCCACCATAAAACGGTTGTTTATAAAGTAGGTTTAGGGACGATAGTTTTACGTGATAACGATTGTACCACAAGCCGACGCTTGGGCCGATCGTGCCTCTCTATCGCTTGCTCCGCGCTCTCGCTTGCACACTCTGACGTCACGCGGAACGTTGACTATGATGAGTCATGCATAATTTATAAGACAAGACTACAACCAAGACCAAGACCACGTCAAAAAAATTAAACTACACCTTGAAGTTTTTATAACTTTATTGAGAGCGAGTTGTTTTTACCTGATCATCTCTATTCCTCAGATTCCTGCTCCTCATGTTTCTATGCTCTATCGTCTCCGCCATGTAATGGATAATGTGTTCCGTGTGCGTATAAAACGGACCAACTACAACATAAACAATACAATACAATTAATTCTTAATGAAATGAAATTGAAATGAAATGTTTTATTGCCAGACTAACGTCCATTGGGTTGGGAACTTCACACGCACCATTGAATTGCTTCGCAGTTGTGTGCAGGTTTCCTCGCGATGTTTTCTTCACCGAAAAGCTCATGGTAAATTTCAAATGAGATATCGCACATAAAGTAGTGCTTGAGAGGCCACAGGTCAAACCACTAGACTAGCACGGCTTTTTCACAGCACGGCAAGCCTGCTTGGACTTTACTATTGTTCCCTGTTTTTCTTTGATACTTTTGTAACATGTATGTATATGTATTTACCTTGTGTCCACAGTGGATCAGTGAAGAGCAAATCTCTCCACAAGATACTATCAGTCTTCCTCTGTCTCAGCACATCTCCATCTGGGCATATCAGCAGTCTGTCCTTGGCGCCGACTTGGTCGTAATAGTCGGGACTCGGCGCGTCGTCGGCGACTTCGGCGACTTCAGCTTTGACTTCCGCCCTAGTGTTGCCTAGCCACCAGAAATGGCGGTGGCGCAGTTTCTCGAACTTCTCTAGGCATTGTTCTATGTGTTGTATGCTGGAAACAGATTTATATGGGAAGTGTGAATGGGTGCGTTGGGAGGGGAAGGCCTAGACGGACGTTCCGTGATCAAATTGGGGAAGTTTTGGAAAAAGGCCAGGTCCAGAGTACCCGAAACCGACGAGCATGTATGAAGAGATTGATGAATGTGGATGAAGCGAAAGAGGTATGTCAGGATCGTAGCAAGTGGAACAAAGTAGTCTCTGCCTACCCCTGTGGGAAAAAGGCGTGACGGTATGTATGTATGTGTATGCTGGAAGAAATTATCAATTTACAAGCTTTCGATAATCTTTGTAATACTGGCACTCCACTTGGCGTATTTATCCAAATATTTGCGCGAGTGAAGGGGATGCACTATATTGTTTCAAGCGTATGCGACGAAGATGCCAATAGCACAACGCGAACAAGCAACGCCAAGTGGAGTGCTAGTATAAGGAGTTCCTGATAGAATTTGCTTGTTTACCAAAGTGAAGAAAAAGCAATACAAGTAGAGTCACTCGAACAGTTGACAGCTAGTCTCTGATTGAGTTTTCACACTATTCAAGCTAAATTCATTTAAGTCATAAATTTCTTCAGAAATAAAAATTATTATTTCTGAATTGCATAGCATGCATGATTGCATAGTTATACGTGCCGGCACGTAAGTCTAGCGATGACGAGTCACGTGGAGGGGATCTGCGCATACAAGGTCATCGCTAGACTTACGTGCCGGCACTTATAGCAGAAGCCTATAGAGCGTTTACGAATAAGTAAGTAAGGAAGTAATGCTTTATTGTACAAATATAAAGAAACAGAACAAGAATAATAATAAGAATAAGGGGTCAGAAAAAGGGGTTAGAAAAACTTTTAAATAAAATACTTACGCACACAACCACCCGCACACCATAACCCTATACAGCTCCATGGGGGACAGGTCAATGAACCTCATGAACCCGAACATGCCGCCGCTCCTGTGCACATACTCCGGCGCCAACACTGACAGCCTGTTATACAGCAAGTGCCGATTGGAGGGCACAGAGCGTAACAGTACGCCTTCATCAGCCAACAACTTGGGTATGTGATAGTCGTCGACTTGCATCGCGAACGGGGAGCGCACGTCCCGACGCTCAAATAACTCGGGGTGATTGCACACCTGTAAGTGTTGGCTTAAAATTAATATGTCGCCGTGATATCAAATAAGTACAAGTTATGGGTCAGAAACGTACAGAAAGCGTGTCAATTTTAATAGTCCAATCTGTAAGCTTACTTGCAAAAAAAAGGAATATAAAACAGTTCAGAAGTAGGTATAGTATGAATCTTCCCAGGTGAATTTTTCGCTTCGAAATTAAAAATAATATCTAGAATATCAGTGACATTAAACTTAAACCTTAATACTATGAAGATACCGTTTGTTTTTCAATATTAATGTTGTAATGGCACGTGCGTCTCGATAACTTGCGGATTAGCGATAATAGAGACCAGGTCTCTAAAAATGCGAAATGTACACACACATTTATATCCATGATTTCATTGTATGCGCATACCTTCCTAAATTGCATGACTAGATTCATCAGGTTGGACGTGAAGTTCTTATCGACGTTGTGCCCCGACTCGGAACCCACGGTGAAGTGGAGCAACTCCTCTATTTTGATCTTCTGTTTCAACGCTGAAAATAATTCTTACTTTAGTCATTTATTTATATGTACCCTTGACTTTTTTTCCAAAATAAAGACATCTTGGGTTTTTTGAATCAGAATTATTAGAACTATTCATTTTTGTAAAGAAAAAAGTCTCCTTCGGTTTTTTTGTCAGTTTCGTCACAAAACTGACACGAAAAAGTTGTATGGGAAATTAAAATAAAGGTAATCTTGTTGGAAAAAGGGTACACCTTTTTTTTGATTGCCCCTAAACTATCTCCTTCCAAAGAAAGACTTAGTTAATTCGCGAATTCCCGTATTCCAGATTTTATAGCGCAAAAAAATCCGAGCATCAGAGCTAAGAGTCAATGTCAGAGCCGTGAAAATAATTGAACATAACCTAGCCAAAAATTTCATTTTAAATACAAGCTTCTTTACTAACTGTACTTGCATTTTCATGTCCTACATGTGTGGACAAAAATTCAAGTCAATCGGACCTACCCTTGAAGAGTTCCCTCCTGTAGAGACGGTCCGGCACAGAATATATAATAGTACTAACGTACAGAATGGCCACGCTCCGCCCCGCACCGATTCGAGTTACCCCACCCCTCAAGCGCAGTCTGCCGGAAAGCTGCTGGCAACGCAACTAGTAGGGCTCGCAACGCGATGTGTGTCGACCGCACGTCACAAGTTCGGGAACCTATCCTACCTACTTCATTTTATAAAACATTAGAAAATTAATGCTTTCTGAAATTATCGCGATTAATACATGAAATAACTACAGAATCATTCGCTTAAGTTGGTTGTCGTACATCTATTGTAATTGAAAATAATAATGCTTAAATACACAGACAGACACATTTTAAGTAAGTTTAAATAAATAGATAACGATTAAGTACATTTATTTGCACACATCTAAGCCATATCTTTAGTATATTTATATCATTGGTAGTACTTATAGTACTAGGTTTTTGCGATAGACAGCCCTGTGTATCTTACGCACACATTGACGCGTGTACAGACGACGTCGTGCCTGTGTTCATTTCAGAACGCGGATTTTGTACGTCGTGGCCGCCGTGTGGTCCTGGTAAGACCACCAGAATTTTGATCTTGATCATAAATCATAATCGGTTGAAAATATCTGCTTCAAAATTGAGTCGCACGTTTACCCAAACATACATACATACATTGCAAGTTATTATAAAGCTTGTAATAAGAAAGTAAATTAACTACTACTTACCTATATACAAGAGCTTCTGCCGGATTGTGAGCGGGCAATGCACCATAATCTCGATCTTGTCCGACAGCTCGTTTTCCACGTCTTTCTTGATACGACGCAACATGAACGGCTTTAGTATCATATGGAGCCGTGACAGGTGTTCTACGGAAACAAACAAAAACATAAACAACCCACAATTTTTCCATGCTGGTCTGGGAGTAAAGAATAAGCCCCTCATTCATAAACGCTCTATAGGCTTCTGCTAAATTAGTAATCGTTTGTCCTTATCTGTAAAAGGTAAATGTCAAAGTGACAGATAAGGACAAACGATTGCTAAGTTAACAGCCGTCTATAGAGCGTTTATGGTAAGGGGACAAGGCTTTGAACCTGTCACTTACTTTCGTCGATAGTGCTCTTATTCTCAGCATGGCTCTCTATGTCCTTCGAGAACCATTCGTTGAATTCGTCGTGCGAGTCGAAGAGCGTGGGCATTATGAAGTGGAGCAACGCCCACAGCTCCGCCATACTGTTCTGGATCGGAGTACCTGAACAATATACACTTTAATTATTTATTAATTAACTTAACCAGGGGGTGTACACTCCGCAGTTTAGGTACGATCAACCGGGGCTCCTGCCGGGCGGGATAATAGCAGTAGGTTGCCGCTCGCCTCGCGCGCTGGCCGCGTCGCGCCGCGCGTTATTTGTGTACCTAGTTACCTAGCAACGAACAATTACAACTACAACCCTAATAAGTTCGCGGTGACGTCGTGAACCATGATTGAAACGGTTAAACTAAAAGAAGCGCTCTCGCGTAGTAATACGGTTTATTTTTGCATGAATGCTTTGCGGGAAATGTGATGGAGTGGGGCTGTAGGTAAATATACCAGGAGCGAGCTAAATTGTGCTTTTTGAGTACGCGGCTAGAGTTTTTATTTATTTAATCGACTCCAGAGAGAAAGAGCCTTCTGTACGTTAGTACTATTACTTATTCTGTGACTTAACAAACCAATGACACTAATGTCACTCAACTTTGCATAATCCGAACAGATTTTTTCTTGTAAGGGGAGGGGAATCATCGTGCGTTCGGATAGGAGTGCGAAAATACACGTTCGAATACTTACATACACGAGCGCAATTTTTTGTTATTATCAATCGATTGAAAAAGTGCAAGGTCCAATCTCTAAGAGACTCCAGTAACTTAAAGAAATGTATATTTTTTATGGTCCATCTTCTTCCCTCCATATCTCATGAAATATTGATCCCAGAGAAAAAATGTATAGAATCTTTTTTGTGGAGAATTTTATATAGATTACTTATGTTTTAGATATTTTTTTGCTATGGGCCACCGTTTACGTTACGTAGTTATTTACGAAAAACTAAAAAAGGGACCTTTACAGTAATTACACCGGCTGTCTTACTCTCCACGCTAGAACAACGCAAGCACTGCATCAGCAAGTAAGGTGTAGTAATCAGTCACTCACCTGAGAGCAACAGTCTGTTCCTACAGCTGAAACCAAGCAGCAACTTCCACCTCATGCTGGCCGAGCTCTTGATGGCCTGGGCCTCATCCAGTATCATGTACTGCCAGGACACCCGGTTGAGGTACTTGAGGTCGCTGACCACGATCTGGTATGACGTCACTACGACATGGAATGCGGCCTGTCTCGTGTGCAAGTCTTTGCGCTCCCAGAATTGACGGAGGATCTTTCGCTCGCTAGGACTGCCCCAGTAGGGTACCTGTGGGTAAATTAAAAAAGAAACGTAAGCCGTCTCGGTATGGAACACCCGAATATTCCGAAATATTTTATTGCGAATTTCATAATTCCTAAGTAATGAAATTTCGATTACTAAAAAAACACGAAATTTATTTAACCTAATTTCAAAACTTCGATTGTATATTATTCCGATTTTTATAACTCCGAATATTTTTTTTTATTTTTTTATTATAAACTGACCAGCGATTGACCTCTATCTCACTTGATGGTAAGTGCAGATGAGGCCGAAGTGTCATTGGCCCGCAAAACAAAATTCCAATTATTAATTTACCGAAACTTCATTACTAATTCGGAAATTTGATATTCAGAATAATGAAATTCGTGTTTTCTATAATCAGAATTTCATTTATTAGGAATTTGATTAATTTAGGTTTAGGTGCGGCGGGGGTGGCCCTCGGGCCACCCCTAAGCTGCGAACATGTTTGTTTTACTTCAATGATATTCTGAGTTTTGAAAATCGGTATTTTAATAATCGGAATTCGTATTTGTGATATTCTAGATTATTATTTATTCGGACTTCTTATTGTTCGGTCTATTGAAATTAGAAATTTTGAAAAACGTGACTGTATATGTCTATCGCACACTAAACACTGAGTAGAGAGAGGGGTAAGCGTCTATCCGAAATACGACTAGCGCTGTGGGTCAGAGTGAGAGAAAGACATCCATTAGTTTAGTGGTGACAACAGCTTAGTTTGCATGATGCATGTTGTTACGTGTCGCACAGACACCTGTCTCCCTGTAATCGTGTCCACTTACGACTTTGAAGTCCGGCACGAACCGCTGCAACTCCTGCTGCCAGTTGTGCAGCGTGGACGCCGGGGACACCACCAGGAACGGGCCCCACACCCCCAGCCGCTCAGCCACGTGGCACAAGAAGGCTATGCATTGCACGGTCTTGCCCAGGCCCATCTCGTCAGCCAGAATGCCGCTGATGCCCTGGAGACAAGCAGTTCTTTTGAACAATGTCAAATATATTTTTAGTTTATTTTTACCTTTAAGCAAACAATTTAGAAAGATAACGATGGCATCCAAGCACCTCCACCATTTTTAAACGGTATGGCTATTTACTGGTTCTCTACCGTTTGCCCGAATTTCATATGCAATAAATGTATTGTTTGCCATAATGATTATTTGCCATCTCTTTTTTTTTTACTGTTAGTTTTTCAGGATTGTTATGAAACAAACCTAACCTAATCTATATGTAGAGTTCCACAGGATTGCCATTTCAATGCTCCTGAAAAAATTACGGTTTCAGAGAAAAAAAGAGTTATGGCAAATAATCATTATGGCATATGAGATTCGGGCAAATGAAAGGCATCCGCTATTTACTATCTACTTTTAAAGGTGCTCCCACACTGGAAATGTGAAGTGTTGTAAAAGATTATAAAACAAAAAAAGAAACACCATACGATGAGGTAATCAAAAACCGACCTGATCATATAGATTAGCCAGCCAGTTCATCCCCTTCAGCTGGTATCCCTTGAGCGTGCCCTGGAAGATGTCGGGCTGCGTGTGGTCCCCGCGGGCGGCGGGCGCGGGCGCGGGGGGCGCGCCCCCCCCGAACTGCCGCGCGCGCGCGCGCTCCGTGCGGAACGCCTCGCGCGCGTTGCGGGACGCGCGGGACTTCATCGCGTCGCTGGAGAACATAGTATAAGTGCCGGCACGTGAGTCTAGCGATGACCGTTGATGAGCGGTACTCGAAAATAAGGCATCGCGGGGGAGTGCAGGGGACGCGGGCGGGCGTACACCACGTTAGACTTACGTGCCGCCACCTGTATTGCTGTAGGAGACAGAAAACGAATTTCCGAAAAGGGATTTTTTTTTATATATAAGAGGGGGCAAACGAGCAGACGGGTCACCTGATGGAAAATGATCACCATCGCCCAGGGACACCTGCACACCTGCAAGACGTGGGGAATCACAGATGCGTTGGCGGCCCTTTCAAGAACAGGAAGGCTCGCAAAAAAAAGAAGGAAGGAAGGGCGCAGGCTGGCTTCCTGCTCGGAAGGAGCGGGAAGGGAATTTGTTTATACATTTCAACAAAAAAAGTTTTAGATACAATAATAATATTGAGTCCATAATTCGTAAGGTGCCTAATAAGGAGAACTGTTTTCTCAGTCCTACTAGGGAATATTCTTGATTTTTTTTCATGATTTTCATTAAAAGCTAACAAAATAACAAAAGTATTTTTCAAATTACTTCAAATTAACCGAGATATAGCTATCAGATTCAGATTTGTCTGTCACTTTCTAGAAAAAACTAATTTTAGTATGAAATTCATAGGGCGTTGTGACAAATGACCTCGCATGTCATATCGGATCTCTCTTTCTAATCGCTTACTAATTAGTAGTTTAACTCATATTTTCCGTATTTCTTGACCGATATTACTTTTAATTTCACTTTTTGTCGTCTCATTTATATATTATATACGATATTTTCGTATTTTATTAAGATTATTTTTAATGCATATTCCCTATTATCCTACCTGTCATAACTATCAATGGCGGCGAGCCTAGGGTCTCTGTCCTCATCCAGCTGCCTCAATATCCTGTCCGCACCTTCCGGGTCCTCACCAGCATTCAGTTTCCGCTGCATAAAGTGGGCATAGAGCTCTGTTTGCGTTATTAAGAAGTTCAACTTGCGACGTTGCCGCTTCGCCTCCATTAGCTCTACGTCCATCTGGAATAAGGTTCAGTTTTAAATAACACCTTTTTAATCCCCTTTTTTCTCATATCAAAATAATCCTGTCTGTGCGTGTTTATTCAAATAATAATCAAGTTCATTCAAAAAAATCAAGTTACTGCTGTTTTTTCAATTAACTAACTTAATTCATACCGTATTTGTGTGTATATATGTAGAGGGTAATTCTACACCTACTGAATCAATATCAATACTAAAAATATGTATATTACTAATAGAAAGCTGCACTATTCTTACATTTTATGACGCGATACAATTAATTTCTTGTAGTAATAATAGTGAATGAACAAAAAACAAATGTATACCTTTCTCTGTTCTTCGGCCTCTCGCTCCATCCGCCGTCTCGTTTCCCTCTCGGCACGGTCGTACCTCCGCCAATACGCCTGCATCTCTCTGCTCAGCCGCTTACACCGCCATACTGTCTCTTTCATATTCTTTTGGGACTGGTGAGAAAGAAAGAACATTTTGAACTGTGCTCAAGTGTAGGATCAAGTGAAAGATAATCAGAACGAATTATTATTTAACTTTTTATACCTACACCTAAACCTACCTATGTTTCTGTGTGACTCTGGTAAAATTCGCGAATAATAAAAAAACTGATTGGGTAAATATGCAATTAAGAAAGAAAGAAAGAAAGAAAACACAAACATATACCTACAGCATAATTAAATTACAAAAACAAAAAAAAATGGTAAAAAAACATAAAGACATACATCACGAAATGGTCCCACCTCAGCATAATGCTGGCCTTGCAGCCAGCGCTAATCTTCCGATGGGACCATCAATTGAATAATTATGACTATTGGCAATACTTACGCATGATAAAAAAGGTGAATGAGTAGAAATTCGAGTGGGGAAAAATGCGAATGGAAAGTTTGCTACGCGGAATTAACGAGTTTGGGTAAACGATCTAACTACCCCTAAATAAAGTTCCATACTTCATATGAAAAACAAAACCCATCTGGTCTAGAAAGACACAATACTTTTATTTAAACTCACCTGCATAGCAACATGCCGCCAATGCTTGCAGCAGAGCGTCGCCAGCCGTTTCCTCTGCAGCATGACCTCCCTGTGCGTCGCCGTCCTCGCCCGCTGCACTTTGCCGAGCTCCTTCTTCACCAGAAGCTGCCAGTGCCTCCGTCGGCGAGCGGTGAGCGCTTCCGGGGTTTTGAGGGTGGACAGCTTCTTGCGACCCCTAACAATAAATAATCACAATGTTTTAAAATTAATCTACACATACAGGGTGAAAACCGTTAAAATTTTCACAGCGGATTCCTTGGCGCAAAATAAAAAAATACGATAGATTTTAAAATAATTAGCTGGGGAAGAATCGATAACAGAACATGTTCTAACAGGTTTTAGAATTTTTGCCTGTTTGTCTTTATATTTGCGAGCGCATCACGTGAAAACGGCTGAACTGATTTTGATGCAAACTTTACCAATCTGTTGAGAAAATCACCGGCCAGGTTATAAGCTAATTTTTAAATAATAAACATCCGAAATATAAGTTATCAAAGATTTGTCTCTATCTTTTTCTAGAAAGAACGGAATTTTAATATGGAGTTTATATGGGCGTTGTGAGTGTTGTAACAAATGACGTCACATGTCATATCGGATCTCTCTATCTAATCGGTGACTATTAGTGGTTTAAAACATTCATTTATTCTGTATTTCTTGACTGATATTACTTTTAATTTCACTTTTTGTCATCTTTTTACTATAGTTTCATATTTTAGTGCCTATTCCCTATCATGTAGAGTAGTTTAGCTAACATAATATGGTGAATGTTTCCAGTATATCTCACCTGACTCCCGGTTTTTCTACTATAGTAAATTCATCTTCTTTCTCTTCTTTTATGTTTCTCAGTTGCTCTTCCCAATCCACACCGTCAGGCTGCAAACAACAAATTGTTGACTTAAACCAAATCCATTAAATTAATTAACGATTGAGCAATTAGTGCGGTACTACCCTTCAGGTCTCTCTTACTTATGTTATCTTATGTCACTAACTCCTCAATTGAAACTAGTCTTTAAAATCTACCTAGCCCTCAACTCACCATGTCAGTACCCTCGGCCCTCCCATCCCTGTTCCTGCCGCGACGGCTCTTCTGCACCCCCCTCCCCCGCTCGCTGGGCCGCCCCCGCCGCCCCCTGCCCGTCGGCGGCGGCACAGGCCTGCTGACGCGACGCTCCGGATACCGGTCGACCGTAGACAGCAGACCCGCGCCATAGTACATGTAGCGAGAGTTCTGGGGGTCGCAATGGATTGGTTATATTATAAAGTGAGAAGCTTAAATTATTCAATCCTATGAGTGGAACAAAGTAATCTCTGCCTACCCCTACGGGACAGAGGCATGATGGCTTGTACCTATATGCATCGGTTGAGGGACATAGTAAAAAAAAATGGCAAAAGCCCAAAGGTATCACAGTACTAATAAATTTGAGATGCCTTAAACTAGTATTTTAATCACTACTGTTTTAAGAAGCAGTTCTATAATCTATTTAAACAGATTTGTACATAAAACCAGTGCAAAAGGTTTCTAAGTTATGTATTAACTAGCTGTTGCCAGCGACTTCGTCTGCAAAGAATTCGTTTATCGCTATCCCGCGGGAACCACGCAATTTTCCGGGATAAAAAGTAGCCTATGAGCTATTCCACACTTTTCTCTACCCATGCGCCGAATTTCATCCAGATCCGTTGGGCCGTTCTGGCGTGATTGAGTAACAAACAAACAAACATCCATCCATCCATCCATCCATCCATCCATCCATACTTTCGCATTTATAATATTAGTTATCCATCCATCCATCCATACTTTCGCATTTATAATATTAGTTAGATTTAAGCAGAGAGTTTTCATAGCCTATGCACCACAAAAAGACGTAAGAAAGTTTTGTTTGATGACACATTCTTTTTAATTCGTGTTTTAATGCATCTTCATACCAACATACTAGATAAATGCAAATTGTAAATATTAACTATAAAATTAGAACATTTCATGCAAGAAACAATCATAGTTACCCCTTGATCTTTATAATAGTCCTTGGCATATTTGTTATGGTAATGTCTCTCCTTAAGCAACCGCTTTATCCTCAGCAGTTTCCCCTCAGGAGTGTCCTCATCACTACTCGTGTCGGATTCTGAGGACAGGAGGACATTACGAAGCCACTCTCGTTCTTCACCCACTGAGGTCAGGTTGTAGAGACGTAGACGATCACCTTGGCGTTCTGTAAAGCACAGAATAATGACCCTGTTTTAGTCAGTCCAACATAATTAAGAGGTAATGGTGACTTTGTAGTTGTCCAATGCCTGTTCTTGCTTTGGACTTTCATGCCATAATAAACTGTTATGAGAGATGATACAAAGTTACCAAAGGACGAAAAAAAAAACTAGTAAATTCATTACCCTCAGGATCAATTCCTAACCATTATGTTGAGAAGCTACCCAGTTACTAACCTTGTTTAGTAGTGACCACTCCATGCATGACCCTGTCTCCTTTGGACATCTCATTGCCCATAGACTTGCCGTCAGAATCATCGTCGCTATCACTGCCGCCATCCGAGTTGAGGATCTGTTCTACCTGGTTTACGAATGGACGGATGTCCAGGGCGGTTTCCAGCCTCTGAAGGTGTACAGGCTTTGCAACTTCATGCCGCTTCAGCGAGGGCTTACCAACAACGCAATTCTCAGTCATCACTCACAGACCTGAGAAAAAAACACTGGACATTAATGGTGCTTGTGAAGGTCGAATGCCCTCGTATCCGCCGTGAAACGACACAACAAAGCGACGAATAAACGATAAAATCGAGCACACCTCGACTCCCACACATGAATCAGAAGTATTTAGAATTTCGATGACTCCGACCACTTGGTGAAGAGTTGAACTTACACCGATTATGGATTTCACCAAGATGATCTCACGTTGATTACTTAACACGAAATTCCATAACATTCACAAAATGGCGAACGAGAATATTCGACAATTCGCTGTCAATGTCGCCGCCTGAGCGGCGCACATAACTACTCATTTCGTATTTGAGCTTGAAAAAACACAAGCCCGCCATAGTTGTCGAAAATGACAACAAAAGTAGTACTAATTGAATTACCCAATCAGAGAAGCACGTAATAATAGCTGGCCAATAACATTACAGAACTGAATGCGGGCCACAGTCCGATAAAGGAAAACATACTTATGGCCAATGAAACGCGACCAAAAAGAATTCATTCAATATAAATACTTTTCACCTAAGTTATCGAAATTTAAATTTATCATCATTTTGAGCCATAAAAGCACTGTTGAGGCTATGTAAAAACCATGTAAAAACAAAAAAATATCCAAACATGTTGCAAATAGGACGTAACAACCTATTTTTTTTTTAATTCAACAACAACACGAAGACAGAAAAAGGAAAACAGGGGGGCAACTCTGAAATCCGATTTTCGAAGTTCGTATCACACCGTCCCTTCTAACTAATAGTTATTAATTTGAGAGTGAGAGGGACGGTGTGATACGAACTTCGAAAATCGGATTTCGGCGTAACCCCCCAGAACTATTCTATCGTGCGTCGTGCGCATGTCGTGCGGTGCGTGTCGCACTAAACCTCGGTAGCTCACGGTGATCAAAATTAAAGTTAATTCAAAATTATTTATTTGTCTAGCTAACACCATTGAAAAAATCATCATGCCTGTACAACATACGACTTTATGTTTTTTCGACTATCTATAAAGATAATTACATAATTTTATGTTAGGGAAAAACAGGTTTCAACTCGGGGTTTCAACGCTTTTAACAGTAACTCGAACATACTAGGTTGTTCAAAGCGTCACTTTTTGCCAACATAAAAATAAGAATTGCCTCTGCATTGATTACTTTTTATTTATTCGGGGTTAATAAAGATAATAGTACTAATGTTATATACTAAACAATATGTATTTTATTTATTTAGTTACGTTAAATAAATATACATTTCCTTCAAATTGTATTGCAAGTAAATAGAAATTAGTTTGTGCAGTATACACATCCGCAACAAATCGCATGCAAGTAGATTCCAAAATGGTGTCGTTTGTTGTGCTTTCAGTGAATTTTGTGTAAAATAACAATACAGGTAAGTCTGTTTTACTTATCGACCTACTTCTATGAAAAATAGTGGAATTTTGATACCAAACACATCAATATTTGGCTTCAGCGCCCTGTGTTTGTCAAAATAATTCACTTCTGTCCTTAGGTTTTTTTCGTGTCTTACAAAGAAAGTTACCGCCACATCCTAGTTGCTAATTACCAAATACTACTTGGTCAGCATTGAAATAAATCTTAATTAAGTTATCAACATAATTTTAAGGTTGCACTTTCAAGTACAAAACAATATACGAATAAGCGCGGGCTACGGGCTTGTGTCGCGGTTGGCGTCATATCGCTTATAATTGCCGCGGTTATTTTATTGTATTACATTTACTGTACCCATTCAAAATTCTTCCACATACAGCTTAACGTAAAATAAATATTCAACTTATTTTTTTACACAAATTATTCTAGTCCGATGAACCCCATATCATTCTAACCTCGAAACTTTCTGCCGGGTGCGGCGTCTTGGGAAAAAATCTTAACCAGAATCTTTTTAATTTCCAGATGTATTGAATCCTGTAATTTACCTATATCCAACGAGATTGGTGGTAAAATGGAGGAAAAAGAGAGCATTCCCGAAAACTCTACAGAGGCTGTCAGTCTCAATTCTGGTGACAAGGCTTCGGATGAAAAAGGCGCCTCGGAAACTTCAGACACCTATAAACACATTGAAGACCCTCAAAGTTCCAAACCTGTCAACAGTGAAACTAATGAACTTGATGATAGTGATACAAGCAAATCTGCTAATGGCAATGGACAGTCAGAAAATGAACTAATTAGTGAAAAAGAAGGTGAAAGTAAACTGCAGAACCATGTTGAACATGAAAGTGACAGTATTAGTGATAAAGTGACCAGTGATGAAGTAAAAGAGGAATTAAATAGTGGTATGTCTAATTTTTATTATAGTTTACATATTCCCAGTTCTTTCTAGACACTTCATAGTGGATTCAACACATAGGTCTAGTAGGAAACTATCATTCTTATTAGAGCATTTTTTTCTTCTGGAAGTATGATTATTTTAGTACTCAATGCTCATACAGGAATATATATTTCTTAACACATTGCCAGTTTCCTTATGTTGGCCTATGCCTATCTTAAAACGGTCAAACATTCTTTCTTACCTAACTTTTATAGCTGTTTGAGTGTAGGTAGGGAATCCAACCCCATGATATACATACATACATACATACTAGAGACGACCAGATGGTCTAGTGGTTAGCAAACCTGACTATGAAGCTTGAGGTCCCGGGTTCGATCCCCGGTCGGGGCAGATATTTGTATGATGAATACGAATGTTTGTTCTCGAGTCTTGGGTGTTTAATATGTATATAAGTATGTATTTATCTATATAAGTATGTTTATCCGTTGTCTAGTACCCATAGTACAGGCTTTGCCTAGTTTGGGACTAGGTCAATTGGTGTCAATTGTCCCACAATATTATTATTATTATTATTATACTTATCGTCACGCCTCTTTCCCACCGGGGTAGGCAGAGACTACTTTGTTCCACTTGCTACGATCCTAACATAACTCTTTCACTTCATCCACATACATCAATCTCTTCATACATGCTCGTCGGTTTTGGGATACCCCATGATATGTTGACATGAAATACAACCCTTTGGTGACATCGTGCCTTCGTGAGATGGTATGGTGATTCTACACCACCATCTGCACCCTAAAATCTTGTGAGGTTGTAAAACCTAAAAGCGACATTTGGAAAACTTGATTTTGCCTGTACTTTAAAAATACCTTTGTGATATTTTTCAAGATCATAACCCCCTTTATGAACATCACATAAGTAGACAGTGGATATCCTTTAAATCAGGGTTTCTTAAAATTTGGTCCATGGACCCCTAGGAGTCCGTAAGATGTGTGTCAGGGGACCTCTTCTACACAGTTAAACTTTAACATACATACTTAGTGATTTTTTCAATGGTGGGCTTTGTTTTCTTGCTATAATAAGCTTAGATGTGTCCATGGGCTTTTAGAAATTCTGTGTGGTCCGTGACCGCAAAAAATGTAACCCCCTTATTCATAAATGCTCTATAGGCTTCTGCTAACTTAGCAATTGTTTGTCCTTATCTGTTACTTTCACATTTACCTTTCACAGATAAGGACAAACGATTGTTAAGTTAGCAGAAGCCTAGAGCGTTTATGAATAAGGGGGTAAGAAACATAGCTTTGAATTGAATGCATTTGATTCACTGTCTCAGTATTAAAAAAAATACCTACATGACAAACAGTAAAAAATTTAGAGGAAAAGTTGAATTTGTTAAGCGCAATGATTGGGCAATTTTCTTTCAATTTAACCTTGACACTGACTGGGACAATTGTTTACATTCAACATTGTTTATCAACAACAGTTCATTGGATGCTGTTAACCTCTGTTACTAATAGTCAGATTTCCATAGTAAGTTGGCCTGTACATCTAATAAGGTTGGGTTTTTAGTGAGTACCTCTTATAGTGAAGAATATTTATGCTGAGTATGAGTAGTCAAAAGAACTTAAAATACTATCACAAGTAGTTGTGACAGTATTTTAAGTTCTTTTCTTAATTTATTGTTTTTAGGGATTTGCTTCAAATTTTGAAATGATGTTTTTTTATAGATTTGCAACACCACCCTAAAACATATTTCTAGTTACCTTATTATAAGAAAATAAAAAAAGACCTAATAATAAAGGATATGTTTTATAAATGGTTGTAAAAACGTGACGCCTATAAAAAAAACTCAAAATAGACCATTACATTAGTTTAAATATTCAACTCAATATCAAAAATAAATGTTTTGATTGATTGATTGATTGAAAAATTTTGCAGGTGGTACTTCCTATCAAAAATCAACAAAATGTGTGGCCAAGTTCAGTACTCAATCAATGTAGTAGTCGTAAAAAACTTCCTCATTATGTTTGAGTTTTCTTATCAGTTTTTTGTATAGTATAATATGTGTGAAATGCTAATGACAATTTAATATCATTGTGATGAATATTTGATGCATAGACATTAATTTAAAATCACAGAGAACACAAGTGCAGTGATATACATACATGAGCATGGCTACATTATTTTAAATAATAATAATAAATAACAAAAAATAATCGTTTTAATAAAAATATTAATAAAAAATGCAAGAGCTGTTGTAAATATTTAAATAAAGATAAAGGTACCTGTCTTCCTTTAAGGTGAAGAGTCATTGGTAGTAATAATGTAAATATGATAAACTTGTATTACATGTATGCTATTTGTCTTCTAGAAATTAAATCGGAAGATGCTGAAAGTGCACCAACAGTTGATCATGTAGGACCAGAGGAATCCAATAGTCAAGAATCGGCCAGTCAGGAGTCCGCAAGCTTGGAGACAGACACAGCTGCTCTAGAGACATCTAGCCAGGAATCTGAAAAGGCTGATGAAGATGTTGATAAAGCTGCCGATGCTGACTCAACAAATGTTGAAACTGTTGATACAGCTAAAAGTGTAACTGATGAGACGGATGGATTAGAGGTAACTCATTATGATAAAGAGAAAACGGGTGATGTGGCGAAACCAGAATTTGAAACAGCACCCAATGTGCAAGAAGAGCCACAGGAAGATCATACACAGGTAATTTGACTTGGATTAAAATTTTACTAAAATATTAGTGAACAAAAAACATTTATCTTGCTACTATTTATGTGGAGTAGCAAGGCAAATGTGTTTTGTTAGTTAAAATGAACCTCCGCAAAGTGACGCCTGATTCCATAATAGTAGTTTATGTGACTGTATTATAATGAAGGGCATTAAAACAGAGTTCTAAAATACTTATATACCTAACTATTACATTTTTAACTGGCCTTTCAAGTTCATTACTTTTATTTAATTTTTAGGCCTTGGATCCATTTGACGCTCTGCTCAAGGACAGAAGTGACTCTGTAGCTGAATCGTCCACATCCAAAGAAGCGGGAACTGGTGTCAATTTGGATGACGATGATGATGACCACAATGTAGATGGAGATGTGGCACATGATGATGAAGAGCATACTGGTATGTAGTGGTGTTGGCTTGCATGACTTTGTTTCGGGTTTTCGCCCAATCTCTGTTACCTATTTACTGTTTTTTCTGGAATTGTTACCTATTTTTTTTGCTAACGAGTACTCTCAGACTTCCAAGATACAGACTCAGCTAATCACCTCAAAACCTAGTATTACATTTCAAACATTTTTCATTTGATCAGAAGAACCCAGTCTGGATGACACTGGCAACGTACAAGAGGAACCTGGTGCTGATGAGGAAGTGTGTCTCCTGCCTGATACTGAACGAGAGATCTCTGAGGCAGATAAGGCAGAGGCAGAGAAAGTTTTGGCCGAAAAACGGAAGCAGGCTGAAGGTATGCTACTAACAATGTATCCCCAGATTAGGGTCGCTACAAAAAACGCCGCCACTGGCATATTTCCTGTAGTTTTCATACATTTCATATGGACTCGCCGCACTCTGTTGACGCCGGTGGCTGCCACACGCTTGCTTCTCGTAGCGGCGTTTGTCGAAAAAAAACAAGATGTTTTAATCTTACGTCTTAGATTTATAATATTTATAAAATAGTTGTTACTACAAACTGTATGGAAAAAGTTTTCTAGTAGCTGCCCTTGCTGTCCCATCTCAACTACCCTGTATATGTAATGATAAAAAAAATGATTTTGTGACACAGAAGCTGAGACTGTTCCTAAAACGGAGCATGACGCGGAATCTGAAGAGGTGCGAGAAGAAGCGTCCAGGGATGACGCCGCTGCAGACGCTGATGAGGGCGCGCCACACGATCAAGTCGCTGGTAAGTGGACACATGACCGTGCCAAAGCTCTGTGGCTGTTGCCAAAAGCCTCGTCAACACTAGACGAGCAACCACAGAGCAAACATATGAGGATGAAGCTTCTTTGTAGAGAATTCTGTTTGTGGTTAAGGGAGCGTTCAAGTAAGCGCTTGAGGGGGGCGGGGCTCTTTACTTTGCTTATTTTTGATGACATGGTGGGGGGTCGATATCGTGATTACGTCAGCAGTTATTTTACACAAATGGCAACCCACAAATTTATAAAATTAAAAGAAAAAGCATGGGAGGGGGGGAGAGGTTTGCTTACTTTTGCTGACAAGGGGAAGGGGGGGGGTAAATAAATGTAAAAAATCTGCTTACGTTTTTTTAATTTTACAGACAAAGAAAACGACAATGAACACGACGAAACAGCTGAAATCGAAGAAAACCTTGTCCCAAACAATATACAAGAGATCAGCGCAGTTGAGGCCACTTGCGTTCAGTGTTCCGAGGAGAAAGCTTGCAGCTACAGATACGCGGACAAGCACAGCGAAAAGAAATACGTGTGTACCGAGGTCTGCGTCGTAGCGCTACGAGAAGCACACCCCGGACAGTATAACGTCACGTCCAAGAAATATACAATAGAGGAGATCATACCAAAGACTCTCACCTGCTCCGAATGTGAAGAATCCAAACTGTGCTACTTCTATTACAACTACGATGGCGAAGACACGCACTACTGCTCCCTTGCATGTCTACACAGCATGATGGCTGACGAACAAGACAAATACGTTTACAAACGAAGACGCCAGGTCGTTGACGAGATCAGCCCCGCGGACGCAGAGTGTCTAGTTTGCAAAGAAACCAAACCGTGCATATACACATTCAAAAGATATGGAGAACAAGCCTACATATGCGACCAGAGTTGTATCAAGGAACTGAATAGCAAAGAAAACGGACGCTACCACATAAAAAGGAAAAGAGTGCCACGGAAACAAAACTTACCCTCCAACCCTCCGCTCCTGAAACTAAAGGTCATAAGCAACGCCACTGACAAATATCTTGACGAAGCGTACAAACTGCAGCCGAAAACGCCCGCCATGGTGCAAGCGGCGAGAGAAGAAAGAGATAGGACCTTCATCAGGAAATGTTATCAGTGCACAGCTAATTTGAACTTGGACGACAAAAATCTGACATGGGAGACCATGGACTTTTGCAATGAAGTTTGCTTAGGGCGATATCAGAACAAGATAGGCGCACGATGCGCTAACTGCAAGAACCTAGTCACTCACACGAGCTTAGGAAAATACTGCGTACGTTTCGGCTACGATATACGTCAGTTCTGCAACTCTGGTTGCTTGGAGGAGTTTAAAAAGGGTTTGAAGATATGTTGTTACTGTCAAAGGGATATCTCTGTGGGCCACCAAGGGTTCCTGGCTCCTGTTGGGGACAAGGGACAGTTCAAAGATTTCTGTACTCAACAGTGCATGGAGAAATTTGATCAGATGAGCAAGAGTCCCATGCCGCAGCCTGTTTGGTCGAAGTGCGCGGTTTGTTCGCTAGAAAAGGGCACCACGATAGAGGTGGAAGTGAGCGAAGATATCGTGCAGAGGCTTTGCTCTGATCCGTGCTTTGCCGCTTTCAAATTCGTCAACAACATATTCCCAGGTAATAATATACATATTTACTAAATTACCTCCTCTTTGTCAGTTATTTTTATGATGATGTTGATATAGTAAACGACAGACGAAGTAATAGACAACAAAAATTAAATGGAACATTTACATGGAATTTTTGAGTTCCTTTTTTAAATATCTACTAGCTTCAGCCCGCTATTTCATCTGCGTAGAAATTATACATTATAAACCTTCCTCTTGAATCACTAATCTATAAAAAAAACCGCATCAAAATCCGTTGCGTAGTTTGATCTAAGCATACATAGGGACAGAGCGGAAAGCGACTTTGTAACGCGACTCTAGCTTCATTCGTATTTCAAAATGAACTATTAGAGGATCCTGATATCTTACTACTTAAACTCTCCCTCCGTCTTACGTCTGACGCGAGTTCAACATTTACCTATCCCAAAAAAATGCCCAACGCCGCTAAAGAACTCACTTCAAAAACCTTAGCCATTTATTTCTAAACCGCTTTTCTCCAGATCAATGCCGGTGGTGCAAGAAATACTTCGAACGCAAAGCCTCGAAGTGTTTCACTATCTACGAGACGACGTCACCCGACTGTTTCTGCTCTAAGTCCTGCATGAACGTCTACATCAGCAACTCGCGCCACATAGTCCCGTGCAACTGGTGTAAAGTGAAGAAATACAATTTTGATATGATAAGACGCGTACAGAACTCTGGGCAGGTCGTTATGATGTGCTCGCTGAACTGTTTGAATCTCTACCAAGTGTCGGTGAACGCGGTGTCGTCGAGAAGGTGAGAAATTTTGTTTTTTTTTAAATAAAATTAAGTGGGACTTTGTTATACTGTGTAGAGCGTGCAGAAAAGGTAACTACTCTCAAATTGACACAGTCTTGAATATGCTTTTTTAACAGACTTAAAAAAAAGGAGGATGTTCTCAATTCGGTTGTATTTTTTTTGTTTACCTCAGAACTCCGTCAGTTGTGGACTGATTTGGAAAAATATTTTTGCTGACTTGCATTGTCGTTCAGTATACAAATTTATACCAAACTAGCTTCTGCCCGCGACTTATACGTAGAAACATATAAACCTTCCTCTTGAATCACTCTATTAAAAAAACCGCATCAAAATCCGTTGTGTAGTTTTAAAGATCTAAGCATACATAGGGACTGACAGACAGACTAGTAAAAATAGTTGTAATTCTATTTGATGTGGAGTCACTTCAGTACGCCGGTTGCTCCCTAACGCCACACGGAAGCCAACTAACCCAGTTTCGGTTTCAATCGTGGTTTCAGCAGATTTTTGCTAAAATACTGCTATTTATATGTATATAACTGAGTCGTCTATTTTGTCTTCCATTTCAGAATAAAATGCGACATGTGTAAGCGTACGTCGCTAGCTCAATACCACTTGACTATGTCGGACGCGACGGTTCGAAATTTCTGCACGTACCAGTGCGTCATGGCATTCCAGGTAACCATAGAACTTAATTATTTGTACAATTTTACATTCCTTAAAGGTCGATTTAGACGAGGACTATTTTCAGGCGCCTAAATTTCGGCGCCTGGAAAAGGCATCGTGTAAACACTTTCGGCGCCATTTTTTCGCGGTATGGTGCCGAAAAAACGGCGCCGAAAGTGTTTACACGATGCCTTTTCCAGGCGCCGAAATTTAGGCGCCTGAAAATAGTCCTCGTCTAAATCAACCTTAACTGAGTCCTCGCCCGCGAGGCACAGGGGTGCGGGGTAAGACGACAAAGGGGACCGAGAGCGGTGCGGGCGGGTAACGGTCGGTCTATACAAGTCGTCGACCCAGCGTTGCAATGTAATGCAACTTGCTGCATTATTTTTGAAAATTTAAACTAATAGCTTATTACGTAACTCGCTCGCAATCGCCATCGTGTTCATTTTGACAGTTCTTGTATGAATGTGACAGCTAGCTGATTCCGATGCCAATTGTCAGCCCATACATGAACTATCAGAATGAAGACGATGGTGGTCGCGAGCGAGTTACGTAATAAGCCTGCTGGACTAGTGCTGAGATTTGGTGGGAATCTTTGAATGAACATTTAATAACTTGCAGGGTCAATATTCCAAGCACACGCCGGCCCTGCTGCCGGGCGAGCCTATTGACCAGCAAAAGGCCGTGCCCACGGGGGCTCCGCGGCGGACTTACACATCCGGGTCCTCCCATAAAAATAATGGTAAGAATGGTAAGTTGATAATTTATCTTATTATTAAATTATTACTACATTATTTATGAAGTTTTACTGATAATTCATAATTTTGCGTTCTTAATTGACTACTCGATCCAATAAAGCTAGTTTCCTCGACGATCTAGTTCTAGTTGGGATGTGCCGGTACCTGAAAAATGCCGCTGGTACAGTTAAGGGCATAAATATATGTGTTACCAAGACGTCAAAAACATCTATGTACCTTTAGGGTGCGACCAAACCGCCGCGTATACGCAGTGACGTGTTGTATGCGTCACGTTTTCTCACCGTTTCTTCATACATACATTTTGTTGCGATTCCGTAACGTCACCGTTTTTTAAGCGGCGGTGTGGTTGCATCCTACGCCACAAACAATAATGTCGGTGTATTTGACATGCACATGATGTCATCATCATCAACCTGAAGACGTCCACTGTTGAACAAAGGCCTCCCCCTTAGCACACCATAATGAATGACAACTCGCCACCTGCATCCACCGGTTTCCCGCAACTTTCACGACGTCGTTGTTCCACCTAGTGGGAGGCCTGCCAATACTGCGTCTTTCAGTTCGTGGTCGCCACTCGAGAACTTTTCTCCCCCGACGGTTGTCTGTTCTACGAGCGATGTGGCCTGCCCATTGCCACTTCAACGTACAATCTCTTCGAGCTGTGTCGGTGACTCTAGTTCTTCGGCGAATCTCCGTATTTCGGATTCTGTCGCACATGATGTATGTATCGATATTTATGCCCTCAACTGTACGTGTGAGCTCGGATTGATTTTATTGACCACATGTATTTTTTTTTATTCTACTCTATTATCGCGTATTCCACAGCAGTTCCCAAGGGCCAGCAGCGCTCGGGGCTCCCAGTGATATCCAACGTGCAGTCCCTGGCGGCGCCGCCCCCGCTGATGCCGTCCATGACGCGCGGCAAGTCCAAGCGGCTGCAGCAGGCCGCGGCGCCGCCCCCGCGCTCCCCCTCCCCGCCCGCCGCGCCGCCCTCGCCCCCGCCGCCGCCCAAGCCGCCCACGCCGCCGCCCCCGCCGCCGCCCAAGATCTATAACCACGTCATAGTCAAAACTCTACCCCCCAGAGAAGTCGCCAATAAAGCCACCATGTCCAAACCGATGATGATATCGAAGGGCGTGTCGTGCCGTCCGCACCCGTGCACTAAGGAGTGCCAGACCGACCCTAGCTTGGAACGACGAGTATTAATACCCGTTCCGGTCCCTATCTACGTCCCCGTTCCTTGCGCCATGTGGTCTCTACCGTTCCCCGTTCCCGTACCGATTCCTATACCTATACCGACCCCGGTCTTCATACCGACGACACGGAACTCCGCCAAGGGTATCATGAAGGAGATAAACAAGATCCATGACAAGATGCCGACGGATCCTTTCGAAGCTGAGCTGCTGATGATGGCCGAAATGGTGGCCGGTGATAAGAAGAAGGACCAGAGCGATTCTGAAACGGATGATGATAATGGTGAGTTATGAGATGAAGTTGATGACTACTGAATAGTTTTGTTAGAGCAAACTCGTTACGAAATCTACCCGCCTCTGTGAAACAATCCAATAGTATATGAAGTCACTTCACACTAAATGTACGCTTTGTTTGTATTGCGTTAGACCAGACAATATGGCTTTATACTGGCACTCCACTTGGCGTTGCGCTATTGGCATCTTCGTCGCATACGCTAGAAACAAGAGTGCATCTCCTTCACTCGCGCAAATGTTTAGATAAATACGCCAAGTGAAGTGCCAGTATGAGGTTCGTGTGGGAACTACTGCCTAACGAGTGCTCTAAATCTGAGAAGCCTGCGTCTATAATAAAACGTGGAGACTAGAGCTTTTTACTTTTAACCCTTCAGGAACTCACACATCTTTTGACGTGATAACGTCTTATAAATTGATGAACACCGGCTGCACGCACGAAAAAGTGTCGCGTTACGCGTGACGTCAGAGAGTGCAAGCGAGAACGCGAAACAAGCGATAGAGAGGCTTATGACATCACGTAAAACTATCGTCCGTAAATCGACTTTACAGCCAACCAATTTATTTTTCTAGCGGATGAAGGCTTCAGTCCAGTGGCCGGCATAGACGGCAACAACGCGTTCGGCGAAGACATGCTGCAGATGGCGCTGAAGATGGCCACCGAGTATGAGGAGCAACCCGTTGACTTGGAGTCTGCTATGACTGCCAACACCATCACGCCGAGCTCGCATCCTGGCATGCCTGGTATGATACTATACCGTAGCGTAATCCTACTGATATTATATACTGTTTAGCAGAGATAAATTGCGTAGTTTCCGCGGGATAGCGATAAATGAATTCTTGGCGGACGAAGTCGCGGGCATCAGCTAGTGATTTATAATAGTGGATGAATTTTGTTGCGGCGCTAACTGTCTACAACCGCAAAGTTTCGGCTCTCTCTTGAAAAAATCTACTATCACAAGGAAGCGGTAGGTGTAGAGGTATAACGTGTATTTATTGTAAGCGAAATTTCAAATCTAGAAAGCGGCGCGTGACTGCGACAGGTCTAAAAGCTTACCTCGTAACACCAGGGGGGTTATTAAAAAACATGGCGTAATTATTGCATTTCTTAATGGTTGACGCACACTTTACCGGTCCGCGCCGGCGCGGCACCTGCTCGGTATTCTTCGTATGAAACTCTGGTGCCAAGCGGTTACGTCTGCGACAACTCGTGGAGGGCCAGCAGATGATAATGGCTGAGTGGTTCCAGGTCTGGAGGGCGAGGCGATGCACCACCACCACATGATGGCGCTGGAGCAGCAGCGCGCGGTGGCGGCGCTGCGGGCGTCGGCCGCGCCCCGCAAGCGCGCGCCGCCCCCCGCCGCCCCCCGCCCGCCCACGCGCAGCTCCAAGCGCCGCCGCGCCGAGCCGCCGCCGCCGCAGCCCGAGCCGCCGCGCGAGCCCGCCGAGAAGCCCGACGCCAACATGTGCCTCAAGGTTAACGACCACTACTACACTACCGACCGAGCTTATCTGTCCAATGATTAACATTTCTTCGAGAGCTTGCTTCGTTATAAATACGGATAGATCACTAATACTACACACACACACGGATACATTACTTACTACATATACGGATAGATTACTTGCTCGTTTGCCTTCCTATTCGCATAAAAAAAAAATTCAATAGTACATTTCATTTTATTTACTTTTGACGATTTCAATCTAAATTTCTCCTAACATGACAATGTGCGTCATATAGTATGAAACATACGAGGTGACCAAAAAGTTTAACACGCCATACTATTTCTATGGTGTACCTAACAATTTGGGCTACTTGCATGCTTCAATTTATATGACGCTGACTGTACAATTTATAATGTAATGTAATTCAATATGAATGTAAATGAACGCACAGACAGTGATCTCGTCAACTGTCCCGCGTTGCTTTAAAGTTGAGGTTTAGCCTTGTAAAGCTTGTAAATATTTTTCAATTTTTTTTATTTGTGATTGACATAACTGTGTTCAGGAATACACATCAATCGATGTTCAAAGGGTACGGCGTTAAAGCAATTTTGCATCGGAGATTACGATGAAAAACCTTTACGAGTGTTCACTTACTAACCCAACCACCTTCAAAAATCTAGAACAATTCTAAGAAACTTTATAGATCGGCCTCTACAAAGCGTTGTAACATCTAATCTCGCCTTACAGTACACGTTCGGCGTTAACGCGTGGAAGCAATGGGTGATGACGAAAAACGCGGAGATAGAAAAGAGCTCGATACGACGGAAACCGTTCAAGTCTGAGATACTGCAGCTGACGGCGGACGAGCTCAACTTCTCGCTCTGTCTGTTCGTCAAGGAGGTCCGGAAGCCGAACGGCAGCGAGTACGCGCCCGACACTATTTATTATTTGGTTTTAGGTGAGTTTAGTAACTTGGGGTGTTACTGCAGACACTGTCTACAGTAGCGCTATAAAACGTGTTCGTGACGTCATCAATACGATTCGGACCATACGATACGATCGTATCCCTTTATAGTGCTTTTTATACGAGAAAGGTTCTCAAGTGGAGACCGAGGATCGGCAAGCGCAGCGCAGCATGTCCACCAGCGAAGTGGACGGATGATCTGGTTAAAGTATGTCTTCCTGTCTTTAGTCCCATTTCTTTTGCTTCTGATCTATTCTACAATGACGAGTCATGCCTGTTCTTTTTGATATCTGTATGTTGTGCAAAGTGTTAATTATGTAACAGCTATGATAATAAACATTTCTGATTTCTGATTTCTTAAAATAAATATGAGAATGTAATAACGAAAAGTATAAGGCCATATAACAGAAAAGGAATAGATCAGAAGCAAAAGAAATGGGACTAAAGACAGGAAGACATACTTTAACCAGATCATCCGTCCACTTCGCTGGTGGACATGCTGCGCTGCGCTTGCCGATCCTCGGTCTCCACTTGAGAACCTTTCTCGTATAAAAAGCACTATAAAGGGATCTACATCTAGCATAAATCATAAAAAAATAAATTAGATCAAATTAAATAAATTCAATTGCATTACTGTTAATCGATTTTATAAGAGAATTTTATAAAGCTCAAAATCATCTATTATTATTAAATTCCTATTATTATTATTTCTTAATAAATTATTATCTACTAATTTTATCAGGGAAGGATGTTTATTCTTTATCAAATGTACTATAATCATTGGAAAGATATTCTTTTCTTTAAGTATTATTATACAATTATGTTATGTGTGTATGTATGTATTTATTATTTTATTTATTTAGCTATGTATTATATCCACCTACTTAAACTGTCTCCAACTTATTTCTCTGTCTTAAAGGTGGTCTGGTAGAGATCGCTACTAAGCGATAAGACCGCCTATTGTATACTTTGTTCTATGTTTCTGTATTGTTTTGTACTGATTTGTGGTGTTCAATAAAGAGTATTTGTATTGTATTGTTGTATTGTATGTATGTATGTATGTAAACTCTTTATTGCACATAAAAATTTAAAAATACAGAAGTACACAGAAAATAGTACAAAGGCGAACTTATTCCTAAGAAGGGATCTCTTCCAGCTAAACTGATACAGGGAGGAATAGTTTAAGTCACGTAGTTAGTTACAGTCGCGAGTTCACGGTGCAAGCTGCTTCCAACCGAGGTAAGTGGAGGTCTGCACGTCTAGCACGACAGCACACAATAGTCGCGTCGCGCGCGAGATAGATTGCCCGTCTTTTTCTTACTGTTCGTTCTAGAAAGAGACGGGTAATCTATCTCGCGCGCGACGCGACTATTGTGCGCTGTCGTGCTAGCCGGGCTGTGGGGGAGGCCTACCTATGTCCAACAGTGGACGTCCTATTGCTGATAAGATGATGATGATGTGACTAGAATGTAGGTTATTTTTTTGTTCTGGCATACGAAAGCCTCCATCAGCTCTATTTCTTCGAAGATGGTGTTACGGCAGCTTTCGTGTTTACAACCTCTGTGAACAAGACACTCATGTTAATGTTAGTAAAGTTATGATCGCGTTTTTACCTAGTATGTTTGATTTCAGGTATACAACAATATCTGTTCGAGAACGGTAGGATAGACAACATATTTACGGATCCATATTATGAGAAGTTCACAGACTGTTTGGACGAGGTCGCCAAAAAGTTCTCAGTCCTATACAATGACTCACGTAAGTATAATAAACCAAGTTATTACTACGAAACGAACTTGCTGTTTGAAGATTATTAAGTTTTCTATGGAATATTATAATTTGTTTACGTACCAAATTCCAAGTTAAAACGTCGCTAATGTTAGTTGCCGTTATAATTGTCATAATGCGGCTCGAAGTACCAAAACATGTTGAGGAATAGAGAACTGTAAAATCAGACGTCCCAAGTTGCTGACACGTATCAATTTATTCATTTAAACACAATATACACATACATACATATCGTCACGCCTCTTTCCCACAGGGGTAGGCAGAGACTACTTTGTTCCACTTGCTACGATCCTGACATACCTCTTTCGCTTCATCCACATTCATCAATCTCTTCATACATGCTCGTCGGTTTCGGGTACTCTTGACCTGGCCTTTTTCCAATACGTCCCCAATTTGATCATGGAACGTCCGCCAAGGCCTTCCCCTCCCAACGCACCCATTCACACTCCCCATATAAATCTGTTTAGTTAAATAAGTACAGTACCAAAAAGTTTTATAAAAAGAGTTTTCAACAATCATGCTAAACGAATTAAATGTATATTCTTTATTTTTCAGAGTACATAGTAACGCGAGTGGAAGAGGAGCATTTGTGGGAGAGCAAGCAGCTAGGGGCGCATTCGCCGCATGTCTTGCTGTCCACACTCATGTTTTTCAACACTAAACATTTTAACCTTGTGGTGAGTAAAAATTAATATCTTAATTTAACCTTTATGATGGCAGAGGTGATTTAACGAATACACACAATTTTACTTACGTACTTGATCTTGAGTTTCTTTTTTAGTAAGATTGGTACAGTTGCCGGCAAACATCTTGAGCCTGACCTTGAATGCGCAGAAGTGAATTTAGCGGCTGATATAAAAGTACATGCGCGAACGTACCCCTTCCACGTCGTTCTTGCTCAAGAAGTTTTCCGGTAAGCTATAGCAAGTGTTTATATAAAATATGACTTGCCTCTCTTTTAGACTGTGGATGAGCATATGCAGCTATCCTTCTCTCACATAATGAAGCATTGGAAACGCAATCCGAACCAGCCGGGGCAGGCCAAGATTCCCGGCTCTAGGAATGTTCTACTGCGGTTCTACCCCCCACAATCTGCTCTAGGTAATTCATCAGTCTACATCACGTTTTTAATTTCACTTAAATTCGAGATATTTTTTTACACATATAGAAAACACCCCATTTTTGCTGTAGTCAAAAAACTTTTTTTTATTTTTCTAACTTAATAAAGAAATATTTTATTGAAATCAGGCGTTACTTTGCGAAGGTCCATTTTAATGAACACAAAATATTTACCTTGCTACTCCGCTACTTACGTGCAAGATAACCAAGCCTGTGTGAAATTATGTTTTGCATGCAAACCCTCCCTCCACTACTGCCACATAAAACACATATAAATCCCACAAACTTAATTATCCCTTACACCACACAAAACATGAGCAAGGCCAAGGACTCATTTGAGTGGACGGTCTATAGACAATGTAATGATATTTTATATTTAGGTGTGTTTAATGTTAGATAATTAATGCATCGTGTTATTTTTTATTACAGAAGCGAATTCCAGAAAGAAGAAAGTGTATGAACAACAAGAAAATGAAGAGAATCCACTACGTTGTCCTGTTAAACTATACGAATTCTATATTTCAAAATGGTGAGTTCATCTTGTAGGATATTTCCCCGTGGAAAGTAACCCCTTTGTTTTAATCGCCTGTTAGAGTTGATAGTTTCCGTATATTTTGAAACTATGTAATTAACTGCTACCCTAGGATGAATCTTGTATCACTACATAATATAAAACAAAGTCGCTTTCCGCTTTCTGTCTGTCTGTCCCCATGTATCTTTAAAACTTGGCAACGGATTTTGATGCGGTTTTTTTAATATATAGAGAGATAGAGTGGAAACACTCACGAAAAAGCATGACTCATTGTCACGTTCCGCGTGATGTCGTGTACGAGCGAGAGCGCGGAACAAGCCATAGAGAGGCGCGATCTTTTCGCGTGACATAAGACCTAGTAATCAAATATTTTTGAAAAACGAACGATTGTGTTTTGATAAAAAAATATGACTTGATAATTATGACAAGTATGGGACAAAGAAGGGACCTTGTTGTATGTCAAAACAAAGATAATATCCCTTTTATTTTGTTACTTCAGTCCCGAGTCGGTGCGCACGCGCAACGACGTGTTCTACCTGCAGCCGGAGCGGTCCTGCGTGCCGGACTCGCCCGTCTGGTACTCCACGCAGCCGCTCTCGCGCGCCGCGCTCGCCAAGATGCTGCATCGCGTCAAGATGGTCAAGGAGATCAATATTGCGCTGCTCACCAGCTAAGGTAGGCTGTGTGTGCTTATCGTGGTGTCAAAGCCAGCATGGCTAGCACGACAGCGCGCACGACCTAGCGCCACTGTCCCAATAGGCCGTTTAGCGGTCTACTGAAAAAGTGGGTGCGATGGAAAACAAGTATGAAAGTTTTATAAAATTTATTGAACCCTACCTACAAGCACCCTTGTAAAAGAGATTTTTTAAGCTAATGGTAAGTTCGCTACAGCGTCGGACAGACACTCCCCAGTATGGGGCCTAAAGAGAGACGTCTTCGTTCTGGTGGTAGCTCGCCTGCGGCGTCTTCGGATGGTAGGCTCTGGTGGTTGAAGCTTCCGAGATGGCTGGGCCGGCCCTGTCTAGGCGGCGGAGGCGTAGTTTGTGGCCGGAAAAGACGTTGCCGTGGAGTGGTAGCCGTATAAGGTCGACTAAGGTAGAGAAAGGTAGCGCGAGATAGATTACCCGTCTCATTGCTGCTAGTTCTAGAAGAGACTGGTATGGAGACGATGTATTTCTCGATGTAAGTGTGTTGTCTAGTACCCATAACACAAGCCTTACTAGCACTTACTTTGGGACTAGGTCGATTTGTGTGAATTGTTCCCTGATATTTATTTATTTATTGTCTGGTAGATCTCGTGCCAGTCGTGCTGGGTTCTCGAAAATTCTGATAAGGTCTTTGCGGATTTCAAAGTCAGCTGCTAAGAAATGAAAATTGAACTTTTTGCTTTGATTTTTCAAAAAGTTAACTGTCAATCTGCATTTACGGTGCATTAATTCATAAATAATGCATAAATAATTGTTGTTTGTTCCAGGTTTCTCGTATCAGCGTTCTGTTCTCGCCGGCTCAGCACCGTTCAAGACTCGCAACACAGTTGTTACGCTTTGGGTTACGTATTATTTCTTACGGAGCGACAGACGGGACGCCTCGGCTCTCCACGCTCGCCTACAAAACAGTCTCCCATACGTTGTAAAGATGATAATGATAAGCACAATGTATATTTTTTCTACTTTGTATATCAGCCTGCGAAAGGACGATTAATTTTAATAAATAAAATAGATTTATTAAATAGTAATCTTTTTTTACAATGTTGCAATGTTTTAGCCGTAAGTTACTGTGCATCTATGTACAGTTTATGGTACTAGAATGTAGACAAAATGATGGCATCTTATATTGGCATAACATCGACATAATTGATAAATTTGATGAAATTATTTTTTTTGTAAATACGCCAAGCGATTCGCTCTACGATCTTTATACTAGAAAAATGTATAGCTCCATCCTGATACATCTAGATGAATGGTGAAGAAGGTTCCTTCGTGCCAGGAAGTTTTTATTGTGTAATATTGAGATATGTAATAATAATTAAGGATAGACATAAGAATAAATTCCAATTTTTAGTGGCAGTAAATCTTATTTGAGTAGACTTTGTTTCATAACGACGGATATGTAATATTATCACAGATTTTTTTATTATAGTAATATAGCTTGTGAAAGAGTCAGATTCGTATTAAATATAATGGCGTTGACCGAACGGTCTAGGTTACAACTGTGTAAAAAAGAATACAGATTCTCCTAATATATGACTTTCATTTATCTCAACCTCTAGAAAAACTTCGTAGGTGGTAAATGCGACCCTTTACTGCACTTTCAATGATTTCAATCATAAAAAGAGCACTTAACAGAAAAGCATCGCTAGAAGCATCAGTGCGATAAATTTGAAGGCCTCTTTGTTGAAACTACCTAAATCCCGATTCTGGCTCCCTTTGCTTTGTAGATAAAGCAGACACGTGTTGGTATGATATTGAATTAGTTATCTATTATCTCTAGTCTTAGGTATGTCAAAAATTTACACAATTTTTTAAGCATTTCCACATACCAATGTTGAAGATTCAAAGTGCGGAAACACTGTTATCCGTCTCGCTCTTATCCCGGTTGACATAGATTTGCCCTGATAATGACCCAGTTTTACATTTTTGAAAATCCCCGGACGAAGATAAATTTAGGTCGTGTCATTGGGTCAAGTAAGATGACGTAGGTGTAGGTGGCGTTACCGGGTATCCCGGGTACTATAAATCTCGATCGCAGCCGCGCCCTAGCCACTAGTTTAGATTTAGAAGTTTTAATACCGTATCGTCACTATATTATTATAAAACAAAGTCCTCGTGTCTGTCTGTCTTTCTGTTCCCCGTAAACTTAAAAACTACTGACTGGATCTTCACGCGGTTTTCACCAGGTTTCGTGTAAATTGGTTGAATCTAATCTAGAGCTATAATATAGCTGTTGTCCGCGGCTTCGCCCGCCCTCGTTCCTTTTTTAGAGTTCCCTACCCAAAGGGTAAAAACGGACCCTATTACTAAGACTTCGCTGTCCAACCGTCCGTCCGTCTGTCACCAGGCTGTATCTCAAGAACCGTACCTAATAGCTAGACAGTTGAAATTTTCACAGATTGTGTATTTCTGTTGCCGCTATAACAACAAATACTAAAAACAAAATAATAATTAAGGGGGCTCCCATACAAAAAACGTGATATTTTAGCCCTTTTTCATGCCTAACACTCGCCGAGCTAGATTTCAAGAACCGTAATAGCTAGACAGTTGAAATTTGCACAGATTATGTATTTTTATTGTGGCTACAACAACAAATACTAAAATCAAAATAATGATAATAATTAAGGGGGGGCTCCCAATACAACAGAGTAGTTGTTGGCGTTTTTTGCTGTATCTCATGAACCGTAATAGCAAGGAGGTTAAAGCTTTTTTTCTGGTACGGAACCCTTCGTGCGCGAGTCCGACCCGCACTTGGCCGGTTTTTTCATTATAGCAGGCGGCAAATAAGTAAAACTTGGAGGGGATAAGCGCAGTATGAAAATGATGTTGTTTTTCATACTGCGCTTATATATTACTTATTTGCCGCCTACTTTATTTTGTCGCCGTTTAAACCTTCCCCTGGGCTTTCCTTTTCGGAATCGAAGCTGTTCTCGAGTTTTAGCGCGACTATCGAACAGATATTCATTTTATTTTTATGTGTATAGATTGTGTGTCTTATGTGTTGATTTGTTTGATTTACATTCCCCTGATTCAGGTGGGAACGAACGAAACGCACTTGGTACTTTTTTTTTAAATCTTTCTCCTGCCTGCCATTGTCTTCCCGTTTTCTTGAACACGCAAATTTGAAAATTAGACTCTATCGTATTTTACATAAGTTCGATTTGATTCAAACTGTTCTCTATGGTATGGTAGTGAAATGGGAAGTCAAGGCTCGATTTATGATTGGCCGTGATAGCAAGCAATAGTAAAAATGTTGATGTCAACGTGACAAAAAAAACAAACTTGTTTGCGTCTTGCTTACACACGTTAAAGTCGTACGGGTTAAAGCGAGATATGAACTATTGTCAAATGACTTTTCAAACTAAGCGTATTGTAATAAATGAACGGTGAAGAAGTTTGATATTTTCTTTTCTTTACTTCATTTCAAAATTGAAAGCCAAATACCATTTGCAATGAAGATTCCAATCGATAAATTCAACAATAATTTACTGTTCGTGTAAAATCAATATTCTACATGATGCCCTTGAATAAATTATTAAACGTAATCTAATTTACTAACAACACGTAAATAGAATAGATAGGTTTTAATGAATGGGTGCTATGTGTGAATCCCAAACGCCATTACTATCGTCGTTTACTGTCGTTGAGAGATCACATAACGGTTTTTGGAAGTGCGTAGTAAGTGAATAAGTTATCGAAGCTACAGTGTGTTTACAACATTTTGTAAATAGAACGTGATTTCTTTCCAATTTTGGCGGGAGAGGCTGGCACGTTTCGTGATCGTTGAATTGAATGGCGGTCTGTCATCTGTCGTCGGTGGCCTCGACGCTGATACTGGATTCATGTTTCTACGTTAAATACCTGTTAAATTAACAGTGCAATCGTGAAATTAGCCGTGGGGGTCGCTCAATGTGGACGTTGGACAATGCGTCCGGTGTAAGCGGGTCGGCTATGGATGGCAGGCGTTCCAATCCGAGCTACGAGTCTGGATTTGATTTGTGCGATCCGTTAGGGTCCGTGTTGTGGTCAAGCGGGTCAGGGCGTACGGCGGGGCGCGTTCTGCGCCGCCGCTGTCGCAGCGAGGGTGTCGATCGTTCGCCGTACGAGGATGCGACGCGGGAGCCCCAGCGTTCTGCTGACGGTCACCCGCGGCACCGCGCGCCCACCAACAGCAACAAAAGCCACTTTACGTTGAACAGCTCGCTGGACAGATACGACCACGAGTGCTCGCTGCCGGCTAGTAACGGCGACTACCTCATGGCTCACGAACAAAATAGACATCATGGGTAAGTGACGCACGACATAACCTAGGAAGTTTTGGTTTGGTCTCACAACTTTGTTTTGATCACATGGTCACACAGTTTTTTGAACATGTCTCATTAAATGTCACTTTTGTTAAGCAGTTATTTAAATTTTGCTCTTTTAATTCATTGTTTATGTTATTATCAATCTCTAACAGCTCATAGACAGAGCTAGGTCATCTGTAGTGTACTGACTGGCAATATAGACAAATGGTTGACATTATTCTCTTTCAAAATGTCTTGCTGAGTTTGCATCCAATAATAATGTTAAATAATGGTCTTTTTTTATTTCAGTTACCAACCAGGGAGATCAAAATTACACAGAACTAGCCCCACTAGACCTTTACTCGTAACTACTTTATCGAATACAAAATTAGACGACAGCAGGCTGCCAAAAGTTGATGAATTGCTGGAAAGAGTGGACCATGACATGATGGATCTCAATCCTAAACAACCATTGAAATCAATACTCAATAACCCCCTACCCAAGTCCCCACCGCAAGGTATTCTCAAGAAGCCCAAAGGGAGAACGTATGTGGATTCCAAGTCCAACATGGAAGGTCGCAGAAGACAGAGGGCTTCCAGTGAATCTGATAACTTTTACTGTAGCTTCAATGTGGCATCACCTATACCTGGCTATGATAGGTCAGTATTTTTTGATACACTTAGGTCAGGCACATACATACGGAATTTTCATATAGTTTCCGTACGGAATGATGTCAATATGTAGATCTATCCCGTTCCATTATATAGCGATGTCCTGTTCGCTGACATCATTCTGTACAGAAAATGTATGAAAAGTCCGTATATATGTGGCCGGCCTTAGTATTTAAATAGTGAGTATAGCACATACCATCTTAATTTAATTTCTGCTATCATTGTGGAAGGATCTTGCGTCCCTGAGAGTCTTGTACTGCAATTATCATGGGGAGTGCTCAAACCCATAACCAAATCCCTATGTTATTATGTGAAATCCTCCACTTTCTCTCTCTTTCTGTATGATGTAATTATTGAAATAATAGATGTAAGAAAACCAATGTTCGGGCAGTTAGGAGATCATTGCATATTGAAATTAAGATATGATAAGATAATGCTTAATTACTCAGTTAAGTGCATTTGATTCTACTTGTGATATAAATACACATGATATAATAATGATAAATAATTAAAATTGTATGAATCATATTCGCAATCATACAATATTAAAAATAAGTCTCAGTTTTGGCAATGGCCTCTCAATGCTGGTTTCTGATAAATTTTTTCCCATGCAAAAGAGAATATGAAGGGTAATATTAATTAATTTTAAAGATTTTATATAATTATAAACACAATGCACTATGACATAATTTAATTACACTAATCAGGCTGGTCTCGCGACAGTTCAAATTACGCGTCAAATTAATCAAGAGTAAAAAGATGATAACAAATAGTTTTCTAAGTTAAAAGTGATATTAGTTATGCTTCAGGCACAAAATGTATGATATGATGAGGTAAATAGATATCTCACGTTTGTATGGCCTGAGAATAAAAAGGTTCAGTTCTGTCTAACATTTCCAAGTAATTGTAATAAGAGTGATGACTGATTTGATAAAGTTTCAGTTTCTTTATTTGCAACTAGCAGCCCATCCCGGCTTCGCACGGGGTAGACAATTATTTATTTTTGGAAATTTGGATATAAAACACTTTTTTTCACAAATATTTTGTTGTAGTGACATAACTACAATAGTTGGACATATGCTACCGCGGAGTTTTTTGTAGACATTATGATGTTCTTCAATATTGTTTTACATTATTTTGTTCTATCGCTAATAGTTTCGGCAGCGCATTCGACGAAAGACATTTTAAGACTCATTTTTCTACACCTTCGGTTACATTGTTCAAATTTTACCAAGGATCCCTAATTTTTTTCAAAATGAAATGTAGCCTATGTCAAATTGGAAGAATGTAGCATTCTATTGGTGAAAGAATTTTTTAAATCGCCCCAGTACTTTTTGAGCCTATTCATTACAAACATACAAAAATATGTACAAATCTTTCCTCTTTATAATATTAGTGTAGATAAATTGTATGTGATACATAAGCGTGTTACAAGTATAAATAAGTCTCAAGTTAAGTTGATTTACTTTCTATGCCATTGCTTCACATTGTATTGTAATCTTTTGAAGGTGTGAAAATACTGTCTGTATGCATAGATTAGGTTAGAAATTGCATTATATTATTAATCGTTATGTATTTTGGCTTTGGGCTTACAACCACTAAATTTCATAATACCTTATTCACTAATACCCCTAATTTTCAAATTACCATGGGCTCATAATACCTAAAAATACCTGAAAAGTCAAAATGTCTCTTGTAACAATTTGACATTTTAGGTATTTTTAGGTATTATGAGCCCATAGTAATTTGAAAATTAGGGGTATTAGTGAATAAGGTATTATGAAATTTAATGGTTTTAAGGCCAAAGCGTATTTTAATCCATTATGCATTTCAAACTTTTTATACACCCTTGAGAACCCACAAACAACACATGTCATCCTCGCAAAATCTCGTCTAAATATAGTAGTAATAAATGGTTTCTAGAGGATAATTTGCAAGGACGACATATGTTGTCCGTGGGTTCTCAAGGATTTATTTTGATATATATTCCATTTACAGTTCCAAGCTCCTAAAAAGTCAACGAGCAAGCAAACATACCTAAAACGTTCATCTCTTTTCAGTCGACTCTACGTCTCGAATGCGACCAAGCGCGCGAAAGACAACTCCGGTACCGGATACTCATACGGCACAGCTCTGGCAACTCTCGGCACTACACCCAGAACCAAGTCCCCGACAATACCAAGACGATGCTCCTACAAAGAACCCCCCTTGAGCCCTAAGGAAGACATACTCAATATGCATCTGTTGAGGACCACAGCCATCAATAACGAGAGACACGGAGATGATGTGAGTTTTTATACTTTTACAACCAGGGGGATTATACGTGCCGGCACGTAAGTCTATCGATGATGAGTCACGTGGAAGGGATCTGCGCACCCACGGATACCGTATTTTATACTTCTGCGCATACAAGGTCAAATTAGACTTACGTGCCGGCACTTATACCATGACTCCTTAATGCGATTCAGTTTAGGTTCGCGCGCTGTCAGATCTATAGTAAAAATAACAGCTAAAACCTGAACTGAGTCGGAATTAAGACGTCGTGGTAAGTCCCCTGGAGTCGCATTTTAGGTGACTCTTATTATTTAGAATCGACTGTATAAAGACTACACAATAGTTGCATAGTTTATTATTACTCAGTATTTTTGATCTACGGTTTGAATCTATAAATCGCTAAAACATTTTTATTTTATGTTCCGTGTTCATAAGCTATCGCGATTTTATGTTCTAAGTTTTATTACTAGTTGGTATCATTTACTTGACTAGAATAGAAATGCAGTAACATGTAAATAATATACAATTCCAGACGTCTGGATTACTTGAAGATATCGTAAGTGAGGCTTCTTTTAAAATTCCATATTTAACAAAATACATAGCGTAATCTAACTAATATTATAAATGCGAAAGTATGGATGGATGGATAGATGGATGGATGGATGGATGGATGTTTGTTTGTTACTCAATCACGCCAGAACGGCCCAACGGATCTGGATGAAATTCGGCACAAAGATAGAGAAAAGTCTGGAATAGCACATAGGCTACTTTTTATCCCGGAAAATTCCGTAGTTCCCGCGGGATAGCGATAAACGAATTCTTTGCGGACGAAGTCGCTGGCAACAGCTAGTAATTACTAAGTGTGCACTCTTTAATCTCAGCGATACATGCCGACAATCGTATCGAGTACCCGTTACAGTATAGCAAAAACAATAGTATAGATAGTAATCGATCGATACCATCGATCCTATCGATTGGCCTATGGTTATTATGACATTGATCGATTAAAACTCTTAAAAATGAAAATGAAATGAAATTTATTCTTGGTAACAGGCATTACAAGTCAATAAAGCTTATTCAATCTATTCTGCGAGTGGCAGATCAAAAAACTCACTGTAATCATAAAAAACATTATCAAGAAGCCACTTTTTCGGTCGGCCTTAACAACAACAAGGCAACTCTAGTAGCGGCGCCTACTGGGGGGGCTACTCCGAAATTCGATTTTCGAAGTTCGTATCACACTGTCCCTCTCACTCTCAAATTAATAACTATTAGTGAGAGCGGAACGGCACGAAACGAACTTCGGAAATCGAATTTCGGAGTATAAGGCCTGGAAGTCGGACGGACTGGACACTTTAGAATTAGTGGTGGGGAGAACGCCTTTACTCTGCCAAAAACGGCGCAGTCAGGATTGATGCTTGGCGGCAGGATTAGCGAGTAAGATGATGGTTGCGATCCGAACGGACCTCCCACCATCCACCGCCACTGTATAAAAATGAACTGGCAAAAAAATAGTTTGACATACCATATTTCACAAAGTTATTATCTATGCGTGATGTTCTGACATTGTTATCTATTTTATACTGATAATTTTACTATGCTTATCTATCTGTACTGAGTTAGGCTAGATATAATGTGTATACAAGATGAAGCCTTGTGTAAATAAGCTACTTAAGGCTTAGAATATTTCAGGGTTCTATGGGTATGCCCATAAAAACTACATTATTTTTTAAATTTTTATCCTTTTTGGTGTAATAAAGTGCTTAACAAAAGTACTGACAGACATACACGCTTTCTCGTTTATTTATACAAAATCGCGACGCGTCTTAGTAAATTTCACCAATACCAAATTTTGTGTAAATCGGTTCATCGGTTTCAGCTGTAAAAGATAATAGACAAAATAGGGACTTAAAAAATTATGAGTTATATTCTGTCCGTCGTAGTCGTTATATTATTGAGTTATTTTCTATTCGATGGTATCTTATATCCGCCTTGTAACACAAGTTAATATTTAATCCGCTCTACTTTTCGAGTTTGCGATGAAAATTCACGCGTACATGGAATATTTTTTACAGTATATTACCCCGGGGAAATATATTCGCGAGGCCCACAGACTATTACCGTTCTTGAATTAAATAAAGTTCCGTCGCAAAATACACCAATGCGGCACTGCAGAAAATGGTCACTAAGAGTGCTTGCTCTTCCATTTCTGTATATTTATTGCTTTATATGATCATGATGATGATGATTTGTATCCCAGGCAGCTTGACTTTACCCGACACTGCCAACAATTATCGTTATACCTACCTAAATCTTCCTCGTGAATCACATTGGTGAAAACCGCGTGAAAATTCGTTCCGTTTTTGAGTTTATCGCGAACAGACAGACAGACAGACAGGCAGACAGACAGACGTGGCAGAGGGCTTTGTTTCATTGATGAAAATATAATCAGCATCGGCGCTGTCTGCCGGGGCCATCTTGACATTATTTGCTAAAGTGGGTGACAGACGGGCGAGTAAGTTCGCGTACTTACAGCTCGACGCCTTTACTCGTCTGTGTGTCAGTCTAACGGCCTGCAGGCTTATTACGTGACTCGCTCGCGATCGCCATCGCCATCGTGTTCATTTTGACAGTTCATGTATGGGATGACAATTGGCATCGGAATCAGCTAGCTGTCAAATTCATACAAGAACTGGCAAAATGAACACGATGGCGATTGCGAGCGAGTTACGTAATAAGCTAGCTGGCCACGACATCGGGCGGTGGCGACCGGCGCGAGCGGCGGCCATAGGAGAGAGCAAAAGATCCGAGCTTGTTTTCTCGTTCTCTCCTATGCCGTCGCCCGATGTCGTGGCCAGCGGGTAAGTATGCGTACTTTTAAAGTAAAATACAGGCGAGCAAGGTCGTCGAGCCGTAAGTACGCGAACTTACTCACCCGTCTGTCTGTGTCTTAAGAGGATGATGCCGAGAAAAAACGCTGAATTTTGACCGGCTGAACGAATGGAAGCGCGCCCTAAATGGTCATGTCATGATGACCGGCAGAATAAGCGAATGTCTGATTCACTGTATAATATGACATGGGATATGTTGTATGTCATATCACTAACTCGGCTTCTAGTATGCCCAAAAATAGTGTAAAAATTGGTTTTCAACCCGCGACTTCCCGACGCAAAAAGTGGGGTGTCATAAGTTTAACGTCAATGTTTGTATTCCTGTCTGTCTGTGGCATCGTAGCTCACAAGAGAATGGACCGATTTAGATGCGGTTTTTTTTATTCGTTAGCCAGTTTCCTTGCGGAGGTTCTTATCCATGTTTGGTGAAAATCGGTAAAGTAGTTTGAACAGTGTCAGCTCTTTTCCAAAATGATGTAAGGCGTATTTTTCTAATTATGTACATATGATTGATTATTCGATAATTGAATAAGAATAAGAATAAGAAGACGTTTATTCCTTTTTGCATGATACAAAATTAAATAGAAAAAAATAAAACAAAAAATAATAAAAAATACACGCATGTCTTCGCAAAAGTGAAACGGTCGCTGCCTCAGCATTACGCTGAGGTGTTAGACACCTGCAGCACTGATTTTCAGCCAGAACCGTGTTGCGTAGGGGGTTTCGAAAACCTTTAATTTATCTGCTGATTATACTTTTATTTTAGCTTGGCACGAGTGCTGGCCTGTCTGGTCGTCTATAAAAATTGATGCTATGATTTATGACTCATCCGGCACTATGCCCAGGTGGACCCAGCTGTTAAGTAATAGTACTAAGGTACCCCAATTAGCTCAGTGCCAAAGAGCGAGACAGAAACATCAATTAACGCACAAATTTAATTGCGAAATGAGGCGTGTTATGCTACCCTGTATATCAGATTTGACGACAGGGTGTGATATGCCCATGACATTTGAACACACCCTGTAGTAAATAAATTACGACATTATTAAAACGTGCCTGTATACAGGTTTAGTTAATTAAAACGTTATCAGCCAGCTTAACACGCATTAATTGTCTCATAACATAATATGAAAACATATCATCGTCCATAAACTCCTAATCTACTCCGTGGCCTATTCAGCTATAATCGTTCGCGCTAAGTCCTCGCGTCGAGATTTATGGTCGTTAAAATTTCACGCGAAAACTAAATTGTTTACATAGTTTACATAAGCTATATGATCGCGGAAGTTTGGGAATTTTACGTGTGTGTGTTTTAGGGTGACGACGTACGGTTTTTTGTGTACTGCGTCATGATTGATCGTTCGCGAGAGGTGACCATGTGTGTGAAATTAAAATTGACTTTATTTAGTTGTCGATACGTGCCGGTAGAGGCGCTGTCGTTTGACAGATAGTGATTGACTTTTTTGTGTCAAAAACAAAAACCATCTATGGTGACCAAATTGGAGGACTGTCTCGATGGACTATTAAGTGTATAGTTTATTACGATGACAGCTCAGGACCGAGATTCTGTGGATTGCAGTGGAAAAAGATTGGGTTTCGTGCGTTCAGTAAAAATTATATTTAAAAGGCTGTGTCGTAAAGTAAGTTTTTTGTTCGTCAACAATAATATCCTGGCAATATCAATATTATACACTTGGAAGATTGTGGTTGTGTGTTACTATCTGGCTGAAATTTCGCACACAAGTAATAACTGATATGTATTAATTACCTACATAGGATACTTTAAAAAAAAGAAAAGTTACGCGTTAATGTTGTTTTATTAACTTATTCTTCGGTGAAAAAGTCGCGAGTATCAAATAAATAATGTAACAATGGGTTGAATGTCTCAGAAGTTATTCAGAGATAAGTATCAGAAAATCCACTAAAGTGTGCCTAATACCTACCACACTAGCGCATTGCGTATATTTTGCAGATTGTACGCTGTACAAATAAATATCTTTGCTTTCGCGCCATATCTGATTCGCGCTCTGTCGATATCAATAGCCCTTTTTGCTTGTTTAAACGAAACCAGTATTAATCTTATATGTTATAATAGCTTTAGCCCGCGACTTCGTCTCAGTAGAATTATACATAATAGGTAAACCTTCTTGAATTCTCTATCTATAAAAAAACACATCATCAATCCGTTGCGTAATTTTAAAGATCTAAGCATACATAGGGACAGACTGCGGAAAGCGACTTTGTTTTAGACTATGTAGTGGAGTTTTAGGTGGCTAATTGTTCAAAAATGAAATATTTGGTTACTTAATAATAATAATAATCATTTATTGACTTTCTCCACCACCAAGTACAAGATACATTTAAAAACAGTTTAAAAGATTGTAAAACTATCAGACCTGTATGGAGGAGACTGGTGCCCGAACTAAGAATGCCCTGTGTCAGATCACCAGGCCAAAGCGCCACTTAGCGAAGAATACCCCGAAAGGCCGACTAAACAATATGTATCATGTATCGCTTTTAAACCAACTTACACGAGGGGCGATAGAATAAAAAATGCTATTTGTATAGTACAGGGGTCGCCAAGTAATTTGGGTTGGGTCCGGATACTGTGAGAAAAATTTAAAGAAAAACAAGTATACCTTAGATGTCTAGTGCAAAATGATTTTCCATGACATATCGTTAAATTTTATCCGGTTTTCAACTTTAGTTGACATGTTAATTTTTTTTATAAATTTGAACCTTATTCAAATGTCGTTAAAATTTAAAACCGCATGGAATTCCAAGAAATGTCATGGAAAATCATTTGACACTATATCGTACGTACATACACATACTCACATAAACACTGTGCTGTTACTGTTGCTGCACAGTTTTATATGAGGACCTCGCCCGCTACGATATATCTGATGGCGACTGTACCTGAGTCACTAGCTTTGAACTAATTTAACACAATGACTAATTCTAAAACAGTTACAACTTTCAAGGCATCAATTAACATGGCGTAATTAACATTCCAGAATATTCCCTAAAAAAATATATAGTGTATAGTATAGTGTAGTGTGTATACTAGTGTATAGTATTCAGAATATTTCCTATTTCCTATTTTTTTTTTTTTTTTCATAAAGAGTATTTGTATTGTATTGTATTGTATACCAGAAGTTATTTGGGTTAGTTCGACTAAACGCCCCTACAAAGATTTTTCATTTAAAATTTAGTTCCGCCCTTGACGCGGTTCACTTTGAATTTGAACATCGGTCAGTTCAAAAGTCCTGAAAAACATTAACATGGCTTTTTAGACAAACTAACCGAACCAACCTGCTGAAATATATATAAGAGACGTGTTATTTGTTTTAATGTTCCAATAATTTATTTATAATGACGCAAATTACCGTCGCGCAATATTATCCGCTCCCCCTAACCTATTTACCCGCAAAGCGTGTGACCTACAGTAAAAATATTCCTTTATAAATACTTTAACCTGAGCTCATGTTGGTCAACGTCCTTTTGACCCCGTTTCTAGGCAAAGCTTGCCAAGTTAAAACTTTGCCTTACTGGGTCCGCCCCGCCGACCAAGTTTCCTTAGTTCGTAACAGAATTTGACGCCGGAATTTCCCTAATATAGGTCTGTATAAAAATGTGAGTCGCCGCTAAGCTAAACCAGATGGTTACGTCTCTGTTAACTCCGTCCTATTGTCTTAGTTAATTCGGTCCCCCCTTAAATTTTATTGTGAATTCTAATCGTACTGGCGGTGCGCCAAATAAGCGAAATGTCAATACGATGCATTATCGCCGTTACCACGGGACAGTGATAGCTAGTCTCCATCGGCGCGACCATAAAACACCCGATCTCGCGTCAAATTAAATTGCTCTAAATTATATAAATATTGTTTCAAGTGTGTTAGGTGTTTTTTGATGGCATACCGGATCGGAATGTTGACCTATCAGTCAACCTTGACATGTTTGCGAAGTTATATTTGAAGCGGCAACGAGTGTGTGCAAGGTGTAAATGTAACAATGAGGTTTTTTTAAATAATTTAACAGTAATGCTTGCCAAATTCGTTCGTGAAATCTCCAGTGGGTTGAATTCCTGACTCACAATACGTGGTTTATTTCTGAACGTCGATGTTCCATCCTGGCGTAACTTCACTCTCGCAGGTGACGGGGAGCAGTGACCAGGAGCAGTTAAAAAAAAACGTGTATCAATACACCGATGCGGCTTGCAACACTTTGCGCTGCTTGACTGTCTCTGTGTCCGCGATTGTAGTCCGTAATACCTGTGCGACATGGCGGTCATTACGTTGATAGTTGAAAAAGTGAGTTTTTTTAATTACACCGTTGCCAAAACCTCGTGGTCGTCAGCTGTTTGAGAAATAACACGTGCTCCCATTAGCGCTATTGGTTGATTTTTACATTAATAAATTACGCGATTATTTCAAGGTCGTTTAGAATAGTAATGATTTGATAATGATGGAAAACATTACACCATATTTGTGTTTAGTGCGTGCGTGAATTTGTAATCAAGCGGCTGGATAAATAGTCTTTATTGTTTTCCCTTGTCCTTGTGTCTTATCTTTGAAGCATACATGTGTTTTTTTATCTAAATGTGATAGTTCGTACTTGATATTTGAGGTTATTGACAACAAATGGATATGCGTCGTTGATTGACCCAGTCGATTGCCATTTTTAGCCGCTATTACCCTGATTGTGAAGTGATAGCTTTTTCATGTATTGTGCAAGCGATACGATATAAAGTGCATGTAGCTATTGTACCTATTTGGATTTTTGTTGGGTAAATGTGATTGTTTTTGAACGGTAAGTCCAAAGTTGGCGGTGTTATTAAAACGTTTTTCGATGATACGAAATTTTGGAAAAAATTCATTGTTTTATAATTATTATTGTTAATTTTTAATTTTTAACGTTTTTCGAGGACACGAAATTTTGGAAAAAATTAATTGTTTTATAATTTTTAATTTTTGACGTTTTTCGAGGACACGCAATTTTGAAAAAAAATAATTGTTTTATAATTTTTAATTTCGAGCCCTCGGCTTATTTCCATTACAATATCGCAAAGAGGACGAAAACTAGAGTAAAATTAAATGTCTAAGTAATCCATTCCATAAAAAAATTTTTTTAGCTCAAAGAAAACATTAATCCGGCGACAGAGTTGACTTAAGTTTGAAGTTCCTATTTTAAACTAAACCTCGTCATCTTACTGGAATGAAGTGTCCTAAATTTATCTGCAAATGCCAGTTACCTTTGCCAATTCTCTGAGTAATTGGTTTCCTTGTTTGCCTGTAAAATCGGGAATTGAATTCAGTCTAATAAAGTTAGCATTCTTGGCACAAAATACCAAAGATCAAACTAGCCGAATCATAGTTGTTTTAGGGCCACTTGCACAGACCAGGGTTAATGAGTTAACCCCGTTTAAGATGCTAACCCGGGGCTAAGTAGTGTCAAAATGTATGGAACTGTCAAACTTAACCCCGAGTTAGCGATTTAATTTTTTAACGCTTGACTGTGCAAGTGGGCCTGAGAGTGTGTTGTGAAACCACTCATCTTATTGTACGGCTTGTTCGCTTCTGTACTTTGCTGGCCGAGAAACAATCGTCGGGTTTTGACATCTGCATTGACGATGAAAAGATCGCGTCGCTTGCTTGCGAACTATTTGCACTGTAGACGAAGGAATAAAGTTCGGGATCTATCTTTCGAGGAAATGGGTGGGTCCCCTTTCCACTTATACGCCAACAATCATGCTAAACGTGGTCTTTAGGTCTGGTTGCCTTATAGGCTGATTTGTTCGACAAGTTTCAAAATAGCATTTTTTCATAACAGCTAAATTTCCATTCGCATTTTTTTCCAAATGCTTTTTTTCCCACTGGTTTTTACTGAAATTTACTTTCACAGTAGTGATTTTTCAGTGTCGTATTTTTCCACAGTCGCGTTTTTTCTCAATCCCAATCGACACGGGAACAGTGTCAACGGAGCTCCGCTGGCGCGGAGATTTTATTCCTGCGTGGTTTTGGCCCTTCGGGCCGATGCAAAACTAACATAACCTAAACCTAACCTATGAGCCGTTAAGCCTAAAGGTGTGGTTTAGTAGTGCGATACATAAGACTCGTTGGGAAACAGGAGCTCTGTGATACCAGGATTCCATCGACACAGTTTCTGTGTCTATTGGAAACGGGTGAAAAAAAACGCGAATGTGGAAAAATGCTTCACTGAAAAATCGCTACTGTGAAAATAAACTTTATTAAAATATCAGACTTGGAAAAATTACATTCGTGAAAAAACGCGAAAAGAAAATTTGCCACAAAGAAAAAATGATTTTGGGAAAATAATCTAACAAGCCAATCCGATATCCACTTGCTGGCTTACTTCGTTCCCTTCCTACCGGGTGGGTTGGAAGAGGACGCAATGACCGACAAGACAGTGGCACACGAGCTATAAACCGACCCCTTAACTGAGTCCTCGCCCGCGCGGCACAGGGGCGCGGAGTAGGCGACAAAGGGGGCCGAGAGAGGTGCGGGCGGCAGGCGTACTACCCGCCCGCCGCTCTCGGTTCCCTTTGTCGTCCTACCCTGCGCCCCTGCACCCGCCTATAACCCTCCACGTGACCTGTTCGCTACCCCATTATTTCAACTATTTTTTTCTATCATTTCAGTCCCGCCAGGACACTCCGACGCCTACCTGTCCGGCTGTCAGCCCCGCGCTGCCGGTCAGTTCGGTCACTTCGATGCCGGTGCCCAAGAAAACGGTCAAGACCGTCAAGAAGAAGGTCAAGGCCAAAGCCAAGGTTCCCAAGGTCAAGTCCATCAACAAGGTTGACTGCAACCATGCTGATCTCGAGTCTGAAGAGTGAGTTTGTTTTTTATGCGTCTATAGTATTAATGAATGATGAAGCATGTTTGCCTATAGATCGACCGTTTAACTGAGTCCTCGCACGCCCGGCACAGGGGGGCGGGGTAGGACCACAGAATATACAATAGTACTAACGTACAGAATGGCCACGCTCCGCCCCGCACCTATTCGAGTTACCCCACCCCTCAAGCGCAGTCTGCCGGAAAGCTGCTGGCAACTAGTAGGGCTCGCGACGCGAATGACGCGATGTATGTCGGCCGCACGTCACAAGTTCGGGAACCTATCCTACCTACTTCATTTTATAAAACATTAGAAAATTAATGCTTTCTGAAATTGTCGCGATCTCGCGATTAATACATGAAATAACTACAGAATCATTCGCTTAAGTTTGTTGTCGTACATCTATTGTAATTGAAAATAATAATGCTTAAATACACAGACAGACACATTTTAAGTAAGTTTAAATAAATAGATAACGATTAAGTACATTTATTTGCACACATCTAAGCCATATCTTTAGTATATTTATGTCATTGGTAGTACTTATAGTACTAGGTTTTTGCGATAGACAGCCCTGTGTATCATACGCACACATTGACGCGTGTACAGACGACGTCGTGCCTGTGTTCATTTCAGAACGCGGATTTTGTACGTCGTGGGCGCCGTGTGGTAGGACGACAAAGAGGACCGAGAGCGGTGCGGACGGGTAGTGCGCCTGCCGCCCGCACCTCTCTCGGCCCCCTTTGCCGCCTACTCCGCGCCCCTGTGCCGCGCGGGCGAGGACTCAGTTAAGCGGTCGGTCTATAAAATGACGGGTTTAGAATGGCGCATAAAATTTTGCATTTTCTAACACACTTGAAGTCCTTAGTAAGACACATCATTCAAATAGATGACGCTTAGCGACAAATATTCGCATAGTAATAAGGTCACGTGACAGTTGGTAACAGAAAGAAAAATTCGAAGGTTTACTCACATGCTATGGGTGGTGGGGTTAGCACGCTTCACGGAAAGACGAGGACCCGGGTTCGATTCCCGGCCATAGCTTTAATTTTCGGATTTTTCTTTGTGTTCAGTGTCGTTTAGAAATTTTCCTTAATAAGTCTCATTTACATCTAAGTCATTGTCGAAACTTAATTCTTTTTATTTTTCAGAGCTCTCAGCCGCTCCCCGTCACCGGACCCCATGGCCGAGGCCGCGTGGCAGATGGAAACAGACACGGTATTGGAGATGCTGAAGTTGGAGAAGATGCCCTCACCACACACTATCAAGAGCGACGACGTCTCGGACGCTGTGCCCAAAATGGCCTCCAAAACTAACGGGGTCGTCGTGCCGCCGAAGAAAGTGTTATCAAAAGGTTGGTGGGGACTTTTATTTAAAAAAAGGAATGGACAAATTCCCCAGGACCCTATAAAGGCTCAGAGTTTGCCGAATGAGGTATCTACGTGGAAAATGTGGCTTACAAAGGGACTTTCATTCAAATTTTCGGGGTATTCGTTTTAAGACTGTACAGAGGCCTTGCCATGACGTCTTAATGCGATTCAGTTTAGGTTCCCTCGCTGTCAGATTCATACTAAAAGTGACAGCGAAAACTTGAACTGAGTTGGAATTGAGACGTGTGGTATGGCCCCTGAGCGTATGACGTGACGATTTTTGTTAGTTTGGGTTAAAAATAATTTACAGCTTAATTATAAATTATCTTTAGTATTGCTGCTCGTGTGGCGTCGTACCCTCTTAATAGATCCAAATTTCCATACAGGAAATATACGGAGCGCTAAAATGAATTATTAAGTTACAGACGGTAATAGTTTGCCTAAATGTTTCTTAAATGCTACTTACGCATCGGAATAGATATTTATTTACTACTATTGAAATGACATAGAAACGATGGACCTACATAGTGTGGTTACGTGATACAGCCAGCCTAACTTCATTATTATTTCCAGAGAAGACGGCTTCGACAGAGAAACTATTTATGACCGCTTTACACACGACGAATCCATTCAAAATACCGACGCGCAAAGGTTCCCATCAACATTTAAATTAACCTTCATCTTAGTTATAAAGTTTATAGTTATTTGGTATCGCGTTAGGGTCAGTAATCTGCGTTTCCGCCTTATTTTCCTTATTGTCTTCTCAATCAATATTGTAAGAACTCTTCTAATTCTAGTCAATGCTGAGTCCGATTTGATCAAAGTTGTTGCGTTAGGGTGCGACCACACCGCCGCTTAAAAAACGGTGACGTTACGGAATCGAAACAAGATGTATGAAGAAACGATGAGAAAACGTGACGCCTACGACACGTCACTGCGTATACGCGGCGCTTTGGTCGCACGTTAACTGTTGCGACTTCTTCCTTTGTGGTAATAATCGTGGGGTGATTGATAATAATGTTTGACTATTCACCCGTTAACTACATCAGTGAGTAATAATTCACTGTAGCTAATTTTTACAGTCATACATACTGTCGCTGTCACGCCTCATTCCCACAGGGTTAGGCAGACTACTTTGTTCCACTTTCTACGTTCCTGACATACCTCTTTAGCTTCATCCACATTCATCAATCTCTTCATACATGCTCGCCGGTTTCGGGTAGAGTCTCTAACCAAAGCTGAACCCACTAGTTATTTGCTTGGCAACATTTTGTCTTTAAGTGTGTCTATCTGAGGTGTCATCATGTATGTCAAATTGACATTTCTCTAAGAAAATTGCAGCTGTGTGAGTGTTCCTGTGTTACCCGGTCATGATTATTTGAAATTGCCGCGCTTTTACAGGTTCAGCTTTGGTTAGACAGACTCTAGCTAATTTTTGATACGAGTTCATCTACGAAAATGTATAAATAAATAATAAATAAATGTCAGCAACCTCTTCCCGCGCAGATGGTAATAGTCCATCGAGGGAATGGGTGAAAATCTTGAGACCATGTTATAGGCGATGCGGATTAAGTGATGTATTGTTAAACTGAATAAAAGCACTGGTCACTGGTATTCAAGAATATATTATTTCCAAGATATTAATACAACGCCATTTCTAATACGACCATCGCGGGAAGAGGCCACGCAGGGAGCTCTGTCTGTCAAACCACAGACTATAGCATTAGGCTACAAGGCAACGTTCAGGAATCAGTCTAACAGTATGTATGTGTATATGTCAGGAATTAATTCAGCGCCAACATAGAGTGAAATTGGGTCAAACAGGGTGCAGAAGTATTAGCGTCTTTGGAAACACGCAATATACTTTTAAACGAGGCGGGTTTGGTAAAGTTAAAGTTTTCATGTAGTTTCATGTTAATTGGTGTTACGTCGACTAGTCTCGTGTTTATAACTGAAACGGAGTAAGATGTAAATTATACGTGTATGTAGGTTTTTTATCTAGCTCCATTTTTGTTTCATTATAGATCATTGTTGTTTTATTGGTATAGTAACATTACATACATACGCTATCAGTAAATGAGCATTTTCAATTTAAAGTGTAGGTACCTTTTAGTTATGTGTTTTGGGTTTTTATGAATCGGAGTCACAAAAAAAAAAATACAATTTGTGTGGCTCGTCACAAAAGTAGCAAAAAGGTCAAAGACAAATTTACACATTTTTTTAGGCTAATGGTATAATAATTTAAATTGAAAGCGTCCAAACTCCATAATGGTAACTAGTTACTGCTAGCTTATTACGTAACTTGCTCGCAATCGCCATCGTGTTCATATTGACAGTTCTTGTATGATTGTGACACCTAACTGATTCCGATGCCAGTTGTCAGCCCATACAGGAACTGTCAAAATGAAGACGATGGTGATCTCGAGCGAGTTACGTAATAAGCCTGCTGTTTTGTTAACTCACCACAAAAGTGCTTAAGAAAACTTTATTTTTTTTCAGAATCACCTACCAGCATACCAGACTCAGTGACCGGCTGCCTCCGCCAATCCCTCTTCCCCCGCGTGCCCCCCTACCTCAAGTTCATAGGGCACGACGAACCTCCCTCCCTCAGGATACCAATACCCATTCAAAAGCATCTCAAGTGGAAACTGACGACCATAACGCCTATAGTAGTAAAAAAGACCCTCACTAATTCTGGATTTCGATTGGTGAAGAGTGAGTGCGATACTGCCGAGTGTCCGCAGGAAGGTGAGTTGGAGGCTAACTGTCGCACGCAGAGTTGATAATTAACGTAATGCTTTCCTTATTTTGTTGTTTCCAAGGACCGGAAAACCCCTTCATTTGCTTAAGCCTTTTTATAGGGTAACCATATTAAACTATTACCCCATGATATGGTAAGCTTATCGTTGCGCTAAGCCTATCATTACGGAAACCGGTTTGAATAAGGTTAACCGTTAACCGTTTTCTATTATGGTTATAACCGTTTTCTAATACGGTAACCGTATAGGGATACGGTAACCGGGTTTTTAGTTTTGGTAATCGCTTATGGAATTAACTATGTTATTATTATTACGGTCAGACATTCTTTCGGGTAATCCGATGATATGCTTACCAAATTGATAGGGTTTGTGAAAGCAATTCTATGAAATACCCTATCTAATACCCCTTTAATGGTAACCGGTTCCGGTCCTTGGTTGTTTCCTGATAATGAATAAATAAATATAAATAATAAATAAATATTACGGAACAATTCACACAAATTGACCTAGTCCCAAAGTAAGCGCTAGTAAGGCTTGTGTTATGGGCACTAGACAATGATTACATACTTATATAGAGAAATAGATACTTATATAGATAGAAACATCCATAACTCAGGAACAAATATTCATGCTCATCACACAAAAATATATGCCCTTACCAGGATTCGAACCCAGGACGCTTGCTTCGCAGGCAGGGTCACTACCAACTAGGCCAACCGCGTCGTTACAATAATAATGTAATAATGAAAAATAGTTATCTACGGGAAACAAACGCATGCAAGCATACATACATTGCCAATTAATATAAAGCTTGTTATAACGTTATTTTACAGAAACCGTAGAATGGATTGGCATATGGGGCAAACACATGAAGTCCCTCATGTTCAGGGCCATAAAAGACGGTCAGAAGATGAACCACTTCCCCGGCACCTTCCAGATTGGACGCAAAGACCGTCTATGGCGGAACCTCCAGAAGCTGGTCTCCAAATATGGCTTGAAAGAGTTCGGTATCATGCCCAAGTCGTACGTGCTGCCTCACGATATGAAGCTGTTGAAGCATGATTGGGAGAAGTATGCTGCTAACAATGAGAAGTGGATTATTAAACCTGTGAGTATTTAATTTAGTAGTATAAATTTAGGCCCACTTGCACGGACCAGGGTTAACGACTTAACCCCGTGTTAGATGCTAACCCGGGGCTAAGTAGTGTCAAAATGTATGGAACTGTCAAACCTGACCCCTAGTTGGGTAAGGCCGTGAAGCGTCTCAAACGCCGCATCCTGTGTGTTACGAAAAATAGTCAAATGTGTCTATTAAGTGAGACCGACCTTGCTACTAGCGACCACACACTACAATACACGTGTTCGCGGAATACGTACTTACCCCCCTTATTCATAAAAGCTCTATTATGCTTCAGCTAACTTAGCAATCGTTTGTCCTTATCTGTGAAAGGTAAATGTCAAAGTAACAGATAAGGACAAACGATTGTTAAGTTAGCAGAAGCCTATAGAGCGTTTATGAATAAGGAGGTTAGAGTTTTGCAAAACTCAAGACTATTTTCGTAACACACAGGATGTGGAGTTTGAAACACTTCACGGCCTTACCCAGTTAGCGATTAATTTTCTTAACTCTAAACTGTGCAAGTGGGCCTTAGTAGAATAAAAAAAACAATTGTAGAATCCTTCGCTACATTCTGGATTCAATGTAGCGCCCTCGCCGTAAATGCATCATTTTGCTCCCTTGTGACACAAATAACTATTCCAGCCGGCGTCAGCGCGCGGAACGGGCATCAAAGTGGTGTCCCGTTGGACGCAGATACCCAAGAAGCGGCCGGTCGTCGTCCAGCGCTACGTGTCCAAGCCTTACCTCATCAACGGGAACAAGTTCGACATGCGCCTCTACGTTCTGGTCACCTCCGTCCATCCGCTCAGGATATACCTGTTCAAGGACGGACTGGCGCGGTTCGCTTCAGGTAAGTGGCGTACAGTCAGCCTATTTCATTCTTGGGCCACCATAGAACCTTATCATAATAAAATATATACAAGATGTCTTAAATAAATCCGAAATATTCGTATGTACGTGATGTGTTTAAAAAAGGCTTATAAATAAATAAAAATATGTTTTTTAGCAACTTTTTAGACCCCGTACCCCCTGGTTATACGTGGTGAGGTTTTGTCCTACCCTAAGGTAAATGACAAAGTGACAGATAAGGACAAACGATTACTAAGTTAGCAGAAGCCTATAGGGCGTTTATGAATAAGGGGTATATCTATAGATAGAACTCTTCTAGAAGGTTATTCATCATGAGTTTCCCTTTGACTCCGTACACTTTGAATTGAAATGATTTTAATATTAAAGTTTTTGTTTATTAATTGCTTCCAGTGAAATACAACGACGAGCTGTCCTCCCTCAACGACCGCTACATGCACCTCACCAACTACTCCATCAACAGACTGTCCAAGAACTACACGCCTAACGAGGACTTCGCCGCCTGCGAGGGGCACAAGTGGTAATTAATCATCCAACGTTGGTTTTACTAGCAGTGCTGGTGAAGTAACTTGGTTATGTATGAAGAACAAACTCATTTATCATGCTACTCTGCTATACGTGCCGGCACGTAAGTCTAGCGATGACGAGTCACGTGGAGGGGATCTGCGCACCCACGGATACCGTATTTTATACTTCTGCGCATACAAGGTCATCGCTAGAATTACATGCCGGCATTTATACCACTCGTGCATCAGCGACGGCCAAAGCAGTATAGTAGGCTTATTGTCTAACTCGCTCGCAATCGCCATCGTGTTCATTTTGACAGTTCATGTATGGGCTGACAATTGGCATCGGAATCGCCAGCTGTCACATTCATACAAGAACTGTCAAAATGAACACGATGGCGATCGCAAGCAAGTTAGACAATGAGCCTACTGATTGTTAGAAGAAATGTTCTGTTACATTATACTACTCGCAACATGTAGGAGATGACCAATTTTATTTGATTCTCCTTTCCACTTATACGCCCACAGTCATTCTAAACATGGCTTTCAGGTCTTGTTACCTTAGGCTCTGTCTACCCCGTAAGGGGTACGTGATTTGTGTATGTATCTATGTAAAACTTTATCATTCGAAGGTTAACTGGAAGAGATCCCTTTGAGGGATAAGTTCGGCTTTGTACATCTGTGTATCTTATTACCTGTAAAATTAATGTGTTTTATCTACTAATATTATAAAGAGGAAAGATTTGTGCCTATTTTTGTATCTACACTAATATTATAAAGAGGAAAGATTTGTACCTATTTTTGTATGTTTGTATGTTTGTAATGAATAGGCTCAAAAAGTACTGGGCCGATTTAAAAAATTCTTTCACCAATAGAATGCTACATTCTTCCAATTTAACATAGGCTACATTTCATTTTGAAAAAAATTAGGGATCCTTGGTAAAATTTGAACAATGTAACCGAAGGTGTAGAAAAATGAGTCTTAAAATGTCTTTCGTCGAATGCGCTGCCGAAACTATTAGCGATAGAACAAAATAATGTACAACAATATTGAAGAACATCATTGTCTACCCCGTGCGAAGCCGGGACGGGCTGCTAGTGTACAATAAAGAAAGAAGACATTTATTACACATTTATTTAATAGACTTTTTTTTTAAAGAGTTATACATACATACATACTTTCCCAGGACGCTCCAAACGCTGTTCCACTACCTGAAGACTGACAAGGGCGTGGACACGGACGCCCTCTGGGACTCGATGAAGGACCTGGTGGTGAAGACCATCATCTCCGGCGAGGCCAGCATCAGCTCGCTCACCAAGGCCAACATCACGTCGCGGTACAACTGCTACGAGCTGTTCGGAGTCGATGTGCTGCTAGACGAGGATCTGAAGCCTTGGTTGCTGGAGGTACGGCAGATACACCAACGATATTAAGCTCTTTTAATTCTTAACTGTCCTAGGAAATATCAAATGAATCAAGAAATTTTTATTTCTTAATTTTTATGTTTTACTTTTACGGTTTTACCGTTAGAAATTTAATTTCTAAACGACACTGAAAATTAGAACACATAGAAAAATCCGAAAAGTAAAGCTATGGCCGGGAATCGAACCCGGGTCCTCGTCATTCCGTGACGCGTGCTATACCCCTACACCACCCATAGCAGGTCACGCGCACGCAGTAATAGATAGAAAAATTCGAACGCTTACTAACCTCAGTGCACAAATTTTAGTAAAGAATAAAGTGTCAAAATAAAGTGTAATGTTGTCAAATAAACCTGAGGCAATGTTTTGTACATAATTTTGCTGATATTTTACCTCCAGTTCCTTTATTTACGGTGAAATAGTTAAAAAATAACAAAAATGAGACGTTTTGAGGTTAGAATTTTGTTTGCCAAATAGGACAGTGTAGATTGAAAATACCTTAGCTAATACTAGAGGTTATAAACGACAAGTCCCTATGACAGCTCAAAAGTGCTACGAGAATTCCGGGCTCTGCTTATAAGTCAACGCACGTAAAAAGAACCCTGGGTGGCTGGTGGAGGGATACGTTTGATCATCTAGTATAGTAGCGTCCCCCACCGTTCCCGCCAATTTGGTCCGTATTTCGCTCATGCGCATGCATGTGATATGACTATATCGCCAGCTCTTTTTACGTGCGTTGATTTGTCCATTATGTTTGTGAGCAGAGCTCTGCTAACACTGGATTTTCATAGTGACTTGCCGAATTTTTACGGAACCCTCGGTGCGCGTGTCCGACTCGCACTTGGCCGGTTTTTGAAGTGAAAACTTCTTTAGCGGCGTTGAACACTTTTTGGGATGGGTAAAAAATGTTAAACTCGCGTCAGGCGTAAGACGGAGGGAGATTTTAAGTACCAGGATATCAGGATCCTCTAAGAGCTTATTTTTAAATACGAATGAAGCTAGAGTCGCGTTCGATTTTTGAAGTGTATAAGTGCCGGCACGTAAGTCTAGCGATGACCTTGTATGCGCAGAATTATAAAATAGGGTATCCGTGGGTGCGCAGATCCCCTCCACGTGACTCGTCATCGCTAGACTTACGTGCCGGCACGTATACGTTGATTGCGTCGCTTTATCGCCGCGTGCTTTAGCGTCGCGCGTCGTGCGTTTGGCCTAGTGGTATAAGGTGTGGAATAACAATGAGTTCTCTCAGGTGACCGCATTTCAGATCTCGTGTATTTTTTTTTGCGCGAGTGTGCGTGTGTACTTTTCACTTCTGCCGGCATTCCCGGATTGCTACCCGGTGTTTTTTTTTTTAAGTTTATTGGTCACGTTACCAGGTGAACATATCTCCGAGCCTGCACAGCGCGTCGCCTCTGGACATCCACGTGAAGGGCCCCCTGGTGTCGGCGGTGCTCAATATCGCGCAGTTCCAGGTTCCGCTCAAGGTCAACCTGGAGATGCTGTCCAAGGACAAACCTCACAAGCTGGTGAGTGATCCATGGAACAATTAAACCGATAGTAAGGCCGAGCTTTCAATGATTCACGGTTAAGTTCATTCGAAATATTATAGACGGGATATGAACCGAAAATCGAAATATCGGGAGCTCAATAAAGGTAATCGCCGGGCCAATCCCTATAAGGCTTAGTTACCCTTCTGGGTTGGAAGGTCAGATGGCAGTCACTTCTGTAAAAACTAGTGCCTACGCCAAATCTTGGGATTAGGTTGTCAAAGCGCACCCCAGGCTCACTGAGCCGTGGCAAATGCCGGGAAAAACGCTAGTAAGATGAAGAATAAAGGTAATCGTGGTTCATATCCCATCTATAATATTTAGAATAAGGCCGAGCTGTCGGTAGGCCTCCAACAAGATGGAGCGACGACCTGATTAGGATCGCGGCGGATGCGGAAGGCACAGGACCGGTCCGAGTGGAGAGCCTTGGAGGCCTATGTCCAACAGTGGACGTCTTTCGGCTGATATGAATGATGAAAGTAAGGCCAATCGGACCGTTACTGAAATACAGATGTGCAAGATGATTTTCCATGACATTTCGTACATTTTTCAACTTTAACAACATATTAATAAGGTTCTTATTTATAAAAAAAAATCTGACAGCTGCATTGTATACACGACTTTCATAACACGTTACTAAAGTTGAAAACCGCATAAAATTCCAACGAAATATCATGGAAAAACTTTATGCACTATACACACATGTATATTGCTTTAGCGAGTTAGCGACCGACTATTATCTATCCTTGGCTCTCATACGCAATAATGGCGTTAGTTGGATATTAAAGATTTGTATTATTTTTTCAGGGTGGATTACCATACGATAGCAGATTGTACACAGTATATTTGTCTAAGGAAGAAAGGGACAAACACATAATTTACACTAATATGGAAGAACGAGATATGGTAAGTTTATTACGTAAATCTATAATGACTATGACCTAATACCACCAATTACACCATTCACATAGTGTAACAATAACGACTAGTAAGGTAACTCGGCTGTTTAGATTGGGACACTACACAGGCACCAGTTCGTCCGACTGAAGTACGCGCCGGGACACGGCCATTGGTTGGCAGTTAGCGCCTACTGAAAGAGACCGCTATAGCATTTTGTACTCTTCTTATTCCAGTACTTACGAGATATCCTCTCGACCCTCACACCAGACGACGTCCGGCACCTCATACAGGCTGAGGACGAACTGACACAGGCCGGGGACATGGAGAGGATATTCCCGACGCGGGACACTCACCGCTACCTCACCTACCTCGCTGGTCCGCGCTACTACAACCGCCTGTTCGACGCGTGGGAGTCGCGCTACGGACTTAACAGGGCCCCCGGTGAGTGGCACTGGGACACTGTCCCTATTGATACTATTAAGATAGTAGAAAAGTAGGACACTCACCGCTACCTCACCTACCTCGCCGGTCCGCGCTACTACAACCGCCTATTCGACGCGTGGGAGTCGCGCTACGGACTCAACAGCGCCCCCGGTGAGTGGCACTGGGACACTGTCCCTACTGATACTATTAAGATATTAGAAAAGTAGGACACACACCGCTACCTCGCCTACCTCGCCGGTCCGCGGTACTACAACCGCCTGTTCGACGCATGGGAGTCGCGCTACGGACTCAACAGGGCACGTGGCACTGGGACACAGCTGTCCCTAGGGACAGTTAGATGGTAGAAAAGTGGGACACAAATCGCTATCTCGCCTACCTCGCCGGTTCGCCCTACTACAACCGCCTGTTCGATGTTTGGCATGTCATCCATCCTACATTCTTCTTCTTCTTCAACCTTGATCTACCCAATGCTGAGTAAAGGTCTCTTCCATTTTAGACCATTCTGTACGGTCCCGAGTTTTCCGCATCCAGTCCTTCCCAGCCGCTCGCACCAAATCATCCGTCCACCTTTCCATCCTACATTGCAAAATTGCAAAATTTGACTTAAACAAAAAACAAACAGATCAAGCTGAATTAAAGCTTATAGATTAACTTGGTTATCCGTCCGTCCGTCCGACCGTCTGTCTATCAAATACCTTTTTTTCTAACAGGAGACATCTATTAAACATTTCTTCAGCACCACATAGTCTTCTGTATCTTGGCATTTGCTCGTTGGTGGTAGTTGTCTTAAGAAGACAATACTTACTGTTTTCTCAAAAACCATTCCAGGGTTAGAGCTCCTCCGCAGCCTCTGCGACATCGGCTACCACCTGGAAGTGCCGCCGGTCCCTCTGAAGGTAACTATACGGTCGGCGGCGCGGCGCGCGCGCACACGCTGGCGCCGCGGCGTGCTTTACCTGTTGTCGTTGCTGCTCGCGCTCTGGTGACTAGGGGCATGCTGTGTTACTGGTTGTACGGGACGATGTGACTGGCGTTTGTTTAATTTTTAGTAGTCATCTGCGCAAGAGCGTCGCCGAAGGACCAAAGAGATGCAAGTGAGCTCCCCCTAAAGAATAGAAAAAGCTTAGTGCTGACATGTTGTTTGACCTAGCGATAGATGCTATACTTCTATCTCTCCCCCCCCCCCCTTGACAGTCAAGACTCTTACCTCAACTTTAGGAATTTATGTGAGAACTAGCTGTTGCCCGCGACTTTGTCCGCGCAAAATTATAATTTTTATCCCAGGCAGCTTTATTTTTCCCGACATTACCAACAATTTTCGTTATATTCAAATAATTTACAAAAAAACTTGACAAACTATTTACCTAAAGCTTTCTCATGAATCTATTGGTGAAAATCTCAGTTCATTGAGATAGACTACATATAGACGACGGCCTTTGTTTTAATATTATTGACATTGACATTGGAAATCTAAAAGGCATTCAATATGTGTGAAGTTCTCATTGCGTGCGGGGGCCGCGTGGGAACTAGAACGCATTCCCTCCTATACTAAAAGAGGCCTATGCCTAATAGTGGGACGACAGGCTGGACTATTATTGACACTAATGTGTCAGTTGTTATTACAACTGACTTTTAATTAGTTGTAACATCTGTCCTAAATTTTAAAACCAGTAACACGGCAAAATTCCTAGTAGTGATTTAAATATTAGTTCCATTATTTATTTAGAAATGAGAAATAAGTACCATGTTTTGGTGCGTATAATAAACTGGGCCCGCAATATCTGACACTTTTAGATCACGACAGGGATTTCACTTCTGTGCATGCTGAGAAAAACTCACACTCTTAGGAAAGTCCACTTAGTGAGTAAATTTAGACAATCGTATACTATATATGTAAGTAACTGTATGATAAGTAATCTATTATCGATGTGAATTCCCTTTCGTTATTTAAAAATGTCCCAAAAATTCCAGACGCTGAGTTTAAAGTTATTATTTAGCGACGACTAATTTATTATTACTCTTTTAAGTCTTCTGACTACTTTTCTTTAGTATAAATAATTTATAGTTATTTCATTATCTTTTTAATTTTAACTTTCTATTGGCAATGGGTTGCGTCAATATGTTCGTTGTTATTAGTAAAAATTACCCAAGTTATGAGTCTTCAAAAAAATATTTTCTTGTACAGTGAAATAACGCCTTTGTAAAGCTTTTTGGGTTGACGAGGGTATGGACGCTTGACAATTGCAAATAAGAATTTTCATTGCAATTTTTACAAATATATTTTTAGCAACATTTTCTAATTTAATTATTTTATCAAAACTTTTGTGAATATTGCAATGTCTATGTTGTTTTTACGATCTTATCATTTATTTGTTGGTTTTGGGTTCATTTATTTATGTTTGTATTATGTTAAGATAATATTTATTTATATAATTATGATTACGAGACACCTACAATTTATAATGAGAGTAAGCTTCTTGAAGTTAGGCAGAAAAATCTTATTTTATTTATAATTCGAGGAAGTTTTAAGCGACTAACTATGTCGCTGCATCGTGAATTCGTACCAATCCTTTATAAATATACTTTTAAATAAGTGCTAATCTTTCTTGTTTCGGATGGTACTTGATTAAATTGTCATCGGACCTCCATAATCCATAACTGTTCCAAATTTCAAGTCTAATCAGCACTGCAGGTGGGCTAAATTCACTTGCAAGGATAAAGCAAACGACTTAGTTATCTACAATACGTACACGAACGTAGTATAAGTTAAAATAACTGTGCCGATTATTAATAATTATACAGGATAGTAAAAAGCAATATTCGAGCAGTGGTACGCCTATTTAGATTTAATAAAACAGTGTTCTGGTGTAGTCAACGGTAACAGAGAACTACGAATATTTTAGATAGAATAGTTTTAGATTGCGTAGAACTAAATCGGTCTACATTACAGGGCAATGCGGGAGTTAGCGTGGTGAGAACAGTTTTTACGATACTCCAGCATGTTTTTACTATATTTCTTATATCGATCATATGCTTTGATTTGTTCAGTCAGATAATACAATAAGGAGAGGCGGATCTTGTTATCATCTATATTTTCAGTTGGAGCCTGAAAGTGTGGCTTAGGTTTTAGTGTGTGTTCTTATCGGAATGTCTATCAAATTTAAAAGGAACACGAAGTTTGAATGATTTGGAACGCTTCGCCCTGTCTTTTTCACGTGATTCCATCGCAACTGTAGAGTGAGTGAGACGGGTATATAAAATTTTACGTGTTTTTTGTGACGAACACGGTGCTTTAAGACTTGATGGACATTCATTGACTTTGAAGGATGCGTGCGTGTGACAATAGGTCCTTGTAGCTCCTGTTTAGGTGAATTTCAATGATTTAATTTGTACTATTAAAAAAACTTGGTCGCTTCATATGCGCTATGCGGCCAGTAGGCTTATTGTCTAACGCGCTCGCAATCGCCATCGTCTTCATTTTGACAGTTCATGTATGGGCTGACAATTGGGATCCGAATCAGCTAGCAGTCACATTCATATAAGAACTGTCAAAATAAACAAGATGGCGATTGCGAGCGAGTTAGACAATAAGCCTACAGTTTTTAACGGTTGTCTAAAGTTGTGGAAAATAAATAGTAGCTACATGGGCGCGTTAGAGTCGAAAATTTAACCGAATCGGCGTTTATGTTTTGTTTTTGTTTTGAAATTGATTGATTTACTGGTCATCAGGGCAAAGTGACGAGCGCGCTTAGGCGCGCGTACTTGGGTTGTAAGCACATCGCTCACAGTAAGTTTAGACGGCACATGTGACCGCCAGGAGTGACATATAAACATATAGATTTTCTTAACGTGTCCGTGTACCCTATAGGGATGCAATAGACTCATAGACGTTCAATGATATAGAACAAAATGTTGATACTTGGTAAGCTAGAAGGTAAAGGATGTGCTATGTTTAGAGCTATACATAAATTATAGATGTTTATACAACCCTGTCTAGGAGAATATTAAATTTTGATGTTTTAGATAAAAACGAATAATTAGACAGATTGTCTTGTCACTGCAAGCTTTGTGAAAACAAAATGGACAGACTTTTATAACTGTATGCGCGTAGTGTTAGAGGAAATTTATTGCCAGTATTTAAATTATTAAAAAGTTCTTATTAGAGAACTATAGAAAAAAAATGCTAGCCGTTGTCAAAGTATTTTTAAGTAAATATTTAAGTACAATGCTTAATTAAATGATCATTGATCGCGCATGGATCCAATGAATGTTTATGTTTAAAAGCAGTATATGAATTTTAAAATGAATCTATGGTGCTTCCAATTTTATAAAATTATACAGTTATATTATGTAGGTATAATTGTTATCTAGTCTTATATGTTTAGATTCTGTATAATTGTAAGTTGTTTTGGTAAGCTACTATTTTGGATATAGTTGTTGTACTAAGATTATCTACGTGTCGTTTGTACAAGGTAAAAACAAATTTAATTATTATAAAAATAGTGATTAAAATCATAATTAGTGGCTCGATTAGGTTATTTAGTATATAATTATATACAACTGTATTAGATTTTGTACTCTCATTATAAACAATAGAAACATCAGATAGAAAACTGTTATAGACATTTTATATTGTTTAGAAAATTCACTATTTTACTATGATTTTGTATTTGGTTATTAAGCTATTTATGTATTTAGCATTTATTTATGTTTTTTACGCTTTTGCTATTTACTCATTTTCGTGTAGTTTTAACAATCATTTTTAATTCTAAGTTGCATGCTTCCTGTTTTCTTTTCTTGTGTGACAATGGCTTGTGTTGGTTAAAGTAAAAAAAAACATTAAACACATTCTCAAATTTAATATTTCATATTACAGTTCGACGCGGTACCCAATTGGGTTCTGAGAAAAATATTTTTTCTTCCTTTGGTAAGCCCAGATGTTTATCAGAACATAAATATGCGGGGTACGGAATTTTAGTGGCGCAATTTAAAAACTTAAAGATCACAAATTTCTGCGAGACCGCGAGACGTAGTAACCGCCATATCCCATGTCTATGAATCTAAACCAATTTTACAAGAACTCCGCGAGCACGCGTGGTGTGTGGTCGCGAGTAGCAAGGTATATTGGGCTCGTTACATGAGCGCATTCGATGATATTCGTAACACGGGATACAGCGTTTGAAACCAATTTATCCGTTAAAATGGAAAATTTACTAGTTGATTCGTTTCCGGTAAATGAAAATACGTTGTATTGTATTTGTACTTGTATTTGAATTTATTTTGATATTTTATAATGTATTTGTAATTCAAACTAGTGTTATTAACATTTTGTAAGAGTACCTTTCGTATTTCAGGGCTTTTTGATTCATGAATCTATTAGGAGGAAAAAAAGGGAAAAGTAGTCGATGAGTTTTTAAATGTGCCACGAAAATTCGGTACTCTGTTAAGAGGGTGCATCCGTGCTGAACTCGCAACGTCGCATTTTTGGTGATTTTTTTGCGATTATTTCACAGAAATTGAATGAAAGTATCATATATCCGTCTGTAGTGCACTTCGGTTTTAGTGTATTAATGTGTCCAATGCAATGATTAATGGTGATGGACTTTTATTTTTGTATTAAAGGGATAAAATACTATATCTCGTTTAATAAGAAAATAAAAGTCCATCACGATCAATTATTGCATTAGACACATTAATACACTAAAAACGAAGTGCACTACAGACGGATATTTGATACTTTCATTCAATTTCGGTGAAATAATCGCAAAAAATCACCAAAAATGCGACGTTGCGAGCTCAGCACGGATGCACACTCTTAATAACTGTATAATTGTTCATCATATTACAGTAGAGAACAATAAAGTGTATTATGACCTTTTATTACAACACGAATCCATCGGATTAGTTTTTAATTTCAGCCAATCAGATCAAAAGAATGTGTTAAATGTTACAAAGCCTAGTTTTCGTGTGTCCGGAATATATATCTCGTTCACCAATCGCTCGCGATACGTGCTGGAAGTTCACGCTATATCATATACGTATTTATATGTATATATCTTGCAACTCACGTGTGCGTGTGCGCCTTGTATTGGAATTATCAGTGTTACGGCGCTTGTTTATACTATACGCACACTAAAGCGTCTTGCATAGCCATGACACACACAGCAAAAAGTCACACGTACTTGTTAGATGCAAAATTTATCAGTCAACATTTTGACATATCAAATCCATGTGTCTTCGAATTTTGTCTAAGTGGGACAAAATCTGAACTACTATGGTGGTATAATTATAGTTTACCCTGTGCCATCATCCCTGTACAATTAAGTGGTATTTAAATACTGTGTGTCAGGTTACTTTGCGTCCATGTCAAAATTACATGCGGTCAATGCTTTAAAAAAAAAACGGTTTTCTATAAAGTCAGTTTACGGACGATAGTTTTACGTGGTAACGATAAATGGTCGCTTTTGGGGGTAGGCTAAGTTACGCCATCTATCGGCACTTGGTTAAATTGCTTAGTATCTATGAAATCGATCTATCGACCCTCAAAGTGAGGTACGCAAAGTGGTTGCGACAACAAGCAACAGATGTCGCTATTTGCGACACACACTAACGTCAGTAACGTTACGCAATGAGTCATGCTTTTTCGTGAGTGCGGCCCGCGTTCATCGATTTATAAGACTTTACCACGTCAAAATAATATAATAACTAATGAAAAAGTAACCGACATCACAAATAGAACCACCAGTTATAATTCGTCTCACAGCATCTAGTGGTATTTGCTATCTATTGCACCGTACTCTCAAATGAATCAGATTTTAATTAGGTAGTGGCTTACTTACGCTTGCATTATCGCTTTGCTATGCAGTTATCGTCAGTTACATTGTAGCGGGAAAGTGACCAAGATTAGCTTTGTCTTTGACCGATATTTGGCCACGACGTATCTGACGCTGACTTTACAAAATATAAAAGAATAACTAACTTTTTGGGCCGTGGTAGAGAACGCTCTTTTAACGCTATAGTTCATGACAACATCAAAAATGGATGGCCAACAAATTACTATTTTTAAATGAGCATATTGCTCTATTTTGTTTGTTATCTACACCTAGATAGATGTACGTGGATTTGATTTGTCACAGTATCTCGGCGGCTCGACCTATATTTAGTGTCATAATGATTTCAACTCAGGCGTTAAATGCTACTACAGGTTTGGCCAATAGCAACATATCCTCCTGTTTCTCCTTAATTTCATTTTCAAAGTAAATCTCCTGTGAGTGTGAGCTACTTGAATTTTCTGTCACCCGCACCCTGAGAAAGCTTTTGATCAATTTTTAACACATTAAACAACGGATTGTCTGTAAAGTCGGTTTATGGACGATAGTTTTACGTGGTGATCATAAAGAAACATATTCGAACTGCTAGCTCTGACGTCACGCGAGAAGATCGTGCCTCTCTGTCGCTTGTTCCGCGCTCTCGCTTGCACACACTGACGTCACGCGGAACGTGACATTGAGTCATGCTTTTTCGTGAGTGCAGCCTGCGTTCATTCATCGGTTATCACGTCAAAACTATCGTTAAATTTAATATCTTGCTTGTCATCGATCTCAGGTTGGTGTTTTGAGCAGTTCTCTCACTCACACATTCACCTCCATCCCTTTTTGGCCAAAAATGTAGCACCATTCATAAATCCACCCTAACACCCCATCGCCTCAGCTAACGCCACTAATCGGGTACAATTATATGTAACTCTAGTTCTTTTAGAACAAATATACTATTTTGTTGGCCAAACTTTGTTTTCATAGATATAGTTAGCCCATGCGTATTGTCATCAGCACAACAGCGACGCGTTTACCAAGCTATAGATGGCCGTCTCAATTAATATAAAATAACCGACTGCGGCGTTTTTCGTTTAGAAACTATAATTTTCAAGTTTAAAAAATTTCATAAAAAAATATAAGTTTATTTTCAATATTCCCTAAGGGAAGCGCTGTTGCTTAAATCTGTTGTTCGTGTTAAGGCCATAGTGATCTGTTTGTGTGCCTATTTGAAATTGTAACATGCACGCACATGATTTTTACAAAGTGATTTATAGGACGTGCTACTGCTATTTAAACAGTACAATGTGTGTGCAAAGTATACTGTACCTACATCAGAGCTTTCTATTATCCACATATATTATTATGACAGTATTGATATAATAGTGACAGTCACAATTAACGTTCTAACCACAAAAAAGGTGCATTAGAACTTGTTTAGGTACGCCGTAGTCGGGTAAATGTTAAGCTTATGCCATCGAGAGACAGTTATCCATGTTGGTAACGCGCGGTCGCGAGCGAGTGAGTAACGGTGCGTCCCTCCCCCCTCCCCGCCCCGTCCCTCTCCTCCCGCCCTGTGTTGTAGCGTGCAGCGCCTCAGCTGAGCGCGTTGGATCGTTCCAGAATGATGTCGACGCTCCGTCACCGGCCGCTTCGGAGAGGCCGTCCGTGCCCTCGGTCGTGTCCGACTCTGTGGAGTCGCTGGGGCCGGCCGCGGCCGCCCCGGCAGCCCCGGGCGCCGCGGCGCGGGCCTAGCGCGCCCCCACCGAGCGCGCCGGCGTGTTCGGCGAGTGCCGCCACGGCGCCTACCACCGGCTCGCCTGCAACACCCGCCGCTGCGACACCCGATGTCGATCTCAACAGGAATGTGCGCTCTACAGAAACGCTATCGCCAGGTCTCAAGAACGCGGCCGCGGCGTTGACACTATACTGATCTTCTTCGACGCCAAGTGATTATGGACACTAAGATTGTGGTTAAGATTTAAATCGAAAGTGTTTTTATGTTTAGTCTGCGTGTCTCCATCGAACTCGACTGTTGGTTTTACATTTCGACTCGGTGTAAATTCATAGTTGAGACGAGAAAAAAAACGTAAATACCCTAATGCCTGTAGTTTTAAAAGACATGCCCTAGTGATATAGATTGTCTGTTTTAGAATGTGATCGTGAATTAAGATGGAAAAGCAGTCTCGATGAATTTCTATAAAATGAATTATAGCCTCTTGCTGAAATTATTTTCTTTAGAATTAATAAGTAGATTGTGAACTAAAAAACATGATGATCCAAACGAGAAATTCGAGTAAATATAGTATGTATTTTCTAAATTAAAAATGTGTTCACTGTATACCTAGTGTTGCTAGAGTAGTGAAGTGTGAGAGTCCGTCATGTATTCAAATCGTGTTCAAAATATTTGGTAAAAACGATTGGAAATTTAGTGTTAAAAAGAGTAAAACTAAGAAACGAACTTGGTGGTATTCATTCCTTTCTAAACATTTAAGTGTTGTTTAAAAAAAATGTGTATAATTAAATTGTCCAGCATGAGTATGCTTGTAGCGTATATGGAGATAATTATTTGGTTTTCATGTGCGTTTTAAGATAACTCGTCATAAAAATAATTATCCTCAGATTTATTCTGGTGTAGCTATTTTTTATTCTTTCATGCCATTTTTGATGTGTTTAAATTTTGACTCTATGCCTTTAGTTTCTAATGATATTACATGCGATGTAACATTTTTTTGGAATAAAAATCGAATTTCTGTTTGTAATAATGAATTGTTTTAAGTAACAATTGACCAAAGAAATATCATGGCGTTGAAATCTCATCAATTCATATTGTTATGCAATTACAATACAAGTCGATTTTATTTACTTATTTAATTTTAGCGTTCAAGTACCTAATGGCCTCTTGGCTGAAGCCCTGATCTTCAAAGACTTTATTAAAAAAATAAGTCTTACACTATGACTTTTATTTACAACTAGCTGTTGCCCGCGACTTCGTCCGCGTAGAATTTAATATAGCCTATGTTCATCAGGAGTAATGTAGGATTCTAATTGTGAAAGAATTTCTCAAATCTGTCCTTCGAAGCCTGTTTCAATGCAAAAAAAAACAATCAAATCCTCTTTATAATATTAGTTTAGACTAGAATTTCATATAACGAAACCAAAAATATCTTGCTGCTTAACCAGGCCCTTGTGGTAAAGTTATGCATAATGTAATTAGGGTATCAGGAATTCAAAATTGTCCGTAGGACTTGGTGGTTTTTGTGACAGACATTTTTTTTCTTTATTTTCAAAAGTTGGAGATGCCGGGGATCGAACCCGGGGCCTTTCACATGCAAAGCGAACGCTCTACCACTGAGCTACATCCCCTGTTGTATTGCTGGGTGAAATACATTACCATTAATAACATTTTCAGCATAACTAAGCCATTCTCCGCAGTTTATGGTAAATTATGGTAAAAGTGAATACATAGTTATGTTATTAGTCGTGTATACAATGCAGCTGTCAGACCAAATTGTTTCATAAATAAGAACCTTATTCAAATGTCGTTAAAGTTGAAAACCGCATGGGATTCAACGAAATGTCATGGAAAAACGTTTTGCACTACATCTCGTACGTTACACGTACTCACCTAGTGTTTGCTCAATTGTGTAAGTATGACGTAAATTTATTTTGTCGGTCATGTCTATTGTCCACGCCATGTGACATTAATAATCGCTATGACTGGCGAACCACTAATTGTCTTTTAATTGGAAATAACATTCTTTAAATTTGTCCTTGTCCGTCTCACGCTAGGTATACGATGCGTAAACAGGCCTTGTACTCCGAAATTAGATTTTCGAAGTTTCGTGTGCCGCTCCGCTCATACTAAGTACTAGCCAAGTCAAGTCACTAATTTGAGAGGAACGATAATTATGATACGTATCTTATCTACTTCGAAATTCGAAGGGCGACTCCGAATTTCGAAGTAGCCCTTGCATTTTTGTTGCGATAAGTCGATAACGTCATAGAAGAATAATATCTGTAGGTTTGTTTCGTGTCCGCTCACTCACACTGTAGTCATTAATGAGTAATGAGTGGGTTGGAAGGTATGATAGAAACTTCTAATTGAGTATAAGGACATTCTGCCCAACTGGTGCCCTACTTGACCTTGAGCTGGCTGATCAAAATGCAGCAACCGCCGCACCCTATTAGCGAAATTCTTTTCTAAAATCGTAGGACTTTTCCATTCTACTAGGGAAATATCAAGTTCAATATTACAAATTCTTCTCTTCTTTAGTTCCTATTACCCTTAGCTGGGGTCAGGCTTGTATCACTTCTCTTCACCAACTCCAGAGTTGTCTTGGGCAGTCCTCCCACCTTCCGTCCCCAGCATACCCATCTATTCCATGGAACACGGTTTTTACACTACTTTCCGAAAAGCCAAAATTATATAGCTCAGAGACAGATACTCAATATAATTAAATTTTGGTAAATGGGTGTTTCTATTTGAAGAAAATAATGATGATTAAAGAGTAGTGTAGTTCTATCAGGTGTACAGAATTCTAATTACAATAATAAAATGTTGAAAGTTAATAATTAGGTATGTACTTTGGATTAAGTAATACAAAATTGGTGTTTGTAAAATATTTCATTTTAAAGACTACAAAATTTAATACATTCAATGGCTACATAATCAGTCAGAACAATTAACACTTCAGTATAATATTAATATGTACTATCTACTTATACATATAGGTAATTAAGTAGAAAACATTAAGATTTTTTATTCATTAAAAATCACATACAAAAATATATAGCGATACCAGCGCAGTAGTGACTTCCACCTAGAAGCGTCAAACCTGACCTGAAAGTTTGAAGTGCAACCAAAGGCATACATTATTCTTACCCTAGATGGCCTACTGCGGAGATCAGATGCCTAAAAGGCCAAAGGCAAGGCCTTCCAATACTGATTGTCTGCCCCTAGAAGCAACTACAAACCCATAAATCCTTATACAGCAATTTAAGGTATCATCAATGAATTACTTTAAACATAGATTGGTTTTTACAATAATGTAACATAAATTTCAAATAACAAGATTACTTATTACTTCAACAAAGAACCACCATCTATCGCATAACAGGAACCAGTAATACTTTTAGCCTTGCTGCTGGCCAGGAAAGCAATCAAGCCAGATACCTCGTCCGTCTCAATAGCTTTCTTCAGCGGCATGTTCCCGACAGAACTCTCAACAAGCCTCTCTAGCTGGGATTCTGTTAGTCCTGTGTTGTTGTAAAAATTAGTCTTCACAAATCCTGGATTCACCGAATTCACTCTGACGCCATCTGCCGCCAATTCAAGCGCAACACATTTCGTGAATGAATCCAACGCAGCCTTCGAAACGTTGTAGGCAATAGAACGAGGGCTCGGCTTAGTACTTGCCGTACTAGACACGTTGACGATGCAACCTTTACTTTGAATGAGGTGCGGCGCAACTAACATGGTCAAATGGTAAATAGCTCGCATATTAGTCGACATAACCTTGTCGTAAGTCTCCATACTGCCATTTTTTATGCCGCCCATTATGATTATTCCAGCGTTGTTGATCAAAACATCTATTTTCCCGAAGTGATCCACGGTCTCCTTCACGATCCTCTCCACGTCTGCATCCACAGTGACATCGGCGGTAATGGTTAGCGGCTGAATTCCTTTCGACTTGCCGCAGTAAAGAGCGATTGTCCGTAAATGCTTCTCCTTCCGGCCAACCAATGCGAGTTTCGCTGACTGGTTGGATAGGTGAATAGCCGTGGCGGCGCCGAATCCAGAACTCGCACCGGTTATTAGTACCACTTTATCTTTGAAATCCATATTGCGTTGCGGTTAAACTGTTGTTTTTTAGTCAGTCAAGGTCGCGGAGAACAGCTGACTGAGCGTGAGCTTACTGCAAGTGCCAAACAAAGCAAATAAGTGCGTCAGTCAGTCAGTTCAGTATGCAAGGCTACCAATCAACAAACTGAAAGCAATGTTGCCAACGCACGCACTGATTTAAAATTTGCTTCAAAAGATGCCAGACAGACAATAAGCAAAAATAATAAGTTGGTGTAGTGATAATCATTGGACATACTTAGACACGCAAAGCAGAGAACAATGCGTGATTTTAATTTCGTCAAAATCAATATTTAATTTACTTAAGCTGGTAGCATTTGGCGTTTAGTTCGCACGTGACAGAACAGAACGACAAACAGAAATGCGTAATATCACGGAAAGTTTAGGGTCACCGCACACGGGCCACAAAAAAACGCCGCCACCGGCATATTTCCTGTAGTTTTCGTACATTTTATATGCATTTTATATGCATTGAGCATTTGGAGTTTAGTTCGCACGTGACAGAACAGAACGACAAAGACAAACAGAAATGGATATTACTTAATTATTAATACTAGCTTTTGCCCGCGACGTCGTCCGCGTAGACTTCTTTTATTAACAAAAGTCACATATTCCTACGCATATTTGAACAGGCACTTAACACCCATATTCTGACATTTAATTGGCAATTTTCTTTTATAATAAGCGATATTAAATCCCGTGGGAATTTTACACAGTCTTTACGCAGTGGGTACAGTCTCGATGAATTTCTATGAAATGAATTATAGCCTCTTGCTGAAATTATTTTCTTTAGAATTAATAAGTAGATTGTGAACGAGAAATTCGAGTAAATTAAATATGGTATGTATTTTCTAAAAATTTTAAATTAAAAATAATTTCACTGTATACCTAGTGTTGCTAGAGTAGTGAAGTGTGAGAGTCCGTCATGTATTCAGATCGTGTTCAAAATATTTGGTAAAAACGATTGGAAATTTAGTGTTAAAATGAGTAAAACTAAGAAACGAACTTGGTGGTATTCATTCCTTTCTAAACATTTAAGTGTTGTTTAAAAAAAATGTGTATAATTAAATTGCCCAGCATGAGTATGCTTGTAGCGTATATGGAGATAATTATTTGGTTTCATGTGCGTTTTAAGATAACTCGTCATAAAAATAATTATCCTGAGATTTATTCTGGTGTAGCTATTTTTTATTCTTTCATGCCATTTTTGATGTGTTTAAATTTTGACTCTATGCCTTTAGTTTCTAATGATATTACATGCGATGTAACATTTTTTTTGGAATAAAAATCGAATTTCTGTTTGTAATAATGAATTGTTTTAAGTAACAATTGACCAAAGAAATATCAAGGCGTTGAAATCTCATCAATTCATATTGTTTTGCAATTAAAATACAAGTCGATTTTATTTACTTATTTAATTTTAGCGTTAAAGTACCTAATGGCCTCTTGGCTGAAGCCAATCTTCAAAGACTTTATTAAAAAAATAAGTCTCACACTATGACTTTTATTTACAACTAGCTGATGCCCGCGACTTCGTCCGCGTAGAATTTAATATAGCCTATGTTCATCAGGAGTAATGTAGGATTCTAATGGTGAAAGAATTTCTCAAATCGGTCCTTCGAAGCCTATTCAATGCAAAAAAGAACAATCAAATCCTCTTTATAATATTAGTTTAGTTGGACTAAACAGACCCTTAGGGTAAAATTTTGCATAATGTGATTTAGGTATAATAAGACTACAGGAATTCAAAATTGTCCCTTGGCCTTTCGTGGTTTTGTGACTGTTTTTTTTCTTTATTTTCAAAAGTTGGAGATGCCGGGGATCGAACCCGGGGCCTTTCACATGCAAAGCGAACGCTCTACCACTGAGCTACATCCCCTGTTATATAGTTGGGTGAAAAACATTACCATTAATGGCATTTTCAGCATAACTAAGCCATTCTCCGCAGTTTATGGTAAATTATGGTAAAAGTGAATACATAGTTATGTTATTAGTCGTGTATACAATGCAACTGTCAGACTAAATTGTTTTATAAATAAGAACCTTATTCAAATGTCGCTAAAGTCGAAAACCGAATGGGATTCAACGAAATGTCATGGAAAAACGTTTTGCACTACATCTTGTACGTTACACGTACTCACCTAGTGTTTGCTTAATTGTGTAAATATGAGTAATATATATGACGTAAATTTATTTTGTCGGTCATGTCTATTGTTCACGCCATGTGACATTAATAATCGCTTTGTTACTGCAAGTGCCAAACAAAGCAAAGAAGTAGACATGGGGGTTAAATAACGTCACGGTGACAAAGTCACCGTGACTCGCCTTCAAAACGTGTCACTGTGACTTTTCACAAAATAACAACGTTACAAAATCACATACGTTCCTTACTGTTCCTTCCTAGCGCCTAGCGCAAGCAGTGACGAGACGCGATGCAGTGACAGTGACTGACTGTGACGTGACTCGGCTCTAATCGGGCTTAGTCGGGAGTGTTCGGATTCGGAACTTCGTGGCGAACATCGGATGATGCCTGCTGGCTGAGAGCGAGTGAGACAGCGATAAAATTATGAATGCTTGCACACTCATCCATGTCAAAGAGTTGTTTTAATGAAGCATACTCGTAGAAAAGTAAGTATGTATAACTCTTTATTGCACCTACATAAAACACATGAAAAAGATGAACACCGTCCATAATGATGATGATGATGATGATGATGGTTATGACGATGGTGATGATGATTATGACCATGATGATTATGATGATGATTATGATGATGATTATGATGATGATAATGGCTATGATGATGATGATGATGACATGATGATGATTGTGATGATTATTATTTTGATGATGGCTATGATGATGATTATGATGATGATGATGACGATGATGATTGTGATGATTATGATGATGATTATGATGGCTATGATGATGATGATGACATGATGATTGTGATGATGATTTTGATGATTATGATGACTATGAACTATATATATATATTTTTTTATTATGATGATGATGATTGTGATGATTATGATGACTACGAACTAATTTCCTAAATGTATTTATTTTTTACTTATAATGTGCGACAGTTCTAAGCCTGTAAAAGTGTAAAGGTTATTTTGGATCAACTACTTGTGTGATAACGGTGACAAAATCACGTCATAATAGCACTGCGACAATATCATATGGTGATATGAGTAACCGGCGTGACAAAATCACGATGAAATAACAGTGTGACAAAAATAACGTTGACACAAATATCATGCAGTGACACGAGTAACAGGCGTGACAAAGTCACGGTGACTTTTCACTGTGACTTTTTTGGAACGAGATCGTCAGTCACTGATATCAAAAAGTAACGCTTTTCCCCATGTCTACAAAGAAGTGCGCCAGTATGCTACCAATCAACAAACTGAAAGCAATGTTGCCAACGCACGCACTGATTTAAAATTTGCTTCAAAAGATGCCAGACAGACAATAAGCAAAAATAATAAGATGACAAAGTTGTTGTAGTGAATAATTATTGGATATACTTAGACACGCAAAGCAGAAAACAATGCGTGATTTTAATTTCGTCAAAATCAATATTTAATTTACTTAAGCTGGTAGCATTTGGCGTTTAGTTCGCACGTGACAGAACAGAACGACAAACAGAAATGCGTAATATCACGGAAAGTTTAGGGTCACCGCACACGGGCCACAAAAAAACGCCGCCACCGGCATATTTCCTGTAGTTTTCGTACATTTTATATGGACTCGCCTACTCTCTCGCCTTCTCTTTTTTTTCTTTTAACTGACTACTGCTGTTAGCCTCTGATGGCTTTACAGCAGTAGTTCCCAAAGTGGTCCAGGTGGACCCCCAGGGGTCCACGGAAGACTCGACGGGGGTCTACGTTGGGCGTGACCAAAAATGGGGGTCCACAATCGCAAGCGGGGGTGCATGAAAATTAATTTGGTCGATAGTGAAGAACTAAAATGTTGATTCGAAATATTATAAACGGGATGTGAACCGCGATTACCTTTATTGAGCTCCCGATATTTCGATACAGTTGCATGTATCATGATCACGGGTAGACTGAAGAAATTGCGGGTGGATGTTATTGTTGGGTAGACCGAGCTCTGTCTACCCTCATTCTTGCGCGTCGACTGCGTCCCGTTTATAATATTTCGAATGAACTTAACCGTGAATCATTAAAAACTCTTACTAAAATGTTGGCCTACCTACAACACAAGGAAATATACTATATTTATTTTTACCACTCCGAATGGGAAATTTTCTGAATAAAATTTGTGCGAATTGATTGGTTCTTGTGCTGTGATGTGTCATGTTAGATTTCAAGAAAGTAAAGTAGGATGGAGTCACTCGCAGCACCAAAATTAAATTTAATTGAAAATTTGTTTAGTCGACTTTATTTTCAAATAATTAACCCTATCAAGCAATCAATTCTAACCAATTTTTTCGAAAACTGTTAATTTATCGTTGAAACTCAGCAACAACGCAAGTTTCCATAGATAGAGCTAATCTTCATTTTTTTTTTCGAGATTTAGTTTAGAAATTAGTGGTAATGTAGCTGCAGGGGGTCCACCGGATCCAGCAAAATTTTGAAAGTGGTCTATGGAACAAAAGAGTTTGGGAACCTTTGCTTTATAGCTTACCGGAGAGAAAACGAGCCGCCAGAAGGGCAATTCAGCAAGGGCCGCTAGCTTCTCGTGGCGGCGTTTGTGGCTGTGGCCGGTGGCCCGTGTACGGGGACCCTAAATTACGGTATGCCGTCCGGGTACAATTTTCAGCTGTTTGTAATGTAATGAATGCCGATGCTTAGAATTTTGAATGTCTATTTTCGTAGCTTTCGTGCCGCTACTGCCGCTGTTATAACTACTGTAGTTTTAGCTTGTTTAAGTATGTCCCTTTTTAGCTCCTTATAGTGGCTTTGGTTTGTCTTTTTGTTCGACTTTATAAAAATGATGGGGGAAGGTGGTAGACAAAACTACCAAAGGTACTGTTTGAAAAAAAAAAGTTTCGTCCACAATGCCAACGGTAAAAGAAAGAGCGAGAATTACTTTAGTTACCTAATATGTCTGCCGTTTGAGCGATTGCGATAATCAATCATTTTCCTCACTTCTCATCTCATCTCGTGCATAACGCATTTACTTACTTACTTCCTGGGGTAATGATACCTCATAGTTTTTGGAACTCTTTAAAATGTGATCTGTAGATAGTTTGAGTCAATGTGTTCTTGTCGTGTCACGTCATGTCCACACTAAGTATAAGGCTGGATGGCAACAGTTGATCTAGGAGAATCAATATCTCATAATGACAGTGAAACATAGGTATCGTCTATAGCTAGGCTGGAGTTGAGATTAGTCAAGAGAAAAGAAGGACAGTTCAGTAATACATGGTGGTAGGTAGGTACTTCATCTAAATCATTCGTTATCCATTTATAGGCCAAGCCCATACGTCACTAGCCCAGATTTACATATAAAACATACCAATATATCAATTCGACCACGAATGCAATTTGTGAGTGGTGCCCATAAATAACCATTTCCCGTTTGACACATGGCGACCCCTCGCTAAGGCTGGCAACACCGCGGCCCGCACTTTCCCGCCATTATTTGACAGATGCGTTCCGAATTTGAAAACCGGAAAACTTTCATGCGGCACGGCCGCTCAAATCAAGTGTGAAATTCAATTGGGTGGCCATAAATATTGTCGATTTGAAAAATGTTACAGTTTTATTTTTCAGGTCTCTAGCGAGGCCCGGCGAGGGTGTGGTGTGTGGTTTTATTTTACATTTCTAATTTACAGCTAGCCATTTCAAGTTATTACTGAAAAATGTTTACTTAAATAGGTATAATATTTCATGTCCAGTGGGACCCAACGTCCGTCGCTGTATATTTTTAACCGTTATCGTAAAATCCTAATAGGTGTTAGACACTTGTCTTGGCTCTGGTATTCATCATCATCATCATATCAGCCGAAAGACGTCCACTGCTGGACATAGGCCTCCCCCAAGGCTCTCCACTCGGACCGGTCCTGTGCCTTCCGCATCCACCGCGATCCCGCGATCCTCTGCGCTCTGGTATTACTAAGACTAAATAAATAATAAAAATAAAGTGAAGTTAGAAATAAAAAAAAAACTCTACACAGTAAACTTGTCATATCGGCACGTGCCGGCACGTAAGTCGAGCGATGACCGTTGATGCGGGGTAGTCGAAAATGAGGTATCGCGGGGGAGTGCGGATGTCGCGGGCGGGCGTTCACCACGTTCGACTTACGTGCCGCCACCTGTAGGGGCCCGACTCGCACTTGGCTGGTTTTATTAGACTTCTGCTCACGTATGCCAATAGTTCATAGTAATTTTCATTCTAGTATTATTATTCAATATTAAGCTTTACTACCTTTACTTGGCAACTACAAGTTTGTCACAATGACGAGATTATCCATCTTATCCAAGCTTCACCTATTTGCCGCTAGATGTCGCTGTCTTGCGAAAAAGGTTGGGTAACGCTATTCCATCACACATCCTATAGATTCTAGCTAACACTTAATTCGTTGAACAGCTTAACTGTTGCCAATTAAATAAACTTAATTTTTGGCGTGTGCCATTTTTAATGGACACTATCTGTACCTATACCTGCTTTGCTAGTAATACTATGTGATGAATATTATTTGTTCGTTTTATTGTTTATGTCAGCGATTAGCGATCCACTCCGGCGTTGCGCGGTTGCTATGTAGTTACGTAGTTAAAATGTAACTACTAACACGGCGCTTCGCTTTCACGAGATTACCGTGTTATTCTATTCAACTAATAATTGTCTGTTATAAAATATTGCTTTGATTCATTATTTATTATGTAAAACTTTTAAATGTATTTTCATTCATTTTTACTAAATCATTTTCACATAAACCTTGTTAAATTAGGTAAATAGGTACCTTCCACGTGAATCACTCTCTTGTCAATGTAAAAAATGCATGAAAATTCGTTAATTTGTTTTAAAATAAATGTGGTGCGTAGAATTAATTCATCGTGTTGTAAGGCCGTCTCGCTGAAAATTTCTATTTTCGATTTAATAGTATCAAACTCAAAAACTTACAAAATAAATATTGTCAGTTTCAATTTTCGATTACAAAACAGACCGTGAGCTCTATGTCATGCGGATTTGTCTTGTACTATCAAATGAATCAAGAATTTTACTTGTTGATTTTTTATATTTACTTTTACGGTTTTACCGTTAGAAATTAAATTTCTAAACGACACTGAAAATAAGAACACAGAAAAATCCGACCATAGCCAGTTTTACTTTTCGGGTTTTTCTATGACTGTGTTCTTATTTTTAGTGTCGTTTAGAAATTTGTCTTGCTGTTTCACTGTACTAGTTGAAAAGATTGATTTGAGCTGTAATTTTCTTACACTGTAATCGGTAATACCTCTACGCGGCTCGATTATATGTAGAAAGCAAATTATTCTGAATTAACATTCGAAAATGGAGAAAAACCACAGCTGTATTACATACTAAAACTGAATTTAATACTTAATATTGGATTGATAATTTTATTTATTTAAATTCTAACAATTCCCATCTCCCTGCTCATTTCTCACGCGTTCGACGGTAGATTTTGGCGGGAAAGCCATTTTTCTGCCGCCGTGTTGACATTAAATATTCAGGTTAATGTTGCCAGTCGCGAGGCATGGCGCTATTACTTGGATGTATGGCAACCCACGCCTGATCTATCGGCCATATTGGGATTGGCAAGTAAATGTGCAGTTAATGGAGAGATGTCTGAGATTAGATTAATTATTTACTAACCGATTTAAAAAGGAGGATGTTCTTTGTGGCCTATAGGTCTAGTTACCTTAGGCTCTGTCTACCCTGTAAGGGATAAAGACGTGATATATGTATGTATGTTCTTCATTCAACTGCATATTTTTTTGTGTGTACCGTAAGTACTTACATACTATATCTATCGATATCTCCAGCCCTTTTGAACCGATATCGAAGACTCTTCTATTGTTTAATAGAATATATGTCTCAGGGATAGTCTAATAAATGTTTTCAGAACTGATCAGGTATTACAGTTTTATTCAACTTATAATTCGATTAATGTTTTTAATTCAAGTAAGACGGCAAAGAAGATAAGTATTTCTGAAGTCTTAATTTTGCTCTTGAATAACCGATTTTAAATAAGGTACTGTTTCGTATTCTGAAATTATGGTAATGGTTTCGTTTATAAAATATCTGACGTAGGTGACTAATCTTTGATACATACATACTTATTTTAAATTTGGCTTTTATTTTGCGGTTGTCCTGTTAGAAATCATAATCAGACCCCGTTATCAGTGGTGAAAAAACATTGAAAATACTAAGGCTGGCACTACACATTAATATTTACACGTGTATAATTTGATATACCTAATATTTGATGAAAACAATATACCTACTTATTTCATTCATAGGTATATATAATTTGAAGCCAATTGCCTAAAAAAGGGTTCATTTGGTTGTTGAACTCTATAATAATACTCAGGTACTAAATTGACATTTATTTGTCAAAATATGTCTGATGTCATATAACTACTTAGTTACTTAATTTTATGTTCAGTAAAAATACCTATGAACTTCCTGGATAATCGTGCTGAATTCTCTGTTTAAAATGGAGCCAATGGCAAAACTGTAAATAAACCGAATGCGACGCGGAAAAAATAGCTTGTAATTTTAGTAAAACTGTGCAATAGACGATATTTCTTCTCCAATAATTATTGATTGACATTTATACCAGTAGGTACGTCAAATGTACACGAATTAAATGAATATTGTGTGACAATGTCTTATTCCTCCGAGATGACAACCCTATGATTCTATTTCAATGAATTTTCACTACTGATAACGGGGTCTGATTCATAATTCAAGATAGAAAATTTCCGAAGAATCATTTGACCGAGAATAGTTTTCCCTTTCGCTATTTTGATGTGTTCTTGTTTTTAGTGCCGTTTTCAAAAAACAAAAAAGAACTTAAAGTCATCTTCATCCATAAAACGGAGCGTCGTAACAATGTTACCCCAATTCGTAATCAAAAAGTTACCGCAGAGAACATAAACTGGGCATAGACAGTAAAACAAACGTGCAAGTTCATTTACAAGCAGATTGACTATGGTGACTGTAAAAGCAAGAATAAACGAAACGGCAGGCCGGGAATTAGTAGTAAAAACTTTTTCACCGTGCTATAGGGCTGTGTTAAAAGTATCGATAGAATAATTATTTTAAATCTTGTGATACACGATAAAGATTATTTGTATTGTATTGTAATAGAACAAATCAAAATATAAACAGTTTAAGTCACGATTACTCCGATAAGTTTTCGTTTTTAATTTTAACAGACTTTTTTTTTTATTTTCAAAGGAATACAAGGGTAATTTCAGACATAGGGAACAATTACGTTATTTTTTAGGAATTTAGAAATTTTTGCATGGATCTACTCAGAATCGATAGCACTAGCGATTCTACATCCCGATATATGTGTCCCGAGATCACTTTTGTTAGGTACTTTTCATATATTAATGTTTGAAGGTAACAAAACCGACACTAATTTTTGTAGCAAAAACTGGGAACATTTTTTTACACTTATATTTATAAATTAATTGATCAATTGATCCTGAGAAAATCCATGCAAAAATTTCTAAAATCGGGGAAAAAACATAATAAGGAAAGTTTGAAACAGGTATGACGATTGAATTTATTTATAAATGAAAAAAATATACCCAATGAGGTAATGTTCTTGTTTGCAATGTAAATAATGTTAATGCGAATTCATAATTTCGTATTTCACAGCAGGATCTTTCCGAAATAAGATCACTTTGCTTTGCTCACCTTTGCTTTGTCTTTAGTAAAGATAGTTTGTAATATCTCATTTAGTGGGTAATATCAAGATTTTTATCGACATGTCGATACATCGATCCATCGACATCGCCCCGTTACTGGCCGAGGCAATAATTCTCGCCGGCTCATTTGCATTTCTTTATTGGATCTCGTGAAATTGAGAAAAATTCGCGCCATTTTAATTACTACACGTAAATTTACATCAATTCGCAACGAATTTGTTTATGTTCCTTTTATTTTTATACACTTTAAGTATTTAAAATATTTATATTTATATTTATTTTATATGAATAGGAAGGCAAACGAGCAAGTGGGTCACCTGATGGTAAGTGATCACCACTGCCCATAGACACTCGCAACCCCGGAGGAATTGCAGATGCGTTGCCAACCTAGAGGACTAAGATGAAATGCCTCTTGTGCCTGTCATTTCCCCGGCTGTCTTACTCTCCACACCGGAACACAGCAGTGCAAGCACTGCTACTTAGCGGCAGGATTAGTGAGTAAGATGGTGGTAGCGATTCGGACGGACCTTGCACAAGATCCTACCACTCGCAAATGCTGACTTTAAGGTTAAAATTCGAAAACTTGCTACCTATGTCGTTGTAAAATATGTGTTTTGGGTGTCTAACAAAGTCTAATGATAAAATAACCAACGAAATTTATTAAATATGCATAACAGCGTAGTTGAAGATGGTAGAAGGTACAGTCGAACCATTTCATTCCTCACCCACAACGTTCTCACAGTAAACATCACATGACTTTCCTTGTCAGTTTAATATAACGTCACTATGATATTTACTGTGAGAGGGTTCTACAGTGGGTCAAGAATCTATTTGTCCAATGGTACATTACAAATGAAATTAGGGGTAACGATAGAGGTAGAAGTAGAGATATCTATTAGCAGACTCACAGTTCTTCATCTAGTTGTACTTATCTTTGCATATGAACCCATAAATAATGGAGTAAAACATAATCAACAGATCTTAAATCATGCTATTGTCAGGGGCGCGCCGGCAGCCCGGCACGCAAAGGCGGCCATAAAAATATTTGCACGCCCCGGCCGGGGGCAGAACCCTATAAAACCGAGTTATTAGGAAATTGTTTGACTTTATTTTAAAGCACTTGAGATGAGTGTTCTACATATCTCATTATTATGATTATGGGTATATAGGTATACTTCGCTGGGTAGACTTCGCTGGTTCGGCCACCTACTCCGAATGGGAGAGGATCGTGCTGCCAAGAGGGCGTACGTGGGAAGACCGACTGGTCGCCGCCCGGTTGGGCGACCCAGGTATCGCTGGGGGGACAGTGTCCAGGCGGATTTGCGACGTCTTCAAGTCGACGACTGGCAAGAAGCTGCGCACGATCGGGACAGATGGCGTGCTCTCGTTTCGGAGACCAAGACCCTATCTGGGTCCCTGAGCCAAGTTAGTTAGTTAGTTATATAGGTATATACCCTTCCATGCCGATCTGGGATGATGATGATGATGATGATTGCCGATCTGGGAGCAAAGAAAAAACCTAGAATGTACCAGTTGCTTCTATTTACATGTGTGTAGATCTAGACGGACGTGCCGTGATCAAATTGGGGACGTTTTGGAAAAAGGTCAGGTCAAGAGTACCCGAAACCGACGAGCATGTATGAAGAGAATGATGAATGTGGATGAAGCGAAAAAGGTATGTCAGGATCGTAGCAAGTGGAACAAAGTAGTCTCTGCCTAGCCTACCCCTGTGGGAAAGAGGCGTGACGGTATGTATGTATGTAAAATGTACAATAAGCATACATTCTGTTATAATTATAACTAGCTTCTGCCCGCGACTCCGTCTGCGTAGAATTATACATAATATAAACCATCCTCTTGAATCACTCTATCTATTAAAAAAAACCGCATCAAAATCCGTTGCGTAATTTTTAAAGATTTACAGAATACATATATACAGGGACAGAAAGCGGAAAGCGACTTTGTTTTATACTATGTAGTGATATAAATTACTCTAAGGTGAACTAATAAAAAGTTGCTTTACGAAACCCTATTCCGTAAAGATCTATTATGTTAACGTACATACTTAGTATACGTTTGTGCATTTTCAGGGAACATGCGAGACACGTACTGAACACGTGTTGCTGCGGAGCTATATCTACGTGAGTTTGTATGTCGTATTATTTTAGCTCTATGGCATACGTAGAGTTTTCAGTAAATATTTAAGTAATAATACAGCATTTAAAATACTTACTTTTATTGCGGAATTAGGTACGTAATTTTTTCGCATTAAAGAAGGTAAACATGACATGACATTTAAATTACATAAACGGATAACTCACGTATAAAAGTCGAGTGATGCTCGACATGTTTCGCAGTAGTCCGTAGTCCTTCCTCTTTGAGCGCTCGCTCCGGCGGCAGCGGAACGAACACACACTAACTATAATTGACTGATTAATTGATTGATTGTGTAATTATGATTGAGTCCCACGGTAGTTGCATGTTGAAAGTGACATAATATTGATTGTTAAACACTTTTTAAAAAGCCAAATCACCGTATTGCGGGTTCCGGGTTTTAATTTGGAACTCTTGCATTTTTAATTCAGCACAATTTTTCACCGTTTTCGAATGCTATATATAGTATTTTGGTGGCCAACAATAATGCTAAAGCCGTACAGCCGTGGTAGCCTAGTGGTTTGATCTGTGGCCTCTCAAGCAGAGGGTCGCGGGTTCGAACCCCGGGCTCGCACCTCTGAGTTTTTCGGAATTTATGTGCGATATCTCATTTGAAATTTACCATGAGCTTTTCGGTGAAGGAAAACATCGTGAGGAAACCCGCACACAACTGCGAAGCAATTCAATGATGTGTGTGAAGTTCCCAATCCGCACTGGGCCCGCGTGGGAACTATAGCTCAAGCCCTCTCATTCTGAGAGGAGGCCTGTGCCCAGCAGTGGGACGTATATAGGCTGGAGATAGGGAGATAGAATCATGCTAAACTTGGTCTTTAGGTATTGGGATGGAGACGTGATTTGTGTGTGTGTGTGTGAAAGTAACAACACTGTTACAAACTAACTATAGACTGACCGCTGAGTCCTCGCCCGCGCGGGCCGCGCGGCACAGGGGCGCGGGGTAGGACGACAAAGGGGGCCGAGAGGTCCCCCCTGCGCGGGCGAGGACTTATTTAAGCGGTCTCTCTTGGGCTCTATACTATGGCCCAAATAAATTTTTCGGTTAGTTGAGGTGTCACCGGCTTGCGGAGAACAGGAAAGGAAACAAGGCGTGGGTGTAAAAATATAATACAAAATAAATATTACAAAATTGTGTCAGTCAGCACTGCTCTTGAAAAACTATTAACACTGGCCTGAGACTTCGGGTAGGCAGGAAAGCAGGCAGGGCAGGGTATCAGGATGGCCTCGGACTGCTCCCAGGCGTCAGAGCGGAGAGTTGGAGGAGCAGAAATGTATTATGGTGTGGTGTAGTAGGACGGGAAAGGAAGGGCTGTAATGAAACACTCTCGTAAAGCCTATCCAAGCCTCGTTTCAGTGTAGCCTAGGCCAGTGAGAAAAACTAAACGAGACTTGGATTAGGTTTCACAAAATAATTAAATTCTAGAAACAGTAAAGCTTATTTACAGTACCTGCGTTAGTGGCAGCCCTTTTATTATAATTATATACAAGTATTTTATTGAATCAGGCGTTACTTTGCGGAGGTCCATTTCAATGAACACAAAATATTTACCTTGCTACTCCGCTACTTACGTGCAAGATAACCAAGCTTGTGCGAAATATATACGTTTTGCATGCAAGCCCTCCCACCACTACTGCCACACAAAACGCACATAAATCCCACAAACTTAATTAATCCTATCACCACACAAACACTGACGCGCGTTTCGATCCCTCTACGGGATCATTCTCAAAGTCAGAGCACAACCGATGCACATGCGAACCAACGTCGTACTAATTTGTAAATCTATAAATAAACTAAATGTACCTACATTTGTATATTTCCAAACTACCCTCTTATTTATTATTATTTTGTGTTCATTTTTATATACAAGTAGTTTGCAGAAGCAATCTCCAGTCTTATAAAATATAGTTCGAATAAAGTACCGAAATGCGGCTTATGCCTTGCCAAATAATCGAGCGAGTCACAGGAAAAAACAAAAGCCGATCGTAAATTTAGAATTTTGAATTTAGTTTTTATTTGTAAGCGGCCAGTGCGCTTTTGGCGCGTCGCGGAGGTTTACCATGTTACAGAGGAGATTAATTACACTTGCGATTTCATTCTACTAAAATATACTACGATAAGCTGATGACGATGATGATGAAGTATACTCGTATTATTAAATTCAGCACAATTTTTTTACCACTTTTGAGTGGTACTTTAGGATTGACGACTTGGCGACTTTGACGGCCTATTTGCAAAATAAACTTGACTTTTTTGGCATTTTTGGATTAGATATTGGGCCCAATTTTATTCAGTTCGTTGTTTATTTTGTCAGTTTGTTTCTCCGTTACCAAATAATATTACCGAATATTAAGTGTCAGAGAAGATTTTACCAAACAATTTCGGCTAATATTTAGAAACGCTTGCTAGCCCGTTGTATTTAGAGTGGTGTCGGTTGCCATGGCGACCGTACGTGACCCGAATACCGCGGGAACGCTCACGGTTACCGAACTTAGGGGTCTACTGACTTCAAATTCGAAGTATAATGCCGTCCCTTTCACCCTTCCAGTTAATGCTGGTAGTGTTAGTGGGACGGCAGAAGAACGTCGAATTCTGAATCTGAACTTAGTAGTAAGTAAAGTACCCTTGGATCTGGGAACGAGGCACGGAAAGTGCGACAGAATTAAATGAGGGCGCCACTTTCTTCGTAAGTTTTTACTTCTGCGGCATCGGACTTTAGTATTTAAAGTTTTTAGTTCCCCGTTGATCCGTTTTCATATATTATTAAATTATTAACATTACACCTATTGTTACCAACCATCGGAGTTGCAAGGATTTTTTATCAATCATAGAATCTGAAGTGGCGTTCTAATTGGAATATTAGTTAGGCTACTCGTCACTAGATGTCGCTAGTAGTTCCTCCAACTGAATGGTTGACGGTGAATACTGCCACAGTATATATATAAGCTAAAGCAGTAGGGAAGATAGGCCTACTTTTTGAAATAAGTACCTACGCTCCAATAAAGCGTTAGGGTTGTCGATTTAATTTTTATTAAATTGAATAGTTTTTTTAACCAAGGTAGGATAGGTAGGATAACTTGTCAAATACCTACCTATAGGTATTTGACAAGTTATCCTTCAAGTGTAGTTTTCTATAATATATTAGTACATATACTATAGATGCAAGATGATAACAATGAAAGTCCGTAGAAAATTTTTTCACCAAAAACACGGTCTATAATATACGGTAACTACTTACTTATCATCTAAACAGCCAAACGTTTTATTTAACAGAAAAAGAATTTGTCGGAGAAGTGACATCCGACATTTCTCGTTATAAAAATAATATATAAATTTTATTTCATAATAATATAGTATCATTCTTACCTTTCAACAAACGATTTTAAAAAACGAAAGCTCCGGTTTTGAAGAAGCCGAGTTCAAGCAGCCGTACACTGCGCAATACGCTCTTGGCATGTTTAAAACAAACACGGCCGCTCGTCTCAATGCGCCACGCGCGACTGACGGCACCGCGAGATCTGCTTAGGGGCCGTGTAAAAGCGCGTGTCTATGTGTGCGTTCGTTTCGACCGATTTGTTCGTAGATTCCCTACTGCTTGTGCTTATATGTACTGTGATACTGCTATGAACTTTTGCTTACACGTACAAATATACAACTACCACCAAATTTACAGCAGTCTTACTGGTTAATCCTGCAGCCAAGCAGCAGTGCTTGCTCTGCTCTGTTTCGGAGGGGGGAGCACAACCGGTGAAATTACTGGCACGTGAGGATTATATCTCAGACCTCTATGCTGGCAACGTATCTGCAATCCTAGTGTTGTGGGTGCCTAAGGGTGGTGCTTCCTTGTCGTTTAAATAAAAAGTCGACCAAGTGCGAGCCGGACTCGCGCACAAAGGGTTCTAAAGTACCATTATAATATACAGCATTCATCATCATCATCAACAACCTATAAAGATCCCACTGTTGGGCACAGCATTAGACACTTTACTATTAAGCATTATATGTATGTATCTATGTAAACTCTTTATTGCACGTAAAAAAATTAAAAATACAGAAGTACTACAACACAGAAAATATTACAAAGACGAACTTATCCCTAAGAAGGGATCTCTTCCAGCTAACCTTATTATTTTATAACTATAAGCTTTTTTAGAGCAAAAAAACGGCAAAAAAATCACGTCAGTTGTATGGGAGCCCTACTTAAATATTTATTTTATTCTGATTTTAGTATTTGTTGTTATTGCGGCAACAGAAATACATCATCTGCGAAAATTTCAACTACTGTCTAGCTATCAAGGTTCATGAGATACCTACAGCGATGACGACAGACAATGGAGTCTTAGTAATAGGGTCCAGTAGGCTTATTGTCTAACTCGCTCGCAATCGCCATCGTGTTCATTTTGACAGTTCTTGTATGAATGTGACAGCTAGCCGATTCCGACGCCAATTGTCAGCCCATACATGAACTGTCAAAATGAACACGATGGCGATTGCGAGCGAGTTAGACGATAAGCCTACTGTTTTTACCGTTCGGGTAACGTTTAATATAAGTACAGAGACGTTTCTTACGCTCTTTACCTCCACCTCTCACTATACGTCCCATATGCTGTTAACACGCGTAATAAGGTGTTTGCTATGCGCGCCACGTTCCCAGGTGGGGGGGAGGGGGGATTTTTTATTTCATTACCGCCCCTAAGTAGGTGATAGTGCCCCCTAACGGCGGATAGGAAGCTGAAGTTTCGAGGAAGATGTTTTGGTATATTATGAAATGGTAATGTTTCATTTTTTATAAAAGCCGTCGTAGCCTAGTGGTTTGACTAGTGGCTTCTCACTCAGAGGGTTGCGAGTTCGAATCCCGTCGCACCTCTGAGTTGTTTGGTATTTATGCGCGAAATTACTTTTGAAATTTACCATGAGCTTTTCGGTGAAGGAAAACATTCTGATTAATCGGCAATATTAAACCTTCGCACAGTATTTAAGGGCTACTAATGATATGAATAGGCAACATCTTTTAAATATACTTACTCGGGAATCCGGATCACTTTTCATACGACCTTCTGAGGGAGTTTTCAATGATTCACGGTTACGTTCATTCGAAATATTATGGACGGGATGTGAACCGCGATTACCTTTATTGAGCTCCCGATATTTGGACCCACATGCAACATGATTACGGGTAGACTGAAGAAATTGCGGGTGGATGTCCCGTTTAAAATATTTCGAATGAACTTAACCGTGAATCATTAAAAACTCTCAATAAAGGTAATCGCGGTACATATCCCGTCTATAATATTTCGACTTTCTATGGAAATTCATACTTCAGATTCGGATCGCCGCTGACGTCCCCTCTTAAATCTCAATCAACTGACTAAAAAAAACAAAACGCAAAGAAGTCGCAACAAATTGTTTTCTGAGCCAGTGGGGGCAGTGGACAGTTTTTGCGAGATATTAAAAAAGAGGGGATAAGTGCAATACGATTGCAGCGACGCCTGGACAAGGCGGCGGGCCACGAAACTAGCGAGGTGAGCTTTCTATACAAAAAAAACCCGATTGCCTACAAAGTCGGTTTACGGACGACAGTTTTACGTGATAACATCATAAAAAATCATATTCAAACTGCTAGCTCTGACCTCACGCGAGAAGATCATGCGTCTCCATCGCTTGTTCCGCGCTCTCGCTTGCGTCTGACGTCACGCGGAACCTGACAATGAGTCATGCTTTTTCGTGAGTGCAGCCGGCGTTCATCGATTTATAAGACGTTATCACGTCAAAAAGTTAAATGTTCAATACCGGGGGATATTTTTTTTTATATTGGGTTGGGTGTTTGGGTGGGTTATATTACGAAAGGTAAGATTGGATGCGACAAGCCGACAAGCCAAAGACAGGGGAAAATGGCGCGGCTTAGGGGAGGCCTATGTCCAGCAGCGGACTGCAATGGGCCGGTGATGATTGCTGAGAAACGAGCAAGTGGTTGAGGTGATGGTAAGTGAGTACCATTATCCACGGGTGTCCAAGTGTCCATTCACTAAAGGATCTATACAACCTAAGGTCTTTTCATTCTTAAACTGTCTTATTTGGTAAACGAAATTCTATCCTCAATGTACAAATTTTTGTAAAGAATAAGGTGTATCTATTATGTTATCAAATAAACCTGAGGCAACATTTTGTACATCATTTTGCTGATATTTTATCTCCAGTTGCTTTATTAACGATGACATAGTTAAAAAATAACAAAAATGAGACGTTTTGATTCGGTTTGTTACAAACTCGCTCTTCTTTTCTAATCGTGTGTACAAGTCCTTCCCAACACATTTATTTTCTTTAACGTTTATTATCTATCAGGTTATGGGCCCTCACGCTTCCACTAACGTTCAAGGTGGCAATGTTGCTTCGTGCCGAATATCAGGTTATAATATTTTCCACCTTAGAGTAGGTTCCGTTGATCCGCTGTTCTCGTGGCCCCCTAATGGGCATGCGCGGACATTCTGATGACGACATTCCGCGCGGATCGTAAATCAAAACTAATCCGGAGGGCGGACGATTTCTTATTGATAACTCCAAGAAGTATGAAAAAATAGTAAACATGTGACGCGTACAAATAGGAAACAGGTCTTAAACGTAATTAGATTTTGTCAAAAAACTTTTTTTTCGGATTTTTTGTTGACTAAAGTATCTTATGTCCTTTTCCGGGACTGAAACTATCTTTAATCTCTACTACAAATTTCCACTTCGTTTTTTTAGCATTTTAGAAAAAGGTAAACAATCTTGACATGTCTTTTTATTGACAGCAGATTTAAAAAATTAATAACAACAAGTTACAGTTTAAAATCCTAGGAATATTGTGGTTGGTTTTGCTATGGTTTCATACAATTTTTCGATAAAAATAGGTACATGTCAAAATTGTTTACCTTGTTTCTAATGCTAAAAAAACGAAGTATAAATCGGTTCAGCGGTTTAAACGTGAAGAGGTTACAGACACTAGACAGACAGACTTTCGCATTTATAATATTAGGATGCATTCATAGAAAACTCCATATTTCTTTCTAATTGCCAAATTTTAGACATTACTAGATTTTGTTGGAAGTTTTATTTTTAGTACCTAACAGTTTTTTTGCTGGCTGTACTTCGCCATCCAATATCAAAATGGAATTAAAATTTGAAGTCCCGTTGGCACAATAAGTAAAAATCTACAAAAACTAGTCGTCAAAAAGCTACAGAACCCATTTTTTCTGTAAACCGAATTCCCGAAAGCACCGGAATCCTCGGACGGGATCTATAAATAAATCCTTTGCAATAAGAAATCGATCGCCAATTGGCATCTTCGTCAAGCGGCTTAATAAGTTTCTGCTTACTTCTGGATCAACGTCACAGTGTAAATCAGTAACTAATACACAAATAACCGCATTTACAATCGCTCAATTGCATCCATAAAGTGCTCTTCTAAAAAACAGCTTTTTAGATCATGAGCTTGAAAATTTAATTTCCAGATGATCAAGCAGCGGAAAACCATCGCTCAGGGGGTACCACAATCGCTTAATGCGTGCCAAGTCCTAGCGTAAGGGACAGAGCTATATAGCTACAGCATAACTCTGTGCCTTACGCTGAATAGCTTGGCTCGCACTAAGCGATTGTGGTAAGGTTGAAGATGAATTGTGTGATGCGTGGGTGTAAAAGTTTAATGTGGATGTTAGTTAGTTCTTATTTGTCACGCAAAACTGGTGGCGAAAACTAGATTTTGATGAAGTTTCTAACACACGCGTGTGTAATCTGGATCGAAACGAAGAGCATCTTTTATCCCGGAAAATTGCATAGTTTCTTGGGGAACAGCGAAAATCGAACTCTACGCGTAGAGTATCACTAATTTCAATGATTTTTGTTCGGATAACACTGCGTGTGGATAAAAATCTTACACAGTCAACCAGAGAATTTGATATAATTTACCATCTTTAGATTTAATACAATTTAAAGTAATGGTCATCATAGACTCTTTTCACCTACAAGTCAACGTGACAAAAGCCTTGCTAACTTTTCCTGTACCCACGAACTATCATAAAACATGGTAGGTAAAAAATTGACTTAGTCCACTATAGTTGGTGATTGCGTAGAACACGCCACGAGCGTAAATTCGACTTTGTAGATCACATACTGGGTTTACACTGTGCCATCGCGCATTTTTTATAACATCTTCAATGCGTTGTTATCAAAAGTTTATCTGAACACAGTCTAAAAGCAACCCAATGCCAAAGACAACAGACCACAAATTGCTTTCACCCGTCCTCACGACAAACCGAGTGAACTGTAGAGTTGAAGTGGACTTGATTGTGTTAGACTTAAGGTTCATTCTGTTAGCGACAGGTAACTTCAAAGGGCTAAGAACAAGTATAGTGGCGGCTTCTTACTTGTAGTTCCGATTCACTTATTTTGTCCATACAAAGACAATGTATTCGATGAATTCGCGGGTCGGAGTAAAAACGCGGGCGCAGGGCTGCCGCGGCCAGTAATTGAGATCATTTCAATTTCTTGATAGGAACAGCAGGCTTATTACGTAACTTGCTCGTGATCACCATCGTGTTCATTTTGACAGTTCATGTATGTGACAATTGGCATCGGAATCAGCTAGCTGTCACATTCATACAAAAACTGTTAAAATGATCACGATGGCGATTGCGAGCGAGTTACGTAATAAGCTAGCTGGATGAAAGGAACATAGATAGATTAAAGACTGGAATAACATATAGGTTACTTTTTATCCCGGAAAATTGTGATTTGTGTATTTCCAGCGGGATGAATGCATTCTTTACAGATCGCGGGCAACAGCTAGTGTGTATAAGGCACTTGTCCCACCGCCGGCGAGTAGCGAGAAGCGAGTGTTTTTTAGTATGGAACTTTTGCCGCCCGGCGACAAAAGCGACAAAATTTCCATACTAAAAACTAGTGTCCGACCGAAGTTTCGGTTTCGGTTTCGGCCAATTTCGGCCGAAGTTTCGGTTTCGGCCAGAATCCGGCCGAAATTAATTCCCGGCCTCTCGCGGGTCTCGCATCGGGAGCGCTCGGCTTAATTCGGGCACGCTCGGCCGGGTAGGTATAGGTAATGCACAGGCGACCGGTCCAGCTGCGACCAGCGTCAGTAGTATGCATGCAGTTTTTTTTATTTTGTTTACTTAACATAAAAGTAACTGTTCTCATATAAGAAATCCTTGCAATAACCTTTTCCTTACGATTTGTACAGTAATTTTGAATATTTTGTTTGATATGATACGTCTTCAAAAATTTCGGTTTCGGTTTCGGTTTCGGCCGAAATCAGAAAAAAACCGAATATTCGGTTTCAGTTTCGGTTTCGGCTAAAAATCGTGTTTCGGTCGGACACTACTAAAAACGCTCACTTCTCGCTACTCGCCGGCGGTGGGACAAGTGCTTTAGTCAGAGTTTAGTATGCATATCTGTATATCGCTAATAATGACTTGCAATACATGATTATATGCGTTTATAGCATGCATTTAAACTAACGTTGGATAATTGAAATTGTATAAGAATAATGTGAAGCTTTAGATCTTAAATGATGATGTTGCTGTCTTTACGAGGCGTCATATGTCTGCTACTTGATTATAATTTCCACTGAAATGAGACGTGCAATAAATGATTATATTCTATTATAGATTTTAACTCACCGGCAGCAGCTCACCCCTAGTTAGACAACAAAATAAGGACGTCATGATTTAAGCTGAGTCCACTAGAGCGGTGCGAGGATGCGTAGCAAAGCTGTGATATGTGAAATGTATCTAAAGTAGGAATGAACTTTCGGAATAGGTAGGTATTTGAAGCAACGCATTACTTGCATAGGTGAAAAACTTAAGTAAATGACCAGGGGCCTTACCATGACGTCTTAATGCGATTCAGTTTAGCTTCGCTCGCTGTCAAATTCATACTAAAAGTGACAGCTAAAACTTGAACTGAGTCGGAATTAGGACGTCATGGTAAGGCCCCGTTGTATGTATTAGAACTGATATGGGACTTAAGTCAATTTTCTAATTTGGAACGTCAATTTGCACACATTACTCGCACATACAACATGTCATTTACTTAAGTTTTCACCTATACAGTTCGTGAGCTCCTAAGAACGACATTCGTGTTTGTCTTGCTGTCACACTCACTCTCAAATTAATCACTATTAGTATGAGCAGAACAGCAAACGAACTTTTTGCAGTAGTATGAGGCTACCGACCACTTAAATGGGTCGCCCGCGCGGTGCAGGGGCGCGGGGTAGGACGACAAAGGGGACCGAGAGAGGTGCGGGCGGGTAGTGCGCCTGGCGCCCGCACCTCTCTCGGTCCCCTTTGTTGTCCCACCCCGAGCCCCAGTGCCGCGCGGGCGACCCATTTAAGTGGTCGGTCTATAGTGAGAATGGATGCGTTGGGCTCGGGAGGGGAAGGCCAGGTGAAAAAAGGTCAGGTCAGGAGTCTGAAACCGACGAGCATGTATGAAGAGATTGATGAATGTGGATGAAGCGAAAGAGGTATGTCAAGATCGTAGCAAATGAAACAAGTACTTAGTCTAAGCTCTGTCTACCCCTATGGGAAAGTGGCGTGGCGGTATGTATATGTATGAGGCTAGTTATTTTAGAGAATCACCCCCTTAATCATAAACGCTCTGCTGCTTCTGCTAACTTAGTAATCGTTTGTCCTTATCGCTTGTCCTTATCTGTCACTTAGATATTTAATTTACCTTTCACAGATGAGGACAAACTATTGCTAAGTTAGCTGAAGCCTATATAGAGCAGCGGTCGTCACACTTTACTGGTCATGGGCCACATATGACAGTGTGAGTTCCAGGGCCGGGCCGCAGAGTATGTGAAGGCGCTCCAAGAGCCTTTGCACAATTTTACATATGTATTCAGCTTATTTCGTTATTTGAAACAATTTACTTTGGCGCGGGCCGCACAAATAACGGCCACGGGCCGCATGCGGCCCGCGGGCCGCAGTTTGACGACCACGGCTATAGAGCGTATATGAATGAATAAGGGGTTCACTCCCCAGCTCCGGTGGTTGCGTAGCCTTATTGTGTGTAACATTGTAGTATTTATTGTCTCATTTCCTTTGACGGCTAGTAAATCACAACTTTGTCTACCCTTACATGCATCTTTCATGCATTTTTCATGCACGTCACTGACACTTAACATAAGTATCATCTTTACGAGAATAATTATTTGATGGCTCCTGACGAAGCCGTGCGAATAAAGATCGCGTGTGATTTAAGATCATCATCGTCATTTCAATCGATAGAGTTCAATCCATCGATCGGTTACAGACATCAGGCAGTCTGCCAACGTGGCGTCAGGGAGGGCTTGAGGAAGATGTGGCTCACATCTTCTCCTTAGATGTTGTATATGTGTACTCTTATTGTATTTCGTATGTATGCATGTGTGATATTTAGTAGTTTATTTTATGAATTGTTTATTGTATTTAGATAATTACATATATACGCTCTATTGTGGCTTTCACTATCTGGAATTTTATATTCATTCTTTGTAGTTCCCTCGTTTAATGCTCCTCTCATCTACTCAAAGGATAACTGGTAGAGATCCCTTATAGGGATAAGTTCGCCCTTGTGACAGTGTGTCACGGTTTCGTTTCCGTGTATGGATACAAATATTCCAGGCCAAACATATGGTAGTTTGGAAAACAATATCTAGCTTAATCGGATAGGTAAGTATCAGCTTTATCAGGTGGATATGGCTGATTGTTGATGATCCAGTCAGTGAATCAGGATTTTTCTTTGCTTAAGGGAATAAAATCGATCAGAAATAAAGGATGTTCCACATCGTGCATCATTAAAATGAGCAAGTATCAGGCTCATTATTACCTTCCAAAACGTAGTTTCTCAACAAAAAGTGTCCATAAATCAAAGCTTCGACAATTTGACTGAGTTGTCCCAGAATCGGCCCCTATAAATAACCCTTGAATACCTCCACGGCAAAACGCGTAAGTGAGAAAATGATAAATATTTTAATTGAGGCCCGTTTTTGTCCGTTTTCACGGTTATCGCCTTTACAGGGCATTGCGCGAGGGAGAAAAAAATTAAATTATCTTTGTTTGCTCGGAATAGCGAGGTGTTGGGGGGTTCCGGTGAGTGCCAAAGGGGTATTTAAGTAGACAGGTCCCTATTTCGCCAACCTGACAATTGTCAGTGACATGTGACAGTTCTGTTTACATTACAAACTCGACGAGAATCTACGCCGGGTGGCTTCATATTGACTACGAATTGCATTCCGAACTGTCACATGTCGCCGACCGACAATTGACAAGTTCATGAAATAGGGGCCAGTAGGTACACACACACTGCAACTTGCAGATCTAATGATCTGCAATTAATGAATGGACCCGTTTTTCAATCGTCAGTAGCCTGTTTCTCGAAGCTACGAGTTAATTTTACGAGAAACTGGCAACATTGGTCTAAGCCCAACCACTGATTGGTTGATTGGGCCAGTGTTGCTAGTTTAGACTTGTAAAATGGTAACGTGAAGCTTCGAGAAACGGGCCACAGGTAGGTCCTATCTGACGATAACTCTAGGGTGTCTGTCAGATTGAAGAATCGGCCATTTAAATAGTTATAAAATTTTAAATAGTTATTAGTTTCCAAGCTGGTCTAGGAGCAAAGAAAAAACATAGAATGTACCAGCTGCGTCTCTTCCCGCGCAGATGGTAAAAGTCCATCGAGTATCATATCTTATATTAGTAACAATCAATTAGAAGGAGTAAGATATATTTCGCCGTATACAGAGCATACAGACTAGTCATAGAGTTATAAGCAATTGATACAGAAGCTCTTATGGTCTCCATATATGGTTGATCTCCATTGAAAATATCCAATGACTACCGACAGGGTGCTAATTGTTAACATAATTAAGTAGGCAATAGGTTAAACCTAATTAGCAGAATATCAGCAATAAACATACTTTATCAGTATTTAACGGCGATAATAATAAATCGATGGAATAATGTGCTTTTTGTAGATTGGCTTATATGGCGGCGATCAGCGATGTGACTTACTTATAACCATGGTAAGTGCTTTGTATAAACTGTAAAAACAATGCAACAATTCTTCCATCCTGGTCTGGAAGAAAAGAAAAAACAGAATGCACCAGTTGCTTCTCTTCCCGCGCAGATGGTAAAAACCCAGGCAATGGGCGAAAATCTTAGGAATCATATTTTTTTTTTTTTTCATGTGAATAGGAAGGCAAACGAGCAAGTGGGTCACCTGATGGTAAGCGATCACCACTGCCCATAGACACCCGCAACCCGGAGGGTTTGCAGATGCGTTGCCAACCTAGAGGACTTAGATGAAATGCCTCTTGTGCCCGTAATTTCCCCGGCTGTCTTACTCTCCACACCGGAACACAGCAGTGCAAGCACTGCTGCTTAGCGGCAGGATTAGCGAGTAAGATGGTGGTAGTGATCCGGACGGACCTTGCACAAGGCCCTACCACCCGCAAAATTATAGGCTATGCGGCTAGCAACCCATCGTTATTTTGATTCCCTTTTCCACCGTCCATCATGCTAAACATGGCTTTAGGTCTTACTACCTCAGGCTCTGTTTACCCCTTAAGGGATAGACGTGATTTATGTATGTATGTATGACAATCAACAAGTCAAGTCGTCGTTGATATGTCTTGTGTTATTAACCGTGATATTAAATCTGTTAGAACAAGAACTGTTACAGCAATCAGTAATGCCAGCTATGTTACGTTTCTTCGACGCTTGAATTAGCAAACCGTTGAATATTGATACTCTTATCAGACGCATTCCCGCGTACTTCTCAGAACCAACCCGCAGCACCAACTACAACATCGTTCACACCTATCCCACAAGAATGTATAAACCCAAGCATTATTTGGCGGGTATTTCGTTTCATTGTGGCACTTTTTCCTCTAAGTCGACGCGCGCGCGACGCGCAAGCAATGCGACGCATCGATCCACAATCGATCTGCTGGCATCTCAAAACACAATGTCATATACAAGTAATTGTATATAATTGGGATTTCTCAAGAACAATGACACGAAATTACTGTTTGAGTCAAATAATTGCGGTGTTTTTTTGCATTTGCGAACGCTTTGTGCGCCGCCCGATTGTTCATTCGATTTTGTGTAATTGCATCGGTGCCATTGAGTTCTGGTTGTGTGTTTGTGTGTATACGTGCCTGTTGTTTCCGTGGTGAATGGGACACGCACTACTGTTTTTTGCTCAAGGAAGTAGTTACGGTTTATTTGCTGGTATTGCTTTTACTACATATTAATTGATTGCTAGTTATGGCGGTGAAATACAGATCGTTTCTGAAACTACATTACGCGCAGGTGGCAAGTAAATTATTTTTTTGATTTGTCATCGGATTTACAGACGCCAATTTTTCAAGTCAATAACGATTTATCCAAGAGAATAAGTAGATAGCATAAAGAACACCCGTCCTAAGTGTCATGTCTCTAGTCTTAACAATAGAGTTTCGGGTTTGATATTCCTAAACTCCAATCCCATGGGAGTATCAGCTTCTATTTACATACCAAATTCGCTTCCGATGTTTTATCCTCAAAGACTAATAAACATACAGACAACATACACACATAATCATAAGCTTTAGCATGTATTAGTAGAACAGAATTTGAATTATGAGACACGCTTCCATCAGTTTTTATTCTTACAACTGGAGTAACAATAGCAGTAACTGGGACACCATTGTTCTAATTTATCGAAGATTTTTGTCAATTTTATAAGCATCAGTGACATAACAGTGGGAAGACAGGACGGCTAAAAAGCCTCTAACTCTACTCTCTACGGGGCCCTAAACTGTTTAAGTTCAGAGTGTAGAAGGGACGTTGATACTCTTCTTTAAGATGGACTGATTGATGATCAGGTGAAGGTCACGGGATTTCGCTGGATGAGGGCAGCGAAAGACCGGTCTTTACGGATATCTTTGGGGGAGGCCTATGTTCCGCACTGGCCATTTTTTGGTTGATGATGATGATCTTCTTCTGCTTAAACTTAAGAGCTAGGCTCTTGTCGTTGGAGCAATTTCCATGTGGTCCTTTCCAGAGCCTTTTCTTTGACTTCCTGATACGTCACGACTTCTACTCTCTCTTTCACCTGGTCCATAAATGTTCTTCTAGGCCTTCCTCTCTTCCGCTTCCCTTCAACCTTTCCTTCAATTATGAACTTAATGTATTCGTCGTGTCGTATCAGGTGCCCCAACATCTTTCCTCTTCTGTTTTCGATGGTTTTTAACAGGCATCTTTTCTCATTCACTCGGTCAAGCACTTCTACATTCGTCACTTTGTTGGGATTTCTTGGACGATGATGATACACTTCTTTATTATCATTCAGCAACCCGGATGGGGATGTTATAATTACGCCACTGATGAGGGTTATGACGTTATCTTCCATGAAGTTCCTTGCCCTCAAGGCCGCCAGTGCATCACAGAAATCCGAGTCAATCGTCCAGTTTTTACACGATTATGGTAAGCGGTGGAATGTCACTTTTTGCTCACAAACGGTTTATGTCAACCCCCCACTCGGTGATACTTTTTCCGCTTTATTCGAAGCATTAATGAATAAGAATAGAGCTGGAAAAAGCTCGGCGCTTTGATTTAATACTCTTATCTCGAGATTCGAGAGATAAAGGCCGGCTATGCGAACTTAAAAGGTGTGGCCATTTTAGATTTCATTTTGTTATTTATTGCGCCGTGTTCGGTTGTAAGTAATGTGGGGTTTTTGTCGAGCTATGAATTGTTATGATATCTGTTATTTCTGTTTGTTTTTACCTTTAACTAGCTGGCACCTGTGGCTTTGTCGCGTTCTCTTTACTGGAAATTGTGAAAATAAATGTTTGAATATTTTATGAATTATTAATTTTTCCTCCCAACATCTGATTTATACGAATCAGGTCTATACTGTTAAGTTACGATACACTTAATATTTGTAAAACTGTTATAAAAATCTGCAGTTTCCAAGATCAGCGTGAAAAAACAAACAGACAGACAGAACTGTGTAATATCAATTGTAACAAAAAATAAAAGTAAAGTAAAAATTATTTTCCAAAATAGAAACGAATGACAATATTAGGAAATTCAATGAGTCTACACTAGGCACAGCCTGTATCGGGGCAGATATTTTTTAAATATTTTTCTTTGCCATAATATTCTGTCATTTTTCGATGAAAAGTTCAACGATACCAATCTAGATTGGTATATCATAATGATAAACCTAACCATCATGTTCACAACCTGCCAGTGTTTTTATCGAATTAATTACGATAATTTCGTCGTCAATTTAGGCAACAGGGACAATTATATTCGCTGAATTTAATAACAACAATGTTTCCAAATTATTCCCGTATTATACCTACTACACGCAAAAGAAGAAAGCGATAAATTGAGAACGAAATACATTGCAATTTAAACTTTGTTTCGAGAACACTGAGTCGATAATAAAGTCCATAAATTCAGCCTATCGATTACTTTTTAATTTTCAAAAAGAAACTGGCCAACTGCAGCGAAGTTATCGCATCAAAAAAAAAAAACTCCAAATGTGTGAGTGTGTATTAACGAGCGTACACGTCACACATTGACACTTCACCGATGTAACCATATTTCGGTACCAAACGTCAACAGACAGCGCACTTAAGGTTTTCTGTAGTTTTTCATCCGTAAGTATCGGCCGATCGGTTCGCTTAATTGCATTAATTGGTGCATCAATAAGCTCGGGGAGTTATCTGATGGCTTTGAGTCGTTTAAACCGTACATTAATTACGTTATAATTACTGTGGACAATGGCGCCACCTGTCCCCTGGATACCGAACTAACGATCGGTGTATTGATCGACTAGTGTTGATCATTGACAGGATAGAGCAAATTATCTATACAACGGGTGGTAGAACCTTTTACAAGGTCCATACAGTCGGAGTATTTTAAGGTTATTTTCCAAGGAGGGCGGCCATGCCAATTTTTGTCTCATAATTTAAGTATTAATTCTATATAGAACCTAGAGTCCGGGGGTGGGTACTAGACTACTTTAGGGAGGGCACGGTACCTATATAGGCCTATGGGAACCCCTATCCTATCCTATGGGATACCCCTATCACTTTGCTCGCTAAGCAGCAGCATTGTTCGCACTGAGAGTGTAGAGTAATATACCGGTGATGTCATGTTACAGGGTGAAAAGTCAATTTCGAATAATGTGACTGGTTCCGTTCATAACCTCTTCTCTACAATACTCTACATGAATACAATAGCTTAAGATTTTTGTATCTACGCTTTTGGCATTTTGATATCCAACATTTTTTGAGTAGGTAAGTAGATAGTTTCCATTATTTTTTGGGTATTAGGACTCCCACTTCCAATCTAAGGTCGCCGAAGGATCTCTGACCTAGGAAATCAGATTGATTTTAAACTGTAGTACGATTAGCTAATTTATTGTCAACTAGCTGTTGCCGCGACTCTGTCCGAGCAGGATTCGCTTATCGCTATCCCGCGGGAACTATGCGATATTCCGGGATAAAAACTATCCTATGTCCTTTGAAACTATACCAAATATCAATAAAATCGGTTTAGCCGTTTTGCCATGACAGAGCAACAAATATCTAAGCATCCAAACTTACAAACTTTCGCCTTTATAATATTAGTTGTTAATGTAGTTGTTTTACGCTAAAGATTGTTATTTTGTGGTTGTTGTTGTTTTTTTTTAATAGGCCTTTGGAGCTGGCATGTTCACTTAAATGAAGATTAAAAAAAAAATGTACCTAGTTGTTGTTGTATGTTGTTGTTGTTCGGTACACTTGCTAACAAGAGACAGAAGCAACATCAAGGCGGCTCCGTAACAACCACCGCAAACTTCTCTTGTCAGGCTTGTGTTAGAGTATGTGGCTGTTGCCTTGGATTGTATAGCCACGGGAGGAGTTGTCTCCCAGACGATGCGCCATAATTCGTATGTAATACAGAGTCTTGTGATAGTTTTCTAGTGATACTTTACTTTATGTAAATGCCATATTTCACATAATATTCATTATAAATTAAAGAGAGATAGCTTTCCATTTATTCTCAATCCATCTCTTTCCAACATGCACGCTCCGGCTGGCCAGCTATCCTGTTACGTCCTCGTATTTATACGCACATTTCGAAGGAAAAAAGGCGATTCACTTCCGCTTGGTATCGATTGTTACAACATCGATTATCGATTTATCGCTATTGTTTTTTAGTAATTGTTAACAATGGAGGGTTAAATGTGCAAGATAAAAGTAACACAAATATAATTGACAAACACAGATACATGCACAGAGGCGGACTTATCCCTTTAAGGGTTAAATTGTGTAAAAAACATGCAAGGTTTAATGTTAAAGTAGTTAAGTGTCTAATCTATAGGTATGCATACATATACACCCCCTTGCAAAAAAATCAGGCAACTATGGTTTTTCAGATTTTTAGGCATTAAAGCTCAGAAAATAAGCTTTAATGCACATAAATACAAAAACCATGTGTGCCCGTTTTTTGTAAAGGGGTATATAATAATAATCAATTAAGTATCTGCTACATGTTAATAATTATGATAAAGCATGTTGTTGTTTATATTTTCTGAAGCTTACTTGACTAATCAATGCTTTAGGTTGAGTGTTATTTTATTATTTTCACTTAAGTACGTATTATACTTAGGTACTTAGATAGATCGGGTAATTGGATTAATTTGTCCATTAATGGCAAATCATTAGGAAAATTCTAAGAGAATTTTTAAGCAAATGTGCTTTCGTCCAAAGGTTTACCGTTTTAGAGATATTCATAAATGTGATATTAAAAAAAAAACACAATAACCTCTCAATCATTTTATACCGTACCAACCTTCAAGTCAGACCGTTCAAATATAGTTATATACTTAAATATAAACCTACAATATTTAATAAAGCACCTTCGAGTTATATTTTACGGGCGTAGTTTTAAATACGTCGGCGCTCGCGTCGCTCGTGGCGGCGAAAAACGCGCGCCTCTATTGATACGACATTGACGGATTCGGCGCGCGCAGGGCTCCCACCGCGCCGCTATTTTATAGACTCGATAAATAATCATAGTTTCCATGCTGGGAGCAATGAAAAAACATAAAAGAAAGAAAGAAAGAAGACATTTATTCCTTTTTGCATGACACACTTATCTTACTAATATTATAAATGCGAAAGTTTTGTGACGATGTGAGTGAGTGACTGGATGGATTTGGATAAAATTTGGAACAAAGATAGCTGGTACCTTAGATTAAAACATAGGCTACTTTTTATCCCAGAAAATTGCATAGTTCCCGGGGATAGCCATAAACATGTCTATAAAATTGCTAATTCTACGCAGACGAAGTCGCGGGCAGAAGCTAGTAAGAGCATAATACAAAATTTTATAGAAAAATTAAACAAAAAAATAAAAAAACAAATGTTAAGGTACAGTTGCTTCTCTTCCCGCGCAGCTAGTGGACTTAAGAATGAAGCCATCACTATTTTGATTCCCCTTTCCACCTATACGCCCACAATCATGCTTAACGTGGCCTTTAGTCTTGTTATCTTAGGCTCTGTCTACTGGGTAAGGAATATAGACGTGATTGTGAAAGAAAGAAAGAAAGAAGACATTTATTCATTTTGCCAGACACACAAATATAAGAGCATGTACACACAATTGTGTATGATTTGGGATGTATAACCTAACCTAAAAATCTCTTTGTAATACAAGCTCTTTGCCGACTGTAACTTTCATTGTAATCTATTGCATGTAAGTAACATAAGTACTGAATTTCAAGTCAGTCAGACAAACCGATGAAGAGTTCCCTTCTGCGGAGAAAGTCCTGGCTGGGTCACCAGAATTTCGCTACAAGATTATCGTATTGTCACCGGACTTACATAATTATGCCGAATATTTAGTGTTAAGTAGTTTCATTATTCAGTTATTCGAGTGGCAACCACGAACCGGAAGACGCAGTGTTGGCAGGCCTCCCACTAGGTGGATCGACATCGTGAAAGTTGCGGGAAACCGGTGGATGCGGGTGGCGACTTGTCGTTCAGTATGGTGTGCTAGGGGGAGGCCTTTGTTCAACAGTGGACGTCTTCAGGCTGATGATGATGATGAGTTTCATTATAATTAGTTGTATCGTTGGCCACTGGCAAATATGGTATCACTCCATCCTACTTTTTCAGGTGTACACATTTTAATAGAACACTAGCTAACTGGCCCAGGGACCCAAATAGGGTCTTGACCTCCGAAACGAGAGCACGCCATCTGTCCCGATCGTGCGCAGCTTCTTGCCATTCGTCGACTTGAAGACATCGCAAATCCGCCTGGACACTGTCCCCCCAGCGATACCTGGGTCGCCCAACCGGGCGGCGACCAGTCGGTCATCCCACGTACGCTCTTTTGGCAGCACGATCCTCTCCCATTCGGAGTAGGTGGCCGAACCAGCGAAGTCTGTGTGATTTTGTGACGCCGATGATGTTGGGTTCAGCCACCAGCTCCTGGATCTCTATGTTTTTACGGATCTTCCACGTGCCGTTTAACTCTCACGTTTTAATAGAACAGCGTTTACAATTTTTTTATTACAATCTAACTAATATTATAAATGCGATGGATGCATGGATGGATGGATGGAATAGTAGATTGATAAACAAGGGTTGAAATATACCCATTTCACCTGAGATATTTCTGGTGCCCGAACGAAGTGAGGGCACCAATGGTTCGAGGGTGAAATGGGTAATTTCATCCGAGTTGAACACTCTACTTTTCATTTCGAATATGAGGAAATTAAAAGAAGGTATTATGACAAATTTCATTAACGTCGCACGATCGCACTTAATATTTGTTACGTTTGTCATTCTCTTCCCGCTCTTTTTTCTATTACGCGATTTACGTACATTGCGCATTTCTTCTGCGCACCAATGGCTGCCGGCTAGTTTTTTTTTTAAACTTGCAGACACGGAGGTCGCTATCAATTAATTTGTCGACTTAAATATTTCAAGCTAAAAAAATTACCGAACGTAATAATTTCTACTAATTCTCGTTGTATACGCTTGCATAAGCTTATATATAGCGGGAATGTTATTTTAAGATTATTTTGCCTTTTACAATTAAAAAGGAACTATTAGTATAGATTATTATTTTAAACATAGATAACATGGCTGTATCACGGCTGTATACGTATTTCCATTGCTATACCTCATTTGGATTAGCTAGAAAAAAAAATTACTTTCAACCCAAGGGTCGCGATGAGTCACTTTCAACCCTATATCCAGATAATCAATGACCTACTTTCAGAGTATGAGAGAGTATGAGAGAGTATGAGAGATGAAAATTTGTTTGTTACACAATCACGCCAGAACGGCCCAACCAATCTGGATGAAATTCGGCACATAGATAGAGAAAAGTCAGGAATAGCACAAAGGCTACTTTTTATCCCGGAAAATTCCCGCGGGATAGCGATAAACGAATTCTTTGCAGACGAAGTCGCAGGCAACAGCTAGTAAAATATAAATTAAATACAATAAAAGTAATTATTACTACTAATAAATACATTAAAGTCATCCAAATCTTTATATTTATTAGTAGGATATATTATTTTTGTGCGCGGTGGCAGCCCTAGGTTTAATACACATGGCAGAGACGCCGCCCTGACATGTTTACGGGCCAATTATTTGTATGGATTCCGCTGCAATAATGATTTCTTGCGTCCGTCCGTCCGTCCACCTCATAACCTTTTTCTTAAATCAGTGCATTTTGATACAAGAGATCGGAACTTTGGGTAAATTTATGTTGTCTACAAAGCCTTTAATTAATACTTACATCAGATATTACATGTAAGGGTAATTTATTGGTTTGAAGCTAGACGTGGGTTTGAGTCCTGCTAGAACAAATGAATAAGAATAAGAATAACTTTATTTCACCACAGAAGTTACAAAGCACACATTGTTACATACATAGAGATGGGTAGAAGACATTTATACTGTAAGTGAAACGGCGGCCTTCGCACTAGACTCTGGCCCCCTTATTCATAAACTCTTTATAGGTTTCTGATAACTTAGTAATCGTTTGTCCTTTTCTGTCACTTTGACATTTACCTTTCACAGATAAGGACAAACGATTGCTAAGTTAGCAGAAGCCTATAGAGAGTTTATGAATAAAAGCGAGTATTTCTTAACATGCATAAATCACGTCTTTATCCCTTACAGGGTAGACAGGGCCCAATGGCCACGTTTAGGATGATTCTGTATCGCGTAATAAAGTTCACCCCCCCTTTCACCTTATAGGATGATATCGGTAAAAGTTATTATATGCACCGCCTGATTATTGATTACATATATACATCATACCGTCACGCCGCAAAAAAAAGCCGTGGTAGCCTAGTGGTTTGACCTGTGGCCTCTCAAGCAGAGCGTCGTGGGTTCAAATCCCGGGCTCGCACCTCTGAGTTTTTCGGAATTTATGTGCGAAAATTACATTTGTAATTTGCCATGAGCTTTTCGGTGAAGGAAAACATCGTGAGGAAACCTGCACACATCTGCGAAGAAATTCAATGGTATGTGTTAAGTTCCCAATCCGCACGGGGCGCGTGTGGGAACTATAGCCCAAACCCTCCAATACACGGAGGAGGCCTATGCCATGAGGCACGCCGAATTACGCGACAATTTAATAAAAAAAACGACAATAACAACAACAACAACAACATGTAAGTACTTACTGAAATTGTAGCGAATTCGGAATAAAAAGGCTTATAAATAAATAAATAAATAATTGATTAATATGAAATGAATGAAATATAATTTATTGTTTGGTCATGAGTTATACAGATGTTTTATAGTTTAGTCATAGTTCATCATGGCCTGCCTCGGAGAGGCGTACAATATTCAAGTAATTAATCTTAATTCTAACTCTAACTATTATGTCTATTAATTAATTATATAAAGTTGAATGTCAATATTACATTAATAAAAGATAATAACAATGATTACAATACAGACTAATTATGTCATTACATTCAAAAAAAAATTTAACACATTTTGGTAAGATGATTAGGTACATTATTTCAAGGAAAAAAATTCAGTCAAACTGTATAAACATTCATTTACCAACCAGTTATACAGTTTCCGTTTAAAAGGTGCAGGAGGTAATTCTTTTATTTCAATTGGCAATTTATTATAAATTTTTGCACTCATACTTACAACACTATTTGAGAAAAATGCACATTTAGATTTAGGACACACAATATCAAAACCATATTTTGATTGCAGTCTTAATCTTGGGTTTCGACGTGTAAACATATTTATATTATTCTTAACAAAAAGACTGAGTTCATAAATATATAAAGCGGGAAACGTTAATATTTTTTTGTCTCGAAATAGTAGCCGACATGTTTCAGTTCGATTTAGACCATATACCGCACGAAGGCATCTCTTCTGCAGTCTGAATACTTGGTCTTTATTACCAACGTTTCCCCACAAAAAACCCCGTACCGCAGGTTTGACATAACGTACGAGTGGAAGGCTAGCAGAGCAGTACTCTCGCTAGAAACCATTCTTAACCGTTTTAAAGCATAGGCAAATCTACTCAATTTCATCATAACATAATCCGAATGTTTAAGCCAATTGGTATGTGAATCAATCATTAGACCCAAGAACTTCACGGAATCTACATTATCAAGTGTAAAACCTTTGTAGTCTATTTTAATTTGTGATGAATTGCCGCGTGGAGAATAAAATTCCATGCATTTAGTTTTTACGGATATTACGGATATATCTAACTTCTGAACCTATTCGTCACCATGTGATTTTGCCGCCAATACGCTGCAGAGCAAAAATAAAGGGTCACGTTCCATACAAAGTAGTATGAAAAGCAGCCCGTTATTTTTGCTAGTCAATGTAACATTAGTAAGGCATCATCAGCCGTTATGGCGTAAGTTGCGCTGCTCAGGCCTTGTTATTCGATTTTCGAAGTTCGTTTTGTTCTTCCGCTCGCACGAACAGCCATTAATTTGAGAGCGAGAGGGACGGCATGCGAACTTCGAATTACGTAGTAGCCCCCGTCTTATCGATCGCGCGACGTGACAGCCATACTGAACGAAGTTTTCGCACCTTCTGCGAGATAAAGATAATCTCTCAGAGGTAGGGAGGTAGGACTTAGCGAGGTCGGATCGCTACCGCCGCACTCGCTAATCCTGCCGCCAGCAGTGCTTGCGTTGCTTGCTGTGTTCCGCCGTGGAGAGACATCCGGAGAAATTACTGGCACGTGGGGTGCCATCTTAGCCCTGCAGGCTGGCCATTTTTTGTTTTTTATGTGAATAGGAAGGCAAACGAGCAAGTGGGTCACCTGATGGTAAGCGATCACCACTGCCCATAGACACCCGCAACCCCGGAGGGATTGCAGATGCGTTGCCAACCTAGAGGACTTAGATGAAATGCCTCTTGTGCCCGTAACTTCCCCGGCTGTATTACTCTCCACACCGGAACACAGCAGTGCAAGCACTGCTACTTAGCGGCAGGATTAGCAAGTAAGATGGTGGTAGCGATCCGGACGGACCTTGCACAAGGCCCTACCACCCGTAAATGCAATGCATCTGCAATCCCCATTCCAGTCATTGCATTGACTTAGTGCGAGATGCATTTATTTATATGTATTGGGAACGTGCGAAATGTATGGTATTAAAATAGCCGATCTTTACCAGACCACCTATAAGACAAAGATATAAGTTGGAGACTACTTACTACTATTATTTACTGTCTTTCTATATATTATTTATACTTTTTATATATTATTTATTAGGATATAGGTAGGAACAGAGACAGACCAAAACGGAGATGGCGGGACGACCTGGATTCTCATCAAAGGGAATAGCAGGAACACGCAGGCCATAGGGAAGATTGGCGAAGAAGACGAGAGGCCATTGCCCAACAGTGGGACACGAAATAGGCTATTTATCAATCAATCAATCAATCAAAACAATCAATCAAAACATTTATTTGCTAGAAAAGGGTGTGAGGTTAAGGTTTTACATTAATAATTATGTCCTCCTTATCTTACTGTTCAGGAACGGCATGCAAATATTTCAAATTAGGTACAAAATGTCAGACTACTAAATTACAAACAAATCCATTAAATTACATTTCATAATACAATGTCAGAGATACTAAATTAAATTACATGATACAAAAATGTCAAATAAAAAAATAAAAATAACACAAAAAATAATAATTTCAAATAATAAGTGATGTAAGTTAAAAATTAAAATAATTAAAATTTCTACAGCATGTCAAGAATCGTTTAAATAGTCTACGACACTATAATAACACTTCTCTAAAAGTAGTTTGGACAATAAGTACTTGAATTTATTTACATTTACACTTTGTATTGCCTCTGGTAGTTTATTGAACAGTTTTGGGGCCATAATAACAACACTTTTTCGCATCAATGCAGTTTTACATTTTAATATGTATAATGCTGGCTTCCTTGGGCGAAGGTTTGAGGTTTGCGTTTGATCTTTATACTTGAAAAGGTCCAAGTTATTTTTTACAAATACGCAACATTCGAATATATAAAGGCAAGGAAATGTCAACAAATTTAATGATTTAAAAAAAGGTTTGCAACTTTGTGTAGCATTAAGACCACAGATAGACTTTATGCATTGTTTCTGGGCTCTGAATAATATATCACGGTATGTGGAGTTTCCCCAAAAAATTAATCCGTATCGTAGGGCTGAGGCCACAAACCCATGATAAGCTGTGAGAACTGTAGAGCGATCAGCTGTTTTAGATAATTTATAAAGGGCATATGAATGTCGATACAATTTTTTACATACTTCTATGGAATGTGCCTCCCATGACATATTGCTATCAATATGTAGACCCAAAAATTTAGTTAAACAAGTTATTTTTACATGTTTACCTTCATAATTAACATTTAACATTGGAGCTACTTTTCTCTGACTGAACTGCATTACGTGAGTTTTTTCTAAATTTATAGTTAAATTATTGGACTCTAACCATTTTATGATGTGTTCCAAGTTCATGTTTACTTCCTTTTCGTAATCATCACAGTTCTCAAGATTTATAAATACCGTGCTATCATCAGCAAATAATATCATTGGATATTGACTAGACCTAACAATGTCGTTGATATACACTAAGAATAACAAAGGTCCAAGAACACATTTTTAGATTAGATATATTATTTATTTATTTTATTTTATTATAATACTAGCTGTTGCCAGCGACTTCGTCTGCAAAGAATTCGTTTATCTCTATCCCGCGGGAACTACGCAATTTTCCGGGATAAAAAGTAGCCTATGTGCTATTCCAGACTTTTCTCTATCTATGTGCCGAATTTCATCCAGATCCGTTGGGCCGTTCTGGCGTGATTGAGTAACAAACAAACATCCATCCATCCATACTTTCGCATTTATAATATTAGTCAGAAGTTAGATAATTACTTAGCACTTGCCATTAAAGATTTGACAAACGCCACTAAAGTTGCGTTAATACAAAATTGTGGTAAGACACAGATAGACAGACGATTAAGTTCGCGTACTTACGACTCGATGACTTTACTCACCTGTATTTTATTTTACTCTAAAAGTACGCGTACTTACCCCGACACACAGGCGAGTAAAGTCGTCGAGCCGTAAGAGGGTGCATCCCTACTGAGCTGGCAACGTCGCATTTTTGGTGATTTTTGCGATTATTTCACAGAAAATGAATGAAAGTTTCAAATGTCCGTCTGTTGTGCACTTTGTTTTTAGTGTATTAATGTGTCCAATGCAACGATTAATCGTGATGGACGTTTATTTTCGTATTAAAGGGATAAAATACTATATCTCGTTTAATAAGAAAATAAAAGTCCATCACGATCAATTATTGCATTAGACACATTAATAAGGTACACTAAAAACGAAGTGCACTACAGACGGACATTTGAAACTTTCATTCATTTTCTGTGAAATAATCGCAAAAATCACCAAAAATGCGACGTTGCCAGCTCAGTAGGGATGCACGTTCGTAAGTACGCGGACTTACTCGCTCGTCTGTCACCCACTGTAGACTCCGTTTATTTGTTGTAGACGTATTTGCCTGCGGAGGCGTCAGGCGCTCAGCCATCAGCATGGTAGGCACGTGGCATGGCATCAATCGATACCTCGCCTAGCGCTACTATACCGCTATATTTAATTCTTGAAGATATTGTATGAACATATACTACTGAAAAGAAAACAGGGGCCACTGAAATTTCGTCTGTAAACTTTAAATATACTTAATCATTAATTAACATACGTCTAATCTAATCTAATTCTAATTAATATTATAAATGCGAAAGTATGGCCAGAACGGCCCAACGAATCTGGATGAAATTCGGCACATAGATAGAGAAAAGTCTGGATTAGCACATAGGCTACTTTTGATCCTGGACAATTCCCGCGGGATAGCGATAAACGAATTCTTTACAGACGAAGTCGCGGGCAACAGCTAGTACATACATATATCACATCTTTATCCCTTACAGGATATACAGCCTATGGTGACAAGACCTAAAGGTCAAATTTAGCGCAAATTTAGGGGAGTCAATATAGTGATGGGTTGCTAGCCGCATCGCATATACCTATAACATGATTCCTACGATTTACGGCCATACCATCGAAGAGCTTTTACTATTTGAACGGGAAGAGAAGCAACTGGTGCATTCTATGTTTTTACTCGGCTCCCAGACAAGCATGGAAGGGTTTTTTAACTAATTTTCATCATTTCAAAACTCATCGTTTGGACAAACTTTCATTTTCTACAAAAAATATTACTTTCTGGAAAACTTATAAAACAAACCTAAAGTCATTTGACGAGTTTGTGAAATGATGCGTTTGTGAAAAGTTGTTTAGCAGATGATGAGATCCAGAGAAACTTGCACACACCTTTGAAGCAATTGTGTGTGTGTGTGTGTGTGTGTGTGTGTGTGTGTGCGTGCGTGCGTGCGTGCGTGCGTGTGTGCGTGTGTGTGCGCGTGTGTGTGTGTGAAGTTCCCTATTCGCACTGGGTCCGCTCTTTCATTTCAATTCACCCCAAGACACATGTCTTTACCTAGTTTGGGGGTCGGAATTTTTGACACTTCATATTACTTTTTGGTACATCTGATAGTCCCTATATAAGTACTGTAACTTGCTTGTTTTTTGATTGTACAATAAACCATTTTTTTATCATTATTTATTATTATTCCAAATCCTTTTGGCCAGGGGCCTTACCATGACGTCTCAACGCGATTCAATCCTCAGCTCAGGTTTTGGCTGTCATTTTTAAGTATGGATCTGACAGCGAGCGAACCTAAACTGAATCGAAATTGAATCGCATTAAGACCTCATGGTAATCCCCTGTCAGTGGGACGTTTATAGGCTAGAGAGGAATGCTTATTATTAAACGAATAAATTGTTTATTTCCTGATGTTTGGAAAGGCTGAAATTACCAGTATAGCTGAAAAGGCCGAGCTCGAGCCCGCACCGCGCACCTCGCCGTCTATATCGATCAGCGTACGTGACTCTGCTGCCAAGTGGCTTGCTGTGCATTACTCTCGTTTCATCTCGCAGTTGGGTAAAAAATCATTAATAAATACCTAATCTAACTAATATTATAAATGCAAAAGTATGGATGGATGGATGGATGGATGGATGGATGGATAGATGTTTGTTTGTTACTCAATCACGCCAGAACGGCCCAACGGATCTGGATGAAATTCGGCACATAGATAGAGAAAAGTCTGGAGTAGCACATAGGCTACTTTTTATCCCGGAAAATTCCCGCGGGATAGCGATAAACGAATTCTTTGCAGACGAAGTCGCTGGCAACAGCTAGTATATTGATAATTTAAAAAAAGCCGTGGTAGCTTAGTGGTTTGACCTGTGGCCTCTTAAGCAGAGGGTTGTGGGTTCGAATCCCGGGCTCGCACCTCTGAGTTTTTCGGAATTTATGTGCGATATCTCATTTGAAATTTGCCATGAGCTTTTCGGTGAAGGAAAACATCGTGAGGAAACCTGCACACAACTGCGAAGCAATTCAATGGTGTGTGTGAAGTTCCCAATCCACACTGGGCCCGCGTGGGAACTATAGCCCAAGCCCTCCCATTCTGAGAGGAGGCCTGTGCCCAGCAGTGGGACGTATATAGGCTGGAGATAGGATAGGATATTGATAATTAACTCACTGCAATAGCCAAATTAACGTATGGCTTGACTTGTTTCGGTTTAATTGGTTTAATGCGATTGAACTGATCGAGTGTTGCCATACATACTTCCGTGTATTTGTCAGCTTGTTTGTGAAGTGTTTTCCACTGGCGTTCGTGTCGCTACAGTGTATGCGTTTTTTGTGTTTAGTTTTATAGTTTTATCTGGGTCCCACTGAAAAACAGCGTTGCGGCTTGCCGCAACATTATGCTGAGTGGGATCCATTTTACACCATATCGGTACTATTCCTTAGTATATTGTATTTCTCCTTGTTATATCTCAGTGTATAGAATGTGTGTAAATAAATGTTTCTCTCTCTCTCTCTCTCTCTCTCTCTCTCTCTCTCTCTCTCTCTAATATTCTAGTCTTTTCTATCTGAATCCTCTCGGTACAAAAAGTAAAAGAGTACATTGTGTTGTTCCTCTTCCCGCGGAGATGGTAAAAGCCTATCGAGGGAATGTGCGAAAATCTTAGGAATCATGTTTCAGGCGATGTGGCTAGCAACCCATCACTATTTTGATTCCACTTTCCATCTATACGCCCACAGTCATGCTAAACGTGGCCCCTAATGGTTCAGGCGAGCCAAGCCGCGAGTCAAAGCCAGTGTTATTACAATACCTACTAATATTATAAATGCGAAAGTACCTTTATGAAGTGACGTGATCAGTGTGGCGTGCTGCCCTACTTTTGACAATAATAAAAATGACGATGAAAACGAGGGTAATTGTGCGCCGCTGTCAGTTGCGTCGAGTAGCCGCGCGAGCAGAGCGCTGGCGCGCGGTGTTGGTTTCGCTGCCGGGGCGAGCGCTCCATGAGGAAGGACTACGAATTAGTCTGAAACATGTCCAGCATTATTCGACTCTTATACTTGAGTTATCTGTTTGTATAGCTATAATGCGAAAGTAACTCTGTCTCTCTATGTATCTGTCTATCTTTGACACTTAAACCGCTGAATGGATTTGGTATAGAGATAGTTTCAGTCCTGACATTTTTTTATCCCGGAAAAAAGCGTAATTCACCCGGAATAGCAATAAGCGATTCTGCGCAGACGGTTTTCCGAGCAACGGCTAGTACCTAATGTTATTAATTTGGGCGCTAGGGCTCGGGCATGTTTAGTGTTTTTCGAGCATTGCGACGCCACGACTAGTGACGTCTTTCGAACTTCATCGTCTCGTTAACGCGACGGCGTAAAGACGTTTAGAAAGCGTGAACGTAGCGTCGACGCTGCGCGGGCGTTTACTAGACCGACCGCTTCGGTCTATAGACGACGACGCTCGAAAGACGCTATACTTCATTTAATTTAGGATGAGAAACCACAACAACATTATATTGCGGCTCATGAACTGTAATCTCTTTACGATTTGTACTAGAGTGACAATTGACGCCACGCAAATAAAGTGGCATTAAAACAATTTTATTTTGCGGCTGCCAAACTATTGCACTGTACTGTTTGCTAGGTAAGAAATAGTTGACTAGCCGCAATATAATGTTATTGTGGTTTCTCATTCTAAATTAAATGAAGTATAGGTGTGCCCAGGCCCTTACGTGCGCGGAGGCGCGGCGTCGTTGGTAGCGACGGCACGTCGGTCACGCGCCGTGCCGGTCGATACTCCGTGCCGCCCGTGCCGCTAGTGCCGCGCGTTTCAGGGCTACTGCGGACGCAGCCCGACCTTACATGTATATAGGGTAACTTCTAACCCTCTTATTCATAAACGCTCTAAAGGCCGGAAATATGTATGGCAACACTCGATCAGTTCAATCGCATTAAACCAATTAAACCGAAACATGTCAAGTCAATCGTTGATTTGGCTATTGCAGTGAGTTAATTATCAATTTCAATAGTTTTCATATTGTAATATATCACATAACCCTCGATAAACCATAAAACAAAACTAAAAGTAACAAAACATGACTAGCCCCCTTATTCATAAACGCTCTACTTATAAATGAACACAAAATATTTACCTTGCTACTCCGCTACTTACGTGCAAGATAACCAAGCTTGTGCGAAATGTATACGTTTTGCATGTATTTTTATGCAAGCCCTTCCACCACTACTGCCACACAAAACGCACACAAATCCCACAAACTTAATTAATCCTATCACCACACAAACACTGACGCGCGTTTCGATCCCTCTACGGGATCATTATCAAAGTTAGAGCACAGCCGATGTACATGCGAACCAACGTCGTACTAATACGACTAACCGAACGATTAAACGATTGCTAAGTTAGCAGAGGCCTACAGAGAGTTTATGAATAAGGGGGTAAGTCGTAAACTAAAACAAAATAAGAATATCAATCCCTATTTATCAACGTCATTTGGTCACCCTACCCAAACCACGTGACTTGTTTGGATTTTTACCGTGGACTTAAACTCTTTTTATTTAATTTTTAATCCGAACAGATAATATTATGACGTGTATTGTTATGGTGTCTTAAATTTGTTCTTGTATATTGTTAAATTGAATAAAAGCACTGGTCACCGGTATTCAAGAATATATTATTTCCAAGATATTAATACAACGCCATTTCTAATACGACCATCGCGGGAAGAGGCCACGCAGGGAGCTCTGTGTGTCGAACCACAGACTATAGCATTAGGCTACAAGGCAACGTTCAGAAATCAGTCTAACAATATGTATGTATGTATAACTCTTATTCTTCTCGTATTATTATTGTTGTATATTCAATAAATAATTTACAGCGACATTACTACTATTATTATCTAAAAAAAATCTGTACTTAGTGGGTAGATCGAACTAACTCACACATTCACATGTGGATCTACGTAATGTTCATGTCGGTACTCAACACTCATAGACACATGGAAGACGTTTGTGTGCGTGGCTATGCTTACCGAATTATTTTGCCGTGTGTACATAAAACACATTAATTTTACAGATAATGAGACAAATTGATGTACAAAGGCGAACTTATCCCTTAAAAGGATCTCTTCCAGTTAATCTTATAAGCACGTAAGTAAGCAGTTAACGGAAGCAAACGGCGGGACAGTAGCTTCATGTTCTATCTATATCCGATTACTCGATACGTGTGATCAAAGCTTAACCCCTTTATTCATAAACGCTTCATAAACTTATGCTAACTTAGCAATCGTTTGTCCTTATCTGTAACTTTGACATTTACCTTTCACAGATAAGGACAAACGATTGCTAAGTTAGCAGCAGCCTATAGAGCGTCTATGAATAAGGGTTAGACTTTAGCTCTCCGTTCTAATTACTAGGCCAGGGACGGCGAACCTTTTTTGGAGAGTGTTCATTTTTTATGTCTCTCTCTCTACCTCTATCTATTTGTTTATATATGACTAGTATATGATGTTGCGTGCGAGTGTCTACGGTGGTGCTCACTCACCATCGACTTGCTCGATTGCCACTTCTTTAAAAAAAACGTATTTAGTGATTTAACGGACAAAAATAAAACTAACAACAAATAATAATAATACCAATAATTCTCTCCACAACTGGCGTTATCCCCAAAACACTCCACGCAAGCCTCCGGGCTCTCGATATACCTCCATCCGCATACACACTCCTACAAAAAGCCGTCATTCTCAACACATGCCGTATAGTTAGAAAATTCTTGTCCATGTCATAAAATAGCACAAAAGAAAAAAAAAAGAACTTGGCTTAGGCCCGTGCAAAGTATTTCCTCCTAGGGAGAGATTAAGTTATATAAACAAGTAAATAATAATAATAATAATAATAATATAATTATCTTTATTTTCAGACAACTTTAGGTCCATAGTATGTTAGTATACAAATTGAAAAATCTTAACCTATGTTACAGAGATTATGTAGTTACTGGCGTGCCAGAATTATAACTATTTACAAATATAAAAGAAAATGCACTTTAGATTGATACTTCGATATACTTTCAAGTTATTTAAACAAATACAAATGATTCCAGCAGCCTAAGCAGACTTTCTCCTTAATACGAATTCATTTTTTTCATTTTACTTTTAAAAAATTTAAGTTTCGAATTCGATAAAGAGTAAAGGAGTCTTTACAGTACCATACCTATACTGGCCGCGCACTGTCTTACTGGCTACGTGTGATGGAGGCCTAAGCGGTCACGTGCGACGATCGATGGAGACAGGCCGGCGTGATGAAGAAGAATTAACAACTTTCAGCCTATTATTACCTGGCTTTATTGGATTTTTGAGATGTAATAATGTTATAGTACATTACATTCCAAGGGTGAACTTGTCGCACCTGTGACCTGTATGCTTAGTGTAAGTTTTCAGCCGCAAAATACGTCTCGATCGCATTTGCGTTAAAATGTCAAATACGATGAGAACAATTTGTTGCCGCTTCGATCCGCAATTGGCGCTGCCAATTATTCCATAGTAATTGAGACGTTTACGTGAACGCGTTCTAGACGTTTTTATATGCGAAAACTTACACTAGAGGCTCTGAGGCTTTCTTTATCACCGCCCAAAGTGTGTACACTATTTTACGTCTTCCCCTGGCTAGGAAGTGGAAATTGCCGCTCGCGTAGCGTGCATAAATTGCTACTTACGGCCCGGGCGACGGTCTTTTTTTAGTGTGCTTTTTTAGTGTGCTTTTTTGGTTTGGTCACATAGAGGATGGATGAAAGAAGATTGAAACAGATATATATGGGGAGTGTTAATGGGTGCGTTGGGCTCCGTGACCAAACCGGGACCTTTTAACACAAGGTCAGGTCAAGAGTACCCGAAACCGACGAGCACGAAACAGATTGATTAATATGGATGAAGCGAAAGGTATGTCAGGATCTTAGCAGGAACAAAGTCTCTGCCTACCCCTGTGGGAAAGAGTCGGAGAGACGGTATGTATGTATGTATAATTCGACTTAACTCCGTAATTTTGACGTGGCGTGGTTCTAAGAGGGATCAGGAGCAGGCGTCCTACGGGCTATCGATTGGCGGCTACGTGACCCCCATGCCAAGTTGGGATACCGTAATTGAGCGCAAAAACGTTCGGACCAAATGTTTACGATACCTTTTAAGTTTTTATTTTATGTAATTGTTAAGATTAATCCCACTAATATTATATTTTTTTTATTTATTTATTTATTTATAAGCCTTTTTATTCCGAATTCGCTACAATTTCAATTCAATTTTATATGTTGTTGTTGTTGTTATTTATTAAATTGTCGCGCAATTCGGCGTGCCTCATGGCAGAGGCCTCCTCCGTGTATTGGAGGGTTTGGGCTATAGTTCCCATGCGCGCCCAGTGCGGTTTGGGAACTTAACACACACCATTGAATTTCTTCGCAGATGTGTGCAGGTTTCCTCACGATGTTTTCCTTCACCGAAAAGCTCATGGCAAATTACAAATGTAATTTTCGCACATAAATTCCGAAAAACTCAGAGGTGCGAGCCCGGGATTTGAACCCACGACGCTCTGCTTGAGAGACCACAGGTCAAACCACTAGGCTACCACGGCGTTTTATATTATATACTCAGCGGCATATTTAGCGGAACGCAAAAAAAGTTAGCAAAACGCATACTTAATGCTTGACCAGAAAAAAATAAAAAAAAACGTTCCTGAGTGTATTATAAAAAGTTTGTGACGATGTGATGTGAGTGAGTGAGTGTGTATTTTTGTTCCTTCTTCACGCTAAAACGACTGAACGGATTAGGATAAAATTAGCTGGTACCCTAGATTAAAACATAAGCTACTTTTTACTTAAAAGTTTATGGTTTATGTAGTATATTAATTTATTTAATCTACAATGTGTATCGTTTCTTGAGTCACAGACGGTTCAGGCTGAAAATCAGTGCTGCAGGTGTCTAACACCTCAGCGTAATGGAAAACCAGCGACCGTTTCACTTTTGCGAAGACACACACAAAGCTGATGATCAAATTTTCATGTCTGGTTTTTTTATTGTTGTTTTTTTTCTATAAAATTGTGTGTACATGCTCTTATATTTGTGTGTCTTGCAAAATGAACAAATGTCTTCTTTCTTTCTTCTTTCTTCTTTCTTTTTATCCCGGAAAATAGGGTTCCCGGGGGATATCCATAAACATGTCAATTGCTAATTCTAAACAGATGAAGTCGCGGGCAGAAGCTAGTCTGTAGTCTGTAAACACTAATCTGTAGTACTATTTTGTATTAGAAATGGGACTACAGAGTTTGGATTTAGTAGGGCACTGCAACTTCGGTCGGACCCACTATTCTTGGATTCTCGGATTCAGATCGAACGCAATGCAGGCTTTAGGGTGCGATCAAACCGCCGCGTATACCAGTGACGTGTCGCAGTTTTCTCACCGTTTCTTCATACATTTCGTTGCGATTCCGTAACGTCACCGCTTTTTAAGCTGCGGTGTGGTCGCACCCTAATACTGCGAAATTCGTTATTCGAAGTTTGTTTCGCACCGTTCCACTCTATTCATCATTATCATCATCATCATGTCCAGCCTATATATGTCCCACTGCTGGGCACAGGCCTCGTCTCAGAATGAGAGTGCTTGGGCTATGATTCCCACGCGGGCCCAGTGCGGATTGGGAACTTAACACACACCATTGAATTGCTTCGCAGATGTGTGCAGGTTTCCTCACGTCACGATGTTTTCCTTCTCTCTCAAGCTCAAGGTAAATTTCAAATATAATATTGATCGATATCGATTTTCAAAGATCGTGTCGTATTCTCCCTCTCACTCTCAAATTAATTACCATTAATATGAAAACCCGTGGCAGCCTAGTGGGTTGACATGTGGCCTCTCAAGCAGAAGGTCGTGGGTTCCAGCCCGGGCTCGCACCTTTGAGTTCTTCGAAATTTTTGTGCGATATTATACAGTTGAAATTTACCATGAGCTTTTCGGTGACATTCAATGGTGTGTGTCAAGATCTCAATCTGCACTGGGCCCGCGTGGGAACTATAGCCCAAGCCCTCTTATTCTGAGACGAGGCCTGTGCCCAGCAGTGGGACGTATATAGGCTGGAGATGATGATGACGATGATAAATTGAGAGGTTCACGCGAACGTGTCTCAAGCGTTTCAATAAGGAGACATGCATTTTGTGTCAAAAATATACCTACACTAGGCGCTTAGGTAGCTTAGTGACTACTTAGATACTTGTGGATAATTCTTAATCTCATATCTCACATAATTCACGCTAGTGCGAGCAAAACTTCAACTTAAACTAGAAAATGAATTCAGTAATATATTCAAATGCTACGCCGTAGCTACGTAGCGTCCTCTACGATCATAACCGCGCATTCTCATAATTTATTATATCTATCACTGACCCAGAATAAAATTTACACCTCCACCACGCCCACCAATGAGGCCGCCCCACGCCCTCCGCGCGCGCCCGACGGCCAATCAGAGAGCGCCGTCAGAAATTTAAATGACGCCGTTCGAATATAGCCGTTCCTGTCTCGCGCTCTGCGGGACGCTTGAAAGTTTGAATTTGGAATTTTTGTTGTTCAATATGAAAGCTCGAGAAAAAAAAGCATATACTTAATTAATTGAAGTGTGAAATTAAAAAAAAATTGAAATTTACAGAAAATTTCTATCATGAACAAGAATATTAAAATAAAAAATTGATAAATGAAATAATTGTAGCCATAGATGGATATAATTATTTTCGTAGCCTACTATTTTTCATAAATTTTCCAATCATTATAAAATAAAATATTTTATTTAATCTATTTAATCCATCTTACGTAAAACCCCTTTTTACTATTTTTCTTAAAAGCCTGTTTTCCATACGCAGAACGCCAACTACTCCTTTACGTAGTAAATCAGGCTTACTGCCTTTTGAGGTGACCGTCATAATAAACCCGCCCAGCATAACTTAAACCGGCATTACTTGGTACAGCGAAACATACAGATGTCAAGTTATAATGGTTTCTGACACCCTTCTGCATATGAAAAGTTTTTGTGAAAAAATCTTAAGTTGTAGAAAGTATGTGCGATCACGAATGAAGGGTGCTAAGTAGGATATACGTGTTTTAGGGCACTCTGGAAAATGTTTAAAAAGGCTGAAATCTTCTGTTTTATGACACGTTCTTACAATAGTTTCATTACTTACAAAAGAATGGAAAAAGTAAAGAAAAACACAACTGGGTAATCGATTGTTTGGTAGGTTGTAGTAGCGAAATTCAACTGTTCATTTTATTTAATTACCTACTTAATTACATTCTAACTGGCGTAATTCGTAATAAATCTGAAGTTTTTCTAAACACAACAATTTGAACCATAACTAACACAGCAATCCACATCTTTAAATGTAAATCTGCCGAGACAATGTCGTCAATGCCGAGACAGAAACACCGTTAAGGTGTTAGTCACACCTGTGTTATTTCGCTCAGCAATTACTTCTTAACCGACCAGCTAACCTGGCCTCTCATAACCTATTAACATGTGTCGCGTTTCCTAATAAATGTTAAGAGAAGAAATGCGCCGAGGATCAAATTGTGCTGGTCGTCGTTTCCCGCGCTCAAATGTCGTTTTGACAGTTACAAGTCAAAATGGCGGCAGGTTAGAGGTGAAAATATGAATCGTGGGAATAGCTTCTCGTGTGTTCCAAATTTGAAACTTTTATTTTAATGAGCATCGTTTGTGTATGTGGCCAGTGTTTTTTAGCTGATTCGCTTTTAAAGTGCGTAGTTTACTAGTTTTGGTTTGTTTTAGTGGCCAGTGTGTAAATAGATTAAATTAATATAAGAGCTGGCGTGACCTTTCGTTGTTTGTTGATTCAATATTAGTTCGTATTGTTTATAGAAAAACTTATGGTGCCATGCATACATATTAAGTCACTGCGTAGGTAATTTATTTGGTAACTTATTCGTTTAGTAAAGTAGTTGATCTTTACGTAATATTCATTTTGTTTTCGAGGTAAGACGAGTTTTCTTAATTCTATAGTACCTTTAAGTACTCCTAGTGCAAATTGTGTTTTTGTTCAAAAACAGAGTTCACGGCCTGTGCCCAACAGTGGGCCATAACATATTTTTTAACCTCCAAAAAAGCCTTGATCCCTTTTCTCACTCAATTCCGCTCAGCGAAAGTAATTAGGGCCCGCGCGTGACGCCCCACTCTGTCACGTAACGTAACCCAATTACTGGTACGTGAGGTAGAATTCGACAGGACTCCGTGACGCTAAGCCAAAAGGTCGTATGTGTCTTTGTAAGGGGGGTTGTATACGCTCTTTTAGTGTAGGGTACCATAGTTGTTTCGTATGCGGCCCGGCCGGTTCCGCCGCACACACCGTAGTTTTGAACGCTCAATGACCGCTGGAACGGGGGGGCCGGCACACGTCTCAACCATGCCGGCGCGATTCGGACCGCGCGCGATCTAACCTGCCAGTGTTTTGGAGTGAAAGTTTTTTTTTTTCTGTGTTCAGGATTGTGTTGGCTGCATTGGATCCGTTTTTGGCGCGCGAGTACTGGCCACTTTGGAAGGTTTTTTGAACGCTTAGTAAGTGCGGCGAAAAAGTTTTGCGCAAGTTTCTTTGTGAATAAACTTAAAAAGTTGATACGCAATCTAAACCAAGGAAACTTTTTAAAAGTGACATGTTACCGTCCATTTTAAAAGGTTCAAACGGAACTAATCCAATTACGTAAAACTACATAAAAAACGATAAAATTGAAGAGTAAACTTTTTGCACAGAAAAACCTAAACTGTAACAAGAAGTGGCTCAAACTTCATAGAAAAAGTACAAAAAATACTTATATAAAAACTAAAAACTAGAAAATCTCACTCACACATACAAACACACACAATACCGGCTAAACGCGATATATTGACATTGCGCGCGCACGATTGTCTCGGCTATTAGTAAAGATATTCGGTATTTGTGGGTATTGTATTTGCTTAGCAAAGTAATTATTGCGTACCAAGGGACTAGCTGTTTGCCGAGTAACAACATATGTGTGCATTGGATCACTTGCTCAAGGTTTGATTATGGCAATTAATATTTCATTTTTACCTTGACAGTACCTTTTTATGAATGGCGTAAAATTTTGCCTGCAAGCTGCCAAAAGGCCGTTAGATCATGCGCATTAAAAAAATACAAGTTCGGCATGTTATTATATTATTAATTCACTGTTAGCAGAGCCCCGCTCCAGAAAAAATTTGGCATTGTAAGGTCATTTTATATTAGTTACATGTATACACAAGAAAAAATGGAAAATTTCGACAGTGTAAGGTCATTTTTTATCAGTTGTTACATATACAAGAAAAATGGTTTATATAATTAGTTGTGCTATATGAGTTACTTTCACACTAAATTTCAAATTTCTAGGACTACAAAAAAACTGGACGTACCCCATAGGTTTTGGTAGGCGGCAATTTGTATGGAAATAGAGGGTTGATTTTTCACAGCTCCAAGGAACTGCAACTTGGTTTTGTGTTAATTTCAATTTATACTTCTACTAGCTGTTGCCAGCGACTTCATCTGCAAAGAATTCGTCTATCGCTATCCCGCGGGAACGACGCAATTTTCCGGAATAAAAAGTAACCTATGTGCTATTCCAGAGTTTTCTCTATCTATGTGCCAAATTTCATCTAGATCCATTGGGCCGTTCTGGCGTGATTGAGTAACAAACAAACATCCATCCATCCATACTTTCGCATTTATAATATTAGTTAGATTAGATGCATTTCCTGAGTACCTACTTCTATAGGGACGACAAAGGGGACCGACAGAGGTGCGGGAGGGTAGTGCGCCTGTCGCCCGCACCTCTCTCGGTCCTCTTTGTCGTCCCACCCCGCACCCCTGTGCCGCGCGGGTGAGGACTCATTTACGCGGTCGGTCAATAGTGGTCAAATTGACTAATTATTTGGTTTACGTAATGTACCGGAAGACGCACCGTAGGAAGGGCTTCCTCAACCTTTGCGGGTGGTAGGGCCTTGTGCAAGGTCCGTCCGGATCACTACCACCATCTTACTAGCTAAACCTGCCGCTAAGCAGCAGTGCTTGCACTGCTGTGTTCCGGTGTGGAGAGTAAGACAGCCGGGGAAATTACGGGCACAAGAGGCATTTCATCTAAGTCCTCTAGGTTGGCAACGCGTCTGCAATCCCTCCGGGGTTGCGGGTGTCTATGGGCAGTGGTGATCGCTTACCATCAGGTGACCCACTTGCTCGTTTGCCTTCCTATTCACATAAAAAAAAAAAACCTGGTGAAGAACGCGGAGCGGGAGTTTGCTGGATGAGGGCAGCGTAAGACCAGTCTTTATGGCGCTCTTTGGGGGGAGGCATAATATATGTTTATGTTCAGTAGTGGACGTCTTTTGGCTGATGATGATACATAATGTACATAGATTGAATGTAGGTAGGTACGTACAACTTAATGAAAAGTAATGTAGTAGGTAAGTAAGTATTTACTTGCTGTAAAATAGACCACTTTTTCTTGTGTTGGTGTTTGCTTGTAATTTAAGAGTACCTAACCTTTTTAAAAAATATGTGATTAATAATAATGTTCTTAGGCTACTCGGTTAAGTGTCAAATTACTACGAAGCACAGACTAAGTTGCCGGCAACAGTTATAGACACATACATACATACACAAGTCACGTCTTAATCTCTTATGGGGTAGACAGAGCCTAAGTTAACGACCTTAAAGGCCACGTTTAGCATGATTGTGGGCGTATAGGCGGAAAGTGCAATTAAAATGTTGATGGGTTGCTAGCCGGATCGCTTATAAAACATGATTTTTGCCGCAATTTTGAGCAGCTAGTACCGCTAAATAAATATATAAACAATTTGTTTAAATAGTCTATTTTAAAAACACAACCATTAAAGTTAGTTAACGATTAAGCACGTACTAAAAATGGACAAAAACCTCGATATACGCCTCCCGTTTAAACAGAAAAATAGTTTAATTTACGTAGTACAACAGAAAAACACATTTCAAATTGCAGGGTACTCATTAAATTGAAAAGAAGTGTAAATTGCTATTGTTTAAGTTAGCACACCGCAGACAGACGGACAGATCCGTAAAAGGCATTTAAGCTTATCAAAATACTTGGTAACTCGGTTAACGTTAATTGTAGAGCAAAAACTAAGCCTTTTTTAGTCAAAGAAAACTGTTTTTTCATCTGTAATTCGATTGTATGTATGTAGCAAGTAATGTCAAGTTATTGAACTTATTGCATATAATACATATATCATCACTTCATGTAAGGAATTGGTATTCAATTGTGTCCCTCTGTGGAATTATTTCACAATAAATTGTATAGTGACGTTGCAATGTCTGATGTCTCCTTCTTACTGACTCAGTAGACAGAGAGATACATAACTTACTGATATTAAATAGTTTTTAGGTACCGGCTCGAGAACATATTTATTTTTTTCATATATAATATTGCATACGGTCCCTCGATAAATAGACTTGTCGGCAATCACGTGTGTATAAAACCAAGTCGCTTTCCGCTGTCTGTCTGTCTGTCCCTACCTACCCCGCGCCCCTGTGCCACACAGGCGAGGACTCAGTTAAGCGGTCGGTATCTACCTACTTCTTGTCTCTTCTTTTGTTTACATTGCGTGCGTCTTACTGGACCAGGGGGGCAACTCCGAAATCCGATTTTCGAAGTTCGTATCACACCGTCCCTCTCACTCGCAAATTAAAAACTATTAGTGAGAACGGAACGGAACGAAACGAACTTCGAAAATCGGATTTCGGAGTATAAGGCCAGTATCCAATATAATCATGACGTTGTCTTCATATTTCGTAACATTTTAAATTCTTAATTGGTTGATCTTTGCAGTTTTAATTAATCGGTTTTGTAGAGTCAACAGCGGCCCGCTATAATAACGCCGGCGGTGATCAGTAAACATCACACGACACCGCATGATACCGGGAAATCATTTATACTATAAAAATATACGCTTAAATTGATTTGTCAAATATACAATATTTGGTGAAAAAAAGGTCGCTCATGCATTTTTTCGCTCACGTAGAAGCAAGAATTCGAACCGATTGAAATAATGTTAAATATGCGTTTTTCCGAAATAGGTCATTGGAATCACCTAATAGTTGTGCCGATACAAGTCGATTATTAAAAAAGTACTGCAACGGACTCAAAATATAGGTGCATTTTATCATCGCTCGAGTGGTCAGGTAATGTGATTAGAAAGAAAACTAATCCATTTCAAAATGCTACCGATAGAACGTTGAAGTTTCGAATTTAGAGTATTGTGCTGTGACTAAAGTGTACGCCAATAGTGTTTGACTGAAAATCGAGAAAAAATCAAGACTGCAGGGAGTGTGAACAAAAATAATAAATTAATACGATGCGAAAGGAAAGTTTCTGAATTCAGTGCTTGAGTACAATGGAAGTTTGAAGTATGGAGCATCCTGGTGGGTTTGCTTCGTCGCCGTGGGCCGCCATGCTGGGCCATGGCATGCATGGCATGATGCAGCATGAGTATGGCCATGCGCACCATGCGCCTATGCCGATGGACCTGCATGTGCCGCAGCCGTTCCCCTATTACCGGTGAGTTGTAATGTTATGTTTTTTTTAATAGCTCGCGTGGCAAAGGGGTGTGAGGTGGCGCAGTATTGCCAAAAGTTCGACGGGTTGGCGGCATGGAATTAATAAATATTCTACTTTACAGTACAAGTACAACCTACCATAGGTGTGGTTACGATTTTGTATTTTGTAGTTTTGTAGTTTTTTTTACTGTGGAGTTTTTAGTAAGTAGGTAGGCTGCTTAAATTATGTATTTTTGTATTGTTAAAAATTACGTAACTCTTCGTTTCGTCCACATTGCAGCGCTCCTGGTCGTGATCGCGGGTATTTTGGCAATAAAAAAGGCGTGGATAAGTAAAAAAAGGGACAATATGAGACGTTAAGACAAACAGAATAAACTTTGTTCTTCGCTCTCCTTTTAATGTTTTTTAGGTAGCGACGCAACCAAGTTAAAATTTACTAGAACGTAACATTTAAAAGTGTTTAAAAAAGATTATGTAATACAGTTCATTTTTCACTAACATTTTACAAATGACTAGCTGATGCTCGCGACTTCGTCCACGCAGAATTAAATATAGCCTATGACACTCACAAATAAAGTGGCTTTCTATTGATAAAAGAATTTAAAAAATTGATTCAGTACATCCAGACATTACCCCCTACAACCTCACAATCTCACAAACTTTAAATACCTCTTTATAGTTTTAGTATGGACTTACAAATTGCAAAGTCAGTTGAAAACCTAGAGCTAAGTTTCAAATCTCGAACCATAATCTCCGTAACTGTCATAGTACTCATAAAGCCTAAATAGCTACTTGCTGGAAAAAGTTAAATCTCGATTGTGACAAAATGTAAGGAGCTATGTCAAGCTTCACCAAAAAGTTAAATATAGATTTAATTCCAAACGACTTAAGAACGCAAGTCAAAACATTTTACTAACATTGTTTAAATTGTCTCAAGTCACCACTACTTATGTACATAATTTACTTAAAACCAGTACGTTATGCGACAAGCTATGTGCCTAACAAAAAGCGATCGCCGGGCATTCGCGGCCATATTTAAACCTACCGCTTTTTACCGGTTTTTACCGGTTTTCTTGTACTATTTTACCGTGTTGAGTACTAGCCGTGATTGGCAGCAGTGTGATTATAAATGTTGTATAATTAACATTGCAGTTCTTTCGTTTAGGTGGGGGGTTTGAATGCTGATGATGCTTTTTGTGATATGATGGATAAACTGTCAGGTTGGTCGGTCAGGATTCAAAAAAGCTTTATATGTAGCCGAGCTTAGGTCACCATCTTGGCCACCTTCAAGGTACATTAATGAGATAGAAGCACACGTGTTTCAGTTGTACGCCAGTCTTTATTCAAATAGCGCTTTCACAATGGACTCAGGACTATCACACACTCTAATAGACGAAACTTGGAGAGTTCTGTACTTGCGCCCACTGACTAACAAAGTCTGACTGACCTATCAATGTTAAGAATATCGTTAACCACCGAAATATTTTAAAATAATAGAAAAATAAGAATTAGACTAACTTCAATGAAACCGCAGAAATAACTGAAAAAAGCGAAATATAACTAAAATATAACTATACTAATACTAAAAAAATACAGATATAAAAAAATAGTATAAAAGAAATTTTAAATCGATACATATAAGGAAAACGAGCAAGTGGGTCACCTGATGGTAAGCCATCACCACTGCCCATAGACACCCTTAACCCCGGAGGGATTGCAGATGCGTTGCCAACCTAGAGGGCTAAGATGAAATGCCTCTTGTGCCCGTAATTTCCCCAGCTGTCTTACTCTCTACACCGGAACACAGCAGTGCAAGCACTGCTGCTTAGCGGCAGGATTAGCGAGTAATATGGTGGTAGCGATCCGGACGGACCTTGCATAAGGCCCTACCACCCGCAAATCCATTCGCAAATTTGATCCATTCTAGGTCGATTATAGAATCGACCTAGAATAGAACACTCCGGTATCCTGTCTGTCTGTCTATAGAGACAGACAGACAGGATACCGGAGTGTTACTAATAGAGTCCTTCAATTATGTCCTTTTTAAAATATATACCTACCTATATCACGGACAAGTGTATACTGATAACTGTAACTTACCAACAGAGCTCGAACCCGATCTTTGACAAATTACCATCAAAGAAACCACCTGCCGGTAAATGACTCCAGGGGCTCATTACGACAATTATAAACCAATAAGTCATTTAGACGTTCATACCGCTCCAAAAGAAAAACTGCCGAAGCGACATGTCATGTTATGAGTAAAACTGAGTGTAACTGTACGGCACTTTGGTATTTATTCCTAAACGCCGTCTTGTCGCTTTGAAAGTTTTGCCATAGTCGTTGTAAGTGACATTATTATTTATTGATGCTGGTTGGTGCAATGAAGTACCTGCAACCTACGTAGCATAAATAAATAAATAAAATAAATAAATATGGGACAAATTACACCAATTGACCCAGTCCCAAACTAAGCAAAGCTTGTATGCCATCAGAACATGGCTGTGAAATTGAAGTGAGATTTGAAGTAGATAGAATCGCGTTCAATAACCAACAATATATTCAATTTGGCTTATTACCCAGCAGTCGTCAGGTTTTTCGTTAAATGCTATGTAAAAATTTAGTTTTTTATTGATTAGATTATTATTTGTGCGGATTACACAAGAGTCGCGTCACTTTTTGAAGTGAAGACTTCTTTAGCCGGCGCTGAGTCCTTTTTAGGATGGGTAAAAAAATGTTAAACTCGCGTCAGGCGTAACCCCGGTCGCTCACACTTATATTCGCACATTGTATAGAAGTTTGCACACATGTGTGACGGAGGTGGAGTTTAAGTACCAGGATATCAGTATGCTTAGTGTAGGTTTTCGGTCACAAAATAAGTCTCGACCGCGTTTGCGTTAAAATGTCAAATACTATGGGAACAGTTTGTTGCCGTTTCGATCCGCAAGTGGCGCTACCAATTTTTCCATAGTAATTGAGACGTTTACGTGAACGCGTTCGAGACGTTTTCTGTTTTGATTGTTATATGTGGTGTTCAATAAAGAGTTATTGTATTGTATTGTACACTAGAGGCTCTGAACCTCTAAGAGCTTATTTTGAAATACGAATTAATCGTGTTCGATTTTTGTAGTGTTTTTTGTTGAGTCGTGGAGCAAAAGTACCAGGGCATCAGCACATTGTTAATGGTCTACCAATATACATAATACGTACGTTTTTTTTGTAAGCGGCCAGTACGGTACGCGTCTTGAGCGTCATGGATGTTACAACATTAAAATCTAATCTAAGCTGCTGTTTTCACTTCTGCCGGCACTCCAGTGCTACCCGTCGCTTTTTTTTACTGTTCGCTCTAAAAAGAGACGGGTAGTCTATCTCGCGCGCGACGCGACTCTCGCGCACTCTCGTGCTAGCCGGGCTGGTAGTGGTAGTGGTGTTCTAATTACCCAGCCAGGATCGTCCCCGCAGGAGGGAACTCTTCAATGATTGGTCTGATTGACTTGACGTTTGGTACACATATGGACGGATGACTATGCAAGTAAGTACAGTCAGCAAAAAGCTTGTATTAAAATAGTAGATTGTACAACAAGAGCATAAAACAAGCCATTTTACCCGAGACGTTCATATAGCCACCCGAGCCGGTACGGCGAGGATAGATAGACTAGACATGGGGAAAAGCGTTACATTTTGATATCAGTGACTGACGATCCCGTTCCAAAAAAGTCACCGTGAAAAGTCACCGTGACTTTGTCACGCCTGTTACTCGTGTCACTGCATGATATTTGTGTCAACGTTATTTTTGTCACACTGTTATTTCATCGTGATTTTGTCACGCCGGTTACTCATATCACCATATGATATTGTCGCAGTGCTATTATGACGTGATTTTGTCACACCGTTATCACACAAGTAGTTGATCCAAAATAACCTTTACACTTTTACAGGCTTAGAACTGTCGCACATTATAAGTAAAAAATAAATACATTTGGGAAATTAGTTTATAGTCATCATAATCATCACAATCATCATCATGTCATCATCATCATCATCATAATCATCATCATAGCCATCAGCATCATCATAATCATCATCATGCCATCATCATCATCATCATCATCATCATCATCATCATCATAATCATCATCACAATCATCATCATGTCATCATCATCATCATCATCAACATAGCCATTATCATCATCATAATCATCATCACCATCGTCATAACCATCATCATCATCATCATCATCATCATTATGGACGGTGTTCATCTTTTTCATGTGTTTTATGTAGGTACAATAAAGAGTTATACATACATACATAACATACATCCTTTTCTACGAGTATGCTTCATTAAAACAACTCTTTGACACGGATGAGTGTGCAAGCATTCATAATTTTATCGCTGTCTCACTCGCTCTCAGCCAGCAGGCATCATCCGATGTTCGCCACGAAGTTCCGAATCCGAACACTCCCGACTAAGCCCGATTAGAGCCGAGTCACGTCACAGTCAGTCACTGTCACTGCATCGCGTCTCGTCACTGCTTGCGCTAGGCGCTAGGAAGGAACAGTAAGGAACGTATGTGATTTTGTAACGTTGTTATTTTGTAAAAAGTCACAGTGACACGTTTTGAAGGCGAGTCACGGTGACTTTGTCACCGTGACGTTATTTAACCCCCATGTCTAAGATAGACACGTCGAGGGGAAAATGGGTTTTATGAACGAGTTATACACTGCTTTTCACTTAGATTGCGAAGAAACAAAACAAAAATATTAATTAAAACTAAATGTGACATAAGAACAATTCGATATATTTAATGGGTTTTCCTGGCAAATTGACTGTGTTAGGAGTCAGTGTTATTTCCTCTTCACTTGACGAAATTATTGAATATTTAATCGTAAAACAGTAACAAATCGTAACATAAATCCTACTAAGAGAAAATAGGACGTTCCCGCCTGAGTTCCCGCCAATTAACTTTTTTTTTCTTTTTTTTTAAACGTGATACTGCGGTAAGGTTCTAGTAGGCAGGTGTTGATTTATATTTTAAAAAGTTTTATTTTTCATATAGGTACTTATTTGTTTCAATAATAACTTGTTAAATTATTGCTACCTAGTTTTGGGTACAAATTAAACAGTTTAATAGACCGCAGATTATAATAAAAAAAAAACTTAAAAAAATAAACAAAATATGCTGTCGTTAAGTTTTAGTGATTGTTTGTGGCTGTTGGCATCCGATTGTCTTGATCTTAGACGAAGATTTTACTTTATGCACAAGAGCATAAAATGCCATTTTATGCAGCCTACATCCAGCATAAAGTCAAACTTTTTGAGCATGAGAAGTGAAAATGATTTTTTTGACACAAACTTATCATTGCCATTTTTTGGTTATTTATGCTTTATGGTTGTTTATTTTTATGGTTTATTTACATTTATGGTTATTTATGCTAAAGTTGCGCTTAAAAAAAACTTTTTTTAGACATGCAGACTTGCAATCGTGACTGAATTCCGATTTGGAGAGGAAATAACTACGTCTCATCTTTCAAAGGCCAAATTACCCATTACCCATTCCCATTACCCACGAATCAATTCCCCAAACCCAGACCCGGGACACCAATGACAGTGATCTGTCCGGTAATCGGCGCGCGCAATCACGCCAAAATGGCGGACACCTGTCATTTGCCGGCCATCGGAATAATTACGGTTTGGTGTCATTGGAAGCTTTAATGTAGAATCCTTCAATCTTTATTACAAATAGCTGTTGCAGAATTAAATATAGCCTATAGGTGCTTATCCACTAGAGGCAGCCTCGGGTCAAGCGGGCTGCCTCGCTCCGAGACCGCGCAAGTGGAGACGCTGGCTCAACGCTGCCTCAATTAACATTTTAAGCAGCATTAATATGCTAAATATGGTTAATACCCTGGCTTTACTAACCCGACACCATAGTTTTAAAGTGTAACCTGTATGCTTATTGTCTAACTCGCTCGCAATCGCCATCGTGTTCATTTTGACAGTTCTTGTATGAATGTGACAGCTAGCTGATTCCGATGCCAATTGTCAGCCCATACATGAACTGTCAAAATGAACACGATGGTGATTGCGAGCGAGTTAGACAATAAGCCTACTGGCAGTTTCATACCTCTAGTGCAAACCATAAAATTGAAAATCTGTGACATAATTCTCTACCGTTATAAGTCTATCGGACCGCCTGGCCTGGGTGTAATTGGCCGATTTATTGCTTAAATGTATCATTCCTTACCAAAGTATTTTCGAAAACCTGTAGTACCTACGATGAGTATCACAGCGCATTTTTTACTTCCCGCCAAAAACTGCAACTGTCAAATCGTTGACGATTAATCAGTCCATTGTATTGCAACGAAACTCCGACCTTATTAAAAAGAAATAACAATTCAAACTTGTTATCGGCCAGCAACGAATTTTAAAAACAACAAAAATATCAATTTGAATTTCAAAAATGGTTCTTCTTTTGGAACAGTACTTGGTTTGTTGCATTTGGGACCACTTCATTAGTGCCTGGTGTCGATTGGGAAGAATTTAGACGGGCCCTCGGTTTTCTCCTTATTTCATCAATAATTAATGACCGATGTCCGTAAAAGTGCCATTATCTTACAAATGGGCCGTATTTACCTGTCCTTTTATGGGATTAACTGGATTGTGAGCTAAATTCGATGGGTTTCAACAAAATTTTCGGTAATTCCTGTGCTTTGAAACAATGTATTTTTCGTTGTGGAGTTATTTCTCGGAATGAGGTCGTATACAGAGGCCTGCTTTTTTTTAAGTTATAGGGAAGACTTGATAATTTTGTTTAATTGTTAAATATTAATTAAAAGTGCTTGCAAGTGTTTTGGATACTAATGAAAATTGCAGTAAGGTGTTAACTTGGGCAGGACTTTCATTTGGAGCTCGGTTCAGAATAGCAATAATGATTATGGATTCTATGTACAATAAGATTTAGCATTCCGTTTTACGTTTGTTTGTCTTGTTTACTCATCATTATTTTTTGTTTGTTAGTGGATAATTAAATAATGTAATGTTTAAATAAATTATGCCGTAACCACTAAAAAAACACCTGTATCGTGATAACTGTGTCTCTCTCAAGCTTTCTTGCATTAAAAATACCCAGTACACATACACGGCCTTATAAGGCCTTCGAATCTACCGTCATACTCGTAAATCGAGGCTGAACTCAAAAAACTATACTATCTTCAATTGCCTTTAATTCCCCTTCAGTGCACTGATCGTAAAATACGTCACAATTAGTCGGCTAAAGACTGGCTTTATGTATAGAAAAAAACGTCACATCTTAAGAGCGATGCCACCAAATGAGGGTTTATCCATGTAGACTAAAGTGGAGCGGTGTTGATTTCGTTGTTTTTTTAAACCGAATTTGCCGAAGGTATTGATTGCATTAAGGCTTAATTGTTGAGTATTTACGTGAATTGGACGGTTTGTGGAAATGTTTTTGTTGGTACTTACGTTTACTTAAATTCAATCAATAATTATGAGAGTTTCAGGGGAGATAACCTTGGAAGCTTTTTATAGAAGTCCACATATGTGTTTTGTTGCAATATTTTTTTCAAGTTTATTAAATTTATATTAAGTACGAATTAACTCTGTTCTACAGATAACATTATATAAAGATGCCCACGCACGGGCGCTTAATTGCTCCATAGAAATTAACTGCGCCTGTCGCCCGGTTGCCATGTGAATAGTGGGAACTAGTGGCGATTCATGATCAATGGAATTTATATTACATATATTATGCGCTAGATTATATCTGAAATTTTGTGTGCAAACATTTGGTTAAAATAGCCGGAAGGAACAAAAAATGATACCAATGTTCATTACAAAATATTCATAAGAAGAAAAAAACAGGCGAATAAAATTAACCTCTTCCTTTTGCTGACCTTATTTAAAAAAAATCGCTTTAAGTCCTATCCCAGTGTAAACATATTCAAACATCATACCATAATTCCTAACTAATCATACCCATAAATTACACAGAACAAATCTCGACAGAAAGTGCATTAGAGTCATTTGCCGCCGGCTGAACGGCAAATTTGCGGTCGCGGGTGGTTTCGCTGTTGACATTGCGGTTGTTATGCTCAATGTACCAATTGGGCGAACGTGAGAGAGATTCTTGATGATGTTGTGCAGTTGTGCATTTGTCATCGTCATCATCATAAGTTTTGAAGTTCGTATCACGCCGTCTTACTCTCCCAATAATCCACTAGAGGCACCCTCGGGTCGAGCGGCTGCCTCGCTCCGAGGCCGCGCAAGTGGAGACGCTGCCTAAGACGTTGAGGCAGCTTTGAGGCAGCGTCTCCACTTGCGCGGCCTCGGTTCGAGGCAGCCGCTCGACCCGAGGCTGCCTTTAGTGAATAAGCACCTATCCGGTTCGCATCACAGCCTGGCAATGTAATAAAACTTCCGGATTTTTCTTGCTAGTCTAGCTTATTATTTTTAGCATGGCGGTAAAGTACTAAGCTATTAATTATCATTCAGCAGGCGTCTCATTGTCCACAACCGACATAATTGTCATAATTGTCGCAAATGTCAACTCCTTGTACGCTGTTCAAAGTAAGACGACAAGAAAAAAGTTGTCCCCTCTCTAATTGAAAATAGCCGATCAATAAAAGAAAAGGCGAAAAGAATAATTACAATAGTCGCATTCCTTAAAAGGGGAAATGAGGATAAATAAAAAGGTGGAAATAAAAGAAATGTGCTAAAGGACAGGGCAATTGGGCACAAATGAAAGGGCACAGGGCGCCAGAAGCACACAGAGAGACATGGAGACTTCATTTACAAGTTCATGTTACAAATTTTTTTAATGAATTTTTTTTTAACTGTAAATTTTAAAGATACTGGCTGTGGCGTGATTCCATCTGCGCAGAATTCGCTTATTACTATCCCGCGGGAACTATGCAATTGTCCGCGATAAAAACTACAACATGTCCTTTCGCAGGACTGAAACTATTTCTAAACCAAATTCCAACTAAATCGGTTCAGCGGCGACATACACACAGACAGACACACTTTCGCATTTATAATATTCGTATGGATTAATTCCACAAGCGTGTTTCTTAGGGCATAAAGTACCCCAACGCGATCCTTTAACTAAGGCTCTGCTGTATGTTTAACTGTCCGTCAAATGACTGAATTACTGTGGCGGCTATTACAAAAAATAATTGAAATAAAGCAACTACCTAATTATTTGATTTTATTTAGTAAAAGAACCTGGAAGATCAGAAAAAAAAAACATAGAGACGAGACCTAGCTGAATACATATTTCGTCCCCCAAAAATAGCTAAGCAGTCAAAATTAAAAGAAGGTATGTGTGCGAATAGATAAGTAAAATAAAGAGTGAAACTGAATAATGTTTTAATTTCTTTAAATAAACTCTACACGGTAAGCAATGCTCACAATTTCCTAGTTAATTGTAAAAATATAGTGTTGTGTCGACTCCATTCCTCTTTGGAACCGCTGCACAGACTGCAGCCCAAATGGGGTGTAAGAATTAGCGCCCGTCGCCTCTATTATCCGCCATCTTGGTATTGCCAACATTTTAAAACGAAATTAGGAGTTTATTTTTGAAGCGTGTTTTCCGTTTTTGCTAGCTTTGTTTTCGTTTGGACTCGTTTGTTCACTGTATTTTCTTAATTTTCTTTAATTTGATTTGTTCGTTTCTGTCGTTAAAAATATCGTTTAATCACTGCGGTGATTGCTGCACTTTGGGGGCTGCTGTGTAATTAAATTAGCAGGATTTTTTTGCAAGTTTAAACGGGGTATAAGTCATATCGAAATATTGCCTGGTTATGGGCAAATTTTTGGTGGAAAATTATAAAATATGCACCAGTTTTTCTGTTAATTGATTACTGCATGTACTTCAAGTATTTGTTTTCAAGTATAGTTCTGTTGTGCGGCCAGCATAAAAAAAAATCCTGAGTTGGAAGCATTTCGTGACAATACTCAGTGATTTCTTCGTGTTTTTATTTGCTTTGAATATTATGTAGTTACGAATAAACTTTTTAATTCATTCTTTTATTTAAGTATTGGAAATGTGTAAAAATAGAGTTCGAAGATTTCATTACATTTGTTATAACGTTAGTTAATTAGATACCTAGTGATAGTGAGTTATAAGTCAAGGTCACAAGAGTGTTTTAGCCTTTTTATTATTTCTTCCAGAAATATTTGTCATTTTTTATTTATTGCTGTAATAATGTCTATAATGTAGTACAATTTTGTTTAACAGCACGGGAGTTATGAAGGCAATTTCACTTAGCGTGCCCGAGGTGTGAGACAAATGTAGCGCAGCGGGGGTCGAGCGAAGCGGTCCGAACGTGGCGTTTAGAACGCTCAGCTTTGCTAACCAAAGCGTGATAACTGTTAATAAATAATTGTACTAACTGGGATTGTAAATAGTGTTATTAGTGCAGTATGTAGCTTTGTCTGTATGTCTATAAGCATTCACGTTTGAACCGCTGAAGCAATTCAGATGAGGTCTTTTTAAATACTATCGGCACTGTATATTATGGTTATCATTACATTCAACAATGAACTACTTTTATTTATACATATCGTCGCTTCGGAGGTAAAGATACTAAAGCGACACTTTGGGCCAAATTGAGTTATATATACCATCGGAATCAGCAAATTTTTCTGCGTCGATCTATCTGGGTTTCAGGACGATCGGAGGACTTTTTTGGCGCTTTAGTCCCTGAAAAATCTGTGAAATTTGGGACACTATTTACTAATCCGACGCTTAAATTGAGTGTTTTCTCTTTAGTGCTTTTACCTGTTTTAGTTTCTATACCATGTATATTGTTAAGTCATTTGTAATTTTTCACCGTTAAATACATTTGGCGTTTTAGTACTCTGTGCATATTAAGAAATTTGATTCTTCGTCGCTTTAGTTAATTGTTCCGTTATATTTTGAAGTTTTGGATGCTTTTAGTATTATAGTTAAACTGATAAGAATATATTTAAGTCGTTTGAGTATTTAGTACAAAACAGTTTACATAATTTGTGGTATATTAGCGTTATTACAACGTATTTTCAACGTATTACAATGATATTTTCATACAAATTGTAGATATTATGCCAAAGCAATCTGGACTTAAATCGTAGGAATTTAAGTTACAATCACTTTACCAAGGATACTATGCGCGGCTGCGGCGAGCTTTTTATCACTTTTCCTGTCCCCCTCCCCCTCGCATTGTTGCGAGTGGTGCGCGCTCGCGCTCGCTTACTGCCAGTCCGTTCCAACCACTGAACGTGTTGCTGCGCGCGCGTCTTTTGTTAATATCAATAAAATAATAGAGCATGTTGGCGACAAAACGTGAAATACCTAAGTGATCGTGATTACTATATGGTGAGAATTATATGGATCGGAAATAGGATCAGTCACGCTTCTTTCCCATAGGGGTAGGCAGAGACTACTTTGTTCCACTTGCTACGATTTTGACATACCTCTTTCGCTTCATCTACATTCGTCAATCTCTTCATATATGCTAGTCGGTTCCGAGTACTCTTGACCTGTCATTTTTTCAAAACGTCTCCTGTTTGGTCCAGCAACGTCCGTCTAGCCCTTCTCCTCCCAACGCAACCATTCACAGTCCCCATATAGATCTGTTTAGTTAGTCTACTTTCATCCCCTCTCTATGTGACTAAACCAACTACCTCAGCATACTTCTTTCTATCCTAGTCACTATAAATTATTCGTTATTCTGTCTTTCAGTGTCACCCCTTCCATATACTTCTTAACGCTGTCATTTCTGCTGCACTATTCTACTTTAAAGAAAGAAAGAAGACACTTTTTCCTTTCATGCTTCTTTTGCCGTACCCAACTATCGCTGCCGTACATTAGTGTTGGGACGACCACCCCTCTGTGAACAGCCAGACGCGCCTTGACCATGTTTCCTGCATTCACTCTTCTTTCAATATCACTTTCACACTTTCCATCTTTCGTAAACGCCGAGCCCAGATATACAAACTCTTTTATCTGTTCTACTTTCTCACCCGCAATCATGACCTCACATTCTGTCATACCATCGTCTTTTTCGAACACCATAATTTTCGTCTTGCTTACATTAACTTTCATAGCTTTCCTTTCCAATGCCCCACATAAAATGTTAGCCATCGTTTGCAACTCCTCCTCCGACGATGCCAACAACACTTGGATGGTTAATTCACTCATTCTTGATCCACAGTCATTCTCTTTCAAATCATTCAGGCACGTATCGATGAATAGGTTGAACAGCCACAATGACGCAACACATCCTTGTCTAACACCTTTTTTGATGATAAAACAATCAGGGTACGCCCGTTTATCCTCACACAAGCACTAGAATCCTCATAGAGAGATTTTAGTGCTCGTATCAGATTACTATTCACCCCATGCATGGATAACGCTGACTCATTCCTCATCACCCTGTCATACGCCTTCTCCAAGTCAACGAATAAGCTGTATATTTTGTGGCCTTTAGCCATATACTTTTCGGTTATATCACAGAATAAATAATAGTATACGCCGCAAGAAAAAGACTTGATCCGTGCATCCCATTCGCCTTCTAAAACCCGCTTGTACATCCCATATTTTATTATCGGTCTCTTTCATAAGTCTTTCAATTAGTATCTTCGCATACAGTTTGCCGACGACGCTGAGAAGGCTTATTCCGCGGTAATTTTTGCAGTCTAGTTGTGACCCCTTTTCCCTTGTACAGCGGCACAATCACGGCCTTACACCAATCCTCCGGTACCCGACCGTTCGTCCAACACAAGTTGAAAAGGTGGCACAACTGACTAACTAGTAAATACCACGCCTTCACCGGCTCTCAGCATTTCGACCGACACCCTATCATATCCCGCAGACTTTCCTAACTTCATTATTTTCATAGCGTTCACAATTTCATCCATACCTATATCATTTTCCTGACTTCTTTCTTTCATCTCTCCGGCATGAGCCGGTACTTGGACTGATTCTTCTGCTCTTTCAAACAAACTTTCAAAATATTTCCATCTTTTTAGCACACACTCTTCTCCTTTTATAACACTCCCATCCTGGCTTCTGATTTCACTCAGCTTCGAGGCTGTGTTTTTGCCACAGGCTGTCTTTATAGAAAATATCAAATGAATTAAGAAATTTTTATTTCTTAATTTTTATGTTTACTTTTACGGTTTTACCGTTAGAAATTTAATTTCTAAACGACACTGAAAATTAGAACACATAGAAAAATCCGAAAAGTAAAGCTATGGCCGGGAATCGAACCCGGGTCCTCGTCATTCCGTGACGCGTGCTATACCCCTACACCACCCATAGCAGGTGAGTAAGCGTTCGAATTTTTCTATCTATTACTAACTGTCACGTGACCTTGTTACTATGCGATTATTTGTCGCGAAGCGTCATCTATTTGAATGATGTGTCTGTACGACACAATTACAAACTCCCGTGGAACATCTACTGCTCACCAGGGACGAGAGATGGCGCTGTTTTTCAAATGATAGGAAATATCAAATGAATTAAGAAATTTTTATTTCTTAATTTTTATGTTTACTTTTACGGTTTTACCGTTAGAAATTTAATTTCTAAACGACACTGAAAATTAGAACACATAGAAAAATCCGAAAAGTAAAGCTATGGCCGGGAATCGAACCCGGGTCCTCGTCATTCCGTGACGCGTGCTATACCCCTACACCACCCATAGCAGGTGAGTAAGCGTTCGAATTTTTCTATCTATTACTAACTGTCACGACTGCAACTGCGACTGTAACTGTGACGAGGACCCGGGTTCGATTCCCGGCCATAGCTTTACTTTTCGGATTTTTCTATGTGTTCTAATTTTCAGTGTCGTTTAGAAATTGTCTTTATAGACTTCTTAATATTTGCCCGGAAGTCATCAGCAAGCCTCCTATCAAAACTATCTTTATGTTGTTTCCTCTTCTTCGTCGTCTTTACTAATCCTTTCACTCTTTTGTATTGATCTTTCGCTTTACATGCTTCTTCATCCGTCACCTTTTGCATTCTTCGATTAGCCTTTTTTGCTAACCAATCCAACCATGCCTTCTTATTTTCTAAAATCACCTGTTGTATTTCAGCATCCATCTATACGTTCCTCTTCTTTCTCCCTTTTCCCCTTTTGCACACCCCGCACACTTTAGTAGCAACATTCACAACTCCTTCCTTAAATGCCGTCCACACCTTTTCTATCTCACATACCTCATCTACATCCCGAAATCGATCCTTTAATTCATCCTTTTGCTTTTCTCAATTCTCGTCTTGCAGATTCTCTACTTTTATTCGCTCTAGGACACTTAGTGGGTTCTTTGACCCGGTGCAGCCATCGTTTGAACAGACCACTAATGGACAATAGACATGGAATATAATAAAATAATGATAAAAATGACATGTAATAACAATAATTATTATGAATAAATGAGTATGAGTATGAGTATGAGTAATTCGGCATATCACCAGGTGGTGGTCTGTATGGATGTCGACTCCGCGGTATGTGCGAGTGTCCCTGACTTTCATTCTCAATCTTTCATCCACGATCATGAAGTCAATCATACTCTTCGCACTTCCATTTTCTCTTGTGTACATATGGATCTTTTTATGTGCAAACATTGTGTTTGTCACACAAAGATTCCACTCCAAACACACTTCAAGTATACTTTTCCCGTTTTCATTCACTCGTTCATCCCCAATCTCACCAAGCACTCTTTCATACCCGTCACGCTTTTTACCTACCCATCCATTAAAATCACGTAGCATGATAATCCCCTCGTTCTCCTTGCATTTAGGTACTCAAAATTTCTCTCACACCATCCCAAAACTTGTCTCTTTCAGTTTTGTCTTTTATAGACCCACTCGCTCCGACATCCGTCGGTGCATATGTATACACCGAGAATGAAGATACGAGTGAGTCCAACTTTCAGCCTCACCCAGACAAGCCTGGGACTCACACACTCAAACTCAATCACTTACTCAGCCACTCTTGCGGAAAGTATGACATCAACTCCCTGACAGCCTCGATTGGCACCGGACCAATATGGCCTGTAGGGTTCATGTTCGATGGTGTCACATCCTTTCCGCTTGGTCTCATTCACACAGAACATCAATATGATCCATCATCTGACACACTTTTTAAAAAATACAAAATATTACCGCTGCCTTCTCTTTACATCTACGAGGTGTGTCTCTTTGTTAAGAGTCACATGCATATGTTCACTGTGAAGGCATCTAGCTCAAGACTTTACGCTCGATATGGACCGCAACTACTGCACCCTGGCACAACCGCCTCTCTAGTAAATTAAAATTGTATATGCATGTGCATTAAGGTCTATAACTATCTACCAAAGTCATTAAAAGAGCTAGATTTACCACTCTTCAAAAGAGAATTGTACAATTGGTGCATGGCCAAACTTTATTATAGTTGCTCCGAGCATTTTATTAAACAAAACCCAGAATGAATTGTATTTTAATAATATTATTCAATCCAAATGGACATGAATTTCGCTAATATTAATTTTAATTTGTCTTATTTTTTGCTGTTCTGTTTGTGCCTACTGACATTCTTCGATTGTTATTTATTTTTATTGTTATGCATGACATTTTTGTATTATTTCAGTCATTTTAATTTTGTACGCCTATTTTAGGTAGAAAGTGGAGATTCTGACTAGCTTTAAGAACATTTATGTACACCTGCTTTCAACAAATAAATTATTCTTATTCTTATTCTTATTCTTATTCTTATTCGTCTATTTTATCCTGCATTCCTCCTCTAACATTCAAAGTAGCGAAGCGGCTCTCCCTAGCCCACTTCTCGCCCCCGTAGTGAACGGGACGTGACGGGTTGCGAACCTCGTCGCCGCCATCCTGGACATCAATTTTATTTATAAATTGAACCATTTCGTTCCCACGAGCAGCCAGGGAATGGATGTCTGTCCTCGCAGAGCCCCGCATGCCAGGATAAGGCAAGCCTTTGACTGGGATCGCCTTGTCCCCAAGGCTATTTGGCACTAGTTTTTTGGCATTAGTATATTGTCTTTCAAAACATTCAACTTGCAAGTCTACTAAGTATTTGTAATGTTGTATGATTATCATTTAATCAGTGCTTAAGCATTATGCAATTGTAAAATAGTTTGATTTTTGGTGAATAAGCATTAAACACAGTTTGATAAGAAATTGACTAGCGCCATTAAGTAAATTGAAGATATAAAAACTAAGATAAATATCCCGTTAGTCATCTGAAATTATGATATATTAAACCACTTCTTACGTTTAGTCCTTTTACCTTATTGTGTTGTCTCAAAAAGTTGAAGACGAATGACTAAAGCGCCACCTATCTCCTGAACTATTGTACTTAGGTCAAAATTATAGACTTCAGTTCATAGTATGCTAAATTAGCTTTCATACAGTCTTAGAAATTCTAGAATGTGTTCACAAGGAAACGAGTTATGAATTTTTTTCGTTAAAAAAAAACTTTAAATCGCTCTCCTGTAAAGTTGGTCAAATGTCGCTTTAGTATCTTTACCTCCGAAGCGACGATATACATACACAAAACACATCTTTATCCTTTACGGGGTAGACAGAGCCTAAGGTAAGGTAACAAGACTTAAAGGCCCCGTTTAGCATGATTGTGGGCGTATAGGTGGAAAGGGGAATCAAAATAGTGATGTTTTTTAGTCGCAACGCCTATAATATGATTAATAAAATTTTCGCCCGTTCATTTTATTTATAAACCCACCACAAATTCCTCACGCAAAAAAACGATCCAGTAGTATAATAACTCGATCTTATCTAATCGGAGACAAATCGGGAACGGCACTTAGCTGCTAATTACCATAACAATCTCGCGAGATTGTACTAATTAAGCGCTGTGGGATAACGAGGATATATGGTAAGATTTAAAATGTGTTAAATTTAAATTTTATCGAAAAATATTCCAAGCCAATGCCTAAATATCCTGTATTCGGGATTGGCGCGAGCGATATAATACCGAGCATTAGCAGAGCCTATTTTTTATGTGAATAGGAAGGCAAACGAGCAAGTGGGTCACCTGATGGTAAACGATCACCACTGCCCATAGACACCCGCAACCCCGGAGGGATTGCAGATGCGTTGCCAACCTAGAGGACTTAGATGAAATGCCTCTTGTGCCCGTAATTTCCCCGGCTGTCTTACTCTCCACACCGGAACACAGCAGCGCAAGCACTGCTGCTTAGCGGCAGGATTAGCGAGTAAGATGGTGGTAGCGATCCGGACGGACCTTGCACAAGGCCCTACCACCCGCAAACTAAACTAAACTTTAATTTGCTATTCGGCGTCAAAACTGAGAGTTCGCCGAGCATAAGCGATGAGAACGCGATGAGTAAGCTATTCGGGGCGCTACGCCATTTTGTTTGGGGATTGTCAACAGGAGCCTTACCATGACGTCATAATTTTTTTTTATTTATTCATTCAAATCAATTACAAAAAATAACAAATTTATTGTGAACAGCGAGCGAAAACCACGTACGGTTTATCTGCTGCTGTGCTGAATTCCAACTCAGTTCAAGTTTTAGTTGTCACTTTTAGAAATAGACAGCGAATTCAGAATTTGACAGCGAGCGAACCTAAACTGAATCGCGTTAGGACGTCATGGTAAGGGCCCTGCACGTCTAGCACGACAGCGCACAAGAGTCGCGTCGCGCGCGAGAATGATTGCCCGTCTTTTTCTTACCGTTCGTTCTAGAAAGAGACGGGTAATACGACATAGACGGGCGAGACGCGAGACGCGACTCTTGTGCGCTGTCGTGCTAGGCGGGCTGTCAAAGTATAATAGAAAATCTATAACTAGCTATCGAATTGAATGTGGCATGGACGAGGGCACACTCGACCACATGTTCTTCCACTGTTCCAAAATTGTTACTCCCCTATATGACCTCCTTCCATCCAGAATTCCTCGCCCTGTTAACCTAAATTTCCTTCTTACACTATCACACACCTCCCTTGTAACTGTTCTATGTAAATTTATAAAAATTAACAAATTATATTTGTAGGTAGTCTAACAATTTATGTATGTGTTGTCTATTTTAGATTCTTATCAGAGTACCGCACGCCGAAGGTACCGAACAACGGCTGATTAAAAACAAGCAGTGTCTTTTTCAACCTCGACATTGGCAGAATCATCGACAGTATCGATGGAGCTATAACTATAAAAATTGTATTGAATAGCTATCGAATAATAACTATCAGTGTGAAAAGATCAAACTCAAATTTTAAGCTCTAGGGTGTTCTGTAAACGAACATCGTCTGTGAAGTTGTTGGGGCCTTACCATGACGTCTTAATGTTATTCGATTTCGATTCTATAGACCGACTGCCTAAATGAGTCCTCGCCATAGAGGCGCGGGCCCCTTTGTCGTCCCACCCCGCGCCCCTCCCCGCGCGGGCGAGGACTCATTTAAAGCGGTCTATAGCTACATTTTAGCTGTCATTTTTGACACATCTATTATAGCGATCGATGCTAGTTTGGTTCGGAGTTGAGTCACATTAAGACGTCAGAGTAAAGACCCTGGGGCCCGATTTTTGAAAGCACATGTGTGAAAATCCCACTCGAAAATGGTGAAAAATTGTGCTGAATTTGAAATACGAGTAGCTTAGAAAATACTTACGGCTCTCATTAATCATGTGGATTAGTGAAATTTTTTATTAGAGCGGTAGTTTTGAAGATATAAACAGATTTATACCACTTTCGAGTGACGTGATTTCAAAAATCGGGGCCCTGGTGACTATACGTAATAACAAATGACCTTTCAAACAAAAACATAACCTAAATTGAATCTCCGCCAAGAAACATGCCACAATTGTCACAAGCAATTTATGAATATTATTAAATTGAATGCTTAAAGTAAAACAACGAAGCGACATCGCAGCGTGAAACGGAGTAACATATTACCTCGTTTACTACTGCCAGGTATTTTGACACATAACCTCAAAATTAATGACGAACGCAACGAATCGGCTGCAACATCAAAACGCCGTCATTTGTCCTTTTCTCGCGCGGTGGTTTGTCACATGCGTAAGAAAGACAGAGTATACAGCGTATGTAGTGTGTACAGAGTGTAGTTACAGTGTATTCCACGCAAAAATCCACGCCGGTTGGATTCATATTGACTAGGTAGGTATGCATTGCATTTTAAATTGTCACTTGTCTCAGACTATTGCCGAGATGGTGAAATAGGGGCCAAGAGAGTTGCCAGCCTTTAAGGGAACATTAAGTATACCTACTCTCTTTTTAAGTAAATTTAGGATTTAGGATAGGTAAATCTTCACACATAGGTAAGTAGTTTTTTTTTATATGAATAGGAAGGCAAACGAGCAAGTGGGTCACCTGATGGTAAGCGATCACCACTGCCCATAGACACCCGCAACCCCGGAGGGATTGTAGATGCGTTGCCAACCTAGAGTACTAAGATAAAATGCCTCTTGTGCCTGTAATTTCCCCGACTGGCTTACTCTCCACACCGGAACACAGCAGTGCAAGCACTGCTGCTTAGCGGCAGGATTAGCGAGTAAGATGCTGGTAGCGATCCGGACGGACCTTGTACAAGGCCCTACCACCCGCAAAATATTTATTTTGCGGGTGGTAGGACAAAATAAAATAAAATAAATTAAAGTTTAAATAAATTCTGACTGACTGACCCATCAACTCTCGGCCTAAATCCTGAGAATTTTTGGAGTCGATCAATATTTTTAATTTAAGAAAAAACTCGTGTATTCGGGAGGCACTGGGTCGTAGGGAATGTGATATTTTATGTGCTTTTGATGGTAATTTAATTGGCTCTCAGTTATCGGGGAGAAAATAAATACTGAGTCTATAATCTTATCTAATGAATTATTAGTTCGTCGCGGTAATATGTACCTTTAATAAGGACTTGAGTTTAAATATTCATCATGCCAGGATTCAACATAAATAAATAAATATCACAAATTCTGTATGAAACAATGCGAGGAATTGTTTTAATTAATTTTATTGAAAGTTAAAACAGTATTATTAGTGTAAAAACTAAATACAATATTTTGCACAGCTAGCGTATATAACATAGCATATATTTTTTAACCATAGACAACAATAGTTTTTCTTACATATCTAAATGTTGCCATTTTATTACTTTAGTCTATGTTTGGCTATTACAATTATTTGAATGAAATTAATTGTATTTCTTTAAATTAATTAATAATATTATTATTTATATTTTTATGTTCTTGTAAATTCGTCGTGCGACATTTATTTTGTACTTATCCATAATTATACTATACAATTTTTTTAGAAATGTTATGAAACTAACCTAACGTAAGCCACGCAATTAGGTTATATTTTAAAAAAAAATTACGGATTTGCAGAGCATTTTGTGAAACATTTGTGAAACTTTTTTATAAAAAAATTATATACTGCGCTTAGTAAACTACGAAATTTTATTAGGCGACAAATCTCAAGTTCCTTAAAATGCATTGGAATTCTTTATTAATATTTCAAACGGCAACATTTTGTAAAAAATACCAACGGAAACTCTCAATTCGAATCAAGAAGTTCGAATTCGAAATTCAAAATTGATCTGTCGTCGAATGAGAGTGATCGGCGGTCAATTTCGCCACCCGCGGCCAATCACACGCGCGATGGGATTCGATATTGGTGTGGTGTGAAGCATGAGCGGTAAGCGGTTTGATGCTCACTTCTTAATTTTTTTTTTCATATTAAGTGAAATCGTTGTTCTTATGACTAAGGGGAATATTATAACTACTTACTTTGGGGTTTGGCAATGTCTTAATAACTAGTACAAGTGGTCCTACCTTATTTTTTGGCTATTTGTCATATACTTGTACTATGTAAGAATATACAATTGTCTACATTTTTCCATTTCTTCTCTTTGCAACAGAATAACAGAGTGAAACTCGTCTGAGAATTTGAAGCAAAGAAACCTGGAGGTTTGGCTTTACAAGATTTTAAAACTGTTAGCCGATGGTACTAAAGGTATTATTGTCAGTGACCGGAAATGTTTCAAAAGTGTTAAGGAAGCATAAAATGTATTTAAAGTACCTATTCAAAGTTATTCAACTTTATCTCAACTCTAGACTACATACAAGAAAGGTAGCGGGCGGTGGCGACGTTAAGTTAACATGGCTTGGCCAATGCAAGATGATGTAAATTAAAATAGGTACAATTACTGTTATTATGAACATTTTGAACTGTCGGACAATTTCATAGCTAAAGACCCAATATACATTTTTTTAAATTCCACTTCCGCTTCCCGCTCAAACTATTCACTCGCTTCCGCTTCTACCTCGCCCCCCACCCCAGCCAATATGGGGCCCGCGCCGCCGCCCTGTAATTCCAATCCTTACCAACATTACCGGACTATTATAATGTATTAAGGAATATTATTTTACGACTATGGTGCCTTTATGGCGCGGCGCAGAAAATACCGTGTGTAAGCACCTTTATGTGATAACGTCGGATATTAACAGGTTCTAATAGTGCTTTAAGCCGTAAAAAAGGATTTAAATTGAGATTAGACTACGCCTGAAGTCCGCGAGTGTATGTAGGGTTTATGTAGCAGCGTTAACACTACACATTAGTGCTTTAGCACTATTCATCTGTAAATATTTGTAATTAGGGTTCCGTACCTCAAAAAGAAAAAACGGAGTCCTTGTAGGATCACTTCAAGACCTTTTTTCTCAAGAACGCGTGGAGGTATCAAGCTGAAATTTATATCAAATACTCAAGTCTACTGTCTCTTGAAGCTGTGGAAAAATCAAACTTCTAAGCCAACGCAGTCAAAAGGTACAGCCGTTTTTCGCAAATTTTCGAAACTCGCAAGGTAATCAAAACCTACAGGGTAGTTCCCGTGCACTCAGAATCTTGAAATTTGGTACGAAGCAACGTCTCATAGCACAGATATAGGAAAAATTGCGAAAACCGTAAATATGTATTTATGTCTTTTTATATCAGTGACCAATTTAAACTGACTGCGTACATTTTGCGTTGGAGCAGGGCTCTGCTCACACTGGTTTTTAGATATTTATAGATAATGTTACGGAACCCTTAGTGCGTGAGTCCGACTCGCACTTGGCCGGTTTTTTGTTTTTTATAATCGATTTGTCATAAATAAACTTTTTCTTTCTTTCTTTCTTTCTTTCTTTCTTTAAGCTTGTAACTTGTAGCTCTATTTCTACAGTCACCAACTATTTTATTTTGTATACATACATACTGTCACGCCTCTTTCCCACAGGGGTAGGCAGAGACTACTTTGTTCCACTTGCTACAATCCTGACATACCTTTCGCTTCATCCACATTCATCAATCTCTTCATACATGCTCACCGGTTTCGGGTACCATCAGCCAAATATGTGGTCTACCACCCTAAGGTTAAAAATCCTTTGCACGTCACAATAACGTCGATAAGACAGGCTGTCAACTTGAAAGTTCGACTTTAGCGACATTTTCATTTGATGGGAAGTTGGATGAAAAGTGGTAGACCACTTATTTGGGCGACCGTACCTGACTTATTTTTTTCAAAACGTCTCCATTTGAGCCCGGAACATTTGTCTAGGCTTTCCTCTCCCAACGCAACCATTTACACTCCCCATACAGGTCTGTTGATTTTGTAACACGTATACAAATCACGTCTATATTCCTTACGGGGTAAACAGAACCTATAATAACAAGACCTAAAAGCCGCATTTAGCATGATTGTGAGTGTGAGGGTAAGGGGAATCAAAATAGTGATGGGTTGCTAGCCGCATCGCCTATGACATGATTCCTGAGACTTTCGCCCATTCCCTCGATGGGCTTTTACCATCTGCGCGGGAAGAGAAGCAACTGGTACATTCTATGTTATTTCTTTGCTCCCAGACCAACATGGACGTTTGTATACTTACCTATTGATAAAAGCAAAAAAATCGTTTATGGCTATCCCGCGGGAATTTTCCGGGATAAAAAGTGGCCTATGTGCTAATCCAAACTTTTCCCTATCTATGTGCCGAATTTCATCCAAATTCGTTGGACCGTTCTGGCGTGATTGAGTAACAAACAAACATCCATCCATCCATACTTTCGCATTTACTTGACTGACTGACTTATAGACAAAGCAGGGACCTTACCATGCCGTCCTAATTCCGACTCAGTTCAAGTTTTAGCTGTCACTTTTAGTATGAATCTGACAGCGAGCGAACCTAAACTGAATCGCATTAAGACGTCATGGTCAGGCCCCAGTACCCGAAACAACAGAGCGTGAGACTTAATAACATATTTTTCAGACCGTATTTCCTTGGGGATTACTGAGGTGCACTAAGAAGGGTTGTATCATTTCAAACTTTCTGTAACTTAAGTATCAAATAATAAAAACATGTATTTTGCTGCATATCTGATTTAGAAACTTATTGATAAGGAAGACTAACTGGCACAAGAGGTAGGTGGGCGTTTTCAAACAAAGTTGTTGGATCACTCGCTGTTTCAGAATTTTAAAAATTTTACGTTGTTCCTACTTAGAATCGAGAGCTCTATTAATTCTATTAGGAGAAAAAAAATGTCCCAAAATTTTGTATGGATAAAATATTTCCATTACGCTACCATCCATAGAAATTAATTGGGAGTGGTTGCGTATGTGAATCGAAAAAAAACGGGACACTGTTTTTCACATATTAAAATGAATAGAGCTCTCAATTCTGAGTAGGAACAACGTAAAATTTTTAAATTTTGAAACATCGAGTGATCCGACAACTTTGTTTGAAAACGCCCAGGTACATTCAATCTATCTAAGCTGGCAACGCACCATGCATCCTCTCGTAATGGTACCCAAGGGTGGTGGTGTTGACTTACCTTCAGATGACCCACTTGCACCAATGGACTCCTATCCCACTCCTACTAATATTATAAACGCGAAAGTGTGACGATGTGAGTGAGTGAGTGTGTATGTTTGTTCCTTCTTCACGCTAAAACGACCGAACGGATTTAGATAAAATTTGAAACGAAGATAGCTGGTACCCTAGATTAAAACATAGGCTACTTTTTATCCCGGAAAATAGCATATTTCCCGCGGGATATCGAAATACATGATAAAGCTCCTAATGCAAGTCTGATTCTACGCAGACGAAGTCGCGGGCAGAAGCTAGTTGGGCAATAATGATGATATTATAATGATGACAGACGTAGATGTAAAAAGGTTGATTTTGTTCTCATACGTGTCTCGTAACTGTATTTCTAGCTAAGTATACGTACGGTGTTCCCGCAGTGAGTCACGCGGCCGACTGTATGCGCCGGCGCAGGTGTGAAAGGTTACGCGGTGGATTACGAGAATTATCGGCCGCTGCGATTTCGTAGGTAACAGAGCTAGCGACATGGAGATACGACCGACTGTTGGATTTAATTAGTTTTTTAAAATGACATGGATTAGACGGTCAGTATTATTGCACCCACGCATATCGAAACCAGTTGTATTGGAATCCACGACCCTATATTGGCATTGCTGATATTCAGATATTGCATGGCATGCCGCTCCCGCATAGGTTTAAATCATCTGTCATGATGATAATTATTGAAATATTATAAACGGGATGTGAACCGCGATTACCTTTATTGAGCACCCGATATTTCGATACAGTTGCATGCATCATGATCACGGGTATATTTCGAATGAACTTAACCGTGAATCATTAAAAACTCTTATACCAGTATCACGTTAATGTTGACCGTCCAAGCTAAGCCAACGGGATGGCAAACGAGCCAGTGTATTGAAATAAAGCTTATAAATTAATATACACATACATACACAAATCACGTCTTTATCCCTTACGAGGTAGACAGAGCTCAAGGTAACGAGACCTATAGGCCACGTTTAGGAAGACTGTGGGCGATAAGGTGGAAAATAGAATCAAAATAGTGATAGGCTGCTAGCCGCATCGCCTATAACATGATCCCTATGTTTTTTTATAAATATAATAATAATATATAATATTAATCCTGTCTTATCCCCATAATCCAACGTCAAGGTATAATCTACGTACAGTTATTGTTTTTTCCTGCGGTAATAAGCGGTTGGAGTCATTGATAGAAATTATTGATTGCGCCGGAGTCGGCGATAATGGCGCATGCGCCGCGGAGTGATAACTTTAGCTTTTGAAGTGTGTATACATTGTAATGTATACTTCTGATACACGTCCAGTAATGATATATACAACCTTAATTTTACTTTTTGTATCAAAAAATAGGTTGAAAAGTTAAATAGTGTTTGCATGACATCTCGGAAACCATTTTTAAAACAGTACTTTTTACTATAGAGGTAAACCAGCAAGCCTCTACTTATTCTGACGTATTAAGGTGCGACCAAACCGCCGCTTAAAAAACGGTGACTTTACGGAATCGCAACAAAATGTATGAAGAAATGGTGAGAAAACGTGACGCCTACGACACGTCACTGCGTATACGCGGCGGTTTGGTCGCACCCTTAAACAGTAGGTAACAAACGCCTTTCCATTAAATTATCAAATGCTATATGACAATAGTTTGTTGGCGTTACGTGCCGCTAAAAAGTGCTGCCAATTTACCCACAGTATAGTTGCAAACATCCTGAGCCTGACCTTGAATGCGCAGAAGTGAATTTAGCGTCTCTTTGGTATAAAAGTACATGCGCGAACTTACCCCTTCCACGTCGTTCTTGCTCAAGAAGTTTGCCGTAAACTGTAATTGAGACTATAAGGTGGAAACACATTATTAACACGCAACGCGACCCGATGCAACGAATGTATGCGCATGGCGTCGCGTCGGATGTTCATAGTGTGGTTCTGGTCATAGAAAAGAATACAATTTGATTCGACTCAACACGCGTCGCGTTGCATCGGGTCGCGTCGCGTGTTAACAATGTGTTTCCACTTTAACGCTGACGCCTTTGACTTGGACGCGTTTTTTCAAGTCAGAATTTTACACTAGTCCAGTCTAGTGAGTACAGAATGGCTTCTCAAAGTGGCCCTTACAAGCGCTGAAGATAGGGTTTCAGTTGGAAAGGAGAATAGTGGTTCTTATTTACAGTGCTTCTAGTTTCTTACCCCCTTATTCATAAACGCTCTGTAGGCTTCTGCTAATTTAGCAATCGTTTGTCCTTATCTGTCACTTTGACGTTTACTTTTCACAGATAAGGACAAACGATTGCTAGGTTAGCAGAAGCCTATAGGTAGAGCGTTTATGTATAAGGGGGTTAATGTACTTGACAGCGGCCGTGTTTCTAATAAACATGAATGAAAAAGTAAATTATTGGGGATGAGAGCGGGTAGTTTGGAGAGAGATGCTCGATGCAGCTGTTGCACTTGCTCTCAATCTTAACATCATTATTTTTCATTCATTTTATTCAGGACACGGTAAATGTCAAATACATTAAGAAACTAGAAGCACTGTACGGTCGCCCAAATATGTGGTCTACCACTTTCCATCCGACTTCATCAGCAACAATCAACAACAACAACACCAACAACAACAGCAACTTCAACAGCTATGATAATAAACATTTCTAATTCTGATTCTTCCTATCAAATGAAAATGTCGCTAAAGTCGAACTTTCAAGTTGACCGCCTGTCTTATCGACGTTATATATTGTGACGTGCAAAGGAATTTTAACCTTAGGGTGGTAGACCACATATTTGGCTGATGGTAGCATCAGCTAACTCACCAGCTCGTTTGTTACAGCACGTATTTTTTTAAGCTGGGAGCAAAACCACCAACCAACCACCAACTTCCTTCCTGCTGCAACATTCCCCGAGCGGTACAACTTAGGGATCTTTAAAAAGCGAGCCTACCTGTTCCTGAAAGGGCTGGCAACGCACCTGTGATTCCCCACGTCTTGCAGGTGTCCCTGGGCGATGGTGATCACTTTCCATCAGGTGACCCGTCTGCTCGTTTGTCCCCTCTAATTTAAAAAAAAAAAAAAAAAAACACAGAATGTAGCACTTTTCTTCCCGCGCTGGTAAAAGCCCATCGAGGGAATGGGCGAAAATCTTAGGAATCATTGAACACAAAACATTTACCTTGCTACTCCGCTACTTACGTGCAAGATAACCAAGCCTGTGCGAAATATACACGTTTTGCATGCAAGCCCTCCCACCACTACTGCCACACAAAACGCACACAAATCCCACAAATTTAATTAATCCTATCACCACACAAACACTGACGCGCGTTTCGATCCCTCTACGGGATCATTCTCAAAGTTAGAGCACAACCGATGCACATGCGAACCAACGTCGTACTAATTTGTAAATCTATAAATAAACTAAATGTACCCACATTCGCATATTTCCAAACTACCCTCTTATTTATAATTTTTAATAGCCATCAACAACTACCTACATAAAATTACACGTAAGTAGATACGTAAGCACGTAATTGCACGTAAGTAATGGAGTAGCAAGGTAAATATTTTGTGTTCATTGAAATGGACCTCCGCAAAGTAACGCCTGATTCAATAAAATACTTAGGAATCATGTTATAGGCGATGCCGCTAGCAACCCATCACTATTTTGATTCCCCTTTCCACCTATACGCCCACAATCATGCTAAACGCGGCCTTTAGGTATTGTTACCTTAGGCTCTGTTTACCCAGTAAGGGATAAAGACGTGATTCATGTATGTACATTTGTATGTACGCATAACAAAAAAAAAGTCTGTGCGAGACAAGGCACACAATACTTGTTAGAACAGTTCAGTTGCTCGTTGCATTTGGCAACACGATGATGTACTCGATATTTGGTTTAAGTTTTTATTAATATAGTTCTAAAAAAGTCATGTAGCAGTTTTATTAAGACCAGTGCCCGCTACAAAGTCTTTATTGTGCTCTTAGTATTGGCATTGTAAATCTAGAGACTAACTTATAGAGGCTGTTTCACTTTAGAATATTTAACTTAATCTTAGCGGATACGTACACAGAAGCGATTGTGCGTTAATTGCCTTTTGCTGTAAAGCATAGTAACACTTAGTCTAATGTGTTTGTTTTGTTGACACGTGTCCGTTTACACTGTGCCATTTTAAGTCAGTTAAATGGAAAATGTACCTGAAAAACTGGCAAAATAGCCCTCTATTCGGAGCATTAGGCTTATTGTCTAACTCGCTCGCAATCGCCATCGTGTTCATTTTGACAGTTCACGTATGGGCTGACAATTGGCATCGGAATCAGCTAGCTGTCACATTCATACAAGAACTGTCAAAACGAACATTATGGTGATCGCGAGCGAGTTAGACAATAAGCCTACAGGTAAGAAAGTTGATGACGATGTATCTTTTAAGGCCTTTCTATGGGCTAATTTCGGAGGATACTATTCGAAAGTGGTTTTCACCACTTTTACGATTTTTTAATCGATTTGAATTTGTTACTAGAGTGGATTAATATAAAATTATAGCTCTAAATAATCTAAAATACACATATCTCTAAAGATTTCGCGTTTGCACTATACTCTGTCGATATTGTATTTATTTTTATTTTACTAAACCCTAAATATAGTATTTATACTTTTTTCGAGTTGTGTTTTTATTTCCACAGGATGTTCTTTCCAAAATCTGCAACTTGATTGGATTTAAAAGTTGAATGAAAACTGGGATGTAAAAAGATTCTCAGTAAAAATCTCTAAAAACGTTAAAATGATAATTAAAAACGTAATAAAGTAGAAACATTCATACGAGTAAAGAGAATAAGATTGTCAGTATCTCGTCAACAAAAGTTATTTTTGGAATCCTTAGTAGACTTCTTAAAGTTTAAACCTTAGTGATTATTTCTAACTATTCTTTAAGTCTTTTGTCTAATAATTTCTCGGAATTTTTTTGCAAGTGTTAAGTAAGTTTGCTGTGACGGTTTTTCATCAAAAGTATTAATAACATCCTGAAATAATATATTGATCATTAATATTTGCTTACTCTAACAACTTTATGTCATTGTCTCGTGATATTCCATAAAATGTAAGTAAACAAATATTTGACAACCCATATTTGTTGTTAACGCATCATTATGACAAAATTTTATAAAAAGAATCGCCGATTTTCACTGTTTGGTGTCAACGTGTTTTAACACCGTTTTATGCTGTTTTAAACTAATAACGGTGTTGGCTCAAACCAACAAGAAACGAGTTTGTACGGTTACAATAACAAAACGCAATAGTAAAACAAATATTGTAATATAAAAACAAACCGTATAACTCACGTATAAAACACAACGTGTCGCACTGTTCGTTTCGCTGCCGCCGGGGCGAGCGTTCTCTGATGAAGGACTACGGAATAGTCCGAAACAATTGTCGGAGCATTCCTTCGGCTTTTACGAGTATACGTGAGTTATCCGGTTTGTTGTAATTACGTTTGGGTCTCACTGTTGTTTCATGTTAAAATATTGTAATAATTTAAGACAGACAAATCGTTTTAGAAATACATAGTAGAGCCGCATAGTTCCGGGCGTGCAAGTAAAGTAAATTTATTAATCATTAGATGTTGCCCGCGCCGCATCTGCAAAGAATTAATTTATCGCTATCCTGTGGGAACTAGGATTAGTAGGATAATTATTGACGACGCGACTCTAGGCAGCTAACAACCTTTGAAATATTTATCACAATCCCGCGGTAACTATCAGGTACCTACTAAGTACTAAGTAATTACTTTTCTTTCACTGTGTGGTTGCTAATGACTAATCTAATAAAGGACCTACAGATAATTGCCCATCAGGGACAGCCATTGTCCCGAATTAATTAAAATTGTAAACAGCACCATTCCGTACGATATGAGATGATATTACACTCGCATCAGTGTTACCAACATCGCGAGGATGTGTGTTATTGTAATTTTATTCCGTCACCTACCAACCCTAGCGCGTGCCGTGAACGCGCCAAACGTGTTCCGAATTTCGAAGTTCAAATTTGGAACGGATTCGAATGCAACATTCGAAAATTTTGAATTTACTTTGCTTTTAAATTTGGTTTTGTGGATGATTTTTCTAAATTACCTGTTACAATGTAACGAAAATTGTTTTACCTGTCAGACAGTCTTGAATCGATCTAAGTCGAAGAAAGTGGCTATACCGAAGCCATTCTTGCGTAGCAATATACTTTAATATTAAACAATACAATAATGATTAGTCCTTAAGGTCATATTTGCATGCAAGTAGCGTCAGGTGCGTGGAATAGCGCAAGTTTCGTGCCAACTGAGCGCAGGTCAAGGGTGAGTCGTAATTATCCGTGCCGTCCCAGCTATATTGGCATATTCCAGTATCTATCATGATTTTGAACATGTTTTTTGTAATTGGTATTTTCTGTTTTTTTACGAAACGCTTTAGATAATAATAAATTATTTATTGTGAATTTCCTAAAGTAGTTCTAAGGCACTGACACTTCACTAAGAACCTGTATACAGGGTGTCTTTAAATTGTTTCGGAATATTTTAGCTGGTAGTTCGGTTAGTCTGACTGAACATCCTTACAAAAAATTGAAATTAAAATTTTTGATACAAAATTCAATCCCGCCTTCGACGTGGTTCACTTACATTAATCAATGTATGGAAACATTTGTCAATTCTATGATTCAAAAATCCTGAAAAACATTACACAGGCATTAACAGGGCTAATAAGTCACACTAACTAACCACCTGCTGAAATATTTAGGTAAAATTTTAAGAGACCTTTGTATATAAAATTTCTGTTGTCTGTCACACACACACATCACCAGCCTATACACGTCCCACTGCTGGGCACAGGCCTCCTCTCAGAATGAGAGGGCTTGGGCTATAGTTCCCACGCGGGCCCAGTGCGGATTGGGAACTTCTGTTGTCTGTGCTTCAGTGTTATTCTGACGTGATAGAGTAACGAACCATCCAAACTTTTGCATTTACTATACTTACCGCCTTACTCATAAACGCTCTATAGGCTTCTGCTAACTTAGCAATCGTTTGTCCTTATCTGTCACTTTGACATTTATCTTTCACAGATAAAGACAAACGATTGCTAAGTTAGCAGACGCCTATAGAGCGTTTATGAATAAGGCGGTTAGTAATTAACAATTTAATTCTATTAAAACCTGCTCTACATGAGTTTAAATCGCACTTGGCCAGTTTTTTTCCAGTTACGCCATTCCGTCTCCACGATAAAGTAAAACAAATCCTCAATCGCAAAAGGAATCAACTGCCATTTTTAACACCGGAGAAATTCTAAAAAGTGCAAAATTGATGATCACATTAACATGTCAACACGACTCACAGAAACTTTAAGCGGGTCTTTCAAAGTGAAGTCCTCAGAATAGAAGAAGCATAAAAGACCACATTATACAAGCAAAATCAAACCTTAGAGTTGACAGTAGAAAAGTCTAGACTGCTCTTTAATGCTTTTTGTTACTAAGAACGTTCTTTTCTCGTATAGTTTGGCGTTCGAAATGCAAAATGGCGCCACGGCTGTTGACAATTGCAGCTCGCTCATCGGGAGCCGAAGCTAAACTGAATCCGATTACCTTTTACGATGTTTAAGTTTCGAACGCGAGTTCAAAAAATTCGAATGTTTTTGCATCGGCGTTGGCGTTTCATTTAAGCTGCTGTATGTTTTAGGAAGTTTAGAATTCACAGCACCTTAAGGTGCTGAAAAAAAAAACTACAAAAGGTAAAGGAAAATGGGCTTTTCACTTGCAAATATTAGGGAAAGTAGACGTATTGCTTATTAAACGGTCATATTTCCATGATCGCACGTACCCTCATAAAGATTATTCATTCAATATTTCATTGTACTTCGCACGAGCCAGATTTAAAAAAGTTTACTTTCACATTCCCCACCCAAAGCTACCCTATTATGACTCTTATACTTTTTCATTTAAGGGCTTAGAATATTTCAGATAGCAGAAAAAGATTGTTGATGTTTGAAGGTGTTTTATTAAATTCTGTATGGGGTGTAGACATGTGCGTTGGATATTGGCGAATTTGCCGTCTCGGTTGGTAGATGTGTTTTATGGCGCCAGAGTTCGAAATTTGAAAAATTTATTATACCGTTTCGAGCTATTTGTGCGGGGAGGTGGCTGCATATTTTTTAAAGCTTTCGCTATATGTTAGGCGTGGTTAATTTTATCATTTCGTTTTAGTAATTCATTTATTTGATAAAAAGCCAATGTTTAATGTAGATTATTATAATTAATTGTCAGGTGGAAAAATTGTATTGAAGATAACCTAAATACAACTCACCAACAGTAGAGTATTTAGGTACTTATATGTTTATTTCCATTTTTGGAATTAGGTATCACAATCTATAACTATTTTTATACATTATTTATACCTATACGTAACGAGTTTGACGGTTAAGCTACTTAAATGAGTAATTGTTTAAAAATTAAATTAATATGTTTAGAAATAGTTTCTGCAATTAACACCAGCCATAAGCGCTGCGAAGTACTTCCCCCCTTTCCATCTTAAAGAAATCGAACACGCGAAAACTACAAACGTTGCTTGAACACCATAGACAAAATATTAAAAACAAACTGCTCAGCAAAAAATTCAAAATTCGTACGCATTCGGTAGCGCAGTTCCGTTCTACGGGCAATATCGGGCGCGCCGCGCATACAGATGCGGCATTACTTCGTAATTTGCCGGAGTGGGCCGTGAAACGAAACGCGCGTTCTTGTTAAAAAAGACGCGTTTTCGAGGGACGTTTGACTGTAGTTTTTCTATGTTTGTAAACAAGCCATTAGTTATTTTTTCCCGACATTTTTCCACTTACTAAATCTGTCGTAGTGGAAGTGGACCGTGTATCAAAATCATGCTCATTCTTGTTCCAAAAATAAAATCGGAAACTTTTTTTAGTCTTAGTGAAATGTACATACCTGAAATGGAAATGCCCGTTCTAAAGTAAGGTCGGCCAGATAAGTCTTTTATTACTTTTACATTTAATTTCCTATCAAATGAATACGTCGCTATAGTCGAGCTTTCAAGTTGACGGCCATGTCTTATCGACATATTTTATGACTTGTAAAAGTTTTCAAACATTCCTGCGTACTATCAACCAAATATTGCAGACCACATATTTAGCTGATAGTACGGAGAGAGAAATGTATTCACGTAGCACCGCAGAACCCTGTCACAATTAACAGGCCGCCATTACTCAAACTAGAGTGATATGACACCTTATTGCGATAAGGTTCTACGTTGGTACAGTCACCAGCATAAATATATGACGGTGAACAGGGCTGCAAAAATAAATGATTGTCTATTGGGGTCAATAGCTTATGACGACACTACCGCGGTAAAAATAAGTGATACTCTATAGGCGGAAAAAACATCGTCGCACTCTTATCAGCAAAAATATCAATTTGCAGTGAAAGCATATCATCGGATGATAGGTGGGCCGCATAAATATCAATTTGCTGTGAAAGTATAATCATCGGATGATACGCGGGCCGCATATATATCTGACACGTAAAAGTCAACTCTTTGTTGTTGATTTGCAAAACCGAACCATCTCTGGCTAACATAGAGACGTAAATTGTATGAAATGATTTGACAATTCACGAGAACAGTGCAGACTTGTCATTGCATACGTCTGTCTCACATTTTATTCTATCACATATTTGACGGATTCAAATTCCTAAATTATTAAATTTCCTATATAGGAATCGATGACCTGGAAAGGGGTGTGAACTTTAATAGTATTTTATGCAACTGCTATTCTAAGTGAATTTTTATGACAATGTGCGAGTTGGTTGGGTAGCGATCATGAGCCAATTTTACAACATTTTTAACAGCACTTTTCCTACAATTACTTTTTAATTATCATCATCATCGTCATCATTGACGGCTGAATGGCGTTTTACGTTACTTTTAAATGAAAAATATCAAAAACACTATTTATGTATGATTATTTATTTTATACAAATTGCTAGATAAAACATCGTAGTCGCAGTTACGCTCATATTTATATTTTGCGTAAAAATGTCATTGGCCATGTTGGATCCAAAAAAATATTTTCGTGTCAATTAAGTACTTATGTCAAATTATGTCCAGCATCTTGGATCCTAAACAGCAAATGTCAGTGAACAAAGACATTTTCCTTGCTACTCCGTTACTACACGTGCAAGTAAGCCAAGCTTGTGCGAAATATACGTCTTTTGGAGTTTCCTGTCAAAACGTATATATTTCGCACAGGTTTTGGCTGTCTTACTCGTGTAGTAGCGGAGTAGCAAAGAAAATGGTTTTTGTTCATTGAAATGGACATTCGAAAAGTAACGGCGGCGGATTCAATAAAATAGTGAATGCCAAATAGAAATATTTGTTCATTTCACGGCATCACCGATTCTCGTTTTCTTTTTTTTATGAGTTTGCTATTTATTGGGAGAAGGTTCTTAAAAGAAAAATGGAAAAAAAAAGAAAAATCTGGAATAGGGGCAAAGCCACGGGCAACAGCTATTGGTATAAATTTAGCTTGTTTTCTTGCTAAGTTGATAAGACGAAGTTGATAGTTGTTTTTATTTTGTCCTGAACGCCAGAATGATTTTTGATTAAAGCATGTCCGAATTAATAAACTAAATTCTAACTCCGCATAAAATAATCAGGCCATTTTTTGTAAGGTGCTGATAACGTTAATATGCCACATTTTTTATAACACTATGTATGGAAGTTTATAATATTGTTCGTAATATAAAAACTTTTTAGTTAACCTAAAATGATACTGGCCACTAATTATTCACACATCATAAAGATTTTAAAATTATATTATTGACATTATTTCGCGATTGGAACAATGTGAGACAGACGTATGCAATGACAAGTCTGCACTGTTCTCGTGAATTGTCAAATCATTTCATTCAATTTACGTCTCTATGTTAGCCAGGGATGGTTCGGTTTTGCAAATCAACAACAAAGAGTTGACTTTTACGTGTCAGATATATATGCGGCCCGCGTATCATCCGATGATTATACTTTCACAGCAAATTGATATTTATGCGGCCCACCTATCATCCGATGATATGCTTTCACTGCAAATTGATATTTTTGCTGATAAGGGTGCGACGATGTTTTTTCCGCCTATAGAGCATCACTTATTTTTACCGCGGTAGTGTCGTCATAAGCTATTGAGCCCAATAGATAATCATTTATTTTTGCAGCCCTGTTCACAGTCATATATTTATGCTGGTGACTGTACGTATACATTTCCCTTACTCATGTATGACATTGTTTACACGCGACTTAGAAACACATTCAAAAGCTTTCCTTTTGAACGTCAAAGCGTTCAAGGATAGACAAAACGGCATTCAGCTCGAAATAGTTCACCTATTTAGGTAATGTGCTATATTGTCGGCGCCTGCGCTTGCACTTAGCATAACGAGTTAATGCTGGCATTAGAAAGGTCTTTACTTGTTGAGTGTTGTCTCATAATTGGGAAAAGTGGACTTAAGTTCCAATATGTTCAGAAACATCAGAAAAGCGTAATCGTGCATGAATGTTTCACTTTTTAGGTAAGGTTTATCCTACTAATATTATAAATGCGAAAGTTTGTGAGTGACGATGTGACGATGTGAGTGAGTGTGTATGTTTGTTCCTTCTTCACGCTGAAACGACTAAACGGATTTGGATAAAATTTGGAACGGAGATAGCTGGTACCCTAGATTGAAACATAGGCTACTTTTTATCCCGGACAATTGCATAGTTCCCGCGGGATAGCGATAAACATGTTAATTGCTAATCTTACGCGGATGAAGTCGCAGGCAGAAGCTAGTTTAAAATAAAAATCCTGTTAAGTTGCCGTTATATTTTGACTCAATATGTATTTTAACCTATTAAACATTGAACTTCATATTCCACTACACCCGCAAAAGACATAACCCTCCTTGGCTTGCGGAGGACCGCAATCGGGTTAAACAGGAGCATAGCTTCGCTCATCTACGTCTACAATCGACAGACTACTGCGACCTCCCAGACGTCGGATGCATTATTCAGCACACCACCAACTAAGTACTGTCTACATTATTAATAACTCGACCCATTACTGGCGTGGCAAGTGGCAAGTCGGCAGCTAGCGTCTTTATCTAGCTTGCGCTTAGTATTGTCAATTGTATAGTATACTCGTACCATTTTGCACGAGCTCAATGCTTTCTGGGATATAGGTGATTGTCATTTTTTTTAACGACTCCGAAAAAAAGAGGTTCTCAATACGGTTGTATTTTTTAACCCCCAACGGAAAACGGTGTTATTAGTTTGACGTCGAAATCTCTCTTTCTCTCTCTATCTCTCTCTCTCTCTCTCTCTCTCTCTCTCTCTGTGTGTGTGTGTGTGCAGTTTCCATGCGATGGTTTTGAGCCATGTTTGATAGAAATCGTTCCCGCAGTTTGAAGAATATCAGCTTTTTTCCAAAATGATGTAGCTGATGTAAGGCATTTTGGGCATAAAATAGTTTTTTTTTAATTTACTTATGAATGAGTACTCGATTAATGCGTGAGGGGTTTCTAAAAATTTTAATTTAATGTTATGTTTATTTATTTTTATATTTCGTTTTGTTATTTCAGATACCGGGACGATGCTCTTTGCTGGTCGGACAGGTAATGCTTAATTTATTTTATTTTGTTTATAAATAATAATCCAAATGAACCACTACCGTTCCGGAGCTCGTACTTTCAAAGGTCCGACTACACCGGTGTCTAAAAGTCCAATTACTTAGACTTCAAATATTTTTTTACTTGTATTGTCCTGTTGTACCGCAGCAACAGAATGATTTTATACTATAAGAAAATGAAATGAATAATCAATTCTATTTTAAAATACTTCACCTTTGCCTGAAAACAACCCATCTAAATTTCACAACTAAACTTTTCATAATAAAGATTCTATTTCTAAAATAGTGTAACCATGAACCGAAATATCTAATGTACAATTTCATATCCCCCGTCAAACCTGCAGATTACGGTAAGTCCTGCACAAACTATGCAAATGGCTGACCACTATAATATTTTAATGCGGCCACGTGGCGCGGTAAACCTTTCGTCCACAAATTTTGGATTACGGTCTGTTTTGTTTAAACGGACGTTTTAAAATTACCTTGGAAGCTGGGATTTGTAGGTTAGCTTTTTGCGACGTTTTAATACACCAAGGAGTAAAGACGTTTTGGGGATAGGCCACAATGGAGTGATCTCTCTCCAGGCAGATGTTAGGCCTGGGGACCGAAGTCCAAAGGAAGAGAGTTGGAAGTTGTATTTATGCATCTGTGTTGAGAAACTTCGTTAGCGCGACGTAGAACAATGTGACAGCTGTCACTAGTGCTGGCGCTACCTACTCGTGCCACAGAATAAGTGATAGTTTATGTAGCGGCCAAGTAGATGGCGCTAGTGTCGCTACAACGTGATTTATGTACGTATGTGTATATATACGTCATCATCATCATGGCCTTTTGGTGATCCACTCTTGGATGTAGGCCTCTTCCCTCTTCTTCCACTCTTGGCGGTCTTGTGACCCTCTCATCCAGTCTCGACCTCCGTGCCGTCGGATGTCGTCCATCCAGCGCTGGGGTGGTCTGCCGCGCCCTCGAGTATCCGCTCTGGGTCTCCATTCAAGGACTCGCCTCGTCCAGCGACTCTCGTCCATTCGTTCGATTTATGTATGTATGTGTTATATGGATGATTTTCTTTTTCTCAGTGTCCGAATCCTACTCACACACATGTAGCTGTTTTCTTTAATGGACCCCTTGAAAAGATTTTCATGTCACTTTAATAAAACAAACAGAAAACACGATCAATCAATGATTCAATCATCAAAACAAACAAATGCCAATCAACTAATAAGCTGCAGCCCTAAACCAAATTTCACCTAATCCCCAACAAATAAGGTTTACTTTTAATCTGCACTTAATTCCATAGTCTTCCATTATACTTCGCACAATTATCAAAAGCGCTTAGTGCAATCAATTTCCGACTTTGCTTATGAAATGTTAAGAGCTGTTATAGATGCATGATAGTAATACCATATTTGCAGCAGCGTGGGAATAACAAATCTATGAAAACGCATTAAGGGACAGGTTTCTAATTAGAAGAGAAAATAAAAAAAGTGAAAATAAACCTAAAGCGTTGGCGCATATTGTTCCCATTGCAATGGCGCCGCTTGTTTTGACAGTATATTGACATAAGTAATGTCGGTGAGTTTTGTCAGATTGGATCTTGTTTTACATGTTTGGTCACACAATGGAAGGTATGGAACGTACAGTCGGACTCGGTCGACCTAAATATGTAAGTACTGCAGTACTTATACTATGTTTATGTTTGCCTTAGAATTCAATGTCACTGTATTTCATGAACGGCAAAGATGATTTTATTAATTTTACATGCATACTTACATAATTAGGGTCACGCCTTTTTCCCATAGGGGTAGGCAGAGACTACTTTGTTCCACTCGCTATGATCCTGATATAATGATTATGATATGAATCGCATTAAGACTTCATAGTAAGGCCCCAGGGTTCTGCTAACACTGGATTTTATAATAACTTGCCGAATTTGTACGGAACCATCAGTGCGCGAGTCCGACTAACACTTGACGGATTTTTTATTCATGGTTGTGTTAGCGGGACATCACCAGGCTCCACATTATGCTGTCGATTCGCGTACCTGGTTTTCAACCTGATTAAGGTATAAATTCTCAACAAACAACCATTACAGATAAATACACATTGGACGTTACCAACGCCGGGAGTGAACCCCGATACCAGACATCGCCGGTGATCAAATACCAGTTAATGTTACCTCGTAAAGATTCAAGTCACTTATTTGCATTTCATACCCGGGAATTATTAAGCGGATGCGTTTCGAATGCGAACCTGATAAAAGTCAACCGTGAACGGTAAAGTGAGGTCGCTACTAACTACGCCTTGCGCGTGTATCAATAAATTGCTTGGCAAATTCGTGATCGCCACTCGAGAACTTTTCTCCCCCAACGGTTGTCTGTTCTACGAGCGATGTGGCCTGCCCATTGCCACTTGAACGTACATATTCTTCGAGCTGCTAGCTTATTACATAACTCGCTCGCAATCGCCATCGTGTTCTATTTGACAGTTCTTGTATGAATGTGACAGCTAGCTGATTCCGATGCCAATTGTTAGCCCATACATGAACTGTCAAAATGAAGACGATGTTGATCGCGAGCGAGTTACGTAATAAGCCTGCTGGTCGGTGACTCTAGTTCTTAAGCAAATCTCCGTATTCCGCATTCTGTCTATGTGTTTGTGTTCCGTTTCTATGTAGGTATACGAATATTTAAAGGGATCACAAATTTCTGAACATAATAAAACTTAGTGACTCCCAGCGCGGCCTTAACGCCCATTATCTTCAAAAGGCGCAAACAAAATTCGATTTTTACTTAAAAACTTTGATCTTTTTTATTCGGAACTGCGTAAGCGCAGCCAGTACTTAAGTTAAACGTCCCAAACGCTCTGCAATTTGCGGGGACCTGAATAAGCTATAAATCATGTGAAATTATTTTTTCATTAACTCGCGGGTAGTGTTAATATTCTATCAGTGTCGACGGGATATTTTATTGAGTGGTGATTGATGCTTTTTTAATTGCGAGGTGTTTCTGTTTTTTTATGGTACTGTGGAGTGCGTATGGATGCAACTACTGTGGGATTATTTACCTACGGTTTGGCAGACGATCATTACATGATCGTGTCGCTCGTAGACATTATATGGAATCAGTACATACAAATCATACTATCCCTTTCACTCTCAAATTATTGACTATAAGTGTGAGCGGTACGACACGAAACGAACGGAAATCGAATTACGGAGTATGAGCCCAGGTGGTCTACCAGCTCGTTTCGCCACATTATTCAATTAATCCTATGTCCTTTCCCGGGACTGAAACTATCTCTGTACCAAATTTCACTGTAATCGGTTCAGTGCTTTAGGCGTAAAAGCGTAACAGACAGACAGACTGACGACAGACATATATAACATAAATACATAGTTATTGTGTAACTAGAATAAGTATATTAAGAATATTGAATTGACCCTTGACCGCTTTATTTATTGTAATTGAATAATATTTTTACATGACATAAATCATAATTAATTTTATTAAAATTTGAATGATGATGTACATGTAGAAAATTAGATTTTTGTTAACAAATTGTAAATTATCTCAATTAATATAATGTACTTAACTATTATTTTGTATGCTGGTGATAATGGCTGAATAAGGAGACGGTTATATTTTGTAACAACGCATGTAAAACAACCCTTATTCCAGCAAAATAAATTTTCATTTCATTTTATTTCATTTCATTTCATTTCATTTCATTTCATTTCATTTAGTAGGGATAACTGGAAAAAAGGTTTTTCATCAATCTTCTCTGCACCTTTTTAACTCTGTACAACTTAGTTATTACGCGAGACCGAGAATGTTATCGGATGGCGGGGAATTAGGTAATTCTGTAACACTACCTATAACTAAGTACTCGGTATCATTTTTGGCATAAAAAAGCTATACTTATGAACTTATGACCATAATTCGCGGGTCTCTTGCGGTGTACGTAAAGGTCAATGGCATTAAGTTTTTGACGTGAGTTAATAGCGCGATGACCGTTAACTTAGATGGTAACTGAGGTAAGTAGAAGCAGTTAGTTGACATTATGTTCTGCTTAGTTGATAGACATAATTTTACTGATTAAGATATTATTAAAAATGAAAACATAATTAGCAGGTGATCATCATCATTATATCAGCAATAGGACGTCTACTGTTGGACATAGGCCTCCCTCATAGACCTTAGAGGTAAATTTTGTAGGTAATTTTAATTTTATTTTTTTGACTAGTCTGTTAGTGTTCTAATTTTATGAGATTATTATAAATAAATAAATAAATACTAAATCAATTAATAATACATTTTGGAAATTATTATGTTGGTAGCGAAAGAGGTATGTCAGGATCGCAGCAAATGGAACAAAGTAGTCTCTGCCTACCCCTGTGGGAAAGAGGCGTGACGGTATGTATGTTTGTAACTAAATAGCTTTTGCCCGCGACTTTGTCTGCAGATAGGTAATTCGTTTATCACTAACCCGCACTTTTCTGAACTACGCAATTTTCCGCGATAAAAAGTACCTTATGTGTTATTCTATACAGGATATATATGTTTATTCATAAATCCTACTAATATTATAAATGCGAAAGTTTGTGACGAAGTATCGATGTGACGATGTGACGATGTGAGTGAGTGTGTATGTTTGTTCCTTCTTCACGCTAAAACGACTAGACGGATTTGAATAAAATCTGGATCGAAGATAACTGGTATCCTAGATTGAAACACAGGCTACTTTTTATCCCGGAAAATTGCATAGTTCCCGAGGGATAGCGATAAACATGTCAATTGCTAATTCTACGCGGACGAAGTCGCGGGCAGAAGCTAGTAGGTAATACAAATAATGTCAAAAAAACACAATAAAATAATACATAAAAAGAAAACAATTAGTCGAATAATCCGCCCCGCGTCATACCTGGCGTAAAGGTGGCCATCACACTCGCAGCATTACCTTTGCACCAGAAACGACCGGGAGCGAGGGTCAAGATCTCACTATTCCATACTATAGTCTATCCTTGTGCTAAATTGTAGCAAGATGTGTCCAGTCGTTCTGTATGCTTAGTGTAAGTTTTCGATAGCAAAATACGTCTTGATAACGTTTGCGTTAAAAATGTCAAATACTATGAGATACTGTTTGTTGCCGTTTCGTTCCGCTAGCGGCGCTGTCAATTATCCCATAGTAATTGAGACGTTTGCGCAAACGCGTTTGATACGTTTTTCCGGTCGAAAACTTACACTAGAGGCTCTGACGTGAAAGATAACAAACATCCATACACCCATACACACAAACTTTGGCATTTATAAAATTAGTAGGACATGGAAGTAATTTTTTATGGGACATTGAATCAGCCCACTGGCCATAGTAGACACAAAACACTGTCCAAAAATTGGATGACCACTATTTACACTCTTTCGGTTACATGTTCTATGTCTAGTCCCGACGACAAAACTACCACACTACACTAAAAAAAAACTATTTATAAACTCGGCAATGCATCAATTCTATAAAGTGATGGATGGACAATTTTGCAATTAAAATTCGATTCCATTTTTTACTTTGCAACCTTTAGCATAATCGATTCGAGTTATGGATATCTTTTAATCGATCAATTTCATAGTGGCTTAATTTATTCTAAGGTGTTGTTAATCATACTATAATATGTTCAAGAGTAGTTAGTGTAGTATATCCTTGGTCGTCAACTGCGGCCCGCGGCCTTGAATGTTGTGGCCCCTCAGTATTTTTGCTGATTGTACTGTGTGCTTGCATTTTTATCCAGCCATAATGATTATGTAAATATACCAAAGTCAAGTCAATCCAACCTCTGCACTACACAAAGACTACACAGTTTTTGAGGAATAAAATCACACTTAAACTTTTTCCATCAAACTGGGTATGTCTCTGTCATTAATTCCTACATGAGCATCATCTGCGAAAAGGTGATCATTGCATATTCTAGTAGACAATTAGGTAAACCATTAACATACAACAGAAACAGTAACGGACCCAGTATTGACCCTTGAGGTAATCCAATTTCTAGTTCTATTAAAATGCCAAGTTCTATATCTTTATAGACTAGTTTTGCTTACCTTAGCTAAGGCTCAATCCTGTGCCACATCTAGATCTTAATTGAGATCATTATGTCTATCTGACAAATCATTTTATCTAGATTTATGGAAATTATGCCAGTTTTCTAGTAATTATGGGGCAATGGATACCCCATCAGCTGATAACACTGAACGAGTAAATGGAACAAACCGTTTTTTATTATTATTACATGATATGACAGGAAGGCAAACAAGCAAGCGGGTCAGCTGATGGTATCCAAGTGAGCACTAGTCATGTACACCCGCGGATTGCAGATGGGTTGTCAGCCTAGACAGAATACTTCATGTGCCATCTCACTGGCTCTCTTAACCTCCACGCCAGAACACAGTAGATCAAACATTGCTGCTTGGTGGCAGAATTAGTAAATAAATATGATGAAATGAAAAATGAAATGAAAATGTATTTTTTGACTATTCAGGAGTACATAATGAGAAGGTTAGGGACCTCCTAGTTGGTATGCAAGATACCTGTAGAAGAAGACCCCACTTCTCCAATAAAATGCAGCAAGGTAATCAGACAATATTTTCTAAGATATAGCTATCCAATTTCTAATTTCAATTTACTTTACTAATATAAAGCAAGATCAGAAGTAATCTTTATAATAGTAAGGTATAACTAAAGACGTGGTTCATAATTCGAAATATTATAAACGGGATGTGAACCGCGATTACCTTTATTGAGCTCCCGATATTTCGACGCAACTCGAATGAACTTAACCGTGAATCATTAAAAACTCTTATTGTGGTTCATAATATATGTATGTATGTATTATTGAGAATTAAGCAGCACTTACGTAAGGTCTAAACGCTCGGTAGCGTGTCAAGCCAATTTCAAGCTGAAGAACTGGCGAGCAGCACCGTATGTAATATTACACGAACCATTTGGCGCCATATTGCTTTAATACACCGGATATCATTTATAATAGGTATACCTACTTCAAGTACGACTACTGCGGCGAACATTAATCAATATTATAATGGCGATCACTCTACAATCAAGAGTAAAAGAAGGATGCCAGTACAATCGATCAACCAGAGCAAATAAGTTGAACACAACGGCCATTTTGATTTACATCAGCAATTTGACAGGTGACGCCATTTTCGCTGGTGCTATTTTGATGTATCGCATGCGCAGGTTAAGGCTAAGTTGTCCTTACCCTGCTCAAATTATAAATGCGAAAATATGTGGGGGTATAATGAAAAACAAATTGGGACAAGTATAAAAAGTAGTCACAAATAATAACATAAAATTAAAAATTTAGGGAAAAATTGACACAAAATGGCATAGATGTGTTGATATTGTTACTCTTTCACGACAAAACGGCGGAAGAGGAACATATATCTGTATTTAATTTGGAAAAGATATAGCCTATAGTCTGAAAGAAACCACTCAGTTAAGTTACAGTTATCTTAACTGTCAGTTATCTGTGATGACGTCTCTGTCTGTTTTGTAGTAATAAATAGGGAATCATAGATAACTGACAATTAAGTTAACTAGAACTTAACAGAGACTGCTGAAACAGGCCCTTAATATTTATACGTCTACGTTCGTGTAAGTAGTAATAACATCGTAATAACTTCAAGACTTAATTATGTTATCAAAGGCTACCATTATTATGGGATTAAACAATTTCGTCGCAGCAACCAGCAATTGGCAACAATCGAGTTAATTCTTTTAAAACTAAGAAAATACTTATATGACATAAAAGTTAATATACGACAAATTACAAAGGGGTTGCCAGATGCGTGTAGTGTGGTTAAATGCCAATTTTATCGTAATAACTCGTTTTTATCGCTGTCTTCTTTACTCTTGTACTGTAGTAAGTATATTTATTCGCTCACACATCATATACTCACTCTGTTAAATGCTATTTTTTTTTCGGAAATTAGACTTTAATCCTGATACATTAAAGTACAGGCAGGTGTACATTGTAGCGTAGCTTTACGTCGGTTTTTGCTTGCCTATCCATAGGATATAATTATACTAATTCATCACGAAGATGTTTCCCGCATATTATTACTAACTGTACCTTATGGTGTTATATAACCCAATTTCTACTTTGAAAATGTATGATTGCCGTCATCATTCAACATCGATGTATATTCGTGATTGTTTGGTTTGAACTTGTCTACATAATATAGTTAATAGTCCGAGGAAAGTGTAGCTATTTAAACGTTAAGTCATCTAAAAAAACGGCCAAGTGCGAGTTGGCACAGTGAAAAGTGTCATCGAGAGATCTAGAGGTTGAAATGTTAGGGATTTTATACGCATAAACGTATAGATCCTGAGGAAAATTGGAATGTGTTATAATAATAATAATAATAATGTATTTATTTAGGCATTAAATCAACCCATACAATTAGAATTTGAATATATATATTTATATATATTTGAGATTATAAACGATCAAGCAGTCTACATACCAAACATCGTCCAAATACGTCCAGCCGTTTTAGCGTGTAAGAGAACACACCGACAGACATACAGAATTTCGCATTCATAATATTAGTGGAATCTCCATTGTAGTAATAAACCACAATATGTTTACAATTTTTAAAGAAATACCTACGCTAGAAAATAAGATATACAAACACATCAAGCAATCAACCTTGACAGTGCAACAAATATGTACAAAATCACAAAGTAACAAGTCAAATCAACATGTCATTAAAATATGAGTCTTAATATTAGCCAACACAGTTTAAAATCAAAAAGAAATCAAATTCGACATGAGTCTTTTTCCGAAATGCAAAAGTTGTCACCGCACCGAGTGAATTATCCATCCCATAATTACGGGATAAAATACTGGAGGCGAGTGTATTACAAACATTTTTACACCAATTAAATTATCACAAATTGAACCTTAAAGTAATGGGCATTAAGCTTGACAAAACTGCATGTAAAACGCGGTATACTTATCCCGCATGACAGTACCTATTATCGAATAAGAAAAAATAATAAAGGCCCATTCGATACCGGCAAGGAATTGATTGGAGTCCATTCTACGTACCTATCGATTTTTAGGGTTCAGTGCCAAAGGGTTAAATCTTGCTAAACTTGGCCCGTAGATCTTGTTACCTCAGGCTCTATCTACCCCGTAAGGCATAAAGACGTGATAAAACTAACAATAGAGTTAAATATTTTTTCGTTAGTAATTCACTTTTACGAGTTTTCTGACTGTACTTTTATTGTATCGATTCTATTCTACTTAACGTGTGTCAAATTTCAAATCGATCCGACCAGTAAAAGGGGGCAAAACTTGCAAGATTTGACCAGACAAAAAATAAATCACATCTTTATCCCTTACGGGGTAAACAGAGCCTAAGGTAACAAGACCTAAAGGCTACGTTTAGCATAATTGTGGGCGTATAGGTAAAAAGGGGTATCAAAATAGTAATGGGTTGCTAGTTACATCGCCTATAATATAAAACAAAACATACACACAAAACAATGGCAATTTATTTAATAGAAGCTTGTTAAATTGAATAGTACGAGTAGGTACGTTTATCCTCTAACATATTGTAATAGTTTGTACGCAACCCTTTGTGTATAAAATACGGGTCGCACTTGGCCGATTTTTTATCGATCATTATACTTGGAAATCGGATGGAAATAACTCGGCTTGTAGGGACGTTAAGTCTCGCTTACTGATTTTAATTTTATCAAAATAGCTATGGAAATTTGCAACATAGTGTTTGATTGTATCAATTGGCAATACGGAATACCTATTTTGGTGTGTGAAATCACCTTTTTACGTAATTTATGTAATCTCGAATACGTTATTGAAAAACGCTGGTTGAATGCAAAGACACGTACGTATTGCTGAGTACTGCAAGGGCCTTACCATGACGTCCTAATTCCGACTCAGTTCAAGTTTTAGCTGTCACTTTTAGTACTAATCTGACAGCGAGCGAACCTAAACTGAATCGCATTAAGAGGCTGACAACACCTAATTTTGTTGAAATTGATGTTATTTAAACACTTTTTTAAGAAAAACTGCACACAAAAAAATACAAAAAAAATATAATGTTAATGAACACAAAATATTTACCTTGCTACTCCGCTACTTAAGTAGCGGAGTAGCAAGGTAAATATTTTGTGTTCATTGAAATGGACCTCCGCAAAGTAACGCCTGATTCAATAAAATATTTATAATGTTAATTTTCATCATATTTCAAACACGCTAGACGGGCTCGATACATAATTGAACAAAATCGGCTCGATAGAAAATAATTGCAAAGATTGGTCTTAAAATCATCATTAAACGGTTCTATGTCTTTATTTTTTCGACGTATGGGTCTGCAATTAAAAACATGAAGTCAACATATTCATACCTAAACGGCTAACGAGTCATATTTCACAAATAATCCATACTTTTGTTTATTTCTTATGATTTGTGTCTTATTTGCAAGATTTTAGACGTGCGCCAAGCTGCCGGAATAGTTTCTTCTCTTTCACTAACAGGCACGTGAACCGTATGTGTGAAGAGTGGCGCTGCTCCAGGTCATTTGCTGTTGACAGCACCTTAAGACATCATGGTAAGGCCCATGTACTCTATTCCCAACGATAACCTGTTACGGCTCTATTTCGTTAAAAAGTCGGCACAACGCAACTTTTCACCACTGCACTGAGTCACGTGATTTCAAAAGTCCGGACCCTGTCAGACCATCCAATGATGTTAGCCATACATCAAATTCGCGGGCCCCAAACCAATTTTTAATTGGTCGATTAAAAACTATTAAATTTACACACGCCTGTATCGAATTCGCTTCGCGCAAAAACGACGCCCGCGCAGCCCGGCCGCGGAATCTGGGGGCGACCAAAAAGCGGGAATCCAACAATGGGATAGTATCTTCGTATGTTGGTGTTGTTGATGGCAAATGCATGTGCGGTTTGAAAACATCCCAATAATATTTTTAATGGGGAAGTTTGTATGACTGTCTCTTTATTTGTTAACGATTTCAAGCTGTGAATGTTCTAGCAGGGGCTTATCATGACGTCTTAACGCGATTCCATCCCGACTTAGGTCAGGTTTTAGCTGTCATTTTCAGTATGGATCTGATAGCGAGCGAACTTAAACTGAAGACGTCCTGTGGACATAAAATCTAAAGCATTTACTTACTTTATATCTAAAATTCTCTTCTTAGTGCAACAGCTCCAGTTCAGGCGAAGCGTTTTCTGTCAGTCAGTGTCTGCTGTTCTATGGGTACGCAATAAATAAATACTCTTCCTTCTTCCAACCCTTAGCGCCAGTTCTATTCTTTGGTCTTCTTGTGCAGCGACGCTCTGTCTTGAGTTATCCTGTTAGATTCAGCTTTCCTATCCTTCGGTTCTAGATATCCATGTAACTTGTGAACTTTTATATAAAAAATTGGCTACAATTCTGCTTTCATATCCTTTTCGATTCTAGTTTTTTTTTTTTTTTTTTTTTTTTTTTTTTTTTTTTTTTTTTTAATTATAAACTGACCAGCGATTGACCTCTATCTCACCTGATGGTAAGTGCAGATGAGGCCGAAGATGTAGCTCACTGGTTCAGTAACAGCCTGTTCACTCTGGATTTGAATAGTCCCAGGTTATACTTATCCGGAAAGACAGACGATGGAAGCGTATTCCACTCCTTAGCAGTCCGCAGTATAAAAGATGAAGCGAAGCGCTTCGTGCGAGAACTCGGAATACTGACAACATAAGGGTGAAGTCGCTCGCCCCGTCTAGTTGTACGGTGGTGGAAGGGAGATGGTGGAATAAGCTCGTGTAATTCCTGCGCACACTCTCCAAAGTGTATCCGATAGAAAACAGCCAGACAAGCCACTCTGCGACGATGCTCAAGGCTTTGCAGTCTGGCTCCGACCATTGGAGCATCCCCAATGAGTCTTCGGGCTCTGCGCTCCACAGAATCTAACGCGGCCAGCTGGTACTTGGCAGAACCATCCCAAAGATGACAGCAGTACTCCATGCACGACCGAACCTGAGCTTGGTACAAAATCAAAAGCTGTTCCGGCGTGAAGTACCGCCTCACCTTATACAGGATGCCTAGTTTATTGATATAGATATCCATGTAACTTGAACTTGTGAATTTTTACACAAAAAGGTTGGCTACGTAAGCCACATGCGAGCACACGATCGTACCCTAGGAAGGAGTTGAAACGGTCGCCATGGTCGAAAACGGCCAGGAGCACATCATTATCATCATCATCATGCATGTAACGGGGTCTTTCTCTTCCTGCGCGCTTCACACGGATATTCAAGGCTAGAGCGTGCATATAAATTGTGGTGCGCCAGCAGTCTGTCTTTGTCTACCGCTGTCTACCCTGGCGATCCCCCAACGCACGCCACTATTATTTTGCTGTTTTAATACGGAAAAATCTTAATTCTTTCATGATGGTAACAAAAAAGTTGACCAAAGTCTTTAGTAGCGCGAATAGGCTTGATCAAGGCTGAATTAGCTGAGAAGCTATAGTCTTACAAACGCTATTATATAAATAAATACTCGTCAAATACAGTCGGCGAGTTCTTACAATACCATTCGGGTTTCAAGAATCAAACCCATAAGAGCGAGTGAGACAGCAAGATAAACCCGAAAGGAATTCTAAGAGCTCACTGACTATACCTGCTGAAATTTAAACTTTTTATTGGTATTTATTTCATAGGCTCATGTCTCGCTGATATGAGGCAACATGGTCGTTAGTGGACAACAATGGCGGATTTTGCATCCTGTCCACTCGCGCTGACAGCCTACCTACAGGTGGAACTATAGAGCTGATATTACCATTCAATTAGCTGCTGCCCGCAACTTTTTTCCTGGCCAACTTTGTTACCATCCTGAGAGAATGAGAATTATCATTTTTTCAAATTAGAAGTAATATAATCATTGGATTACACGACTAAAAATAAATAGGACTGAAAAAGTTTTTTTTTTTTAATTTATATATTTTTTATAACAAGTTATGGACTAAAATAAAATTACGACACGTTCCGTACATCAATGAACACAAAATATTTACCTTGCTACTCCGCTACTTACGTGCAAGTTAACCAAGCCTGTGCGAAATATATAAGTTTTGCATGCAAGCCCTCCCACCACTACTACCACACAAAACGCACACAAATCCCACAAACTTAATTAATCCTAACACCACACAAACACTGACGCGCGTTTCGATCCCGTAGACAGGCTTGGTTAACTTGCACGTAAGTAGCGGAGTAGCAAGGTAAATATTTTGTGTTCATTCAAATTCATTACATCCTTCTTTCATAAATTTTCATTTAATGTCATGCTTCACTTATTATTCATTTATTATTTATTTGTTGATTCAAATTGTAAGTCGTGGAGTAGGTAATGTAGCGCTGCCTTTAGGAGGCACCTTTATCTGTAGGAGGTACGTTATAGATTTCCTAACCAAACTGGGGGGGCTACTCCGAGATTCGATTTTCGAAGTTCGTATCACGCCGTCCCTCTCACTCTCAAATTAATAACTATTAGTGCGAACGGAACGGCACGAAACGAACTTCGAAAATCGAATTTCGGAGTATAAGGCCTGTGGTGGCAGAGGGCCGATCATTAAAAAGACATACTCGTATTAAACGTAATACTTTGTTTTATTCAGATTCTAGAAATACAATTCACTCCACGGGATGTGATTTCGTTCCCGGTTCAAGTTGGCATGAGCTGCCGTCACCGAGTTCTAAAAAAACAATCAAAGTCAAATCGAACGAATGTTCAATTTGTGAACTTCATGTGTAGCCTCTTACCAGCTAGCCCGAAGACCTATACTATCTAACCCTACAGTAGTTGTTGGTAATTATTTAAACAAATAAATTATACATTCAATAAAAAAAAAAAAAAATGTAGTTACCATTAGCAGGTTTTTTTAATGATAATAGTTAGTTGTCCTGGAATTCTGTTAAGTAGATGTAACTTGGCGGGTGGTAGGGCCTTTATGCAAGGTCCGTCCGGATCGCTACCACCATCTTACTCGCTAATCCTGCCGCTAAGCAGCAGTGCTTGCACTGCTGTGTTCCGGTGTGGAGAGTAAGACAGCCGGGGAAATTACGGGCACAAGAGGCATATCATCTAAGTCCTCTAGGTTGGCAACGCATCTGCAATCCCTCCGGGGTTGCGGGTGTCTATGGGCAGTGGTGATCGCTTACCATCAGGTGACCCACTTGCTCGTTTTCCTTCCTATTCACATTAAAAAAAAAAAAACTTCGCCGTGACCTTTTACTTTCCCAATTTTGCGACATTAATTATCTGCTCTCAATGATATATTCATCGCAAAGCGCGTGCGCACAATAGGACATAATTTAAAGCGCGCAGTTAGTTAAAATATCGAACGCTGATAGACGGACTGACGGACGGACATCTGTGTTTTTGCATACAGCGTAATTTGTATTGTATAATATGTAGTTGATTGGTAGCAGGTGCCTGCTTAATGTGTTAAGGGTGTAGGTCTGTAAATGTCTTTATTTAAAAGATGTGCTTGATTATTTTAATGATATAATTGACTTAACCGTTTCTGTGTCACAATTTTTTGCAGAAGTTAGAAGATTCAGGTGCAAATGTACATTACATTAAGTCTTAGTAAAAATAATAATTACATTGACTTTTGGGACTTGTTCACGTAAATGTATCTTAAAATAAAAAAAATGTTACCGCTAATTCGGAAGTACACGCTCAAGACAAATACGTCTGTACGACACATCTCCTCTATTTCCACACATCCATCTCCAGCCTATATTATATACGTCTCACTGTATGAAGTTCCCAATCCGCACTGGGTCCGCGTGGGAACTATAGCCCAAACCCTCTCATTCTCAGAGGAGGCCTGAGCCCATCAGTGGGACGTATATAGGCTGGAGATCATGATGATGATGATGATGATGATTATCAAAGAAGCGCATTTAAAAGTATCTCACAAATCTGCGTCGTTTTTCGAAAACAGCACCGATTCTAAGTGCAAGTGTGTCCATGACTAATCACTTGTGACATAACACCTTCGGCTTACACAGATCTTTCAGACATAAGTTGCTGACACAATCCTACGGGAACCAAAAGATGTATAGGTACACTAATAGGTAATAAATTATTTCTCTCTTTCCCTCTCTCTCTCTCATATAGCAAGGCTAGTTTTAGTAAAGAAACTAGTTGAATCACCACCGTAACCTGTGTCAGATTTCGTCACCAGACGGTGAAATAGCTTGGAAAAGTCACCGTCCATTGTCGCCGTCTCGCAATATTAGTCACAACTCCATAACCGCCATCACGGCAGAGAAAGAAGTGTTTTAGTTCCGCGCGACGCACGCGCTGTAAGGTTGGCGGGTTAGATACCAAACTGGCTCGTAAATTTTTGATATACTCCCAGACTAAAAACTAAACAAGTAATGAAAAAAAAATTACAAAATATTATTTCTCTTTCAGCGACGTGTTCCTTAAAAATAAATTTACTAAGATTATTGAATAGTCCCATCTGTCTCTCTCTCTCTCTCCGTGTGTGTGTGTGTGTGTGTGTGTCTGTTTTCAATGAACACCAGTAAACAGCTTTTCTCATTTATTCTGTCCAGTACTTCCCCATTTGCTTCATTATCCGCCCAACTTATTCGTTCCATTCTTCTCGAACAACACATTTCACAGCCACGACGCTCACTCCCCCTTAAAGGGACTCCCTTTGTATGAAATCAGTTTTTTTTTCAATCAATTGAATCGGGGTAGTTACTCTGTAAAGGTCCACAACAAAGAACAAAAAAACAAAATCTGTTCAGCAAGTGTGATCTGTCTTTCATTCTGTTCAGCAGGCCTACTCTGGAGTTCGAAAATCGAAGTTCATTTCGTGGCATTCCGCTCACACAATAGTCATTAATAAAAGAGACAATAATGAAAAAGATGATAAAAATTTCGAATTTGGAAGTAGCCAGGGGGGCTACTCCGAAAATCGATTTTGGAAGTTCATATTATGCCGTCCCCCTCACTCTAAAATTAATGCCTATTAGTGCGAGCGGAATGGCGTTACAACGAACTTCGAAAATCGAATTTTGGAGTATACGAGTAAGGCCAGTATCGAACGCGGCGTCACTCCCGCGTATGCCGGCCGTCGACCGTCGCCGGCGCACAAAGCATCTACACTCGTACATATGTTAATTTCCTTTATGCCACTGCTTTACATGCAGATTGGAAAACACGCGATTGAAACTCGAAACTGTCTCGTTTGGAAAGGGTTATTAATGCCGATGATTAGTTTTTGGGGTTCCGTCAATAAACAGTAAAAAATCGCGCAAACTGTCATAAATAGACGTGGCAGGTGACAGATGACAACAACAATGCAGTTTATCTAACTAATATTATAATTGCGAAAGTATGGATGGTTGTTTGTTTTTTACTCAATCACACCAGAACGGCCCAACGAATCTGGATGAAATACGGCACATAGGTAGAGAAAAGTCTGGAATAGCACGTAGGAAAAGAAAGAAAGAAAACATTTATTGACACATAAAAAAATTAAAAAATAAAAGAATAAAACAACATTTCAAAAAATAAATGTATGTGCCGAATGTACCAAAAGGGCCACACTAGGCATGCTACACACACACACATGGGTATACGCATAGACTACTTTTTATCTCGGAAAATTTCCGCGGGATAGCGATAAACGAATTCTTTGCAGACGAAATCGCAGGCAACAGCTAATTAGTCAATATGAAGCTCCATTTAAAATTGGAGTCTTCAACACAGTAATGTGTTTCGGATTGGAGTAGTCGCTTGTCGCTCTTGGGCCAGATAAGAATAGGCAGAAGACCGATGTAAGTATTTGTATTAATGTCCCTCCTCTGACCTAAGAATAATCTTCCCGGACACCAGCAGTTGTTACACTTTCCTCTGTCTTTAATTTTGTCCCACTAAAATGATTTCAATTTAAATTTTAAAAAATAGCCTTAATTAAACATCTTGTATTCAAAGAGCAGTCTGAATTGATGTAAAAGTAAAATATATTCAGCTCAGTTAGTTCTCCTACGGAACCACTTTATTAATATCAGGACTCACTTGACCCCTCGCTTGCCGCTTCTTTTTTAACTTATGACATGTGACAGCCTTCAAGTGTTAAAACAACCTTTCTTCTCCGAGGCTTATTTTGTCCAACCGTGTCTGATGGACAATACTTCCCTTTACCTTTTTTATCCTTATTGTCTGGAAGAAAAAGTATGTTAATTATTATTGATGAATTGACTGAAGTTGAAACTGGGGAAACTCATCACAATTAAATGACCAGCCACCATATTGGTTGTCTGGAAGGGATCGCTACTAAGCGATAAGACCGCCTATTGTACACTTTGTTCTTTGTTTCTGTATTGTTTTGTACTGATCTGTGGTGTTCAATAAAGAGTACCTATTTTTATTGTATTGCACACCATTTAGTGACTTGATATTTCGATTTGTTTTGCTTCCCCATTTCCACGGCTATTTTAACTTTGACTTTAAGACATAAACATAACTCATTACCACCACTTGCTTTCACACTCTCCCTCTCTCTTTCTTTCACTTTCTTTTCTTTTTCTCTCATTTCTTTCTTTGTCTTTCTTCTCATCATCACCATCACATCCATCAATTGCTACCCACAACCAAAGGCTTTCCGCGATCTTAACCAGGTCGTCCGTCCACCCTGTGGGAGGGCTACCAACACTTCGACTTCTGGTACGCGGATGCCACTCCAGGGGCCTTACCATGACGTCTTAATGCGATTCGGTCTAGGTTCGCTCGCTGCCAGATCCATACTAAAAGTGACAGCTAAAACTTGAACTGAGTCGGAATTAGGACGTCATGGTAAGGCCCCAGAACCTTACTTCCTCAACGAATCAAAATCAACGAATCGAAATCAGTTCCACGAGCTAAGCTATGTCAAAAGTTTTAGTTCTTCTACGGCTCTCCTCATTTCTGTCTGAATCTCGCAATGGAGTATCCAAGCATCTTTCTTCAGACTTTCTCAATACATTTTCCTACATAAATCATATCGTTATCCCTTACGCGGTTGACAAAGCCTGAGGTAACAAGACTTAAAGGCCACGTTCTGCATGATGGTAGAAAATGGAACCAAAATAATGACGGGTTGCAAGCCGCAGCGTCTATAACATACTATACTTTATTTAAGGCTCGGTATTCCTGCGAAAATAGGCATTTATGGCTGTCCCGGCCGTGCGCGCGATAGTTCGCGCGGACTCAGATTTTGTGAACTCGCATGACCTCGCCAGCGTCACAGTATAGAAAATAAATAGTATGACTTTAGAAATGCAATTATTGTGATCAAGCTTAAATAAGTATACCTACTTACTATGAATTTGAATAGATAAATAGGTGATAAAAAATAATTAATAGTCAATCGTTTCATTCTTCGTCATCGTGTTAAATATACCCGATATATTCGGGTTCTTTATTTCAAAGACCCTTTGGCAAAAAAGACAAATAAACAGGTAAGGTAATAAATAAAACTATGAATTAAAAATATAATTAAGGCAACGGCAGGTATTACCGTGGTACTTAAGTAAGTTTTCAAAAGAGTCCATATAATTACGGGTATCAAAGCTTCTTAACGACCAAGTATTTTTTTTATTGAAAAGCGTTTATTGAACTTTCAGCCTCGTAAGTTTTTGGACTCATTTTACTTCTTATTATTTGGTAAAATTATTATTGAAACTGAAATGTGCATCTTCTGATACCGTGGTAATGTACAGTCTGTGACTCTTTTACCGCGAATTGAACTTTCATTTCCAAGGGTATAAAAATCAGGAATTTTCTACCATCGGTAATAGAAACCAGATTCACGATTTGGAACCTAATACCGAATGTTAAGAAACATAATTATGGCTTGGGTTCTGTATATTATTTTTTCTTTCGTCCATGCTGTTCTTGGAGTATAGAATAAAACATAGAATGTACCAGTTACTTCTCTTCCCGCGCAGATGGTAAAAGCCCAACGAAGGAATGTGCGTAAATCTTAAGAATCATGTTATAGGCGATGAGGCTAGCAACCCATCACTATTTTGATTCTCCTTTCCATCTATACACCCACAATCATGCTAAACGTGGCCTTTAGGTCTTGTTACCTTAGACTCTATCTACCCTGTAAGGGATAAAGACGTGATTTGTGTATGTATATGTACGTATATTATTTTTGTACCTGCATCAATTTTTTTTAAGTAGTTTAGTATAAACGGAAGCATTTCCAATTGATAAGTAAAAGTCTAAATTTTATAAAAAAGTATACACAAGTATACAGTACCATAAATGTTCATATTTTAATAGAAAATGAAAATGTCACTCGGTAATAGATACTTCTTTAAGAACCTATAACCGAGCCAAACAAATATTGAATGGGTCGGTAATAGTCCCATACATAATATTAAAAAAAAAATTGGAGTATTTTTTTTATATTTTCTATAAGAATGATTACAGTTATTAATACTACCATTCCTATAGAAAATATTAAAAAAAAATACTCCAATTTTTTTTATATTTTTGTTAGCTTCTATAGCTATGGTTATATACCCCAGTGGATTATTGTAAGGGGGTGTTTGATACACCCTGTATAATGACTATAAAAAATAACTTGAAAAATAGGATCTTAACATTCAAAATGAACTACAAGTATCAACTTGGTCGATTCCTACTAACAAGTTAAATTTGCCACTCGCTTATAATTTAAGATTGCGTTAGGGATCCTTCACTTTCTTCACAAATTTGGTTGTAAACATTGAACACAATATAATAATAATAATAATAATATTTATTTCTAAAAAACATCATTTACAAGGTATCTTTCACTAGAACTCTGCTCCCTAAATAGGTAAAAACCTGTGCTATAGGATAAACAGGGCTCCTCCCCCTAAAAATGCATGATGTTTTAAAGTTTATTAAGAACTGAATACATAATACAAGCAAGGCAACATGCGCATGCATGTGTTGTGTGTGTGTGTGTGTGTGTGTGTTTAACTTATTGCTTTTAGAAAGGCTTCCGTTTCGTCATAACTTTTATTTAGTAGCCAAGTAGTAACAGCTTTCTTACATTCGATTTTAGACATCGGGTTTTCGCGATTGTGCACGGAGAGGTTTCTTCGACATTTTTACGATAATAACATTGAAATTTTATTAAAACAGTCGAGCAGCAAGTCGTTATGACAATGAACGTACTGATATTAGACAGTGACAGTTTGACATTGCCATATCAAAAACTCTTTTTTTTTTCTATGCCATGACATTCTGGTAGACCTATACAAATTCAGTACTGAAGTTTTTGCTAAAAATTAAGGGTTTGTTGAATACTTTCCATACCACGGAAATAGTTCTTTAATAGCGTGAATAGATCAAGATTGAAATAACTTTAAGAAAGCATATAACCGATCATACTCGTATATACCAAAAATGAAAGTCAAAAGTTAAAAGTTTATTTTGCAAATAGGCCGCCAAGGGCTCTTTTACATGTCTTTTTTTTAATCTACCAGCGCATTCGGAAAGATCATCATTGCCAAGAAGAATGCGCCGCAAGAAACTTGGCAGAAAGTAATTTTTTCAGAATAAAATATATCCTTGTAAACATTAATAATTATAAAAATAAAAATATTACTAAAGTAATAAATTAGAAACTAATTAACATATCTAGGTACAGCCTGGCAAAAAAGAGCATAAAGAACCAAAATAACCACTTAAACTATTATCGCGGCACACCAGGGAAGTAAGATACACAGCAAAAAATAAGTCCTATCACCGCCGTATTTTATTTTCCATTTTTAACGCAATTCGAGCTCAAAAAACATATAAAGAATATTTTAAGGTTGTGCAGAAAACTATAAACAACCACTTAAAAACCATATTATTAGTTCGATTGTCTGAACCATTACGTAAAGCACTACATAAGATTAGAGTTCTCTTACATGTGATGTGGCGTCACGCGTTAGTATGGTACACCTCTTCCCGCGCCCCCGTCGCGGAAACTGACGATTTGTGAGCTCTATATTCCAATTCACACACACTAGCGCTAATAGATCCGTTGGTCAATTAAATAAGTTTCGTTTGTGTATAATTCATTTTTTAGGAAATCGATCGGTTTGATTATAAAATGCGTATTTGAAAATACCGCGGTAAATGACACTGATTTTGATACCCTCGGTAATACCCGCCGTTACCTTATAATCTCAAGATTTTTCGTAATTTATTTGTCGTGTGCTTATATCTGTACTTAGCCGCAAACATGATGATGATTTAGAAACCTAATTTAGTAAAGTGTAATCGCGTTTAGGAAGTAAGGATCCTAAACATATTTATATACTTTGGTTTACAACATATTGAAATTAAATAAGATAAGTTAGATTTCATTTTATTTGAAGATATTGATGAATGTGGATGAAGCGAAAGAGGTATGTCAGGATCGTAGCAAGCGGGTCAAAGTAGTCTCTGCCTACCCCTGTGGGAAAGAGGCGTGACGGTATGTATGTATGTATGTCATTTTATTTCCATTTTTAATTGGTACGTAATTTATAAAATTATTATTCGTAAAATTTCGGTCAAAGTGCCATAGTATAAAACTATCAGTATAACAACTGAAAATAGCTACAATTTTTGATAATCCATATTTTGTCTATATCGGTCGGTACCGGTACCTCTGCCTCCCGCTTGCAAAATGTACCTTACGCCATTTACTTGTTATTGTAGGTCAACAGGGCAGCCTCAGAAAACAGACAATGACATTGCTACTGTAATAAATCTGTTTGTTTAGTGCACGGACCTGTCGCGGATAAAACTGACACAGGTCCGTCGTCCGTAAGCGCCAGCGCGCGACTGATCGGGCCTATCGAGGCTCCGCGCTCGCATATTTTGTAGGTATTTAAACATAGTAATTAAGACAATCATTTTATCTATTCAAACTCTACGAATTTGTCTATAAATATTTAATAGCTTTAGTTGAGTACAAAAATTTAATTTAAAATATCAATAGTTTAGTCATAATATTGAAAAAACTTTACAAAAAGGAGTAACTTTGGAATTTTTTTCTATCGAGGGAAGTTTATTGGATCGTGTAACTGAATGCGATTTTGACTAGACTAGATCCTTAAGTAAGACATAACTTTTTTTCAGATTTTTAAACCCTATTTTCTACGTCTGAGATGGTTTTTAAAAACTCTAAAAAGCGGCCTCTTTGAGCCTACCTCGCCTTAATTTAGCATGAGAAACCACAATAACATTATATTGCGTCTGGTCAACTTTTTCTTACCTAGAAAATAGTACAGTGCAATAGTTTGGCAGCCGCAAATTAAAATTGTTTTAATACCACTTTATTTGCGTGGCGTCAATTGTTACTCTAGTACAAATTGTTAAGAGATTACAGTTCACGAGCCGCAATATAATGTTGTTGTGGTTTCTCATCCTAAATTAAATGAAGTATAGCTGTTGCCAGCGACTTCGTCTGCAAAGAATTCGTTTATCGCTATCCCGCGGGAACTACGCAATTTTCCAGGATAAAAAGTAGCCTATGTGCTATTCCAGACTTTTTTCTATCTATGTGCCGAATTTCATCCAAATCCGTTGGGCCGTTCTGGCGTGATTGAGTAACAAACAAACATCCATCCATCTATCCATACTTTCGCATTTATAATATTAGTTAGATTCCTAAAAATTTCGCCAATTCCCTCGATGGGCTTTTACCCTGCGCGGGAAGAGAAGCAACTGGTGCATTCTACGTTTCTTTCCTCCCAGACCAGAATGCATTCCTAATTATATCTTGAAGAATTTACTTAATTTGCTCCAGTTTCAAAGTCCCATTGTCCGTTCAGATACACTTGTTACCGTAAACAAGGCTGTGTCCAGTTTGTTACCCGACGTATGGAGATGGTGCATTATACGGCTAGGTAGCGGCTAACGGGGGATATCAGTCACAATTTAATCAAAAATACGCATCAGGATTTGAAGGCATTCGCTTCGTTACTTTGTAGTGGGTGCAAAAAAATAGGATGTCGATATTAAAGCTTTTGGTCCGGTTTTACATGATCCGGCCTGTCTTTAGAAACAGCGGGGTAAGCGTGTTTTTAATTGACTTCGAAGAATGGGGAAGGTACTTCATTATACTGTGTTTTTACCCACGACGGAACGAAGTTTCATCTTTTCTCCAAAGCGTTTTGTTTAATAAATGTATTTCCATTGATGTCTTCTGTGAGGATGTTTGGAAACCGATTAGGTTTTTTTTTCGATAGGGTATGTGTCAAAATTGTCACCACGTCAGGATCCGATGATGGAAAACCAGAAATCGTGAGATATCCTCTGTATAAGCACAGATAATTGTAGTTTTGCAGCCTTATTCATAAAAAAATCCTTAATTAAGGTTTGATCAGTTCATTAGTTAACAGACTGATTAAGCTCATTGGACAGTTGTTAAAAAGTATGATTCATTAACGCTTGCTAGCAGTCTGTTAACTAATGAGCTGTTGATGGATGGATTAGACGCGTTATGTTGGCCACCTTGATAAATCATAGACCAAAAATGGCCTTTTAGTGAATTAAAAAAAAGAAATTGACAGCAGTGGCAGCTAATTAGCGGGAAACCAGCGAATTAACACGACAGACGAGGCAGTGTGGATCTAGTTTCCTTTACCTTTCCCGAAGGGGATAAAAACTTAAAACAAAAAAAACTGTCTTGCGTATGGTTTTGCTATTGCCAAAATCAGCTGTTCACATTTGTGGCGGCCATTTTGCGAGTTAGCAGAGAGTTAAAGGAGGGTCTACGGTTCGCTAACTTTCGGAAGACTTAACAGACCCTTGAAGGACTGATTAGCACTAATTGACGTTTATGAATCATGTTTTTTTGCATCGGTCCTATAGCGAGCTTATAGCGAGCCTCTAACTTTTTATGAATAAGGCTATTGGACTCTAGTGTATTTTTAAGCTTGGACCCATCCAAGGGCGGATCCAGGTTTTTTCCAGGCACAAGGGGCGAACGGACAAAAAAACAACAATAACTGTTAGAGAAATAAACTTGAAGTATGTACCGTACGTACGTAGGTACTTGCATCCCCCTGGACGCATCACAATCATCAACGTCTTTATTATGATTAAAACTAGTTGCTACCGTGACTTTTCTTCTAAGAATCTCTGGCCTTATACCATTAGTCTGGATTTAGAGTGGATATTGGCTACCAGAAAATTTTAATGGAACCGTATCTTCCGCAGTTTTGCGGACGCTACCACCTAGAAAGTAATAAGTCTGTAAAAATGTGCATACAATGCCTGCATTTGAAATGCAAAGCGCATGCGCTGTGCCGTCCGTCAGCGTTTATATATTGCGCGCCCCGAGAACGCAACTGCCTGCCTGACCGTAGGAAAAATAAATTTTAGTAAGGTACTTGTGGAAGAGCTCTGCCCATTAGAACGGACCGTACCTACCTACTAAATAAGGCCAAATATATTTTTCTTTACCTTTGCTAGAGACGGACAAAACACATTTTGCTGCAGAACGAAGTTCAATGGACGAAGAGAAGGTTCGTCAATGTATTTGAGTCACAAATGTGCCGTTTGACAAATTATTCAGTTGACAACCCTTACTTTCAACAAACAAATTAATAAGGGCCTGTCTCACCACTCCTTAACTGTCAGTTGTCTATGATTCTATCTCTATTTATTACTACGAAACAGACAGAGACGTCAGAGACAGTAAATTGGTGAGACAAGCCGAAGTATGAAACAAAACTAATCAACATCATTGGCGACAAAAATTCGCATAGTAACAAGGTTACGTGACGGCTGGCAACAGATAGAAAAAAATCGAAGGCTTACCTACTCACTTGCTATGGGTGGTGGCTACGGCGGTACTATCCTTGAGTAAATTGTATTTCTTCATATTTTAAATCTAAGTGTATCGAATGTGTGTAAATAAATGTTTCTCTTTCTCTCTCTCTCTCTCTCCACACTCTTCTTCTTCTTTCTTTTTCTTCTTCTTTTTTCTCTCACTTTTTTTTTCTTTCTTTTCTTTCTTTCTTTCTCTCTCATAGCTTTACTTTTCGGATTTTTCTGTGTTCTAATTTTCAGTATCGTTTAGAAATTTAATCAACATTTTATTAAATCAGGCGTTGCTTTGCGGAGGTCCATTACAATGAACAAAAAACATTTACCTGGTACTACCACCGCTACCGCTACTATCTTTACTTAAACGTCATTCGGAGAATAAACTCCACGTTTCCTCCAAATTTCGTACAAGTTCAAAACCCCTTGTAGTTACAGCTCAAGCCACAGCCATTACAATACAACCCCAAAACGTTAAAACATCCTCTTAAATCCCGAAAGCATTAAGTTCAACCATTATATCATGTAAATCCGTCGACTTTGCCATCTTAAAATTACTTTTACTGCTCACTTTAGCTAACACCGAACCGGTGGCTCCGATAGTAGCCAGATTTGCCCGTGAATTCGAGTTGTGGGAGCCTTGATGTAAACCGCGAGAGGTGTTGTGCGGTGTAATTTTGCGCGGCCATTTTTGATTTTCGGCTGCAGGTGTATTGTTGTTGCGGTTGATAAATACTTTTTTTTTTCGATCCGAATTTATTGACCATAGATAGCCGTACTGTTTCTTACTACTGGAATATGTTAGTGTATTTGATTTAGTTAAACTGTACAGTAGAACTATTTGATTCCTGTAGGCTTATTGTCTAACTCGCTCGCAATCGCCATCGTGTTCATTTTGACAGTTCTTGTATGAATGTGACAGCTAGCTGATTCCGATGCCAATTGTCAGCCCATACATGAACTGTCAAAATGAACACGATGGCGATTGCGAGCGAATTAGACAATAAGCCTACAGATCCACGGTAGAACGTTGTCACAGTAAACGTCACATGATTTTCCTTGTCAATTCAATTTAAAGTCACTATGACATTTACTAAGAGAGGGTTCCAGAGTGGGTCAGCAATCAATTTGTTTGAGGGTACAAGTTACTATGATTTTTGAATTGTTGATAAGTCTATATGAAGATTTTTTTTTGACAAGTACGGTTGTTCCTTTCTAATGAGATTCCAATATAAAGTGATACTTTGAGGGCCTGTTTCATCACTCTCTGTTAAGTTCCAGTTATCTTAACTGTCAGTTATCTATGGTGACGTCTCTGTCTGTTTCGTAGTAATAAATAGAGACGGAATCATAAACAACTGACACTTAATATAACTGATACTTAACAGAGCGGTGAAACAGGCAGGATTCAAAGTTGAACCCGTAACCCCACTATGTTGTGCGGTGATTGCTTTCTAGAACGCGACCCGTATGCTCGTTTGCCACAATCACACAAAAAATCGGAACTACCTGTGTCGAACAATTCAATTGCTTTAAAATACCGCATCAACTGTGCTCGCCATAAATTTCGCTCTTGGGACAGTATGGCGATCTAAACGTTAAGGTAGACGGAACATCCGTAAGTTTTCCCGCCCTTAAATATTTCACGTGCATTTACATCAGGGCCGCAATAAAAACGGGATACAAGGGAAGTAACGCATCATTGCTGTTGTCTTACCGACTGTACTGAGCCAGGGGTCGGCAACATTTGGATATTTTTAAAAGATTTTTATTTTATTTTACTCCCTTAATAGAGACAATAAGAAAAGTGTTAATGAACACATTCTTAGTTTTTAGCCTTATTAGTAGTTTGGGTCCAATTTAAAATACTTATTAGTCTTAAGACTAGATTGTATTTCCAACAGATTCCAGAGAGGTACTACCTCTAATAATATCTCTAATAATAATAATAAAAAAACACAAAAAAGATATGTATGTTTTGTATTATAGGAGGACAACGAGCATGTGAGTCACATGATGGAAATCAATCACCCATAGACACTCACAACAAGGGCATTAAGAGTGTGTTGCCGGCTCTTTTAGAAACGAATAGGCTCGTTTTTTTAAGATCCCTTAATTGTACCGGTCCGGAAAAATTGATGCCGCTAGCTGATTCCAGAGTTATTAAATTGATAAGATTTATTCATAAACACTCACATAAAGTATATAGAAATGAGTGAGGTTGCCATTTTATAAGTAGAACAGCACATTTTTGAAGTATAATGCTTGAAATCGTAACCGTAATATGGCAAGTTCGTATGGAATTATTTAAGTTCCTCTTTCGTCCACTTTGAAGTATTTAATGTGTGGGTTTATAAAATTACTGCAGGGTTCAGATTTATTAATTAATTATGTATACACATGTATTGTGTTATTGCCTTATTTCAGACTAGTCGCTCATTCGACTTAAATAGGAGGGTGACATGTTTTTTGTTTTAATATGCTCAACAGTATTTCAAAGTATACGTGCTATTAAGCTGCAATATATGAATTTACTAGCTGTTGCCAGCGACTTCGTCTGCAAAGAATTCGTTTATCGCTATCCCCCAGGAACTACGGAATTTTCCGGGATAAAAAGCAGCCTATGTGCTATTCCAGACTTTTCTCTATCTATGTGCCGAATTTCATCCAGATCCGTTGGGCCGTTTTGGCGTGATTGAGTAACAAACAAACAAACATCCATCCATCCATCCATCCATCCATCCATCCATCCATACTTTCGCATTTATAATATTAGTTAGATTATCTACTATACTATATTATTGTCTTCTTTACGTGGTAGAGCCGGCGGACGTGAAACGATGATTTTCTATTTTCTAGCGATTCACATCAGAGAAAAAACCCATATATTTAACTAATTCACAAGTTTTTTCTGTCAAAAAATCTTATAGAATTTAGAAAAAGCTATTTTTTCTCAACCGTTGCACAATGCAGGTGCCGTCAAAATCACGAGTTGCTTTTCCCTGCCGCTCCCTCCATAAATCCTCATTAGCCCCCCGAAGGTTTACGATCCCCGTCCCACGGCGGCACTAACCCGCGGTGCATTATCCCTGACTTCAGAGTGATTGGAGATGCTCCAATGTTGCCTTCTGTCACACAAATACAGGTTAAGCTTAATTTTTAGAGTTCCGCACCTTAAATAATAAAGCGGAACCCTTAAACTAACATAAGCATAAATTTCGATTTACTAACAAACTATGGACCATCAATGATGTCTGAAATAAACGATTTTTATTTTTATTTTTTATTTTCTAAACCGCGGCGGAGCCTTGAAGATTAGCTACGAGGTGGTTCGAAACATGTCGGGCATACGACTGATAGTTGATTAACCCGTATATTTTATTTATTAATTAACTTAAACATCATTTCTATTGCAACCGTAACAAATAGTATAGACCGACTGCTTAACTGAGTCCTCGCGCGGTGCCGGGGCGCGGGGTGGGACGACAAAGGGGGCCGAGAGAGCTGCGGGCGGCAGCGCACCACCCGCCCGCACCTCTCTCGGTTCCCTTTGTTGTCCTACCCTGCGCTCTTGTGCCGCGCGAGGACTCAGTTACGGTGCGACCACACCGCCGCATAAAAAACGGTGACGTTACGGAATCGCAACAAAACAAAACGTGACGCATACGACACGTCACTGCGTATACGCGGCGGTTTGGTCGCACCTTTAAGCGGTCGCTGTATAATTAAGTCCACACTGTCGAAAAATAGAACCTTTGGAATGTGTTTTAATTTTAATTAAAAAATCAAAGGGAACAACACAACACTATATTTGTCTAAGAAATATAATAAACTACCTGTTGCCCGTGACTTCGTCTGCGCAGTTTTAAATACAGCCTATGACACTCAAAAATAATGTGGCTTCCTATTGGTAAAGGAACTTTCAAAATCGGTTCAGTAGATTACCCCCTACGACCTCACATACTCACAAAATTTACTTCTTTATAATATTAGTATAGATAAACAATTTTACCGAAATAAAGTTACCTAAACTAAGTAAACGCAAGCGAAGGCAATAAAAATATCGTATGCGTTTAAACTGTATATCGCTATCGCTATCGTTATCACTTGATATATTATGGATATCGTTTACAAAATTGTTTCCAGAATCATGTATTGTGCTATCTATCATCGGACCCATAACGCTATACGAGCCCAATGAAGCAAGAGGTGTTTATGAGGTATGGACTTATATGGTTCTGCGAATGTAATGTCAGCAAGATTGGTCTCAGAGAACAAAAATACCGGCCAAGGTCGAGTCGGACCTGTGGTTCCTTCGGAAAGTGAATACAAAAAAATCAGTGTTAGTAGAGCTCTTCCTTTTGTAAAAGTAGGCAGTGAAAAAAAATAAAGAAAGAAAGAAAACATTTATTGACACAAAACGACACATAAAAAATAAAATTAAAAAACAAAAAAGAACAATTAAAAAAATATTTGTGCCGCAAGTGCCAAAAGGGTCACACTCAGCACAATGACTCAGTGTTGAGTCATTTTATAATGGTTACACACATAAAAAGTAGAAGTAAAAACAAAATGTTAATTCTGTTGGTTCATGTAAATACCAATATTAAATAATGACCTTACATTTCTTTAAGAAGTTTTGGAAGTTTTAGATGCGGTCATTTATAGCGTTTATTTAGACATTTAACCGTACTTTTTACATACCTATCGACAAAGTACTGAACCCTCGGAGCGCGTGTCCGATTCGCACTTGGTCAGTTTCTTTGGTACACTGTAACCACTTGTGTATGGTGTTTATTTAGTTAGGTATAATATAGAATTGAACGGAAAACGCAAGGTAGTTTATAGCTAATTTAGAATTAAGCTTATCTAATCACGCTAAACGTGGCCTTTAGTTCTTGTGCTCTGTATACCCCCTAAGGGGTAAACAACGTGATGTGTGTAATTTTTTAAGTTAATTTTGTCTATTTTACACTTTAAATATATTTTCAAAACATTGACAACTAGTGCATAAATGTCAATATCCAATATAATATTTATTAGAATAATGAATACAACGTTCCCTCCTAGCTCGTTGCCTCCGCCCCGGGTCTCGAGATATTTCCCCGGATAGTGTTGCTGTAGCAAAAAACTGCTCAGACATTTGCATACTGGACCAAGGTGATTATCGATGTACAGTCGAGGGCATAAATATCGATACATCATGTCAAATATATGTGTCACCGACCTTATTGTTTATGGCATATATGTGTATAGGTGTTTTTGACTTGGTAAGGTACATATTTATGGCCTTAACTATACAAACGAACGCACTCGTAAGTAAGCGCTTAAGCGATCAGGGCCTGTTTCACCACTATCTGTTAAGTTCCAATTATCTTAACTGTCAGTTATCTATGATTCCATCTCTATGTATTACTACGAAACAGACAGAGACGTCATCATAGATAACTGACACTTAAGATAAGTAGAACTTAACAGAGAGTGGTGAAAGGCCCTTAATGTTGCTTATTGAATGGAAACACTATTATGCGATTCATTTGTTATATTTACCTGCACACAAAATATTTACCTTGCGACTCCGCTACTTACGTGCAAGATAACCAAGCCTGTGCGAAATATAATAATATACGTTTTGCATGCAAGCCCTCCCACCACTACTACCACATAAAACGCACACAAATCCCACAAACTTAATTAATCCTATCACCACACAAACACTGACGCGCGTTTCGATCCCTCTACGGGATCATTATCAAAGTTAGAGCACAACCGATGTACATGCGAACCAACGTCGTACTAATTTGTAAACCAATAAACAACCTAAATGTACCCACATTCGTATATTTCCAAACTACCCTCTTATTTTTTTTTACTCTGTTGGTGCAGACCGTGGCGTCGCATCTGGATGGGGGTGATGCTTGTATAGGTGTCTTCCTTGATTTGGCGAAGGCTTTTGACACGGTCTCCATTCCCATTCTATTGCGGAAACTCGAACTTGGCGTTAGGGGAATTGCCTGGAACTGGTTTCGGAGCTACCTGACAAATCGGAAGCAGTGCGTTAAGATTGGTGACAGGGTTAGTTCTTCCTTGCCACTGAATTATGGTGTTCCTCAGGGCAGTATTATCGGACCTACCCTCTTTCTGATTTAGTTTGTTTATTTAGCCAGACAGATATAGTTTGTTACGCGGACGATACTGCTTTGGTCTTTCATGGCGCCTCCTGGGAGGGATGTTTTGATGTGGCTAGGAGGGGTTTGTCTGTGGTCTCGAGTTGGCTGGGTAAGAATCTGCTGACACTCAATACCAAAAAAACCAAATACCTGTGTTTCCACAAAACCGCTTCGTCTGCCCCCTCTTTACGTCCTGACATTGGTCTTGACTCCCTTGTGCGGGTGGATGGCTCGGGCGGCTTAGTGTTGCCCAGCGACACTGAGGGCATCAGTAATTCTCCCCAAATAAAATATCTGGGTATAACTATTGACGAGAAACTGAATTTCAAAAAACACATTGAGGCAGTCTCGGGTAGAGTCAGGAAGGTAGTATACACAATGAAAATTTTGAGAAACACGGCAGGGAATAGTTTGTTAAAACTTGTGTATACAGCAATGTGCGAGTCTATTTTGACCTATTGCAGTGGCGTCTGGGGTGGTGCTGCTGCCTCCATTCTCTTGCCTCTGGAGAGGGCGCAGCGTTACGTTCTGAAGGTCATGCTCAGAAGACCCCGAACATTTGCCACCTCTGCTCTATACAGGGAGGCGGGTGTTCTGAGCGTGCGTCGGCTGATGATTTTGCGGGTTGTCACTCAGGTGCATCGCAGAGTCATTGGGTCCAAGGAGTACCCTAGTTTGATCCGGAAAAGAACCTTTAGAGTCCCTGTTCCTCGAGTAAAAACTGCTTTCTCGAGGAGACTTCCAGCTTTTCTCCACCCGTTTCTTTTTAACTCAGTCGTTAAATCCTGCAACATTTCCGAGAAGTCTCCGCGGGAAGCCAAGGCCATGACTCTGAACTGGCTGAACGGTTTGAACTACGGGGACACTGAAAGTCTGCTCCGGGTTGTTGTTTAGTAGCTACAACGCACATCCATAGTTACACACACACACACACACACACACATACACACTCGCCCACTACTCGCATACTATACCGTCACGGAAGCGAATTTCAAATAGTTTAGTTTTGTTTAAGTTATAAGTTCGTCAAACCGACGACCTCGTTTACCTACCCTACCTTCATTTGTGCACCCTGAGCGTTGAAATTGATTCACCCTCTTTTTATAGCCTTAGTTGTCTTTGTTTTTATTTAAGTAAGAAGTAAATAAATTGTATGAAAGTACCCCGAATCCGGTTGCCACGTGACAGGCCTAGCCTAGTGTGGAACCATCAGTAAGCTCGTTTTGTAAACATTTCTTCTTTTGAATAAACTATTTTTATTTTTATTTATTTATTTTTATTTATAATTTTTATTTTCCATCAACAACTACCTTCATAAAATTCCGACTACAGCAAAAACAAAGAGGGTTATGTATTTAACAAATCAATTTTTCTATTCATCAAAAAAAAAAAAATGCGTTGATTCGCATGTGGGTGGATTTTTGACGTTGTAATTTGTGTGCAATACGTTTAGCATGGCACACAAATTACAACGTCAAAAATCCACCCACGTACATCGGTTGTGCTCTAACTTTGATAATGATCCCGTAGAGGGATCGAAACGCGCGTCAGTGTTTGTGTGGTGATAGGATTAATTAAGTTTGTGGGATTTGTGTGCGTTTTGTGTGGTAGTAGTGGTGGGAGGGCTTGCATGCAAAACGTATATTATTATATTTCGCACAGGCTTGGTTATCTTGCACGTAAGTAGCGGAGTAGCAAGGTAAATATTTTGTGTTCATTGAAATGGACCTCCGCAAAGTAACGCCTGATTCAATAAAATATATTTACCTGCCACTGGTGCCAATTGTTCCATAATAATTAAGATGTTTTCGTGAACGCGTACGAGAGGTTTTTTGTGTCAATTTACAAACATTAGAGCCAAACCATCCACAATTACTAATAAATAACCAATATCAACTAACAATTATACCAAGATACTATTTAGATGTTTAAGCTTGCAAGAAATAAAAGGCTTTTTTTATTTTATTTTTATTTTATTTATTAGAGCCAAATTTGGTTTTTCACGGGGGTCATGCATGAGCTGGTTGGCTGGATGGTTTCTTTGCCTTAAGAATGAATAAATTCTTAAGCCCTAATTAGGTCATAAGGGTTTTTTTATAGCCTTTTTATTCCGAATTCGCTACAATTTTTTGTTGTTGTTTTGTTTTGTTTTGTCGCTTAATTCGGCGTGCCTCTTGGCAAAAGCCTTCCCCGTGTATTGGAGACACACCTGCGAAGAAATTCAATGGTGTGTGTTAAGTTCCCAATCCGCACTGGGCGCGCGTGGGAGCTATAGCCCAAACCCTCCAATACACGGTCATAAGGGTAACGGAACGGAAAAGGTTATGAACCACTGCATTAGAGGCCAGTAGTAGCTTTGTAGGTGAAATGTCATAAAATTGAAATGACTTCATAATCCATGTATCTTTTTGATACAATACACATGAACGAATGGTTGGTTAGTGTTGTTGGCGACTGTACTTAATAAGGAATGTGTGTCAGTTTTAAGGGTTTATTTATCAATTTAAAATATTACGCATTTTTCATTTTTGGAATTAGTTAAAAATACGCATTTTGATAATTTCGCATAAAATCTACAAAACTGATTGTGGGTAGGTACTTAGATGTTTCCGCTTCTTGGGAAATGATGTGTAACTAACTTGACACATTTTAGAAATCTGAAGATATTTTGGCTGAAACTGAAAGGTTTCACTTAAAATTTAACAATTAAAGAAAACTGAACATTGACTGTATGAATAGAAAAGATTCAACGGGAGTGTGACTGTTATGCTTAACTTGACCTCGCTATGTCGCGGAGTAGCAAATTAAAGTTATTCATTATTTTTGACATGGACCTCCGCAACGTAACGCCTGAATGTATATACAGTGTAACATGGTAAACCTCCGCGACGCGCCAAAAGCGCACTGGCCGCTTACAAATAAAAACTAAATTCAAAATTCTAAATTTACGATCGGCTTTTGTTTTTTCCTGGGACTCGATCGATTATTTGGCAAGGCATAAGCCGCATTTCGGTACTTTATTCGAACTATATTTTATAAGACTGGAGATTGCTTCTGTAAACTACTTGTATATAATTATAAAAGGGCTGCCACTAACGCAGGTACTGTAAATATTAGCTTTACTGTTTCTAGAATTTAATTATTTTGTGAAACCTAATCCAAGTCTCGTTTAGTTGTTCTCACTGGCCTAGGCTACACTGAAACGAGGCTTGGATAGGCTTTACGAGCTTTAAGCAGGGTGTTTGATTGCAGTCCTTCCTTTCTCGTCCTACTACACCACACCACACTTCCGCTCCTCCAACTCTCCGCTCCGACGCCTCGGAGCAGTCCGAGGCCATCCTGATACCCTGCCCTGCCTGCTTTCCTGCCTACCCGAAGTCTCAGGCCAGTGTTAATAGTTTTTCAAGAGCAGTGCTGACTGATACAATTTTGTAAATATTTATTTTGTATTATATTTTTACACCCACGCCTTGTTTCCTTTCCTGTTCTCCGCTAGCCGGTGACAACAGAATTTAGCATAATCAAATGAAAAAATAAAAATGAAAAAGTGTTTATTTCAAATAAATTTTACAGAGCCTTTACCTTTAATTATTTCAGCTAAAATAACGTCAGATTCTCAATTTGAATATCTGTTATTTTTTTATTTTCTAACTGGCCAGCCACTGTTGAACTTATTGGTGCCTTACGACGAACTTCAAAAGTATTTTCCCGAAACAAAAACATACATAATTTGCGTATAAATAATTGACAGTACGCACGACTCCCGGACAATTTATTTATTATTCACGCGGTGTTGCCAGTGTTCTGTCATATTACCCCGATATTGGGGAAATATTCCCCGTTTGCGAGGGGAATGCTGCTCTTATAGGCCTTTACTGTTGTTTAGTGCTGGTAACTTGGATACATTCTTTATTGTTTTCTGTTTTGGGTAAGGAAAGTTTTTGATAAAACAAAAGACGGGTCGTGGAAGATCTCGGAAAGTAAAGTAGGTAAGGTTAGATAAGCAGGAGAAAAATGGTTGATTTTTTGTATTTTCATTGTTAATTTATGTCGACTTTATGTAGTTAGTCATTGATATTGCCTCGTTGCTAAATATTTTTTAAGAATTTAAAAATATATAAGTAGTAGTGTATTAAACTAAAAGTTTGTTAGTAGCAAAGAAATTTATGTCACTGAACAATACATTTGGATTTTTAACATTCAAATAATGGTCAATAACAATACTTAGAACAAAACAAACAAGCAAGATACATTTTAACAAAGTTGACAACCTTTAAAATTTTCAAACACAAATTAATTTTCAATTCCCTCGAATTCGAAACTCCAACAAACTTTACCAAAAGTCAAATCCATTAATGAATCATTAGGATAGGATCAGGATCACACACACAGATACGTCCGTTTGTAAACACCGTTGCAAGGGGGAATGCGAATTTTCCGAGGGCAGAAGTTTGACACTAGCACGTGGCATGCCGCGGTGAACGCAGGCCCCGCGACCCGCGAATAGTGAAAAAAAAAACAAAACGTTTGTAGAATTCCATTTCAAATTTGGAACAAAAGTTTTATATTTTGAGTTTTTTTCTACAAGCCTTTAAGTGCCAATGTTTGTGATGGCCAGTTTGAATTTGAAATTTGAAAGTTTTCTCGATGCGTATTTTGGGTGATTTGAATTTGGAAATAGGAAATAACCACAACGGGTTGAATGTTTTTTTTTTTACGTGAGTTGTAAACTTTTGTACGTGGCCAGCCACGGTGATCTTGGAAATAGTGCAAAACGACGTTTTTATTAATTTGTGTGCGTTATTTTGGTGGCCGGTTTTCTCTGTAGGATTCGTAATTTAAAAGTTTTAGGGTTAGGCTTTTAGCGGTTGCAAACACATGGCGCAGCTTGACCGCAGAAAACGTTTCGTCATATCTACGAATTTCCATTTGAATAATTAGTTTGAGTATTTTTATTTTTTTATGTCGCCAGTTTTAATAATCGAATTTGAAATTGGAAAGTTATAGTGTCGGTTTGAATTTAGAAATTTATAGTGATAGGGTTTGGTTCTGTAATATGCCTTCCGTTTGCTTCGAGTTTAGTTGAAACTGTAAAACTGACGCATCGTTTTTAAATTGACGGCGACAGTTCCGTGTTGATCCGTTAACCTAACTTTTGCGACTCATTACAACTTTTTACGCGTACTTGTTAAATGAGAACTTGTTCTCGCTTGTTCGTGCGTCCCGGATTGTCTCCTTTTCGGTCTAATGTGGTTGGTATTTTGAGTTTTCTGAGAAGAGCGATGTGGGAGTCCCAGCATTTTTTCCCGGGTATACCAAATCGCTAAGTTAATGAAGACATTCGTATTGATGCATTGCTCTGGTAAATTTTCGATGTATTTTTGTACGCAACTAATTAATTGTTTTGATGAAAAATGTGAAACTTAATTAATTATTTTAGTTCATTTGTTATGATGAGAATGTTGGCCGTGTGCCGTGTGAGTTTTAATAAGTTTCGTGTTTGTTTTGTTATTGATTATTGGTGATTTCAAAGGAATCGGAAAATAAAATAAAACTGGAATTATTTATTATGTGTCGAACTTACTTCGCAATACTTACCTATTTCGTAAAACACATTTATTTACTTACGCGAAGCTAAAACACAACAACTCAATATCTTAATGATTTCCCGTATAATTACCATCAAACAAAAGTTATGACAGCTTGACTTTTACCGATTGTGCCAAAAGGAGGGAAATTCTTCCACGGAAGCAGAGCCACAGACGTGGTCCAATTTCATCCAAAAAAACATTTAATACATCCCTATTTGTCTATTAAAAAAAAAACTATTTAAATCTGCTATTCACGGTAGCGTTTCCATGACGAATGTCAGCGGCGTCTTTGATAGTGCGGCACCACAATCGTAAAGTGTTCGAATCGGAATCGGAGTGAAGTAAATCGATGTGATTGCCATCGAATAGATCGATTCCAGATCAACTGTGATTATCTGTGATTGGAAGGGTCTTGGTAGTTGGTAGTTTCGTGTCGCTGACATGTTTATGAAGTTGAGATAGTTTTTTAGAGGGGGATAAGTGAATTTTGTTGCTAGGTAGGTTGGCTATGGAGTTTAGAATTTTATTGCTAAGTAGTTATGTATGTGTGAAGTGTTTTAGCAAACTGAATAGGCATATTGTACTTTTAGATCTTAATTGTTATAGAGATTTATTGGTTAAAATAAAACTAACAGGAGACAACATAGAAGTAACTACATGATGACATTGATGACACACTACAGATAGGTACACATACGAATATATGACGTATTCATAACACATAATTTAAGAGCTCGAGACATTTCTTCATATAATCTAAATACTTATTATATTATCATTGTTATTTCAGTACCTATTGATTTACCGAAACTATTTTGTTTACGTTAAAGTATCAAAACGTGTTGAACAATCGTAACAATTATCGAATGCGTTTATAATCAAGTTAAATACACAAAAAAGGAGCTCGTTTCCTCCGGCACGGCGTCTATTGTCAAATATGATAGAGCACGAAAAAACAACCCCATAACGACCTTTTTAACTTTTCGGTCAAATGTGATTAAATATTGTACATAAGAGGAATGATATGGAGGAAGATAGTAGGTAGGTACGTAACAAATACTTTACATACATTGCGATTGTACTTGAAAAGACCTTGGGTGTCTTGCTGTCTCTGCAAATAAAGATTACTTACTTATTTACTGGATTTGATACTTGAATAGGCAGATGATACGTGAGATCCGAATGTCGTTCTAGGACCGTACGGAAAGTATCAACTAATGTCCATATAAAAAATACCAATGAAAAGTAGGTAAGTTCTTAGGTACTATTATCGCTTTACTGCCTAAAGCGCTCAAAATGAGGATCAAAAAGGCTTGAGCTATTACAACAACACATACGATTACCTAATGCATTTATTTTCTTGTGTTACAAGAATATGCGTAAAACGTCACATAAAAAAATAAGCCGCGACTGCCGCGTTCCATTTGCAATTTCTTGTCCCATCTCTAATTACTAACCTAAGTTAGTAAAATAAAAACAAAATCAAAAAGGTTCCAATTTCAAATCTCCGCACTCTCGCAGCGGGCGCTAACGACATCTCTAGGCCGCTAAGTGGAACTATTGTCCGATTCGATTCGGCTAAGATCGGAACTCGTCGGCTTTTCTGTCAACTAGCTATTTAGTGACGGTTGCAGCACATTTTAAATGGAATGCGATGTTTTGTCGGCGAACAGTGAAGTGTTTATCAATTGAGGTCTAGGGTTATGGAAATTTGTATTCAAAAGTATGGGTTCTAAGGAAGTGTATTAGGTGGCAGGATTGTGAATGGTAAAACTGAAGTAGTACTCGTAGGATGGATTGTTGATTCGATTGTTGCTACTGAGGTTGTAAAATGATTCTTAAATTATAGGGGTAATTACGCCAACTATCTGGTTGGGGCCCATCGCATTAGCACGCTGAAGTGGCAATGGGCCGGTCATCTAACCCGAAGAACCGATAACCGTTGGGGTAGACGAGGTCTTGAGTGGAGACCACGGATCTGCAAACGTAGCGTAGGACGTCCTCAAACTCGGTGGAGCGAGGATCTTCGCAAGGCGGCTGGCAAGAGCTGGATGAGAGTGGCCGAGGATCGTGCTCAGTGGCGTGCCATGGGAGAGGCCTATGTCCAGCAGTGGACGAATATAGGCTGATGATGATCTGGTTGTAAAAGTAACTGGGGGGCTATTGCGAAATCAGATTTCTGTAGATATAATTAGAATAAAGCAATCAGTTGGTAGGTAGGTATGTGTTAAGATAAACAAATAAATAAATAAATAAATTTACAGGGAGTTTTTCAGCTGCGCTGCTATTAGATAGTTGAGGTTATTTTTGTTAATAACTCAACACTAACTTTATCTAAGTGCAACGGAACTGTTTATTTTGATTAAAAGCAATGAGTAAAGAGTTATAAACTTAGAAAGAGTGAGAGCAAAAGTAGTCATGTATGCTGTACCGATGGTGAATTTCTGCAACCCTTACCATTTGGGTGCGACCTACCCCCACGCTGCGGGCTTACCCGAATCCTACTGGGTGTAAGTATATGTTACAAAAAACAGATTTTTTTGTTCTTATTTAATGTTAGAAAAATAAAAACACTGATCACAGGTATTCAAGAATATAAGGACGACCGGATACCTAGCCTAGTGGTTAGAGAACCTGACTATGAAGTTTGAGGTCCCGGGTTCGATCCCGTTTGTATGAAAAATACGAATGTTTGTTCTCGAGTCTTGGAAGTTTTTAAATTTAAGTATGTATTTATTTATTTAAGTATGTTTATCCGTCGTCTAGTAGGTACCCGTTAGTACAAACTTTGCTTAGTTTGAGTTGTCCCAATACTGTACTTTCGCTTTTATAATTTTAGTGGGGATTGTTTTGGTGTCAGGTCCCATCTCTGAAAATATTGGTGCCTAATCTGTTAGCACGTTTTTGAATTAGCACGATGTTAATTAAATTGATATTTTATTTTAGTTATTTTTCTTTGTTCCAGGAAACCACCGGTAGATGGCGTCGGTAACTCTGCCTCAGTCAATAGTCGGTAAGTAATTACAATCATACTAAATTAAGAATACCTGTAATAATTCTTCGTAACTTATTATTATCATTAGTCTTTACTATTTCAACGGAACTAATTACCAGGCAAAACCGCTATATCAACGAGTATACAATAGACGAAATTCGGTTGCACGCTCTTAAGCAGCTAAACCTAAATTGAATAGACCGCCTAAAATAAGAAACGTCAGATTCAAATTGGCGCTGTCATTTGATTATGACAGCCGCTCATAGAATAGCAAAGGGATTTAGTGACGCCTGAATAAAATTAGGGGGTGCATTGCATGTCGGGTTACCTCCACGTGTGGCCAAGAGCTGCGGTTCGTTTCTGGATCCGTCCGGGGGGAAGAGCAGTGATTGGTCCGGTGCACCCTGGGCAACGGCTAATGATTTCCTGGCAGTATCTGAGGGATATCATTGACCGTTGGCTAAGAGCCCGACAGGGGGGGTGGGGGGGTCTTTGACCGTGTTACCGTACAACGTTGCCGACATTTTGTCACAAGATTTTATTTTATGAAAATTTTACCCTGACATTGGCAAAGTTGTCGTCGCTATAACGACTTGTAACGCCACAAAGAAAAAAGAAGAAGAAGAAAGAATAAAATTAGGAATTTTAGCGGCCGCTGTAGAATCGGGTCCAATATCATTATATAATTTGGTATTTTTAATCGCTTCTCTTAGTAGTACTACCTATATGTAGATACAATGGCTTTGTTTTCCGGTGAGAGGATAAGCTCATTTGAAATAGTTTACTGTTCTAGTAGTATAAGGTTTACTATGTTTTAGGTGTCCTATTAGTCTTTAGACTGCAACAAATGATATACTAAATTCTACCTATAATAAAAACTACATAAGTAGGTACGTAGGTAGTTTCAAAGTTATTACGACTTACACAATCGCGTTAAATATTTTATTGAATGTGGCACAAATATTTCTAGCAAATACGAGGAACATCAATGACGATGGGTACGGTCGCCCAAATAAGTGGTCTACCACTTTTCATCCAACTTTCTATCAAATGAAAATGTCGCTAAAGTCGAACTTTCAAGTTGACAGCCTGTCATATCGACGTTATAATATTGTGAAGTGCAAAGGAATTTTAACCTTAGGGTGGTAGACCACATATTTGGCTGATAGTACAAGCCGTCAGCTAAAATGCAACCGGACCAAATTCACCTGTCCCAACTCAACTGTTAGACAATGCATTCTTTCCAAACATCCAGAACCAGATTCTAAGCAATTACCCTCAAGTTCCATGTCGTCAGCAAAACATCAAAAATCCGCCATACCCGACGAACCCGCCCAAAACATGTAATTCCGAACACCGCATCTCCATCCGAGATCCCGAATCGATTTCGCTACTCGATTAAAATAACCTCAAAAAAGCTATCCGATAATCCAGCCTCTAAAAATGGTAATTTCCAACGCTGTTCTCACGAACCAAACAAAGGATTGAGAGTGAAAAAAAGAGCTAAATATCGAAAGAAAAAAGGTATCCAATCACAATAAAATTACGCGGCGTGCACTGTAATTTCGTTTTCCAATCGCTATAAGATGGCTGGTAATCTATGATGTTATTAAAATTAAGGCATAAAATGACAGATGTCAATCTGGTTAACTTACTGCCACCGATTCAATTCGCGGTTTGTATTTGAATGATTATTTTATTGATTGTTGTACCGCAAGGGTCAGCTCTAGGCCATGTTTTGTTTTTCGCGTAGTATTCATGTCGTGTCATGCCCCAGCTTCAATATCAACACTTACTAATTGGACATTCAATGGCATTTTTTGCTTAGCTGTCTAGATAAAATATGTACAGGTAGTTAAACTTTAGAGATACTCAACACGCAATTTTCCGGGACAAAAAGTAGCTTATGTGTTATTCCAAACTATAAATCTATCTCTGTGACAAATTACGTCCAGCTATATTCGGCTGTCAAACATTTATTAAACTAGCCACACCAACAATATTGACGTAACGGCAACACAGTCCACACTGTTCGAGTCGATATTAAAACCGTATTTTTCTAAACTGTTTAGTATGCGCCGCGTGCGCGGTAAGCCAGGCTTAAGACACTGGCTGAAAATAATGAAAAACCGCTCTCTGCACTGAGCCCGGCCAAATTAGAACCAGCGTGTGCTTTCATGCCCAGAAAAAAAAGTTTGGAGTTTAGTGTTGTGGCACCAATTTCAAAATGTAGCATAGAGTAAAAATTTAAGGCGCAACCTTTTTAGTAACTGTCATATTTTTGACGTAAACTGGATGAAATGTTTTAGTTCTTCTTTTATCCGTTTTCTACTGTTTTTATGACTTAAGAATCTTAAGTTAAGATAGGAATGATCATTAAAAAACACTGTTTATTACGTGTATGTCCATACATAATCATAAACACACAGCTCGAATACCACATTAAAATAACAAGTTCAAAAAGCAGCAAACAACCGGTAGCTCGTTATTCATTAAGTGCGTACGATAGCCATATTTAAAGTTGTGTCCGGCGGGCATAATAAATGCTTTATTTAATAACTCCTGACGTTGTTTACAGTGAGTTAAAATTATTTAAATGTGGTCAAATAAGGTGGTTACTAATCGAATAAGTTCAGTCATCAGTTTTGGTCTAATTATGTCCCATTGTTGGGCACATTATGTCATTTTTTTGAATAATATTTTGGTATTTTTTGAGCTTCGCATACCAACGAACTGCTTCTCAGGCGTGTGTAGGTCTTTCTTTCACGGAAAAGTTAATGGTAAATCACTTTACTTAATTCCCCCGCGATTATCTGCTTGACAAGTCAGGTTCTCACCTACAAGGCCTAACGGTCGTAAACGTAAAGCTAATAGCATTCAAATTTCGAATAGACAGCTTTTCGATGTCTATGTCTATTTGAAATCAGCCAGTCTTAAACTACTTAATCGTTTCTGCGAAAAAAAAGGACCGATGTGTACCAAATTATACTTATATGGAATCGGAAACAAATGAACTCTTATTACCAATCGGAGAGCAAGGAAATATTAAATTTCCCACAGTTTCCAGACTCCTGGCCATAAATTATTATTATAATTTACAACTTCGAGTTACATCGAACATAAATCGAACAACACAATAGTTCGACTAATTACGAGTTACCTAGTAGGGACAGTAATCGAATGAATCTCGAATCGAATGATCGAATCGATTCCTTATTCGATGCGGCGGTTATTGTTTTTAATCAAACGTATTTGCATTCTGGATGGCCAGTTTGTTCGCGGGATTTTAAATATGGAGCGTTAAAAGTTAAATATGGAAGAGCGATGTAACATTGTATAAGTAAATAAACAAATTATGTAAGCTGTGTACTGTTAGTACCTTTTTGACATTCGGAGATAAATTGAAAAATCATGAAAAAATTGGAGGTCTCACAACAGCAAGTAAAAAAAAAATAAGTACATACATTTAATCTGCGGTTTTACAAAGGTCTTACAAAGTTACATTTCCAGTTTGACCAACTATAATTCTATTACCGCGACTACTTACTACTAACAAATACTCTAACTATAATAAATCCTAACTTTTAAAACAAAAACCGACATCACAAAATTCGCCTACTATTATTCATCTGGCCATGCATCTTACTGCTGTCTTTCTCGCTCGCGCTCTGAAACCCCGTTTGCATCGGACGTCTCTCTCTGACCCACAGGAGCGTGACCAGCATACTTGTTAGTTTTCCTTACTTTATGGCTTTTCCGTGAAAAATTACTGGCCAGGTACCGGGCAAATGAGCTTTTAGGATTACGGCTATTATTATTGCACGTCGATTTTGAGGTTATGAAGTATTTTGCGGGTGGTATTACCATGTGTTGGGTCCGTTCGAATCGCTACCTACACTTTCTTCTCTACATTACTTTCCCTAATTAATATTATAAATAATTAATATTATAAATGCGAAAGTAACTCAGTCTGTCTGTCTGTCTGTCTGTTACCTTTTCACGCTTAAACCTCTTAAACGGCTGGACCGATTTAGTTGAAATTTGGTATACAGATAGTTTGAGTTCCGGAGAAGGACATAGTGTAATTATTATCCCGGAAAATTGCATGGTTCCCGCGGGATAGCAATTCTGCGCAGAAGGAGTCGCGGGCAATTATGTTGTAAAATAAAGTCCTCCGCTGCGTCTCTCTGTCTGTTTGCGATAAACTCAAAAACTACTGAACCGATTTCCATACAGTTTTCGCTAATAGACAGAGCGATTCATAAGGAAAGCTTAGGTGTATAATTTGCTATGGTTTTGTGTAAATTGGATGAAACATAACGATAATTGTTGGCAGTGTGAACGTGACAATGAGTCATGCTTTTTCGTGAGTGCAGCGTTCATCGATTTATAAGACGTTATCACTTCAAAAAACTTGCATTAAAAATGTTTGTTTTTATCAGAAATTTATTTTATTCTGACATAACGTGTTTGTGTCACAGAAAAGAATGGCAGTCCATGCATCAACATTAGGCTCGCTGCAGCGAAAGTGACTCCTTTGTGTGGCACAGCGCAGCCGACACATTATAATGGTAATAAGTTGGGGGTAGGATAACGGAGGCCATCTTAGCGGAGGCAGAGGCGGATGCGGAGGTTAACGGAGGCGAAGATGAAAGTGGATGTGGAAAAAAATGAAAATTATAGTTTACTAGCTGTTGCCCGCGACTTCGTCTGCAAAGTTCGTTTATCGCTATCCCACGGGAATTTTCCAGGATAAAAAGTAGCCTATGTGCTATTCCAGACTTTTCTCTATCTATGTGCCGAATTTCATCCAGATTCGTTCCGTTCTGGCGTGATTGAGTAACAAACAAACATCCATACTTTCGCATTTATAATATTAGTTAGATTAGATTAAACTCAAATGTCTTCGGCTTCATCGTGAGACTTAATAAATAATTACTTTGTACTAAATCACTTAACACAATCGCGGTTCAGACAATCAACTACATTACAGGGCATTTGGGAGCCTTGACCCAAAGTAACGAATTGGATATTTTTCAGTTTAAAATTTAGTTATAAGTTGTACTGGTTCTAGTTCCAAGTTCATTTCATATTTATTTTGTTCCCCTGCATATATTACTTACTAGCTTTTGACCTCATCGGCGTTGACTTCATTTATTGTCAAAACTCACATATTGCGAATTATATATGAACAGGCACTTAACGCCGCCCCTACTCTGACATTTAATGGTTAAATTATTATTTTTTTATAATAAGCGATATTAAATCCCGTGGGAATTTTGAAAATCCCTCCTTAGTGCACCTCTATGATAATGAAGCAATATTTAAGTATATACGTTTCGACTCTAGGCAGCTGCGATTTTCGACATGTTCATCGCTGTGCCGCGGGAACTATGCAATTTTCCGGGATAAAAGTAGCCTATAACTTGGCCGGTGATTTTCTTAACAGATTAGTAAAGTTTCCAACAAAATCCGTCCAGCCATTTACACGTGATGCGCGCACAAATACACAGACAAACAGATAAACAGACAAACATTCTAAAACCTGTTGGAACGTGTCCTGTTATCGATTCTAAGTATCCCCAGCCTATTTTTTTTTATATCATCCATGTACAGACTTTCGACCGTCTTCAGCTTTATTATATGTATAGATTCTTAACTAATTGCTCTTTTGTTTTAAATATTTATCATCGCTTAACGTTATCTATAGATGGATAAGACCGATACCGATCTCGCTCCAATTAAAGCTTTGCGCGAACCATGGCCATACATTAAAGGCAAAGAGTAACTAATTTTAGTCCGTTAGTTAAACAATATTCGGGTTTGTCTTGCTGTCTTGCTCACTCTTATTATTTCTCCAGAAGCTTACGGACTGCTGTGTATAGAGTGGCCTATAGGTATCGTCTCAAACGGCGTATCCCGTGTGTTACGATAATACGAATGTGTTAATGATTAGACCAATTACTACTACTCAACTACTACTACTACCGACTACACAACGCGTGCTCGCGACGTAACTGTGCTATTGGTTTTGGTTCATGGACATATTTGTAACACACAGGATATGACGGTTGATAGACGGTTGAGACGTTAGTGTCTTAACCCAGTTACGCTATTATGTATGCGATATAATTTAAGAATGACCAGGGGCCGTACCATGACGTCTTAATGCGTTTCAGCTTAGGTTCGCTCGCTGTCAGATTCATACTAAAAGTGACAGTTAAAACTTGAACTGCGTCGGAATTAGGACGTCATGGTAAGGCCCCAGTTCGCTGTTCTACTTCTGTTTTTTCCTATAGCTTGTGTCGAAAAGAGGCAAACAAACTTTAGGGCCTGTTTCACCACTCCTTCTCTCTCTCTCTCCAGCCTATATACGTCCCACTGCTGGGCACAGGCCTCCTCTCAGAATGAGAGGGCTTGGGCTGTTCCCACGCGGGCCCAGTGCGGATTGGGACCTTCACACACACCATTGAATTGCTTCGCAGTTGTGTGCAGGTTTCCTCACGATGTTTTCCTTCACCGAAAAGCTCATGGTAAATTTCAAATGAGATATCGCACATAAATTCCGGAAAACTCAGAGGTGCGAGCCCGGGATTCGAACCCGCGACCCTCTGCTTGAGAGGCCACAGGTCAAATCACTAGGCTACCACGGCTGTCAACCACTAGGCACCACTCCTTAACTGTCAGGTATCTATGATGACGTCTCTGTCTATTTCGTAGTAATAAACAGAGACGGAATCATAGATAGATAATATTATAAATGCGAAAGTTTGTGAGGATGGATGGATGTGACGATGTGAGTGTGTATGTTTGTTCCTTCTTCACACTGAAACTACTGGATGGATTTGGATGAAATTTGGAAAGGAGATAGCTGGTACCTTAGATTAACACATAGGCTACTTTTTATCCCGGAAAATTGCATAGTTCCCGCGGGACAGCGATAAACATGCGAAAGATTAGAGCTGTCTAATGCAAGTCTATTTCTACGTGGACGATGTCGCGGGCAGAAGCTAGTCATAGATAACTGACAGTTACGGAGTGATGAAACAGGCCCTTAGTGGGGTTGATTAGTTTGTATTAAACTCTCTTCTTACCTTTTCTCATTTAAACGTAAGCCTCCTTCAATTTATGGCACTCTTCTCTGTTCTTAATTATGTACCGTGAGTGTGGATCCGGTAATGCTACAAATCGGCTCAGTAATTAATATGACAAATTCTTAAAGCGGCGCTTCATTTTATCTGGAAGATTTATCGCCTCGATTACGCCGCTGTTTGACCCCTGATAATTCACTTGTAACGCTAGGGTAGCATGGACATGCCTTATAAAAAGTTTAAACATTTATTGTCACTAATATCTTATTTTCCTGAATTAAGAACATAAGCAGCTGCAAATGACATTGAAATTAAGATAACTGAACTGATTTGGATTAAAAAAATGTGGTACCACTTATTGTTCGTCAATGGGTACCACAAATTATTGGGGAACGCATTGCATAAAAAATAAAGAAAAGAAAAGAAAAGAAAGAAAGAAAGAAAACATTTATTCGTGATATATCATAATACATAATACTCATAGAAACTTACCCCCTTATTCATATTTAAACGCTATATAGGCTTCTGCTAACTTAGCAATCGTAATAATAATAATAATTTATTTGCATTAAATGTGGTTAACAAAAGGTAATAGGCAATGTTTTTTAAGAGGTACACACGTTTAGCTGAATTACAGCATGCAAAATATACACATTAAATCTAAAATCTCTTGTGGTATCCTTCTGTCACTTTGACATTTACCTTTCACAGATAAGGACAAACGATTACTAAGTTGGCAGAAGACTATAGAGCGTTTATGAATAAGGACGTTAATCTCGTTTTTTTATAGTTCTTAAATACTCGTTTTGCATTTTCCTATATTAGACCCTTGCACCTCAGATTTTCAGAGAATTGAAATGTAAGATTGAAAGTATTAAAGTTACAGTGTGTAGATGAAAACAATCTGAAAAATAATTTCTGTAATTGGCCCATTGAGTAAAAAGCTATTGCACAATTAATATCAATGGTAGAAAAATACTGTTAAAATTATACTAAAGGCATATCTATACAAATCTTACCTTATAGTACATAATTAAAACAGACTGGTAGTATTGCATTAATTTATTCGTCAGCACTTTTAATTTGCTCGCGGGTGTTTAGCATAAATTCTTTTTTTCTGTCGAGGAATTCCTCCCCCCCTCCCAATTAGTGGGGAGCTTAATTTATTTGCTCTTAATAAGAAAGTTCCAAGTTTTTTTACGCGTTTTAAAAGGTGTTGGATGTTTAATTAGTTTCTATATCGTTTTGTATTTGCTTTTTTAAAAAAGTTCTCCGGTAATGAGATTTGTCGGTATGATATACGTTTAAGATTTCTTCGTCAAAATGGTATAAACGAAAGTCCTATATTTTCGCCATGTCCGTCCGTCTGTCTTTGTCTTTCGGTGGCATATCTATTACAGTCTCTAAATAAGTACTATGTTTTTTTCTCGTCTAAGTCATAGATACATTTTGTAAGGCCTTTCGAAAAACTTTATGTTTCAAGGATCCGTTTGTCCCTGCCAGTAAGTCTTTGCTTTGAGATCATTCGTTAATTAAGAGTTTTTAATGATTCACGGTTAAGTTCGAAATATCGGCTGCTCAATAAAGGTAGGTAATCGCGGTTCACGTCCCGTTTATAATATTTCGAATGAATTCGTTAATTGTTGAAATGATACAATGTCTTTATAGTATAAAAGGCAATAGGACCTCAAATAACAAGAGAAACACTGCAAAAGTCCAATAAACATCACAACCAACAATAACTAATGTCCTACCTACATACATTTCATAATATCATAATCTGACACAGAAATGCTTTTACTATCATCCGCACCCTAAAAAATATTACAGAAACTGCATTACCAAATAAAATTCAACTTAAATTCGTACCCACTACAGCTTATTATTCCTCACTATTGTTAATATCGCTCTAATCTATTCTAGACCGGGAGCTTGCACTCTATAAAATGTATGAATAAAGTTCCTTGTCCCTTGCGTAAGTGAAGTGGACATTGTCCCGGGTGAAATAAAGTGTCCCCGGGCCATTAAGTCCGGATTAGTCCGGGATCAGTTGACCACCGTCATATTAAAACCCGGATTTGGTCACTTGTAGCAATTCGTATTTCTGAGGACTTGCGGTCGATGGGATGACTTAATTAGATGAAGGTTGGCTGGAAGAGATTCCTTAAGGCTTGGGCGATGTCCAACTATTTAAGTATTGAACGAATTTAAATTAATATTTTAATATTTCGGGGTATATACTAAATCAGGGAAACTTTTGTCATTCCTAGATGTGGTTTTGCTTCTGAAGTTTAAAAACACATTTTATATAAAATGCGCATTTTACTACCATATGTAAAAATCAATATAAAGTGCAAAGTACAAAAATATAACCTTCTGAGGTATACACAAATTAGTTTCATTAGGGATCGTTAAAAATAAATCATTAGTTCTTTAAATAGTACTTGTACTCGTGAGCATCAATTTTATGCGGCAACTTAAGTATTTGCTTATGGTTAGAAATATACTTACCCCCTTATTCATAAACGCTCTCTTAGGCATCTGCTAACTTAAAAATCATTTGTCCTTATCTGTCACATTGACATTTACCTTTCACAGATAAGGACAAACGATTGCTAAGTTAGCAGAAGCCTATAGAGCGTTTATGAATAAGGGGGTTAAAATACAAAAACAAAACACGCACAGAAGTATATTCTAACATCATGTGTCTGTCGAAGCCAATCAAGTGGCCTGAACCCAAAACCCTATAAAAAAACAAATACAATTAGTCGCAATTTCACTAATTTCCATAACCAATTAAATGGCATCAGCTCCCGTGTTAAGGGCCCGACACACTGTAAGACAGATTGGCTGATTAGCGCGACACGACCCGACACGACATCCGACATCAAAGTTATTAATAACCTAAATGATCGAGTTAATTAAAATAAACAACGGATGTCGCTCCCTTAAGAAATTGTTAATGAGATCAGTCTTTGTTTTTTGAGGGTCGATTAATTTTTGGCGGAAAGGGGTGCCGACAGATTAGCTTGCTATATTTATGCAGGTAAATATATTGTTTTGCTGATAAAAAATGCAATTGATGACTGTTTCCCCACTCTAAGATGTTCTTAATAATATCCGACATAACTATGAAACCGTCTCACAGTTATCTGGCGGTTATAATAACAGAAACTTATCAGAAAGTGGTGAGAGGCCTCTTAAGTAGTGTCCCAGAATATCACGCCACAACACAATGTAAGGTAAGCCCAACAATGTAAGCTTTCGCTTCTACTGAGACAAAGTAACTCAAAGAATCGATTAATCGCATTAATAATTAACGGAAACTCTCCCTAATATATATTACTACTTATTCGTAGTTGTTGCTGGCGACAGTATTTCCATAAGCATTGACGTGTAATCCGTTAATTACCACTGTAAAATGTTGGAGCTTTCAAACCGATAGTAATTTATCTCAATGTTCCACTAGTCTATCTTGTCAACCCCTTTGTTTGACAGTTCAAAAGGCACATTTGAAAACTCCAAAAAAAAGACACAGTAGCGCACTAGCGAAGACGACCCCTATCCGTCAGGAATAGTCGTCAGACGGGCACTTAATCAAAGAATCACAATGCGGATGAATATTTATGAGAATTAGGATTGGAGACGGTGCGGTGGGCCCTTAATTGTTAGAGCGGGAGCCAGCGTATTTACGCTTATAATTTTTTTTGTCGGAACGTTAGGCGTTATGTTTGTAAACGGAACAATAATGTCGTTATGTTATTCACCGTTTCTTTATATTTACTCGGAATACTTGAAAGAAAGAAAGAAAGAAAGAAAACATTTATTCATGATAACAGTACAAAGACAAAAGAAGAAAAGAAGCAAAAAAAACATAAGAACATGCATCATGAAATGGTCCCATCTCAGCATAATGCTGGCCTTGCAGCCAGCGCTGGTCTTCCGATGCTGGTTACATTAGTTTAATTGAACGCCCCTGTATTTTTTTTATTTTAAAGCCGACAAACGGGCGTCTGGTCCACCTGTTGAGTGATAAGTAAGTAAGCAGCAATATACCACCCGCTACGTGAGCGGACCACTTCCTGGCCAGGGGAAGAAAATTGTGTACACACCTCGGGCGGTGATAAAGAAAGCCTCAGGTCGAATGTGTATCGCCCTTGCCTTTGGCTCATGCGACAAGTTCTTGTGAGACATTCTTTATTCCACCACCCTCGGGGTGTAATGTACTATTATTGTTGTAAGTTTTTCGTTCGCGTTAAATTTAAAATACTATGATAACAGTTTGTTCCATCGACGCTCCGCTAGTGGCGCTAATTTGATTCATACTAGCATCTCAAATCTCAATAAATCTCAATAAATCTCACGTGAGATTTTATACTCTTATCAAAACTTACACTGGAGACTTATCTTCATTTGTCTTTGACACCCAGCCAATGATCCAAAGCCTGATTAAACACGACCCCGTAACAGTATTCATGTAAACAGATTGGATAATGCAAATCGGATCGGCGCCGGAGTTGAGACATCAAACTTCAATAATCAAATGGAGTCTCGAGAGGCGCAAAGATTAAACGAGATGTACGGGCAGACGCGACACTTGACTGTGAAGATCTCGTGATACTGACTTGCGTTCATGTCAAACTAGCTGTTGCCCGCGACTTCGTTCGCGCAGAATTAAATATAGCCTATGTCGCTCACAAATAATGTGACTTTCTATTGGTAAAAGAATTTTCAAAATCATTCTGTAGATCCAAAGATTACCCCCTACAACCTCACAAATTCACGAATTCATAAACTTTACGTCTTTATAATATTGTTATAGATAACGTTTGCTTTTCTGCCAACGCCAATTTGTCAATAATATAAGAAGAAACACTAATTAAAGTTAAAAACAAAGAAAGTTTATTATTTCCCGAAACAATAAAATTATAGGCACATTATTCTTTACGTCGCACGCAAATCTCCTTCTAGCTAAATCAGTCTTCCCAAATCTTATCTACTTTTTGGCTCCCCCGGATTTAGTTAACATATGTACCGCGGGTTTGCCCATAAATAATAATTCCGGCTGAGATAAATCGACATATGCTAATACGCCCAAATTATTTATCGAGGGGCGCGAGTGCAAAAGTAGTGAGATGGGGGATATTTTAAGAAAATTTGCTTGGAAGTTTGTTAAGATTGGAAATTTCGCTACGGGACTTTTAACTTTAGAATTAGAGGCATTTTGCTTTGTTTTGATTTATGATACCAGAGAACCTTTTATGATTCAAAAACTAATAAGCGAATTAAAAAAATGCTACACAATAGGAGTATTAAAGTTAGATTTTTCGTTCTGCCTTTTTCACGATTCGCTTTTAATTTACAAAAACAAACGCTGTAAAATATAGTATTAAACCATCTTTCTTATTTTTTTATTTAATAACTGCAATTTGTGATCCATGATCTAAAAAAACTAAAGCGAAGCGCGTAGTTTATGCACGGTAGTGCAGCGCCAAGTTCGTACAACATCGGCAGCTTTTTCCCCGGCACATAATATTCCGTGCATGCCCGCGTGATAAAGTGACTTTCCTAAGCCAATACGCTTGTTTTATTGGACTTATTTGTCAAGAACTTGGAACTGTTTTTTCCCTGGCTATAAATCAGTGTTGCTCCTTATTGAGTTTATTAGATCGAATTTGTTTGATGTATTTTGTGTTGTTTTTAAAAGATTTCGATGTATTATTGTTTTTTTGTAGGTAACTAAAATTGTTTGTATTTGGTTACATGAAATATTCAGCTTATATAAACTGCAATGGTTGTTAGAGATATGTAAGTAAGTATGACAAAACAAATAATTAAAAAAAATAGTTTTTAACACGTTGTTCGCAAATGCTAATTCCAATAAAAAAAATGACTACGATTATCAACATTATAATTTAACAAAATGTTAACGACCGCTGAGTAACATGAAAGCCATTTATTATTCAATGCGCGCTAAACAAATAGCTCGACACCTCATCTAATTAATCTTTCGTATCGCAGGCGTCGTCAACCTTGCACAATTAATATCGCACTCTATTAACCGTATCGGGCCGTTTTCCTGTTCATTTCCTTTATGTAAATGTTCGGCACCCCTGCCCTCTCTTGAGGGTGAACTGATTAAGATTTTTTTTTGAGAACGCGTGTGTTTTGTTTAGACATAATAGCAATAGACAACTTATCGCGCGTATCAAATCAAGTGACTTTTTTCGTGGAATATTTTCAATATTCAAATTTTTAAATGATAATTTCGAGTGTCCGACCTTAAAAAATGATTCGCGGATTTTATTGTCCATAAAATCATTATGCTTGTTTTTAAAAGGCCTCTACACACTAAAGTCGACGAATTGCTGACAAGCTCGGTGACTTTCATACGTACAGCAGTTATAGGTGATTTAGACCTCCACCTCCAACCAAGCTGGTGTATTGGCAGATATGGCGCGTCGAGGTCTTAGGAATACATCACACCAGAGTTAAAAATATAATAAATATATACATCAAGAAACTCAGTCAGATTGTGGTCTGATGGAAGAAAACCTCCCCGAGGCATGCTGGTATCGATTAAAATAGGATTACCTAACGTGTAGTGTAGTGTGGGGGGGAAGTCTTCGCCTCCTCTGAATGAATTTCATTTGAACTTGGAAAATATTATCATGGTCAGTCGTATATCACTGCCACAAAGTCGAGTAAGACTCTGTTTGTGTAACATAATAGCCACCCAGAAAAGCGCAGCCCCAAAAACTAAAGCACATCATAAGTTAAAACTCTTGTTAAATGTCACGGAATAAGTTCGTATGCAAATACGGCAGTTAACGTTTGATTAAAACCGGCTCTCTAAACGGCCGTTAACGCGCCGTTTAACTTTACTTTAAGTTATGACTGCAATTGGCTTGATAGCGAATCATAGCTATGTTTTATTGCTCACAAAAAACAGGGTGATTGGATATTATAGTAGCAGTATCAGGTTATATCAAGTTGGTTGGATACACAGTGGGCTTATATCATAGTCTGTCTGTCTGTCTGTCCCTATGTATGCTCAGATCTTTAAACGTTCGCAACGGATTTTGACGCGGTTCTTTTAAAAGATAGTGATTCGAGAGGAAGGTTTATATGTATAATACGCAGACGAAGTCGCGGGCAGAAGCTAGTACAATAATAAATTGTTTTTTTTTTACAAGGACAGAAAACGTGCAATTCAGTTACGGAATCACCACTTCCCATTACCGATGCCTAGCATAGAAAACTAAGAAAATAATAACTATTAAATGATTCGCGGTTATATACACATTATAGACATATTTTAGGATGTAAGGACGATATTGGCACTAGTGGTGGTGCCAATTCCATAGTAAGTGATTGACACGATTTTACAAACGCGCTAGAGACTTTCTTTTATGAAAACGCACCCTAAAAGTATCTTGTCCAGGGCCTGTGTGGTCACACCCTTAGGCGTTAATCTCCTAATTAGGCAATAGAGCTAGTAAAGCAATAATGAATGCCGCCCATCATGGGTATTCCGTTAAACACAATTTTCTTTTACGAGCGGTCTGCGGAGGCATGAGATCAGCTCGTCTTGCTTAATTCGAGGATTACGGTCTCAGGAAAAATGACCGAGTCTCTTGAGTGAAAAGACTTGGCCATTTTTTGACATGTTCATTTTTTTGACTTGGAGTAAAGGGGGTGAAACACTAAAGCGAATTAAAATGCCTATTTGATTTTAAAGTGAAAAATCTGTAACTTCAGATTGGTCCCATAGAAATTTCATCGTAGTCGGTTATGTAGTATGCTTTTTAGTTGAAGTAGAACTTATCAAGTATTATAAAAAACATTCCAACTTATTCATGAATAGTTATTTGTAAAGATATAAATATTAGATAGGTACATTTAGCTTAAAGGTCAGGTCACGAGTATTACCGTAAACCAACGAGCATGTAATGAAGAGAGATGAATGTGGATGAAGCGAAAAAAGTATGTCAGAATCGTAGCAAGTGGAAGAAAGTAGTCTGCTTAGCATACCATTACCATTCTGCCTACCCCTATGGGAAAGATGCGTGACGGCTCGTGACGGTATGTATGTTTATTTTTCACCTAAATACACTGACATATCACTTCACTTATATTTCAAGATCATCAACCGCCATGTCCGTCTTAACGAACTCCAAGTCAAGCGAGGGCTATTCAGTCATTAACTACCATTAAAACAGGCGCGGGCGTCATTAAGGAGGTCGTAAAATGTCGTAAAGAGTCGTGAAAGGTCGTGAAGGAGACGCGATCACGACCCGCCGGGGATTTGTGTGTCGGCGCCTTAAGTTGCAAGTTTTAAAAGGATTATGAGTAGGGTGGCGTGAGACAAGTTCCTTTGTCTTTTGAACTTGAGAGTTTGGGAGTTTTTTTTTAAATTTAGAATGCCAAGGAGATGTGAGCTATGGAATAAACGCAGTGGGTTTTAAATTGAAAACGCGGGGATTTTGTTGTCAAGGTATTATGTTCGAAAGTAAAAAATAAAACTTTTTATGTACCTAGGTAGTCAAAATGTGGTATTCCTATCTTAAATTTAGTAAATCCATTCTATTGATAAATACTGTGTATAGGTTTATCGTAATTAACCATTATCTTCATTCTAATTCTTCAAAACGCTCAATAAAAAGTAAATACACCAAGACCCATAAAGACCGACTACATTGCATAATATCATCTACATAAAAGAAATACCTCGCATGAAGAACTCTCCAACAACGATCAGATCGAATGTACAACAAAACGTAATGGAAATCGAAAAACGCCTTTTTCCTAAAAGGTATTTCCTGATAACAGCTCACGCTCAATGCGAGGCATCCGTAACAAAGCTGCATCGCCATTATGAAGAACTGATTCGCCTTTTAAGAGACAGAACGCCTTTTTGAGTATTTCATTTATGACCTTACAACCTATTCACTAATACATCCCTCTCCGTACAAAATACTCCTTCGAACTAACTCAAATAAAGTCGAAATACGAGTGTCAAGAAAATGAACATCGGGAACAGAAGACGTACGGGAAAATGCGTTTTGTCAGTGACGACGTTAAATAGAGGATGCATTGTGAGAAGCCAAATTAAAAAGCAGAGACGGTGATAGGAATGCTATTCGTATTCAGTGTCGACGTGTTGTTTAGTGAAATGTGCAATCATATAGAAAACGGGGACGGCAAAAAATTGTATGATCCGATATTATGCGGGGCGATTGTGGACGCGAAGCCGTGCGAAAAAATTGCGAGAGGCGTTAGTTCATTTATTTCGTTTTCGGATTCCCGAATTCTGATGAGCCGGTTTAATTGATCGATTATTGATCGAGTTCGGATACTTTGCTCGTTAGTTGGAGCGTTTTAGCGTTATGGCTTGGGACATTTTCAAACAGATTTTTTACTATAAGTATGGTTGTGTTTCAAAGTTTTCTGATACTGAATTATGTTACTGTTTTGGGAAATAAATATACGGGAGTTGATTAGATAGTCTACGTGTAGCACTAGAGACTGTTCAGATCAGGGTAAGAAGCAAGTTTCAAAAGAAGTTACGGTACAATTTTGAAATTGTTGATGACCGGATTACCTAGGTTAATATTCCTGCCGTACAACCGTTGAAGCCAAGGCAACTACTGTACCTACTTAATGTGTATTATTTTTATTTCACGTACCTTAACTGTAATATTTTGTGTCAAAAAATATTTTTCTGAAACTTCGCCTAAGCTCGAGCCGAAATATTTCCCGCATCGAAAACACTAGCATAATACGTCCATCGGACTGCAATGAAACTCAATATTGCAGGCTCAAAGAATATAAAAATAAAACAGATCCGCCGGCGGTCATTCTCCATTTATTATTTATCAATTGTATAAATTATTGAATAGGAATATCCTTGAGTGCGGGCTGACCCCTGAAATGGGCCGGGGTCGCTTTTATGACCCGCCGCCGCCATGCATCTCGATTTATCGGCCGACTAGTCGAGCGAGCGGGTTTGCTTGAGCGAAAGTTTTATTGTTAAGAAGCTAGCGCCCGCGGTTTTGTCCTTGGCGTAGAACTAGGTATGAAAAAAATAGCTTTCTAGGACGAAGGTTTTGCGGCGTGTTGATGATGCAATCAGTCAGTTATTTAAGACTTTTTTTTTATTGATAAGACTAGCTGTTGCCCGCTTCCTTGCCTGTCTCGCGCGGTAGCTTCGTACTTTTGAGATAAAAAACCTCATGTCACATGACGTAGCATTGTACTGGTAAAATATTTTTCGAAGATTACCAGGGGCCTTACCATGACGTCTTAATGCGATTCAGTTTAGGTCCGCTCGCTGTCAGATTCATACTAAAAGTGACAGCTAAAACTGGAACTGAGTCGGAATTAGGACGTCATGGTAAGGCCCCACTCATAAACTCACAAACATTACTTCTTAATAACATTAGATTACCTAGGTTAACGGGCGTTTCAGTTATCTATGATTCGTGCGTGTTATCGTAATATTTGCTTAAATATGTATAGGTATGTATCTATATAGTTTTGTACATAAAACTTTATCTTTATACTGACGAACATACTGCACGAACGCAACGACCGGTCGGCATAAAGCGTAGTAACTTATAAATGCCAATATTTTGCGAGACGCGTTTTTCTCCGCGCGGGCCGCCGCGCAAGTGCGTAATTTATGGGCTTTTTGACTTAAGCGGTTTTGATCCGGCCGCCAACTTATTTTATGATGTCACTTTTCGGAAATTGTAGCAATTTGGCGCCCGACGGTTTCAGTCAAGTGCTAAGATTGACGTATTTTGAATTGACATTAAAGAAAAAAGACTTTTTGCCCACGTTCAAAGTTCACGCGTTTACTTGTAAATAAGAAAAAACTGACGAGAAATCAGTTATACCTATAAATGTACGGTTGTCTGGTCAAATTGGGGACGTTTTGGAAGGTCAGGTCAAGAGTACCTGAAACCGACGAGCATGTACGAAGAGATTGATGAATGTGGATGAAGCGAAAGAGGTATGTCGGGATCGTAGCAAGTGGAACAAAGTTGTCACTGCTTACCCCTATGGGAAAGAGGCGTGAAAGTTGTTTGATATTCAACTGTTCATAGAAATATCATACATACAATATTATAAGTATACATAAATCACGTCTTAATCTCTAACGGGGTAGACAGAGCCTAGGGTATCAAGACCTAAAGGCCACATTTAGCATGATTGTGGGCGTATAGATCAAAAGGGAAATCTTATAAAACTAGCAAATTTTCATAAAATACTTCGTCGGCGTCCCGGTCCACCCTCACATTGTCTTAACCGAAATCGAACGACTAAAAATGCATCAGATAGTGGGTTACGTCTCATAAAATGGCCGCAGCCGATAAAAGTGGCCTCGAATGTCGAAAACGGTACTTAGTGGGTTTTGCTACTAGGCCATTGGATTTTATTGTTGCGTATTATCATAAAGGTCAATTTTCGTAAATTTTCTTAGGGTATTTTTACGTGTTTTTAAATGGCTACATTAGGTTTGATCTGATTATTTTCTCTTGATCTTTGGCTTGATTATATCTTTTTTATTTTGACAATGAGTTGATACCAATTGGATAACAGGTGGATTTTAAGTTTTTGCGGGGTTCAAAATACTGTAGCCTTATTTTAGATAGGTCGGTGTTTCTAGTGATTTAGTGAACTCCGTTTAATAACAGAATGACAGCATAAATTTGGAAAATGACGAGTTGCTTACGTTAAAATGCAACATAATATATTACCCGGTGTGGAGAGTAAGACAGCCGGGGAAATTACGGGCACAAGAGGCATTTCATCTAAGTCCTCTAGGTTGGCAACGCATCTGTAATCCCTCCAGGGTTGCGGGTGTCTATGGGCAGTGGTGATCGCTTACCATCAGGTGATCCACTTGCTCGTTTGCCTTCCTATTCGCATAAAAAAAAAAAAAGATTTGTATTTATTTTCATTAAAAAAATGACAAACGTGAGTTACCTAATAATAAAATGTGTGTGTGTGTGTGTGTGTGTGTGTAATGTGTGTGTAATGTAAATGGTAAGTGGGCTCCACAGTCCCGCAGTACCAAAATACCGCAGATGCCAGCCTAGAGCCAGTCATTTTATCGGCCTCACCTCGCAGAAACAAGCAGCGTACGCGCTGCTGCTTGGCGGCAGGATTGCTGAGTAAGATTAAGCAATCCCGACTTTGCATAAGCTACAAAGGGACATCCGAAAATGTACGAAGTTGAACCAAAAAAGTCTATTTCAGATACATAGGTAGGTATACCGTCACGCCTCTTTCCCACAGGGGTATTTCTTAACATACATACATAAATCACGTCTTTATCCCTTACGGGGTAGACAGGGCCCAAGGTAACAAGACTCAAAGGCCACGTTTAGCATGATTGTGATAAATTTCACCCCCCCCCCCCCCTTTCACCTCAAAGGATGATATCGGTAAAAGTTATTATATGCACCACCTGATTATTGATTACATACATACATACATACAAAAAAAACTAAATTATTTCATTACAAATAAAACAACTAACAATAGGTTAAGGCAATGTATGTAACTAACTTTTTCATATGGATCTCGGTCTGAAATATATATATATTTTTTTTTTTATACCGTCACGCCTCTTTCCCACAGGGGTAGGAAGAGACTACTTTGTTCCACTTGCTACGATCCTGACATACCTCTTTCGCTTCATCCACATTCAACAAACTCTTCATACATGCTCGTCGGTTTCGGGTACTCTTGACCTGACCTTCCAAAACGTCCCCAATTTGTCCAGACAACCATCCATTAACCGTACATTTATAGGTATAACTGATTTCTCGTCAGTTTTTTCTTATTTACAAGTAAACGCGTGAACTAGCGCGACAAAAAACCCCACCGCTCAATCGTGTGTCCCTCTCGCTTGCTAATAAGCGGCGCGGGCGCAAGAACACGCCATTTTAATATAAAGCGCTGACGTTTGACTGACAGCTCCTGCTGCGCACCCTGGTGGCTAGGGCTGCCAATAATAAAACTTAACTAACATTACAAATAGCGTCCGCGACCGGGAGACGAGCTGTCGGTAGGCCTCCAACAAGATGGAGCGACGACCTGCAAGCTTATTACCTACGTAACTCGCTCGCAATCACCATCGTCTTCATTTTGACAGTTCATGTATGGGCTGACAATTGGCAACTGAATCAGCTAGCCGTCACATTCATACAAGAACTGTCAAAATGAACACGATGGCGATTGCGAGCGAGTTAGACACTAAGCCTACAATCAGGATCGCGGGATCGCGGTGGATGCGGAAGGCACAGGACCGGTCCGAGTGGAGAGCCGCGGGGGAGGCTTATGTCCAGCAGTGGACGTCTTTCGGCTGATATGATGAACATTATAAACGCAAATGTGAGTTTGTTTGTTACCCTTTCACGCTACTAAATATTCAGCCGGTCGTATTAAAACTTTGCATGGAGACAACTTGCGACCTTGGGAAAGACATAGGATAATTTTCATCCCGGAAGATGGTATAGTTCCCGCAGGCGCGCGATAAACGAATTCTTCGCAGACGAAGTCCCGGGCAACAACTAGTAATTTCATAAAACACACTTGGAAGTTGTACTTATGCATTTTCGTTGAGAAATTGCTTTGGCGCGATGTAGAGCATTGTGACGTTACTGGCGCTAGCTACTCGTGGGTAGCAGTTTATGTAGTCGATGCCTAGATGGCGCTAGAGTCGTTGCAGGACCTTGCTCGCCAGTGGCGCCAATTCTACTGGTGAGCACACGCGGTATCCATTTGAAACATTGGTAATAATTCAATCTCCGATTGGCAACTGGCAAGTTGGCAACGTGGCAACCCTACAGGGCCGGATTGTTTTTACCAATTCCCGCAGCTTGGGCATTCTAATGAATATCTTCTCTTCTCGTATAATCAACCGCCGGTTTAGCGACGACTCACTCTTCACTTTTACCTCCGTTAATTAATTAGCAAATGGTTGATTAAGGTAATTGAGGTTGAGATCTTCTTTGAGCATCAAATACGTTAAGTATTTGAATGGAAGATGTGCAAAAAATGGATTGTTTTCTGAAAAAAAAAGAGTTTTTTTTTCATTTCGGATCTAAGAGGTACTAAGGGGTCCTAAGGGGGGCTGTCTATCTGTTTGTCTGTTTCAGGGTTGTATGTTCGGAACTTTATGAGGGAAAATATATATTTTTTCTCTCTCATTGTGTATTACTTTGGCTACTGAGATAATAAATAAGTACCTAATGAAAATGCAAGGAGTCCTGAAAGTAAGAGTAAGTATTTTTTGATCAATCGTGGTACTAACTGAATAAACCCTTTACGTGTAAGACCGAATCGCACTTGTCTGTTTTTTTTCAGCTTGACGACACGAGACAAAAGTTAACATAATTCGATTATGAGATATATTGTTAAAATTTCAATACTTTTTGTAAGGCTTAGTTACCCTTCTGGAAGGTCAGATGGCAGTCGCTTCTGTAAAAAATATGCCTACGCCAAATCTTGGGATTAGGTTGTCAAAGCGGACCCCAGGCTCACTGAGCCGTGGAAAATGCCGGGACAAACGCTAGGAAGATGATGATGTTTACACTACAATATAAACTTTAACATTTATAATTGACATCATGATTATCATGATTCTATATTGACGACCGAATGGCCTAGTGGTTAGAGAACCTGACTATGAAGCTCGAGGTACCGGGCTCGATCCCTGGTCGGGGCAGATATTTGTATGAAAAATACGAATGTTTGTTCTCGAGTCTTGGATGTTTAATATGGATATAAGTATGTATTTATCTATATAAGTATGTTTATCCGTTGTCTAGTGCCCATATTACAAGGTTTGCTTAGTTTGGGGCTAGGTCAATTGGTGTCAATTGTCCCAAGACATTTATTTATTTATATTGACCTTTTATTAAACAAGCCTACAACAATCTTAAACAAATGTTGCGGCCGGGTTAGCATTTATATAGAATAATATAGATATTGTCCGTCCGTGGGGTCAGCCGATCACCGAATTATGCAAAGTGTTCCGTCATTACGACGGCTCTATTTCGGGTGAAGCAGGACTGGGGTGTTTTGATACTTGATGGTAGAGTTACCTTTGCACAAGGCATTGGAATAGCTTAAAAAAGTAGTCTTTTTGTCTTGTTTGCCGCTCTGCGTTATGTGTTTTTGGTTTTGATTTGGCAAATACAGGTACGTCAATTTTGAACAGGTACTTGGGATTTTCTAGTAATGCTCTTATATCTCACCTACTAACTGATTTAATATTGTCAGCTTAGTGACAGACGATTTATTTATACTATTGCTATTCTTTTAAATTGTTTACTTACACTAAATAACATCTGAAAGAGAATGTAGTGGAAGTAGGTAAGTACTTTATATACTTAATAGGATTTTAAAAGATCTTTTTATAATGAATATTGTTATTATAATATACCAATATTTGTGGTCAAGTACACAAATAACGGCTCATTTTTCAAACAATTTTATATATTAGGCCAAAATTCGACTTCTAAAACTCTTATTTTCAAATACCCTTGCTTAAGAGACATTGACTTTGTTCGTCCTAATAGTAGCTAGACGGAGCAAAAATAATTATGTACGTGTAGGAGTGCAAATTTTTACTCAAAAATATATTGCTACAAAATAACGGCTCAAATATAATTTTGGGTTAGTTGCCAAGGTTCATTATAGATTTATAAATTTTGTTCTCCTCCGGCATTTTAAATTCAGAACAATTTTTCACCAGTTCCCAATGGGACTTCCGACAATGTGTTTGCCTGCTTGACTCTTAGATTTAGGTGATATTTTTATTATTTCACTAAAAAAAAAATTTGCTAAATGAAACCGTACTTTCTTCAGCCTGTAACTTAAAAAAAAAGACTACATAACTAAGCCAATATCGTACCAAAATCTTTGGTTATGTTTTGTTCTTTATAGGTAAACGTTTGTTAAATCAAATTAACTTTAATAACGCCTTACCGAGTTATGGTTATTGATGAAATAGCCGAACTAGTTTGGTTAAATATTTTTTTCAGTGTTAAAGATGGATGTTTTGTTTCCGAAATAAATGATATTATTATATTACTAGCTGTTGCCAGCGACTTCATCTGCAAAGAATTCGTTTATCGCTATCCCGCGGGAACTACGCAATTTTCCGGGATAAAAAGTAGCCTATGTGCTATTTCTGACTTTTCTCTATCTATGTGCCGAATTTCATCCAAATGCGTTGGGCCGTTCTGGCGTGATTGAGTAACAAACAAGCATCCATCCATCCATACTTTCGCATTTATAATATTAGTTAGATTAGATTATTATTAAAGCATCAAAACCTCTCCGTCCCACTGCAACTAGCGCACGTGCGTCTTAGTGCGAGGGTAGTTTAAGAATTACAATCATTTATTCAGCAGTGGCCGGCGGTTTATAGACGTCGAGGTGCTAGGAACGTGCGGTCTGCAATAAATAAAAAAACGTTTAGGATAGCCTGCGGTAGTAAAAGAATTTTTAGGCAAAAAATCGTTATCCCAAGTATCCCAACTATTGATACAATACATACAATCTAATCTAACTAATATTATAAATGCGAAAGTATGGATGGATGGATGTTTGTTTGTTACTCAATCACGCAATGGCCCAACGGATCTGGATGAAATTCGGCACATAGATAGAGAAAAGTCTGGAATAGCACATAGGCTACTTTTTATCCCGGAAAATTCGAGCGGGATAGCGTTAAACGAATTCATTCAATCAACCATGATTCTACATTGACGACCGGATGGCCTAGTGGTTAGAGAACCTGACTATGAAGCTTGAGGTCCCGGGTTCGATTCCCGGTCGGGGCAGATATTTGTATAAAAAATACGAATGTTTGTTCTCGAGTCTTGGATGTTTAATATGTATTTGAGTATGTATTTATCTATATAAGTATGTTTATCCGTTGTCTATTAGTGCCCATATCACAAGCTTTGCTTAGTTTGGGACTAGGTCAGTTGGTGCCAATTGTCCCAAGATATTGATCTATTTATTTGCAGACGAAGTCGCAGGCAACAGCTAGTACATACATACATAAATCACGTCTTGTAGACAGAGCCTAGGGTAATAAGACCTAAATCTAGGACACGTTCAGCATGATTGTGGGGGTAAAGGTAAGAAAGGAAAATCAAAATAGTGATGGGTTGCTAGCCGCATCGCCTATAACATAGTTCCTAAGATTTTCGCCCATTCCCTCGATGCGCTTTTACCATCTGCGCGACTGAGAAGCAACTGGTACAGTGATACATTCTATGGTTTTTTATACCGACCCCGAATCTTTTCGCAGTATTTCATAGGAGAATTCGTTGTGAATAAAATATCAAACAATTATTTGGAAATTGTTGTGTTGTCATGTTATAGTCGATGCGGCTAACAACCCATCACTTGTTTTCCTTTTCCACCTATACACCCACAATCATGCTAAACGTGGCCTTTTAGTCTTGTTACATTAGGCTCTGTCTGCCCCTAAAAGCGTGATTTATGTATGTTGTTTGACTGTTTTTACTTTAGTACATCAATGTTAAAAGGTCGGGCTATAATTTTATCAGTCTACGTATTTATATTTGTCAGAACATACAGAGAGACAGACACACTCACGAAGTGTCACATTAATCATATAAGTAAGATACACACTCAAGGAAAAATTCAAGTTCGTTAAACCCATCCTTTTTTCTTAAAATTATTCAAATCCGTTCAAGGCTGACGAAGTGAACTATTTCTACTTATCAAAGTAAACATCGTCGTTAGAACCCCGATATTATGCAAATCATCAAATCACTTTATTATTCATACTGTTTTTGCAAAGGGCCCTACACTGAACCCTAATCTTGGAAGCAGATATTTACAAAGTTACTTATTAACTTATACAAAACATATATCTTTAAAATCAACCTTAACACAAAAGCTGCACGGCTCAACATTGATAGAATGCATTATTCTAAGGGCTTAGGATTATCTTGGTTTTTGAGTAATGCGCGCTATCCGTCCATAGATGGCGCTTGAGGCAATGCAAATTTTCGATAATGTAATTTCCTTATGAAAAAGCAGGGTTCCGCATAGATTTGATTGGAAAAACGTCTGTAAGTTATTATTCTGTAATAAGATTATGGTGTCTAATGTTTGTTTGATATCTTGCCTGTTTTGAATTATGGGGGCGGAAATTAATTTACACGGGATGTAAGACTTTGGGAAATGAGATATATAATAGAGTTTTTTTTATATGATTGGATTTTAACCTGTGTCAGGAGGAAAAATATGCACAAACTAGCTTCTGCCTGCGACTTCGTCCGCGTAGAATTAGCAATAAATTGTAATTACCTATCTATTCTGTTGGTTGTGTGTGCTTGAGGACCACTCGGGCCATCTGATATCGATTTTGAAAACAATCAGCCTACAAACTAAAGATTTCAAAATGGCGGCCACTTTTTCAATTTTTGACAATGGATTCATGCTTGGGGACCACTCGGGCCCTCAGATATCGATTTTGAAAGCCATCAACCCAAAAACTAAAGATTTCAAAAAGGCAGCCGTTTTTTAAATTTTTGACAACGGATTCATGCTTCAGGAACACTCGTACTTTCAGATATCGATTATGAAAGCAATCGGTCGAAAAACTAAAAATTTAAAAAATGGCGGCCACTTTTTAAATTTTTGACAACGGATTCATGCTTGAGGACCACTCGGACCCTCAGATATCGATTTTGAAAGCAATCGGTCAAAAAACTACTTATTCTGTAGGTACTTTTACCGCAGAAAGAAGAAGAGAGAAAGCAAAGGTTAACTTTCACACTCAGAAACGGCAATTAACATATTAAAGGACTATTTATTCCTTTGTATCATTGGTTACGCGGGGATGATAAATTAAAACTTGAACTTAACCCGTTAAGACGGTAAAACAGTTCTGAATTTCCTCTGTCAGTCAATACAACCGACAGGACAATTAAAGTTCACACTCAGAGACGTCGATTAAGTTCTAATAATCATAATATTAACTGACTTCTCTGAGAACGGCACACGTTCAAGTTCTGCTACAATTTATACGTAGCAACTCTAGGCAGCTACGACCTTTAACATGTTTATCGCTCTCCCGCGGGGACTATGCAATTTTCTGAGATAAAAAGTAGCCTATGTTTCAATCTAGGGTTACCAGCTATCTTCGTTCCAATTTTTATCCAAAGCCGTCCAGTCGTTTTAGCGTGAAGAAGGAACAAACATACACACTCACTCACTCACATCGTCACATCGTCACAAACTTTCGCATTTATAATATTAGTAGGATTGTTTTCTGCGTAATTTTTATCAGATGCTTAGGTACGAAAAAAAGTAGGTCTTGTTATCCTAGGCTCTGTCTACCCCGTAAGGGATAAAGACGTGATTTATGTATGTAAGTAACAAAAAATATGGTTAGGTAGCAGTGGCGTGGCGTCAAGTATATCAGAAAGCAAGCCGAAGGGAACTTAACTAGCCTTTTCCTCTAATTCTGCACAATAAATTGGCCAACTGCCTTAAAATAGGCAAGCCAGTGGGAATCGAGTTCTATGGACGCCACGCCACTGTTAGGTAGGTACTTGAAGAAGGACGTAGGATACTTTTTAGCCGACTTCAAAAAAAGGAGTTTCTGAACTAGTCAGGCTCTTTCAAAATGATAGCGATAAACGAATAGCACAGACAAAGACGCGGGGAACAGTTAGTTGCATATAAAATAACTCAAAAGCCCTGCAGACTAATACAAAGAAATAACGACGTTAAACTCCAACTCTAAAGTCCCTTTTACCTTGATCTGTGACTTGATCTTTGTCCGGAGCAAAGTTCACGGTGCGGGCGTGGGATCATGCGTGTAGCATAGAGGAATTAACCTAGGTATAGAGTTGTAATGTGGACTATCAAATTCTACAAGACATTGGCGATGACGTCTTAACGCGATTCAATTCAGAACCAAAGTTGGATCGCTCGCTGCCGGATCCATACTAGAAGTGCCAAAAATGACAGCTAAAACGTAAAATTGAGTCGGAATTGAAATTGCATTAAGACGTAAGGTTCCTAAGTTCCAAGAAAGAACATGGCATGTAAAGATCTCTTGGTCCTTGGTGGTCTATGCATTTTGAACCTTTGATTTTGATTCCATAATGAATAATAATGGTGTTTTATTATTCACTAGCTTCTGCCCGCGACTTCGTCTGCGTAAAATTAGCAAATGACATGTTTATCGCTATCCCGCGGGAACTATGCAATTTCCCGGGATAAAAAGTACTTAGCCTATGTTTCTATCTAGGGTATCAGCTATCTCCGTTCTAAATTTTATCTAAATCCGTTCAGTCGTTTCAGCGTAAAGAAGGAACAAACAGACACACTCACTCACATCGTCACTCGCAAACTTTCGCATTTCTAATATTAGTAGGATTGTATCTTCCTCGGTAAGCCTCCATTAAATTTCCTGAAAAACGTTTACAAGGTGACCATAGGGCTGGCTCTTTCCTCGGGCAACGCATAAGTATTGCTATCCAACGAGGAAACGCAGCCAGCATTATGGGCACCTTGCCCAATGACAACGATCTGGGCGATATTTGTAAATATAGGTATTTAGGTTTAGATTAAAGTAGTTTAAGGTTTTATATATAGGTATATGTTTTTAAATCTTGTAAATATGTATTTTGATTGAATAAATGTTTTACAAAGTTATTTAGTCAAAATATTCTAGAACAATTCTGAGATACTGTGTATAAAAACAGCTCTGTCATAATAAATCGTACTTCGTGAATAGATCTATCTATATATCAATAGCCTAGCGCATGCGTCAGGTCAGTAGGCCTCTCGAACTCGTGAGTTATGGCATGGCCCATGGAACTATAGTCCGGTCAACATAGGTTGACAACTTGACATACACACACAAATCACGTCTAATACGGGGTAGATTGAATCTAAGGTAACAAGACTTAAAGGCCACGTTTAGCATGATTGTGGGCGTATAGGTGGGAAGGGGAATCAAAATAGTGATGGGTTGCTAGCCGCATCGCCTATAACAAAATTCCTAAGATTTTGGGTTGAGACGGGTTTTTACCATCTGCACTGGAAGAGAAGCAACTGGCACATTCTATTAGCGTGGAACATTTTAATAATAAGTTAGTCAATGTCTTGTGAGTAATTCACATTAGGTATTGTATATCTGTTAAGTCTCTATTTCACTTCAATATATTTCAATGTAGTTCAAACGAATAACACCTTAGTGATGTTGGTATAGAGCTTCAATTGCTTTGATCGGTAATGGAAAATATTAATAGAGGGTCAGTGCGTCGCATTATTGTCTGTTGTAAATCAAAATGCTAGCTAGCGAATATCTGTGGTGCTTTTAAGTGGCATCCTGATAATAATTATATTTAAATAAATAAATATCTTAGGACAAATTACGCTAATTGACCCAGTCCCAAGCTAAGCAAAGCTTGTACTATGGGTACCAGGCATCGGATAAACATACTTATATAATTTAGATAAATGCATACTTAAATACAACAACATCCATGACTCGGGCACAAACATTCGTATTCATCATAGAAATACCTGCCCCAACCGGGATTCGAACCCGGGACCTCAAGCTTCATAGTCAGGGTCACTAACCACTAGGCTATCCGGTCATATTATAACTAGCTGTTGCCCGCGACTCCGTCTGCGATGGATTCGCTTTTCGCAATCCCGTGGGAACTATGTGATGTTCCGGAATAAATATTATCCTATGTCCTTTCCCGGGACTGTAACTATCACTATACCAAATTTCAATAAAATCGGTTTAGCCGTTTCGCCATGAAAGAGCAATAAACATCCGAACAAAATAAAAAGTAGCGCATGCGCTATTCCAGACTTTTCTCTATCTATGTGCCGAATTTCATCCAGATTCGTTTGGCCGTCCGGTGTGATAGAGTAACAAAAACAAACATCCATCCATCAATCTTTCCATCCATTCATACTTTCGCATTTATAATATTAATATAATTTTCATTTATTTTATTTAAATTTTCATTTATTTATCAGTAAAATTTTACAGCATTGCAGTAAAATCCAATGGACTGTAAAATTAAAATATCTTTGCTAAGCGCAAAACTCGAGTTTTTTTTTTCATAATTTTGGAGAAATAAAAACATAAAAGTGAAACCGAGGCGAAGCCGCGCGTAATAGCTACAACAAATAATACTTCATCAAATAATAACTACGTATAATAATGAAGTAGTTGAGCATAAAGGATTATATTTTTAAATGGTAGGTAAGGTTCTACAGAACCAATTTCGAAAATTATTTTATCTAATAGAAAGCCACATTGTTTGTGTGTCATAGAATTCATAGACTATGTTTTATAATTCTGCGTGGATGAAGTCACGGGCAGTAGCTAGTTCATAAATAATGGGCGACGGTCACAATAGTACATATTAGATAGGACTTACAAACCTACTTACTTACTTTGTATGGTTAAAATCGTATGCACGGTTTAGGTACTAACTGCACGACGACTTATTTCATAAGCGATTTATTGTATGATCGTTGTAATGTAACGAAATTCAATATTTGAATGTATAGGTGAAACTTCTTAGTGTATTTTTATGAACTCGTTTTTGTGTGGCTTAGAATGACCTATAAACACAGTTTGCCCCATAAATTTTTAAAAAACATAATAAATGATTTACTTTATTTAGATACTTAATTTATGCCGCCATCATCTGAAAAAGTTTATTTAGTTAAGGTGATTTATTCTAAATTTCATTATTTACTTAAAAAAAACAAAATATTTATTTTATAAAAGCTATCGCTTGGAGTTCCATCGTAGCGAGAACCACTTGCGCGGGCTACTAGCGCCATCTAGTGGCGAACGGCGGTACTAGTTTCAAGCGCGCCGTGAAATAGTTTTGCCACTCGCCCACAGATGGCGCCAGGTGCACACAGTTTTGTAGTTTTAATTGGTGTAAGATGTATGTTGCTATGATAATTTTAACTTGTGATTTGATTTGTGACGATTATTAATTCAAAAATAACTTGTTTCAGATACTATCCACAAGAAAACTGGTAATTTTTTACTAATATTTTTTTTAGTTATATTTAAAAATCCAAAATAGTATCATTATCTGTGATGCTTTTAGAATATAAGGACGTCACAGCTTCTTGTTTGGTTGTCCTTTTGCGAAACAGAAGTGATTCGAAAATGCCACCCACACTTCCTTACACGTAGAAAACATTATGTACCTACAGTCTACTTACCTACAAGTTACCGGATGTCTCTCCGCTCTCCCTTTAAGACGCGAATTCTTTGTTTATTCCGTAATTAACTCCTGACTTAACCCTTCAAATACAAAATAAGCTTCGGGGTCCATTTACCGCCTCCCGGCCGTGGCTAATAGCGAAATTAAACTAATTCGTAAGGCAAGACATTTTATTGGACTGCCGCCTTACATTGGCCGTGTAATCTTTTTTATTGTTGTCTAAAGAATTAAAGGCGATAATAAAATGGGGTTTAAGAGTTTTTACATAGAAGAGCAGAGTAGAGGAAGGTTGGTAACTTGGTAAGATTTAAGACAATACGCGCAACGGCCAATTTTTTTTATTTATTTTTTAATTACATTGTGAAAATGCCGCTCGAAAAAGCTGAAAATTTGTACTCAATTTGAAATGCGAGTAGAGTAGAAGAAAATTAGGCACAGCTTTCATTAATATAGGCAACTTACAGTGTCAAATTTAACTTGAGCTACATATTCGTAGCAATACATAGACTTTTCTACTTTTGAATGGTATTTTTTTAAACATCGGGCCCGCGGCATAATTATGAGCTCCTATACAAAAATACACTATACACTATACAAATGCAAAAGTTTGTGAGGATGTGAGTGTGTATGTTTGTTCCTTCTTCACGCTGAAACGACTGGACGGATTTGGATACAATCTGGAACGGATATAGCTGGTAACATAGATTATAACATAGGCTACTTTTTATCCCGGAAAATTGCATAGTTCCCGCGGGATAACGATAAACATAACAAAGGTCGTAGCTGCCTAGAGTCGCGACGTTAATAATTATTGCAGAATCAACATCAGTTCTTCTACGTGGACGAAGTCGCGGGCAGAAACTAGTGACAGCTAAAACCTGAACTGAGTCTGAATTGAATCTCACTAAGACGTCATGGTAAGGCCTCTGAACTAAATACGCGGTCCTTTGACAAATAGTTGGTAGATAAAGCAGATATAGCAGACATGGAACTAAGATTAGTAATTGCGATGCACCCCTCCGGTCGGCATTGGCAGGGTTAACGACAACCGGCCGGGTGACTTATTGGGGATATCATATTCGAAGGTTTAGCGATTTATTGCTTCACTAGCTTATGCCCGCGACGTCGTCTGCGAAGAATTTGTTCACCGCAATTTTTAATCCGCCGCATAAAAAGTAGTCTATTATTAGTAGTTTCTTGAGTCACAAACGGTTCTGGCTGAAAATCAGTGCTGCAGGTGTCTAACACCTCAGCGTAATGCTGAGCCAGCGACCGTTTCACTTTTGCGGAGACACACAACGCTGATGATCTAATTTTCATATCTGTGTTTTTTGTTTTTGTTGTTCCTTTTCTATAAAATTGTGTGTATGCCCTTATATTTGTGTGTCTTGCAAAATGAATAAATGTCTTCTTTCTTTCTTTCTTTCGTTCTTTCTACGTGTTATTCCAGATTGTAATCTATATATCTATGCCAAATTTCGTCCAGGGGCCCGATTTTTGAAAGCACATGTGTGAAAATACCACTCGAAAGTGGTGAATAAATGTGCTGAATTTGAAATACGAGTAGCTTAGAAGATACTTGTGGCTCTCATTAATCATGTGGCCTAGTCAAAAATTTGATTAGAGCCGTAGTTTTGAAGATATAAACAGATTTATACCACTTTCGAGTGATGTGCTTACAAAAATCGGGGCCCTGATCTGTTTGGCCGTTCTGGCGTGAAAGAGTAACAAACATCCATACCTAACCTACGTCCTCATAAACTTTCACATTTATGATTTAAGTAAGATTTTGCGATTTTTTTACATATATTTAGACTTTCTCAGATCACTTAAATTATTATGTCCTGTAGGTTTCCACCTAATACGCCCGTCATCATGATGACCGTCCTTTGTAGCTTGAATCCTACGAATGACAGGTCTCAGCTCGAATTGTATTGACACCAACCTTTTATTTCTCTTAAAATTTGCATATGCCTTTGAATTTGCAAGAGAAACAAGTAGATGTTTAGTATACGTGTGCTAACTAACATACTTACGTATTCGCGCCATCAATCCGTCTAAGTGGATATCTCTGAGACGAACTTCGACATGATACAATTTATATGTAAATCGAAGTCGTTGGGCGCAGGGATGTCTGCTTCGTTTAGGACAGAAATATCGGGTCAAACAAAAATATATTTGGACAATAATATCGGGAGACACATACATACAGAAATCAGGTCTTTATCCCTTACGGGGTAGACATAGCCTAAGGTAGCAAGACCTAAAGGTCACGTTTAGCATGACTCTGGGCGAAAGGTGGAAAGTGGAATTAAATTATCCGTTCATGCTGGTCTCAAAGTAAAAACATATAATATACCAGTTGCTTCGCATCCCGCGTAGATGGTAAAGACCCATCGAGGGGATCGGCAAAATCGTGTTTTAGGCGATGCGGCTAGCAACCCATCACAAATTAATATTCGGACAAAATATCGGGTGATAAAAAAAAGATTTCTAGCATTATCATACACATCACACTGGGTACCTAAATCTCCGACATTATCGGGTGTTCTTCAGAACAACTTAGATTGTACATATAACACGATAAGATTTTCGGGAATTCTCATGTCAAATTTTTAATCATTGTAGAGGCAGACAAGTTTAGTGACGTTTTGGCATTGTTGTTTTGACAACCCTATCCGCAGGTCCCTTTGGTTTCCACGGAATATTTCAAGTCAGAATTAGTCCAATAAAATTGGAATAAAATTGAGCTGTTGTCTTTGATGACTTAACCAGTCTAGTGGTTGACTTCATCGCTCATTACATTACAAGTAAAAGGTTAAGCTAACTCTTGATTTGTATTCATGTTTAACCTTCTTTGTTAATAAGCCGTTTCTAGATTACAAATCAGTAGTTTATAAAGTCGGCTTAAGTTTTTTTCTCGTCTACCCTATAATGTGTCGTGTCGTTTGATAGATCTTTCAAAAATATCGTTTGTTTGTGAAAACTATTTCCCGATTTAGTTATTCATTGTTAAAATATTTAACAGTGAAGTACAATCTTTTGTTAATGTTCTGTCGCCCTTTTTCAGCTATGGAGGTTGTGGTTGTTGTATTCGTCGGTTCGTGACAACAATCACGGCTGTGATATTATATTACGAATTGAAAAGGAAAACTATAACAGAGAGCTACAAAGCCACAAGTTAACGAGATAGTTTTGATTTTCCATTAAACATAGGCTTAAATCTGGCAACAACTACGTATGAAGAAGCCACGTATTATTAGCACAAGATAGAGCACATTAGTTACCTGTATCTTTAAAACCATGAAGACAATAAACTCAACTCAAGAAACGGTTTACAAGTATCAATGGTCCTGTCAAATAGCGAGTTAATAAGTCCCGTCTTTGGGGGGAAAGCACCATTAGTTTAAATTGCTTCGACAGCGCCGAAAAAATATGCTAAGCGCTTAATAGTGGGTATCAAGTGTTTATTTTGAAAAATTGCCCGTTTATGTAGACGATTTCTTTCTTGGGTTAGGTCGGGGCTTTGCGTTTTGGGTGTCTATTTTTGATATTACGGTAGGAGGTCGCTGTTCAACGATATGATGTGAAAGCCCATCTGACCTAAAGTACCTTAAATTTTTTTTAGTTAAGAATAAGAATAAGAATAAGAATTAAATTTAGTTAAGAATAAGAATAAGAATATTTATTTGCAAAAAATGAATATTATATATATTATTATTATTGTTGTATATTAGATATTAAGAACGTGTTAAGTTTCCAATCCGCGCCGGGCCCGCGTGTGAACTAAAGCTCAAGCCCTCTCATTATGAGAGGAGCCCTGTGCCCAGCAGTGGGACGCATATACCTGAGCTGGAGATAATGATGATGATGATTAAGAATTATACATGCTGTGGTAAAATAGAAGTAGATTCATAGTTCTAATGTTTTATCGAAAAGGCAATTGCGTGAGTTTCGATTAGTAAGTATACAAAGCTATTTAACTAGGCTTGTGAAGTATGAAACGTCAAACGATACTTAATATATTTGATGGACTGTAGGGTTTTTCAAGGTTGTTTATGTACTCAACCAGCGAGGTGCCTACCTTTGCCCTGATCTTAGCTCTCCATCAGGTAAGATTGATAACCGAGACCCGTGAATTTTTTAATACATACTTAAAACTATAAGACACTGGTTAAAACACTGTTTATTCTATATTTGGCTTCCGCAAAAAAACATTAGCTGCGCCTTTAACAAAACAATCTAAACATGTTCCAATTTCAAAACTTAATGTTCTAAAAACAATTTAAATTTGTCAATCCAGCCAGCCATTGAGCCGTGACACACGAGCGTAAACAACGGCAGGTAATTCAGCAAAACCCCGGGGATGTGTACTCGCCCTAACGCGTCTAGAAAAAGGATTGCCTGCTTTATGGTTTTTATTAGCGTAGGACTCCGCGGGTACATGCTATAGGGGGATGTTACAAAAAAAGAATAATATTTAGGAACTACAAAACAATTAATAGAGGTATTCATGTGACTGATTAAATATAGGAACGACAAAACTTTATAAATAACATGAAAAGAGTGATTAAAAAAAATAAGAAAGTATCTAACAATAAACATAATACTAGGTAGGTATTCAAACAAATTGGAGTACCTGCACGTTGAATGTTTTTCAATCGTATTTATAAGAAACTTGTATAAGTTGCTTGAGTTTTTAAGTTATTTTTTTTTCTTCTTCTTTACGAAATATATTACTGAAACCCGCTGTACACCGCCCCCAAAATTGGTACATGTTAAACAGAGCACCTTCCTTACAAAATATAAAAACGCCGTTACCCCTGTAATGACAATTTAAAACTGCTCTCTTCGCGTCATTTGCCTTTGCCAGTATTGTCTCCGAACCGACCACTACAACCTGATCTCACAAAATGACAGCAGCCGAATAAAAACTCTTAAAAAATTGGCGGGACGCGGCTCAAGTAAAACTGGTTGTTTCTTTATGGTCGGCACTCATTGTCTATGGCACTCGAATCATAGACAAGCGTTTTTATTATCTGTGGGGGCGTTTTAAAGTGAGCTCCGCGCCCCTTAAGTGTTGTAACTTTTTGTTGCTTCAAGATGGGGTTGTAATACTTGTAATGGAACATTTTATGCGCCCTGAATGTTTGATTTTTACCTTTATGTCTCATGTTTTTTAATTTATTAAAAATGACATAAGTTACGTGTTTTAAACAATATAGTCTCTTTGTACTTGATAGAGTCAATCGATCAGCCATTTTCCTCTGGAAAGTTTGTATCAGGAGTCATTATTTTTGATTTATAGCCAAGCCTTATTATTTTCAATGATGTTGCCGAATATGGAAATGATAGACTCATAACTGTCTATATTTAGCTGGCTTGATATTAACCACCGAGGAAAACCTAAATATGTCAAAGTTTTGATTTCGGTACTTGTAAATTTATGTTTTATGGTAATTTAAAGTGCATGCATGTATACATATTTTTGTTAAATTATTATACATAATAAAGTACCCTCAAGCCCTCAAGTAAGAAACCCCTTTCGCATGAAGATCTCAAGCATAGTCAAGTACCTATATTAATCTTCATCTTACAATGTTTATGCGCTACCAAAAGTATTGTAATTATAAAAAAGGTTGTTTTGAACAAACTCTACCTTCTTAAAAAATCATAAAAACAGTACGTGATAGGTGTTTTAAATGCAAAGATGATCATTGTAGCTTAAGTCATAAGCCACATAATCTCGCCCATATCTATGTGAGATTGACTTACTATTCCTACCACTTCCAACCATGATATATGACGACATCAGACTTCAATCACAATCACATCAGATATTCTCGTCAGCCACCGAATCGACTACCGCTTCCTGTTTTGCGTTAGGCAATAACGTTGGTGCCTTTTTAGACGCCATTTTGGATTGTGTTTGGACCATATCGGAGTATTTAAGACAGGATGTGACCATTGCCGGTCCGACCTAAACAGTCGTGGATAGCTACTGGCAGCCGACGATTATTTAATTTGGTAGAATGTTTATATTTTTTTATCCATCCTGTATGTACGTTTTCTTTTTATAAAACTTAAAAAGAAAAAAATTATATCCCGCCAGAAACATTTCAACCGAACAAAAAAAAACTGGCAATGCGCCATTTCTTTTTCGTAACAAATGTAATCCCTCTACGTTCTTAATTTAAAAACTCCATAAACAACTAATTGCGAATTTGAATAAAAAAGGAACGCGAAACCTCAGCTCAGCTCCCTTAGGAAACATATTGCCGAATTTCCATACTTATAATCTTACAAACAAATTTACGAAGGAAATATGTAAATTCGTTGGAGAAAAAGAATTTTCGTCTATGGTTAAGTGAGAGGTGCGAATCCTTCAAAGATTCTCTTTGAATGAATATTTTAGGAGCCCTGTGGTTTTTTTTCAATGTTTATTTATGTTGGGGTGTCGTAGGGGCTAATATTAATGAATTGGTTAGGGTGTTCAGATTGTCAGTTCTGTATAGTGATCGAAAATAGCCGATATAATAACAATGAAAGGGGTTGGATATTAAAGATTTTCCATTAATATACCTAGTATGTTTAATTTATCGATCAAATTAAGCAATAAGGGTAAACAGACTCAAATTACTAGTTACGTAGTAGGTAAAGCATTATAATTGCAGCAATTCACAGATTTTAGCCAGTTTCGAATGGTATACTTTGTATCTTCATAAGTATGATTTCTCGCATCGCTAAATGTATGTCTTGCTCTAGAATTTGAACATAATTATTATAATGTACTTGTTAAAAAAGATATAATGCCCATCTAATTTATAGGTATTTTTTTAAGACACGACTTTTTTTTTACCCCTTTTTTGTTTATTCTTTTGTTTTTTTTTTTTCATTTCTTATTTTTATCAGCGTAGGTACCTATTAAATAAACGTGCGACAAATTATTTAGAACTATAACCCACTTACTAAACCCGAAAAATAGTAAAAACACTTCAATAAATATTCATAGTTTGTATTACACAAATCTCAGGCCATCAGATCATGTGACGGCGTATCAACGCGATCTGACGTAACAAATGATGGTACAACCCTAACCAACGTAACTTGATCCACCAACCAGGATTCGGCAAAGAAGCCATCTTACTTTCACGCGTCCATTAAATTTCAACCTTATTTTCAAGAAACAGAGTATTTTTTGCGTTGTACGGTTACATTCAAAAACTGGGTAAGGGTTGTCACGTTTGTGTTGTAAGTGTAAGGGGTTAGTTAGTTGGAAAGGTCTAGTTATGTTGGTCGTTTGAGTGTCTTTTAAACAAGGGACTTAAGCAAACGCCGGCGAGTCAAATCTGCCGCTGGCTATTATGATTTTTTTATTTGGAGCTATTTTATGAGGTGACATGACGTTTTAACCAACTTCGGAGAAACAGAAGTTTGTTTTTGACTTTTTGTCGGAATTGGGGTAACTCAGATATAAATAAAATGGGGTAAATGTTAATATTGTCTTGCAAATAGGTACTGTCCACTTCAACCCTTCGGAATCTTTTGTGAATTTACCCCTCAGCTTCACACATTGAATTGTAACTTCCCTCGGAACTGTTCAAAGACCGATGATGAAACTAAAAAAATTACACATGTCAAAGTTAATAAATGTTCAAAAGCTAGTAACTTAAGAGATGAGAGCCAAGCAAATTGTTGCAATCGTAATAGGCATCTAAATATTTTACTTTCTTCGAAATAAGTAAGGATACTCGTAATGGACATTTAGCAAATCACTCCCATTTAGCAACTGAGCAAGTGTCTTGGCGTATCGAGGTTGCATATTGTTGTTTTATGACCATTTTCTTGGGAATGTGCCTCCGTCCGCATACTTATATGCGATAAAATAAACACTTAATTAAAAATCTAAGCATGTGTCGCTACCGTCCATCCACTCGGTATGGCCGGCGTGTTCTATTTTTGAAATGTGCAGTAACGGTCGCAAGCGCGTGATCGCGTTACAATTTGAATTTTGACGTTCGGTGAAATTCGAACTGGCTACCAACCGACCAATCAGGAGCCAGGAAAGTCTATTTAAATAAGTTTCTCTTTTTAAAATTTATGGTAGTTGTCGCAATTTTATTCGGGGAATTTGTTAGTCGCTAGTGCTCTACATTTTTAGTTCGGTTGTTTTTCGATAGATGGCGCTGGCGTCGAGTTACATCGCGCTATCGTTTGTCTGGCGTAATTTTGTTGGGTGGATCGCGTTGGGCTGTAGAGTTAACTTTGCGCAGAGGCAATATCGTAACCAATGAGGTTAATCCGAGGTGCGATTATTGCTAGTTGAAAACTTTACCAATACCCCGCCGTGTGGACGTGAAATACCGTCCGCTATGGCAATTTTTGAATGGCCGTTAAGGCCTCAAAAGCACTATGAAAGTAGAGTCATAAATAAAAATCTTACGATGAATGAACTTCAGCAAGTAAACAGGGTGTATCAGACATCCCCTAATAATACACTGGGGTGGGGTATATAACCATAGCTATAGAAGCTAACAAAAATTGGAATTTTTTTTTTTATATTTTCTATAGGAATGACTACAGTTAATACTACCATTCCTATAGAAAAAAAAAAAAAAAATACTCCAATTTTTTTTAAATATATTTTTTTGCTTCTATAGCTATGGTTATATACCCCAGTGGATTATTGTTAGGGGGTATCTGATACAGCCTGCATAGAGTCAAAATTATTTATTTGAACAAAACGTTTCAGAATGACACTCAGACATATCAATTAATATTTTTATTAACTACTATAAAACTGGAATGAGCTAAAGTTATTATATTAAACGTGCTTATAATGCGGTGATAAATAAACCTATGAAATGTGCAGAGATAATTACTGACTGGATAATTCCGATGCGTGAACATCTTTTAATTGAAAAATTTGAAATGATTCATTTAGAAATAAAACAAATTTTTGTAACAAATAAATACGTAAGTACTTAAAAAAAACAAGATATTAATATTAATCCAATGATACCATTATAAAAGTTATGAAAAAACGCGCAAACCGATTGCCGCCTCATTGGCACTGGTGACTCAGTACAAGTACAGTCAAGAGCTTAAGTGGTAACTTTGTGCCTGTCACAATGGAATATAAATGATCACTTACTTTTGCTGTTGACTATACAACTCCAATAGACATAACTGCATAATGATTTCACTGCGACTGCATTGAAGCGTTTCCTGACCCACTGCAGACATAATGCACTGTTTGGCGTGGTAAAGACGGTCAATATTATCATGATATTGATTACGTCAATATAAGATCGTGGATCTCAAAACAACTGGAAACACAAATTACGTCTTTATCCCTTATGAGGTAGACAGAGCCTAAGGTAACAAGACCTAAAGGCCACGTTTAGCATGATATCCTAATAATAAAGGTGTAAAATTTGTAATTTGCTAATTCAACTCAAAAATATGTATGAATTCACCGGTTATTTACCCGTTACCTAATTTTCATACAAATTTTACACATTGCGATCTCTACCTTTACAATTATTTTACTTTGATGCCAATAAAAAAGGCTACATACACCAAAACTAAGAACTTGACACTTTATAGTGTAAAACTGTGAATCCATTACACCCGGATTCTTGGCCGGTACCGGGACGGTTGTCGCTAAACAAATTGCAACTCCGATATTCGGAGCACGGACCAATCGCCACTGAGAGGAAGGGTGTAAGACTGAAAAACACTTTTTCCGGATTTTTTATTGGCTACGTTTGTATTTCACTGCTGGCCTAAGGTGATATTTTTATTGACTTATATATCGTGTAATTATACATTTTTATAAAAGGTCGATTTAATGAATTTTTATCTTGTGTTCGTAGAATTTAGGTAGGTAATGTAGAAGAAGTATTATTTATATTTATATTGACTATTTCTTAACGTTTCTTAAATGTCGATGAAGAGGACTTGCCTGTAAACATTAATTCCTTTTGTTTTTTAGCTTTTTCATAAACTTTTAAACCTTTAAAATACACCTTAAGACCTTTTAACCCTTCGCCTGCTAGGGTTGGATGAAAAACGACGCCCCAGAAATTAAGTCCCGTCGTGAAAAATGGTCTTCTCGGACATTGTTGATACTTACAGAGCGCCATTACGACGTGCAAACTGTTGGAGGTCACAGTATCAAGACTCTTAGTGATGGATGATCTATTTTAAAGGCATGCGTGATGTTTAAAAATAAAGCTGGGATTTTGGACGACAGTCGACGATAAATAATGCGTTTTTCTAACAAAAATTGGTGATTGTGACTAGTACGTATTTTTTTTAACATTTTACTCGTAATACTTAGTACATAAAAAACGAAAATACTACGTTTTTGTTATTAATAAAATTCAAGAGCAGATCAACCTATACTCTATCACCATACAAAAAATTATGCAGTTGACCTTTCATTGGCAAAAAAAGTATCAATAAATATTTGAAATTCTACACTCGCGATGCTATCTGTGGCAATTTTCGTAAATTTATGACTTAATCGTTTAACCTTGAGGGATGTGTGAATAGGAGAGCCGATTTTTACGACCTGTAAAAGTATTAAATCATTTTACCGTTTGTTTTATAGGCGATTTGTTATTTTTGAAGCGATAAATTTTGACAATATTTTGACAAACCATAACTTTGACAATTTATGAGTGGCATTGGGAGTGTTAAGATTCTGATTAGTTACGGATAGTAACAAAAGTAGCTGCACATGCGAAGACATAAAAATTTGTACGCATGAATCTTTTTGAGAAACAAATGTTGTCAAGATTTTTGAAATAAATACTATTATTTAGATCTAAATAATTTTAATCTTCAATGTGAGTAAGTATTAAAATTATGTTTCTTCAAAATTGATTCGAGAAAAATAAAATTATGCACTTTGATAGTTATCCGATATTTTATCCGATATTTAATCGCGTATTATCTATGCTAACTCTTAATATAAGGAAGAAAATTATAAATAATTTACCAAAAGTTTCTTTACAAATATAGTTTACGATTTTTGTATGTGTGGACATTCGGCTAATGCACAAAATGTGCGGCATTATGAAAGTCTGAATAAAACTTAGTTTTGATTCGATCTGAAAAAATAAACACATTAAAGAACCTTTAATCATGATAACATCCATAAAAGTATAGTGGCACTTTACACCTGCATTTATGACTACCCTTTCTAGAAAGCCTTGAAACAAAAAAACGTACCCCACAAAAACGAGTACTAATATTAATAAATAATATAAAACAAACACACGACACGATTAAGCCATAAAAATGCTACTGTTTTTTGACACCCTTCCCCGAACATATAAAACGCCACAACGATTTGTTTATACCACATTAACAAGAAAAAACGTTAATAAAGTAATAAAAAATCCAAAAAAGGACGGGAGGGAATAATTTCGCTATTAATATTCAATTTTACCCCAAACTTTGCTGCTTCAAAGAAAAATCTAAGATGACGATCTAAAAAGTATCTGCTTACGTAATTTCTCGGTAGGCATTAGAAGGGTTGGGCAAATTTTGAGCGTGTGTGCGTGCGTTTTTGATGCATGAGTGACGTAATTACGTGAAGGGTAACACTTAAAATACATGCGTGCTTAAACTGATAAATATTATTATCTATTTTATTTTTAATACACTGTTTAATGCTATAGTCAAGAGGTTTGATTTAGTCGAAGCTTCATTAGTTTATTCATAAATAGGTACCTAGGTATATTATAAAATAACTACTTGAGTGTCCAATAACAAACAGCTTACTAAGCGTTTTAATTATGAACTAAAAACCCCGGATTCAAAATTGTAGAACAGTAGCACGACAAAGTATGCTCTGTCTTCGTCTAGCAACGGCAAATGTCAAAGTTTCAACAGAAGCTTAACAAGCGTTTAGGAATAAGGTTAACCTTTAATGACTCACTTAAATCCAAAGAAAACATGGTCTTCTCTAATTGACATCAAGTACTAAAATAACATTGCTGTGTAGGATGTTAAAGCGCTGATCTAAGTCGGATAAGATGTTTGGACGACTTTATACACGGTGTAGGTGTTGTGATATGATTGTGATTGTGTATCTGTGTGTAAGTTTGAATGAGTTTAGGTGTGTGGGTGGCTTTATTAGTCTGTTGTTTTGGTTGATGCCAAAGTTTAAGTGGTTGAGTTTTAATTCAGTTATCCTACTAATATTATAAATGCGAAAGTTTGTGAGTGACGATGTGGCCATGTGAGTGTATATGTTTGTTCCTTCTTCACGCTAAAACGACTGGACGGATTTGGATAAAATTTGGTAAAAAGATAGCTGGTATCCTAGATTAAAACATAGGCTACTTTTTATCCCGGAAAATTGCATAGTTCCCCCGGGATAGCGATAAACATATCAATTGCTGATTCTACGCGGACGAAGTCGCGGGCAGAAGCTAGTTTTTAATAATTAATCATAAGATCATGACCGTGAATTTTATTTACTTTTCTTTATTAGCTTTCATTTAACTATTGACTGTGTTGGTTTCTTAGTATTCGTTTGTAACTTTTTTTGTGAAATGTTACAGATTTTTATACTTGACATGAATGGGTTAAAGCCCATTTAGACACACGAAAGAATTGCATGCCCCCTAGGTTGGCAACGCATCTGCGATCCCTCCGGGGTTGCGGGTGTCTATGGGCAGTGGTGATCACTTACCAAAAAGTGACCCACTTGCTCGTTTTCCTTCCTATTCATATAAAAAAAAGTTTCATTACATTGCGGGTTGCCGGGGTAAACCGATTTCAATGGCATACAATTTTCGCTTGTGTCTAAATGGCCCCTATTTAGGTTACCTAATTAAAAAGAAAACTTGTAATAAAACTGTATGAGTTTGTGAAGAATTATTTAAAGTTTTTAATTATTTAATTCGAATAATATCTCCTTCATCCGAATTTCCTATCAAAAAGTTAAAAAAAATCACACGATTCCATCTGTTGACCATTTGTTTCTACGTCAATAACGAGATTTTCCACGGGACAAAAAACAACTCGAACACTATCAAATCACACATTCCTGCCTAATGACAGCTCAAATCGTGCGCCGGCGCAGGTAGCGCGCACCTGCGCGGATTTATTGCGCAAGCGGCGCTAGGGTGAGCGAGGGAAAGGGTAGTGTGGACACGTTTACAAATTGATTCATAGATAAATATAATTATTTATCACATTTTTTTCAAATACTTAAATGTCAAACACATTATATCGATTGTTTGGAGGTTTGATGAATGAGTGATTTTTTGTAAATGAATTTATTGAAAGCCAAATATCCAGAATAATCTAGATCTAGAATAATATAGATATATTCGTAAAATTGCAGGTTTGATGGAGGTGTGCCGTAGGTACAAAGCTTATAATTCTGGGCGATGTTGTTTGGGATTTAGTGGAGGATGAATAACTGCCGTAACTATTATGTTTATTAAGATAATTGTAGTCAATTTGGTCAATATTTGAAAATGATTATATTGTTAGAATATTTCCCTAAATACATAACATTTAGATCCTGTCACATATTTTTAAGAATGAGGTTTAATCGTGTGAAAAACAAGTGGTACTCATAAAATGCAATTTATTTATTTTTCCTATTAATTGAACATAGGTAGATCCATACTAACCAGTCGTGGTATTATAGCTATCATAACCCCAAAAACACATACAACAGCATGCGGTCTTTGTCTATCCGTAACTGCATAAAGAAGGACAAAAAATATCGTATTGATACCCATTATTTGGTGGTTTTATGACTCTCAATGTATGAGAACGGTAGCTCGGAGTCCATTGTTCGGAATTTTATATTTCTTAGAAGATATAAATGATTTTATCTGTCTGGCTTTGTGGATTATTAGATGTAGTGAAAAGTTTTTAATCGAATATGTTATTCAGAAGTAGGAATCATGTTATAGGCGATGCGGCTAGCAACCCATTACTATTTTGATTTCCCTTTCCACCTATACGCCCAACAATCATGCTAAACGTGGCCTAAGTCTTGTTACCTTAAGCTCTGTCTATCCCGTAAAGGATAAAGACGTGATTTGTGTATGTATGTATTCAGAAGTCAATGCAAGTACAAACACTAACCAATTATATTTTAATTTGTTTATAAAGTACCTTTTCACGTCTTAGTTTTATATCAAAAAAATAGTTTTTGGCATATTTGTCAATAAAGTTAGTCACGTTAGTCTAGTGAAAGAAATAACAATTACATAAATAATTTAGGGGAGACCTAGGAGAGTTGTGTCAATTTTTAATTTTAGGGGAATATCTCGCTCCAGAAACATTCCAAAGTTACGACCTATGTGAATAAATGTAGCATCATTCCTTCCCTTTCCAAAATAATCATCAAAATTAAGTAAAGTATTACGATTTCCGAGAAAAACAACAAAAAGAAAGACTACTCCCTTTGTCACAACTCCCCTATCACCGAGGTAAGATGTGACAGGTACCGAGGAAAGTTGTGACAGCTATGCATTTAGACTAAAAAAAACCATTACACATATTATAAATAAATGAGACATGTTTTTTTTTGCAAAAAGTAGTTTAATCATCTTTTAGCACATCAAGTACCAACAAACACAACATTATAACCTTTCCATAACAAGTAATTATATCTTAGAAGTAATTATGGCATCGCTTTGAGATCAATCCTATTATAATCAGTCAAAATTTTAAATCTAATCTGATAGGCAATTACGGCAAACGTATTGCAGCTCGCCTCCAGTACAATCTTTGTGTTACCAGCCTTTGCATTCTAGGCATTGCACCCACTCCTCATTCGATCTGCTGTTTGAATAGGCTTCAAGGCAAACCAAGCAAAAACAATTATTTTCTGCTTCTTCTTCGCCATCACCTATTTCCTTCTTCTTATTATAGTCTTCTTGGCTTCTTTAGGTTTCTTCTTATCTTCGCTTAAGACACGCTTTTTACATTCTTCGCCTTCCTATTGGCTTCTATAGCAGCAATTTCGTCCTTAGTAGGCTTATGGGCTGAAGATCTGGAGGCAACAGTTTCTTGAGTATTGCTGTTCACAATTGTGCTACAGGCAGGCAGTTTGTAGTTAGGCATTCTGAAACAAAAAAGTAGTCATCCAGCATGCAACATCACACCACAACCAAGTATATTTTTTTATCGGAAATTTCTTTTTTGACACAAACTTTTATTGCGGACTGTACCTGCATAATTTGGCCTTAATATACTGATGTACAAACACACATACAGACATCGCAAATGAATAAAAAAGTGTCGAAATATCCCAGGTGAAGTCAAATAGGAGAGTTGTGACAGGCTGTCACAACTGTCCTAGGTGCTCAAAATTACGACTTTGTCCGAAAAATAATTCAAATTTTCTAAACACGATGCAAACACAAAAAATCAATGCCACGTTTTGAGATTTAGATAACCACACAACTTAAGAAAAAATAACACAACAGCGCACATGTAATAAGATATGATATAAATTCAATCAAAATTTTGTCGAAATACTTACTTTTCGCATTTTTTTGCACGTGGACGTCATAACTACTCAACCACTTCGCGAGCGCCCCCGGCGGGTACTAAGTCAACTAGCGTGTCTCTAAAGCGTCAATCGAGCGTTATTGCCAGCTCGCTCACCTTCATAGGTAGAGAGAAATCGCGTCTGTCACAACTCACCTCTGTCACTAATCTCCTAGGTCTCCCCTACTTATTTAGTTCAGTAAGGACCGATTTTTCAATCGTCAGATAGGCCCTATTCGACGAATAACTCTATGGGTATCTGACAGGTAAGTGCATATCTGAGAATTTAAAAATCGGCCCTAAATAAACAAGTAATATTGTAAACTTAACGTAATTTTTGGCACGTTACAATTTTATTCGGAAGTTATTATTTTGTTCATATTTTTAAAACCCCGTGACAATCGTCCCCCGCGTCGCCGCCATGATTAACGAGCTCAAATGAAAGCGAGAGCGATAATGCTTTTATCTCGCTTATTTACGGGCTTCGGAGGCAAGGGCCTCGTATTTTTATGTATTTTTTTTAATTTTGATGCTTTCTGCCGCTTAAATTAAAATACTTTTCTGCTACGGTTTGGTATGTTGCATTAAAAACAAACAAGTAATTAAAAGAAAGTAGGGCGTGTAAATTAATTCAGGTGAAGCCAACAATAATAATGCTGTAAAAGAATCAGTATTTTGGATATAATATGGCCGGATTTCAATAAATATATCAAGAACCACAACCAAATAATTTAAAGAAAGAAAGAAAGAAGAAAGAAGACATTTATTCATTTTGCAAGACACACAAATATAAGAGCATACACACAATTTTATAGAAAAGAAACAACAAAAACAAAAAACACATATGAAAATTAGATCATCAGCGTTGTGTGTCTCCGCAAAAGTGAAACGGTCGCTGGCTCAGCATTACGCTGAGGTGTTAGACACCTGCAGCACTGATTTTCAGCCAGAACCGTTTGTGACTCAAGAAACGATACACAGGCAAAATATACTACATAAACCATAAACTTTTACGTAAGTAATGTAATAAATAGATATAATAAATAGACAGAACCCGACTTATGTGTGACTAGAAAATACATAAATTTATTAAATAGTTTACAATAAACAAAAAACAAAAAGTAAGGAAGACTATATTGTTCAAAGACAACAAGCTGGCATATCAGTGTACAAAGTGCTGGAGGACTATTTTAAGGATTTTTGAAGCGTCAATAAGTGATCCTTCAGCTTGCGCTTGAAGGTGTAACTACTTGACGCTCCTTGGATAGGGGGGGGAATATCATTCCAGCACTTGGACGCCGCAAACTTGAAACTGCCTCGGAATGCCGCAGTCCGGTGCTTAGGCACGAGAACCATTGCACTTCTGCGCTCACTCTTCGACCAAACCATCTTGTTAAAGAGGTATGATGGGGTCTCGTGACGTCTCACACCGAACAGCAAAGTGGCGAGGTGCATGCGCCTGCGCGCTGGCATGTTCAGCAAGTTGGCGGCGTTCAGGTATGGGGTGATATGGGAGCGGGGAGGGACGCGGAAACAAAAACGAGCACATGCGTTTTGCACTCTAATTAATTTCTAAATAACATCAACCATTTTGTTTTTCAAAGTCAAGTTAGCAAGTGGCAATGGCGTTGAGTCTCACAAATTTGAGTGTATAAAAATCTTAAACAATCTTAAACATTTGTTCCCTATTCAAATTGCCAAACATCGTCACCTTTTCCATTAAAAACGTTGAAAAACTTTGTGCAGTTAAAAGTGAACTGCGCCCAGGGGCGTATTTCAGTCGCAGCCAAATTTCTTGGAGATTTATTTGAATAAATTATTTTCCACCTGCACTGAAGGGTTGCCGGAATTTATGGCTTATTGCTGATTTTTTAAATAGAGCTTTTAAAGAAAATCAAAAAACAAGAACCTATTTAACGATGTACATACTCGCTGTTACAAATGTTTTGTTGATAATTAAATTGAATGATAAAATAATTAACGATCGCTCCTTTTTAAAATTCGAAGATCAAGGCTAACTTTTCTTGTTATTCAGTAATTTTCACTCAGTCGACTATTGAGATTGACGGCGAATGATTAATGTCATCTCATTATAAATTTAAATGTTAGCTTAATTTCGTATGGACTTTTAGCCACGTTTGTATAAAATACCTCTTGACAATATTGGGACGTGACAAGTTTTTCGTAAATCCAAACTTCATTGTAAATTCGCGCAGCATTATGTATTAGCTTATCTTCAATCACATATTATTACGCCGTCTTCCGATGACTCCCCGAGAACAAAAGGAAATTTTGATATAAACATTAAACTTTACGATTCCCTTGAAAATGATGTCATCGCAGAGAAACTCAACAGGAAATAGTTCACGTAAAGACTTAAAACAATAGCAATAAAGTCGTCAACAATCGACCTTAGAACATAAACAATACAGCAACAAAACGCACTTTAAAAAGTTTTAAACTAAAACAATACTGACCTGAAAGAAACAAATCCGAACGGCCGGTGCTCGTTCGAATTTCAATAGTCGGACGCTCCGCCGTAAGACCATTTGAAATCGGGAGCGTGATTGGTGATTTCGAATTTGGAATTCCGCGCGCGACCGTTGATAGATCGGTGATGGCCGACCGAGTCGGAACGTTTCGTTCAAAGCTCGTTTGACCAGAAAAATCGGAGTACGTGGTGTTACAGGACGTATTGAAACCGAGGGGCATGCGACATAGAGTTACTGCATAAAGTATTTGGGAGGAAAAAGGTATTTTTCGCGAAGGCGCTTCCGTAAGGATCGGGAAATCGTCAAAGTGACGTTCGTTCGGCTTTATTAGCCTTTACGTGTGAGTGAACGGATGAGGGTTAAAGGAGTGTTTTGGCGTCTTCGAGTTGATTTACTCAGCGTATTCCATATTATTATTTACAGGAAAAAAGCATTTTCTGAGAATTGATGGTTTAGATAGAGTATTAATAACAACTCGACTCAACATAAGTGTTTAATTGCTTGTTAGTAACTAGTTGTTATAATATAGCAAAAATGGTTTGACTACAAAGATTGTTGTGGTCTGAATATAGCAATTAGTTTTATTTATGAGTCGCTACAATAAAATTGAAAATTTTTCTTTCTTTTCAAGGAACAAATTTTCAATTTAGAAATGAATTGAAATGAACCTCTGCAAAGTCCCATATGCCTGATTAATTCTTTTTTTTAAAACGAGCTTTGTAGTTTTCCTCAGTTTACAATTGCGACTAATCAATGCTCTGGGCACACACAACTTTTTCGATTCAAAAATGGCGAACAACCCTAGCGGGCCAATCGTGCGTGCGAAGTCGAGAGGGCGACGTCACACACAGCCCTTAGCTGATCTTACAATAATTTTATTTTTATAAAAGTCGAATACTGGCAGGCTACAAAATATATTGGTGGCTAGCGAGGCGGTATTAAAAAAAATTGTACGTATAAAATTGCTTTTGAAATCTTACCTCTTATGCACAAACTACTTATACTCGTACCTAGGAGCTGAAAAATTAAAAAACAAAACTTCAAATTTTTTGCTTATTAAAACAAATTCCCCAATGGACATTCGAACGTAGAAGACCAACTCAATATTCATCCCGTTACTCCTCAAAAGGATATCTAAACAAGAATCCATCTCACCACCTTAAAGAAATGTCATAGTACCTAATTCCACAGCTTCATACCATGAGATTTCCCGGTGGATTGGTGGTGTTAGACAGGAACGGGGCATACGGTTAGCAGCGGGTGTGAGAAGGAGGGCAGACAGTCACGGGTGCGATTCTGATGATTGGTGTACGTGCGGTGTCGACCGCCTTGAGACGTGACTTTTGAGCGCGGATTGTATGAGGCGTGATTGATTTTGGTACTTGGTTAAAACTGTTGTATTGTAGAGTTGTATTGTTTACAAGACTGCTGACGGACTAATGACATTTCGACCAAAAGTCGTAGCCAAAGAATACATTTTGGTAAATCATCACAACGTAACGCCATGGGCGTTGGCTAGTCTAGACATGTATCTGAACAAGTAATATGGCGTGAGTGAAGTTTACAATCCACATCGGGTCCACGTGGGAAGCCCAAGCCCTCTCATTATAAGAGGACGCCTGTGCACAGCAATGGGACGTATATAAGCTGGAGATGACGATAATGATGATTTGAACCTGGGCAATAAAAACTTAAATTGCTGCTGTAATGATTATAATAAAAATCATACATCTAACTAATATTATAAATGCGAAAGTATGGATGGATGGATGGATGGATGTATGTTTGTTTGTTACTCAATCACGCCAGAACAGCCCAACGGATCTGGATGAAATTCGGCACATAGATAGAGAATGGTCTGGAATAGCACATAGGCTACTTTTTATCCCGGAAAATTGCGTAGTTCCCGCGGGATAGCGATAAACGAATTCTTTGCAGACGAAGTCGCTGGCAACAGCTAGTAATTCATAAATCATACAGCCTTAGCCTTGAATTGAAGGACCTGACATTCAATTTCCTATTGGATATACCTACCACTGATTTTGTATGTGAGCGTACAGTCCGTGAGCTCAAACCCATAAGAGTGAGTGAGAGAGCAAGACGGACCAGGCCTTTTTTAAATACTCTCGCACAAGGCTTTCTCTTAGATTAGACACTATTACACAACCAAGTTCAAGGCCTTCACCACTCTCTGTTAAATTCCAATTATCTTAAGTGTCAGTGATGACGTCTCTGTCTGTTTCGTAGTAATAAATAGAGACGGGATGATAGATAACTGACAAATAATATAACTGGAACTTATTTATTAGAGATTACTTAACAGAGAGTGTAGGCTCTAATACTGACCAACACTAAAATAGTCAATACCATTGCAGCACAGCGTGCTAAAATTCAAAATTGAAGTGACCGCTGTGAAGTGATCAATGAATCACCCTCCTAAAGTATCAAAACACATAATTCCGCTAAGATATCGAGGCGTTCGAGTGTCTAGCATACCGTTGGGCCGACCATTCATTGTTCTTCGCTTAATGACGATTTTAACGCTTGCTAGTGAATGGGGAAGGTTTACGAAATCCGAATTGACACGAGTGATTTGGCAGCGTGTGAAGTTCAGGGTCTGTGGCACAGTTGGGTCAGTTGGATAACTGGAACACTGCTTCAATAGTATAGTAAGTAAGTAGGTAATGCCTTAGGGTGCGACCACACCGCCGCTTAAAAAACGGTGATGGTACGGAATCGCAACAAATTGTATGAAACGGTGAGAAAACGTGACGCATACGACACGTCACTGCGTATACGCGGCGGTGTGGTCGCACCCTTATTGTACAAATATAAAGAAACGGATACAATTCACAAAAAAAAACAACAACAATATATGTAGAAAGGCGAACTTATCCCTATAAGGGATCTCTACCAGTTAACCTTTGAGTAGATGAGAGGAGCATTAAACGAGGGACCGACAATGAGTGAGTTTAAAATTCCAGATAGGTAGTGAAAGCCACATAACATAATCACTACATAGTATAAAACAAAGTCGCTTTCTCTGTCCCTATGTTCCTATGTCCCCATGTATGCTTAAATCTTTAAAACTACGCAACGGATTTTGATGCGGTTTTTTTTAATAGTGAAGCAAGAGGAAGGTTTATATGTATAATACATGCATAATATACCGTGCGAAGCCGGGGCGGGTCGCTAGTAAATCATAAAATAAACTACTACATATCATTACACACATGCATACGTACAAAATACAATTAGAGTACACATAATACATTATCTAAGGAGATGCTGTGAGTCACATCCTCCTCAAGCCCTCCCTGAACTACTAGCTTCTGCCCGCGACTTCGTCCGCGTAGAATTAGCAATTGATATGTTTATCTCTATCCCGCGGGAATTATACAATTTTACGGGATAAAAAGTAGCCTATGTTTTAATTTAGGGTACAAGCTATCAACGTACCAAATTTTATCCAAATCCGTCCAGTCGTTTTAGCGTGAAGAAGGAACAAACATACACACTCACTCACTCACATCAGCACATCGTCACATCGTCACAAACTTTCGCATTTATAATATTAGTAGGATTAACTATCTATTGATGTACTCATGGTCTAAAACAGCGGTCGTCACACTTTACTGGCCAAGGGCCACATATGACAGTGTGAGTTCCAGGGCCGGGCCGCAGAGTATGTGAAGGCGCTCCAAGGGCCTTTGCACACTTATACATAATTATGTATTCAGCTTATATCGTTATTTGAAACAATTTACTTTGCCGCGGGCCGCACAAATAACGGCCACGGGCCGCAGTTTGACGACCACGGGTCTAAAATAAATAATTCTTTGACTTTGACTTTGAATATCCGTAATATCTGTCGTCACTTTCATTTTACCTCATGCAGTTACCAACATACTTGATTACAATGAGTCAGGGTTCCGCCCATGCAATCAATTAGTCAAATAACAGTGATCACTGTATTAGTATGCTATGGCGCGCGCGCACATCGGCAATATTGATCGATTACGCGATCAAAGAAATCCACGTGATGGGTTACGAATGATCTAGGCGTTACCAGCAACATGCTACAGATTTCCATAAGACACATATTTTTTTATTTTTATTTAATTTAATTTAATTTTTTTTTATTAATGTGTTTTATGTACAATAAAGAGTTATATACATACATACATAATTTCGCATGTTCTCCCCTGTGCATATATTAATGTTATTTTTACTTATTTCTGAATTGTATCTGCTTCTTTATATCACTATCAATACATATATGTCCCTATGTCCCTATGTCCCTATGTATGCTTAAATCTTTAAAACTACGCAACGGATATTGATGCGGTTTTTTTTAATAGATAGAGTGAATCAAGAGGAAGGTTTATACGTATAATACATGCATAATATACCGTGCGAAGCCAGGGCGGGTCGCTAGTTTGTACAATAAAGCATTTACTTATTTACTTACTTACAATCTGACTGGCTTCAAATAGGGTAAATATGGGTATTTAATAGACAAGCATCACCAGCATGCTCGCATAATAGAACCGGCCAAGATTCACTCCGCCAACCACAATGACCACACACTGCCTACATTTCGCTTGAGTGCAGGGCTCTGCTACTCAGCAAGCTTATTACGTAACTCGCTCGCGATCACCATCGTCTTCATTTTGACAGTTCATGTATGGGCTGACAATTGGCATCGGTATCAGCTAGCTGTCACAATCATACAAGAACTGTCAAAATGAACACGATGGCGATTGGGAGCGAGTTACGTAATAAGCCTACTGGTTATTTATTCATTTGCCGAATTTGTACGGAACCCTCGGTGCGCTAGTCACCTGAGGCACTTAATGAGTGGCAACACATGCTGAGTAGAGACACCTTTTTCGGTTAAGTTTTATTGTAAGATGGTAGGACTATTGGAAACAAAATAAAATATTTCTCTAGCCTTCTTTCTATCTTGACTTAACTTTTGTTTCTAGCAATTTTTATTCAAAAATCACATCAGCAACATTACCTACCCTGGCTGTCATATTTTTTGTACAATTGTACATTATGTTGTATTGTATTTGTGCAAGTCAAAGTGCATGGAGCTGACGTGTTGACAGGAGTCGGGCCCACGATTGCACGCGCCGGCGCACCGGGATAGGGTGCTACAAATTGCATAGATCTGACTTACTCGATTCATTGAAAACAAATCTGTGAATGACACTCGGAAGTAGTAAAAAACGTGCTAAAGTTGAGCATTTAGAAAATTACAACTTTGATTAATTTTGTCATTAAAATTTATAAAAAAACAATACAATGACCTTTATTGACTCTACGAAGTGCGCAATACAAAAAATAGTTAAGTACGTAGAGCAATTAATAGGCAAGCAATAAGGTTTATGAAAAGTTTGGAAAGAATAGAATAGAATAGACATAGAATAGAATAAAGTTTTACTACCTCAAATATACAATACACTCATACACAAATCACGTATTTATCCCTTACGGGGTAGACAGAGCCTAAGGTGACAAGACCTACAGGCCACGTTTAGGGGGCGATAAATCGATTTAGCTAGGCTTCATTTTCAGAAAACATACCAAAAATTATACCAGTCATCCAGGTACTAGAACATTATCAGATCGTGTTTGTCCACCTTGCAAGAGACCAACACTTGGCCTTCAGTTGGGCGATTCTTTACTTTTATCTACTTTATTTTTATAATAGTGTATTAATTTATTAAACAAAATATCTAACCTAAATCTACCATTTCACAGCGCATTTGAATTCGTGCCATGTCTATGAATATCGTAGCTCTACTTACCGTCCCCTCATTTCACAGAAACTTGTGGGTGACTTAGAAATGAAATGGAATAAAAAAACGCAAGAACACGACTACTGCATTATGGCAGAGGTTTAAACGGACGACAATGGAATTTAATAATACTGTTGTTTTGACTAAATCCGCACTTTGATAGCTATGACTATGAAAATTAATGTGCCAGCTCTTTATTAAAATTTAATTTTGATTTTCTAAAAGCGAAGTACCGCTTTCTGTGTTATTATTTGTCATTAGCCATTTCTGTCTGTGTCTCTATCCGTTGCCTTTTGCATTTTTAGCAGCTTTATTGCCGTACTCAGAGTCATAAATTAAATTTTTACTTAGCGTACAAAAATCAAAACATCAGTGCATGTATGAAGAGATTGATGAATGTGGATGAAGCGAAAGAGGTATGTCAGGATCGTAGCAACAAAGTGGACTCTGCCTACCCCTATGGGAAAGAGGCGGGACGGTATGTATGTGTACAAATATCGAAAAAAGGTGAGATAAAAAGTATTGATGTTAATTGAGTATTAAGCAAAGCGGATACTAATTTTGGTAGTAATTTCACCAGTTATGTTACTCTTCACACCGGAGCACAGCAGCGCAAGCACTGCTGCATGGCGGCAGGAATAGCGAGTAAGATGGTGGTAACTATCCGAACGGGCCTTTCACAAGGTCTTACCCGCTAAACTAGCTCAAAATTCACAAAGAAACAAAAGACGCATACTTTATAAAAAGCTTATAAATGTTCTGTAGCCAACATGCCCTTTACCTTTATACAGACGATTTGCCAAGTCAAAATAAAGAAAAAGAAAGTATTCTTTAGGAAATTCAATAACTACAGTCACTTTGTACAAATCGACAGACAGCGCCGAAATAAAAGAAACGAAATTACACGGGAGAAAAATTGTATGCAAATCGTTTGCAACAGGGACCGCTTCAAGCAACAAAGCTCTATTTTATTTTATTTGGTTTTGTTTAGTAATTCGGTATTCATTGTGTTTAATTGTGATTGATTAAATTGTTGTAAATAATTAAAAAATAACGATAAAGCAGAAAATGGATGAAAAATTTGTAGCTAAGCTGACTCGTTACTTTTTATCACAATGCGCTTTTTGTCTAGTCAGATTGAGTTCATATTTGGTATATCTAATACATATTATGTAAAATAGGTGACAATGCAATTACATTCAATAAAAAGTAACTAGAGTCGGCACATTTATAAAAATATTATTAAATTTGTACAGTCCGTGAGCTCTTACAATGGCATTCGGGTTTGTCTAGCTGTCTTCCTCACTCGGCCGATTCAAGTATCAAACCCATAAGATTAAGTAAGACACCAAAACAAACTCGGATAGCATTCTAAGAGCCCACGGACTGTTCATCATCGGATCAATACAAACTACTTGTTGAATTTAATCAGAGGGCTGCCAATTTTCATAGGTTTTTTTCGTGCTAGCCGATCTGAAACAAGATACGTGGGTATCGACTATAGACTACCCGTCTCTTTCTAGAACGAACAGTAAGAAAAAGACTGGCAATCTATATCGCGCGCGACGCGACTCTTGTGCGCTGTCATGCTGGACGTGCAGGGTTATTGAAATAAATAATAATAATATCAGGAAACAATTCACACAAATTGACCTAGTCTTAAAGTAAGCGCTAGTAAGGCTTGTGTTATGGGTACTAGACAACGATATACATACTTATATAGAGAAATACATACTTAAAATAATATATTTATTTAACAAAACTCCTAAAATACAACTTAAATATAAATAACAAGATAAACTAAACAAACAAAATAGATAGAAACACCCATGACTCAGGAACAAGTATTCGTGCTCATCACACAAATATTTGCCCTTACCAGGATTCGAACCCGGGACGCTTGCTTCGTAGGCAGGGTCACTACCAACTAAGCCAACCGCGTCGTCTAATATATAATTGCTTACTTCTTGTTGTTTACCACCGTCCAAGAGCAAGGTGCGTCGAAGAATTCTAACACGGGCAATTGAAAAATTGCCCGGCTCTGGGCTTATTGCCTGCGAGAACTGCACTCACCTCGCCTTTTGGGGTTCCACAGGCAATTGGTGCTATTGGGGACAAGCAGGGGTTCTTATTTGGCCTCAGAAAATAAATAGACGCTTTTTTAATTTTGAACAGTTTGGCCATCTTTTTCAACATTGATTTTGATATAATGAGGAAGAATATAGTTCTAGTTTTTAGTTTATAAATACAGGTTTTGACAAAAAGTTAAATGTTACACTAAGGGCCTGTTCCTTAACTGTCAGTTATCTATGATTCCGTCTCTATTTATTACTATGAAACAGACAGAGACGTCATCATAGATAACTGACAGTTATGGGGTGGTGAAACAGGCCCTTAGGTACGCCTTATTTTTTTTTTAATTATGATATACCTAACCAAGCCTGAAGCATTTTATTTCTAACGTTTAACTTTTTTTGTATTCACTTTGTTTTACTTGTACCTGTGATGAATTAGAATGCACTTAATAATATCATTGTATTAATCTCTTTCTCTCTCTCACACACTTCCTCAACCATAATCCACCCAATGCTGAGTGTAGGTCTCTTCTGATGCACGCCACTCGTTACGATCTAGAAATAATAGTATTTCTTAAATAGTGGAGGTCGTTATTACAACAGCAGATAACGCAATGCATTATTTGCACGCAACGAACAACACATTATCGAATCGTCAACTATCCTGTTATTATTATTCGTTGTCTGTTGTCAACGTTGTTATTAGCTGTTGCTGTTTGTTGTCAGTCAGTACAATAACAAACAAGGTAACAGAGCGTTGTTTTGCTTTTGTTCCCGTACGTTTTTATTACGCTGCGATCGCGCGCGTTGTATCGTAACATTCGCAACGTAACGAAAAAAGTATAACAATTATTTAATAATAAGTTCATTATCGTTTTGTAAAACAGCAATATAACAGGATAACAGACAACAGTTTACAATAACAGCTATTTAAGAATAACACAACACTGTTATTCATTACTGCAAAACAGCCGTTATTGCCACCACTATTCTTAAAGCGCTGGTAGTATCAAAAAAAGTAAATAATAACATAAGTCATTAAATTGTAAGTTATACATTTTTTTTCAACAATTTATAAACCATTTCTAAAGTCCACACACATTACCAACATACCTACACCGAAAAGCTGCGGAACCCACCCTTTGTATTCGCCCTTTTTCTTTTTAAAAGGTCTTAAAAACTGGCATTTGGCGTCGAGGGGAGTTAATGTAATCGCACTTTTAAACAGTAAGCAGCAATTTGTAGGAATTAAAGAATTTGCCCACTTTTGTTGGGTATAAAGTCGGAGTTTAAAGTGTCAAGTTGCTGGGGGTCATAAAAATGTGTTAACTGCTTATCCGACTACGGCAAAGCTAAAAGAGGGTTATGATTTTAACAGGCTATGTAAGTATAAAATACGAGTATGTATCAAAAAATCAAAAATATTTTATTCATACGTAAATACATACACACATACACAAATGCGGAGCCCCACTTTTGCCCAAATTTCAAATGCCATTATGTAATGTTTGCCATAATTATCATTTGCCATAACCCTTTTTTTCTCTGAAACTGTAATTTTTTCAGGAGCATTGTAATGGCAATCCTGTAGAACTTTACAGGTTAAAGCTTAGGTTTGTTTCATAACAATCCTGAATAATTAACAAATAATGGAATATGGGTTATGGAATGTTGTTCTTGCGAATTAAATAATTTCATTTCATTTCATTGATCATTATGGCAAACATTACATTTATGGCATATGAAATTCGGGCAAACGATAGAGACCCGTTTTAATATATATGCAGCTAATTTCGCGTAACTTGCATTACACTGCGGCGTTTGATTAATCACTTTTGTAGCGTCAGGTTATCGGCCGAGCAATGTAATGCTAGTTGCACGAAATTAGTTGCATAACGTAATGTAAATTCGAAAAGCCGTGGTAGCCTAGTGGTCTGACCTGTGGCCTCTCAAGCAGAGCGTCGTGGGTTCAAATCCCGGGCTCGCACCTCTGAGTTTTTCGGAATTTATGTTCGTAAATTACATTTGAAATTTGCCATGAGCTTTTCGGTGAAGGAAAACATCGTGAGGAAACCTGCACACATCTGCGAAGAAATTAAATAGTGTGTATTAAGTTCCCAATCCGCACTGGGCGCGCGTGGAAACTATAGCCCAAAGCCTGCAATACACGGAGGAGGCCTATGCCATGAGGCACGCCGAATTACGCGACAATTTATTATATAAAAAAAAAAAAACAACAACATGTAGGTACTTACTGAAATTGTAGCGAATTCAGAATAAAAAGGCTATATTATTATTATTATGCAAATTCGGCTTTAGGAGTGTGGCAGTTAAACATTCTTAATTAACAACGTCCCGTTATCAGATTACACCGCCGTAAACTCCAGGTACAACATTGTACGTACGATGTACAACTTTTGCGTATATCTCTAACGCTTATTAAACCTCTAAAATCTCACGAAAACACCGGATATGAGAAGAGAGCTCATTGCCATTCGGCGCACGATCCCACCCCTGCCCACCCCCCGAGAACGTAAGTAGCGTTATACTTACAGACATAAATATATGTATGTCTATAGTTGACGGCTCATAGATGGAGTTAAAGATTGATATACAGGCATAGGTATTAACTTAGTAAGAGTAGGGATAAAATTATCTACAGATCTATTGACGTGCAAATTTTTGACGTGTAAAAAAACTCGACGAATCAAAGCCTTGCTTTTTTGAAGCCGGTTAAAAAAGAAAATCTTAATCTTTTAATTAATTGTTTTTATTTTCATTTAAATTTTAAAGTGTAATTTTCTTTGCTTTTGTTTAAACAAATGATGTCTCACTAGATTTTTAAAAATGCTGCTCCATTCAAAAATTAATTACAACCGCTGATAACTTTAAAAATGCAACAAAAAAAGGCAAATTAATGCAAATTGTTATTTTGTTTAACAAGATAAGCAGCGAAAGGGTTAACATATCGCGTTCATCTTAACCCTTCCAAGGGCTGTTATTAATTTATTTAGTTTATCTGCGTACAAATTAAGCCTAATAGGGCTCATATGCAAAGTTTAATGTTTTTGTAAGATTGTGTCTTGGCTGGGATTTCTTAGAGCTCTACCTTAGTTATTTAGATACCGATACTAACTTTTATCTAGTACTAGCTTCTGCCTGCGACTTCGTCCGCGTAAAATTAGCAATTGACATGTTTATCGCTATCCCGCGGGAACTATGCAATTTTCCGGGATAAAAAGTAGCCTATGTTTCAATCTAGGGTACCAGCTATCTCCGATCCAAATTTTATCTAAATCCGTTCAGTCGTTTCAGCGTGAAGAAGGAACAAACATACACACTCACTCACATCGTCACTCACAAACTTTCGCATTTATAATATTAGTAGGATTTGAATTTAATATGGACTTTCTTGTCGATTATGTCCTGAATACTCGAGCAAGCCTGTATTGCACCAATACGTCAATTGTCGATGACAAGTGACAATTATCTTTATTACAAAGTCGACGAGAATCTACGCCGGTTGGCTTCATGTTGAATAGGCGTTGCATTAACGGATTGTCAATGGTCGCCGACAAATGTCGAATTGGTGAAACTGAACATCCCCGTAACCGTTTTTCAGGATTTTTTAAAATTGTTGTTGACAAAAAGTTTCCAAATAGGGGGCCGTCCATAAAGTACGTCACACTAATTTCATCATTTTTAGAGCCCCCCCGTGTCACAGGGTTTACTATGAAGACTACGATTATTTTGTTCGTGTGTCACAAATTTCCAGAAAAACTGTGTGACGTACTTTATGGATGGCCCCTAGTCGATGATCGAAGTTTACGAGGTCAAAATATTGAATCAAAAATTACGAGGATAAACCTACAGGGTGCTCAATAAAACTAACCAAACCCTGCTAAGATATTACAGAACAATTTTGAGAGACCTCGTATTATCTCTAGGTATACATATATATATATATATATATATATATATATATATATATATATATATATATATATATACCTACATATTCGACTTGCTGAATATCACCCCCAAAGTTTGTCGACTGAGTTGAAAGTGCAAAGTAAGCAAAGTTTTTGGTTTTATGGACGTAAAGTATTTAGGGATCAAGGGATACTTTAAGTTTCGAAGCATGTTTTGTTTTTAAAGTTTTGTAAGCACTAGCGGTTGCCCACGACACCGTCTGCGCAGGATTCGCTTATCGCTATCCCGCGGGAATTATGGCATTTTCCGTGATAAAAACACTTCTTTATTCGTGGGGTTTAGTTCAATACAATAACTCTTTATTGAACACCACATATTACAATCAAAACAGACAAAAGGTATATACAGAAGTAATAAGGTAACAATAGGTGGACTTATCGCTACAGAGCGGTCTCTACCAGGCAACCATAACAGAATGGAGAAAGGAACAGATCTGAGCAGGTGGTGCAAATTAGAATAAGTAATAAATAGTAGTAGTAGTAGTAGGAATTAGTTCTTCTGTATTTCGTTTTTTTTTTTTATTAAGTTCTGTGTACCTTATTTATTGACTTACCTACAATGTAGGACTGACTACAATGTAGGACTACAATGTAGGACTAGCTACGGACATAATTAAAAAATAAAGTAAGGTTTTAAGAAACTCCGAGGTTTATGATATTTAAAAAAAATAGGTTTTTTTCATGAAAATATAGGTACTGGCACGTGAGTCTGCGGGTCATGACCTTTTTTGTGATAATAAATCCCTCATACATTTAATTAACGCGCGCAAAACATTAACCCCGAACTGGCAACACAGCGTGGACAATTAAAATTAGAATATCTTAATTCATATCAAAGCATCGGGGTTGCCATCTTAATGCGTGATCTTCCCTAATTCTAGGGTAATATGGAGATTGTGGACTTGGACATGTTTATTTCGACGTAAGTGAATGTTATGTTGGAGGTTTATGGAACATGTTATGTTTTGTTTGTGTTAGATAAGATTAGTTTAGGCCCTTATTCGGTTTGTAACTACGGCTTTCAATTTTCATTGGCTGGAATTTATTTAGTTCAAATTAAAACTAATTTTGAATAATTTCTTATTTAGCATTGATTTTGATAGAGTCATATTTGTCTATCAGTCAGTCACCAGTCAGTTGTGTTATTCTTTTATAGGTAATTATATATTACATAGCTTTGCTAACCGCAGTTGGATAAAATAGGATCCTGATAAAAAATACAGGTTTTTTTCTGACTGCACTTCATGTTTAGGTATTGCACTTTTATTCTCATCCATCCTGGGTCATTTATTTGATTTGCAAGATTTGGCCTCACTAACATTCATACTGAAACGGTAGCTAAGTTAAAATCTTGTAAATAGTTTTTATTTTATTTTGTAAATAGTTAGGTATAACATAGAGTCCAGAAATAATTTATGAAAAATAAAATATTATAGTTTATGTTTATAGTTTATTAGTTTATTACCCCCTTATTCATAAACGCACTATAGGTCTCTGCTAACTTAGTAATCGTTTGTCCTTATCTGTGAAAGGTAAATGTCAAAGTGACAGATAAGGACAAACGATTACTAAGTTAGCAGAGGCCTATAGTGCGTTAAGGGGGTTAGTCTTTAGTTTATTTGTTTGTTTGTTTGTTACTCAATCACGCCAGAACGGCCCAATGGATCTGGATGAAATTCGGCACATAGATAAAGAAAAGTCTGGAATAGCATATAGGCTACTTTTTATCCCGGAAAATTGCGTAGTTCCCGCGGGATAGCGATAAACGAATTCTTTGCAGACGAAGTCGCTGGCAACAGCTATCTAACTAGGGATTGCAATCCGGCGTCATTTTCAATCCGGTCGGATCCGGCCGAATTCCCGACGATCCGGCCGGATCCGACCGGATCCGCCGGATCGATCAAATCAGGATGATTTCAGCTTTTCGGTTCAAAATGAACTGTTAGTAAGTTAATCAAGTGTCGTTTTACTTAATACTTATAGGTGGTTCATAAAAAATAAAACATTATACTAGCTTTTACCCGCGACTTCGTCCGCGTAGACTTAATTTATCTTCAATTAAGTAAGAAATTTTCGAGTACAAATGTATCTAATAACAGGTTTTTTATAAGAGGTCTAGTGATAGAGCAACTTTAAAGGAAATGTACCGATCTCTTATTTTCTACCCCGTGAGTTTTGTATTATCAAGTCACTTGGGGAGTTGGGGCCTCATGTCGCACAACCAGTTCGTAACTGACATCTCCTACCCATAAACTTAATTCCCTGCCGAATTTCACGTATCTGGTACAAAAAGCCAAGAACTTTCCTATAAATTCACGAGTCCCAAATCCACCTTAATCCAGCCCTGTGATAAAAATTTTTTTTACTAACGTAGCCTACCGACATACTGCCTCCGTCCCAAATTTCGGTTAAGTATCCATAGCAGCCACATTGTTAGATGGACAACAATGAAAAAAAAAAGTATTCTATTATCCCTGGTTCTCAGCAGCTACCTCCCCACCAATTTTCAGCCAAATCGGATTAGCCGTTCTCGAGTTATAAATAGTGTAACATCCATAGATATAAAATCAACTTTATTTTCAATCCAATGTTAAGATTGAACAACGAACAAACAAACAAAAATCTAGTAGTCTAGGTAACTAGAAACATTTTAACGGTGAAACGAAACGAGTAGCTCAGCTCAGTCTTCCTAGATTCCACTTTCACAGATAGATCAATTATTTTAGTACCTAAGTAACTTTATAATACAAAACCTAATATAATTAACCTTACGTTATACGTAATTTACTGAGATGAGATCACAATATTCACAATAGCTATTAAAGTATTTGAGAATCCCAACTATTAACTATCGGCTGAGGAACGACCGGAGTCGCGATTACTCCACCGACAAGAGCCTAGCTCTTAAATAAAAAAAAAGAAACTATTGCATTGCGCATGAATGATTACCCACGCGCATTTAAAGTACCTACTCATGCAACAGATCTATTATTTTGTCAAAAATTGCTAGCACCGGATCCGGTCGTCGGATCCGGCACATTGGTACCGGATCCAGTGTACGTTGACTGATGCCGGATCCGCCGGATTACCGGATCCGGTTTTCCGGATTGCAATCCCTATATCTAACTAATATTATAAATGCGAAAGTATGGATGGATGGATGGAAGGATGGAAGGATGGATGTTTGTTTGTTTGTTACTCAATCACGCCAGAACGGCCCAACAAATCTGGATGAAATTCGGCACATAGATAGAGAAAAGTCTGGAATGGCACATAGGCTGCTTTTTATCCCGGAAAATTGTGTAGCTCCCGCGGGATAGCGATAAAGGAATTATTTGCAGACGAAGTCGCTGGCAACAGCTAGTTAGTTTATAAATGCGAAAGTATGGATGGATGGATAGATGGATGGATGGATGGATGGATGGATGTTTGTTTGTTACTCAATCACGCCAGAACGGCCCAACGGATCTGGATGAAATTCGGCACATAGATAGAGAAAAGTCTGGAATAGCACATAGGCTACTTTTTATCCCGGAAAATGGCGTAGTTCCCGCGGGATAGCGATAAACGAATTCTTTGCAGACGAAGTCGCTGGCAACAGCTATTAGTTTATAAATGCGAAAGTATGGATGGATGGATAGATGGATGGATGGATGGATGGATGGATGGATGGATGGATGGATGTTTGTTTGTTACTCAATCACGCCAGAACGGCCCAACGGATCTGGATGAAATTCGGCACATAGATAGAGAAAAGTCTGGAATAGCACATAGGCTACTTTTTATGCCGGAAAATTGCGTAGTTCCCGCGGGATAGCGATAAACGAATTCTTTGCAGACGAAGTCGCTAGCAACAGCTAGTAGTTTATAAGAGTGGGGCTTCTAAATACAAATCTTAACTTAATGGGTGGTCCCAACCTCACCGTACCTTTATTATTTACATAAAAGAGCCTCTGAAAAATGTTAATAAAGTTTTTTTACCTACGCCTGTTTGTAACGTGACCAAGATTATAATGCAGCGTGAATAAGCAATATTTAATCAGTTTAATAGTAATTAGCGACTAATGACCATTTAAAGTGTTTAATGGAGTGTAAGTGTTAACGGCCGACGTGAGAACATTGAAGAAGTAAAATCAATTTCCATACAAATGTAAACTTTCTCATTGATTGCTCTAGTTTTAACACATATGTAACCTATAATTTCACTTCTTGATAGACAGACGGAGATATACGGCTTCTTCCCGCGCAGACTGCAAAAGCCCATATAAGGCAATGGGCGAAAATCTTAGGAATCATGTTATAGGTGCCGGCTAGCAACCCATCACTATATTGAGTCCCTTGCCCACCTATACGCCTACAATCATGCTAAACGTGGCCTTTATGTCTTGTCTACCCCGGAAGGGATAAATACGTGATTAATATGTGGCAGCGGAGTGACGCTACAAGGTTTCCTTTATTTTGTGGTACGGAATCTTAAAGTGTGAAATTTATGCTTGGAATCATGTTTACCTTCTACGTAGATCTAGTAAGGAATATTCTAATGTACATATATTATACTAGCTTCTGCCTACGACTTCGTCTGCGTAAAATTAGACTTACATTAGGCAGCCTTTGATATGTTTATCGCTAGCCGCGGAAACTATGCAATTTTCCGAGATAAAAAGTAGCCTATGTTTTAATCTAGAGTACCAGCTGTCTTCGTTCCAAATTTTATCCAATTCCGTCCATTCGTTTTAGCGTGAAGAAGGAACAAATATACACACTCACAAACTTTCGCATTTATAATATTAGTAGGATTAAACGAAAATTACATTAAATCTGTACAATAAATAATTTAAAAAAATAACTAAATAGTACAAAATTAACCTAACCTAGCTACGTAACCTAAGTAACTTAAACTACAAATAAAACACCCCAGGTCACTGCTCGTTGTACCTAGACGGCAGTAAGGAATTCTCTTTGGAATTCCAAAATTCCCATGCGTCTTATGAAGCGTTTGTACGTAGATGACCCCGTACCAATAAACCGAAGGCTAGGCCAGTGGCCGACCCTCAAAGTAGGGCATCGATCTGCCGATCGGGGCTGTTTAAAATTCAGCTAGTATCGGGGTAGGGGGGCGATCGAAGAGCTATAGATGTTGCGTGGTTGGAGTCTGTAAGGCCGTGGGTTCGATCTTAGTACAATTCCCAAAGAAAGTTAGTTGTTGTGTTTAGTACCCCGAAGTAGTGGTGTTATAAATTTGACGACGATGTCTGGGGGGCTACTCCGAAATTCGATCTTCGAAGTTCGTGTTATGCCATCCCTCTCACTCTCAAATTAACGCCTATTAGGCGGTAGTTGGATAAGGTAGATAAGGCGAAGGAAGCAATTGGGATGGGCAGCCTTTGGGAAACTGAGTCGCGTGCTGAAGTCGAAAATTCCCCAATCGCTCAAAAAAAGGTTTTTAACCAGTGCGTACTACCGGCTATGACGTATGCTTGTGAGACATGGACACTGACTGCTGGGATGGTCCACGAGCTCAAGGTGACGCAGCGAAATATGGAGCGAGCTATGCTTGGAATAACGCTGCGGGACCGAGTCCGGAACGAGCTCATTAGACAGCGCACGAAAGTCGTTGACGTGGGGCACAGGGTCGCCAAGCTAAAATGGGCGTGGGCCGGCCATGTGTGCCGACGACACGACGAACGGTGGAGCAAGCGCGTTCTGGACTGGAGACCCCGGCTAGGCAGAAGAAGTGTAGGCAGACCACCTGCCCGATGGTCCGATGACATAAGGGAGACAGCAGGACCAGTCTGGAAGAGGGAAACGAGCAACCGTTCGGGATGGAGACAGATTGGAGAGGCGTATGCCCAACGGTGGGCGTCTACACGCTGAAGAAGAAGAGAAGAAGAGGCGGTAGTTGCCTTAAATATTGCATTTTAGTTCAAGTATTTATTTATGTTATTGATATTCTATAGTGTTTATGTAAGTTTATTGGTTAAATTTTATTCCATTATTTATATATTATTTTATTATGGTTTTATAATGTACTTTAGTTGTTAATTTATTAAGTATTAATACTACTTATTTGCGCATAATAATGACTGCTTGCCATTTCTTTGTAAACTATTCCTTTCTGTATCAGGTTAGCTGGAAGAGATCCCTTCTTAGGGATAAGTTCGCCTTTGTACTATTTTCTGTGTACTTCTGTATTTTTAAATTTTTATGTGCAATGAAGAGTTTACATCATACATACCATTTAGATGCGGATTTTTCATTCAAAAGCTAGTTTCCTTGCGTTTGTTCGTAGCCATGTTTGGTTAAAATCAGTCCTGCAGTTTGAAGAGTATCTCTTTTTCAAAATGAAGGCATTTTTGGCATTATTTTTTTGTTTACGTTTAATTACTCAATTAATGCGTGGGAAGTTTTTTGTTTAATTTATTTATTTAAGCAAGAAAGTCTGTGTTGTTTAAGAATATAATGTACACAAGCATGAAACAGCCGTATCAGACGTACTTGCAGGTGTCCCTGGGCGATGGTGATCATGATCACTTTCCATGAGGTGACCCGCCTACTCGTTTTCCCCCTCTTATATAAAAAAATTGTACTTTCTTAAACCTTAAAATATATTTCTTGTCATTTTCTTCCATTTCTCGGAATCTTGCGGACGACGCACATTTTTTGTAACGAGCCTACTAAGTGCCTTCTCTTTAAATTTCCAAGAAAAACCATTCGGACTTTTACCACCGTCGAAATGGTTATTTTTGGTTCAGAAAATAGGTATACCGTAAAGGCGGAATCTGGTTATAATCAATGAACTGACCGTTCAGAGCGACACGGTCACGAAACGTGGACGCGTAGGTACGCGAACTACGGGCATATTGGAAGCGGGAGCGGGAGAGGTAGCGGTAGCGGATAGAAGTATGAGTGATCTTAGCTGATGAAGCCATTCTAATTGGATGAATACTACGAAAAGTCCTTAAAAAGGAAAGAAACAGAACCCTTATAGGTTCACTTTATTGTCAGTTTGTCGGTCCGTCTGCATGTCAAAACACCTTTTCTCAGGATCACGAGGAAACAAGAAAAGACTGAGATCCGCGGTCTATGTAAGTAGCCAATATAAAATAACCTCACACCGCCTGCATTATTACTACTAGGTGAATTTGTGCCGAACCCTTGTAGTGTGCGAGTTCGACTCGCACTTGTACCGGTTTTATTAGCTAGTTGATACCTCACAAACATCACGACACAATTTACAACTGTAGACCTAATCCCAAACTAAATAAAGCAAGGGTAAAGAAGACAGACCAGCGTTGAACCCTAATTCCCGTCTAATTTAAAGTTAAGTTGAGATCAAGTGTTGACTCATTGGTTCTGTAACTAATTACCCAACTAAGATTAAGATTGCCACCAAGAACCCAAAGTTGTATCGGTCGTGAAGTAAAGACGACCGAAGTGGATTCCAATACTTCCAACTGTACAGAAAATTGACGTTAAAAATATTCCCCTTTCGTACGTCCTAATGCTGAGAAATTTATAATAAGTAACGTAGGTGAGAGAGTATCGATAATATTTAAGTACTTAGCTGAAAATCCGCTCGCGCATGCACTATGTTCGGACGCTAACCGCGTTTAGAAGGCAGTGCTCAATCCGCCTTCCTATTGGTTAATTCGTGATTTTATTTTTTTTATCTCCACTAACACCATCGCGACAGGTGCTTGAACCTGTCCACGAACTTGACATTCGATTTTTGAAATGTACCAATCGTGTGGCGGTTCGACGAACTTTTATTTTTTATTGGGTGCTTTTTAGTGGAAAATCTGGTCACGTGGAGGGTTTTTTTTAGGTGCGTGTTTGTTTGTTTAGGTATTTTTTTGGTTGATCAGGCCTCTGCGCTAGAAAGCACTGTTTACAATTGTTAGGAATTTGTGCAGTGAAATAATATAAGAAATAAAACACTACCTACAAAATAGGAATTAAAATTGAGTTGGATTTACCCGTTTTTTTTACTCTAACTGATCATAATCATTGAACCAAAAACATTTACTTAGCTACTCCGCCACTACACGTGCAAGGCAGCCATGCTTGTGCGAAATACATAAGTTCTTACGTGCAGGCCCACTCTCCTCTGATCCCACTAACATAAACTATCCTCACACGAAATTGACGCGTTTCGTACCCTTTGCGGGTCCATTTTCGAAGCAGTAGGTACACCGAGAACACAACTAGCTCGCATACAAACCAACGACGTCCATCGTTCAGTACAAGCAAGTGCAGACCAAAGGACATGTTTAGACACTTTTTCTCATTTTTTAGGGCTCAGTACCTCAAAAGAAAAAATGGCAACCCCTTTAGGATCACTTTGTTATCCGTCCGTCTGTCTGTTTTCTTAGTAACGCGTATAAAGTTGTATTTTAAATACTGAGTTCCGCGGTTCCTTGGGAGCTGTGAAAAAATTAACTCATTAAGTCAACTTAATCATAAGATTGACCTCCTTCTTCATAAACGCTCTATAGGCTTCTGCTAACTTGGCAATCGTTTGTCCTTATCTGCGAAAGGTAAATGGCTAAGTAACAGATAAGGACAAACGATTGCTAAGTTAGCAGAAGCCTAAAGAGCGTTTATGAATAAGGGGGTAGGTCTTTAGAAAAGGTGTCCCAATGCAAATTGATGTGCTTCCAAAAAAAGGGGATACTTCCCGTTGTCCTATGTATTTCAAATTTGGTGTGAAGCTAAGCTCTTAAGCACAACTAATGAAATAAATCGAAAATAATGTTTATCTAAGCACATATCATTAGTGCTCTAAAATGTTCAGAAACCATAGAAAATGACCAGCATTATTCATCATCATCTAGGCCTCAACATCTGTGACAGATGATTTGAACATTGTCAGCGGCACTCCGTTGTTGGTTAAGGGTGCGACCAAACCGCCGCGTATACGCAGTGACGTGTCGTATGCGTCACGTTTTCTCACCGTTTCTTCATACATTTTGTTGCGATTCCGTAACGTCACCGTTTTTTAAGCGGCGGTGTGGTCGCACCCTAAACAAGCCTACACACAGCACAGCATTATTACACCCTTAAAAAATCTACACTGTAATAACATTAAAGTAAGGATACATAGATTTTACCTTCTACCACAGACTAGAAAGTAGTTAGTCATAGGATAGTATTATACTATGACTACTATATATGCATGTATATACATACATACATAAATCACGTCTTTATCCCTTACGGGGTAGACAGAATCTAGTATAATTGGTTGTAATAATGCTTATAATTTCTCTACTGCTTCTGAACCCTCTTAGAGTAAGTACTTATGATATGTGTGTAAATAGATAAAGTAATGTATGCAACTGTAAATAATTCTGTAAAATTAATGTGTTTTATGTACAATAAAGAGTTATACATACATACATTAGGCCATTATGTAACGGTTGCATAATATGTGGATAGTGGATGAAGCGAAAGAGGTATGTCAGGATCGTAGCAAGTGGAACAAAGTAGTCTCTGCCTACCCCTGTGGGAAAGAGGCGTGACGATATGTATGTATGTATGCATAATATACAATTGTTTACTTGTGCCTCGTATGTAAGAAACCAATGTAGAGCGTTTATTACAAGTCTGACTCGCACTTAGCCGGTTTTTTCAGACACTTTCTTACTTATAATATCAGTTTGGATCCGAGCTAATTCTGTTGCACCTCAATTGGTGCCGTGCTGACTTGCGCGGGCGCAGAACGGGGTGATCTCACCAATTTGGCATGTAATAGTTTCGGTAATTGATTCGATTTGAATTTGACGATTCGTTTTCGTTTTACATCTATTTTAAAGTGAAATAGAGACTGTTTAGTAGAGTGTTAAAAGGATTTGATTGGGTTCTAAGTGGTTTTGGTGCGGTCTGTGACGAATGAGGCGATAGACTAAATTAATTCTAATTTAATTCCATGGCACGGGCTCTCATCTCATCTATTAGATTAGGTTTTACAAGTCCCGATTATCGTCTATTTAAGTATCTAGATAAAGTTAACGGCACCTTAATGTTTAATTTGAAGATTCTGTTCAGAATAAAAGGAGGACATGTTTTTTATGGGATTCAAAATTCTTTCGGAATATCTGAGCAGAATTTGCCAGTTGGTAAAAGCCCATCGAGGAAATTGGCGAAAATCTTAGGAATTAAGTTATGGGTGTATCAGACACCCCTACCTAACAATAATCCACTGGGGTAGGTATATAGCTATAGAAGCTAAAAAAAATATTTAAAAAAAATTGGAGTAATTTTTTTTTATATTTTCTATAGGAATGATTACAGTTAATACTACCATTCCTATAGAAAATATAATAAATTTTTTACTCCAATTTTTTTTAAATATTTTTTTAGCTTCTATAGCTATGGTTATGTACCCCAGTGGATTATTTTTAGGGGGTGTCTGATACACCCTGTAGGCGATGCGGCTAGCAACCCACCACTATTTTGATTTCCCCTTTCCACATATGCGCCCACAATTACGCTAAACGTAACCTTTAGGTCTTGTCAACTTAGACTCTGTCTACCCCGTAAGGGATATAGACGTGATATGTGCTTGTATTGTATGTATGTATGTATGTATGTACAGATCTAATGCATGCTATTTAAAAATTACTCAGCTTAGACACCGCAAACCGTTGCCACGGCAACGATGGATTCCGTCATTATCTAAACACGGCGGCCGGACGCCGGACGCTGCGGCTTCCGGTCCGGCACGACACGGCAATTCTAATGCGCACATGTTGACCTATCATTAGATCATTATAGTGTTGGGGATCATTGGAGTGGTTAGGCTGGATTTACAATGCACTCGCCACCTGTTTAGAAGCAACTAGGCAAAGCATAGGTATAATTTGATAGAAAGAAGAAAGGAAGAATTAAGACTTTTGTTCACTTTTGAAAGACCACATTTACAGAAAAAAAAAACACATTCATTCTATCCCTTTAATACGAAAATAAAAGTGACGTAAAATTTTAAGAGCAGGTACGATGATTTTACTTACACTAATACAGTTTTTTTTTATGACGAATTCCTTGGATGGTTTGAAAACTTAAAAATATCATTCAGCCATTTAAGAAAAAGGTTTAAAAGACTTCTGCGAGGGTTATAACCCTTTAATACTAAAATAAAAGTCAATCACGATTAATTATTGCATTGACACTAAAAACGAAGAACACAACAGATACATTTTAAACTTTCATTCAATTTTTGAGAAATAATCGTTAAAACACACCAAAAATGCGACTTTGCCTAGAAATACGCTCGTAATTCAGACTAAAAATTAAAGTCAAGAAGACTTTTGCGAAGGGCCAAGTGAAGCCGATTTAAAGTAGGTACGCCTCATCAAATATACTCAAGAGCAAAAATAACGGGTTACTTTTCATAGAACCTTGTATGAAAAAACCCGTTATTTTTGCTGGTCAGTGTAGTTTGTTTTGCGAAAAAATATTGCCATTAACGTTACTCTGTCTTTACTATTAAGAGCGTGCATCCCTACTGAGCTGGCAACGTCGCATTTTTGGTGATTTTTGCGATTATTTCACAGAAAATGAATGAAAGTTTCAAATGTCCGTCTGTAGTGCACAGCGTTTTGAATGTATTAATGGTTCTAATGCAATGATTAATCGTGATGGACTTTTATTTTCGTATTAAAGGGATAAAATACTACAGCTCGTTTAATAAGAAAATAAAAGTCCATCACGATCAATTATTGCATTAGACACGTATTTTTTTTTTATGTATATAGGAAGGCAAACGAGCAAGTGGGTCACCTGATGGTAAGCGATCACCACTGCCCATAGACACCCGCAACCCCGGACGGATTGCAGATGCGTTGCCAACCTAGAGGACTTAGATGAAATGCCTCTTGTGCCCGTAATTTCCCCGGCTAAGATTACTCTCCACACCGGAACACAGAACTAAATACACTAAAAACGAAGTGCACTACAGACGGACATTTGAAACTGTCATTCACTTTCAGTGAAATAATCGCAAAAGATCACCAAAAATGCGACGTTGCCAGCTCAGTAGGGATGCAACCTCTTAACTGTTTAAAAGAGTGTGAAATATTCTCGAATTAGAAATACAAAGCGTTAATGCTATGTGTTCGTACATGCTAAAAAACTTACCCGTGGATCCGACGCAAAAACATTCGACTATCTGTTTGTTTCATTTTGGTTTCATTCATAGATTTCTAAGCGATTTCTTTGGTCGGTTAACTTTATCGCTTTGAATTGAAATTCTAAATTGGTGTTTCATTCAGAAGTGGTCTGTTTTTCAGGTCTATTCATGTGGTCTGTTTTTTTTACGTACTATTGTAAATGACCGAGCAAACGTGAAGCGTGAGCGATCCGTTTCAGCTTGGGCGAAAATTCGATTTTCAAAAATTGTGTCGTGCCATGCCTTTCGCATTAATATTAATTGATTTTAGAGTGAGAGGGATGTTTTTTAATCGAATTTTGGAGTAGCGTCCCTGGTCGCATTTCTCAACGAATTCACGTAAAAAAATTAAGAGCAGTTTCGATAATTCTACTTCACTACAGTTTTTAGGGTTCCGCACCTCGAAAGGAAAAAGCGGAATATAATAATATATTTATTTATTTTTACTCGGTTTTTGATTTTTTTGTGGCAATAAACATTTTTTCTTTCTTTTTTTCTTTATCTTAACAATGTGTCGTGGATCTCACTCAAATTAGAAGCGCTCTTACCACCCATTTATCATTCATTATTAATTAAAGTTCCAATAAAACTTGCAAAAAGATCACTGGATTCGAACCCTCGTCGCACCCCGAACCTCGTGTCAGGTCAAATAGTCCTTAAAACCCCTTAACCACGTAGCGGTTACTGAAACCGTACGAAAATCAGCTGTGTATTCAACGTGCGCCTTCCACTGGCCATTACTAGGCGCGCGGCATACTAACTGAACTTGAACTCAAATATTGATTTCGGTCTAACTTGGTATGATTTATCCGACTAGGCAAGTTATTTATTTACAGAGGTTCTGTGTTGTGTGATCGTGACTTTGGGACAAAAGGCTACGTATTTGTTTTAATTTTCGAACTAAATTTTATTTTTGCTTTGACAGATATTTGATTATTAAATATCCCATTGCATTTTGAGAAGAGGTATACGTTGCTCTATTATGCCTGCCATACATACCTATTACCTAGGTACCTCTTTTGTTGTTAGAAGTATGTATTTGTTTTATACCTTTCATATTCAAATTTTAGGATGCTTATTGCGCACGAGTTGACTGAAGCGTGGTAGTTGAAAAAAAGTTTGACAGGGAGTTGCTACGGCGTAGCACTCGTAGCGCTCGTAGCCATCATAACCAGCACTTCGTAGCCATTGTTACCAAATGTATCATCGGGTAGTAACAACAAATTGCCTCTATATTATGGTGGCATTACTTATTAAAAAAAAGATGATTTAACATTGAGAGCTTGTAAAATAGATAGGTACTTAGTCGTGTGTTTTGTTATAAAGATCCTACGCAAAAACGATGGAAAGTTAGGTCGAATCGAATTTCTTCGTGAGTAAAGCTACATAATCAGCTACTGTGAGTAGTAGATACGTGTTTTAAGCCCCAATGAGCTCGTAGTGACAGTGCTTAAGACTCGTGCAGTTTTTGCGCGGGTATTGCAGACTGCCTGTCAAGGTGTAGCCCCCCCCCGTTCATTCACCCAACGCATCCGTTTACTACACGCAACTAAACCATTAACGGTCCCTAAACCAATAATTAAAAACCATTACACAAACGGGAATGTAAACCGCAACACGAATCCGACTGGCGCGCATCCAAACTACAACTCACTTATTATATTCTATGAGCGCCGGCTATAAACGTATTCCTGAACATATCACGTAGACGTCTACTACCAATTTCAACCAATCACAACGCGACTATTCAAGTTAATAGGCTAGGCCACGCCCTATCACGTAACCGCCTATTACGGGCCGTGTAACGACGCAGCCTTTTAACTTCGCGATGACGTCCGATCGATGCGTCGCTCGCGCTTGGCCCGATAGCGGCGTCCCGCTCTGATCGCCGAGCGCGCGCTCGTTCGGCTAGGTCGTGTGATAGAGTCGCGTTTGGCGCGCGTGCCTCGTTTCAGTTGCACGTCCGAGGCCGCTGGAGGGGGACGCGTGCAACTGTTTTCGATAATCGGCCGAATACGTGAACGGCGGACAGTGCCGCGGCAGTCACGTCCACGTAAAAACGGATATATGCCCAGAATATTTATTAAGTGGGTGGCTGTGCGTGACTTTTCCCCTGGTACCCGCAAATGATCGCTCGAAATAGAACTTGTTTGATAACTGAAGTGAAGTGACCACTGATTGAGAACAGCTGACATTCGTGACAGTGTTGTGAACTATTTAATAGGCGGCTGGAACGGTTTTGATACTTGCGGTCGACAATGTGGGGGTTGTATTAGTGCGAATTATGTTGCCGTATCAGGCGGTGGCAATGGACTACGCAGTGGCCTCGGGTTTCCATCATCACCAGAGGCCCGGGGGGCTGCCCGGGGTGATGGGCCTCCCGGGGCCGGCGCCGGGGCTCAATCCCGGGCTCAACCCCGCCGCCTTCACCCATTCCTGGTTCGTACAGACAAGCCCGGATATCTGTCGGCAGCAACAAGCAACAAATCAATCGCATCTCGAACCTGGGCACGTTTCATTTTTTCTTATTTTTTTAGTTTTTAAGTTAACAGTTACGTCTGCGTTTGGTGGCTTGATGATTTTGTGATCTAAACCTATAATATTCTAAATTAAAAAAAATCAACAAGGCATTAAATACTACCTAATTTGCCTTACTATTATTTTGCTGATTAAGTTTTATGCGCTTTTTTTAATGGTGCTTCAAACTAGCTTTAAGTATCTAAGTGGATATTTTAAATTGTGTGTCCTTATAAACTTTTCAGAAAATTTTTGACAACCATTATGTAATCCAAAAAGATATTGACGTCGTAAAACCGTTTAACATCTCTTTAACTCGTTCCGAGATTATTAAGTTGACAAATAAACGTTTAAGAAGACAATAAACGCCAAAGCTGCGCAAGAGCATGCGTACTGTTCAAATTCTGATTTATATCTTTAAAGTCGTCGTACCCGTTCCTAAGACATACTCAACTTAATGACACTTGTTATCTAACACGTGTATTAAGGTGAATAAGAATTGTAATGGATTATTACGAAAAAGTTAAGAAATAGAATATAAAAAAATATAATGTAATTGCAGCCAATAATTTAAAATTCCAATTAGTTTTTTTTAAACTTTATTACAAAAACACTCGATCCTCAAAGCAGACAATTATAAAAATTACATAGTTCAAATAAGTAATCAATTAGTCATTAACTAAAAAGAAATGCAGCAAGAAATTTAACAGAAAAAAATAATCAATGGCTATATTTTCAAGTTTTTATTAAATGCTTTTCAAAATATAACAATAAGAAAACATAAACCCACTATGAATACGGCCGGTTATAAAAGTAAGTCTTGTCAAAACGGTAACTCAAGATAATAATATTACCTATGTGTGTACCTTCTAAAATACCAAACGTACGTTCATAAGAGAAACATTTTGCTTACAAAAATGCTTAACGAAGCGAGTTATAAGTATAAATAACAAGTTCTATACGAAAAGGAAATAAAGATCTTATCATCTTCATGACTCCGCTTGCCTTCGCCTCGCCGTGTAATTGTCGAAATGTGTTTTTAAAATTACACAAATTGTTTAAAACCTTTCGTAAGGAAACAAAGTTTACAGTAGCAAGGTATACGTTTAAATTCCAATATCAACTGCTATAAAATACGTTACATTAAAGTTATACCCGCACAATGAAAAACAATTCAACAAACAAAAGAAACAGAAAGAAAGATCAAGAAGAATCAAGTAGAACAACTTCAGTGAGGATATAACACACTAATCCGAGATTTTAGAAGCTATTATGCTTGTCGGTAGGTGCTGAAATTAATAGCACAATTATAAAAATCAATCTAAAAGATTTGTTCAAATTGTTAATTAATTAGAAGTGAATTAACTAAATAGTGTTAAAAACGGGCAACAAAACTTTGTACTTTATTGAGGATAAGATAAGAAAGGAAGTAACGCTTTGCTTTTCAAATAAATCCATTAAAAAATTACTTAACAAACATATACAAACGCTATGGCAAAGAGATAGAAATCTTGACTTGCTCTAGGTATATTTTAAAAATGAAACAAATTACATTTAGCCTTCATTATTCTTTGTTTTTCCTGTAACTAGGCTCATAAATTATAATGGGCTGTTATAATAAAAAACTGAATACCGTTTAGTAAAGTCAAAAGTTAATTGGGATGAGAACTTTAGTAATTTAGTTTAAGTTTGAATATATGATGACATTATTTTTTTCTCTATACTTAATTAAACTAAATAAAAAAATTCGCAATATTTTTTTATGCTACTGTTGTACAATTTTGTCTAACTTTAATGATAGTCACGATACTATTACATATAATTAAAATATCTGAAGCAAAAGCCACCTACAATTAAATCTGTTTATACTTAAGTCTATTAACCAACTGTTTCTAATTAAGAAAAACTTAACGCATCACCAAACGAAAAATCCGACAGACATGCTTTATCAACATTATTCAATATTTTACAAAACAATTACAAACCCCAGGACTTATGAGATCAAATGTCAAAGTCGTTTAGTCGCACTCCAGTTTCGCTTACGAAATCGAGTACCAAAACTGCTAAGTCACATTAAATACAATCAAGATCGGCGCTTGCGTCGCCCGGGCCGGTTTCATTGACGGACTACGCTGGAGTAGCCATAAACTTGAAAAACGAGACGTTTCCAGCGAAATTCAACTTGAATGGACATGTAATGTTTTTATGTCTAAGTAAACTTACGTACCGACATTTTTAATATGACTTGCTCTATTACTGCCAAATGTGTTTTCAGAATTAGGGATGGTCTATAATAAACACTTTTATGTTTATTTCATTTTTAATACGGTCAATCGATCGTAAAGATAATGAGTTATTGAACTTTCGACGATTCCACTAAATATGCTAGCTTTTTTAATTTAATTGAAAACATTTACGACTCTTTGTCATGAATACACGCCGTAATATTATTTAAGCTCTATTATGCCGAAAACAAAAACGTTCTGACTCAATCATGGGACAAAAACCCTTTCACACTTCATCAAAATTTCTAAACGATCCAAACCGATAGAATTCCATACAAAAACACCATATCCGTTGTCTAAGATATTTTGATTGAAAAATAAAGACCGTGACTAAATTATAAAGAAATTCTCTAAACATGTGTTCAGTGTAACATGAAGGTGGCATTAGGGACAGTTTAGAAAAACTGTCTTACCTGTATTATTTACTAGCTTCTGCCCGCGACTTCGTCCGCGTAGAATTAGCAATTGACATGTTTATCGCTATCCCTCGGGAACTGTGCAATTTTCCGGGATAAAAAGTAGCCTATGTTTCAATCTAGGGTACCAGCTATCTTCGTTCCAAATTTTATCCAAATCCGTCCAGTTGTTTAAGCGTGAAGAAGGAACAAACATACACAGTATACACACTCACTCACTCACATCGTCACAAACGTTCGCATTTATAATATTAGTAGGATTACCTAATAGTTACGTGTAATACACATGTAATTAAAGACCCGAGGGATATTTAAAAATTGCCATATTAACATTGTCAGTTGATTCAAATCACTTCATCCTATACTAGGTATCATTTTGGTTACCCCGGATGCCAGTACATTTAACTTAGCATTTAGAACACAAGCCCGAGAATCATACCCTGAGGAACACCTACCCTTGCACTATGTTATGCTGCTGTCAATATCAATTTCATTTGGTTAATCTGATCAAAGAAAAGAGCAACACTAACCCCCATATTCATAAACGCTCTGCAGGCTTCTGCTAACTTAGCAATCGTTTGTCCTTATCTATGAAAGGCCAATGTCAAAGTGACAGACAAGGGCAAACGATTGTTAAGTTAGCAAAAGCCTACAGAGCGTTTATGAATAAGGGGGTAAAGGCTCAAATGAGTCCGAAGGTCATACTATTTCCAATTTAATGGTGGCATCGGTCCCTTCAACAAACCCTATATTTCCAACAAGAATCGAATTCAATCGATCCGAGCAAAAAAACTTACGACCGCAATCGAAAAAACTCTGGGAGCCCGTAACCACAATTAAGGGACATTACTGAGAATAACGTTTCTATATAACTTTCAACAGTTTATAAAGGGGTCTAAATGTAAGGTTACGTTAACAAAAGATTTGATACATCTATAGCTATAACTAGAATGTTAACTGGGCGAAAATGTCAAAGTAATGCTGAATGGATTCATTGATCATAAACATCATCAAGAATACTGTAAGGTAAAACTAATTTGAGACAATTCTGGAGGGACCGGTAAAAACGCCCAAGGCGATGTAAAATACATGTGTGAGTTTCAGGAATGACGTATTACTATTGTTGAGACTTATGCGCTATATATTATAGGACATTCTCAAACAAATATTGGTTAATGTCCGATTCTTCTTCATCATTGTGAGCATGCTACACTACGTTTTCTTTCAGACTATCTGTTACTTATAAATAATCATCGTTTGTATTTGATTCCGAGTAGTCTTTACAATAATGTTACTGAAACTCTTTGTTCGCGTCAAATGTGATATATAGGTAGAATTTCTAATGTCAGTGTCAAGTTCATTCATTTGTCCGTCTACGTCCCAGTTCCGTCTTGTAATCAAATATTTGGCTATTATTTCATTCAGTATCAAATAAACAATTCAAAAGACCATCTAAAAACTTGTTAAACTCAACATAGACAAAAAATGGACTCTATTACAATTTACACTTTATGTCGTCGCAATAATGATCGGTTTAACAACATCGGTTATATCAAGCGTATGATTTCTAAGATATTAGATCCCTTTTTTAATATATGGATCTATTACGTTTTGTCTAGTTCTACTTTTTATTGAATATGCACAGGTTGATTCACATTATTACTTTTATTTAGTAAATTTTTTGATTTTACTCAAATGTATTGGATCTTAATTATGAAAAATCTGTCAGTAACCATACATTTTTAGCAACAATCGGTATTTTAACACATTTTAAGCGATTTTTTTTTTCAACACGCATTTGCAAGTTACTCTACTGAAATTTGTGGAACAATAGTGATTTCAAACTTCAAACCGGAGAAAAGAGTGTTCTATTTTTACGGCGCGTGTCGCTTTTGTCAGTCTTAAAGTTCGTTCTCTACTTTTTCCAGTCGTCTTCTTGCACGTCATTACAGAGACTGAGTTCAATGTTTCTAAAGAGCGTTCTTTACAACTTCTTACCCAAACGACTAGTGTTTTTAACTGTCAAGCAGCTCATACTTTAATTAGGGTTAACTAAACGGTCTTATTGAATCTTAAATTTCCTCTTGATTTCAATGAACGAAACACTTTTACGTTGCTAATCTGCTACTTAAGCGAAGCGAAGCGAAATAGCGGAGTAGCAAGGTGAATGACAAGCAAGCAAGGTGAATGCCTGTAGGCTTATTGTCTAACTCGCTCGCAATCGCCATCATGTTCATTTTGACAGTTCATGTATGAGCTGACAATTGGCATCGGAATCAGCTAGCTGTCACATTCATACAAGAACTGTCAAAATGAACACGATGGCGATTGCGAGCGAGCTAGACAATAAGCCTACTGATTTAATAAAATATACTCTTGATTTGTTATAAATTCTTAATCCAGCCTGTGTATGAACAGAAGTTGGCCTCAATCAGAGAAAGGCAAGTCACGGCGATTCGTCGCGCCCCCTACGGCTGGTTTTTACACCGGTCCGGTGCAGCGTAAAAACGCTTATGTTTAGTTGCGACGGCGCGAGTGTATTCTGCATTTGAAATAATTGGGACATAAAATTTAAAATTAAAAAAAAACATTAGTTACTGTTATTTTAGGTTAGAAAACGTGTGTAAAATAATTGGTGGAAAATAATGGTAACACATTTGGTTTATGCTAAGCTTGGTCTTTCGGTCTTGTTACTGTAAGCTCTGTCTACCCCGTAAGGGATAAAAACTTGATTTTTTTATTTATTATTATTATTATAGCCTTTTTATTCCGAATTCGCTACAATTTCAGTAAGTACCTACATGTTCTTGTTGTCGCGTAATTCGGCGTGCCTCATGGCATAAGCCTCCTCCGTGTATTGGAGGGTTTGGGCTATAGTTCCCACGCGCGCCCAGTGCGGATTGGGAACTTAACACACACCATTGAATTGATGACTTGAATTGACATTGAATGAAAACTTGATTTATGTATGCATAAAAATAAATAAAAAGTAAATAAATATCTTGGAACAATTACACCAATTGACTCAGTCCCAAACTAAGGAGAGCATATATGTATAACAGTTACTTGATACTTACTTACTTGTTATTTGAGAGTGTTTCTGTTAGTTTGATGTTTCGTTAAAAATATACTTACCTACCCCTACATCATTTTTAAACACAGTTATGGATGTATTATGCGTAATAGCAAAGATAATTTGTGAACGCTGATTATCTTCTCAGGCTAATATACGATTGAGTTTATTGCGTAGATATGTTTATTAAAGGAAATTCCTAAGCGGCAAGCGATTTCACTCCAATAATATCAAAAGAGAAACATCAAAATCGATCTTAGCTCGGATTCGAATACATTTTTTTCCAAAACCGAAGCGATTATTAACTGTTATTCGGAAACGAATGAAAGTAAAAAATGATTTTGTTTTTTAAACGTCAACCGATCGTTTGTGGTTTTATAAAGTTTTATTGCGGCCGATTTTTGTAATTTAAAATTAATGTTTTGTTGCCAATGGTTGCACTCCGCTGCTGCGATGAAAGAAGCGTGTAAACCTTTGGTTTAAGTTTAAAACATGGCATTTAAGTCTTGATACTCTAGATTAACATGTATATTTTAGACCTGGACTTATACCTAAGATAGATCGCAAAAACAATGTGACCAAACCATTCTTCAATTTAATAGACATTCCTCAGGCTAGGATGTCCATCGATCACAGTGGGCAGTCCGGATTAACTGCGAGACAAGTGTCCCGAAAATGATCAATTATTTCCCCTTTACCTCATCTTGCTGACCCTTGCTTTTAATTCTTTCTTTTAGGGTTGAATAGGGTGGCAAGCCTTGAGAAGTTATGTGGACTTACTTACCCCGTTAGTAAAGGGTTCATTTACTTTATTAGTTCGAGCGTATTTAGCCTTTGCATCTGTCAAATTATTGCGGATTGTAAGGCCTATTCCTTTTGGATATTAATACCGCGGGTGCGGGTGGTAGGGCCTTGTGCAAGGTCCGTCCGGATCGCTACCACCATCTTACTCGCTAATCCTGCTGCCAAGCAGCAGTGCTTGCGGTGCTGTGTTCCGGTGTGGAGAGTAAGACTGCCGGGGAAATTACGGGCACAAGAGGCATTTCATCTAAGTCCTCTAGGTTGGCAACGCATCTGCAATCCCTCCAGGGTTGCGGGTGGCTATGGGCAGTGGTGATCGCTTACCATCAGGTGACCCACTTGCTCGTTTGCCTTCCTATTCACATTAAAAAAAAAAAAAAAAAATACCGCGTATCTACTTGAATGCAAAACCTGAAAATAAAAAATCGTTATTGACATCATTGACAGTAGCCATTGGTTTATAACATTAGTCTTTTTCTGGCAGGAACTCTGTTTTTCTAGCGAGTAGCCTTAATTTATCATGATAAAGGCTTAGTAGGTATTCTGTGAAATAATCTAATTATTTTTCTGTGAAATAATTTTTAGAATCGATTGAGAACTATCAGAGATAACCTACATAAAAATTTAAATGTAAAATATAAAAATAAAATTAAAAATCGTACCTATAAGGTGCTCAAAAAGATGACTATGAGTATAAGAGCTATTTTTAAGTATATACGCCGTTTGCATACCTACAAATTGAGTTTAAAGTACGCCTTTTAGAACGACAATAGTTTTTTTTCCGAAATAAACAAATACCTACTCCATGTTTTGTACAAAATGGTAATTTAAACGGGAAAAGCCCAGTGGTTCGATTGGCTCAAAAGACTAGACACAAATCGGGTAAAATAAAAATGCCCCCGCCCCGGGCGCAATCAGGCGTCCCTCCGTCGATTATTGCAAATAACTATTATTTCCTTCGCCTTTCAATCGCCTCCGAATGCACGCCTTTGTGTTGCTAATTCAAAGCTAGTTTTGTTTAGTTGCGAATTGTCTGCGAGTCTCGTCTCGATCGATATCCGAAAATACGGAGACAGAAACTAGGTGATCACTGATATTGCAATGGTGAGAATATCATAAAATCGACAAATGGGACACAGTTCCGTTCATCTAAACATTATCAAGTACGTGTGTTGGTAACTCATATTTACTGAGACCGTCCAGTGGTCTGGTCAGTGGTTGCGTTGAATGATTTTTATAATAGTCATAAATCAAGTATCATTTCTTGAATTACCTACTTCAGTATCAAATATAAAAAAGTCTTCTCGCGCTACTTCATTTATATCGTGTGCCAACCAAAAATAACAAGAAAAAAAATAGTACAGATGTTACCGTAGACAATGTGAAATGATTTCAAACGACGGCTTCACATACCCCAAAAAAGGGATATGGAAGAAAAATGGAATCCAATCCGTGCCACGATAATGTTAATACAAACATTTGTCCATCTGACATAAGGGGCCTTCTGTTTTATTCATCAAAACTCCATCCTTAAAGCCAGGCAATCGCATTTACGAATGAAACAATTTTCCTTTTGCTACTTGTAAGCAATTTGCGAGCATCATTAGTCATAGCCGTATCGACGCTTCTAGCGGATTGGTCATTTTTTGTCTGTAAAGCTGGATCAGTGACCACTGCCCACTGGGGTGTGGAGGGAATGTTACATCAATTGTTGGAGTAATTCATTCGCGTTCCTTTGGGGCGTTTTTTCGCAAAAGCGTGTCGTGTGGAGTTTTTTAGGGCGCAAAGTGTTCAAAGTAAATGTTAATTTATTCTTTACTAGCTGTTGCCCGCGACTTCGTCTGCAAATAATTCGTTTATCGTTATCCCGCGGGAACTACGCAATTTTCCGGAATGAAAAGTAGCCTATGTGCTATTCCAGACTTTTCTCTATCTATGTGCCGAATTTCATCCAGATCCGTTGGGCCGTTCTGGCGTGATTGAGTAACAAACAAACATACATCCATCCATCCATCCATCCATCTATCCATCCATACATACTTTCGCATTTATAATATTAGTTAGATTAGATAAAAGTGTTGTAATTCTTATTGCTTGACGCATTCCAATTTTTATGAGTGTAAGTATTAATTAACATCTTTTACGTTTTCAATTTTTTGCAAAAACGATAGGTATTAAAAAAATAATTACCCGCCGCTAAGTAGCGGCGTTTATTTATATATTCATAACATTATTAATTATCAAAGACTACGACTCTAATACAAAAACCAATCTTGATCATAAACACAATACATTGCTAACCTAACTCAATACGCACTATCTTAACCACCTTAGTCCAAGACACTCATTCAATCAACGCCTATTGGTATTCCGATCCCGTTTGAAACGAAAATTGGATATGACGTGATTATTAGCGTCCGACTAAAGAGCGCAATTTGCGCAATGGTCCGTCCCCGCGGGACTGCGATATTTATTTTTGTCCGAAATTTTGTCCGGAGCGGCGTGCGAGGTGAAACACTGGGCAGTAAATTGGGGTAATTTTGTCTGGTTTCGCTTTATGTTTGCTTTTCTGAAAGTCTCGGAGCTATTTTTAAATAATTTTGATACTTGAATCAAGTAAATTATTATAAATCTAAGGTATTTACCTAAGCGATTAGTATTCTTATTATATACTAGCTGTTGCCAGCGACTTCGTCTGCAAAGAATTCGTTTATCGCTATCCCGCGGGAACTACGCAATTTTCCGGGATAAAAAGTAGCCTATGTGCTATTCCAGACTTTTCTCTATCTATGTGCCGAATTTCATCCAGATCCGTTGGGCCGTTCTGGCGTGATTGAGTAACAAACAAACATACATCCATCCATACATCCATCCATCCATCCATACTTTCTCATTTATAATATTAGTTAGAAAAACAAATTCGCAAATAGGATTAATCGGTTACTCCAGAAAGTAATAACTAAAATTAATCTAATAGATCTTGATCCTTTCAACAAATATGCAGCTCATTATTAAAAACTCTAGTTACAAAGGAACACTTATATGTTTTAGCCGAAAACCCTGTAGCGTGTCTTTTACGATTTACCAACATATTGAAACTAAATGCCTCTGTAAATGTTTTTAAATTTCACTATTAGGCTTTTAGGCTATATTCTCAGTGAGCAACGACTTGATAATGTATACTTTTAAGTGAACAAATCGTAGCACACACAGCGTGCTTAAAAATAGTGTATACACCTAAGTGCCAATTATATTCGCGAAAGCAGAATATTTCCAACTTCCCTTCAACTGTACTACAGAACAAACTGGCCATCACCATCTTAACAATGTATCGATTCAACTTTCGCGATTTTCACACATTATTACAACAATATTAATACTTTTTATTTACGTGATTAAGTCCCGTTTTCTTATAATAATACCATCTTAACAGTTTGAAAATGGCCGTTTCCCCGTTCGGGTATTTCCGGCAGGCTTCGTCAACCCTCGTGGAGAATTCGCCGAGTCATATTAAGCTCATCTCGTCGAGCCGTCCCGCGGGACGCCTGATTATTTCCGGGAGGACTAAACGGTCTTGATACTTAACCTTCGTTCGTACCGTGGCGTGGTCCGTGTTACCCACACATCTGCTTTAAGTTCCGTCAAGTTACAATACAATACAAATACTCTTTATTGAACACCACAAATCAGTACACAACAATACAGAAACAAAGAACAAAGTATACAACAGGCGGTCTTATCGCTTAATAGCGATCTCTACCAGACAGAGAAATAAGTTGGAGACAAATAAATAGGAATAATAAAATAATAAGTTAGGTTTTACCGGACAGGTACTCAGGGATCTTCAAAAAACGAGTCTACTCTTTTCTTAAAAGGCCGGCTAAGCCCTATGTTATGGGTGTCCATGGGCGGTGGGCGGCTTTCCATCAGGATAACCGCTCGTTTACCCCCACATTAAAAAAAAAATGCTTCAAAAAAGTTATTAGAGAGAAATGTGCAGTAAAGACTTCATTGTACACAAATAAAAAACAAACATAAATGACAAACAATAAGATAATTACAAAGACGAACTTATTCCTTTAAAGATTCTCTTGTAGTTAATCTTTGAGCGAATGAAAGGAGCATTTGATTAGGGACGGACAACGTGTAAATTGAGTAAGAAAAATCAGGATTTTCACATGAAGTTTTATGGTAAACTTATTTACTATTACTTTAACTACCTATTATAATTGTAACTTTAGTGGGTAGTGTAAACAACAACTCTTTTGAATTATTACACACAAACATTATTTTAGCTATCGTAGCTCATGAATATTATTTAAGCATAGGCATGGTAAATTAATGACTTAAAAGTTGTACAGGTAAACCCTATCAAAATCCTCTATCAGCAGATGTTAGTCATTATAAACCAAAAAACTTTCCTTTGATAAATCAAAAAACGAAAAAAATTCAAACCAAAATGATGTCATGTTGTTAAGATCAGAAAACGGCCGCGTAATAACTACAACTTTATAACTTTTTTACAAACGCGAACTAGCATAGTGACATGGCAATGACTTCAAAATCTAACACCTATTATGACTTGCGAAAATAAAATTGCGTCTGCAAGTATCAAAACCCTTTAGTCATCGTTACTTACACTTTGACACTGGGTAGACGATTGACATTAGCTAAGTCGTGACCTTAAGTTCACGCCTTTACAAATGACACAAAAAATGCAAAAAGTAAGAGTATTTCGATTTGAATTTTTTGTCAACAAGTCTTTGAAAGCTATACGTTAAACAGCTATAAGAAATGACTGAAAAAAACTTCTTTTGTCAAATTTGTCATTTATATGGAGCTGGCACCCAGAGATGTCAATTAATATTTGTATAACTTTTCGTTGTAAACGAATTTCCGTACAAAACATCTTTACTATTCACTTTTTCAAATACCTTTTGTAATTTTGCGATTTGCACGTATACATAGTTTACCACTATTCCAGTCACTTCTCCCATAAATATTTTTAAAATTACCCCGACGATTCATCAACAGCAGCGAACATGGTAACAATTGGCAATATGAGAAAGATTGATTTTGCGTGATTAAATTAAAAAAAAAAAACTGAATAATACCAGAAAACAAACAGGGGCTTACCATGACGTCTTAATGTGATTCAACTTCGATTCAGTTTAGGTTCGCTCGCTGTCAGATCCATACTAAAAATGACAGCTAAAACCTGAACTGAGTCTGAATTGAATGGTATTAAGACGTCATAAGGCCCCAGAATAGGGATGGACATTTAAAATATACATCGATGTTTTTTCCGATGCAGTGCATCGATCGGTTGCATTGATGTTAATACGATGTATTTAGAAAAACATCGATGTTTCCAAAACATCGATTGTTTTTCGCAATGGACATGTTTAGGCGAATAACCGTAATTGTATCATAAAAAACAATGCAAATACACATTACATTCACACTTTACACTACGCAACAAAAACTCGGTGGCCATATTGTTTTAGGTTTTATTATTAAATTTTGACTTTGCCGGTACCGTGGCAAAGGGAACATAACCCATTCAGCCAAACCGATAAAATATGGTAGGTGTGTAATATTGACTGAAAGGCTGAACTGATTATTACGATTCAGGTTCCAGTCAGTTAGTGTTGTCACACTTATAGACGCTCTTCTCATAGTTTGCGTATTCGATGCATCGAATAAAAAAAACATCGATATATATTCGATGTTGAAGCATTAACAATACATCGGTTCAATACGATGCATCGTTACTATACATCGAGTGTTTACAATACATCGATGTATATCGTCCATCCCTACCCCAGAATTGCATCGATTGCATGAATACCGATATTTCTGTAGCATAACATTATAACCTTAATAAGCAAAGGTCCATAACATAAATGTGACACGGTCTAATCATAGCGGACAATGCTTGTATCAATAATCAGTAATAAGACGATGACGTTTCATTTCCGTCATCTCCCCTATTTTATGTGCCCCGTGCCCTTTGTATAAATATGGTCACATTAGTTGGGTGTTAATACGAGATGGGGTCCGTCCAAATTATACCTAGCCGGTGAGAAACGGGCAAGCGAGTAAACTGATAGTAAGAAATTATGGATGCTATCAAAACCGAAAGTAACATGCATACATACTTAAATCACGTCATTATCCCTTACTGGGTAGACAAAACCCAAGGTAACAAGACCTAAAGGCCACATTTAGCATGATTGTGGGCGTATAGGTGGAAAGGGGAAACAAAATAGAGATGGGTTGCTAGCCTCATCGCCTATAACATGCTTCCTAAGATTTTCGCCCACTTCCTCGATGGGCTTTTACCATCTGCGCGGGAAGAGAAGCAACTGGTACATTCTATGTTTTGTCTTTGCTCCCAGACCAGTAGGCTTATTGTCTAACTCGCTCGCAATCGCCATCGTGTTCATTTTGACAGTTCATGTATGGGCTGACAATTGGCATCAGAATCAGCTAGCTGTCACATTCATACAAGAACTGTCAAAATGAACACGATGGCGATTGCGAGCGAGTTAGACAATAAGCCTACAGCTTCGAAGGATTGGGTGAAAATTGTTCCATTTAATTCTTATTAAACCAATATGAAAAAGCGATCGAAAAGTCTATTGCGGGTGTTGCGACCGAAAACTGACACTCAGCTCTTCAAAAAAGTATCGTATACCTTCTTAAAGAGACAGGGGGGTATGCAGATGATTTGATTTCGACTGACCGTGGTCCCGAGGGCCTTGCCTCACTAAACACCAAGGGTTTGGGCCCTCCGAGGGTGTCAATGTCTTCGCGCCTTCAGTAAGCACTTTTAGAGTTTAGCACCTTTAAGCAGGTCTCATGTTTTACTTATACCGTGCCAAGAGAGTAATTTGACAGTAGAGTTATTATTTTAGTAAGTTTAAAACACTGTGTGCCAAAATTAATGAAGACTTCAGTAGGTGGTTTAGTAAATTTGATTGATCACTGTTGTAAATATTTTTAAGTTATTGAAGTGACAACTTAGGACTGAGGACTTTTTGGGATGGGTAAATAATGTTAAACTCGCGTCAGGCGTAAGACGGATAGAGAGTTTAAGGATCAGGATCCTGTAAGAGCTTATTTTGAAATATGAATGAAGCTAGAGTCGCGTTCGATCGAGTGTATTCACGTTAATTTCGTTGCTTTAACGTATGTGCGTTTGGCCTAGTGGTATAAGGTGTGGAAACACAGTGCGTTCTCCAAAGTAACCGCAGTTCGAATCTTGTGTAGAAAAAGTTTTTTTTTCTTTTTCTTTATTTTTTCTTTTTTCGCGAGTGTGCGTGTCTGTAGTTTTGATTTCTGCCGGCACTCCCGGAGTGCTACCCAGTGTTTTTTTAGCCAATTAATAGAAATCACGTACTAAAAAAATTTTTTGCATATTTTGAACATAATAAAAAACTATTATCAGTTATGTTACCAACGTAAGGATAAACAAAAAGACAAAAAAAACATCATTTTTTGCACTGGCAACGAATAAGTATTCATCGTTATCTCGCACGTTTAGTGCCAACATAAAAAAAACTGTCATGAAACTCCCGAACTCATTAAAAGAGATTACCAACAGATTAACTGTCAATGCACTTTATAAGGGCTTATTGTGGGGTAAGAAAGGTCACACCTTTGCGGTTTACCCCACAACGGGGAGAAAAGAAGGGTAATGCTCATTGTGAGGCATGAGAAATTCCGAGCATTTAACGCTTGAATAGTTGTTAATCAAAACATTGTGCTATTGTTGACGAATCTGGTGACATAAATGACGACTTTTTTATGTAAGTATCAAAAGTAAAGATCATTTTATTCGTTCAAAATGATATTAAGTCTTAAAATACTGTGTTGTGGCTACTAGCTCTTTGGAGGTATTGTTAAGAGGCTGACAACACCTAATTTTGTTGAAATCGATGTTATTTAAGCACTTTTTTAAGAAAAACTACACACAAAAAAAATACAAAAAAAATATAATGTTAATTTTCATCATATTTCAAACACGCTAGACGGACTCGATACATAATTGAACAAAATCGGCTCGATAGAAAATAATTGCAAAGATTGGTCTTAAAATCATCATTAAACGGTTCTATGTCTTTATTTTTTCGACGTATGGGTCTGCAATTAAAAACATAAAGTCAACATATTCATAACTACACGGCTAACGAGTCATATTTCACAAATAATCCATACTTTTTTTTATTTCTTCTTATTTGTGTCTTATTTGCAAGATTTTAGACGCGCGCCAAGCTGCCGGAATAGTTTCTTCTCTTTCACTCACAGGCACGCGAACCGTATGTGTGAAGAGTGGCGCTGCTCAAGGTCATTTGCTGTTGACAGCGCCTTAACTATACTTAGCCCACATAAATCCTTACTAGATAATATTATAAATGCGAAAGTAACTCTGTCTGTTAGTCTGTCTATCTGTTACCTTTTCACGTTTAAACCGTCGGACCAATTTAGTTGAAATTTAGTATACAGATAGTCTAAGTTTCGGGGAAGGACATAGGATAGTTTTTATCCCGGAGAATCGTATAGTTCCCGCGGGATAGCGATTCTGCGCAGACGGGATCCCGGGCAACAACTAGTATTATAAATGCGAAAGTATATGTTTGTTACCTCTTCAGACTTAAACCGCTGAACTGATTTACTTGGAATTTGGTAGAGGGATAGCTTCAGTCCCTGGAAAGGATATAGAATAGTTTTTATCTGATTTGATAACCGAATACTGTGCAGATAGAGTCGCAGGCAACAGCAATATGTTATGCTTCTCATAGGGCCTTAGTCACAGATGTTTTCGCAATTATTTTATACCGCTAGAACTAACAATGAGACTATTTGCTCTTAGTCCTTAGCGGGTGGTAGGGCCTTGTGCAAGGTCCGTCCAGATAGCTACCACCATCTTACTCACTAATCCTGCCGCTAAGCAGCAGTGCTCGCACTGCTGTGTTCCGGTGTGGAGAGTAAGATAGCCGGGGAAATTACGGGCACAAGAGGCATTTCATCTTAGCCCTCTAGGTTGGCAACGCATCTGCAATCCATCCGGGGTTGCGGGTGTCTATGGGCAGTGGTGATCGCTTACCATCAGGTGACCCACTTGCTCGTTTGACTTCCTATTCACATAAAAAAAATAGTCGTTTCCAGCCTATATACGTCCCACTGCTACTAGGCACAGGCCTTCTCTCAAAATGAGAGGGCTTGGGCTGTACCCACGCGGGCCCAGTGCGGATTGGAAACTTCACACACACTATTGAATTGCTCCGCAGATGTGTGCAGGTCTCACGATGTTTTCCTTCACCAAGCTCATGGTAAATTTCAAATGTACCTAATATCGCACATAAATTTTGAAAAACTCAGACGAGCCCTATAGACTAAACGGACATTTAATTCATACATTAAAAAAGAACATTTTTATTTCTCATCAAATGTAAAGCAGTATTGCTAATGTCACAAGGTTGACATAATTTCAACCCCTTTACAGCGCTAAATATGACATACCGCATTGTCAACTCAAGTGGTATGTCAATATAATACGAGTGCCCACTTATCCACACATTTATGACACAAAAGAGCGTCTTGATATTCCGATATATTAAAGGGATAAATGAACGTTTATCAAAAGCATGGATAATAATTTTGAGCTCCTGCGTTTTACTTTGAATTGAACATAATAGGATATTTTTATGATATTGTGCAGGGCTCTTATGCTACTTGGGTTTATAGTTGCTAAGTTCGTTGCGTCAGACGAGAATATAAAAAAAGACGCAAGATAAAAAAAAAATAAAGTTTTTTCTAAATGTGTAGTTTTAGCTAAATATGTTGGCCAAGCTCCCTGCGGGTAGATATTAATACAAAGTAACCTTCTATCTCAGCTATACTGTGACCTCAGTCTCCTCCTCTCTTTCTAACGCACAATCACAAATCGGTACTGGCCAAGGAACTATTTATTCCTTTCGTCACAGCTTCAACGTACATTATAAATCCAGCCAGTACACGCTTACCATAAAAAGCGAAAAATAAAATTCGAAATACAAATCGAAAAAAAAGAACATCAATATTTAAACTGAGACGTCAGCGTTCGGAAACCAAATAAAGCATTGGTGTAAAATGACCGTCATCGCCAATCGTCATAAGTGCATGCGTCTAATTCCTTTGGGCCAACTCAATTCGCCCGGACACATTAGTCGGCGACACTACCCAGCTTTTTACGATCGGCGTGCGTTAGAATTTTTTCCGTACATTCAATTTGCAGCGGAAAATTCCTTTTGTTTATCCGCCACGCAATCCTAGACTCTACCACGGTGATATAGAATACATTCCTCCTTGAAACATGGTTTGGGTATACGTTATTTTATTACCGAACTCTACCAATCATCACTGACCAGTTGGTGTGTTTCGACGCTCTTACATTTGCAACCTTATGGGGTCGCGTCGTAGGCGGTTTTCCCCTTGGGGTTACTAAGGGTTTTTAGGGGGTCAAGGCGTTAGTGTAGTATTGCGGGTTCGATTCCCAGGTGTATGGGAACGTACGTGCACACTTAAAGACTGCCACTCTGAGATGAAGGGAGGTTCGTCATAAAAATTGGACGGAACAGAGCATGGAGACGCTGTTCGGTCTTGATTTATTTTACGAGTAAAAGCTACAATTTTGGGATGGAAAGGTTTTGTTTGCGGGTAGGTAATTACTTACTAGTTTTTTTGACAAATATTTTGGTGACTGCGGTTTTCTTCTTCATTATTTTTCTAATGACGTCTAACATCGGATACGTACGTACATACGATATCTCGAAGTCCAAGACAAATGACGCTATTTTTGTATAATCAATGTTCTGAACTTATTGCAGCACAGTAAAGTAACCAATTATTAACATATTAGTATGGAAAAACGAAATAAATTGCGCACCCCAGTTTATAAAAAGCATGATAATAATTATGGTAGCAAATTTTAAGTCGATATAATAATAATACTACATAAAATCGATTCAAAATAACACTGGCCTAAAAACGCCAAGAAATAAAAACATAAAAATCAACAAAAAAATGACGCTGGCCAGAACACGGCGACTAATAAAAAAAAAACAATCAGCACAAATTTTCATCGTCTGGCACGTACAAAAAATACTGGCCACTAAGAAAAATACGAAAAAGAAAAAGTACCAGTTCGGAAATGGAACAAACACTATCCTACGGTGGGGACTACTTATCCATTTAGCTGTAAACGGGCAGAATGTGTCATAAAAGTCGTTAGGGGGCGGACGGAATCACGGGTTCTATTAGTTCTGTTTTCGAACGTGGAATGCCGTTTTTAAAACGAAATTTGCGTTTGCATTTTGTGGTGCTTTGCGTGTAAAAAAAATTGAAATTTAAAAAAAAAGCAAAGAAGTCACAATCATTAAATATTAATATAAATTTTAGTTTATAGCCATGACTTTGTAAAATGTTCAGACACATTGTGTGTATTTTATATTGCATGAATTCCCATTGATTTCGGTATCTTTTAAACCACAATGGAAACTGAGGGGTATTACAAGTTTAACATAGTCAACCATATCAACATGTGCTTATTTCTGTAGCGTCGTAGCTCCCAAACTGATGACCCGCTTTTATTTTATCTTAAAAGTTGACTTAAAGCAAAAGTATTCTTAGCAAAATTTCATCAATATCGGTTCAGTAGCTTTTGGGACAAGTACTGAACTTCGAGATAAAAATGCCCGGATTTTAAAATGTCTCAGTTGTTATGTACCTGTGCATCATTTAGGTCTTCCTAAATCTAAAATCATTATATCATAAGAAAACATCTGAACCTTAATGGAAACTTTTTATTACTATTGCATTTTTTATTGTAAAGGGATTAAGATCCATTTAAGGGAATTAAGGGTAAGTCACCCTTACAATGCAGAGCCAGGGGCGGTCAACCCTCGGTCAGTTTAAAGTTATTTTAAACAATCTAATGCCCTTACACTGCCGATAAGGCCGGCCGCACGCTTGCGTTCACGTAAAGCCAAAGTTTTGCATTGTTATAAACATATTGTTTACTATACTATTAGAAGTTTTACCTACTTAAAGTTTATTTTATTAGAGCGATATCGTATATAGATTCCTAGTCAATATTTCTATATAGGTAAGTCCAAAAATGACATTGTTTATGTTGTGATAGTCTAGAAGGTGGCTAATAAATAATGTCTAAGCGTGCCAAAAATAGATACCGTTTTACTTTGGCCGCACAATCTGAAATCATACATTTCAATTTTAGCTTTCCATCACTCACGAGTACCTATGAGTACTCAAAAAATTTATATTTCCCACTACTAGTCTGCCTGTGATCACAATCCATGCGTTGCGTCAGCATGAAAATCCACTACGGTCTCCCGTGGTAAACATTTGTAACACGTTTTAGTCGTAATTGTGCGCCTGCCCTTCTGCTGACCGTACGATCTCATTAAATCAAGCACAGCCGATGTTTAACTGCTATCGCTGCGTCGCTGGGAAACGGGCACTCCTTTATTTTTGAAAGAGTTATTAGTCCCCGCGCTGTAGTTCCGGTGAGATAAGGGAATTTAGTACTTTAAGATTTATTATTGTTGATAAAGAAATTGAGTAGGTATCTAAATATAAGAAGTTTGGAAGAATACTAAGGTACGACAAGATTAAGCGTTACAAATACTCAAAGATATTGGTTTTGAATAATATGTTCGGTAGCTTTATATTTGCGTAGCGGAGCTAAAGATTTGAAATTGCTTTGGCATTTCTTTCTGGATCATTTAGGTATGTATACACTGAGAAAGGATTGTTCGAATTTATTACGGGATAGTGCTAGCCTGTTTATTTGTTTTTTACGTGTAACACAAAAATATGGACATACATAGAACACTGAGGAGCCTGTAACAATCTTTATTACCAAGTAAAATTAAAATAAATCCCTACAATACTTGTACTTGCATGAAGTAAACAAAACTAAATTTTCGTAGCAACAATGGCTGTCTCGAGACAAGTAAAACCCAGTAACGACCCAAAGCTCTCACACTATCTCAATAAAAGTATTTGTTTACTTCAAGACGGCATAAAACACATCCATTCTCAAATGACCTGAGTAAGGTCAATAAAGTCAGAGGCGTAATGTCGTCCGATCGTAAACTCCCTTGCCACTTTTTGCCAATTTTACCACTCCTGCCAATCTTGCCACCTCGGGTTTAGCACCCCTGTAAAGTTTCAGCTGATGCGGTCTAATGTTGAAGTGTTTGCGTTGATTGCTGGACGGTTGTAAAAAGGTTGTCGATCACTGGTTTTGTGGTATGTGCCTGTAAATTAGCAGGGGTCGGCGACTTAAATTGTGGTATTATTTTATAATTTAACTATATTGACAAAGTTGACTTTAAATATGCTATAACGTTAAAATGTTTCTTAATAGCTCCTAAATTTATCTGAAAAATAAGGAACAAAAATGTTTTTTAAAGATGTAAAACAATGCCATCTCAAATCAACGTAGAATTTTAACAACAAAATTAAGTATGTTAAGTACCTACTTATTTTACTAACTTGGTGAAAAAAAAAACAAAGCAATTCTATTAATTAATTGAGATCAGACAACGACCAGATTATCTTAATTGCCGTTAATCAAAATAAAATACAAAAAAGCTGCCACAAACGAGAATTAAATTAATTCTAATGACGAAACATTCAAAGAATTCCACAAAGTCGGATATAAAAATGCTAATGTCGGTAGGTAGCTGTCATTAGTGGGAGGGGCTTCTGCACGCCCCTCCTACCTGGAACAGCCTTCAGGACGTACAAATATAACTTTATAATGTACTAGCTTTAGCCCGCGGATCCGCTTGTATGGATTTTTCGTAGTAAAGTTAGTATGAGGTATGAGTACCTATAATACAACGTTCGTAGGTTTGCAAGTAAATTGTTCGTGTCAAATATTGCAAGAAAATTTTGTCCTATTTCTCGTCGGATTGACATGAAATTTGTTTATTATTCTTAATAAACGAGCAAGTGGGTCACGTGATGGTAAAAGAACACCACCAACCATGCACACCTGCAACAAAAGAAGGTTACACATGCGTTGCCAGCTTAAAAGGTCTAAGATAGAATATCTCATGTGCCGGTAATTTCACCGTGTGTCTTACCCCTTATTCATAAACGCTCTATAGGCTTCTGCTAAAACAATCGTTTGTCCTTATCTGTTAAAGGTAAATGTCAGAGTGACAGATAAGGACAAACGATTGCTAAGTTAGTAGAACGTCGAGGTATTTACAAAAATACTTTTTGTTTACGTGATTAAGTCCCGTTTTCGTATAATAAAGCGCTTATAGAGCGTTTATGAATAAGGGGGTTACCTACTCTCCACGCCGGAACACAGCAGCGCAAGCACTGTCACTGGGCGGCAGGATTAGCGAGTAACGTACCTAGTATAAATGAAAAACTTAAGTAAATGACCTGTTGTATGTAGTAGTGTACAGAACTGATATGGGACTTAAGTCATTGTTCTAATTTGGATTGTCAATTTGTCTATACACATTGTATACTCACACAATACCTACAACAGGGGCCTTTCCATGACGTCTTAATTCCGAATCAGTTCAAGTTTTAGCTGTCACTTTTATTATGAATCTGACAGCGAGCGTACCTAAACTGAATCGCATTCAGACGTCATTAGTGGTGGTCGTTATTACAACAGCAGATAACGTAATGCATTATTTGCACGCAACGAACAAACGCATTATCGAATCGTCAACTATCCTGTTATCATTATTCGTTGTCTGTTGTCAATGTTGTTATTAGCTGTTGCTTTGTTGTCAGCCAGTACAATAACAAACAAGGTAACAGAGCGTTGTTTTGCTTTTGTTCCCGTACGTTTTTATTACGCTGCGATCGCGCTCGTTGTATCGTAACATTCGTAACGTAACGAAATAAGTATATTTTTTTTTAAATAATAAGTTCATTATCGTTTTGTAAAACAGCGATATAACAGGATAACAGACAACAGTTTACAATAACAGCTATTTAAGAATAGCACAACACTGTTATTCATTATTGCAAAACAGCCGTTATTGACACCACTAGACGTCATGGTAAGGCCCCAGATCATTTACTCAAGTTTTTCACCTATAGCGACCCGGACACACGTTTTTTCGCATGCGTAAACTAGCCTTTAGGCTAAACTACCAAATCTAACCTCACCCTTTCCCTTCCAGCATCCTCGAGCTGCGAAAAGAGAAGAGCCGAGACGCGGCGAGATCTCGTCGCGGGAAGGAGAATTACGAGTTTTACGAGTTGGCGAAGATGCTGCCGCTGCCGGCTGCCATCACGAGCCAGCTTGACAAGGCCTCCATCATCAGGCTCACCATCAGCTACCTGAAGCTTAGGGACTTCTCTGGACACGGTGACCCCCCGTGGAGCCGAGATCCCCCGCCCACCAGTAAGACTTTAAAAGGTCAGTGCTTACAATATTTCTATCTCCGACGAAATTTGCGCTTCTGCTAACTTAGCAATCGTTTGTCCTTATCTGTGAAAGGTAAATGTCAAAGTGACGGATAAGGAGAAACGATTGTTAATTTTTTATTGAATCAGGCGTTACTTTGCGGAGGTCCATTTCAATGAACACAAAATATTTACCTTGCTACTCCGCTACTTACGTGCAAGATAACGAAGCCTGTGCGAAATATATACGTTTTGCATGCAAGCCCTCCCACCACTACTACCACACAAAACGCACACAAATCCCACAAACTTAATTAATCCTATCACCACACAAACACTGACGCGCGTTTCGATCCCTCTACGGGATCATTCTCAAAGTTAGAGCACAACCGGTGCACATGCAAACCAACGTCGTACTAAAAAATAATCGTAATGTGGGTACATTTAGTTTATTTATAGATTTACAAATTAGTACGACCGTTGGTTCGTATGTGCATCGGTTGTGCTCTAACTTTGAGAATGATCCCGTAGAGGGATCGAAACGCGAGTCAGTGTTTGTATGGTGATAGGATTAATTAAGTTTGTGGGATTTGTGTGCGTTTTGTGTGGTAGTAGTGGTGGAAGGGCTTGCATGCAAAACGTATATATTTCGCACAGGCTTGGTTATCTTGCACGTAAGTAGCGGAGTAGCAAGGTAAATATTTTGTGTTCATTGGTTGTTAAATTAGTAGATGCCTAGAGAACGTTTATGAATAAGGGGGGTTAATCTTTAACATAAAACTACCGTGAGATTAACATCCTATCCTACAAATATTATAAATGCGAAAGTGGGTATGGATGTAAGTATGGGTGTTTGTTACTCTATCTTGGCAGAACGGCTGCACAGATCTGAATATTTTGAATGAAATTTGGAACATAGATAGATTATAGTCTGGGTTAACACGTAGCTGACTTTTTGTCCCGAAAAATTGCGTAGTTCCCGCGGGATAGCGATAAACAATTTTTTTGCAGACGAAGTCGTGGGCAACAGCCAGTCTTTAAACAGAAAACTACTTTGAAATTGACACGTCTATCTATATTTATGCGTTAGTCGAAATTGAATCACATTAAGATCCTATCATGGTAAAAAAAATATGAAAATAATAATATGTATGTATGTAAACTCTTTATTGTGGAAAATAAAAAAGACAAATACAATTGACAAACACTGAGATACATGCACAAATAAATATAAAGAAAGTAAGAAAAAAGAAAGAAGGAAATAAGAAAATAGTAATTTCGCCGTGTTTTTTTAAAACGTCTTAACACCAAAAATACTAATTATCGCCGATTTCATTTACACTGCCCAATTTAGGGTTACCACAAACCCTAACCAGTTAATAAAATTACTTAAAACCATACGGCTCCCAGCCCTGTCTATGCAAAACCTCTAAAATAGCAGGGAGGGTCGGCAAATCAGATTTGCCTTCGTCAAGTCATTGTCGTACTAACCGCGTTACGCGCCCCCGTAGCGTCAGCAAAACAAGTTTAGTTTATAGCTGTCTGTTGCTTCAGTTAAGGTTTATACATCATTTTAGTGACACTATTTGACAGGATACTATTGTGACCAAAATGCATCTACAAAAGTTGTTATAGGTAAAATAATTAGTGACGACTTTTGATGGTGCATTTTTAGCTAGATTTCATTTTTTTTTTTAATTTTAGTTGTGTACCTAGTGAACTTTCGTTATTTTTTTTTTATTTTGGCTTCCAAGCTATATGAATAATATATGCACGTGCACGTCATACTGCGGGGTAGGTACTGGCCTTCTTTCAGATGGCTTTAGACTGAACTTCCTTCCTACACAATCCCAGTGCCGATTTCCTAACGATGTTTTTTCTTCACCGAAATTGCCGCAGTAGAAAATTTTGCACATGGAATCCGAAAAACTCATTTATTTTCGTACTTGAAAATTATTTCGGTATCGTAATATAGTATACAATAAACACAGTACTAAGATTATCACCCTGCTTTATTTTTCCACCCAGAATTGTGTATTGTGGTAAATAAATACTTAATTAACATTAAGTATTTATTTACCACAATTTATTTACCACTTTTCTAAAACTCACGCGTAAAAATAATCTCCAACCGCACAGTGGTGCCACCAGCCTCGCGCTCCAGACAAAAAAAGCGACGAACAATGGGGTAAATCACATAAAATTGACAGTCGAAGCGTGCACGCAAATAAATACGCCTTGGGGACGCTGATTCGCCGCAATACGTCAAATAAATATTACCTATTCGTTTGTTGGGAAGCACCGGTGGTTGTTCTAGCGAGCCGAAATGAGAGAACTGATTAATAGGGGAGTGGGATTGTTTTTTTGCAAGTGTAGGCGGTAAATCTTATAAAAAGTAACAAATAAGTACTTCTTAAGTTCATACAAGCCGTGGTAGCCTAGTGGTTTGACCTGTGGCCTCTCAAGCAGAGCGTCGTGGGTTCAAATCCCGGGCTCGCACCTCTGAGTTTTTCGGAATTTATGTGCGAAAATTACATTTTGTAATTTGCCATGAGCTTTTCGGTGAAGGAAAACATCGTGAGGAAACCTGCACACATCTGCGAAGAAATTCAATGGTGTGTGTTAAGTTCCCAATCCGCACTGGGCGCGCGTGGGAACTATAGCCCAAACCCTCCAGTACACGGAGGAGGCCTATGCCATGAGGCACGCCGAATTACGCCACAATTTAATAAATAAACGACAATAACAACAACAACATGTACTTACTGAAATTGTAGCGAATTCGGAATAAAAAGGCTTATAAATAAATAAATAAAGTTCATATTAGCTTTAAAAAAAAACATAATCCTACAACTGCAGTATGTTTAGAGGTACCTATTTCAGATTATTTTTTAATTCCAGCTAGTTATATTATAAAATTTTCGCAAGTAATTAGTTGCCTACCTTTGTTAAGTGTTATTCTTGAACCAGGTGACTTATATGTGTTTTTTGTCTATAATTTCTTCGACTTTAAAGGACTCAAAATAAATATTACTTCATATTTTGAATACGTTAATAAATATCTAAATAGTCGTCACACACCAAAACGACATTAAAAAGACGCATGGCTTTATTTTATATAAATATTCCAAATGCACAGTGGGTCTTAAACAAGTAACAAGTGTACCAATAAAACAGCCCGCAAATCCAATTTTACCCCCTAATGCTCTTAATGCCGCCGCCCGAATCACTACATACGCCACTGTCATTTTAACTCAATTTTCAAACAGGATTTTCTTTGTATGTACAGAAATTCGGGGAAGGGAAAGAATTTTACAGGTTCTGTCTGATAAAGTGCGATAAAACTGTATAAGTTTAACCAATCTGAAGCTGTTTTGAATAATAAGGTCTGTAAGTATTGGATGAAAATTACACATAAATTGATTTTTATAAAGGTTAAAAAGTCTTACTGGCAGAATAAGTTTTAAATTACTTTAGCACTAGGTATACCTAAGACTAAAATAATGTATCTCTTTTCTTTTTTCTTTAATATTTTCTTTTTGCACTCTTTTACATCAATTTGTAGTAACTTGGGATCAAAAATGTACCTAGTGTCATGTCATGTGACATAAAAAAAAATAGTGCAAATAAAAAAGACTATAAAAGTTCAAAGCCCGCGGAACCCCAAAACTTGCAATAAAACATGAGCGTTTAGGGGTGTCAAAATTGTCTCACAAAATATTCGAGGGCAAAATTTTCTAGTTTCAAATACACTCACGTATGCAATAAAGGTATTGGGGTACTTTGTTAAATGTACTCCGCTTGTAAAAACCTTAGAATCACATGTGTATGGGGTAAGGTTTGAAATTCAAATTTTGCTGCTATCATTTTGAATAAACGATGCTTTTTGTTTATTTCTTTTTCATTTGTTTTTATCGTTTTATCGTTAAGTCTATCACTGGCCACTAAAACATTTTCTCGAATCGAGGAATACCCGTCTTAACTTGATTATCTGACATCGACAATGATGTTTAAAATGCCCAAGTAGACGTCTCGAGACTAATCAGAATAAAAAAATGACTAAAAGAGCCGACTCCAACTGAAATGGAATAATACTAGGAAAAGAGAAAGAAGACCCGCTAGGCGCTTAGCAGGCCTCCTGGTAGTACTCATACTCATACTCATTTATTCATAATAATCATAGTTAAAAAAAGTAAATTTGTAGTAGTAAAAGCGTATCCTTGGAAAAAAGGTCTTGATCTATTACTAGATCTCTACTCGGTGTCTAATCTAATTTTAAACTGTTGACATGTACATAATTATGTTTACTTTACTCCTGGGCCTAAATTAAACTAAGTGAGAAAATCCGTCAAATCCACTTAAGCAAAGCGTTTATTAACTTAACGCGGAAAATCTCGTAACTATTATTCAAATTTATGTGAGACTTATTAACATAAATGGCTAAGTGTATAGCATGTTATACTTCACACTAGACTAGGGCAACATTGGCAAAGCAGGGTTCAACAGAACTTTGTTCGCTAATAAATAATCCGTTTTACCTTAATCCCTTGGGAACCGGGACTCCTAGATTTTAAAGTAAATCCTAAGGGCGTGTGTCACAGTTATCTATGATGACGTCTCTGTCTGTTTCGTAGTAATAAATAGAGACAGTTAACTGACAGTTAAGGAGTGGTGAGACAGGCCCTTAGTATAATCGTGCTCAAATTCCGATGAAGATTTTCATACATATTTGGACCTTGCTTAGTACAAAGAAATGACAGTTTAGTACTTAGAAATTTAGTTTTATTTACTTTGCATCTTTTGCTATTAGGTACAATATTTAGAACTATACCATTTTACGGAATAAAAAGCATCATAATGTATTTATGCAAGTTACTTTTCTGTTCGGCAAATTTCATCAAAATTAATTCTGGAGATTTGTATGAATGAGCAACAAACATCCATCAATGCTAAATCCATATCCATGCATTCTCAGAATCTTTCACAATTACAATATTAATAATATGCATACTAAACTTTAGCTTCCATCATCATGCATTCGGATTAGATACTAGGGACTGTTCAAATGTCACCCCAGAATTACTGAAAAAAAACCTAACAATATTAACAAGATCATCCCGCCATCTGCAAATACGTCGTAAGAGACACCACCATTAAAAACTTAATTAAAGCCCCCAGTGTAACAATACGCCGTGAATTGGGACAAATTTTTTAATCTAATCAATTAACAATCAGTGCAAACGATATACCGCTTGTTAGTACTGCTTATTTGGCGAACGTGACGGGTATTCAAATTGTCGTGGGGTTCGTTTGACGATTTTGTCTGGAGCGTTTAATTGGAACCACCGTGCGTCTTGCTTTAATTTTGGGTAAGTGAGTTTTGGAATTTGTGTTTTTCTTTTGTCCGCACATTAGGGTGTTCGTTGGTAAAAGGTAACAGACGTTTGGAAGTCAGGAAATTTAGATTCACAAGTTACATTTGTTTTATCTCAACTTATTGTAAGGCCAAACTGATACATATAATAAAATACAATGCCAAAGATAAAGGTAATATACTGCACCAAAATGCGGGCACACTCAGTCCTCTTGATAATTAAAATATTTAACAGTTTTGAAGTTTTACTAATATTATAAAAGCGAAAGTTCGTGAAGGCGGAAGGCATAATACCTCTATTCCGAAAAAAAAATTACCACGGAACACCGATGGGCGACTTCTTTGTAGAAGAAGTCGCGGGAAGCAAATAAATAATACCTCTAAAAGTATAGTCGATTCAGTCTTTTCTTTTTAACTAGTATGCAACGTAAAATAATAGGATCTGTGTCGTTTGGCATACCAAATCGAGTTTTTTTAATAATATAAACGAGCAAACTCGCCGCACCCTGCAAAATTATAATAACTGGACATTTTCCGATAATAACCGAGTTAGTCAACGTCAACAACTGTCAACTGGTTCTCCTGGTAACTGGTAATGCGGTAATTGAATGATAACCATCTAAATGGCAGGTTGACAGATTGCTGTAGGTTAGTATAATGAGTTAACTATGACACACTAGACTAGCTTTTTCACAAGGCTTTTCGCGCGATTGAAAAAATATTTTTAACTAGTGACGAGCGTAAGTGAACCACTGTGCAAAATTTCCAAATGTCAAGATCGTTTTGAAGTACCTAGTATTTTTAATGATACTAAAATGATCAAATGATTGATCATTAATGAAAATTTACTTTAATAATGAGGGTCAAAATCAAAAGAGATTAACTATGAATTATTAAAAAATGTTGATATTACTTCTGTCAAAACAATACTTATATTTGTTATCCATACACAATTCATATTGCACCTAATAAACTAGCTCACCTGACAACCCCACGGCACGTGAGCAAAACCGCATAAGTCAAAAAGGCAATATTTCTCAATACAATAACGGAAGACAAGGCAGATAAATTCGACAAATTAACTTCGGGGTAAACACATGTTTTCCTATATTGCCGGTTGGCGGCAGCACTGATTTATGGCGCAAGGGTGGCTGGTGCGGACTGCGGACGTATGGGACTGTCAGATTTTGATGTTGTTTTATGTGTGTGAATTATTCACAATTCGATTATGGGTGAGATTCGAATTTCAAAGATATTTTAGAAAATACAAAAAAAAGGATCAGAATTTAACTTATAATATAAACGTTTATAAGTTTAGTATTATAATGCTAGCTGGTTCACGCAACTTCGTTTGTGTATAATTCGTTTATCGCTATTTCGCGAGAACTGTGCAATTTTGCGGGATAAAAAGGATCGTATGTGTTGAAACTATTAGCGTCTCAAATTTTATTAAAGCACGTTAAGTAAGTAGTTACTTATGTCGTAGTACAAAAACAAACACACGTTTTGTTTCACTATTTGTTCTGTTTTTTCTCTTTTTCTACACGGAAAACTGTTTTTCTTAACTTGACTTTACAGCAGAAATCCCAGAAAACACACCGAAAAGTCATATTTTAAAAATCCCTTGACCGTCCCGATAACGCTCCTTAATACGTTGCTCGCGTAAATCATAGCGCACATCTGCCGGCGAAATAGAAAAATAACAATAAATAAGGAGGCGACATACGGCCGGCTTATTGGGAAACACGGGTTGGGTGCTTTTGCCGGCGCGCCGTAGTTTTAGTGGCAACTGGAAAATTTCTTGTGAAGTCTGGAAGAATTTTAAAAAGGCTTTTTAAGCTAAAAGTCCTCATTCTCTTGTTTTTTTGATGTGGTAAAAGTTCGAACTACTCCAAAAAAAAAACACAAAAATCTGTTATGCTCGGTAATTGCTCAGCTTTAGGTACTATTGCGGCCGCTCTCATATAACCATCGATTGTTTAAAAAAATGGTCTTGGTCCATGCCTTGACTTATTAACTATATCGCGGAGATAGCAAACTAAAATTAATCATTTGTGGGGAGTGTCACAGTAGACCCTATCCTACTATTACGAAAAAAATGTAGTTTATAAAATAAGTATTTTTCTAATAACACGAGAGACAAGCAACGTTAAATTACATAAGAAAATAAAGTGGACAATACCGAACTTAAAGGCTATAGCTAAGGGGCAACAAAGTACTACTTCGAGCGACTTTCCAAAGATTTACTACTACATTGCGTGGTTTGACTACTACACGATATGCGGTAAGCGTCTCGAGCGCGCAATGGAGAGTCAATTCGCTGATCGAGCCGCCGTTAATCGTGGCTGAGTACAAGCTTACCCGGTCCGGAACTTCGGTCCCTAATCCGGGGCATAATTAAACGTAACCCGGGCATATTAAATAGGTATCGATGTCTTTATTGGTATTGGTATTGAGATTAGAGTAACTGCTCGTCTAGTACTAGAGCGCACAAGATACCTCTACATTGCCCGTCTTTTTCTGACAGTTAGGTCTAGAAAGAGACGGGCTGTCTCGCGCGACGCGACTCTTGTGCGCTCTTATGCTAGCCGGGCTGGTGGAACATACAATTTTGATTGTCCTCTTCTCTAGGCACAAGTCCCAGTTAGTAAGTCACTGGGACGCCATTTCGACGTTTCCAGCTACCGTATCCAAATTTTTGTATTAACTTACGGCAGCTGCCACACTTGGTGACGTCTTTGTGAACCACTCTCACGAGAGTGTGACTAAGAAGAAGGAGACAAGTTGGAAAATGCAATGTTTATAGTCATTGTCCTAAATTTACTCTGGAATGTTTCAGCAGACAACCGAGTTAGTTTAATTGAACAAAGCTAAGGTATCATCGTAATTTTTTATTCAATATTAAGTCATTCGGACCATACACTTTGAACATCGATATAACATATGGAAACATTTTATCAACCACTGTTAAAAATCTTGTATGACATTTACAAGGTAGTTCAGACAAACTAGGTAACCTGCTTTAGTATTGTATATTAATTTGAACACTCAGAATTTTTGTTCCACTCCTGGTCTTTTAGACAGCTAAACATTAGCCTATGCCAAAAGGGATCATTTCCCATCTTTCTCTGTGCTTGTGTCGTATCAACTTCATGCTTCCTCTTATAAAAGGATACAACAGCATACGAGAGCTCCACATAGCATAATAAAGTTGAAGTTTCAATCAATAGGTCCGGGTGTACAATCGCCGGATTGGCAGGACGTGTCCAGAATGGCCGATCCCGGTAGGGATAGTTGGAGGGACAGGGCTCTCCATGAGGCTGCAAGCTGCAGTTGGCAAATAAATGAAGATAGGGACTGCGAAAACGTATTCGATGAATTTTGCTACAATGTCGGAGATTTCTTAGGAAATAGGTATAGCTGATTTTTTTTCGGTATATACAACAAAGTACATTTAATCACTTTGTTCTATACAGAAAAAAAATTGCAATATTTAAAAATCTAATCTACTACTTAATTTCTATAAATGCACTTAGTAATATGCCGAAATTATCGTTAATAAAAAAAAAACACGTAGTATAAGTTACATGCTGTTTTGTAAAAAAAATATGCGACCAAGTTTGAGACATATTTTATAGAATAAAAAGGTATAATCGATATCAGTCACAGATATAGACACAATGAGGACTTTACTAAACAAAATTTTGTAAAATTTGACAAGGAGCATAATGTAAAATTGTTCTTTTAGGTATAAGTTCGCCTTTGTGGATTTTTTTTCCTGTATTAATTTTTTTCATGTGTTTTATGTATAATGAGTTATAGTAAATACATATATACAATTGCATATATTGTGTCAACCATTCTGAATTTTTATTCGAGCGATGGTTTTGTAGCAACATAGATACCTGTCTTTGGCGAGATATTTTCACAGATGCGATATCGAAGATCGACCCTTGAACACGAATGGCGGAAGGGTTGCCTACCCGCCCGTGTAATTGGCTAGTTTCGATTCATTATCCGCGGACAGTCACCATTATTCCATTTTTCTCGTTCCTTTGTGTACTCACTAGTCCTGGGGCTTTACCATGACGTCTTAATGCGTTTCAGTTCAGACTCAGTTCAGGTTTTAGCTGTCATTTTTAGTATGGATCTGACAACCACGAACCTAAACTGAATCGGAATTGAATCACATTAAGACGTCATGGTAAGGCCCCTGTTTTTGTACGGTTTCCCCTTATAGTTTTTAGTCTATTCTCAAGTAATAATTAATAGTGATAATTAACTAACGTTTTTCGGGACAAAAACTAACATAAGCTTTCTTTTATAAAGAAGCAGCTCAAGTGAGAGAGAAAGAGAGAAAGAGAAACATTTTATTTACACACATTCGATACCTACCTACACATGTACGACCGAATGGCCTAGTGGTTACAGAACCTGTCTATGAAGCTTGAGGTCCCGGGCTCCCGGGTTCGATCCCCGGTCGGGGCAGATATTTGTATGAAAATACGAATATTTGTTCTCGAGTCTTGGATGTTTAATATGTATTTATCTATATAAGTATGTTTATCCGTTGTCTAGTGCCCATATTACAAGCTTTGCTTAGTTTGGGGCTAGGTCAATTGGTGTCAATTGTCCCAAGATATTTATTTATTTTATTTATTTACATAGAACTTAAAATATGAAGAAACACAATATACTTAGGAACAAAATGAACTGTGTATGTGTGAAGTGCTACATCATTGCCAAACCAAAACCCCATATCTCCTATTTCTTATTTTAAAAGGCGCCAATCAATAGCCCCCAGCACAAAGGGCAGTAATTCTTCATTAGGCGTGTTCCGGTCAAGGGCCCGGGGGGCTTGCAATCAACGCCCGCACTTATGTTGTTTTTGAGGGCGGGAAAAGTTGCAAGTTGAGGTTATGTGGTTTTACCTTTCCGACGACAGCAATGTTCGGACGTTGTACGGTGAAATAAACTGACCCGCGTACTGGAACCATTTCACTGTAAATGTCATCATAACTTCCCATATTACTGGCAATTGGGCAATTGTATGAGAAAAAGGTTCCATAGACGTACCTACGTGATTAAGTTTCTTCTAACGAACATAGGCATGTACCTACAGAGTTTTTTAAATTACAAGTTAAAAATATTTAACTTCAAATTTTGGATTCTGTTTATGAAAAAAGTTGGCACATTACTATAAATATAAGTATTTAAAAAATTCAAACGAAAACTTCAATCAAAAAACAATTGTTTTTACTTCAATTCAAACATTTGACAAAATCCTAACTCCCCGTTAAATCTACAGCTACTCCAAAGGGAAAACGCACATCTTTCCAACATCTGCCGCAAAAAAGCTTAAATTCAATTTGATGGATCTCCACTGCACCGCACTGGCCCTCCGCAGTTTATTCAATACTGGCCCCGCAACGCAAACGTGTGCGCTGCGCAAACACACCGAATTATTGCTCTTCCACTAAATAGTGGCCATCGAAGTCGCTTTTGTTACACCGAACGTCGGTCGAGATATTGCCTCGAGCTAGAATCTGTCTTTGAAACATTTTTCGAAATGGCTGAAAGAATTTTTTCCGGTTTCAATCCAAACAGCTTAACCGATTAGAAAAAAAAAACATAAACTGAATCGACTAAAATTCCATAATACTTTATAGTCGAATCTACTCACAAAATGTCACAAAGTTAGTTTGACTGATCACTAAACACTTAATATAAATATTTTACAGTTTTTTTTTGACAAGTATTTGTAACTAGCTGTTGCCAGCGACTTCGTCTGCAAAGAATTCGTTTATCGCTATCCCGCGGGAACTACGCAATTTTCCGGGATAAAAAGTAGCCTATGTGCTATTCCAGACTTTTCTCTATCTATGTGCCGAATTTCATCCAGATCCGTTGGGCCGTTCTGGCGTGATTGAGTAACAAACAAACATCCATCCATCCATCCATCTATCCATCCATCCATACTTTCGCATTTATAATATTAGTTAGATTAGATAGTTAGATTAGATTGGTCGATATTCAAAGAGAGCTGCGTCAAAGACTGGGGAGGTTAGCATGACGTCTTAAAGTGACTCAATTCCGATTCAGTTTAGATTCGCTCGCTATCAGGGGCCTTACCGTGACAACTTAATGCTATTCAATTCTGATTCAGTATAGGTTCGCTCACTGTCAGATCCATACTAAAACGACAGCTATAACCTGAACTGAGTCGGAATTTAAACATCATGGTAAGACATCATTTTGAATTTAAAATCACGAGGAAAAATCTTTACAAGACTAGTCTATTAAACTTACCCATCTGCTAAAATATTCCAGGCCTCTATTACACCAATTCTACAATTTTCGGAGACAAGTGACCATTCGAATTCCAATGCGTGGTCAATATGGCGTAACTTGTCGAGTTTGTAATAAGAATAAGAATAAGAAATTTAATTTCTAAACGACACTGAAAATTAGAACACATAGAAAAATCCGAAAAGTAATTTCTTACTTTTCGGATTTTTCTATGTGTTCTAATTTTCAGTGTCGTTTAGAAATTAAATTTCTAACGGTAAAACCGTAAAAGTAAACATAAAAATTAAGAAATAAAAATTTCTTAATTCATTTGATATTTCCTATCATAAGAAATTTATTTAATTTCTCCACCACCAAGTACATTGAAATACATAACACAATTTACTTAATTAGTTACTTAATTTGACAGACTTGTGTGGGGGAGACTGGTGCCCGAGCTAGGAATGTCCTGTGTGTCAGGTCACTAGGCCCCGACCCTCAGCCGTCCACAGCTACTGAATGCTTAAATATAAACGAAAATTAAATATAAACAAAAGCCAAAAACAAGATCAAAAATGTGTGTGTGTGTGTGTGTGTGTGTGTGTGTGTGTGTGTGTGTGTGTGTGTGTGATGTAAACAGAATTGTCACATGTCATCGACAATTGTAGCTTTGGTGAAATAGGGGCCGAACTCTCCTTGTATACAATCAAATCATTGCAATTTAATAAAAACCTTGTCAAAAACTCTTGGAGTTTCATGTTTTGACATCGGTGTAACTGACGGCGTGTCTTCGTTTCGATCGATCCCTGGTCAAACAGCGAAAGGGGCTCATCAAATTCGCACCAATTGCCATGTAATTTGTGGAGGAGAAAGTCTTTTCGTGACATTACCTGACACTTATTCAAGTGGCTGCAGAAAATACAAAACAATACAATAACTCTTTATTGAACACCACATAAGTCGATATAACCCCCTTATTCATAAACGCTCTACAGGCTTCTGCTAACTTAACAATCGTTTGTCCTTATCTGTCAAAGGTAAATGTCAAAGTGACAGATAAGGCCAAACGATTGTTAAGTTAGCAGAAGCCTACAGGGGCCTTACCATGGCGTCTTAATGAAATTCAGTTTAGCTTCGCTCCCTGTCAGACTCATAATAAAAGTGACAGCTAAAACTAGAACTGAGTCGGAATAAGGACGTCATGGTAAGGCCCCAGAGCGTTTAATGAATACGGGGGTAAGAATATGTATTGTATTATCATCATCATCATCAGCCTATATTCGTCCACTGCTGGACATAGGCCTCTCCCATGGCACGCCACTGAGCACGATCCTCGGCCACTCTCATCCAGCTCTTGCCAGCCGCCTTGCGAAGATCCTCGCTCCACCGAGTTTGAGGACGTCCTACGCTACGTTTGCCGATCCGTGGTCTCCACTCAAGAACTCGTCTACCCCGACGGTTATCGGTTCTTCGGTTAGATGACCAGCCTATTGCCACTTCATCGTGCTAATGCGATGGGCTATGTCGATAACTTTGGTTCTCTGTCGGATCACTTCGTTACGAATTCGATCTTAAGAATATGTATAGTCTAAAGGAATACCTACTATTAATAAAACTAAGATTGATACCCTCTTTTATGAAGTTTGGCTTATAAATGGGTGCAATATCTACTGTCTGACTCCAGGCGTTTCCCGTAACGAGAAAATTATACGGAGTCTTAGCGGGCTTAGTAAAAAATTTCGTCTGCGGTTATAATACGGAATGGCCCTATTTGCACTTAATTTGTTGGGAATAATCCTTCTTTTATGAGTTAGTTGTCTATATTATATTCTCTACTAGCTTTTTCCCGCGACTTCGTCCGCGTAGACTTCATTTATTGACAAAAGTCACATATTGCTATGCATATTCAAAATCTTCCTTCTAGGCAAACGTGTACCATCTTAGGCCTCATCTTCGCCTTCCATCAAGCGAGATTGAGGTCAAACGTAAGCCTATTTTATGTAAAAAAAAACACTTTAAATATCAATTTTTTTTTTGCTGACCTTAGATTTCAATATAATAAAGCCTATAAGTTGCCTTGCTATAAGTGTTAACTATTTGTGAAAACCGCAATAAAATCCGTTGCGTAGTTTTGGAGATTAGCGAACACATACTTATATACAGACAAAACGTCATACGTGGTCATTTTGTAGCACTAGAATTTGCAAGGCATCCTATTATGCAACCTTGGCAATCTAGAAGTTATGATGCATTAAGTTTTATCTGACACAGGCAATACGGGCTCATGAAGTCTAAATAAGGTATTTTCATTCTTACCTGTCATATTTGGTAAACAAAAATCTAACCTTAATGTACAAATTTTTGTAAACATTAGTATTATGTTATCAAATAAACCTGAGGTAATATTTTGTACATAATTTGGCTGATATTTTGTTTCCAGTTCTTTTATTTACGATGAAATAGTTAAAAAATAACAAAAATGAGACGTTTTGAGGTTAGGATTTTGTTTACCAAATATGACAGGTAAGAATGAAAATGCTTAGGTATGTATTTTTGTTAAATATAGGAAATCGGTCATTTGTACACTGTGCACTTACCTAAAGTAGTCAGAAAAAAAAATTTGTTCTTTAAAAAATATAAACATAATGACAAGCATAAAGCCGGGTTCACACGCGAATTGGGCCCGATGCCGCGATAGTCTCTGCTTTATGACGATTTAATTCAACGACGCAAGCTTTGATATGCCGACTGCCAGTGCAGTCTATGTAGGGTGACCACGCAGTCATAGTCGCCAACGGATAAAAAAAACCACTAGTACAGATACAAAGTTATAAATACATAGCTTACGCCGGCTTACAGCTATACTAGGTGTTGCCAGCGACTTCGTCTGCGCAGAATTCGCTTACAATACAATACAATACAATACAAATACTCTTTATTGAACACCACAAATCACTACAAAACAATACAGAAACAAAGTGTACTATCTCTACCAAACAACCATTAATAAAGAGAAATAAGTTGGAGTTAAGTTGTTGGCTTACATCGGTAATCCGCGGGAAATATGCTATTTTTCGGGATAATAACTATTCTATGTCCTTCTCTGGGATTTAAACTATATCGCGTGTATACCAAATTCTAACTAAATTGGTTTAGCAGTTTAAGCGTTAAAAGGTAACAGACGGACAGACAGACAGAGTTACTTTCGCTTTTATAATATTAGTAGGGATTAGTTAGGATATTTTGTGTGATTAAGAACAGTGGTATTAATAATTAACTGTTATTTAGTTAACAAAACACGACTGAAATCGTCTTTACCTAATCTTCTAAGTAAATTCGTCACATAAATGTCTAACACCAACACAGTCAAACATTTTCAAATGTGTATTTTTAAGTCTTTGTTTCAGTTAGGTACGAGTATGCTTAGAAAAATGAGCCAATTTTTTTGTGTTATGTTCAGTAAAAATCTATTTACTTCTATTAAAACTCTTTCATATTTTACAATACAATACAATTACTCTTTATTGAACACCACATATAACAATTAAAACAGAAAAAAAGGTATACAGAAGTAATAAGGTAACAATAGGCGGCCTTATCGCTACAGAGCGGTCTCTACCAGGCAACCATAATTTTTAAATACTTTTATACGAGAGAAGGCCTAGACTATATAAGCTGGAGCGGAGATGCTGATGATATACTCGTTCTATAAAATTTACAAAATTTTGTAAAAAATTGGCCATCTTGTCACCAAACAGTTATCTCTTCCAAAAAAAAATTGACAATAACTAAAATACCTGCACCTTAAAAAAATTTTTTTTAAAGCGGTATTGTCCCCTACACTCTTTAAACATGGTGTCCCCAAACTTGTATAAAGTCATAGCGAACTCTGTTTCGTTGTGTTCAGAAATGTTTACGACCGCGCGATCCGACAGCCATATTTATATTATTTCGTTTAAAACAGCAAGTTTTATTCAACTTTGTTGCGGAGGTTAGTTAAGGATCTAGAGTGTTGAATACTTTCAAAATAAACTCAGTACATTTAAAAATGTATAGTGAACATTAATGTAGAAGCAGCTGCGGATTGTCACTCGTTGTCACTCGATAATCCTACTTAATATTATAAATGTGAAAGTTTGTGACGATGTGAGTGAGTGTGTATGTTTGTTCCTTTTTCACGCTAAAACGACTGGACGGATTTGGATCAAATTTGGAACGGAGATAGCTGATACCCTAGATTAAAACATAGGCTACTTTTTATCCCGGAAAATTGCATAGTTCCCGCGGGATAGCGATAAACATGTCAAAAGTCGTAGCTGCCTAGAGTCGCGTCGTTAATAATTATTGCAGAATATACTATCAACATCACTTCTTAAGTCTAATTCTACGCGGACGAAGTCGGGGGCAGAAGTTAGTGTATGTATAATGACAAAACCTGCCAAGTGCGAGTCGTAATTACTCTGGATTCTGAAGCTACACTAGATTGCAGATGCGCTGCTAGCCTAGAGGTCTAGGATAGAATACCTCTTGTGCCAGTAATTTCACGATATGTCTTACTCCACACGCCGGAACACAGCAGTGCAAACACTGCTGCTTGGCGGCAGGATTAGCAAGTAAGGCGGCGGAGTTTGCACTATGCTCTCAAAAATATAGTCAAGAGCAGTAAAATACATCACACATACATAATACATACATTCACGCCTCTTTCCCATAGGGGTAGGCAGAGACTACTTTGTTCCACTTGCTACGATCCTGACATACCTTTCGCTTCATCCATATTCATCAATCTCTTCATACATGCTCGTCAGTTTCGGGTACTGACCTGCCCTTACACAAATTACGTCTTTATCCCTTATGGGGTAAACAGAGCCTGAGGTAACTAGACCTAAAGGTTGTTAGCAGTAAAAACTGGTCGATAAGTAGCCAAAGCCGAATCGTCACGGTGACCGGAACATTCGCCTCAAACGTTTACGCAACAAACGTGAAGCGGCGTAATCGTAACATCGTGTATGTCCGTCTGTCACGACGCAAACTCACGAACTGTGTGTCCTTGCGTCGAATGGACCCGACATTTTCACATTTTTGACACGATGTCTACGTTTGATCACTTTGATCTTGTGTTTACGCTGAGAAAACAAATACAACTACGACGACATATACACCCCCTTGCAAAAAAAACGGGCACCCATGGTTTTTGTATTTTATGTGCATAAAAGCTTACTTTCTAAGCTTTAAAGACCATAGGTGCCCGTATTTTTAGGGTTGCGTACCTCAAAAGGAAAAAACGGAACCCTTATTGGATCACTTTGTTGTCCGTCCGTCCGTCCGTTCGTCCGTCTGGCAACTCTGGCAAGCCCCTTTTTCTCAGGAACACGTGAAGGTATCAAGCTGAAATTTATATCAAACTAGCTTACATATTCTACGAAGTATTCCTGTGTCCATCGTGAAAACTATTGTGTAAAAAAACAACAAAGACAGTAAACATTAAGATACATGTACAAAGGCGAACTTATCCCTCTAAGAGATCTCATCCAACCTTTCAATGGATGACAGGAGCATCATATATTATAGGTCTATTATAGGCCTGTGGCTACCCCTAAAGGCTCTAGCTAGCGTGAACATACGTCAGCTACTGTCGGCCATGTCAGATCGTATCGCGCGGTGTCGGGTTGCGCAGGCGACGGGTTTACGACGGTTGCTGGGACTTATTGTTTGTGATATGACGCGTAACCTAGGCCCGTTTATCTGTTTGTGGTAAGGGGATATGGACTACTGTCTGTTTCGCTACCTATGCGACAAATAGGTAATACTTGACTTCACTATATCGCGGAAATAAATAAATAAATAAATATCATGGGACAAATTACACCCAGTCCCAAACTAAGCAAAGCATGTACTATAGGTACCAGGCAACGGATAAACATACATATATAACTGTAGATAAATACATACTTAAATACATACAACATCCATGACTCGGGCACAAACATTCGTATTCATCATACAACTGTCTGCCTACCGGGATTCGAACCCGGGACCTCTAGCTTCATAGTCAGGGTCACTAACCACTAGGCTATCCGGTCGTCATATATAGCAAAACTTAAGTAAACGACCTGTTGTATGTGTGAGTAATGTGTGCGAATTTGGCGTTGAATTAGAAAACTAACTAAGTCCCATATCAGGGGCCTTACCATGACGTCTTAATGCGATTCAGTTTAGGTTCGCTCGCTGTCAGATTCATACTAAAGTGACAACTAAAACTTGAACTGAATCGGAATTAGGACGTCATGGTAAGGCTCCAGTTCTGTACACTACTACATACAACAGGTCATTTACCTACTGCAGTTTTTCACCTATAAAAGCATGCTTCGATGCTGGTATAAGAGCAGTGAAAAAACAGAATGTAGCAGCTTCTTTTCCCGCGAAGATGGTAAAAGCCCATCGAGGGAATGGACGAAAAACCTTAGCAACTCATTTTTTTTAATTTATTTTTTTATGTGAATAGGAAGGCAAGTGGGTCACCACGATGGTAAGCGATCACCACTGCCCGTAGACACCCGCAACCCCTTAGGGATTGCAGATGCGTTGCCAACCTAGAGGACTTAGATGAAATGCCTCTTGTGCCCGTAATTTCCCCGGCTCGCTTACTCTCCACACCGGAACACAGCAGCGCAAGCACTGCTGCTTAGCGGCAGGATGTGTTCTAATTTAAAGTGTCTTTTAGAAATTAATTTACTTAAGTTTTTCACCTATAAGAGCACGCTTCAATGCTGGTATGGGAGCAGTGAAAAAACAGAATGTAGCAGCTTCTCTTCCCGCGAAGATGGTAAAAGCCCATCGAGGGAATGGACGAACAACCTTAGCAACCCATCACTATGAATCCGCTTTCCACCTATACGCCCACAGTCATGCTAAACGTAGCCTTTGAGTCTTGTTACCTTGGGCTCTGTTTTTATCTTTTAAGGGGTACAGACGTGATGAATCTAACTAATATTATAAATGCTAAAGTGTGGATGGGAGGATGGATGGATGGATGTTTGTTTGTTGCTCAATCACGTCAGAACGGCCCAACGCATCTGGACGAAATAGATAGAGAAAAGTCTGGAATAGCACATAGGCTACTTTTTATCCCGGAAAATTCACGCGGGATAAACAAATTCTTCGCAGACGAAGTCGCAGGCAGCTAGTGTGTACATTGTGTATAAAATTGTTGTTTGTATTGTTCCAGGTGCCCAGAACCGAAGGACGGCGATTGGGCTTGCCATGGAGCTGTTCGAGCAGCATCAGGGCACCCACATACTCCAGGTAAGACAGTCATGCTAAACTTGGCCTTTAGTTATTACCTTAGGCTCTGTCTACCCCGTAAGGGATAAAGGCGTGATTTATGTAATGTATGTTACTGTCGGTTTTGCAAGCATCCATAATTACTTACCATCAGTTTACTCTCTTGCCCGTTTCCCACTAGCACTGTGAGCAATGTGTGCGAATAGACAAATTGCCGTTCCAAATTAGTCTGGTTTTCACCTACACACTTCACTTAACTCAGCACGAGCGTTTTTCTATCAGCGAGTCCTTAAAATATTTCCAAATCTTTGTAAATCTTGTAGGGCTCTTTGACTGAAACAGCTAAAGAAAAGCTGACCTAGACAACAAACAGAGTATACCCAGCTAAATTACTTAACACACCAATAACAAACAAACCGGGCCTCGTTCCACGCACGTCTCATTGTTTTTCTGGTCTCGCGTACCAGCAAAAAGCGACCAAGGAATCACGTATACAGCCTTTTCTGCAGAATAGAAAACCACAACACCCTCGTAATGACGGTAAAATTGCACAAATCGATAATCTACGTGACTGTTTGACAGTCAGAAAACTAGTGTATCTATTAATTTGGTTATGAAATTTGCGTGAAATCGACGAAATATTAGATTGGTTTTCGTAAAGTGTGTGGTATTGTGTTGAAGTCGGTCAGTGTTGCAAGATGTCAAGTTCGCCGTGTATGAAAGGTATTCGATTCGGCTTTTTTGCCGGTGACGAAAGTAAACAACTTTTGAACTCATTGTTGGGTTTTAATTAGTTGTTCGGTTCGTTCTGCTCGTTTCGTAGATAGTTATCGAGAGAAATAGACGTATTCGGTGTTATTATATTACAAAAAAGTTAATCAGACGTGTGTCTAAAAATTAATCCATTGATTTAAGGTTGATTTTTCAATAGATATTTTTTTTGTAATAACACAGTTTGTATTTAGGGTTAAGTAGTTACGACAAAAATAATTCGTGTTGTAACTTCTTCCTGGTCATAATTTTTAACGAAACTCCGTCTGCGCAGAATTCACTTATCGCTATCCCGTGGGAACTATGCTATTTTCCGGGATAAAAAGTATCCTATGACCTTCCCATGGACTGAAACTATCTGTGTACAAAATTCCAGCTAAAACGGTTTTGTGATTTAAGCGTTATAAGGTAACAGACAGACAAGTAAATAAAAACTCGTATTAAAAATGTTTTTTTTAGGTTAGATTATATTTTGATAAGCATTGCAACACCGAATCAAACAGTTAGGTGCAACAGAAACCCATCAAGAATGAATATTCGATGCTTTTATGTTTATTTTCGACTATCATCCACCAACGCTTTAACGCAGATTTGCTATAAAAAGTTTATTCATGATTTAAAACAGTTTTTCGTCAACCGTGCCTCTCATTAAAGAATATTTTACAGACTTAGTTTTGTTACTGGAAGAGACTCTAACGCGGACTATAAGAAAACACAGTTTACGATTGCAAGTAATATATAAAAGTTTTCGTAATGAGAGTCTTCTCTTTTTCTCTTCTCTGGTGTTGCTTGTACACTTATGATCACGTGACCGACTAGCTTGTTTGCCTTTTTTGTCGTATAAAAAAAATCATCATCATCCTCAAGATCGCGAATCGCAGATTGGCAAGCGCAGCGTAGGACGTCCACCAACGAGTTGGAAAGCGACCTGGGGCCTTACCATGACGTCCTAATTCCGACTCAGTTCAAGTTTTAGCTGTCACTTTTAGTATGAATCTGACAGCGAGCGAACCTAAACTGAATCGCATTAAGACGTCATGGTAGGCCCCCTGGTTAAAGTCGCGGGGTTCTGGGTGGATGCAAGCCGCTTCCAACCGAGTGAACTGAAGGTCTATGGGGAGGCCAATGTTCAATAGTGGACGTCCTACGGATGATATGATGATGATGATGATGATGACAAAGTCGCGGGCAACAGCTAGTATAAAAAATCTGGTTGTCTGTAAAGTCGGTTTACGGTCGATAGTTTTACGTGATAACGTCATAAATTTATGAAAACTGTTAGCTCTGACGTCACGTCAGAAGAGAGATAGATGCATCACAAGCCGAACGCTTAGGCCGATCGTGCCTCTCTATAGCTTGTTCCGTGCTCTCGCTTGCACGCTCTGACGTCACGCGGAACGTGACACTTTTTCATGCGTGCAGCCGGGTGTTCATTTATTTATAAGACGTTACGTCAAAAAGTGATTACTTACATTAGGCCGACCGCACCTTTAGCTGCATGACTCTTCCAGTATACGTATGACGGTTTAGTCATTTTGGCTCGTGGTGATCGTTTTTCGTTATCATCTCTCTGTTTGTTTAGCTTTTTTGCCGTAGCCTCGGAATTGCTATTAGATGTGGAGCCGGTTTTACTTTCAGAGTAACGTCGGCACAACACACATTTTTCAGTTATTTATTCCCTCCACGCTGGTCTGGGATATAAAAACATAGAATGTACCAGTTGCTTCTCTTCCCGCGCAGATGGTAAAAGCCCATAAAAGCCATGTTATAGGCGATGCGGCTAGCAACCCATCACTATTTTGATTCCTCTTTTCATACGGCCACAATCATGCTAAACGTGGCCTTTAGGTCTTGTTACTCTAGGGTGTAAGAGTAGACAGAGCCTAGGCTCTGTCAACCCCTTAAGGTATATAGACTTGATTTGTGTATGTATTTAAGCATCTTCATTTAAGTATATTAAATGATGTGCAGTGTTACTACTTTAAGTCTCTGTAACACCTATATGACTGTAAAAAAATAACTTATTCAATGCAAATAAATTTTACTTTACTTTACTTTACTTTACTTTACTTTACTTTACTTTACTTTACTGTTTGATACCTCTACATCTTCCAGACATTTTGTTTTTCTTTTCTCACAGCGCGGGTAGCACGTAAGCGTAGATAGAAGAGTAGCGCAAAATATACTACCCCTCTCTTTCTCTGCGTGCTCTCGTGCTAGCCGTGCAGATCATACATACATACATACCGTCACGCCTCTTTCCCACAAGGGTAGCAGAGACTACTTTGTTTCACTTGCTACGGTCCTGACATACCTCTTTCGCTTCATCCACATTCATCAATCTCTTCATACATGCTCGTCGGTTTCGGGTACTCTTGACCTGACCTTTTCAGAACGTTCCCAATTTGATCACGCGGAACGTCCGTCCTTGACCTCCCAACGCACCCATTCATACTTCCCATATAAATCTGTTTAGTTAATCTTCTTTCATCCATCCTTTCTACTTGACCAAACCAACTAAGCATACTTTTTTTCTATCTTAGTCACTGTAATCTTCTTTCACACCAGCACGTTCCCTTATCACACTATTCCTTATTCTATCATTCAGTGATTCACCCTCCATACTTCAACTTGCTTAACGCTTGCAGATCAGCATGGAAGAATAGAAATAATAGAGTACAGACGCAAGCGTTTTGTTTGCAAACCCTACTGGAATATCAATAGATAGATTTTACACGCGAGAGCGCGCGCGCCGACCGTAAAATTTACTGTTTTCAATCTTTTTGTCAATCAACTAAATAGGCAAAGGCAAAAACGGATATGGCTAACTATTGGCTTTTTGTTTGCATACGTTTTCCTTATAAAATTACGATGTATAAATTCCAACTTTGGGAATTGGGATGGAAATTATGAAAAAAGTTTATTTTTGCCCGTGATGTTTTGTCACCTTATACGGTGAAAAAGATAGTCAATGTAAAAGTCGGACAGACGGACGGATAGATGGAATAACAGACAGACAATGGGTCGATGGAAGGACGGACAGACCAACGGATAGACATTTACCCTCTTATTCATAAACGCTCTATAGGCTTCTGCTAACTTAGTAGGCAATCTACGGGTACGTATTAAAATCCATAAAGTTTAAAATGTATAATGGGTTAAAATACATAATGGTTCAAAATATATAATGCGATTTTCTCAGAATATTGCACATTAAGAGAATTGCTATAAACTAAACCTAACCTAACCTAAACCAATATATAGATCACGCTATAAAAAACTTTCATATACCTAATATTTTCACAGAAAATTGCATTATATATATTGAACTATTATACATTTTAACCCATTATACATTTTAAACCTTATAAATTCTGATCCGTTCCCCGTTTATGAATAAGGGGGTTAATGTTTAAGTACAGAGTAACTTCAACTAACTCAACCATCGGGCCCCTATTTAACCAACACGACAATTGTCAGTGACAGTGACAATTCTCTTTACATTACAAACTCGACGAGAATCTACGCCGGTTGGCTTCATACTGAATACGCATTGCATTTAGAATTGTCAACGGTCACTGACAATTGTCGATTTGGTGTAATAGGAGCCAAATGGAATATTCCGGATTTATTATAAGACATGGTCTATAATACATACGTATCCTACTTATCCTACTAATATTATAAATGCGAAAGTTTGTGTGTGAGTGTGTATGTTTGTTCCTTCTTCACGCTGAAACGACTGGACGGATTTAGGTCAAATTTGGAACGGAGATAGCTGGTGCCCTAGATTAGAACGAAATAGAAGACATTTATTCATTTTGCAACACACAAATATAAGAGCATACACACAATTTTATAGAAAAGAAACATAAAAAAAAACATAGACATGAAAATTAGATCATTAGCGTTGTGTTGTGGTATTAAAGCACAGGCTACTTTTTATCCCGGAAAATTGCACTGTTCCCGTGGGATAGGGATAGCCATATACCTTTGGGTCGTAGCTGCCTAGAGTCGCAACGTTAATAATTCTTGAGTTTAAATCTACGCAGACGAAGTCGCGGGTAGCTAGTAACATATAATCTAATGTGTGTTTGTTTGTCCACAGTCCCTGGACGGGTTCGCGCTGTCAGTGGCTGCGGACGGCCGGTTCCTGTACATATCTGAAACTGTTTCTATATATTTAGGATTATCACAAGTAAGTATCACTATTTTATGGGAGTAAACAAAACTTTTTTTTTAAAGTTATTTGGTATAAGTAGTCCGAATGACCAAGAGATGTTCATATTCACCTCTTGCCTTTATAACACCAGTACCAAAGTCACTGTAAACACGTAACAGTAGCACATCGTCACAGTAAACGCATGATACTATAACACACGTTCAAATAGGCGGTTCTTCGGCTGCAACCTACGTACTGTCAGCAGATAAAATCACATTTCGGCGCTACAGACATCCGGTGATGGAGATAAGGACACGTGTCGCCTTATGGGCTGTACGTGGCCTGGTCCCGGGGGAAGAAGAAAAAAAAGAAATTTGAGAAAGATTTTTGTCAATGGTAACTCGGGCTTCTGAAAGTGGGTGAGATTTGATGATATGTGCTCGCGGAGGCAAAGTAGCTTATAGTGAAGTAACGAAAGAAAAAACGTATTTTTTTCTTTTTTGTATTTTTTTTCTTTTTTTCTATTCTGATAATTTGAAGCTAAAGAACGGACTTGATGGCGAAAGTGTGATTACCGTTGTCGGAAAAAATGAGAAAAAACGAACAAACACGATTCTGTTAGAGACACTAACGAGGAAATTAATTACTCGTTTCAATCGGTCGTAGATCCAATACAATGGTAACATAATAATAATATATGAAACGGTACTCAATTAACTTAGCCCATTCAAGTAATTCTTCAGCACAGCTGACTAAATTTTCTGAGTGTTATGTTATTCATCCGTATCTTTAAACTACGAAGCCGTTGATATAACTTCTATACCCTCTGCTACAAGATATATTATTATAGTCCATTTCAGTCGGCCCGTCGTAATGTAACTTTAACACCTATGGCATCCAGCCAGGTTTTCGCGCAAGTTAGCGCCAAAAAGAAACAGCGAAAAAAAAACGTTGACATAGATTAATGCCCGCAAAAAACGAAATTAAATAACATAACAAAATTAAAAGGCCGTCTGAAAAGATCCGGGAAATTCAACATGGCCGTTCGGCATTCGGGGGTGTTCGGGGGTGGTGCGAAAGAGAACGCGTGGGGGGAAAGGGACGATGCGCTATGCCGGTCACGTAGGCGACGAGGCGCGCGCGTGCTCAACATTCTAATGCTGCCGACCGTACACACACCTACACAAAACTACGTACGCACACACTAATCTCAAACAACTAAACACTTTCCTAACACACACTTAGCTCCTATGTGTGCGTAAAAATACATAAACTTCCCGGTAAATAAGACTGGAGTAAACTCGGGCTGCTATATTAAATTCTGTCGGGTTTTTCGGTGATGAAGCTAGCGATGGGAAATCGTATTTTCCTTTTATAGACGGTAATGGATCTTTTTGCGACTGTAGATTATTTACGTGCAGCTTTTTGTTTCCAAGGAATAAATTAGGTGGCGATAGCCCCTGGGATGACTGGGGGTTGCGGGAGATTTAGCAAGAAATCGTAAAAGGATTGACGAGTTAACTTACTTTCTGCCGAAGATTATACGTGTAAAAGAGGCGGCAAAAAATGCTTCAGTTGGAATTGTTTGACGTATTTACTTAGCTATTATCTTCAGCCAAAACTTTTATAAGTACTTAAGTATCTAAGTAGGTTCGTACTTACATGAATTTGAATCGGATACCTACGTGTATAAAATTGGTTTTCCCTAAAGTTCACGCTCCTGAAAATTGTATAGCCGATAGGTAACATCTACTTGAGCCGTTATTCAATATTTGTCAAGTAATTATCAGACTAACTCTTCAAACACTGGTATACCATCATCATCATCAACTCTAGCTTATACCGTCCCACTGCTGGGCACAGGCTTCCTCTCAAAATGAGAGGGCTCACGCGAACCTAGTGAAATACATGTGATATTTATTCAGTCGTTCTAAAATATACATCGAAATGAATAAAGAAAATAGTAGCGTCCCTTTGTTTCGGTTCCAATTACGGCTAAGTTTGGGCAAGAAGTGGTTTCAGGTTTAGTTTCGGATTCAGATGCTATTGAGCCGAGACTATGGCCGAAAACAGAACTGAATTCGTGAGTACGGAATATTAGTAAATAGAAATAACTTAAAGAAAGAAAGACAGACACATTTATTATATTTTGAAAGACACAAATATTGAGCAGAAAGGTTCTCTATCGTTTGCCCGAATTTCATATGCCATAAATGTATTGTTTGCCATAATGATCATTTGCCATAACTCTTTTTTCTCTTTAACTGTTAATTGTTCAGGATTGTTATGAAACAAACCTAACCTAACCTATAGAGTTCTATAGGATTGCCATTTCAATGCTCCTGAAAAAATTACGGTTCCAGAGAAAAAAGAGTTATGGCAAATGATCATTATGGCAAAGATTACATTATGGCAAAGATTACATTATGGCATATCAAATTCGGGCAAATGAAAGGCTCCGGAGCAGAAATATTGTACGAAATAGAAACATGAAACACAGACATAAAAATAGGTCATCAATGTCACTTGAATTGAAAGTAAGTACAGTGAAAGAAACTGAATCGCGTAACCACTGCGGAACCTTTTCACTGCAAATGTCATAGTAACTTACCATACACCTGCCAAAGAAATTATTGCAAATTTGTATCGGAAAGGTTCCTCAAAGGTACGTGATTCAATTTCTTCAGTACCATCAAATGTGAAACATTATGCTGAATTTTAAATGGCTACAAATATTTACCGCCTTATTCATAAACGCTCTGTAGGCTTCTGCTAACTTAGCAATCGTTTGTCCTTATCTGTCACTTTGACATTTACCTTTCACAGATAAGGACAAACGATTGCTAAGTTAGCAGAAGCCTGCAGACCGTTTATGAATAAGGGGTGAGACTCTAAATTTAGAGTAAAAGAAAAGGCATTACCTAGTAATCTGAGATAGTTTTTATCTGTGTAGTTTTGTAACAATAGACAGATTTGCACAACTTTCCAGTGGATGTATATTCTATGTGGTTTCAGTAGGGAACGTAAGGGTAGGTATCAGTGCTGTCAAGTATATCAGAAGGCAAGCCGAAGGGAACTTAACTAGCCTTTTCCTCTAATTCTGCACAATAATTTGCCCAACTGCCTTAAAATAGGCAAGCCAGTGGGAATCGAGTTCTATGGACGCCACGCCACTGGTAGGTATATGCCCTCTAACTTTCAGATATTAAAAGAGGCAGCACGTTAGACTACACATGCTCTTATCACCACCATCAGGCCGCTCGACAATAAACGCGAACCGTCGACAAATTTATCGACCATCGTCATAAAATCCCGAAGACCTTTCCCAGAAACGACCACCATTGTTACATCATTCACATGCGCGGGCGCACTGCGGATACACACCGCGTGAATCGGTAATAGGATCCCACAATATTTGATAAGTTTATTTATATAAGTATTTTGCATACTGTAAAGTCAGTGTGAGAGTTATGACTCATTTGGATGATGTTTCGCTTCCTTGATTAAAATTACAAACAGTAGGCTTATTGTCTAACTCGCTCGCAATCGCCATCGTGTTCATTTTGACAGTTCTTGTATGAATGTGACAGCTAGCTGATTCCGATGCCAATTGTCAGCCCATACATGAACTGTCAAAATGAAGACGATGGCGATTGCGAGCGAGTTAGACAATAAGCCTACAGGAGGGTTACCATGACGTCCTCATGCGATTCAATTCCGATTCAGTTTAGGTTCGCTCGCTGTTAGACCCATAGTAAAAATGACAGCTAAAACAATAAGATGCAATACATTAAACTCTTTATTGAACACTACAAATCAGTACAAAACAATACAGAAACAATGAACAAAAAATACCTATAACCTGAACTGAGTCCGAATTGGATCGCATTAAGACGTCATGGTAAGGCCCTTGTACTTGAGGTTGCCATTTTAACTCAACCACAAACTAAAGTCTTTCTTAGTTTCGTTTTGTAGTGAGTGCTTAGTTTCGGCTATCATAAATTTTCCAAAAATATTTTGGTTACACACTCACACACACACTCACACAAATCACGTATATATTACCTTACGGGGTAGACAGTGCCTAAGGTGACAAGATCTACAGGCCACGGTTAGCAAGATTGTGGGCGTATAGGTGGAAAATGGAATCAAAATACTGATGGGTTGCTAGCCGCATCGCCTATAACATGATTCCTAAGATTTTGTCCCATTCTTTCGATGGATTTTTATCATCATTCTGGGTTTTTTTTTTACTTTTGCATCTTGTGTTTTTTTTTTGTTATGCTGTATATTGGATCATATTTTATACTTATTCTAAATATTTTTAAACGAGTTTATAAACATTACATTTTTACAAAAATCTAATCTAACTAATATTATAAATGCGAAAGTATGGATGGATGGATGGATGTTTGTTTGTTACTCAATTACGCCAGAACGGCCCAACGGATCTGGATGAAATTCGGCACATAGATAGAGAAAAGTCTGGGATAGCACATAGGCAACTTTTTATCCCGGAAAATTGCGTAGTTCCCGCTGGATAGCGATAAACGAATTTTTTGCAGACGAAGTCGCTGGCAACAGCTAGTATTTTATATTCTAAATATTGTTAAACGAGTTTATAAACATTACATTTTTACAACAATAACATTTAAACTGGCTGTTCACAAATAGCTCGGTATGCTCACGCGCAGGTTAAAGTTACTTACGCGTCTAGTACTAGACAAAGGTTAACTATGACCACGTCACGTTCGGAGTTATGAATGAAGTGTTATCAGCATCTCATAGCAGGTGGTTTCGTATCATAGAGCAAACAAGCTCATAGAGTAGAAATCCTACTAATATTATAAATGCGAAAGTTTGTGACGATGTGAGTGAGTGTGCATGTTTGTTCCTTCTTCACTCTCAAACGACTGGACGGATTTGAATAACATTTGGAGCGAAGATAGCTGGTACCATAGATTAAAACATAGGCTACTTTTTATCCTGGGAAATAGCAGTTCCCGAAGGATAGCCATAAACATGTCAATTGCTAATTTTACGCGGACGAAGTCGCGGGCAGAAGCTAGTGTCATATAATTCATCTAGCACTTCTATACTAATATCTTATATTATATTACCGATATTGAAAACTTACCAACAGAAAATAGGCTACATTTAATTCTGCACGGTCGTAAGCTACAGCTACATAAAATTAAGCTTAGACGAAATTGGCGATTACTGCACTCTGATTGGCCAGCCGAATGTCAAAAGGTCACTAGAGTTGATCAAGCAGCTAAAGTATCGATATGGATAGTTAATGTTTCATCGTTGTGTAGCGTAAATGAAAATCGATTATTTTTATAAAAACTATCTTCTGCCCGCGTTTGTCTGCATATAAACCTTCCTCTTGAATCACTTTATGTATTAAAAAAACTGCATCAAAATCCGTTGCGTACGCTAAAGCTTAAAGATCTAAGCATAGGTACATAGGGACAGACAGGACAGACACTAGAAAGCGACTTTGTTTTATACTATGTAGTTATAAAAAGTAACCCCCTTATTCATAAGCGCTCTAGGCTTCTGCTAACTTAGCAATCGTTTGTCAAAGTGACAGATAAGGACAAACGATTGCTAAGTTAGCAGAAGCCTATAGAGCGTTTATGAATAAGGGGGTAAATGTATAAACAAAATCCTACCTTAAAACTTAGGAGACAAACTAGTATGGTGTTAGTGGAAATAAACTGATGTGTTGCTCTTGCCACTCTATTTGATCATTTTCTCTATGATTCGTATACAATATACATGCGCAGGAGTTGGAGTTTACGAGCGGGACAGTAACGGTGCGGAGTTGAGATCTTTGTGGAAATCACCACTAAACTTAATTAGTCGTCGTGTATTTAGAAATTACGACTTTGACGACTACTTTAGTTAGATCTGAACACTTCGCGACGCTGTGTAGGTACATCGAATTAATAATAAAAAATATTTAGGATTTTTGTCGGCAAATTGTTTAATTCATCTAGTCTTGTATTTTTCTCCTAAAAGTTAAAGGCCTGTTTAATAATAAATAAATATCTTGGGACAAATTATACCAATTGACCTAGCCCCAAACTAAGCAAAGCTTGTACTATGGGTACCAGGCAACGGATAAACACACATACTTATATAATGTAGATAAATACATATACAACATCCATGACTCGGGTACAAACATTCGTATTCATCATACAACTGCCCCTACCGGTATTCGAACGCGGGACCTCTAGCTCTAGTCACGGTCGCTTTACTAGGCTATCCGGTCGTCAAATGATTCAATGTTTGTTTCTCTCGGCAGGTAGAAATGACGGGCAGCAGTATATTTGACTACATCCATCAAGCAGACCACGCGGAGATCGCAGAGCAGCTGGGGTTGTCTCTCGCGGGTCGATCGGGGGCCGGGTTGAACAGCCCTGCCTCTGGCAGCGAAGAAGGCAGCCAGCACGGAACTAACAACCCTGATGGTGAGTTATACATACAGAACTTGGGCTAGCTCCTAAGGTCTATGGACAGTGGTGATCTTTTAACTTCAGGTGACCCACTAGTTCGTTTGTCTGGCCCCTCTAACATAAAAAAACGGAGAGAGAATAAGGACTAATGGTAAACTCAGGTAACAAGAAGCGTGACCCAACAACCCTTGGTCTAACAATCCTGCAAGCTTATCACGTAACTCGCTCGCGATCACAATCGTCTTCATTTCGACAGTTCATGTATGGGCTGACAATTGACATCGGCATCAGCTAGCTGTCACATTCATACAAGAACTGTCAAAATTAACACAAATTGACAAAATTAAGTGGCTAGGATAGTTACTCATGAGATGTCTGGAGCTGATCTAACAGCCGTGTATCTGTCAGCAAAAAAGGCAAGGGATTTCAAAAAATGAACCACAACTGAGCTGTCCTAAGAAATAGAATGATACGTACCTCATTTCACTCCGTTATACAACGTGTTACAAAATACCCAAAAATTTTGTCAACCCTGGTAAACTGTCAACTCAGGAAGCCATACTGGGGTTCTTAAATATTGTAAATGGACTTGTTATAAGGTCACATTTAAACTCCTTTCGGCTTTACGGGTAGTTTTGTAATGTATTACATTTCCAATCAGATATTAGCAATATCTGAAAGTTTAATTTGTTTGGGTAGTTTTAGTTTCAATTAATAGACATTATTTGCAGACAGTTTTGCCTCTACGACATGAAAGTTAAATGCACTACCTACTGCATTAAGATTTTGTTCTTCAAAAAAAAACTTACGCAGCCCAATAAAGAAAGTATCACCGTTATGCGAGAGATCCAAATCCGAGTAAAACGGTCGTTTTTTCCTAACGTTTCAAAATTCAATTACCGCTTCTTTATTTTTGAGTTCATTGACACGGCGACAGTAAAGCTCCTATAACTCCTTACGCTATGTCGAATCGTTGAATAGTATTAATAATAAGTATAGTACACTTTAAATTGAATTATCTTCACGGATGTTGGCGCCTCATGAAATGGTCTATGGGGTGTCTGTATCGGCCATGATTAATTTTTCTTTACCGCTATGGGAGGAAATTGATACCGCACTGTACTGGTTTCGTTCCTAAGGGAATTTGTTGGACTTTCTAAATTCATCGAGTTTTTTTTCGTTGCCTTAGCCATGCGCATAATTTTGTGATTGCTATAAGTAGGTACTTTTTCTTGATAACTAATTCTATTTACGTTGCTTGTTTGATTTGTTATTCTTTTGGTCTGCTCTTCAACCAACTGTTGTTTGGAAAATATAAATGAAATTTACCTACTTCCATTTTATAAAGTTCAGTTAGGTACGTTTGCAAATGCAGTCATTTATCTTAAACTGGCATGCGTGTTTTAAATTAAAGTTCAATATTTAAGAGCCAATTTTTTACTTAAACCTTTAACAAATGTGTATTTGATTCGATTTTATAATAATCTCTAGGTGCCCACTTCAATTAAAACCACAGATAAGCAAAAAGTGGAACGGAATAATTTCTACAATAACTCCTACTGCTCCGCTTCAGCGGCCACGATCTTTTTGTCGTATCATATTCATCAGAAAAAACAGCTTTTCTTATGGTTTCTATGATAAAGTCATTTAAATTGCGCCTTAAATTAGATTCTCTTTAGATTTAGGAAGCGATAATATCATTTTATGAGAAACTAGCGACCCGCCCCGGCTTCGCACGGTATATTATGCATATATTACACATATACCTTCCACTTGATTCACGTTGCGTAGTTTTAAAGATTTAAGCATACATAGGGGCATAGGGATATAGGGACAGAGAAAGCGACTTTAGGGCGAGATATAGGTATGGAGAATCCACTTTCAATCAACATTTGTTTGGTATTTTGCTTTGTGTTCTTAGCTAGTTAAAAGTCGGAAGTGTCTAAGTATTGTCGAAATAATTAATCACACAAACCAATCTGCCAATTACAATCAGTATCACCGAAAAACCGTAACGAAAACGACCCACTTTTATCAATCACTAAAAAACTGGCGTTGATTTTTTGAGCCCTCTAATTTTAACATGAAGGGCTTTCAATTTACTCGATGTGTCGTAAAAAGGTTGAGAAAAAGGTGAAAAAAATCAATCAGGAACGAATGATGTGACAGGAGGCATTGTCGAAAGACGGGCGTGGTAAAACGCGGTACCACGGATTGGTTGTCAGTATTGTCAACTGATGAGCGTGGTGCTGGCGAGGTTTCTAAACTTAAAGTGAGGAGATAATTAAAGATTTAGATGATGTCGACAAATTGAATCTTTGGATCGATTGCTGATTGAAAACTTTGGCTGTGGAGAAATCAGATAACGAGTAGGTGAAGAAAGTTATCTGGATTGTAAAAAGCGTTATATTGGATTATTCTCTAGACCTACGTCATATTAAAATCGATCATACTTCAAGTTACAAAATACAGTACCTACGTCGTTGCATTATTTAACTGCTAATGCTACACAGCCGCAGGCGACTTGCATGAAAGATTATTATGATACAGCAATCTGTATCCGTCAACAATTCGAAATAATCTGGCTGGATTACTGTCTAAAAAGCTAGAATTAATAACGATAAGGATCACACAAAACTGCAGCGTTTTTTAACTGGTGCTGTGTGACACCTGCTAGCCGCAAGGTCGTGGATTGACAATTGTTCTGTATTGAGTCATGCTATATCGTTGCGTATTTGGTACAAAGGTGATTCAACTAGTAACAACGAAACATTAGGGGAACGCCACACAGAATGCATAGAATCAAGAATCACAAACGCAATAGGTAATGTTAAAATTTTGGCAACAATGGAAATGAAATTCTGGAAGCAACAAAATACCTAACAATATATAAAAACTGTACAGAAAGTAGAGAAAGTAGTACTGTGGATGGATGCATGAAAAGATATTTATCTAGGAGTGAAGAGAACAGGAAATAAATTAAAAGTGGTACTACTTAACAACATTTAGGGCCTGTTTCACCACTCCTTAATTGTCAGTTATCTATGATTCCATCTCTGTTTATTACTACGAAACAGACAGAGACGTCATTATAGATAATTGACAGTTAAGGAGTGGTGCGACAGGCCCTTATTGTTGATATTTTAAACTACATTAGCTTAGTTACACAACAGCTGAGATGCATGCTTACTATGTAAAAATAGATTAGCAATAAGGGCTATCTAATTATGGCAACACATCAGTTTATTTCCACTAACACGACTCCATATCGGTCATAATAGTTGCTTGATTAACTCTAGTGACCTGTTTGACCTTCGACTAGTCAATCAGAGTGCAGTTATCGCAAGTTTCGGCTTGGCTTAATACAATTTCATATATGAATCATATATGACATTTTCACACTTTTAAGTTGTTAGCGCTGTATTCTAAACTATTACCTTTAGTAAAACTAGCAACTAGTACAAACTTTTTACCACCTCACTATGCTTTAAAACGCGTTTCGTATGTCAAGCCCTTAAACAATCTATTTAGCACTTACGACGTTTTTGCGTCCGCGACACATTGTCCGGTAAAATGAGGAATTCCTCGGTTGTAGCTTTAGATTAAGTGGTCGCTTTTTGCGCTTTCGATTTGTGATTAGTTTGCGATAAAAAACTGCTTGAAATAGAGCACTCAGATCAGTTACTATTGGTTAAATATAGCTCTGATCGTTCGGTTTTTCCTAAAAAGTTTATTTTAGCTTTTGGTGTAAACTTTTGGAATCTTACGTAAAGCTTCGAAAATCAATTAAATCGTGAGACGGTTCCATGCCACCAAATTATGTGGAACCATCCGTCAATCAGACAAGGCAGCTACTAATTGAAACCGCCATTCCGTTCCAAAGGATTTAGAGTTCAGTATCTTCGTTTCTTTTAGATGGCTTAGGTGGGTTATGGTCGGGCTTTTAAACTCTATAGTTATGTTACTTGACTATGTTTTGTACCAATACCTACAGTTTTATGTGATGTGTATCGAGTCAGGAGTCAAAAGTTTGTTTTGTAAGGGCTCTTATACTTGTCTTTTTTTGTAACTACCAGCGCATGTGTGGAGTTGATGAGGTTGGTAATGGCCCGTGTGTTGGTCCTTATTTGTGTGTGTGTGTGTGTGTGTGTGTGTGTGTGTTTCATGGGGGCGGCTGAAAAACAGCTTCTGTTTGTCAACAGATCGTTAGGTCTGGGTGGCACAGGCATAAGCTGAGCTGCAACCCATTTCAATAGTTTGTAGCTTTTTATTGTTTACATGTATACCTAAATGTAATTGCAAACTGTTGAATAAATATCTTTTATTATTATTATTATTTATTATGTAGTATCGAATAGATTGATTCCTGACCCACCGTAGAACGTTCTCACAATGAACGTCACAATGATGTTTACTGTCAAAAATTCCACAATGTGTCAGGAAGCAATTTTTTCGATAGCACGTTAATGAACAATGCCTCGTTTTTTTTATCCTGAGCAAACCCAGCTATACATGTTCTTTCAAATCTATGTATGTAAAAAAACTTCAAGCAGTGCTTGAAGTTTCTAATCCTCACTGGGCCCACGTCGGAAGTCCGGAACTATAGCCCAAGCCTTCTCATTTTAGGAGAAGGCCTATGCCCCGCAGTGTGACATATATTATACAATGTCGTCGACGTACACTCCTTAACTATCTTTTTCTTTTCTCAACAGTGTCAGCAATAATGAGTTTAGCGGCCAGCGGGGGGCTGTACCGAGGGATGGATCGGGCCTTTTGTATACGGATGAAGAGCACCCTCACCAAACGAGGATGCCACTTCAAGTCCTCAGGATATCGGGTAAGAAGTCAGAGCGTGTGTAAACGCTGAAGTATTAGTAGATGAAGAGGAGAGTTGATTTGAAAATAAAACAAAGGAGAATTGATATTGAATTCTATTTTTGGATCATTGAAAGGTGGTATTATGACATTTATAATTTTAAGTTTCTTAACGTCACTTGTAGCTGCTTAAAGAGATGTTTCAAGTCACAAAGATTTGTCATTATGCCATAGAGTTTAATGTTTCCAAAACTGTTTAATATGCATTGTATAAGTACATATACGTTTTTCTAGAAACAAAAACGAAAACTATTTTAGAAATCTCATTCTTCTCTTAGTCAAATCTCACTTCAATGTCATCATTATTATATCGTGTACAAACGAATCGTAACCTCATTTTCGTCTATTTAATACTTCAGTCGGTACGCTGCTGAATTAATCATACCTTGGAATAAAAAATTCCAATTTTATTTATTAACTGTGATAAACGAGGAGGAAGCGAAGCGCCTTATCTGAAATTTTCACTTAAGTCATTAGCGTGAATTTGTGTATTTTTCTTATCTAGAATTTAAAGGAAGATGCTGAATTTTCGTTTTCGATCTAGGTTGGGAGGCGTGAGGAACCAGCGAGAGGAGAGGGTGGGAATTGGCGGGTGGGTATCATAGAAGGAAACAGGAAGACTGTGTTGTGTATACAGATGTTTTTTTTAAGATATCATATTTGTTATTTTATACGTAGGTACGCTATCTCTTACTTAATGAGTTGAAACGACTTTAAGCAACGAGAGCATGGTAAACTGATGTTATTGCGCTTTCAATGGAAGATGCTAAATTGCGTAGATAAATGAATTGTTATTTTTATAAGGTAAATATTATACTTTGGTATCAATACAATAGATTTGAACTTTAATCACATCCATTGTGTAACATGATCCATTTGTTTAGTTGAAATACTTAAGAATGAATACAAGCAAGTCTCGAAATGCACAAAGCCTTCTGAACAACTAGTAAACTATCAAATCCGACAAACTCACACCTAACGACTACGTTAACTTTATTTCCCCGTTTATATCTATAAATGAAATAATACGACCACTTTATCCTAGTGAGATCACAAATATTATTGGTTGAAATTATTGCTTGGGGAGGGGGTGCCGCAAGGCGCGCTACTAGGCCCATAATTTTTGCTCTAAGTCAGTGTTACACCATAAAATGCGATTATATCTAGCGACCCGCGAATTTCTTACCTACTACATAAAACTCCGTAATAGATTGTTTTCGGGGTGTAAATTTTATAAGCGTTTTGTGGCTGCTTCCTTTTGCTATCAAAGGGGTAATTTCGTAAAGAGATATGGATCATTTGGTGACTGTGATTTTGAATAGATAATTTTTATGGTGACTTATTTTTGAATAGTTTTAGTATGTTTAATGCCAATTACCCTAGAAAAACATTATTGTTACTTTACGGTATTATTTCAAGACTTCAAATAGAGTTCGTAGTTATTTGTATACATTCCACCAATAAGTTAAAATAGGTAGTAATTCCTGAATTAATCGTAACAAGTCTTTAGTTTATAGTCTTGTTAAAAGGAACAAAAGTTATGTATCTACTATCAATAGTTTTGTTCCGCCATTCGAACACACAATCACCACAACCCTTACAGAAGGCATTTCAGAAATCAGAACCAAACTCCTATCGCCATGTACAATCAGACGCAAGTAAAGTAATTAGGAATCCTCAATAAATGTTAGCCTTTGGCACTTACGGGACCCATAAACGCTATAATTGCTGTCGAAGCGGTGTATGCCCCATTAAGATTGAGATAAACTCGAATTATGGATGTAAGTTGCAGATTACGAGGGATAATAGACGCTGTTGTTCGCTCTTTGCTGCTGGGTACACCTGACGTAACTTTTGGCTTAGTAGAATTTGCCATTAGTCAATTTGAATTTGAATCAGTCTATATAAATAATAGTGCCACTTGTCCCATGGGACAAAATCGTCTTAGTTGTCCCATGATGGGACAACTCAATGGGTCTAGGGGGATAGACGGGAATTTTGCGTCTTCGCCAAATTTGGAAATGTGTCTTCGTTGACAAAAACAAAGCTGCGAAATACTTAATATAGGTACTGACCCGTTATACATGTATTGTGGATAGATTTCAATTTATTCACAATTTGAAAAGCATAGAAGCCAATTTTTGTTTGAGAGGTTAGTCTTTTAGATAATTAGATAATTAACCAAAAGCTTAATTAATGACAAGCTAACTAGTGAATTGAGTTCTATTTGATTGTCTATGAAACATTCGCTTATTCAGCAAGCTATTACCCAATTCAAGGGCTAAATCACGATTTTGTTTCTATTCAATTGATCATTTATTAAGCTAAAAGTTAGCATGCACCAAAGTAATAAAATTGACATTCGCGCCGTATCAGAAGGCGAAGTTAAAAAACCTGCTACGTGTTCTAGGTGACTTAAGTAAAGTCATCTAGAAGTTTTAATAAGGTTTTTATCACCACAGATGCCTTAGAAGTAATTTAAAGTCTGAAATTTGTTTAAAACAACTTCGCTACGGAGGAAAACGTTATGACTACTAGTTTTGTTCAATTCGCCAAGATTTTTAAAAGGTAAAGTAAAAGGCAGTGAAATAATGTGATCAAAATATTAGAATATTGTCGTCGAGTCTATAGAGAATGTTAACTTAGCTATTTTTATCAAATCCATTTGTAATAGATTGTTTAATACTTTGACACTAGGTTAAGTACCTAACTAAAGTATTCTGTAACTGGTGTATGTTATACATTAGTTTTTAATTGATTACTTTAATGTTAAAAAAATTTAAGGTATAAATAAAGATAAATGATTTATTGCCACAAACAACAATTACAAAAACAGTTATATAAAATACAACTTTTACCTTATTTTTACTACATATAATATTAATGAAGTAACATTGGCTTTAGGAGAACCGGCGTCCATACGTGATCTGTACGATTCAAAACAGTATATCTTCTCTCCTCTGCTCTCTCTCAGTTCTAACCATCCCCATCTCTTCTTTCCAGGTAGTTCTTCTGCTATGCCGTCTCCGCCCACAGTACACGTTCTCCCACAGTAGGAAGTCGCCACCAGCGCTGCTGGGGATGGTGGCCCTGGCCATCGCGTTACCACCACCATCAGTCCACGAGATCAGACTGGAGTCGGACATGTTCGTGACCAGGATCAACTTCGACTTCACCGTTGCGCACTGCGAACCCAGGTATTTGAATAATCTACTTAATAATATCATTTACTCAATCTGATACAATCTGTTTTAATGACGCCGGAATATTTCCACTAAAACGGTTGACAGTGCTCCGAAAGACCTTTGGAACATCCACAGCCATACCTACCGATGATGCCTCGCAGACAGATGAAAACTTTTACAGGATTGTTCCGTCAAACTTGCCTAACCATCTGAATTATTTCGAATTTATTTTAGAATACCTAATATAATTATAGCCGAAGCAAGAATACCTAATGGACACTGGTCAAACTCCTTCGAGATTTATATGGAGTCCGACCTGTAGGTATTCTTAGCTTAGTTAGTGAGCTTAGCTATACGGGAAGTTCTATCAATGTTCTTAACCGCTGCCTCAGTTAACAGTTACTTAAACCACATCAGCAACTAGCATAGCATGTTAAGTAGATCAGCCAAGAAAAACAGACGTGCACAAAATTACCAGTTACTCACCGACTGAATCATCACTATAATCCCCCTAACACTGTCACACCTTTGAACTTAAAATTGGTATTTTTGACACTGGCTTCAAAATATTGAATGACTATGTTTTTTTCGACAAAGAGCACGATGATTAAGTTGGAGTCTATAAAGTGTATAAAGATAAGTGTAAGTGTATATTTTTCGACAAAGAGCAAGATGCTTAAGTTGGCATATATAAAGTGTATAAAGTTTCTAATGATATAGATGATAATAAAGTTGACGAGTTCAATGTAAAATTTGATACATCGTTTTATTTCTCTCAGCAGAGTATCAGAGCTGCTAGGGTATACGGCGGAAGAGATGACCGGAAAAAACCTGTACGCGCTCTGTCATGGCGAGGACGCTAACAAATTGAGGAAATGCCACGTAGATTGTAAGTATATCTGCTTTAATATTTTCATTGTAAGTTCTAGTGTCTTCTTGTACCTTGACTGACTGACTGAAAGACTACGCACAACTTAAAGAAACCACTGCATCTACAGACTTGAAATGTGACGAAGCGACACTAATAAGGCATTTTACGAAATTTACATCGAACAAAGAACTAGCCTTTTGTACTTCTACAGGTCTAATAGACTCAAACTGAGACTGCACCAGAAAAATAATAATACTCAAGCTACTTTAGCTTAAGACTAACACTACAGGATTAATTTAATCAGTGGTAGTCATGAATGACAATAAAGATCACTGTCGACGTAAGCGAATATGCCATTCTCAGTTAAAAGATAAAGTTAAATTGTAATGCAATTAATACGACGCATAAGACAATGGAGAATATTACCTTATTTGTACTAGGTACTAGAGTCACCATTCTATTTTAATCATACGGGTTTTCCACTTAAAGTAAATTAAAATAACATCCCACCTAAGCAATTGCAACAACAATGTTAAATGAACATGAATAAACTTTTAGGAAAATAAACTGTTATTTTGTTTTTGACGTGTCTTTTGAAGGCTACTACGATAGTAAGAAGGAAGCGTGAGGAAGATTTAAATAGAATTGATATAAAACCGAGTTTAATAGGTACTCAATAGAAAACGGATGACCACACACCATCCTTGGCTCTATAAAAGTCCTGTATTCATTAACCTTGCCTCATCAATCGTAACGATCGACCCAATAATGTGGTGAAATCCTTGTGTTGTAACGCATTTGGTATTCAGGGGAGACAGTAGAAAACCATGTCAAGACGGCATTCAAGGCGTAGCGTTAACAGGAAAATTTACGACCCGCGTAGAGTAGAAAATTTTATGACTAGGCGTGGAGTTTCTCAACATTGCTGCACTGGTACAATACCCGCCAAAATAACTAGTAAATATGTCCAGAGTTTAATCGTCCTGGATTTCCGATTGTTATACGTGTTATGTCACAAACTGCATCAGGCTCATTATTATCTACTAAAATGTTATTTGAGTCGCCTTACTTAAGTATTTCAGTCACATTGTCTATAGGTATCGTATCTACATGAAGAGGAAATATGCATTCAAATAATCTAATATTACCCCTATATGCGTGGGTTATTACATTTTTTACGCTTTCATCAGAATGCACAATGAACGGCGCAAGTTTTTCATCATCTTGAAGAGCGTTAGCATTGTTTAATATAACTCCTACAGGCTCGAAAATAAGGTCTTCTCGATATTTTGTTGTCGGTTGTACAGCTTAGCTAGGACGGTATATACGCCGGCTGTCTTTGTCGTCTGTGATTTGAATAATAATTTTTATGCCAGCATTTCGGTTTCCTCTCTCCGGGCCTTCGTGGGAAACGTCAGCCTTAATGTCCTTTGAGATAGCTATTGTTGCTTATATTTTGGTTATGGTATCCTGTGGAACCTCAAAGCGAATACATTTCGCTTTATTTTGCTTTTGCTAAGTAAACGTTAAGTTTGACTGTGTGGAAGTTATTCGTTTTTAGTTGGTTTTACAATGATAATAATTAATGTTATCTACAATTTTATAATTACATTTTAAAAAAGTTTCCTTTAATTAAATATATCGTTTCTGAGTTCATTTTACATCCAAACAAAACGAATTTGGATCTTAACAAAATTTGGCTACATTCGGCGTCGGCCGCCTTTATTCGAATTTCAACTTATTACTGTTATTGTCAGTTTAGCCGCCATTTTGAGCATAATTCCGAAACGGCCATTTCAAACCCCAATCACGTCAACAGTTTCAACTCTGTTTTTCTCTAACACCTAGGCCGTTGATAGCTTTACGATAACATTTAAAACATACAATACGTATGTATGTATGCGTATGTACATGCCGGTCAAATGTGGACGTATCGGGCTGTGAATACCAATTGTTTTATTACCATAAAAGTCCGTCTGTTTGCTAGAAAGCGGGTAATTTGGTTAGCAATGTACGTTGCTCGATTGTTGATGGCGGCCATCACAGCTTTATTCGGCTGTAAATTAATGTTGAAGACTTCCGTCATTTTTTAGTGATGTCTCATTTGTTTTTGACCAACGTCTGTAGAAGATTTGAATTTTATTGAAATTGAAGAATACAGGCAAGAACAATGGTCTGTGAATGGATTAAGAACGGCGATACAGACAGCGCAATGTGACAAGTAAAACTGCCAAAACACAAAACCAAAACCGCGATGTTAAGACAATCAGTCGCGGTTTCGCTCATTGGCCCGCGCCCAAGGCATTCGTAATTATAAAATCCACAATACACAATGCATGGACTTAACCAAAAACCGGCAGAACCTTAATGAATCACGTACAACAATACACGTGTCGCGATACCTTTAGCTTTGTTTCACTGGTTGAATATAATGCGATTGCATTTAAAAACTGCGTCACTAATGTCCAAGGTCGGGCTGATATGGTGTGAGCCTTTTGATAACAATGTCAACACCAGAAATTAATGCTGATAGCTGCAAGTCTAAGTTTTTAAGTCACAATGACATAATGTCTTATAGTTCTGAATTGTAATTTGGATTAATATGCTGACTCTCCATTACAACAGCTATAAAATTTATATTGGCATCCTAACAGAGTTTTTATGGTACTTTTAATTTAGTAACGGCAACACCGTTGCCCTTTCTTCTGCCTTTACGATCCACACTCACTGTCTCTGTACCTAATACATTATTAGTTTAAACTGTTTCTTCTTGCAAAAAGTGTTTTTTCGTACCACAACTAAACGACAAACTACACGGGGACTGCTACAATTTAAAATGGTGCACTTAATTTATTGTTTATATTATAAAAAAAATTACATTTCGTGTTATTTTCAAACACGTGTTTACCTTTGTGACTTCCAGAACTATACTATATTTAGGTATAACTTTACTATAGAGAAGTTGGTTTTGAACATCAACTGCACGGACTTTTAACATTCCTCACTATTTATCATATCATCGACATAAACGTTCACCAAATCATTTCATACCACTTCCGTTCTCAACTCAAAAGCTGTGCTCTTAAATGTATTTGCTCAATATGTTTTCTTTGTTCCAGTAATAAACAAGGGCCAAGTCTTGACGCACTATTACCGGGTCATGAACAAACTTGGCGGTTACACATGGATGCAGACCTGCGCTACCGTCGTCTGTTCATCGAAGAACGCTGAGGAACAGAACATCATCTGCGTGAATTACGTCATTAGGTAAGATTATACCGCTAACTTCAGAATTAACTTGTGCCAATGGGCTTTCATCATCAGTACTATCCAAGCTGAAACGCGCATGGATGAACTAGTAGGCTTATTGTCTAACTCGCTCGCAATCGCCATCGTCTTCATTTTGACAGTTCTTGTATGGGCTGGCAATTGACAACATTTCATTTTTATAACACCTGAAAATGTATATGTGGTTCGAAAGCATTTTGTCTCCTGATCACTGTAATATGTTTATATAATTTTAATATCGCTTATTATAAAAAATAAAAATTAATTAAAAATATGTCCTAATTTTATCAAAACTACCACAGGATAGGTGAAACGCCTTTGCTTTTTTCGCGAGAAAAAATAAGCGATCATAAGTTTGTATTTTTGACAACTTCAAAGTACAAGGGGGGCAACTCTGAAATTCTATTTTCGAAGTTCGTTGCATACCTTTTCTCTCACTCTCAAGATAATGACTATTAGTATGAGCGGAACAGCACAAAGCGAACCTCGAAAATCGAATATTGGAGAATAGGGCCTGACATTGACAATTTGAAATTAACGTCAGGTTTTTTTTCTATAGAGAAAAGACAAAGGGATAAGTGTGTATTCTGTGATAGTATCGGAGTTACGCCCTTTTAGAATAAGCACAAATTAATAAATTAATTATAAATTAAATACAAGTCCTAGCGAAAAAATTAAACAGTCAGAATGTTCATCTTTTCAAACAAAATACAGAGAACCATTAAAATGATAGGCTCAGAAATATGAAATGTTGTTAATTGGCATTGGAATCAGCTAGCTGTCACATTCATACAAGAACTGTCAAAATGAACACGATGGCGATTGCGAGCGAGTTAGACAATAAGTCTACTGTAATATGTAGTCAAATAGTTTCTAGCGGAGTCTAAAATGTATAATCAGCATTCCAATCTTTTTAACCTCCGACGCAAAAAGAGGGGTCTTATAAGTTTAACGTCGATGTGTGTGCGTCTGTCTGTGGCATCGTAGCTCTCAAACGGATGAACCGATTATAATGCGGTTTTTTTCATTAGAAAGTCAGTTTCCTTGCGGTGGTTCTTAGCCATGTTTATTAAAGTTCAGCAGTTTGATGATTTGATGAGTTCGTTCGTTGAGTATCAGCTTTTTTCCAAAATGATGTAAGGCAATTTTGGCATATTTTTTTTATTCTTTATTTACGTACTAGCTGTTGCCAGCGACTTCGTCTGCAAAGAATTCGTTTATCACTATCCCGCGGGAACTATGAAATTTTCCGGGATAAAAAGTAGCCTATGTGCTATTCCAGACTTTTCTCTATCTATGTGCCAAATTTCATCCAGAATCGTTGGGCCGTTCTGGCGTGATTGAGTAACAAACAAAGATCCATCCATCCATCCATCCATATTTTCGCATATATAATATTAGTTAGGTTAGATAGATGATTGCTCGATTTAAGCGTGGGGGTTTTCAATTTTTTTAATTTGATGTTACTGCTAACACGAGGTTAGGAAACATCGAAATAAAATTGTTCAACAGACAAACAAGAACGGGGAACAATAAGAGTTTTTAATGATTCACGGTTAAAGGTAACCGCGGTTCACATCCCGTTTATAATATTTCGAAAGAACGGGGAATTTAAAGATACAATGTAGGTAAGTTTTAAATTGAGTAATGCCTTTTGTCTTTGCACTTGGGTGTTTCATGATTGACAGTGCCATATGACACATGAGCTACTTCGTCGATGACTAATTTTCCTTTTGCGGTTAAATTAGAAAGCGGTTCCGAGGATTCCTTTAGTTATGTTATTTCGCTTCATTGTGAACATGTCAAATTCGGTCAACCTCGATTTAAATGTCAAACAAATATTTAACCAACAAACGTTTGACAAATGTATCGTAGACATGGGGAAAAGCGTTACTTTTTGATATCAGTGACTGACGATCTCGTTCCAAAAAAGTCACAGTGAAAAGTCACCGTGACTTTGTCACGCCTGTTACTCGTGTCACTGCATGATATTTGTGTCAACGTTATTTTTGTCACACTGTTATTTCATCGTGATTTTGTCACGCCGGTTACTCATATCACCATATGATATTGTCGCAGTGCTATTATGACGTGATTTTGTCACCGTTATCACACAAGTAGTTGATCCAAAATAACCTTTACACTTTTACAGGCTTAGAACTGTCGCACATTATAAGTAAAAAATAAATACATTTAGGAAATTAGTTCATAGTCATCATAATCATCACAATCATCATCATCATAATAAAAAAATATATATATATAGTTCATAGTCATCATAATCATCAAAATCATCATCACAATCATCATGTCATCATCATAATCATCATCATCATCATCATCATCATAGCCATCATAATCATCATCATAATCATCATCATAGCCATCATCATAATAATCATCATCACAATCATCATCATGTCATCATCATCATCATCATAGCCATTATCATCATCATAATCATCATCACCATCGTCATAACCATCATCATCATCATCATCATCATCATCATTATGGACGGTGTTCATCTTTTTCATGTGTTTTATGTAGGTGCAATAAAGAGTTATACATACTTACTTTTCTACGAGTATGCTTCATTAAAACAACTCTTTGACATGGATGAGTGTGCAAGCATTCATAATTTTATCGCTGTCTCACTCGCTCTCAGCCAGCAGGCATCATCCGATGTTCGCCACGAAGTTCCGAATCCGAACACTCCCGACTAAGCCCGATTAGAGCCGAGTCACGTCACAGTCAGTCACTGTCACTGCATCGCGTCTCGTCACTGCTTGCGCTAGGCGCTAGGAAGGAACAGTAAGGAACGTATGTGATTTTGTAACGTTGTTATTTTGTGAAAAGTCACAGTGACACGTTTTGAAGGCGAGTCACGGTGACTTTGTCACCGTGACGTTATTTAACCCCCATGTCTAATGTATCGTTTGATAAGCATTTCATTTGACAACCCTTTAATATCTGATTAACTGTAAACTAATTAAAAATCGAAAAACCATAAGGTGTGGCTCACTTTAGATTACGTTAGTTTTGTTTTATAAGTTTTCCAAAATTGTTAGTATAAAATAATAGGTAGTCAAATGAAGTGTTTATCAAACGATGCAATTTGTCAATATTTTTTTAGTCAAGCATTAGTGAACCAACATGTGAAACTCGACAGTTGATTCTGGTGGCTGCTATTGAGATAACAACGACACACTAATGTGTATCTTCTGTTACAGCGGACGTGAATACCCTAACACTGTGATGGATTGCTGTCAAATGGAGGAAAGTGTGCAGGGAGTGAAGAGAGAAGAGACCACAGGGGACCCTGAAAACGGCCCCCCAGATGCCGACAACTCCGGCAACCCCCCGCCCCCTTCCCGACACCCCGCTGAAAGAACCGAAGCCTCCAATAATGCGGACTCAGCTTCAACAGCCCCCGGGCCAACCTCTGACGTGACACACCTCACCAGACTCAGTGACTCCCAACCGTTACCCCTCCACACGAACCCGGAGAGGACTTCCCCCATGCCAGCCAGAAGAATGAAAAAGAGGAAACATACGGACTGCGATGACGAAGAAAGAGACGAAGATAGACGGAAGAGTTCTTCTAATCCTGGAGCAGCGATATCACCAGCTGAAAGAGATATAAACAAGACGAACTTGTCCATCCCTGAGGGTTCTACTGACGCGACGTCTGTTAGAGACCTAGAAAATGCCATGTCGAAGCATCTACCAGCGTTAGACGGCAAGGAAATTTCTCACAGGCCAACTGACTTCTCAACGGATGCGTTGCTGAAACAACAACAACAGAAGTCCACCATACAGTGGATAGGAACGCAGAACCACCATCTAAACCACTTGAACAGACAGATTCCTGGTAACCACACTTCGACGCCAGCGTCTGCTTTGTTGAGGCAACTATACGCTAATAGAGAAAGCGTGATTCGAAGTAATTTCTTAGGAGACGGTAGAACTGGGGGGTATTACTCTAGTGACGGACAATCCGGACCTTTGCCTACTCCACCCGGAAGCGAAGGATCAGGTTACGGTGAACAATTAGGCCATAAAGGTACGGATATTGGCTCGTTGGCTTACGGAGGGTACGCGGACTACCACTCGGCGATGACCCCTCCTGGCTCAGTATCTCCTAGAGACAAGCAGCAGTACGCTCTATCCTACGACAATAGTGCTTACTCTGAGGCCTTGAGGCATTCTTATTTAGGTGAAGCGCCTTTACCTTTGAAACCGCAGGCGTATTCAGCGGTACCAGGAGCGTTGGACTATACGTCGCCTCTGGATCAATCCCAGTTCTTCCACCCTCCTTCCTCTTTCCATCTGTACCATCCGCAAGCCCACTCTGCCCACGCTTCCCATCCCCACCAACCGGACAAATCAGCCCCGCCTAACACGAATTGGTATTCGTCCGGGTCATAGCCAAATAGACAATAGTCCGGCAATTGCTTGTGTAAGCGGTTGATTTGTGTTCAATAGTTTCCAATTGTGGGTTGTTAATTGGTTGTTAAGTTTACTTTCTTTTTTGTTATAGTTGACTCTTTGAACTACAAGTTATTTGTTTATACATGACAGCCTGTAAATAGACTTTAATTGTAACATCACAAAATTGTATACGGATATTCTAATGTCAAATTGGTAACGTTATCTCAGTTAATACTCAAAGCTTGACCTTTTTTAATGACCCCGTTAAGTAATACTCTAAATGTAAGTTAAATTGTGCCAAAAATAGGTGCTGAGCACTTTACGACGCATTTAAGAATACATTCCAAACAGTTCTTATTCTTAATCCACTACTTTAGGATGTTATGTTACTTTGTCATTGTTAATTTTAAACCGGACGCTGCAGTTTTTACAGCTGAAGCCGAATGCGACAAGGTTCTTGAGATCTTAGCTAGGAATTTGAACATCTGAGAGCGAACTGCTTATTGCATATCATTTTAAATTAAGTGTCTAGTTAATGCTTCTGTAAATTATTGTACCATAGTTAAACGACTGTACTTAGGCGATACTGTACGACTCTAAATGTACATTTTATATTGTAAGCATTGTATATTATTATAGTTCGAAATAAGATTTCATTGTACATACCTACTTATATCATTTTAGGGTAAGCGTTTTCTATTTTTCATTTTGGCAGTGCTCAAATTTCGTTAAGACTTTTGTTTTAATTGTATTTTATCGGAAAAGCAAAGCAATATTAAATTTATAACGAGATATAAACCACAAACTTTAGTATAGTTTAGATGAAATTCCCCTAAATAACTACAGTCATAGAGCTCATACATAACAATGTAAATTGGTGTGCTGTGCTGCCATCTTTGGGCAAACGCCATCAAACTCAGTCAATTCTGTTTTAAAAAAAAACAAAAATATATTGGGGGATGTTTTGGAAAGCACAACACTCAAAGTAAGTTATAAATCTAATAAAATTACGTAATATTCTAACTTGTCGCAAATTTAATTTGAGCTGTAGTAAATTAAAACAATGTACTTACAAATCTTAACCAATCTCGAATAGTACTTTCGACGGATCGGTTATCCGAAATAGGCCCCTACTTAATGCCCAAAGATTATCTAGAGTGGCATCTGTCCTTTTCTCACTAGGTCAGAGTGAAGGAGACTGTTGCTAACTGTTAAACTTAATTCATCATCAAATCACAATTCATTAAATTTTCATGACAAAGAGTGAGAAATACTCAAGCGCATTCCAGTTTTAAAACCAAATTTTTATTTTTTTATTTTGTAACGAAAAAATAGATAATTATTTAAATTACTAGATTTAACAGTTAATAAAATTGGTAATATTTATGCTATATTAACAGTGCAATACGAATGACAAAAGTTATTCTTTCGATTTTTATACTGCTTCGTTAATACTATGTATATCGTAATTTAAGGTAATCGTAATATTGTATCAAAGTTGTAATTTACATGAATTTGGCTTGTAATTCGATTGTTTTCAGTTGTACCTCGACTTGGGCCTCTCGTGTACATTTTTTATTTTTATTTTATTCTTAACATGAACAAAATGGAGGATTTTATTTCTCTGAATAAATGATTAAGATTTTTAATAATTTTTCATTATTTACCAAATCAACTTTCCGGTCAATGGCAGCACAAAATAATCTTCATCTTATCTTGAAGGATGAGATGGACTGATTCCTCCCGAAAAGTAACAAACCTGCTACAAGTTTTTTTTTTTTCTCTAATTATCTGGCAAAGGCAAGAAAAACAAATCTTAACTTTGCATCTGCGGTGCACTCATCTCAACTCTAAATGGACCGGCCTAGACGAATTTCGATGTACATCGAAATTCGTAAATTCGTAATACCGCTACCGTCCCTTTCATTCTCCCCTGAAGTTGAGGGGAACGACACGAAACGAACTTCGATTCCAACATCGGAATAGGCAGGGAAACGGAAAACATTTGCATGCATCGCAAAGAAGTACTAAGGACGCATAATATCTCTAGAGGTTGGTGTTGGTACTGTTGGTAAAAATTTTGACGCTTCGTGGTTTAACCAGTAGTAAGAGGCAAAACAAACGGAAAAATGACACATTTTAATTAATGAATCTCAGTTAATCTAATCGTTAATACATAATAATACAATACATTTTATAATTCGCAATCTTCACGGATTATCTTAATTCATTGAGTCGTACTCACTCAAGCGGCTTTTGTTCTGTTGTTTTGTTTCCCTCGATCATCTATTTTTCTACTGCGGCATCATTGATATCATTGTACTAGGGCATCATAAATACAAAGCAGCTTTGAAATATTCGTTCTCATAAAAATGAAACAAAATGTCACGTCATTGTTCTTGTCCAAAGTACCAAGGTAACATGACTTTCAAGGTGGCACATAATGCAATCTCAGTAAACGCAACGCAACATTGTTATGTCGAATGTACCAGGGTGATATGAATGCTGGGCAGTGTTGCATAGCGCTGTTGCTAACAGTGACGTAACCCTGCGATACCAATGTACCAGGAGCGAAGCAAATGAAGAAGCGTAGAAGCCTTTATCAAATTTTAGGTTATCAATTAGTGAAATATTCAGGATTTCTACGTGACTTTAGTTTTCTGAACGTACCTTGAATTTCTCTCGGGTTACTGTCTTCAAAGGCCGAAATTTTAAATAATTTTAATACTAGCGACATCTAGTTGGCGTATGAAGCAAATTTGATCCGATTGGTTTTTACGCCATCTATTTTTCTTAGTAGAAACTACTTGAACCTGAAAGTAAGCCGGCGTAAGCGAACAAGCGATTTATGTTTCTCCCATGAGATGGTGCTACTAGAACAAACTAATTTTCTTCTAAGTTCATATTTGTATTAAATTATTTCTTTTTTATTCGATCACGTCAATAAACATTGTTTTATAAGGATAATACATTTCATAGGAGGATAGTTAAGTAGTTTATTCGAGTTTAGTAACGCCATCTGTTGACCATGAGCCGATTCTTCGAACAACACTGAACATTTCGCTAACTAGGCATTTTCTTGGTTCATAAATTTTAATTCAAAAGAAGTTCAATAAAAGTCATCATAATATGTAAGATGTTTATTTCAGTCAAAATTAAAACACAGTTGTTTATTTCCTAAGTGACGTGATTATATTTTTTATACAAAAGCATGTTTTCAAGTTTAAAACCTTAATCCTCAATCAAAAAGGTTTTAAAAGAAATTTGTATAATAAAATCTCAAAAACTATCGAAATTACAACATAATTCATTCACCAAGCACGCTATAAAACAAATTATTCGTCCGTAAAAAAGTAGATGGATCTATTTAGTGATTTCACTTTACATAGATCGAATCACTCGCACATAAAATCGAGTTCGTTCGCCATGTCTCGGACTAAGCCGTAATCTTTAATATTAAAAATGGACGGGATATTAACCTTGCACGCTTTTATAAAAAAAAAACCGGTGCAACTAATTATAAATTCACTTATAATAAGCAGTGTGTATTCAATTAACACTAGAATTACCTTAAACTGAGATTCAAAACGATTTGTACAAGACTGTTACACAACTAAAACTGCATATATTCTATACGAAAAAAATATAAATTGGTTTAGTTACGACTGTTACAAACATAAATTTATAGTTAAATATTGGGTATTGTCTACATATCTTAGGTAATGTACATATAAGTTCCCTTAACAAGATAATATACATATTCTAAAAGTTAACAATGTAAAGGACGGATGTACACAAGTCTTCTTAGATACTTAACACTATCGAAAATAGAATTGAATAAATGCAAAATAAGAAATGCAGTGCACAAATAAGCATCTAAAACTATATCTAAATTAAAACATTGGAAGTAAATATTACCATTACAGAAGTTGATTTCGTGACTCATTTCTTCACTTCATTATAAGGACATGTAACGCCATCTAGTGACAGCATTTGGAACTAAAACTCAGTTAGGCTTTTTGAGCTAATGAACAAACTTTACTATTGAAAAATGATCAATACTCAGTGGCATTACATGTCAATTTTGAATACCTAATAACTTACTTAATTGTGTTTCTTATGGTTATTACATTACTACTTTGAGTTATTGTCATTATTCTTCAATTAACATTTCTATGTTGGGAGACTGCATTTCTAATATTATCTGGTACTGGGACAAGACGCACAGCCAGCAATATATCTGAAAAATAAAAATGCTTTTACTACAATGCCACTTTCAAATATTTTATTGCAAAAAATGGATCCCATGAAACGGCTGCTGTTCAAGGCCAATTGAAATTACTCGTTAAAACTAAACGATACTAAAAACAAGAACACATGGAAAAATACAAAAAGTGAAACTATAGCCGGGGATCGAACCCGGATCCTTATCATCCTCGAAAAAATTTAACAATTTTACTAAAAACAAATATTTCGTAGGTATGCAACGCCATCTCTGATAGCCTGACAGTACTTAACTGAACTATAGATAGATAGTGCGCCTGCCGCCCGCACCTCTCTCGATCTCCTTTGTCGTCCTACCCCGCGTCCCTGTGCCACGCGGGCGACGACTCATTAAGGGTGCGACCAAACCGCCGCGTATACGCCGTTTCTCACCGTTTCATCATACATTTTGTTGCGATTCCGTAACGTCACCGTTTTTTAAGCGGCGGTGTGGTCGCACCCTTAAGCGGTCGATGTATAGTTTGCCGGGTCAGGTAGTTTTTCTAAATTTAGTACATTAACTGCCCACCAGTCTGCCCTTTAAGTTTATTGTATTACTTACGGGACAACCTCCATACTTACATTATAAGCCATAAACAAAAAGTCAATTAGCGCCGCAAACGTCGCATCGAGCTGAAACAGAAAACATTTACAAATTAAAAATAAATAATTAATAAATAATTAATTTAATTAAATAAATAAAAAATAAAAATAAATAAATAAATAAATTAATTAATTAATTAGTTAATTGTATTTGTCTTGTTTATTTTGCACAATAAAGAGTTTACATACATACACACATAAACACAATTTTGAGAGAAAGAAAGAAAAAAGACATTTATTCTCTTTTGAAAAATACACCCCCTTATTCATAAACGCTCTATAGGCCTCTGCTAACTTAGTAATCGTTTGTCCTTATCCATGAAAGGTAAATGTCAGAGTGACAGATAAGGACAAACGATTACTAAGTTATTGATTGATTGAAACGATTATTAAGTGTATTATAATTAGACACCTGCAGCACTGATTCAGAGATTCTGATTTCTGAGAGCATTCATAGTCACTGTATTTTTCTATAGACCGACCGCTTAAATGAGTCCTCGCTCGCGCGGTGCCGGGGCGCGGGGTGGGGCGACAAAGGGGGCCGAGAGAGGTGCGGGCGGCAGGCGCCCTACCCGCCCCCTGTGCCGCGCGACTCATTTAAGCGTTCGGTCTATATGTGAGCGCATAGCTGGATTCTGAATTGCCGCCATTTTTGATTCGATTTTGAACTTTGTCTCAAACAAAATGATGTGCTTTCTGTAATCGGGTCCGTGTACTCATATAAATAGAAAACCGCATCTAAATAGGTCCAACCGTTCTCAAGATAAATGAGAACATGCGTTTGCGCACAAACACACACACACAACCTATCACCCTAAACGCATAGGTATACCGTCTCCGTTACATACGTTAAATATAGTAATGAAAAAGTCGTGGTAGCCTAGTGGTTTGACTTGTGGCCTCTCAAGCAGAGGGTCGCGGGTTCGAATCCCGGGCTCGCACCTCTGAGTTTTTTGGAATTTATGTGCGAAATTACATTTGAAATTTACCATGAGCTTTTCGGTGAAGGAAAACATAGTGAGGAAACCGGACCAATCCCAATAAGGCTTAGTTACCCTTCTGGGTTGGAAGGTCAGATAGCAGTCACTTCCGTAAAAACTGCCTACGCCAAATTTTGGGATTAGGTTGTCAAAGCGGACCCCAGGTTCACTGAGCCGTGGCAAATGCCGGGAAAAACGCTAGGAAGATGACTCACATAAATATAGTAGCCTCCTATCAGCCACAGCCCGAAGATCAGCTGGAATAAGATGATGAGCCCCATGATGGCCAGCCAGGGCAGGATCAGGCCTCGCATCCAGATATTGATGCCAATTACCTGGAAAATTGCAATTAATACTCGTTAGGATTCCATATGAAAAGGGTAAAAACCGAACCTTAAGTTATTACTACTTAAGACTCCATGGTTTTATTTCCACGTATTGAAATGTTGCTGTATTTTATGTGGAACAGGCAAAGGTGGGTTTTACCTTGTTATTAACAAAGTTAACAATCAGCTTAACAGATCAACTTTTCAGTTAACTACAAAAAATGTTAACACTCTTATTAACTTCCGTTAAATTGAACTACCAACTTTAGTCTGTTACATTAGTTGTTTTCTTGAATATAACACTGCTATCCTATCTAGTTTGATTTTCGCAAATTTAACAGTACCGATTATCTAAGTGGGTATGGCCGCCAAAAATTGTACGGTAACGGTCGTGAAGGTAACACACGTGAAATTTGTAAAGCCCAGAGTACATGACAGAAATTTCTATCATCATCATCATCATCATCAGCCCGAAGACGTCCAACTGTTGAACAAAGGCCTCCGAAATAAATGGAAAGGATGGTTAGTCATTGCAATAATAATGTTCACATCATTATCATCATCAGCCTATACAATGCTCGTTTTAATTTTTAATAATAATAGTATATAATAATATTAGGAGTACAATAGTGCACACTCAGCTTAATAACAGATCACGAATGTTATGTAACACAAATAGTAACAAATGGTATCATTCGTGAATCAAAAATGCTGTGGACATAACATTAAACAATTTACATTCGGTGAGTTTTGAAGTTAGAAAGCACTGAATAACTCTATTCGTTAAAGGAATAGTCTACTCACATCTACAGTTTATAATTATGCATCAACTTGTGTTCTTACTATGTTTATTTACTGCCCAAAACGTAAAATAATAATGGAACAAAAACGCTGGCCAGGTTGTTGTTTCATTCTGTCTTAAACGAAATGGCGGATTACTTTCGTAGTTGGACAACCTGTAGTGTGGGTGTTGCCGGACCCAATGAATGTATTTGCGGCCCTGGATTCTCGTTATTTTCACAGTAACATGATAACATACGTGAAGTAACGCACGGGAACGAAAAGTGAGACAAATGTTTGAAGTTACTTTTAACACACTTTATTGCGCTATTTTATTAAAATAATTCAATAGGAATATAGTAAATTTAGTGAAGAACGTTAGCCATTCCGAATTTATAGATTTGCGAATGAAATTGTATATATTTTCTGACTTCGACCAGTGCGATGTCGCAGTGGGACACATAATTTTTGTATGAACGCGAAAATGAACCCTTTGTATATTGTTGTATTAAAATTAACAGGAAACGTTAATCTACTTAAATTAAATTTATATATGTATAAAAAGAACTGCAAATCAGATAAACCTTTAAAATCCTACTACTATTATAAAGGCGAAAGTTTGTAAGTATGGATGTATGGATGTATGGATGTTTGTTACTCTTTCACGCCAGTACGGCTTAACGGATCTGGATAAAATTTGGAACAGACATAGTTTATGATTTGGAATAACACATAAGCTACTTTTTATCCCGGAAAATTGCGTAGTTCCCGCGGGATAGCGATAAACGAATTCTTTGCAGACGAAGTCGCGGGCAACAGCTAGTTTATTATAAAACAAAAATACATGAAAGTTATAATAATTAAGTGGGTGGGACACTGACTTTTTCTCAAATGTACAATTTTTGGCGGCCATACCCAAGTACTAACAAATTAACGATTAAAAAGTTCACTTTTGGAATAACTGTGCTCACCTATGGGAATAGGCTTGCATTTCACCACAATCACACCCACACCTAATGGCAAGTGAAGATAGGGGTCTAAGCATGCGAGTTTAGCAAGAGTTCATTTTATTATAAGAAAAATGGGACTTAATCAGATAAATAAAAAGTATTAATGCAAATACCTCAGAGATAGATACCTCTAGAGACCTCTTGTAAATACCTCAATTTACGTGATAAAGTCCCGTTTTTCTTATAATGTGTGAAAATCACGAAAGTGTATGTTTTCCCTAAACTTGAAGATGACCAGATTGTAACGTTCAGGGAACACAGCTTCTGTTACTGTTCGTACAATTATTTTGTTTAATCTGCCTTAAGAAGAATAACATGGTTCAGTTAACCTTTCATATGCCTATTGCCATATCCAGCAAAAGATTGAAAGCTATCTTGTTGTATTTCTTTCTTAATCTCTGCAGTTGGTATTATTTGAAACAAATGAGAGTAGAACGCAGGTTTTTTTATTCTGGCATCATCATCAACAACATCATCTTTTTATTCTGGCATACGGAAGGTTAATTTTATTGTAGTATGGGACCGGAACCGGTATTTTTAAAAACCCCCGATATTGCATATTTAATTATTTCATGCTCTTTATGTAGGTCTCAATCTCAGTCATGTATTTAGTAACAACTTTCGTATTATTAAATTTTCCCATTTAAAATTAAACGATAAACCAAAGAACGAAATAATACCAGTATTTTTGTATGAAGAAATACCAGTATCCGGTCCATGGTGGTGCAACAGAAATTTCAAACTAGTATATTATTTCATTATGGTGTGCTAAGGGTATAAAGGTAAGTAAAGGTAAGTAAGTAAGGGTATAAAGGGTAAGTAAGGGTAAGTAAGGGTAAGTATTTGTTCAACAGTGGACGCCTTCAGGCTGATGATGATGATATTATGTCTAACTTTTTAATTAGTAACCAAATAAGTAAAACAAAATGTTACTTACCATAAATACTGAAGATATAATCAGGAGTATAAATATGGATATGAAAATACCACCAAACACTTTCATGGCTGAAAAAAGAAAGAAACATCAAGCTAAGAATAAGAATAAAACAGAAACTTAGTCCATAAGGCCTTAGAATGCCATTTGGGTCCCGGACACCATCAGCCGATCCAACTATTAAACCTATTAGAGTGTGACAGAAAGACAAACACTACTGGCAATCTAGGAGCTCACAGACTGTACTGTAATTTAAGAGAACATTAATGAGTTAAGTAGCTACTTCCAAACTTGATAGTCTTGATTTTTTAAACGATCTTCAATCTAAAATTTTAGTATAGAGAATTTACACTATTGCAATACAAACCTACTACCTACTAACCTACATGGTTACCTACTTGGCATAAATACTTTGAATATTATATACACTGGCCACTTACAAAAAAAGAACAAGTTTAAATCTGACAGTTCCACAAAACTTGACCCTACTATCGTAGAATTGAGCTAATGACACACATAACAAGATTCATTGTCTGCTGTAATGAAAGACAGCAAAACAATGTGTTCATTACATTAGTGTTATCTTCATAAGTGGATGGATGTCTTTAAGTTTGTCAGTTATCTAATGTGTATACTCACATCCTCTAACATCAGTTTCAAATAAAGGATTCCACAACTGCGAAGAGTCTCCACCAGCTAACTGGTAGCCTATGAACGTTATAAGAACTACACTCATGGCTGCTGTGTATACAGCCACCGCCCGGCTTCCAGACTTCACATTCGAAGACCAAATGCAAGGCGACCAACAGGATTCTAGTACCACCATTTTGAAGCTTATACAAAGCTTTCGCGTACTATATAACCCTTTATTTCGGGTTTCACAAGATTGTAGTGGTTGATTTTGATGCTGAAAAGAAAGAAAAATATGTAATTAACTCGTTTAAAGTGTTAAACAACACTGGGCCACACCTTACGATTTGAAATACGGTTGTTCCAAATTTAAATTGATAACATAAGAGTGACTTATATCTCTAATTTAGTTTACTTACAGTAAGTTTTACGTTGCGAAAGTGGATAGGTAGATTTGATTTAAGTTTTTATTATTTTCACTATCTACTATATTCAAAAAGTTTTAAAATAACCAAAACACGGCAGTGTTTAGTGACAGTTGCTGAACTTTGTGCTCCGTTTAGGCGTTATCGTGGGTCGTGGCATCATGCCGTGACAGTTATAAAATGTTTTATTTTCGTAGCATACAATTTAAAACAAGAAATAAATAATATTAGCTAATGAATATTATGACTTCAAGGTGTAGTTTTTCATAGTAGCAGTATAATCTAGTCCTTATTTTAAATTCAACAAGAAAAACTCAAAACATTATTTGACGGTTTTTCAATTCTGACGTATAATGGAACGTTATGATACGTTGCAGTAGATGCGAGTCTCGCTATTGTGCACTGTTGATATTTTTAAGCTTAGTTTTTAAGTAAAGCTCAATCTTACAAAAAACATGACAATTAGAACCAGCTTAAACGTGGCATAAATAAGTTTTCGGATGGTGGTGGATAGTGGTATGACGCAGAATCTCTCGTACTTATAATAATAATTAAAAAAAAATGTATAAAAAATTGTTCATTTAGGTACTTATTTAGTGTTTGTCAAGTTTCATTTTCTTGGTAGATTGGATAGCCGATAGACTATTTATTTAGGTAGGTAAAGTATTTATTTCACATTTTAAAATTTTGCGAATTTTAATATCCAGCTTGTAAACACAAAATGATTATATTTCAACACGCGTTGTTTAGTGCCCTTTCTATTTCGTAGTGTTAAGTTACGTAATTTTGGTACCCCGAGATCGTTTTATTACAGCTACTCGCCGCTAGAGGCGCTGTTGTCTTGTTATTGTTACATAACAAATAAAATTAAATAATGCATAGCAGGTATTTTTATTTAATTTCTCAGCTTTCTACGACCGCTAGGTGTGAATTAAATACTTAATGTCAAATGGTCCTCAAAAGGATAATCGGTGAATAATTTCAATAAATTTGCATAGAATGGTCTAAGGCAATCTGACTGGACTGTTAGAAATTATAATTAGGTATGGGCTCGTTGCATCACAGTTTTAAGCAAGTAAATATAGTTAGCGATTTTTTATTAAAATTCATTGTTGCTGCAAATTTTTCCTTAACTAATAATAGTACCGACTATTATTAGTTATGGAAAAAACCTAGGTATTAATTGGTAAAATAAGCGAACGCGTTCGAGACTTCTGAACGTTTTGACTTTTGACCTTTTAACGCCTTCAGAACGTTTTGTTGCTGTTTCTCTCCACATTTCAAAATAGGTACTTATTTTTTTAAAAAAGCGACGGGAGTCCCGGCAGAAGTGAAAACTGTTCAGACGCACACTCGCGCAGAAAGAAAAAAAAAAATTCTATACGAGATTCGAACTGCGGTCACTTGAGTGAGAGAACGCTCTGTTATTCCACACCTTATACCACTAGGCCAAACGCACATGCGTTCTCTCTCTTTTAGTGCCTCTCCAACTAGTGGAGGTTGGCAGTCAGCTCCGCATATTTCCTCCGATCCTTCGCGAGGCTGAAAAGTTCGGCAGCACTTGCAACTCCGGTCCACTCCCGGATATTGCGCAACCACGACTTCTTCCTACAGCCGACGGCTCTTCTGCCTGCTACTTTGCCCATCATTATTAGTTGCAGAAGTTCATATCTGGCGTGCCTAAGCACGTGGCACATGCGTTAAAGCGACGAAATTAACGTACTTACACTTCAAACATCGAACGCTATCACTCGTATTTCAAAATAAGCTCTTAGAGGATCCTGATATCCTGGTACTTAAACTCTCCCTCCGTCTTACGTCTGACGCGAGTTTAAAATATTTTACCCATCCAAAAAAGTGCCCAACGCAGCTAAAAAGTTTTCACTTTAAAAAAAATTTGTCAAAAACTTACGCTAAGCTAAGCGCCTCAGACGGTTCGCGTGCGCCGCAAAACCGTGCGAGTGTGTGTGTGAGCGTTTCTAAAGTTTCTATACATACAGTATTCCTACATCGACATTATCATCATCATGCTAGCGCGTCAGAACAAGGCACCGATTGATTTAACACGAACAAATTTGACTGACACCGACTAATCTTCGAGTACGACGCATTAATACACAGGGTCCACACCAACCGCACAAGCGCTTGGGTCCCGCTGAAAAACAACGTTGCGGTTTGCCGCCACGTTAAAATGTTAAGTGGGGCTCATTTTACATCATACCGGTACCATAGAATAAGTAAGAACATAGTAGAACGGAATCTCCCGCTCCGGCCGGACTCAAGGTCAAGGTCAAGATATTACAGTACTCGTTAAGCGAGCGACTCAGTTAGGTTAGGCTGCCACGGCCGGCGTCGCCGCACGCGCCTTTGGCACTTAAACTACTACTAGATTTACGTGAGCCTGTATATATTTTATTTTATATTTGTCGGTAAGTAGTATTAGGTTATGGGATTAATGCCTAAATAAATAAATATTATTATTATTATTATTAATACTTACTTAAATCATCTTATAAATAAATAATATAAATAAATCTATAATATGTAGGTACATACCTAATGATTTATAAATTTTATATTTTGTAAAACTAGAATAAAATAATAATAATAATAATAATAATAATAATAGTTATTTATTCAGGCAAAAAAAAATGATTTCGAAGTAAATAAAAACTTATTTTTCAGTACAGTTGCTCAAAAAGTGCCCTTTTTTGGCTGTTTTGCGTGCGAAAAGTTCGTTTTTGCGCACTAGTGCGATTTACTTTTCCATTTTTTTTAATTTGTATTTGTTCCAATTCACGACTACTTACCAAAGAGTTATTATAATGATAGTCTTACCAAGACGTAATTAAAATAAAAACCTATAATTGATGTAAAAAATATAAAAATATTGAGATTTTATATTTTATTACTAGCCTCTTCATCATTATTATTATAAAATATTGAATTCCTAAAAACAGTTCTTATTAGGGCGTCTGAATGGAACGGAATTTCGAGTTTATTTATAATTCAATAAATAATTTCACTTATGACAGTGCGGTTGGTGTGGACGCTCAATAAAGTGAAATAAGCTTGTGATTCGAACAAACAAATAAACTGACAATAACAATGACTGGACGTTCTGAGAGGCACGTTGTGAACCAGTGGGGGGACGGAGGTACGGTTTTTATGGTTCCGTACCTACTTCAAAAACACTTCTTAAGGTGGAAACACATTATTAACACGCGACGCGACCCGATGCAACGCGACGCGTGTTGAGTCGAATCAAATTGTATTATTTTCTATGACCAGTAGGCTTATTGTCTAACTCGCTCGCAATCGCCATCGTGTTCATTTTGACAGTTCTTGTATGATTGTGACAGCTAGCTGATTCCGATGCCAATTGTCAGCCCATACATGAACTGTCAAAATGAACACGATGGCGATTGCGAGCGAGTTAGACAATAAGCCTACTGAACCACACTATGAACATCCGACGCGACGCCATGCGCATACATTCGTTGCATCGGGTCGCGTCGCGTGTTAATAATGTGTTTCCACCTTTGACATTATAGGCTTGCTTAAATGAGTCCTCGCCCGCGCGGTGCGGGGGCGCGGGGTAGGGACGACCGTAGGGGCCGAGAGAGGCCCCGTTTTGTAGCCAACTTTCGGAGCCAAGCTACCGTAAGGGAATTCAAAATTCCGCTCAGAAGCTGGCACCGAAATGAGACTTCCTTTTACCATTTCGTAGCTGACTTTCGGAGCCAGCTACCCTATCATATGAGAGAATGATTTGCAACAATAAAATAAAAACCATTAGGTACCATCAGCCAAATATGTGGTCTACCACCCTAAGGTTAAAATTCCTTTGCACGTCACAATATCATAACGTCGATAAGACAGGCTGTCAACTTGAAAGTTCGACTTTAGCGACATTTTCATTTGATAGGAAGTTGGATGAAAAGTGGTAGACCACTTAGTTATTTGGGCGACCGTACTAGGTATGTCTTTCAAATCTTCATTCAGTATTAAAAACCGGCCAACTGCGAGTCTGATACAAAAAACAAAAATACATAACTGAAATACAAAAGGACTTATAATCTTTAATACAATCATCTTCCTAGCGTTTTTCCCAGCATTTGCCACACCTCAGTGAGCTGGGGTCCGATTTGACAACCTAATCCCAAGATTTGGCGTAGGCACTAGTTTTACAGAAGCGACTGCCATCTGACCTTCCAACCCAAAAGGGTAACTAAACCTTATTGGGATTGGTCCGGTTTCCTCACGATGTTTTCCTTCACCGAAAAGCTCATGGTAAATTTCAAATGTAATACATACATACATACATACCGTCACGCCTATTTCCCACAGGGGTAGGCAGAGACTACTTTGTTCCACTTGCTACGATCCTGACATACCTCTTTCGCTTCATCCACATTCATCAATCTCTTCATACATGCTCGTCGGTTTCGGGTACTCTTGACCTGACCTTTGCACACATTCTTGGCCTGGCGCACATAAATTCCGAAAAAGATGCGAGCCCGGGATTCGAACCCGCGACCCTCTGCTCTGCTTAAGAGGCCATAATGTCAAACCACTACCTCTACCAAGGCTTTTTTTTATAATCTCTAATACAATGACCTCTTGTAGGTAATTATTATCGTTTCTCAACTCACTGATACCTACCTACTTTAACTGAAGTGTTACATCTGCTAAAATGTCCCTGTGAGGATGGGCGTTAGGAGATAACTAATGAGCCGAGTTTGAGCTAATACATAATAGAGACTAACGCTTATATACTATTACATGATAGGAGAGTGTGAGTGTGGCACAGCTCACACTACGTCCCAAAATATTTTTTAATAATATTTACGTACTTACTAGCTGTTGCCTGCGACTTCGTCTGCAAAGAATTCATTTATCGCTATCCCGCGGGAATTTTCCGGGATAAAAAGTAGCTGTGCTATTCCAGACTATTATCTATGTGCCGAATTACCAGATTTGTTGGGCCGTTCTGGCGTGATTGAGTAACAAACAAACATCCATCCATCCATACTTTCACATTTATAATATTAGTTTGATTTGAGGTAAAAGTAAGAAATATAATCTGTAGTGGACTGTACCCAAACAGGATCAACCTAACAGATAAACAAGCCGCACTGAATTATGGACTAGTTGTCGGTTACTTCCGGCCTCGGCAGTTTAATGACGTTTAACGATATTGTTAATCGATACGTTTTAATTTAGATCAGAATTTACTGTTATTTATTTATTTTTGCTATATTATTCTACTGATGTTGTTGTCAAATCTTTTAATTAAACGCTAGGTTATAAATAACCTATGGTTATGCCTGCACAGTTCATTTATGCATTACATTTGTTTGCCAGGCGCTTGTCGGTGAAGGAAAACATCGTGAGTAAACATTGTACACATCTGCGAAGGAATTCAATGGTAAAATAAATAAAATAAATATCATGGGACAAATTACACCAATTGACACAGTCCCAAACTAAGCAAAGCTTGTACTTAGGTACCAGGCAAAGGATAAACATACTTATATTGTAGATAAATACATACTTAAATACATACAACATCCATGACTCAGGCACAAACATTCGTATTCATCATACAAGTAAATGTCTGTCCCTACCGGGATTCGAACCCGAGACCTCTAGCTTCATAGTCAGGGTCACTAACCACTAGGCTATCCGGTCGTTAAAAAATGGTGTGTGCGAAGTTCCCAATCCGCACTGGGCCCGCGTGGGAACTAGGTATAGTCCAAACCCTTCGATTCTACTGGAGGAGGCCTATGCCTAGAGGCACACCGAATTACGCAATTTAATAAAAAAAAAAACACAAAAAGTGCAGACATGTAACGAAAAACATTGTAGTTAATTCGGTATAAAAAGGCTATAAAAAACTGAACGTGTGTATATAGGTACCTACATATGTGTCTGCGCATTGCGCAAGTCATGTCGTACACACACCATCAGTTATGGAAAAAGCTAGATTTAGAGAAGGAATTACATAAAATTGTTAGGGAATATAAAAAAAATAAAAGCTGTGGTACCTATTTTTTAATTATGCTAATTTACTAAATCGCGTATTTACCATTTGTTTACCTTTTAAAACCACAGCTTACAAACAACTATACAGGGTGTATCAGACACCCCCTAACAATAATCCACTGGGGTATATAACCATAGCTATAGAAGCTAAAAAAAATATTTAAAAATAAATTGGAGTAATTTTTTTTTATATTTTCAATGATAACAGTTAACTAATACTACCATTCCTATAGAAAAAAAAAATTACTCCAATTACTCCCTGTGGATTATTGTTAGAGGGTGTCTGATACACCCTGTATGTGTGTGAGTTAATTGTTAGTTTTAAAGACATTTTAAAGAACTACCATAATTTTACATCAAATACTGGGCAAATTTAATTGCGTATTTTTGTGCGCCGGCGCAGATTGCGGCCGCGCGCAGCGGGGCTCCAGCGAGCCGGTTCGCCACGTAGGTGAGAAATTGGCGGAGTTGTACCACGGGATAATATTTATTTAATTACTAGCTGATTCGTTTATCGCTATCCCGCGGGAACTATGCGATATTCCGGGATAAAAGCTATCCTATGTCCTTTCGCGGGACTGTAACTATCATTATATTAAATTTCAATAAAATCGGTTTAGCCGTTTTGCCATGAAAGAGCAACAAACCGCCAAACTTACAAACTTTCGCCTTTATAATATTTGTTGGCGACTGGCTGCAGCGCGGCCTTTTTATAACCTACTTGTCAACATTGCTTTTGTATGTTTTTTTATTACGTCTCAATGTCAGTTGTGAAGTAGAGCTGATGCTGTCTTGTTGTATTATTATAAACTCCACATTAAACCCGTGTTTCCACTAATATCTTAGCCTTTTCATTCATACAGTCCACTCAATAGCTATCAATATTAGTAAGATTCACTCGCTCCATCCTGGCATTGCTTCCATGCTGATCTGCAAAAAATAAACATAGAATGTACCAGACCAGTTATTTCTCGTCCCATTGAGCATAAGTAACAAGGCACGTTTAGCATCATTGTGGGCGTATAGGCGGAAAGAGGAATCAAAATAGTGATGGGTTGCTAGCCGTATAGCCTACCTAAGATTTTCGCCCATTCCCTCGATGGGCTTTTACCATCTGCGCGGAAGAGATGCAGCTGGTACATTCTATTTTTTTTTCTATACTCCCAAACCGGCATGGTAGACTCGTTTATACGCTGAAAAATATAAATGTAGGTAATAAATCCTTACACTGAGAACCTAGTGCCTACTAAAAAGCATGTGTTTCTGACTCGAAGAACGTAGAAATTGCGAAATATTGTAACGGTTTCCTGACTATCTTTACGAGTATGATTAATCTCCTTATTCATAAACGCTCTATAGGCTTCTGCTAACTTAGCAATCGTTTCTCCTTATCTGTGAAAGGTAAATGTCAAAGTGACAGATAAGGACAAAAGATTGTTAAGTTAGCAGAAGCCTTCAGGGCCCCGATTTTTGAGACACATCACTCGAAAGAACCACTCGAAAGTAGTATAAATCTGTTTATATCTTCAAAACTACAGCTCTTATCAAATTTTTGACTTGTTCAAATTATTAATGAGAGCCGTAAGTATCTTCTAAGCTGCTCGTATTTCAAATTCAGCACAATTTTTCACCACTTTCGAGTGGTATTTTCACATATGTGCTTTTAAAAATCGGGCCTCAGAGCGTTTATGAATAAAGGTGCGACCACACCGCCGCTTAAAAACGGTGACGTTACGGAATCGCAACAAAATGTATGCAGATACGGTGAGAAAACGTGACGCATACGACACGTCACTGCGTATACGCGGCGGTTTGGTCGCACCCTAAGGGGGTAAGTACCTATCTAAAAATTTACATCTCCACAATCTCACATACCCAGTGTCCGCCAATCTGCTTACTCGGAAACCAAAAAGAGTTATTCTGAATCCGTACACCGATACGAATCAAACTAACTGAGGACGTCAATTCGAATCGAAACTACGGAACCCCCTTCCCGCTCTATCCCAGAGTGCCAGACAAGGACGGAAGTCGAAGAAATACCGCTCGTGGTTTATTTAAGGCGTGCTCCAATTCGCGGGTTTAATTTTTATGAACTTTTTCCTGTATCATCTGGGTTCCATTTAAACGGTTTGTTTTGACTTGATTACTGCAACGAGTTAAAAATAGTAGCTTTTTAACCGCAGCGAAGAAGGAATTACGCGTATGCACGGATTACAGGGGCCTTACCATGACGTCTTAACGCGATTCCATTTAGACTCAGTTCAGGTTTTGGCTGTCATTTTTAGTATGGATATGATAGCGAGCGAACCTAAACTGAATCGGGATTGAATAGCATTAATAATAATAATAATAATACCTACATACCCCTACAAAAATCAATAGTTTTAGACACCTGTTCTATTATAGTACGCCGCTTCTTTAACCCAACTTCCCTACCGATACATCATAATAACCAAGAAGACGAAGACATAGACTCGCACACAACCACCCAACACAACATACACACAAACACACACATTCACACAAACAGATAACTACATAATGGTACCATGATACTTGGCGTACGCCCGTATCATGGCCAAAAAAAATCCGACATTAATGTCGAGTTAAAAAATCATTCAAATAATAATAATAATAAACCATTTATTTCGGACAGAATCCATAGGGGTTAGTGTAATAAAATAAGCTTATAATCTAATATTAGTTAATTAGGCACAGTTAAAATAAAGGAGCGTGGAGCTTCGTCCATCGCTGAAGTAAGGGCGAGTCCCACCCGTCAGATAGCGCCGCCAGGATGCTGTCAGGGCTGCCGCGCCAGCGGCTCAGTAGGGAGGCACACCGTTTTCGCATAATAGCCGCGAATCCGTCAACCTGCGCCTCCGCAAACATTGCAAACATTAAGAGGGTGCATCCGTGCTGAGCTCGCAACGTCGCATTTTTGGTGATTTTTTGTTTCACAGAAATTGAATGAAAATATCAAATATCCATCTGTAGTGCACTTCGTTTTTAGTGTATTAATGTGTCGAATGCAATAATTCATCGTGAGGGACTTTTATTTTCTTATTAAACGAGATATAGTATTTTATCGCTTTAATACGAAAATAAAAGTCCATCACGATTACGACACATTAATACACTACAAACGAAGTGCACTACAGACGGATATTTGATACTTTCATTCAATTTCTGTGAAATAATCGCAAAAAATCACCAAAAATGCGACGTTGCGAGCTCAGCACGGATGCACCCTCTTAAGACGTCGTGGTAAGGCTCCAGGTTTTAGCTGTCATTTTTAGTATGGATCTGACAGCGAGCGAACCTTATCTGAATCGGAATTGATGGGCTGAAGGGCGGAAGGTGCAGGGCATTTCTTTCAAAATCCAACCCCAGCTGTATTGTCCTCCCAGCTCAGCTCAGCTGTCAGCTGTATTGTTGTTGTTGTCCCAGTTGTATTGTGTTGTCATTTGTGTTGTCCTGTATTTACCTTTTTCATGTGTTTTATGTACAATAAAGAGTTATACATACATACATACATATTCTGGAGTAATATTAAGACATACATACATACCTACACTTTACATACCTACATAAATCACGTCTTTTTCCCTTACAAGGTAGACAGAGCTTAAGGTACGACCTAAAGGCCACGTTTAGCATGTTGGTTGGTGTATAGATGGAAACGAATCTAAATAGTGATGGGCTGCTAGCCGCATCGCCTATAACATGATCCCTAAGATTTTCGCCCCCTCGATTGGCTTTTACCATCTGCAACTTAAACTTAAATGGAACTGGGCTACAGGCTTATTACGTAACTCGTTCGCAATCGCCATCGTGTTCATTTTGACAGTTCTTGTATGAATGTGACAGCTGGCTGATTCCGATGCCAATTGTCAGCCCATACATGAACTGTCAAAACGAACACGATGGCGATTGCGAGCGAGTTACACAATAAGCCTACAGGCCCTAAGTCCTGCAAATAAAGCTTAGAATTTGGAGAGTCCTGACACAGTAGGTTGTAATTGAGCCCTATTAAGTACTGATAAGTGATAAGTTGGTGATAAGTGATTATCTGCAGCGGTGAACGATTGATAAGCAGTAGATAATGGACTGCAAAAATATAGTGTGCAATGTCAATAGATGATAGTGTTGTGATAAGTAGGTTTACGAGTATTGTGCTATTAAGGTAGATAGGTAAACAAATAAAACATTTCCTACGAAATCGCTTGAAGGAGTAAGGACTTGTCTATCTCTTCACCACCACCACCAGCCTATATACGTCCCACTGCTGGGCACAGGCCTGTCTATCTCTTATTACATATAATCTTTTTCGGTTCCGTACCCAAAGGTTAAACACGGGACCCTATTACTAAGACTTCGCTCTCCGTCTCTGTCTGTCTGTCCGTCTGACACCAGGCTGTATCTCATGAACCGTGATAGTTGACAGTTGAAATTTTCACAGATGATGTATTTCTGTTGCCGCAATAACAATAAATTATGGATAAGTACCATTAAACTACTTCGTACCTATGTGCTCACGATGTTTTCCTTCACTGAAATTCTCATGAAATTTCGTCTTACAGACCATCCAAGCATGGGCAACTTATGGTATACATATAGGTGTACTAGTGGTACCTATAGAATAGAATAGAATAGAATAGAATAGAAAATATTTATTTAAAATGTAAAAGGTAAAGCATAACGCACCACTTGCTCAGATCTGTTCTTTTCTCCATTCCGTTATGGTTGCCTGGTAGAGATCGCTCTGTAGCGATAAGGTCGCCTATTGTTACCTTATTACTTCTGTATACCTTTTTTCCTGTTTTGATTATTATATGTGGAGTTCAATAAAGAGTTATTGTATTCTATTGTATTGCATAACGTCTAATCTAATATTCCCATTCAAAAGAACCGTATCCCACAAGAGTCCAATAAGAACATCAAACATTAGGACACGAATCGACGTAAGTCTGGACCAAAGCAAAAAGACCACAGACGCGAAGTCAGCTGCGATATCTCGCTTCATCGCGCCCGGTCACGATCGCCTGCGCACGCGTAACTTCACACTGGTTGGTTCAGTTTTAGACAGGCCAGCGTACGCGACGCCGCGGCGTTACAAACGTTCATAGCATCGCTATTCCAAATTTAAAACATCTATGAAAACAAAAAACAATTGAACCCCGAAAAAAGGATTGACAACCTCGACCGTTTGACACATCGCCCTGTGCTAGTGTTGTGCTGGTGACATTGGTACCGGTGAATCGGGTACCAATTAGTTAGGCAAGTGAAGTTCATTGTCATTACATTTATCTCGCCGTGATACTGGTAAGTAGAGAACGCTTTCTTTATTGTTTTCGCGAGTACTTGATACTGTGTACTCGATGTATATAGGCTGATCTGACCGTGTATACATTGTATACGTTGTATACTTGCTTTAAAGTGCGATACGGTGTCGGTGAGAGCGAGTCACGTTGTTTTATGTGCAGGTTTTTGCATCGGCAAACATTTTCTGTGGTTACCTTGCATGTTGGGAGATTTGCACTTTCATTTCGTCGACTTATCAGTATGTGTTGTAATTTAGATAAACGATTTGATATGTACATGAAGATAGGTACTCATGCCATGATACCTACTAAAGACGCGTGCGTTCGTTCGTATCAGTCTTTTGTTTTAGTTTGCATTTTGTTTAAATGGTTATAGGTAGTGTTGGATTGTATCTAGCTGTCCTGTGTTCATGGAATATTAAAGAGCAGGAGGGTAAATACAACAAAGTAATCTGACCGAGTGTCTGGGTGGGGATCTAGTCTTTGACGAAGTTAAGTTTTTGGGTGTCTATTTTTAAGCGATAAGTTTCAAACGTCTTAGTGATACTGAATCATGACCTACTGTAGCCTTTTGCAGAAAATGTCATAGTGACATTGTATTGTCGGCCAAGGGTAATTAGTTTGACATTTACTGTGATAAAGACGCAACACAACGCTGATGATCAAATTTTCATGTCTGGTTTTTTTATTGTTGTTTTTTTTTCTATAAAATTGTGTGTACATGCTCTTATATTTGTGTGTCTTGCAAAATGAATAAATGTCTTTTTTCTTCTTTCTTTTTTTCTGATAACGTTCCAGGGTGGATCGGGTGTCAAAATCTAATACAATCATGGACTAGAAGCAGTATTGAATAGGACTACAGCTAGTAGCGTAATTTACCTACTTACAAGCTTACAAGTACCTATAATGTTAAGAACTAGTTGCCCGCAGCTTAGCCTCAGTTGCAATTACTTAAACAAAAAAAACCTGGCAATACCTAACGAATAAAAAAAAAATTAATCCTTTTTTCGGAAGTTATGTGCGCATAGTCGACCTATAAAGGGCTTTATCATTTTTTTATGACAGTTCCTCCATCAGAAAAAGACAATTGTCACTTTGTAGAAGTTTTAATGGATGTAATGACATAGAAAGAAAATACTGAAGAAGTTTTAATGGATCCACGACTCAGAAATGAGAACACTGATGACGAGGCGGTATGGTCTCAGACCTTAGCCTGTCCGAATGGACAAACTAAACAAAAAAAAAGCAATTGTCACGTTAAATTTGACTTGTGAGTGAAAATAGGCTTTGACATTTTAAGCCGTAAAAATGACATTGAACCTTGGGGTGGTAAAGGACTTTCTTGGTCGACTACACAATTTTTTTGGGAGATTCATAGATAGATAGATCAACGGACTCGTTGCTTCAGAGCGATCTCTTGAAGACAGTCAAATGAATTATGTACATAGGTACAGCTTAACTTAGTTACGTAGGTATAATTTATTTGTTCAATTGTTTCTTTGATTTTCTTCAAATCTTGCAAGTAAAAAACTCAAATAAAAGTGAGCGACCAAGTGAGTGAAGTTAGCTTAGTTTAGTAAGCGACGCACTGAACCGCTGTAAGCTGTAACTCGCCTACTATGTATTACATAAATCCCCAGAGGGTTTTTCAATAGTGGCATAATAACCCCAATTATGTAGGTATACTTTTTTATTAAATACTAGCTGTTGCCAGCGACTTCGTCTGCAAATAATTCGTTTATCGCTATCCCGCAGGAACTACGCAATTTTCCGGGATAAAAAGTAGCCTATGTGCTATTCCAGACTTTTCTCTATCTATGTGCCAAATTTCATCCAGATCCGTTGGGCCGTTCTGGCGTGATTGAGTAACAAACAAACAAACATCCATCCATCCAACCATCCATCCATCCATCTATCCATCCATACTTTCGCATTTATAATATTAGTTAGATTAAATAGAAAAAGGACTTTTTTATATATTTCCTATATCGCAAGAATTATTAAGTTTTTTTTTGTTTATAGCTAAAAGTAGGTACATATATTTAAAAAATAATTTCCGAAATTTAAGTAGGTTAGTACGCGCATAACTTTCGTGAACCAAATTAGAAAATATTTGGTGTATCCGTTATTTTCGGGATAATGTTTGCGGAAAAAAAATGGACCAAGGGCGAAGCGGGCAAAAGTTACTTTTACACAATTGTCAGCTTTTTCGTATTAAAATACGACAAATAAGTCAAAAGTCAAAGTCAAAAATCAAAAGTTTATTTTGCAAATAGGCCGCCGAGGGCTCTTTTATTGTCTTTTTTTTAATCTACCAGCGCATTCGGAAAGACCATCCTTGCCAAGAAGAATGCGCCGCAAGAAACTTGGCAGAAAGTCATTTTTTCTAAATAAAATAGATTTACAATAGTACCTACTTAAATTCTAAGTAATGTATAGGTACTTGTAATTAACGCATTACTTGTGAAATAGTGATAAGCTTTAGTTTAGAAGAATTAACATAAATTACCTGCACCAAATTGGCAAAGTAATAATAATAAACGACGATTAAAAAATGAAAGATGAAGCGATTGCGATTTGAATAGTTCCGCTACCGGCCGGTAGATGGCGCTGTACATCTTTTCCGTTACAGTAACAGAATGTCTCCATAAAAACCTCATCTTCTTCTGCTTTAGGTACGTGCAAGTGTTACACCGAGTTACTATTTCAATAACTTCAACCATGACTGACGAATATTGTCAGAAAACATGAAAAATATTAGCTGTCACATTTGTTTGTAGCTAGGTTATAGTTAAAGTAATTGTTTTAGTAACTTGGTGCAACTCACACTAAGGCGTAGTCTAAACCAGTCTCAGTTTGCAAAGGAAAAACATCGTGAGGAAACTGCGAAGAAATTCAATGGTGTGTGATAAGTTCCCAATCCGCACTGGGCGCGCGTGGGAACTATAGCCCAAACCCTCCACTACACGGAGGAGGCCTATGCCATGAGGCACGCCGAATTGCGCGACAGTTTAATAAGTAAATAAAAAAAAAAAAACGACAATAACAACAACATGTACTTACTGAAATTGTAGCGAAATCGGAATAAAAAGGCTTATAAATAAATAAAAAAAAAATGTTTTAGTAACTTCGTGCAACTCACACTAAGGCATAGTCTAAACCGGTCTCAGTTTGCCGTTCACAGAACACCGTTTTTACAAAGACATAGTCAATGTTCTTTATTGCCAGAACCAGAGGCTTATTGACTAATTCGCTCGCAATCGCCATCGTGTTCATTTTGAAAGTTCATGTATGGGCTTGCGCTGACAATTGGCATCGGAATCAGCTAGCTGTCACATTCATACAAGAAATGTCAAAATGAACACGACGGCGATTGCGAGCGAGTTAGACAATAACCGCCTTATTCATAAACGCACTATAGGCCTCTGCTAAGTTAGTAATCGTTTGTCCTTGTCTGTGAAAGGTAAATGTCAAAGTGACAGATAAGGACAAACGATTACTAAGTTAACAGAGGCCTATAGTGCGTTTATGAATAAGGGGGTAAGCCTATTGCACTCACTCAATAACCCTGACATTGGCGAAGTTGTCGTCCTATAACGACTTTTAACGCCAGAAATAAAAGAAGACGAAGACAATAAGCCTACTGAACACAGTAATTGATAAGATGTTAGTGGAACAGTTTACGCCTATGCTTTACCTTTAGGCACGCAATATTCTAGATACATCACTTTTTATTTGCTCCGAGATGTTGACTGCACATAAAAAATGAGTCACAAAAACTTCACCCGCTCGTAATCCAGAAACTCTTTTAGAACTGTCTGTCAGCACACAACATAAATGTGGGTACTTACCTATTTAATTTCTATTTCTGAGTATGTGGAGTGAAGTGGTATTCATAGCACGATATGTTGCGATCAACAACGCTGTAAAGAGAAACTGAAAAAGGCTCAATCTTAAAATTAATCCGGTATCCGGTACCGTAAAATGGGGTGAGAAAGGATTGCGGGAGAAGGGATAGAAGCATAGAAGCATAATAGAAGCATAGAAGATAGAAGCATCTGGTACATTCTATGTTTTTTCTTTGCTCCCAGATCAGGGATCTTATTAGAATCTTATTTGACAAATGTTTCCATACTGGTAGAGATCGCTTTGTAGCCATAATGCCGCCTATTGTTACCTTATTACTTCTGTATACATTTTTTTCTGTTTTGATTGTTATATGTGGTGTTCAATAAAGAGTTATTGTATTGTATTGTATTGCATTGATCGCTGTGCAAAGTGAACCGCTTCAAAGGCGGGACTAAACTATGAATCAAAAACTCAAACGAAAATTCTCTGTAGGGCTCGAAGTTAGTCGAACCACCCTTAAATATTCCGAAATAAATTTTACGAGAATTTGTATAGTGTTCTTACTCTTATAAATGCGGTTCACAAAATACATCTACTTACCAAGTTTCAACAGTATAGCTCTTATAGTTTCGGAGAAAAGTGGCTATGACATACGGACGGACAGACAGACAGACATGACGAATCTAGAAGGGTTCCGTTTTTTGCCATTTGGCTACGGCACCCTAAAAACCGTATCAAAGTTTTAAAGATCTAAGCATACATAGGGTCAGACAGCGGAAAGCGACTTTTTTTATACATACTAGGTAGTGAAGATAAGTCCAAGTGGTTTTTCGGCAGAAACCTAGGATACTGGTAGGGGGTTTTTAAATCATTGACCTACTTTTAAATCTCACAAATATACGCTAAAACGTTGCTATAACAATAAATCCTCGTCTCGAATCTGAACACTAAACGATTTACGATGCGCATAATATCGAGCTTATAAATAAATTTGTGAAAGATTTATACCATCTTCGGTTCGGCTACTTACACGAAAAAAAAAACTAAATGCTTTATCTTTAGACATACCTACGGATTCGAGACCTTGTGATATTTGATATGAAATAAAAGGGATTTATTTCAGAAGAAGTCCATACCATTTATACAAACCAACATTAAATAAGTAATAAAAATAAATGTATGGGAATATCAAAATTAAATCAATGCTTAATTACATACCTAAATCAATATAAAATTAAATCTGAGCTAAAAACGTCTCGTACGCGTTCACATTATACAGGATCATACGTCACAGATATTTCTGTTTTGTTCTAACTATGACTGCGTCCTGTCCTGTGTGCGTGCCAAAGTTTACCAAACATGTGGATCCGGGAAACGTTTCAATTAGGTATGTACTGCGGAAAAATTAGCAGCGCCACAAGCGGAACAAAACGGCATCAAACAACTCGCGCTAGAGAAATTTACTCAAGGTAGGTACTCTAAATACTCGTAATCTTAGCGCTTGTGCCTCAATATCTCCCATGATTAATTAGAAAGACGAACGACAAAGTTAATCACAGTTTCTCATTAGCCGTTTTTCTAACCCCACCCCAAACTACCCTCCAAAAATAAACTAATACACATTCTTAAGTAGTCTCACTTTTTACTAAAGTTCCGAACGGCAGATGCGAGTCGAAATCATATCATTTTTATGACACAAAAAACTATCAGTCATTAATTTGTACGTCTTTATTGCTTCAATAAATCAGTTAGGTTTTTGCGAATGGTGTCGGGTGGATCGTGTTGCAGAAATGCTATACGGACACAACACAATGTGCGCTTTCCCTGTTCGAACCAATATGCCAGCGTCTTTTACAGTTTTGAGATAAAACGTTTCGAACACGCTCGCGTTAAGGCATCGCCTCTAGCAGCGTGTTCGTCTCTCATAGTTTAAATGGAAAACTATCATAAGATTCAATCATCACGCAAACTAATGTGCGGTCAGGTCACACATTATTATGATTACGTATTCTAGCTTCCCTTACTGAGTCGCACCGCAGGAAAAAGACGCATAAGTGAAAGCGAAGCACTTGTTGGACTTTTTGAGAGCTTTTTTTAATTAAGAGTATTTTGTTATTAAGCATGTACATGTGTATAGTGATAGAGGAATTCTACGTAGACGACGCAATTGACGGCTAAAGCTAGTTTAGAATATCTCTATTTCTCCAACTTCGGTCAGACTGAAAAGCTCTATCATACATCGATGCACCTATCACAGACGCATTAGCTTAAACAGGGCTCAAGCCACTCCTGCGCATAATTTTTTGAATGAAACCTGATTGAAAAATTATAATCATTTTGCCTTTAGGGATCACTCCATTGCAATTCTGTTAACTTTTAATATTCAAATGACAGTGATTTAAATTAAGAATATGTTATTAGTTATTTTTTGGGGTTCAGCCAGAATGACGTCAGAACCTTTAAGTGTATCAGGCGCAAAACCTACCTGCGTTTAATAAAAAAACGATATATTCAGGTGAGCTTTTCGGTGAAGGAAAACATCGCGAGGAAATCTGCACACATCTGCGAAGCAATTCAATGGTGTGTGTGAAGTTCCCAATCCACACTGGGCTTGCGTAGGAACTATAGCCCAAGCCCTCTCACTGTAAGGGAGGCCTATGCCCAGCAGTGGGACGTATATAGCCTGGAGATGATGATGATATTCTGCGCACTCAATCTGGCAATGGGGATGCAGTGAAATGCCTCAAGGGATTTACCACAAACACCTCGGCGGCCCCAGCTTCCGCCAGGACCGCGGCAAGATGGAGAGGACCCATACGCTGTGCCCGTCTTCCCTGTAGGCTTATTGTCTAACTCGCTCGCAATCGCCATCATGTTCATTTTGATAGTTCTTGTATGAATGTGCCTGCTGCTCCCACCAAAGCTGCTCAACTTTTTAGCAGACAATTCAGCTATTTCTGGGGAGCCACTCATGGTTATTTTAGTAATCTACTTATTAATAAAAAATAAAAATAAAATAAAAATAAAATGTTTTTATTTCAGATAACCATGATCCATATTGTATTATGTTAGTATCCGTGCCTACGAAGCTAGTGTTAGTCGATATGAAATAATTGAGATAAATGTCATATTATTATTAACAATTTTGAATTTCGAATCATGTGAGCAATAGGTATGATTTGATTAAAATAATTTCAAGAAAAGTTAGGTATAGGTGGCCACAATTGCGTGTACCTCAGTCCAGTGCAAGATGAGCCGGCTGTCAAGTCTATCGGCTATAACATTCAGGAGGCTGTTGCGGCTGGCGCGCACTCGGGCCAGCGCGGCCGCGCAGCGCGCGCGCAGGATAGCGGGCAGCCCGGCAACGCGCGCGTGCGCGAACATAGCCGACGCGCTGCACCAGCGCGGCAGCCGCAACAGTGCCCTGAACGCGTTGTTGAATTGGACCCGTAAGGCGCTGAGCGACCGTTGCGTGTGACTAGTCCATAGGCCAGCGGTATATAGCGACGTACAAAAAGCATTAAATAATGTAATTTTCACCGGGATTGTGCAACATCTAAACCTATGGGCAATCATATTGGCTCTGGTCGCCAACGCCCTACGTTCCCTCTCCATATCCTGATCATCACTCAGGTTGCCTGTGATCATGTGCCCCAGGTATTTGAAAATCTTAACTCTCTTCAATGGGACTCCATTTAGTAAAAGAGGCGGGATATTTAAAAGACTCTTGGAACCAGATTTAAACAGCATAGATTCGCTTTTGTCCGCATTATACCTGAGACCATGATCAGCAGCATATCTTTCACAGACACTCAACAGCTTCCTCAGCCTATTGATTGAAGGGCTCAGCAGCACCATGTCATCTGCGTAACTTATATTATTGAAACTCACGTCATGTATACGGCATCCGACACGCATGCTGCTGAGCTCTTCAATCAAAGCATTCATATATATATTAAACAGTTTTGGTGAACTCAAGCCCCCCTGTCGGACACCACACTCGAGACCATATTCATCAGAAGCAGAATCACCCCACCTCACCATGTTAGATTGACCGGAGTACCATTGTTTATAGACGTGTAAGTTCGTACACGGATTTCCAAACTAGACGAGTATTTTAAGCTTACGCGGACCATTTATAATTCGGTCTCGGTCAACTTTTTTGGATTAAGTTTATGTTTTTGTATGTATGTACAAAGTTTAAAAAATGAACTACATTTTGTAGAAATAGAGTCTGTATTTTATTAAGTTAGAAAATCTACAGATTTATATACTGAGACGCAAGGTAAGAAGCGATCCGCACTGTCAAAATAATTACTGTCAATAATCTCATATTGACAGCACCGCCTGACAAACATGCCCCGTGAGTCGTGACACAGAGCTAGAAAGCTGTAGACACGGCATGGCAGAATGAACTTGAAACACGTATACCAAAAAAAATTTTTTTTTGTAAAATCCACCCAATAGTGGTATCTTTAAACGAACCTGGGCGATTACGTTCCATCAGGTGACCCGTCTGCTCGTTTGCCCCCTCTTATATATATTAAAAAAAAACTATTCTTGGGGCGTCGGTGTTTCTGAATCATTTTGGATTTTGTGGTCTCGGGTTCGATCCCCGGTCGGGGCAGATATTTGTAGGGAAAATACGAATGTTTGTTCTCGAGTCTTGGATGTTTAATACGTATTTAAGTATGTATCTATATAAGTATGTTTATCCGTTGTCTAGTACCCATACAAGCTTTGCTTAGTTTGGGACTAGGTCAATTGGTGTCAAATTGTCCCTGGATATTTATTTAATTTATTTTTTATGTACATATTTTGCATCATATATCTGTGTATGAAGTGTAAAAAGCAATTGAAATAATACGATGTAAACAAAAAAAAACCAGAAGCCTAGCTACTAACCCTAACTAGAAGAATAGTCTCGACTAAAAATATATGTAATTCAAAAACTGCATAGTATGCGTTTAGGTAAACACTTCAAGTGCAGTGACGGCACGTAATTAAATACCTCAGGGAGATAAGATACTGCTATCTTCATCTAAACATACGTATGACGTATAGGTTAGGTTTTAATTGTAAAATAATAGTATTAGTAAAAAAATGTTAAACTCGCGTCACGCGCAAAACGGAGGGAGAGTTTAAGTACCAGGACATCAGGATCCTCTAAGAGCTTATTTTGAAATACGAATGAAGCTAGAGTCGCGTTCGATTTTTGAAGTGTACGTTGATTTCGTCGCTTTAAAGGATGTGCGTTTGGCCTAGTGGTATAAGGTGTGGAATAACAGTGTGTTCTCTCAGGTGACCGCAATCCAAATCTCGTGTATATTTTTTCTCTTTTTTTCTTTTTGCGCGAGTGTGCGTGTGTGTAGTTTTCACTTCTGCCGGCACTCCCGGAGTGCTACCCGGTGTTTTTTTTTAATTTTTATGAATAACGAGCTATTCCCGCTGCTTCGCTCCCGTTTCAGTTTTTTCAATATTCATGCATAAGCCACTTGTCCTAATACTAACGAAGATAAAAAAAATGCGTCGCGTAAATCGCAAAATCTATTCTTGTTTGAGATGAGTGTAAAAATAATCACAACAATTATTTGTGTCACTGACACATTACGTAACAACATTTGTTATTTTTAATGCGCTAAACAGTTAAAGTGTGTCGCTGTCTCTATGACAATTATATTTAAAATATTAGTTGTAACTGTCACTTGATTATGTAGTAACATAAAGTATGTCTGTATTCAGTGGTCGAAGAGTATATTTTGTTTATGCTGTAGGTATAGACGGTGACAGGATAGGAATAAGATCATTATAATTAATAATCATACGTTTAAAATTAGTACTCTTCGGAGCCGGAGCTGTTGTACTGGTTTTATAAAATATGCAGTGGCAAACGAACAAAATATAATAGAGACCTAATACTCGTATGAAATACAATACAAATACAATTTATTAATTTATTATCTCTCCATTTTCAATCTTTATTGTCTTTATATTTGTAGTAATTACAGATACGAACGAATTGTAAAATATACTTTGAATACAGTTTGTTGCCAAATTGAGCCGCTAGAGGCGCTATCAATTTGCTCATAACATTAGACGTTAACGCATACGCGTCCGAACCACGAACTAACAAAATAAATTGTGTTACCTACGTCCATAATTTGATATCATCATCATCAGGCCGTGTTAGTCCGATTCTGGATACAGGCTTATCCCATGGCACACCACTGAACTTGGTCTTCAGTGTCCTCCAGTTTCCTGCCTTATGAAAATCATCGCCCCACCTAGCTACAGGACAAATCCAAATATACTTAATATTAAACTAAAATCAATCGATTTTATTCAATACAAGACTCTTTATAGAACACAGATACATAGCGAAAATTACAAAGCAACCAATCAGTCAGTCAATTAACCCTACAGCGCATACAGTTCCGCATTAGGTTAAACCAAAATATTTGCAAATTGTGTCTAAAGTCAGGAAGGCAGCGACATCTGTTGCACTTTTGAGGGTACTCAACATACCAGGCTACTACATAGTTCAGCGTGTGGCCGCTAGGCAGCATTAATTGCACATGACATCCAACGATCGATCAAATTTCGATAGTCTGTGGTAAAACCAGTTTAAACAACTTTCAAGATGCGATAAAAAAATAACTTTAGAGTAAAATAGCTGGAAAAAATTACTATGTGACTGGAAAACCTGTGCTAAATAGAGGAATAAATTTAGTTTTACAGTATTGAGATATTTAGATAGTGTCGAGTAGCATTATTCAAACGTTCCCGATACGGTACTCCATGCATTGACGTTCATGTCACTAATACAAATCCATACAAGAACTCTTGCACTTGTCTGAGTCTTTATGTCGTTGGCATAAGTTTCAATTTCGCCTTAACTGTAGTAAAGTTTATTATGGTTTTGTGGAACTTTATCACATTAAATATTAGGTATAAGTTGTTATTGGATGATGTGACAGAAACCTTTACGAGATACAGATATAGAAAATTTTTGATCAATACCATCTGGAAGTGAAGATGATAGTTATTTTAACATTGACATAAGTATTGCGGATAGCAATCAATCGGGTCTCTGAAGAATCTAGTGATTCCGTAAAAAGTCAATCATAATGGCTCAAGTAAACTGTTTACCTGGCCCTGCCGTACGACATCTTTTTAACCAATGCCTAACTCCATACATCCAAATTAGATGTTAAAATGTCAGAATTGGCATCTAGTTCAACGAAGAGTTGGAGAACTGAAACTATTAGAACCAACACTGCAAAAATTTTGACAGCTCAAGTAAGATTGGGCCAAATGTTTGTGTTTGTGTGGCTCATTATGATCAAGAAGTCTGGTCAACCAATCACTAGAACTGAAATTTTTGTAGCTGAACATAAAAAAGGCATATGTGGTGATTCTTCCTCTTCAGTATATCAGGATATATAGAATAGGCCATTTCTCTGTAGGTAACGAAAGACGCCAGGTTTCTTGATGTCGAAGAAAAACTTTCGTGGGTTGTCGAAAATGCAGGGTTTAGCTATACTAAAACAAAGAACAAAACACACGATGTAAAAACATAAAACTGCCATATTTATTGTAACTGTATGCCATGTTTTAAATTGTTCGTCAATGCATGGAGTTCCTCATCGGGAACACAAATAAAAATACATTTTTTTTCGAAACTATGGGTTGTTTATTTTTTTTATTATTTTTCTCTAGGGGCATATACCAGTACTTACAACATATAATTTTATTTCTCAAAAATAAAAAGTCATGCACTGTAGGGTTAAAATTGCCAATACTATACATTCAATAGCTCTACAAAAAACATTGAATTATGTAGGTATTTAGATTAGAAGTTTACGTGGACAAGTACGGTGCGCAAAAACGGTCATTAGTTCCATGTACCGGGTCCGGTGCTTTTTTGCTGGTCGTACAGAATAAATTATAAGCTATTACATTCATTTAAGATAAACATCTTGCATTTTGATGGATCGGAATGAATCGGTTCGGTTATGCGCGTGAGTTTATTTAGTGAAATGTTCTAAATTGCGTTCAGAATATTTCATCACCTATTCAAGATTTTATTTTTAGGCTTCATAACTTAGTTTACCTACAATAATAGACGAAGTCCCATGGACGGATTTAGGAGGGGGGGGGGGGGAGGGGGCAAGGGAGCACGTGCCCCCTCCAGACACTATTGTTGTTGTTTTTGCCCACTCGCCCCTTGCAAAGTCCTATAGTCTTAATAATACTCTTTCGATTCTTTTGTTATTTTATTTGTACCGTTTTTGTATTGTCATCAGAGCTACATACACATAAGCATAAATGTCAAATTAAAGGCAATCTAACCACCGCAGTGTTTGAAGTCAAAAGTCTTTGACCAGTGTGTGTTGCCAGTGATGACGTATGAGGCCTCATGAGGAAGCTCAAGGTCACTCAGAGGGCTATGGAGAGGGCTATGCGGCTATGCTCGGGGTTTCTCTGCGAGATAGAATCAGAAATGACGATATCCGCAGTAGAACTAAGGTGACCGACATAGCCCAAAGAATTGCGAAACTGAAGTGGCAGTGGGCGGGGCACATTGCTCGCAGGACCGATGGCCGATGGGGTCAGAAGGTTCTCGAATGGTGTCCGCGGACCGGGAGACGAGCTGTTGGTAGGCCTCCAACAAGATGGAGCGACGACCTGATCAGGATCGCGGGATCGCGGTGGATGCGGAAGGCACAGGACCGGTCCGAGTGGAGAGCCTTGGGGGAGGCCTATGTCCAGCAGTGGACGTCTTTCGGCTGATATGATGATGATGAACCACCGGAAGTGAGACTAGAAAAGTTAAGTAAGTAATGAGATATGTCAAAACACATGTGAAAAAAAATTTTTAGTTATGATTAAATGTATTATTACGGTAATTGTTTTACTTTTACTTGGTACCAAAGCGTATTTTCTTATTTTTCTTCTTTAAACTTAACACGACCGAACCCGACTTTACCGTACGTGCTCATACACAGGGTGATATTAATTACCGAGTCAGAAAAACATGTTTATGGTCACGCGAAATTCTGCATGTCCCCATACAGAGCCGAGTAAACAGTTTTAGTGCAAATATTGGTTTTCGATTTATTTTTGTGCAGACAGACGGCTGTGGGCAGATTTATCTTTGGTCAACAGAAAAAGCGCCTTAAAAATATTTGAAAAGGTACGTATATTAAAATTAGAATTAGTCAAAATAGTATGCAGATAGTTTTAAAAAAATTTAAAGAAAGAAAAAGGTTTATTTGGTGCAATATAAACAAAAACCGTACAAAAAATAACCATGAAAACTCACACCAAAAAGTTTGCCGCTCAGCATGTGTCAGACACAGGGCCACAGACACCTATGTCTGACGCTGGTTTTCAGGGCAACCAAATTTGTTGTTTATTAAGTAAAAATCTGACGTAGTTTGAGATAAATAACAGTAATATATTGTTAGTGTCTGCCTACCCCTGTGGGAAAGAGGCGTGACGATATGTATGTGTATGTATGTATTGTTAGTGTGAAAAGTAACTTGTGACACGTCTAGATTCTTTAATAAACACAGATTAATTAAAATTGTAGCATGTACCATAAGCAGGGTGTGCTGGGAGTGGAGTGAAAGAAGGCTTCCAGCAGTGGAACACAAAAAAAAAGTAAAAATAAGCAAGAATTATTCTCGCCCACGTACACAGTCACACACACAGAAGATAAAGCATAGGAGAGCAAGCTACTTAAATGCTAGACAAATGCCTACAATAATTTCAGAATACTCTCCAGTGACACTTCGTCACAAATTCACTGAACGTAACATACGACTAAACGTGAACTTCAAAATCAACCCTAAAGTCACCGAGCAAGGCTTACTATAGCAACCTCCGTATTTTGAGTTATGGCTCTTTTGACGTTTTATTATGTGACATATGTGGATTGCGCGCGCTGCCAAAACCTTGTACGCTCATAAGTTTCATGACAAATTACCGCATATTGATTGGAGCACCGTCTGAACTGAAGGTAATTCTGTGCCAAAATTATGTCCTACATTATCGCTGTCATAGTTCCAGTTCCAAATAGGGAACGTCTAACTTCTTCACTGGTACAAAAATAAAACTAAAATAAGTTATTGTTAAAACTTTACAATACAATAACTCTTTATTGAACACCACATATAACAATCAAAACAGAGAAAAGATACAAACACAACAACACAAACACACACAGAGTGAAGGTAAGGGGTAAAGGTACTTTTCAATAAGTACTTTTTTTTGCTAACTTAAGTGAAATTACCACCGTTTTCGAGATTATACATATTTCGAATGTCAAAACATGACGTCACTATATCGCGGAGATAGCAAAGTAAAGTTATCATTTACGGAGTGTCATAGTAGACATCTCTCTTCATTCTTCATTTTTCTTCTTACACCTACATATTAGCTTTATGTTCAAGCGTTGACCTCTCTTGTTGAATAAAATTTGATGACACTATTACTGGTCGTTTTTCTATATATGATAGATGACTAGCACACCTGTCTTTGTTTAAATTTGTCGTGCAATTTATGGGACACCCTGTATACATACATACATACATATAAAAATCACGTCTTTATCCCTTACGGGGTAGAAGAGCCTAAGGTAACAAAACCTAAGGGCCATGTTTAGCATGATTGTGGGCGTATAGGAAAGGGTAATCAAAATAGTGATGGGTTCCTAGCCGCATCGCCTAGGTATAACATGATTTTCGCCCATTCTCTTGATGGGCTATACCATCCGCGCGGTTAGAGAAGGGTTCTCTATCGTTTGCCCGAATGTCATATGCCATAAATGTATTGTTTGCCATAATGATCATTTTGCCATAACTATTTTTTCTTTTTTCTCTTTAACTGTTAATTGTTGAGGATTGCCATTTCAATGCTTCTGGCAAAATTACGGTTTCAGAGAAAAAAGATTTATGGCAAATGATCATTATGTCTAACATTACATTATGGCATATGAAATTCGGTTAAATGAAAGGCTCCGAATAAAATACCTTTAATTTTTATCCCGGAAATTTTTCACTAAAACTATAGCTAACATCCTATATTGTACCTAGTACAATATTATTTACTATTAATATTATGGACGTCATTCCCTTTACCCTAACGAAAAAAAGTAACACAATCAATAAAAGCAATTAACAAACATAGTAAAAAGTTACCACACAATAGAGGAATGTCCAAACAACGCATCGTAATTACAACCTTTTATGCTGATGAATGGTTCAAATTAATAAAAGAATTATAACTAATACGATAGCATTAGTGCAATAAGCAAGTCATTCAGTGATTCTGGACATTTGTAACAATCGTCTTAAAAATGATTTGTTAAGCTGCTTCCAGTAACGTCCGATCCCGCGGCGCGGGTAGGTACTGTACTTTTCTGGGATAGATTAAGAAGTATCCTACAAAATCGAGTCGAAGAAGACATTGTTATAATCTAACTAATATTATAAATGCGAAAGTATGGATGGATGGATGGATGGATGGATGGATGGATGGATGTTTGTTTGTTTGTTACTCAATCACGCCAGAAGGGCCCAACGGATCTAGATGAAATTCGGCACATAGATAGAGAAAAATCTGGAATAGCACATAGGCTACTTTTTATCCCGGAAAATTGCGTAGTTCCCGCGGGATAGCGATAAACGAATTCTTTGCAGACGAAGTCGCTGGCAACAGCTAGTTATAACATAATCTGAATAACTTTAAATAATATGAGCACTGGCAACTGTTGCCCAGAGTGCACAGGATAAAAAGCTACAAGCTACAATCCCTTTTCAATGATAGAGCCGAACCAGAATGTAATAAAATAACGCGAGACACACACACACACAGAGAGAGAGAGAAGAGAAATATAGAGGGAAGAGGGAGATGGAGAGGGGAGGCGTGGTAGAGGGGGAAAAGAGAGAGGTAGAGAGAAAAAGTGAGAGATACGAAACGAACACGAACGCGTTCGAAGCGTTTGGTTTTGTGAAAACTTATACCTACTAGAGTCGTATCTTACTTACTCAACTATGATACAATTACCTAAAAAAGAATTTTTGGCGGCCTATTTGCAAAAAAGTTTTTTGAATCTTTGAAATTTTTGACAGAAACTTATAACTGTCGTTTGTTTTGTTATTTCGTACAAGGACGTCTTTGTTAGACTGTATCCAACCGTTATCAGTGTAAACATGTTGTGAATGCCTGCCGCGACGCAAACAAGAACATTCTATTGCACAGGAAATGTTGACTTTGCGAATTTTTGTGCCAAGAACGTAATCATTTAAGCACGTCTAGCACGAGAGCCGCAGCGCTCAGAGTCGCGTCGCGCGCGAGATTGATTGCCCCTCTTTATCTTACTGTTCGTTCTAGAAAGAGACGACGGCAGTCTATCTTGACTCCCGCGCACTCTTAGCCGGGCTGTGAACTAAAACGGACAATTCACGTATCGAGGTCAGGAATTGTTCGACAAGTTTCGAACACCTGAGGCCTTACCATGGCGTCCTAATTCCGACTCTGTTCAAGTTTTAGCTGTCACTTTTAGTATGAATCTTGTCAGATTCTGTCGCACGCGAACCTAAACTGAAACGCATTAAGACGTCATGGTAAGGCCCCTGTAGGCCTATTGACTACCTCGCTCGCAATCGCCATCGCGTTCATTTTGACAGTTCTTGTATGAATGTGACAGCTAGCTGATTCTGATGCCAATTGTCAGTACTAAAAGTGACAGCTAAAACTTGAACTGAGTCGGAATTAGGACGTCATGGTAAAGCCTCTCCGCTCCGCTACGACAGCGCGTCCTTTGCGGCAGCCCTATTCGGATTCGTTTCTCACCGAACCTAGTACTTCGCGGCAGGGCTATCAATCTTGTCGAATCGTTAAGAGCCTCGTTAACCGGTGGTTTGTTTAATTTTTTGCCAACCGCTAATCAACACAGGCTTTTATATCGCCCATCCGTTCGGAGTACGTTGGACTTAGTGTGGATATGACGTGGGAATTTTTTAATTGTTTTGAAGTTGGGATTTGCGCCGTACAATACTGGTTTGAACATACCATACCATAAAGTGCTGCGTGTTGTTTTTAAGTAAGGAAGTAAATAAATGCCTTATACAATAATTGAATTGTTTATGAATAAATAAATGAATGAATGAATGAATTGTACAAATACAAAGAGACTGAAACAATTAAATAAAAAAATATATATGCCCAAAGCAAACTTATCCCTATAAGGGATCTTTACCAGTTAACTTTTGAGTAGACGAGAGAAGTAGGTTTATAATTCGTATATTTTTATTTACTTTTTAACATAACAATATGCCGATACAACTTCGTCGTGTTATAAAATCATAGTTTTTATTGAACATAATAGTGAAGTTTTCAGGACAAAATAGACTCGCGAAGACTTTTTTCTCAGTTTGGTTACTCATTTACGATTTAAAATGATAATTTGTATTTTTTGCATTTAAAGTGGATTTTACACTACCTAAATAAAAAATAAATAAAAATAAATAAATATCATGGGACAAATTACACCAATTGACCCAGTCCCAAACTAAGCACAAGGCTTGTACTATGGGTATCAGGCAACCGATAAACATACTTATATAATGTAGATAAATACATACTTAAATAAATACAACATCCATGACTCGAGTACAAACATTCGTATTCATCATACAAATACACTAAATGTTTTATGTTGTAAACATATACTTATGAAATCTTACCTATTTATATTAAACTTAACTTCATTTCTATTAAGTACATGATATTATTTATTTTATTAAAATAATTGACATCAAGAAACAACTCGGCAATTAAGAAAAAACGTAATATTATGAAGTAGTATCCACATAAATTTGTCATTTTATTAGACAATTAAAATTAATAGCAACATCCTTACGCGTAAGTTGTCTAGGTTGTCCTAAAACGAAATAACCTCGTCATTGCCATAAATTTGTTTCCATCGACTAATAAAGCATTTTAATTGGCTTGTAACATCCATAACATTTCTAACTGATTGTAAATTAACACAAGGAAATTGATTGTAAAAAATGTCACTTCCAAATATACAAAAAAAAAACTACACAAAAACACTCATAAATAAAACACCTGGACATCAAAATATAAATTAACGTTTGTCAAACATAAATTATGTCAACGGTAAATTAGATGTATGTTTATTATGTATTGTGTATATGAATGAGTATGACCAATAGAATCGAGCTCTGGGTGAAAGGCAATGTTCGCAAAGTCGGATAAAATTGAAATTTTAAGTACTAACTTTCGTTTTTGAAATTGTAATCGGAGAAATTCTTTGATATAATTAGGTTTGATACATTTGCTACAGATATTGTTAGTTTAACTCACTGAATGATGAATGTGGATGAAGCGAAAGAGGTATGTCAGGATCGTAGCAAGTGGAACAAAGTAGTCTCTGCCTACCCCTGTGGGAAAGAGGCGTGACGGTATGTATGTATGTAACTCACTGAAAAAATATTGATGATAGTTTTATGCAGTCACCTAATTAATGTGAGTTATGTGCATTCTGTGTGCTTAGTCTAATCTAAGCTATCAGTCACAAAATAAGCCTTTGCGTTAAAATGTCAAATAAAATACTGCAAGTACCAATTTTTCCATAGTAATTGAGACGTTTACGTGAACGCGTTAGACTTTTTTCTCTCTAATGCAGTCTCAAAATACTCGTAATTTGAGATCAATTAGTTGCCGTTAAGTACTGCTAGTGGCGCTGCTAATTTACCCATAGTAATTTAGACCTACATGAACGCGTTCGAGACGTCAGCCTCAAGTTTTAGTTCATGATAGAACAAAACAGCTTTAAAGCAGTCCCGTCTCTTGTCATTAAGTGCTCCATGGTCGAGACTCGTGACATTCGCCCCGTGTTCGCATAAAATAAAGAATTGTAGAAACATTTGTACCTAGGAGCGCCGCAAAAGGCATTTTGAAAATTGTCCTTTTTCTAATAAAATCACTTTCGCTACAAATTAAAAAAATCGTAAAAGTTATTATAAAATCCAGAGGTCACCTAACACTGGCCACTTAACCAGTGTCAACCAAATGAAGTCCTAAATCATTATCACCAATAAACGATGACATTTATCAAACGCCAATGTAATGGCTACAAGAAAGCTTAATGGTTTATATTCGGGCCATAGATCAACTTGTTTAAAATTTATTTGCTACATTCTCGAACGAAATTATATTTCCTAATGTCGCGGCAGAGCTTCCGTGTTCGCGTGTTTGGGAGAAATTCATGAATGTTGCTAGCGGGTACAGTCAACGAAAAATGTTTCAAGTTTGTCAACATTTTTGGGCACATTCTTGAATAAAGTCGCTGTATGAATTATAGGGAATTTTTTAGTCCGTGGAATTCTGACATTTCTTGGTATTACCAGTCAAAAAAACGTTCCTTAAATCTGTGGTGAGAAATGCAAAAAATAAATACATACTAAATTAACAATCATTTCTACATATTAGTAATTAACACATACTTGGTTTAATTTTAAATCGCATAATTTAGACATAACTAATAATCATATTTTTTTTTGGGGAGAAATTAAATTGTTTTGGGTATTACTTTAATGATTGTCACATATATCAAACCTTCGCTTCGGTCTACGATTATAATAATTTATTTCGTAAAATGATTTCCCTAATAATAAATGTGACTTATAAAGTTTTTAACTTAAAAGTTCCGTACTCTGATTAGCCAATTCTTCAAAATAAAACTGTATATACTTGCCGGAAAATATACAAATTATTAAGAAATACCATGGCTTCTTCATTTACTTTAATCATAGCTTTTAAGTATTGCTGTACAATAACCTTATTTAGCTTCTGTACTTTTTCTTCCGTGATTTATTAGTTAAAATAACAAAAGCTTAGTCAGACAATTATTTGTCCAGCAGAAAAAAATGTTGGTGGCCCCTGAAACGTCTAATTATGACAGCAGTCAGAATTCCACGGACTAAAAAAATACACTATATTAGCTAGTGAATGCTGCTTCTGCATGCTGATGATTTTACACTAGATGATGGTTCAAGGTCGTCCATCGTGTTTTTGTTAGTGCTTAAATATAAAAGTGCCAGCACGAAAGAGTTAAGAATTCGTCCGCTTTGCCACATTTTACCGAATGCGTATTATGCGAAACGCTAGCTATGTCAAGTAAGATTATGCCAAAATGACTAAAAATGATTCTGCGCATGTATGTGAAATATAAGTTTCGGACAGTCAAAATTATGTCAGATAAAGAACAGGACAAAAATTAATGCGGTTACAAGGGTCCCTACCTGACAGAATTATTTTCATTTGTATTGACCTCAGGGGCCTTACCATGACGTCTTAATGCGATTCAGTTTTGGTTCGCGCGCTGTCAGATTCATACTAAAAGTGACAGCTAAGAATTAGGACGTCATGGTAAGGCCCCAGGAATACTTCAATGCTGGTCTGGGGAAAAAAAAAACATAGAATGTACCACTTACTTATCTACCCGGGAAATGGTAAAAGCCCACCGAGAGAATGCGCGAGAATCTTAGGAATCATGTTATAGTTATAGGCCATGCGGCTGCAATGCAACCCATCACCATTTTGATTCCACTTTCCATCTTCACACAGTCTTGCTGAACGTGGCCTTTAGGTCTTGTTACCTTGGGCTCTGTCTACCCCGTAAGGTATAAAGACGTGATTTGTGTGTGTGTGTACCTCAGGACGAATTATATTTCTATTCTATTCTATTCTCCCTTAATGTCTCCCTTAATGCCGGGCAATCAGGCTTGGGCCAATGTCAGTTTAAATGACAAGTGTGCGGTTGATTCTGTCCACGTCAACGAATAAGCAGCAGGGGCCTTACCATGACGTCCTAATTCCGACTCAATTTAAGTTTTAGCTGTCACTTTTAGCACACGGCGGCCACGACGTACAAAATCCGCGTTCTGAAATGAACACAGGCACGACGTCGTCTGTACACGCATCAATGTGTGCGTAAGATACACAGGGCTGTCTATCGCAAAATCCTAGTACTATAAGTACTACCAATGACATAAATATAGGTACTTATAATGAAGATATGGCTTAGATGTGTGCAAATAAATGTACTTAATCGTTATCTATTTATTTAAACTTACTTAAAATGTGTCTGTCTGTGTATTTAAGCATTATTATTTTCAATTACAATAGATGTACGACAACAAACTTAGCAAATGATTCTGTAGTTATTTCATGTATTAATCGCGATAATTTCAGAGAGCATTAATTTTCTAATGTTTTATAAAATGAAGTACTACGTAGGATAGGTTCTCGAACTTGTGACGTGCGGCCGACATACATCGCGTTGCGAGCCCTACTAGTTGCCAGCAGCTTTCCGGCAGACTGCGCTTGAGGGGTGGGGTAACTCGAATCGGTGCGGGGCGGAGCGTGGCAATTCTGTAAATTAGTACTATTATATATTCTGTGCTTTTAGTATGAAACTGACAGCGAGCGAACCTAAACTGAATCGCATTAAGACGTCATGGTAAAGCCCCAGCAAGGAAATAATTCCGTAATTAAACCCCTTTTCGACTGAGAGCCGAAATGGATGACTCCAGCAGGCTTATTACGTAACTCGCTCGCAATCACCATCGTCTTCATTTTGACAGTTCATGTATGGGCTGACAATTGGCATCGGAATCAGCTAGCTGTCACATTCATACAAGAACTGTCAAAATGAACACGATGGCGATTGCGAGCGAGTTACATAATAAGCTAGCTGTAGGCTTATTGTCTAACTCGCTCGCAATCGCCATCGTGTCGTTTTGACAGTTATGGGCTGACAATTGGTATCGGAATCAGCTAGCTGTCACATTCATACAAGAACTGTCAAAATGAACGCGATGGCGATTGCGAGCGAGTTAGACAATAAGCCTACTGGACTAGGACAAACACAAAATTTGTATGAATACGCAAATGGAGGAAAATTATATCTTTTTCAACCACCCACTTTTACAATTTGACAGAAAGAAATGACGAACGCGATTGTCATTCCGAGCGCGTTAAACAAGGCTTGATCTACTTCGCCCTCACATGATTTATTTATATAAAAAAATCCTCGGCATAGCAAAGTACAAAATCATCGAGATGTTATCCGCGCTCGATTCATCATTCGGAACTAATGTATTCGATTGAATCGGGACCAGTTCGATTGTGCTGCTTTGTCGTGCCGATCCTTTTTGTAACGTAATAAAGAAATCATGAATGTTCTAGTTATTTATAGCAGGACGTACTTATATTACTTGAAGCTTGATTTTAAATCTTCACTTGCTCTTCCATTCTGTAGGCTTATTGTCTAACTCGCTCGCAATCGCCACCGTGTTCATTTTGACAGTTCATGTATGGGCTGACAATTGGCATCGGAATCGGCTAGCTGTCACATTCATACAAGAACTGTCAAAATGAACACGATGGCGATTGCGAGCGAGTTAGACAATAAGACTAGTCTGGGAGGAAAGAAAAAACATGTACCACATGCTTCTCTTCCCGTGCAGATCGTAAAAGCCCATCTAGGGAACGAACGAAAATCTTAGGCAACGCTAGCAACCCATCACTATTTTTATTCACCTAAACGCCCACAATCACGCTGAACGTGGCCTTTAGGTCTTGTTACCCTAGGCTCTGTTTACCCCTGTAATTGTAAGGGATGATGGTGTGATTAATATTTATGCATGTATGTATGATATTAAATAATTTCTCGGATATTAAATAATCTTTGTCGGACTCACAGAGTGGCAGACTACAATACATCGCACTCTTGCTTGGTACACACGTATTTAATACATTACTAGCGATAGCGACCCGCCCCGGCTTCGCACGGTATATTATGCATACATACATACATACATACATATCGTCACGCCTCTTTCCCACAGGGGTAGGCAGAGACAACTTTGTTCCACTTGCTACGATCCTGACATACCTCATGATTTAAGTATACATAGGGACATAGGGACAGAGAAAGCGACTTTGTTTTATACTACTACTAGCTGTTGCCAGCGACTTCGTCTGCAAAGAATTCGTTTATCGCTATCCCGCGGGAACTACGCAATTTTCCGGGATAAAAAGTAGCCTATTCCAGACTTTTCTCTATCTATGTGCCGAATTTCATCCAGATCCGTTGGGCCGTTCTGGCGTGATTGAGTAACAAACAAACAAACATCCATCCATCCATCCATCCATCCATCCATACTTTCACATTTATAATATTAGTTAGATGTATATGACACTATACCAGTTTTCCTTGGCCCTGGTCCTTTTTTCTTTGCTTGGGAGCAGTCTTAATGCGTTTCAATTCCGACTCAGTTCAAGTTAACAAACATTATTAGTATGGCTCTGACTGCGCCGAATCTAAACTGAATTGGAATTGAATTCAGTCATTCAGACGTCGTGGTAACCCCAATCCCCCAGCATGGAAGAAGCAAACAACGGTATAGTTGCCGGCAAACATCTTGCGCATGACCTTGAATGCGCAGAAGCGAATTTTTTTTTATGTAAATAGGAAGGCAAACGAGCAAATGGGTCACCTGATGGTAAGCGATCACCACTGCCCATAGACACCCGCAACCCTGGAGGGATTGCAGATGCGTTGCCAACCTAGAGGACTTAGATGAAAAGCCTCTTGTGCCCGTAATTTTCCCGGCTGTCTTACTCTCCACACCGGATTACAGCAGTGCAGAACTTACCCCTTCCACGTCGTTTTTAAATAAATAAATAAATATCATGGGACAAAGCTGGTACTATGGGTACCAGGCAACGGATAAACATACTTATTATAAGAAGATAAATACATACAACATCCGTGACTCGGGTACAAACATTCGTATTCATCATACAAATGTCTGCCCCTACCGGGATTCGAACCCGGGACCTCTAGCTTCATAGTCAGGGTCACTAACCACTAGGCTATCCGGTCGTCGGTGCTCAGGATGTTTGCCAGCAACTATAACAGTAAATAAATAAAGTCGATAACTCAAGTCTGTATTAAAATACCACCCATACTTTCAATGTGAAGTCTATAATTACAGTGGAAACATTATAAATCAATTGAACGCCTTAATTTTAAAGTCACTCGGTCAAATATTGAATTAAAACGCTATGTAAATAACGCAACATAATATTTAATATGTTGTGGGGCGGGTCTGGCCATATTCGGTTCGAAATTGCTTGCGAAAGTAGACTGAATTTTGACTTTATGAATGCGTGTAATTATAGTAAAATGACAGCTGTTTTACATAATAATAATATAATTATATGCATAACTAACGAAGTCGCGGGCAGAAGCTAGTATAATATATAGTTTCTCTATATAAGTACCTATGTATATCGTTGTCTAGTATCTACCCATAATACAAGCTTTACTAACGCTTACTTTGGGACTATGTCAATTTGTGTGAATTGTTCCTTAATAGTTATTTATATGTAATATTGACATACCGGTACTAGTATCACGATATTATTGACAGTCTAATCCATGCCATAGTGAACGTATTACAACTCGGTTTCTTTTCATCCCACTCAAAGGTCAAGCGCAAGCGCACGGGTTCATTTAACTCGAAAGGCCGTATGTCGACAAAAAACGAAGCGTACGGTTAAGTAGTCCTTCACGCGGGTGCGAGCGAGACAGCGATAGTTTTGTAGGTTTTTTCTATCGCGTCATTGTTTTCGGGGTCCTGGATGTTTATGTCATTTTTTCAAAGTAAATAAATAAATACATACACATACACAAATCACGTCTTTATCCCTTCCGGGGTAGACAGTGCCTAAGGTGACAAGACCTAAAATTCCACGTTAGCATGAAAATTGAATCAAAATAGTGATAGGTTGCTAGCTGCATCGCCTATAACATGATTCCCTAAGATTTTCGCCCATTCCCTCGATGGGTTTTTACCATCTGCGCGGGAAGTGAAACAACTGAAAAGAGAAAACAAAAAAATAAAAAAGAAAGAAAGAAAGAAAAAAAAGAAATACAAAAGAAAAAACAAAAAACTAAACTAAACAACATACATACAACTGGTATAACGTGCCGGCACGTAAGTCTAGCGATGAGGAGTCACGTGGAGGGGGGATCTGCGCACCCACGGATACCGTATTTTATACTTCTGCGCATACAAGGTCATCGCTAGACTTACGTGCCGGCACAAGGGCGGCACTAAACTTATACTATACATTTTATGTTTTTTTTTTACTCCCAGACCACCATGGAAGAATGGGTTATCCGTATTATTAACAACTAGCTGTTGCCAGCGACTTCGTCTGCAAAGAATTCGTTTATCGCTATCCCGCGGGAACTACGAAATTTTCCGGGATAAAAAGTAGCCTATGTGCTATTCCAGACTTTTCCCTATCTATGTGCCAAATTTCATCCAGATTCATTGGGCCGTTCTGGCGTGATTGAGTAACAAACAAACATCCATCCATCCATCCATCCATACTTTCGCATTTATAATATTACTAGCTGTTGCCAGCGACTTCATCTGCAAAGAATTCGTTTATCGCTATCCTGCGGGAACTACGAAATTTTCCGGGATAAAAAGTAGCCTACACGGAGAAAAAACTTTGCTTATAATCACAAAATCTTAGTTATGATTACTAAAATATTTATAAATCCCACGACAACAAATTTTTTGTAATAACAACAAATTGGTTTTAGTTATTGTTATTTAGTAATATCCTATATCAATGTTTTGTAATTTCTAGTATGCTATACATATCCGTGACGTCATTACCGAAGTAATGACGTCACGGATTTTACAATAAGTTTTGTAATTTCCGAGAAATAACCTGGTATTTTTTAGTTGGGTTTCAGTAAATTTTACAAAATATTTTCGTCGTGTCCTTAATTTCATACTTGTTTTTACTAAATTTTATGGAATATTTAAGAACTTATTTTGTAATTTCAATGATTTCTTACTAGATATTGCTAAACTTTAATGTGTCTATAAGAAACTACTTTTGTAATATCAATGATTTAATATTAGATATGACTAAACTTTAATGTGTATATAAGAAACTACTTTTGTAATATCAATGATTTCATATTAGATATAACTAAACTTTAATGTGTATATAAGAAACTTGTTTTGTAATCTCAATGATTTCATATTAGATATTGCTAAACTGTAATGTGTTTGTAAGAAATTACTTTTATAATATCAATGATTTAATATTAGATATTACTAAACTTTAATGTGTTTATAAGAAATTACTTTAGTAATATCAATGATTTCATATTAGATATTACTAAACTTTAATGTGTATATAAGAAACTACTTTTGTAATATCAATGATTTTATATTAGATATTACTAAACTTTAATGTGTTTATAAGAAATTACTTTTGTAATATCAATGATTTCATATTAGATATTACTAAACTTTAATGTGTTTATAAGAAATTACTTTTGTAATATCAATGATTTCATATTAGATATTACTAAACTTTAATGTGCACATAAGGAACTACTTTTGTAACATCAATGATTTCATATTAGATAAAACTAAACTTTAATGTGTATATAAGAAACTACTTTTGTAATATCAATGATTTCATATTAGATATTACTAAACTTTAATGTGTTTATAAGAAACTACTTTTGTGATATTATGATATCGTTTGTAATAAAACAGAAAAGTCGTGTAGTTATTACAAGTCATTCTATTAGGTATTATTATTTTCTTTAGTATTTCTTCTAAATGTCCGTGGTTGAATGATTGCCGATAACTGAGTCAGAAGTTTGAAGCCCTTTAATATAATGTATAATTTGACAAAGTTAAACGTCGTACGTACAAGCAAGAAAGATAACTAAATATAATAAATTATATTTTATGGGCAGACCCAGTCTGACTTGGTTTGCCCTTAAAATATAGGTTTAGAGATTATTTATTCTCATTAAGAATCTTACAATTCACTTATTATGAGAACTTAAAATTAAATATGTTTGTAATATATATATATAATATATATATAATAATAATAATATATATATAAAATATAATTTATTAATATACTCTTAGTTTGTTTGCTTGTACGAGTATATATGGCGTTTAACTTTATTAACAAATTAGACATTATTATAAAGGTTCTTCAAACTTTTGATCTAGTTACCGGCAGTCATACAGGCGTACATATTCAGAAAAAACACCAAAGAAAACAATAATACCTAATAGAATGACTTGTAATAACTACACGACTTTTCTGTTTTTATTACAAACAATGTCATAATATCACAAAAGTAGTTTCTTATATACACATTAAAGTTTAGTTTTATCTAATATGAAATCATTGATGTTACAAAAGTAGTTTCTTATATACACATTAAAGTTTAGTTTTATCTAATACGAAATCATTGATGTTACACAAGTAGTTCCTTATGTACACATTAAAGAAAACAATAATACCTAATAGAATGCCTTATAATAGCAACTTGAATGAATGAAGTTATCAGTCACGGAAATTAATTGAAATGAATGAATGCTAAATGTATACTGTAGTAGGATATAGTTTGATTGAAACGAAGATTTCTAATTAAAAAGTTTATTTTGTTTTACGTTACGTACAGTTTAACACTTGCACTTACAAGCTAGTACAACATCGGACTATTCCCAGATGTTCACATTATTTTTCTAGCCGAGAAAATTCTTACTAAGCACACTCACGAGCAAACACAACGGGTCACTCTTCATACAACTTTGTATGGAAAGCGACCCGTTATTTTTGCTCGTGAGTATAGTTTACATCCAACACAAAGGACTGTGAACAACTGGGAATAGCCCAAAATATGCCATTACAAAATCTTCTGCTTGTTTCCCAATTCGGCATGAGCATGACACTTGGTCAATCGAAATTTTCTTTGAATTAATCATTATATTATTTATAAATAAATGGTCTCATAAGGAAAAACTTGAAATAATATTTTTTGATACAGAAACACATTTATTTTTAATTAGTCACTCTTTCCATGTTTTCTCCTTAAGAGGGCGCATCCCTACTGAGCTGGCAACGTCGCATTTTTGGTGATTTTTTGCGATTATTTCACAGAAATTGAATGAAAAATTGAAATATCCGTCTGGGTGCACTTCGTTTTTAGTGTATTAATGTGTCCAAATGGTGATTGACTTTTATTTTCGTATTAAAGGGATAAAATACTATATCTCGTCTAATAAGAAAATAAAAGTCCATCGCGATCAATTATTGCATTAGACATATTAATGCACTAAAAACGAAGTGCACTACAGACGCACATTTGAAACTTTCATTCAATTCTGTGAAATAATCGCGAAAAATCAACAAAAATGCGACGTTGCCAGCTCAGTAGGGATGCACCCTCTTAAATTTAGCTGTCTATCTGTGACTGATCAGGATGACACTTATGTAAATGTTTTCTCAGAGATGCTATGCCACAAAAATTTCTAGAGCAATTATCTTCCCCACAACTAAAAGATGTTATATCTCTTGATTCATAACAAAGTGAGCGGATGTGATTTGCCAGATTATTAACATTATCGAATTTAAGCTTGCATTGGGCACATGTATACATAATAAACCCGTCTCGTCTCTTACTTCACTCTTAGAAGGTCTCCACTGCGACTTTTTCGTGTCCTTCAAGGGCACACTAGACGTCAAATAAGGTAGAAGTAGTAGACAGCAGTTATTCAACGCATCAGATGACTCCGGTTCTGAAAAGACACATTTAAATAAATTACAATATCAGCAGCATCCAGCATTGAAATAAAATGAAAATGAAAATATTTTATTTCGTTTAAATATTACATAAAAACATCAAGGTTGGGACTTCCTTTTAAGTATATATAGATACCTGTGCCAGGAGGTCCCGCTCTTCTATAACTACAAGTTGTTATATAACAAAAATAAAAATAACAACAGCATTAGCAGCAAAGAGACAACAGTACAGTACAGTCTAACCCCATTAACAAAGGTAAAATAATGAAATAAATCAATAGTAGAACCATCAATAGTAGAACCGTTAACTCACATTTTCAATCTAAGCCTTGCTTCTGGTATATTTCCAAACGAGTGGAAGCTAGGAGTTATATCCCCCATCCACAAAGACAGTGATAAAACGTTGCCTTCCAATTACAGACCTATTACTCTACTAAGTGTATTTTCTAAATTACTGGAAAAAGTTGTAAATACTCGCCTAGTAAAGTATCTTGAACGTCATGCCCTCATCTCTGGGTCTCAATTTGGATTTAGGCAGAAGAAATCAACTGAAGATGCCGTTGTGCTTTTAACATCATTAGTTGCTAAATATTTGGACACGAATAAATATGGCCTCGGTGTCTTTTTAGATCTAGCTAAAGCTTCTGATACTGTCTCAGTTCCTTTATTAATGAAAAAGCTAGATAGTATGGGCATTAGAGGTGTTTCCTACGTTTGGTTTCATAGTTATCTAACTGATCGTCGTCATTGTGTCAGGGTGGGTTCTTCTTTGAGTGAACATCTTCCAGTGCTCTATGGAGTTCCGCAGGGCAGTATACTGGGCCCCACCTTATTTTTAATCTACATTAATGATATCCTTAATGTGCCCCTTCTGGGAGCTGACATAATTTGTTACGCAGATGACACGGTTGTTCTTTTCCATGGCAATTCCTGGGACGATGCATTCAATACAGCCGAAATAGGTTTGACTAAATTGTCAAACTGGTTGACTGAAAATCTTTTAACTTTAAACAAAAACAAAACAAAGTATGTAACGTTTCACAAAACACTTGCAACAAGACCCAGTGTTACTCGTAAACTCACCATCCATTCCTGTTCGCCTGTTCTATCAGACCAATCTAATCAACTATCTTGTAAGTGCTCTCCTATAGATCAAACTGACACAATTAAATACTTAGGTATTCTGTTTGACAAAAATCTCTCATTCAAGGAACACGTCTCTAACCTATCAAAAAAGATAAGAAAAACGATCTTTTTAATGAAGTCTTTAAGAAATTCTGCACCTAAACATATTTTAATACTGGTCTATAAAGCATTATGTCAATCAGCACTATTGTATTGTATATCAGCCTGGGGTGGTATTGTAAAATCTAATATCAAGAGCTTAGAAATTGCCCAACGTGCTGTACTTAAAGTTATGCTTAGCAAGCCATATAGGTTTCCCACTGACAATCTTTATAAAGAATCAATGGTATTAAGGGTCAGACAATTGTACATTACAAAAGTAGCCGTAGCCACCCATCGAAAAGTAATCTGTAGTCAGGATTTTCCTAGCCTTGCCGCTCGACGTGTATATAGCATCCCTCTGCCATCCATTAGGTCTACTTTTGCCAAACATATGCCTCCCTATTCCCATTTAAACGCTTACAACAAAATATGCAAAACTGTAAACAACACAAAAGATATGTCTGCTGCTAAATTAAAAAATGCTATCGAAATATGTCTAGCAAATATAAACTATCAAGATACTGAGGATCTCCTTATAAGCTCTTACTAATGGTAAAGTGTAGCCACACATACACACACACACACGCACACACACACACACACACACACACACACACACACGTTCACATACACACACACACACACACACACACACACACACACACACACACACACACACACACACACACACGAACACACTCCTTTCTAGCTATTTCTTTTCTTCTCTTTTATTATTTGTATTATTCCTGTATTTTGTGTACTTCCTTGGCACTCGCGATACAGACCCAGAGTCTAGTGCGAGCGCCGCCGTTTCACTTACAGCATAAAATGTCATCTACCCATCCTATGTATCAATGTGTGCTTTGTAAAATGTTATGCATTTGTAACTTCTGTGGTGAAAATAAAGTTATTATTATTATTATTATTATTAAATAAACAAGTCACTACTTTTACCAATTAATTTACCTACATTTATGTATAATTAGTTTTTACGAATAGAAGTTCTTACCTGTAGTTGCAGCAGACACATAATTGTTAATATTCTGCTTGATATGGAGCAGCTACATTATGGAGTATAATACAGGGCAGCTGATTCAAGTGGAAATAACTCTTGTATTTGCAAGGACCATTCTAGCAACTCTTTGTTAGTGAACTGTCTGTTTTGATCGCTTTCAAACAGGGGCTGAATTAGTAATTTAACTAATAAGTTTCTCTGTGTCTCATTTAATCTTCCCGAAGGCCATCCCAGAGACAAAATGGATTTTCCATCAAGAGTGGATTTTAATGTCTTCAACACCTGAAATAAGTAATTCTATTTAAGTATAAGGATATAATTTTTTGTTCATTAGTTTTTAATCTTGTACCTATGGGAGGCCTATGTCCAGCAGTGGAAGTCTTTCGGATGACAATGATGATGATGATGATAAGGATAAGAACATGTAAAATTAAATGCTTTAAAAAGAAGAAAATAAACCAAACCTGTTTATCAGATTAGGTACAATCACTATACTTTACACTACAGTTTTTATTACATTTATAATTGACTGTAAATGTTCTTTGTCGACTATGGAACTCTAAAAAAGGCGGTACTTACATTTGGTGTGGCATCTGGTGGTATTTCTGGTGTATTAAGGTGATTCACTTCCTTTTTCCAATTAGCTAGATTTATTTTAAATCTAGCTCGGTCTCCAGGTATGGGTATAAGCTGACTTATTTCATCATCTGCCAGCAATCGCAAAGTCCCAACATCAACTTTGCCCTCTGAAAAAAAAAAAACAATTAGTTTGTTGAAATTACAATTATAATCGTTTTATATTTTTTCATTTCATCATATATTCATTAATTAGCTGGAATGATTACAATGAGTATTTTGAAATCATCGATTTTTTATTTGTATTTAATAGGTATTGTTTATTATTTCATACTTCATACTTCATACGAAAATGATGTCGTTTTTCATACTGCGCTTATCCCCTCCACGTTAACTTACCACAAAAAGCTCGAACATATTCGACGAGACCCCAATTGGTTAACAAGTCACTTGTTAGCTGATCCATCACCTTTGGTAAGAGAAATTTATACACTTCAGGTACCTATTTACTTCACTACCCATTTGCTTCGAGTTGGCATTCGTAAATAGTTTGCGCGAGAGACACTTCCAAAGTGGTAAAATGTCCCCCCCCCCTGTAACTTCTAAAATAAGAGAATGATAAAACTAAAAAACTATAGGTATGATGAACATTACCATGCAAACTTCCACCGAAAATTAGTTTGAACGAGATGTAGTAGGTAAGTAGTTTTTGGTCAACACGAAAGGGAAATTACGAATGGCACGGGCAAATATTTAACAATAACAAACTCGAAGCAAGCATGTAGGTAAATGTATTAGTAGATTGGTATACGTGCCGGCACGTAAGTCTAACGATGACGAGTCACGTGGAGGGGAACTGCGCACCCACGAATACAGTGTTTTACTTCTGCGCATACAAGGTCATCGCTAGACTTACTTGCCGGCACTTATATTGATATTGATAATACTAGTATTACTTATTTATAACTACGTAGGTACTTATTTTATTTCAGGTTTAGGTTATGGCTATCCATTTTGTACAATATCAGGCAATACGAATAATACGATGCGTGGTCCATTAAGTAGATTGCAAGTATTTTGCAATGCCGCTGCAAGTTTTTACAAGTTTTCATGCCCGCCATGAATGAAGTGGATATTTTACATTGGTCGATGCGCCGCCAGTTATTACAATTTTCTTAATTAATTATCTTATGGGTATCACGCATAATACATAAATTGAATGATATCAATCAAAGAAAAGTCAGTAATCGCAGAGGAGATGACTGACGCTTAGGTACCTATTTTGATATTTTACCAAATGGACGCCACGTTAGTCGAGTAAGACACACGCATTATTTCTTTAGATAGGCAACATACTTACTTGAAAACGCTCACGCTCTGTAGACTTATAGAACACAACACAACACAACACACTTTAGTTAAGACACTACACCGATCAGATGCGTATGTTAGAAATTTGATCGAGTAATCGTACGACTACGCAGTTCGACTCGCTTATAAAAAATAAATGGTGACGGCGGCGGCCGACGGAGCGGCGGGGCGCGCGCGGGCGGGAACGTGAGCGGGGGGACGGAATTACAGGTAACTTTAGTAAAATTTGTTAAAGTAAATAATTTCTGCAAAACGTTACATAAACTAGTAAAAGGCTTAATAATTTCTAAAAAATAACTTTACTATTGCAAAACGTTTTGTATTGAGAACAATAATTTTACTGAAAATTAAAAATAATGTGATTTGATTTACCTCCGGACCGCACCCATAGGTAGTAAAAGTATTGCGCTCGGTTTGTCAACGTCGTAACTGTTAATAGTAGATTGTTCAGCAAGGGAGGAAAAGAACCAATATCACACGAGGTAACTTGGCACCCGAGCATGCGAGGGTGCCAATATTTCGAGCGTGATATTGGTGTTTTTCCCGAGTTAAATACTCTACTTTTCATTTCGACTACAAGGAAAGTAAAAAAAATATACAAAAGTAAGTATATGAGAAAAAATGTATTGAATAAAAAATCTCGTCATTCGCGCTTTTCATTTCAAGTAAACAAAATAAAACTCACTTAACCTCAAAAATCTCTTTCCCGCCGCTCAGCCGCTCCAGTTCTACGGGCAGACACTCCCAGTCTCTTACCTCGACTGCTTTAACCACCGAGCGCCGCCATGACATTTTGCTTTACCGACTCTACTCTACCCAGGCGTATCGCCCGCATTTACTCAACAACTGTTTGGAATTTGCCCGACAGATGGCGTCTAAGTTACAACTCATTGAACATATAGTATTAATTATAATGTCAATACAATAAAATTATCTCTGCTTCAGTTAATCTCCGACATATATACACCGACACTTTACTACTATTATCTTAATATCATTATGTTCAATTATTTGTATATTTAAATTGTATAAACATAAAAACTATTGTTGCCTTTAGAACCTTAAAAACCATGGTTGCAGTTGGAAAAACGCCTCCACTTTGACAGGCGTTTCAGCAGCTAAAATTCCGTTCCATTCAGACACCTTAATAAGAACTGTTTTTAGGAATTCAATATTTATAATAATAATGATGAAGAGGCTAGTAATAAATTATATAAAATCTCAATATTTTTATATTTTTACATCAATAATAGGTTTTTATTTTTATTACGTCTTGGTACAGACTAGTATTATAATAAGTCTTCGGTAAGTAGTCGTGAATTGTAACAAGTACAAATTTAAAAAAAAATGGAAAAGTAAATCGCACTAGTGCGCATAAACGAACTTTTCGCACCCAAAACAGCAAAAAAAGGGCACTTTTTGAGCAACTGTATTGAAAAGTTATTTTACGTCTCGTGTTTCAAATGAACACTCGCAGGTAAAATACAACTTTCCCCCCTTGTATAACAAATAACTATTGTTTGCTGAAATCATCCTTTAAGGATGTGAAAGGTGGGGTGAAATATACAACGAAGATGCGATACCCTATATTCCTCGTGGCGAATCTTGATCCCGATGATACTTCTAGTGACAGTTCATTTTATATAACCTTGTTATGAGGTTCGGTCACGTTGAATCGTTTAGAGGCGCAACTTAAAGCCTAGCACGTCATAATATAATGGAAATATAAGATTTGAATAAGAATATAATGAAATTATTAAGTATCTATCTATCACATTTGATGGAAATAATTTCAGCTAAACTTACATATTGACGTACTGCAAAAGTTACATCGTTAGGCTGGTATCGACGAAGGATTGGGTATATCCATAAACATGACTAGGAATATCGGTAAACAGATGACGTTGACTCTGAACAGAATGGACGGAAATTTCTTGTTCATATGTAATATTTAATGTCTTGGGGCTTGGCAAAAATAAAACAAACGCTTTGTGTTATAAAATTTGTTTTCAATACATTTGCTCGAAAAATTCACTTTCAAAGGATTTCATGGCTCGTAAGTTAATTTTACCGCACTAGTGCGATTTCGTTACCGTTTTTTTTTAATTTTCCATTTTAAAATATTACAAGCAAAGAGTGTTAAATAATAAAAAAAATCGACTTATACGCAGAAAAATGTATAAATATACAAAACTAAGTAATGAATTTGCAAAATTTAGTGTAATTAGTATAAACTGTAATTTATTTCCTACCTCAGATTTTAATGATTTCCACCTTTTACCACCAAACAAAATGAGTTCTTCAAGTGATGAAGTCTACAATAACATGGAATTAACTCCGCCCGATATTTTAAGTAAGGCGCAAATCGCGCAAAATAGTCTTTTACCATCAAAATCTCGGGAAAGGTATTTATTCTTCAACTTTGTTTTATTAATATGTTGTGGTGATAAATACAATTTGTTTAATTGAATTAACAAATCTATTTTGTTGCAGCAAAACATGCTTGTATTTAAAACAAAAAGTTTACTAAGAATAAATGAAGTATATTGTTGAAATCAATAAATTTGGTTTACTTGAATTTACAAATCTATTTTTGTTGCAGCAAAACATGCTTGTATTTAAAACAAAAAGTTGACTAAGGATAAATGTAGTATATTGTTGAAATCAATAAGTTTGGTTTACTTGAATTTACAAATCTATTTTTATTGCAGCAAAACATGCTTGTATTTAAAACAAAAAGTTTACTAAGAATAAATGAAGTATATTGTTGAAATCAATAAATTTGGTTTACTTGAATTTACAAATCTATTTTTGTTGCAGCAAAACCTGCTTGTATTTAAAACAAAAAGTTTACTAAGAATAAATGAAGTATATTGTTGAAATCAATAAATTTGGTTTACTTAAATTAACAAATCTATTTTTGTTGCAGCAAAACATGCTTGTATTTAAAACAAAAAGTTTACTAAGAATAAATGAAGTATATTGTTGAAATCAATAAATTTGGTTTACTTGAATTTACAAATCTATTTTTGTTGCAGCAAAACATGCTTGCATTTAAAACAAAAAGGTTACTAAAAATTAATAAAAAGTCCACTGGGAATAATTAAAATATTGTTCTTGAAATTAATAAAATGTATTTAATTGAATTTACAAACGCATACCTGTTATAACAAAGTTTTTTAAAAGCCTTTGTAGCAATAACTAAGCAATCGCAAAATTGATTAAACTTTTGTAATTGTATCATTTACTAAAACTGTTTACTCGATATTACAATTCTGTCTACTAAGACGCATTTTTAATTTACTAAAGTATTGTAAAATTCACAATGTTTTCATGCAAATTACAAAATATTGTATTTATGCATTTGAGTAAAGCTAGTTGGTAGGGATTACAAATAGGAAAAACAAGGGTGGTGTAAAACGTAGCTTTTGCCAGTAAAAATAAATGAACTTCAGTATTAATTATTAAAACTTAGTAATTCGAACAGTAACAAAACGACTTTGTAAGATCTGGTATGTTTTTTTTCTCCGTGTATGTGCTATTCCAGACTTTTCTCTATCTATGTGCCAAATTTCATCCAGATTCATTGGGCCGTTCTGGCGTGATTGAGTAACAAACAAACATCCATCCATCCATCCATCCATACTTTCGCATTTATAATATTAGTTAGACTATCGAGCCGCCCCGGCTTCGCACGGTATATTATGCATGTATTACATAATATAAACCTTCCTCTTGATTCACTCTATCTATTAAAAAAAAACGCATCAAAATCCGTTGCGTAGTTTTAAAGATTTAAGCATACATAGGGACATAGGTACAGAGAAAGCGACTTTGTTAAAAAAACTAGAAAAAATTGCGAATCACTACATATAGTATAAATACTAGGATGTGTAGTGATTCGCAACTTTTTCTAGTTGCCTATATAAAATTAAAAAAATAAGCTAAGCCTGGGCTCGAAGTCGCGTCTCTGTTTGAAAATAAAAGATTACTATTAAATCTCACTTCTTAGTAGGCGTAAGATTTGGTTATGTTATGACAGTTCATAAAAACCCAGTGGTGTCGTAAAGTATATTTGGTGGCATAAAACCACATAAAACGTGTAGCGGCTAACAGCGCGTGAGTGGCTAAGTAATAAATCTCTATTAGTTAAATATTATATTTTGGTGTCGCGCTACTGATAGAATTCTTTAGTTTATTTTATTTATGATTTAGATTTTTTGTTAATCGTTTTGAAATTTTAACGTTGTTTTTTACGTAGCCCAAGGGCTAGTCAAAAGTCATTATAGTCTGGCAGCTAAACCACTGCAGCCAGATGACACTTCCAAATGTCATTTTACGAAATAATGATACCACATTTATTTCACTAGTGCTCGACTAAGGTCACATAATGAATGATTTGATTATTGAACGAACGAAATATTTTATGAATGTCACATTCGTAGTTTAGTATATTTCAAAATAAGCGCGATACTTTTGAGGCATTCAAGGTTCATATTAACATAGTAGATAAAATGTGCGATGACTTTGTAATACACGTAAATAGTGACAGCAGCAGTGAAACTGATTCGGAATAATTTAAGTTTTTAAGTAAGAGTACAAAGGTAGAAAAAAATATTAATGTGATAATTGTTGTTTTATTTATGGCAAAGTGGGGAATAAGTTGAAAACTGGTAACTGATTTGACATGCTTCCGCACATTTCCAAATCGCGCTCTTACACTACTAACTAGAAAACATCCAAAAAAACCTTATTGAACAAACCATTTTACTAAAATACGCTTTGAAAATTCTCATTTATGACGCAAATTAATTTCATTACATCGTTCATTCTTTCATTCACTCACTAAGTCACATCACTATTTAATATTTGCCAAAAACTGACAATACTGAAAGTGTCATCTGGCTGCAGTGGTTTAACTGCCAGACTATAGGTACTAACTTAATACACTAAAAGCGAAGTGCACTACAGACGCACATTTAAAACTTTCATTCAACTTCTGTGAAATAATCGTAAAAAATTATCAAAAATACCAGCTCAGTAGGTAGGAATGCACCCTCTTAATCCTGTTTTTGGAACATCATATATATGCCATGATAGCCTAGTGGTTTGACCAGTGGCCTTTCAAGCACAGGGTTGTTAGTTCAAATCCCAGGCTGCTTTTCTGAGTATTCGAAATTTATGTGCGAAATTACATTCTCAATTTTAGACACGAGCTAACGCAATCTCACTTGTTGCGCATTGTGGGCGCCCTCCATCACAACCGTCACCTGAAGAAGGTCTTTCGAAAAGACCGAAACCAGTCAAATCGTTCCCTACATAATACAATCGTAAGTTCTGTATTTATTTCGTTATATATAAATCTTTGAGCCGGACTGGGAAAGCCTTGCAACAGACAGAGATTGGTGGAAAGAGAAAGGGGAGGCCTTTGCCCAGCCGTGGGACACCAAATAGGCTACTAAAATATATATATATATATATATACTAGCTGTTGCCAGCGACTTCGTCTGCAAAGAATTCGTTTATCGCTATCCCGCGGGAACTACGCGATTTTCCGGGATAAAAAGTAGCCTATGTGCTATTCCAGACTTTTTTCTATCTATGTGCCGAATTTTATCCAGATCCGTTGCGCTGTTCTGGCGTGATTGAGTAACAAACAAACATCCATCCATCCATCCATCCATATTTTCGCATTATATATATATATATATATATATATATATATATATATATATATATATATATATATATATATATATATGTCGGAGCGTCGTCACAATGACTAGACTTTTGATAGCTAAGGAGATGTTCCTTGTAGAAAGTTGCGAACATTCGTTAATTGTACTTTGTTGAATGTACCCTCATAAGTTATTGCTTTTATGAAACGTCAAGTGGTATTGCGATATCGCTTGGGGGTGGTCTGTGCTTGGCTCAGTTGCAACTACCTGCAATGTTAGTTGGAATGACAGAATGACATCTGGTGAGAGTGAGAAGCGAGAGGCATTCCTTGATCGTGACTTGACTGAGTTCAGACGTCGAAAGTGATCCGTTTGCTTCGACGTACCGTTTTATGTTTAATGGTGAATTGTTAGTGATTCGGATTGTTAAGTGCGATTGCACTAAGTATCGAGCCTTATTTCGGTGCTAAGCGGTATTGAGAACATTGATAGGGTAGTTCGTGGGCGCAAGCACTGAACTCTCCGCGTTTCATTATTAGAGTGTGTAATAGTCCACAGTCCTTTGTATGGACAAGACGGTGACCTAAGCTCGGCTATGCATAAAGCTTGTTTGAATTCTAACCGACCAACCTGACAGTTTATCCAGCCTTTGTCTTCGACATCAGAATTTGGGATCGGAATTAACACGCCTGTTCTACGACATCGGAGTTGGAATTGTGATTACATGTCCTACATGAAGAAAATCAGAATTTTGATGGAAACAAAAAATTAAGAAAATGAAAGTGACTGCTGTGACCGACGTGAACCACGTAACGTGAGCCTGCTGTGACTCTGCAACGGAGTCGTCCTGTTACTTTGGTTTGCTGAGTTTCCTGTGCATGTTATGTGTACGTGGCTTTCTGTGTGGAAAGCTAGAACAAGGACTGCGCTCCATGGATTCTAAAAGGTCATGTGTTTGTTCCTTTTTTTTTTTTAATGCTTGTGCGGTTCTAGAGTCGTGTGGACCTGTGCTATATTGAACGGATAAATTTTGCTTGTGAGTCGTTTTCATTTTGTTTAAATGAGTGCGAAATGGTTTTCGTTAGCTCTTAATATAGCCAAGCAAAACTCATCTGGTGCTGGTAAGCCTGTGTGGCATCCGAGCCTGTGTGGCTGGTGCTGGTAGCCTGTGTGGCATCCGAGCCTGTGTGGCTGGTGCTGGTAGCCTGTGTGGCATCTGAGCCTGTGTGGCTGGTGCTGGTAAGCCTGTGTGGCATCCGAGCCTGTGTGGCTAGTGCTGGTAAGCCTGTGTGGCATCCGAGCCTGTGTGGCTGGTGCTGGTAGCCGTGGCATCCGAGCCTGTGTGGCTGGTGCTGGTAGCCTGTGTGGCATCTGAGCCTGTGTGGCTAGTGCTGGTAAGCCTGTGTGGCTGGTGCTGGTAAGCCTGTGTGGCTGGTGCTGGTGGGCCTGTGTGGCATCCGAGCCTGTGTGGCTGGTGCTGGTAAGCCTGTGTGGCTTGTGGGAGAAAGAGCACTGTGCACTCATGTGAGAGCGTTATCTTATCTTATCTTATCTCACAAACTAGGGGTCCCTACGGATACACTTCGACCCATTTGTGGATCTTTTGTGTAAACATATGAGAGCGTTGGTAATGTTTAAACATTGTGATTTGATTTTTGCTTGATCAGTAGAGACTGGAAACTTATGTCGACCAGTAGAATTATTTTCGTTATTTGCTTGATTCCAAATCAGAGATAATTTACAGAAAATTACTTTTTTAACTTTTAAGGATCCTATTTTTAAGAGAGTACCTATGGTCAGGAAGGCTGAGTGGAAAAGTGTTACTGTTCAGATTTTGTATCTGTAGTATAGCAATCCTATTACTCTTAGTTTTAATCAGGATTGGCCGAACGGAAACTGTGCTGTTTTGTTTTTCTATTTGAGATATACACACGAGGACGTGTGTTACGCAGGATGGCCGTGTCGGAGCGTCGTCACAATGACTAGACTTTTGATAGCTAAGGAGATGTTCCTTGTAGAAAGTTGCGAACATTCGTTAATTGTACTTTGTTGAATGTACCCTCATAAGTTATTGCTTTTATGAAACGTCAAGTGGTATTGCGATATCGCTTGGGGGTGGTCTGTGCTTGGCTCAGTTGCAACTACCTGCAATGTTAGTTGGAATGACAGAATGACATCTGGTGAGAGTGAGAAGCGAGAGGCATTCCTTGATCGTGACTTGACTGAGTTCAGACGTCGAAAGTGATCCGTTTGCTTCGACGTACCGTTTTATGTTTAATGGTGAATTGTTAGTGATTCGGATTGTTAAGTGCGATTGCACTAAGTATCGAGCCTTATTTCGGTGCTAAGCGGTATTGAGAACATTGATAGGGTAGTTCGTGGGCGCAAGCACTGAACTCTCCGCGTTTCATTATTAGAGTGTGTAATAGTCCACAGTCCTTTGTATGGACAAGACGGTGACCTAAGCTCGGCTATGCATAAAGCTTGTTTGAATTCTAACCGACCAACCTGACAGTTTATCCAGCCTTTGTCTTCGACATATATATATATATATATATATAAATCAAATGATGACTTATCTCAATGTGGGCATCTGAGCATGCATTTTTCTTTCTTAATCTGCCAGCCACTATTTTATTTAAGTTATTTCCAATAAAAAACCGGTTAGTAAAAAACTCTCAGAAATTGAAACATTAACTTCTCAACACCATAAAAACGCCATCACACCTAATACTAATCAAAATAACAAAGGGTTACCGTTCCTTAGCACCGAAACGAAAATTAAAAACAAATCCTGCTCCGATTTTATTTCTTAATCAATCGATAAATCATCATTTACATACGAAGCGGGTGATAAAAAACAATGTTTTAATTTATTTAATTTCTAAATCAATATGGACCCCCCAAATTTTTGGATTAAAACATTAGCATATATAATAAGGATGTCAGTCGAGTAATGACGAAGTTTGATGATAAATCGGTAGCCGCGAGCTATCGTATTGAATAAATTATTGATTAGATCTTTTATAATACTATGAGCGTCACTCGGTGTCGCCTGCGGCGTAATATAGGTTTATTAAATATTGAAACGTTTATTTGTTTACGTCACCCTTGGCCGTAATTGGGATTTTACGCCCGCTTCGCAGACAGAAAATCTCACTTCCTGGCCGAGGCAAGACGTAAAACTTTATACAAACCACGGGCGGTAATTCGTAAAGCCCCAGATCGCATATTTATGCCCCTCACCTTCGGTTCGGGCCACAAACACCTGCGACCTGGGACAATTACGAATTCACCGCCCTAGGTCTGTAATGTACTATTCTTGTCCGAGTTTTTATAGCGAGTGCACCATGATTGGGTGACTTTGTTAAAATTACGGTTATGTATCATTTTAATTATATTGTAAATGCATGATTTTTTTAATAAGGAAAGCGACTTTATACAATAGAATCTGTATTAATTCAATATATGGAAATATTCAATAACTTTTTAGTATTTTATAGGTACATTTACTGACTATTGCCAGCTTTTTGGTCCGCCTAGAATTTTATTAATAGTTCAAAACATGCCCCAGCAAAAAGTACCTAGCTAGGATATTGGTTAATTAAGCCAAAAGTGCTATCAATTCCGTGTACAAAATTGTAAACTAAAACGATTTTTCAATGTCATATGCAATAAAGAAATATAGCATTAGTCATATAATTTTTAATTGATAAATAATCTAACCAACACCCATCGAACATCAATAAAACTAGCTATAAACACACGGGCAGTTGTTAATTTTATTTCTACCAGAATTTCAATTACATCGGCGCTTCTGAGTTGAAACTGGTTTTGGTAAAACCGAGTGTGAACACGATTTAGATAATCGATAAAAATATAGATAACAGGACTTATTAGCGTGGGAAATAGTGGGCTAGCCCCAGGCCGTTAGTGCTGGGACTAGACTATCCTGTCGCACAGTGTTGCTCGCAGCAAATAATCGGAAAAAATTTAAAAATAAACTTTTATTTGCAAAAAATATGGGCACTTGTACAAGATTTATTTGAATAGAGCGATTTTTAAAACACATTTTTGGTTAGTTAAGATAAGTATAAATAAATAAATATCATGGGACAAATTACACCAATTGACCCAGTCCCAAACTAAGCAAAGCTTTTACTTTGGGTATCCCGTACCAGGCAATGGATAAACATATATATGTACCTATATAATGTAGATGAATACATACAACATCCATGAGTCAGGCAAAAATATGTATTCATCATACAAATGTCTGCTCCTACCGGGATTTGAACCCGGGACCTCTAGCTTCATAATCAGGGTCACTAACCACTACGCTATCCGGTCGTCGTATATTTCTAAGTTAGTAAAAATTAGCTTTAGGCTTAAAACCACAAAATTTTATAATACCTTATTCACTAATACCCCTAATTTTCAAATTACCATGGGCTCATAATACCTAAAAATACCTAAAATATCAAATTTTTACAAGAGACTTTTTGACTTTTCAGGTATTTTTAGGTATTATGAGCCCATGGCATTTGAAAATTAGGGGTATTAGTGAACAAGGTATTATGAAATTTTGTGGTTTTAAGCCTAAAGCAAAAATTACCCCACAAACATCTTAACCTAACTAAGTAACCCGCTCCTATCATTCTGGGTTAACCCAGTTAGTAAATCAGTAGACATCGTTGAAGTATCTCACCAAATCTTAGTAATTCCGGCACCACAAAGCCATGTCTCCGTAATTTATTACAGGTATTTATCAGTGAGCGATAGTTTGTCTCAGAACAACGGTCCAAGATTAATGGTGGTTTTGACAAACCTGCCCACACTCGGCCCACTGTGCCTTACTGACAACGACATGACCCTATTCTGAAGTAAATCTATGAATAAATCGTTAAACTCGTCAAGTAAAACCCAATGCTTAGCCCGATTATCGCTACGATTATCTGTGCTAATCTGTTTAAACCACGGGCCTATATTGAAAGAGAGAACGTTGAAATGTATGAGAACCTACTTCAACGAGCAATGGCTGCTAAAGTAATCGACCGGCTGTTCGACCGAAGTTTCGGTTTCGGCCAATTTCGGCGATAAAAGTGATTTCGGCCGAAGTTTCGGTTTCGGCCAGAATCCGGCCGAAACCTTCGGACGGGCCGAAATTACTTCGCGGCCTCTCGCGGCTCTCGCATCGGGTGCGCTCGGCTTAATTCGGGCACGCTCGGCCGGGTAGGTATAGGTAATGCACAGGCGGCCGGCCCAGCTGAGACCAGCGTCAGTAGTATGAATGCAGTTTTTTTATTTTGTTTAACTAAAAAAGTAACTGTTCTCATATAAGAAATCCTTGCAATAACCTTTTCCTTACGATTTGTACAGTAATTTTGAATATTTTGTTTGATATGATACGTCTTCAATAATCGGTTTCGGTTTCGGCCGAAATCAGAAAAAAAACCGAATATTCGGTTTCGGTTTCGGCTAAAAATCGTGTTTCGGTCGGACACTACTCTTACCTTGCGCCTCCCTCAAAATTACTCTAAACCACTATGCCCCCCTTGTCCCAACTCAACTACGATGGAAATAAAACAAACGATGAAAGCTTTAACGCATTTTATTACATTAATTAATACCAAAGCCGCTTGTTGCCTCCCCCCCCCCTTGGGTCACCCTACGCCCCCCAAGTGGATGCGCCCCACTGTTTGGGAGCCCCTGGCTTAGACAGTTCAAAATAGTGCACAAATAGTCGCAGCTCTTAAGAGGGTGCATCCGTGCTCAGCTCGCAACGTCGCATTTTTGGTGATTTTTTGCGATTATTTCACAGAAATTGAATGAAAGTATCAAATATCCGTCTGTAGTGCACTTCGTTTTTAGTGTATTAATATGTCTAATGCAATAATTCATCGTGATGGACGGTTATTTTCTTGTTAAACGAGATATAGTATTTTATCCCTTTAATACGAAAATAAAAGTCCATCACCATTAATCATTGCATTGGACACATTAATACACTAAAAACGAAGTGCACTACAGACGGATATTTGAAACTTTCATTCGTTTTCTGTGAAATAATTGCAAAAAATCACCAAAAATGCGACGTTGCAAGCTCAGCACGGATGCACCCTCTTAAAGATGTCGTCAATAAAAAAAAATATAAAAAAAAATGTTTATTTCAGACATTAATCCATATTTTGTTAGTAAAACATTACTTATGACTATGTTAGTATATTCATGCGAATATAGGTGTCTCAGAATTATTAAAAAAAACAGCACGTGGTTTGGTTAGTTCGATTGAACGCATTTTGTACTTTTTTTAGGCTACTATGCTGGGCAAAGGCCTCCTGTCTTTCTTCCACTCGTCCCTAAGAGCTCCAGTCATCCTTTTCTATAATCCAAGTCGTACCGCCATCTTCTTGGTCTGCCTCTGCTTCGATAGCCATCCCGCGGGATCCAACTGTTGGTAATTTGGGCTCATCGGTGTGGGTGCATTCGATAGATGTGACCCGGTAGCTTATTACGTAACTCGCTCGCGACCACCATCGTCTTCATTTTGACAGTTCATGTATGGGCTGACAATTGGCATCGGAATCAGCTAGCTGTCACATTCATACAAGAACTGTCAAAATGAACACGATGGCGATTGCGAACGAGTTACGTAATAAGCCTGTACCCCAGTTCCATTTAAGCTTGGCGGTCTTGGCATCCACATCCATAAGGCGAACTTATGTTACGTTTGTCGTCATCATCTTCATCATCTTCCTAGCGTGTTTCCTGGCATTTGCCACGGCTCAGTGAGCCTGGGGTCCGCTTTGACAACCTAATCCCAAGATTTGGCGTAGGCACTAGTTTTTACAGAAGCGACTGCCATCTCACCTTCCAACCCAGAAGGGAACTAACTAAGCCTTAATGGGATTGGTCCGGTCTCCTCACGATGTTTTCCTTCACCGAAAAGCGCATGGTAAATTTTAAATGTAATTTCGCACATAAATTCCGAAAAACTCAGAGGTGCGAGCCCGGGATTCGAATCCGCGACCCTCTGCTTAAGAGGCCACAGGTCAAACCACTAGGCTACCACGGCTTTTCTTGTACTTGTCGCAATTTTTATAATGTTGATGTAACAAAGTATCACTTTCACGACTAAGACGAATCAGCTGTGTGAACTTAGCACCCAACATTGGGAAATATTTTTTTTATATTTTTTTATTCTTATAGATTTGGGTATGTTGTTGATTATAGTGACATTTGTTTTGTTTGTATTAGGTAGCTTTAAAAAATGAGATGACTGAAAAAAACTCATCTCCCCGTTCGTTGACACTCAAGTTTAGTAATTGATTCTTGAACAGAGTCATTAGTAGTTGATTGTAGTGGAAAACATTTTGTTTGTAGTTGAAAAAAAAATTAAAGAAATCCACATACCTACTTACACTTATACATACCTCCCTCTGGCGCAGTCGGGTAATAAAATGACACACTATTATTACTTACGAAAGAGCCCAAGGTACCGGATAACTTAAGTCTATAATTAACACTAAATGATAGATTTAGTTAGCCACGGAGCTGTTTAACAGACGAGCAATGTTCTGAATGTTCCTACATGTCCCTACTGACATTCATAAGGACATGCAATAAAAAATTCGCTTCACAAATGGTGGAGGTGTGAAGTATGTCTCCGACACTATTCCAGATTCAACTTTTAAGTAAATTACGGGAACACAACGATAGCGTGCTGTTAACGAACCAGCGCCATCTACACTCTAAATAGCGAACTAGATTTCTACAATGGAAAAATAACATTCTTTCGTAGGTATTTATAGAAAGTCATAGCCCTCGTGAAATGTCTGTCCGTATCGTAACCACCATTTACTCGCGCCGCCTAGCAGCAGTGCTTACGCTGCTATGCTCCGGCGTGGAGAGTAAGATAACACAAACACACACATAAATCACGTCCCTTACGGGGTAGACACAGCCTAAGGTGACTAGACCTACAGGCCATGTTTAGCAAAATTGTGGGCGTATAGATGGAAAATGGAATCAAAATAGTGATGGGTTGCTAGCCGCATCGCCTATAACATGATTCCTATGATTTACGCCCATTCACTCGATGGGATTTTACCATTAGCGCGGGAAGAGAAGCAACTGGTACATTCTATGTTTTTAGGGTTCCGTACCCAAAGGGTAAAAACGGGACCCTATTATTAAAACTTCGCTGTCCGTCCGTCCGTCCGTCCGTCTGTCACCAGGCTGTATCTCAAGAACCGTAATAGCTAGACAGTTGAAATTTTCACAGATTGTGTATTTCTGTTGCCGCTATAACAACAAATAGTAAAAACAAAATAATAATAATAATTAAGTGGGGCTCCCAGCTCCCATACAAAAAATGTGATATTTTAGCACTTTTTCATGGCTACCACTCGCCGAGCTAGATCTCAAGAACCGTAATAGCTAGACAGTTGAAATTTGCTCACATTATGTATTTTTGTTGTGGCTACAACAAAAAATACTAAAATCAAAATAATAATAATAATTAAGGGGGGCTCCCATACAACAGAGTATTTCTGGTACGGAACCCTCCGTGCGCGAGTCCGACTCGCACTTGGCTGGTTTTTTTCTTTACTCCCAGACCAGTAGGCTTATTGTCTAACTCGCTCGCAATCGCTATCGTGTTCATTTTGACAGTTCTAGTATGAGTGTGACAGCTAGCTGATTCCGATGCCAATTGTCAGCCCATACAAGAACTGTCAAAATGAACACGATGGCGATTGCGAGCGAGTTAGACAATAAGCCACCTGTGTGTTAAGTTTGAGACACAATTTATAGTAAAAGATAGCTGCTGATGGTTTAGACTTTGAGAGCGTCACATTCTATACTCAGATCAGAGCGCATATTCCCCGAATCCGATCACCTCCGTCTCCATCAAAGCTTCTGTATTAGATTTGCCTGTTTTACTGAGAAAGTCTACAAATAACTTAAAGGTGAAAGACTATTGACCATATCGTTCATTACCGGCTGGCAATTTGTCAACGGACACCGTCTAGCGATGATGTAAGCGACCGATATACATTGTTTGGCTTCTTCATGAATGAGATAAGTATGTTACATAAAGATACTAATGAACTAGAACCAGTTAACTTTCTACGGAGACCTACCTATCTAACGCACGGGCACTGGTCATCACATTCATCGTCTCTTTCTTCCCTCAGCAGCATTTGATTAAGGGAATCTTCTTCAGGGCATTTGCACCTACCGTTGAGCATATGCATCGATAATTTTCCTCCAAGGAGCCTGATCTGGCGAAGCTCTTCTCCAAATTAGGCCAACGAATCTTCTCTTTGAGCGAGGTCGCCACTCCAACAAACGTTTCGGTGATACAAATCCTTACCAGGCCCACTTTAGTTTGGCAACGCGATGACCAATATCCACTACTCTGGTAGACAATATGGAATGGTAAATACGATTGTGATTCCAAATGCGTTGGATAATAAGATTGATAAGGTTTCTGGGCTATGAGACGTGTGGAAGACAGCTTCGGCTGCGCCACAGACCATATTTGTTTGTTTGCAAATCCGTCAGGCTGCCTCAAACTGCAAGTGACCTAAGATAAATCAATTGCCTAGTAAATGCCTATTTACCCTAGATTGTAGACGGGATTGTAACGTCCAGGGAACACAGACGCAAGTAGGAAATTCTAATCCTGAGTTATCTGGATAATAATTACATGATCGAAAATGCTTTATGGTAATTTTAGGGACGCTAAAAGGTCCCGCCTAGTTCTAGTCGATCTGTGGAGGATAAAAGCTGGTAGAACACAATGACATGAGGTTCTCGAGTGGCGAGTACGTAACGGAAAGCGAAATGTTGGTAGGCCTAAGGTGATTGGACGTTCTGGTACTGGTAATGATTGCGGGAAGCCATGGCTGCGGGTAGTCCAAGAGCGTTCGTCTTGAAGATGATTGAAGAAGGCGTATTCGTGGACGTTATATTTAAGCTTAAGTGTACCCTATCATTGAAGTAGAAAGAAAGCGTTGAATCATACGTTTTTATGTGATCAGGGAAAACGAGCATGCGGGTCGTCTGATGGAAAGCAATCACCGCATTACTGTCCTTCTAGGAAAAGAGAATGCTCGTATGAAGATCCCTAAGTTGTACCAGTCCAGAAAAAATGGTGCCTCCAACTGATTCCACAGTATAACCACACTGAGAGTGTGGCAAAGCAGAAACAACAAAACGCAGGTTTAATTTTCACTATCTAGCATTTCAAATTTCTAGCAATAAAATACTTTTAAATCTCATTTATCGCTAACGTTAGAAACAGACTTAGTTCTGTAACCATTAAAATAATTGATTACAAAAACACTTTGTCGCCATTCAATTTCCTTGTCTATAGTCAATGCGTTACGGTTCAAAGTCATTTGACAATGAGCAGTGAAGAAGGAATAGGTGTTTTAATCACAGTTGTTTCGAAGTATAGCATCGCCCACGTGGTTTGAATTTGGCGTAGAAAGGGAGCACAGATTAGTAGAGCAGAGAATCCACTTTATTATTGACATACATTTTCTGAGACGTTAAGTCAAAAATCAAATATTTAGTTATGATGTTCTCCGCAGATATATCGGAAAACTTAAAAGGGTCGCGTCCACTAATTTTCATATAAAAGTAATCGTTTTAGCGGTTAGAGAGAAAGTGACAAAGAAAGAAAACATTTATTCCCTTTTGTAATACACAAAATATGAGCATACAATTGTACAAAAAATAAACAAAAAACACAGAAATGAACTGACACGATCGTCTAATTCATGCCTGTGGAGTGAGCTATCTGCACCGTTTCGCTGTGCGCTTATCGTACCGAAATACAACAGAACGAAAGTGTGAAAATAAAAATACTTTGGCGACGCGTGCGCAGCGCAGCAGACAATAGATTTTGTACGTGTACAGGGCCCGGTGCCTCGTGTCGTGAGATTGTATGGAAATTTAAAAGTCTATGAAATCTCGCAATCGAGATCGATTTCGATGACTTCTAGAATCGAGATTGAATAGCTTGACCTGTGCTCTCACAATCGAGATGGAATTCGATGACATTGAGAATCTGCAGGCTTATTACGTATAACTCGCTCACAATCGCCATCGTGTTCATTTTGACAGTTCTTGTATGAATGTGACAGCTAGCTGATTCCGATGCCAATTGTCAGCCCATACATGAACTTTCGTCCGTCTGTAAGGCATAACCTTTTTACCCGCTCTTTTGTGCATCATTATTTTACTTAATTAGTTTATAACGGTATGTTTTCTGAAATTATTAGTATGTAGGTACGTATCAAAATACATAATTATGATGCAACTTTCTCAGAAAATTACAACTTAACAGGATTGTTATAAAATGAACCTAAAACCAATCTGTAAGGTTCGCGATCTAAAAAGTTCGTCTAGTTAATAATTTCACTGAAAATCGCATTATATATTTTGAATCATTATGTATTTTCCAATAAGTATATTTAGTTTAGCACTACGCGAACCGATGTATATTTGTTCGAAAGATATGTATGTTTGTTCTTCGTATATCGTCTCTAGAGTAGAGATTCCTTAACTTTTTTTTACTCGTAGACCACGTTCAAAGTTTTACCGTTTTCGATAGACCCTCTGGCTCCTATTTCACCAACATGACAATTGTCAGTGACCATTGACAATTCGAAATGTAATCCTCATTTACTAGACTGCCACAAAATGTATTTTAACAACTCACTTCATATACCATCTAAAAAACTAAAAAACTAGAAAACTTGCTGATTCTGAAAACTGTACCGAACATTTCGGTCGTAGTGACACCTGCTATCGCTATGCGAGGATTCCAGTTCTTTTTAGAACAGATAGAAATAGACCTAGAAGTCTGAACCAATTTTATTGGAACTACAGTATAAATCCAGTATGTGATCTACGTGCAACGCGTTGAATTTGTACTATGACAGAAACATAATAAGTCTACGAGGCTAACTCTCTTATTCATAAACGTTCTATAGGCTTCTGTTAACTTAGTAATCGTTTGTCCTTATCTGTGAAAGGTAAATGTCAATATGACAGATAAGGACAAACGATTACTAAGTTAGCAGAGGCCTATAGAGCGTTTATGAATAAGGGGGTAAGAGCCTGTCTCAACACTCTGTTAAGTTCCAGTTATCTTAACTGTCAGTTATCTATGATTCCGTCTCTATTATTACTATGAAACGGGTCTCTATCGTTTGCCCAAATTTCATATGCCAAATGTATTTTGGCCATAATGATCATTTTCCATAACTCTTTTTTCTTTTTATTTGTTAATTATTCAGGATTGTTATGAAACAAACCTAACCTAACCTGTAAAGTTCTACAGGATTGCCATTACAATGCTCCTGAAAAAATTACGGTTTCAGAGAAAACAAGGGTTATGGCAAATGATCATTATGGCAAACATTACATTATGGCATTTGAAATTCGGGCAAAAGAGGGGCTCCGCTTTGAAACAGACAGAGACGTCATCATAGATAACTGACAGTTAAGATAAATGGAACTTAACTGAGAGTGGTGAAACAGGCTCTAAATCTGTGAAATTCCGTTGAAAAGTTCAAATAACCGTCAGAAATTCGCATTCGTATGAGCGCGATAAATTTGAGAAAACACGTCTTGTAAAATTAATTTCGCAAATAATGTGTCGAACGCGTTTTTAAGTCATAGACACTATCTAAAACATTTTTACCAATAACTACTCACTATACTGGCAATTGAGACGTTAACGCTAACGCATTCAACTTATTTCTTGTGCTATTAACATTCTAGGATTAATTTAGGCAATTAAGAAAAAAAAAATTTTCTTTATCAGGTAAATGAACACAAAATATTTACCGTGCTACTCCGCTACTTATATACTTATAAGTAGCAGAGTAGCAAGGTAAATATTTTGTGTTCATTGAAATGGACCTCCGCAAAGTAACGCCTGATTCAATAAAATATTTATCAGGTAACTACACTTTGTTAGTTACATAAATATTTGGTGCTTATTGCTAATGTTAATTTAAGTTTCGGTCGGTTCTGTTATTTTTCTTTGTGTCTACTTCTATTCGGAAGTTAATTGGATGAAATTCCTTACAGAGATGAGTTTGCGATTTGTCTCATATCATTTGAAATTTTAACGTTAATGCGTTCTAGGTGTATTTTGTTACCGAAAACTTATGTAATACTAATCAGTAATCACACAGGGTAGTAAAGAGTGCAAATTCCTCGTGTCACTCGTTTTGTGATTACCTACTGGATTTATACTGCGTCTGCTGTAGCTTATTGGACTCGGCTGTACATTGGCATTATAAATGATTACAGTATTACAAATTTCAGTATAAGGTGTAGTAAAGTCAGAATCAATTAAAATTATACATACTCGTATAGCCATAGAATCTCAATAATAATTTGGCATCAGATGTCATAAAATTTATCTTCACGGTGTCCTTACTTGCTATGGTCGTAGGTAGCGGTATAGCACGCATCTCGGAATGATGAGGATCCGGGTTCGATTCCCGGCCATAGTTTTACTTTTCTGATTTTTTTTATATAAGAGGGGGAAAACGAGCAGACGGGTCACCTGATGGAAAGTAATCACCATCGCCCAGGGACACCTGCAAGACTTGGGGAATCACAGGTGTGTTGCCGGCCCTTTCTTTTCAGTGTCATTTAGATTTGGTTTGTCTTCACAATTGTTTAAAAAAATATTTTTATGTCGGGTTGTAAAGTAGCTAGCATAGTGTAAAAAACACGCAGAAATTATGTTTTACGATGTTTCGGGAGCACAACGTTTATTTTCGCGACAATTATCCCTCTTTATACCGAAACGCTAAAAAAAAGCTTTTTAAAAGCTATAACTCTAAGCGGACTTTTACGAAGGTGACTGTACTTAGCATAGTATACGATGGCAAAGGGCCAAGTGGAATTTTCCGGGTGTTGGAAATTATGAGAGAGTTGCAATTTTTTGCATCATAAAACAGGTTTAATATAGAAAAGTTATTTTAAAAATTGAGTTGCTTTTTTTTCTACCTATATATGTCCCTTGTTTATTTTATATTATACTAGCTGTTGCCAGCAACTTCGTCTGCAAAGAATTTGTTTATCGCTATCCCGCGGGAAGTACGCAATTTCCCGGGATAAAAAGTAACCTATGTGCTATTCCAGACTTTTCTCTATCTATGTGCCGAATTTCATCCAGATCCGTTGGGCCGTTCTGGCGTGATTGAGTAACAAACAAACATCCATCCATCCATACTTTCGCATTTATAATACTAGCTGTTGCCAGCGACTTCGTCTGCAAAGAATTCGTTTATCGCTATCCCGCGGGAACTACGCATTTTTCCGAGATAAAAAGTAGCCTAGTAGTAGGTCTAGCCAGGACCGTCTCCGCAGGAGAGAACTCTTGAGCGGTTGGTCCGATTGACTCGAAATTTGGTTCACATATGTAGGACGGATGAAAATGCAAGTACAGTCAACAAAAAGTTATAATTCGCTTGAGAGGTCCCCTACTACACATCTTTACCTCTTTTTATATATACACACACACACACACACACATAATCGCGTCTTTATACCTTCCGGGGTTGACGGAGCCTAAAGTAACAAGACCTTAGGCCACGTTTACAATGATTCATCATCATTATTATGGCCTTTTGGTGATCCAATCTTGGATGTAGGCCTCTTCCCTCTTCTTCCCCTCTTGGCGCTCTTGTGCCCGTCTCATCCAGTCTCGACTTCCGTGCCGTCAAATGTCGTCCACCCAGCATGGCATGATTTATATACAATCCCATAATTTATTCAATACACGAGACGGACATTAGAACTGTATCAAAATACTTTGTAAATTTACGAGCATAGCTATGTGCTTTTAGCACCTAAATCATGGTTTTATTAGTACAATAAAATACTACAAAACCACTTAACGAAAATCCATTCTTGTTGCGGATTAGTACCATTGACAGGATTAAATAATAAGATAGATCGAATTAAAATCGCAGTCTATATAAAACTAGCTTTTGCCCGCGACTTCGTCCGCGTAGAATTAGCAATTGACATGTTTATTGCTATCCCCCGGGAACTATGCAATTTTCCGGGATAAAAAGTAGCCTATGTTTTAATCTAGGGTACCAGCTACCTTCGTTCCAAATTTTATCCAAATCTGTCCAGTCGTTTTAGTGTGATGAAGGAACAAACATACACACTCACTCACATCGTCACATCGTCACATCATCACAATCGTCAGAAACTTTCGCATTTATAATATTAGTAGGATTAAGAAGATTAATTAAACAGATTTATATGGGGAATGTAAATGGGTGCGTTGGGAGGGGAAGGCCTAGACGGACGTTCGGTGATCAAATTGGGGACGTTTTGGAAAAAGGTCAACAGTACCCGAAACCGACGAGCATGTATTAAGAGATTGATGAATGTGGATGAAGCGAAAGAAGTATGTCAGCATCGTAGCAAGTAGAACAAAGTAGTCACTGCCTACCCCTGCCCTGTAGGAAAGAGTCGTGACAGTATGTATGTATGTATGTAGGTATATAAAATTAAACCAAAACTTAGGTGACCCAGATCGTTCTTTATTCATTGAAGCGGTTGGTCTAACTCAAATCTGCTAAAAATTCACATGCAACTTATTTCACATTACAGTTTGGTATTTATTTATAAATAGGGCATTGCGAAAGTAACTGGTATTTATATACAGTTCACTGGAACGAACGCTTAGTAAATTCGTAAACAAAATTTTAAAACTATAACGTTCGATGAAATTTTCGGTTGATTTCGTAATTTCTACCGAGTTAATTGAAATATGGGATAGCCCTTTGAAGTAGTCAATAAAGGTTTTTTGTATCTCTCTTATACTAATGTAATAATTAGGCTTTTGACTATTTGGGATAAGGGTTTAGATTAAACGAACCGGAAGACGCAGTGTTGACAGCTTACCGATTACGTAACTCGCTCGCAATCGCCATCGTGTTCATTTTGACAGTTCTTGTATGAATGTGACAGCTAGCTGATTCCGATGCCAATTGTCAGCCCATACATGAACTGTCAAAATGAAGACGATGGTGATCGCGAGCGAGTTACGTAATACGCTGGTATAGGACTATAGCATCTCTCTCGGCCCCCTTTGTCCTCCCACCCCGCTCCCCTGCACCGCACGGGCGAGGACTCGTTTAAGCGGTCAGTCTGTAGTTGTAATGTTTCGTGCTTTGATTTATTTTCTTCTTTATATGACATCTTTTATTATATGGCCAGTGACTTTTGACCTATTTTTTTTCTTGCTAGCACATAGTCGATATAACCAATTAGAGTGGTTAAGGGCTATAAAATTATGTCAGCACATCAGTTTTATTCGACTTAAAACATACTAACACTTTATTTTCGCGATTGTTTTTCCTTTATCTTCTACTTTATTTTGATTACATATTAAATTTATTGTTTGGTTTTTATCAAAATTAATCCCGTTTTCACCATGCCGCACAACGATTAAAAATTAACTATTCATATCGATCATAATAACTGCTTGCTTAACTCTAGTTAAGTACCTGCTTGATCTTCAGCTGACCAATCAGAGAGCAGTAATCGCCAATTTCGGGTGGCGTAATTTTATTTTATACTAGCTGGTGCCCGCGACTTCGTCTGCAAAGAATTCGTTTATCGCTCTCCCGCGGGAATTTTCCGGGATAAAAAGTAGCCTATGTGCTATTCCAGACTATCCAGACTTTTCTCTATCTATGCGCCGAATTTCATCCAGATTCGTTGGGCCGTTCTGACATGATTGAGTAACAAACAAAATTTGGATATTTAATATCCATCCATCCATCCATACTTTCGCATTTATAATATTAGTAGGATGAATTACATGACATTTCCTCTATTAGGCTGTTTGCTCTATGTGCTGGCATAAGCTCTCAATCATCAGTAAGTAGGTGAAATAGGATACTTTGCTGACGTCATCGGTATTATCAAGTTACTACGCGGCGCGTGCGCTGTTCTCAGTAATAGCGAATGGATTACTATATGAAATCATACTTTGTAATGTTAGTAAAGCCTTACTAACAAAATCGATGTGACCGTTTTTATTTACCTCAAAAAGGATAAAAAGAAATATTTTGAAAACAATTTTGTTGCCCGTGTCTTTTCGCCTGTTATTTCTTCTCTCACTTAAGTACTTAGAAAACTAAAGAGTTTTAAGAAACTTAAAAAACTAACATTATCTGTCTTAGAATCAGACAATTTGTACATAGTTCGATGCGGCTATTGTTTTAGATTAACCAAGGATTAACCCCTTTAATCATAAACGCTCTATGGGCTTCTACTAACTTAATAATCGTTTGTCCTTATCTGCGAAAGGTAAAGGCCAAAGTGAGAGATAAAGACAAACGATTGCTAAGTTAGCAGAAGCCTACAGTCGGTGTTGTCAAAACGTTTGGATCCGGTATAAGAAATATTTGACTTGCTTGCCGATACACCTATAATACCCCCTTTCCCTTTCCGACAGCGAACGACTAGGCGCGGCGAGCAGTTTCACCCTTATGTTATAGACATTTCTCCATTACGCACGAAGCGGTTTGCCTCTTCTTTCATTATGCGGACAGCTAAGGAGTGGAACTCTGCCGAGGTCAGTTTTTCCGGAACGCTGTAATCTGGACATCTTTAAGGCCAAAGTGAACAGACACCTTCTAGGCAAAGTGTACCATCTTAGGCCTCATCTTCGCCTTCCATCAATCGAGATTGAAGTCAAACGTAAGCCTATTTTATGTACTTAAAAAAAAAACTTACTGATACACCTTTCCCAACATCTGGCGATCTAACAATCATTTAACTACAGTGCCATCGCTTCAATTTATATACCCACAGCCAAAAATACGCGTGCCTATAAATCTCTCGTCAACCGCACATCAAACGCGGAGACATAAAAATGTTATTGACCCCACTCTGGATTTGGGAATAGTATTACTAAGCAGTTCTTGATTTAGTATTTTAGGGTGGGCTCAAATCTAAGGGTACGATCTTGGAATTAAACTCAAATACTTCATCAAGTGTCTGGATTAGTTTAAAAGGTAAAAAAAAATTCATTGTAATTTTTGACTCCATATTAACTCCCTTATTCATAAACGCTCCATATTCGGCGGACTTAGCAATCATTTGTCCTTATCTGTCACTTTGACATTTACCTTTCACAGATAAGGACAAACGATTGCTAAGTTAGCAGAAGCCTATAGAGCGTTTATGAATCCTACTAATATTATAAATGCGAAAGTTTGTGACGATGTGATGATGTGACGATGTGAGTGAGTGAGTGTGTATGTTCGTCCTTCTTCACGCTAAAACGACTGAACGGATTTGGATAAAATTTTGAACGAAGATAGCTGGTACTCTAGATTAAAACATAGGCTACCTTTTATTCCGGAAAATTGCATAGTTCCCGGGGGATAGCCATAAACATGTCAATTGCTAATTCTACGCAGACGAAGTCGCGGGCAGAAGCTAGTAATATATAAAAACCTTACGTTCCTACTCCGCTACTCATTGAAATGGACCTCCGCAGAGTAACGCCTGATTCAATAAAATATTTAATAATGAGTCATCGACCAATGTATGGAAACACCAAACTTGTCAGCCACAATGAATAATCCTGAAAAACATTGACAAGGGTCAATCGAAGTTTTGAAAAAAGGTCAGGGGCCTTACCATAACGTAGTAATTCCGTCTCAGTTAAAGTTTTAGCTGTCACTTTTAGTATGAATCTGACAGCGAGCGAACCTTAACTGAAACGCATTAAGACGTCATGGTAAGGCCCCAGGTCAGGAGTACCCGTAACTGACGAGCATGTATGAAGAGATTGATGAATGTGGATGAAGCGAAAGGTATGTCAGGATCGCAGCAAGTGGAACAAAGTAGTATCTGCCTACTCCTATGGGAAAGGGGCGTGACGGTATGTATGTATGTTCAATTAAACTGATCTAACAAGTTCCATACCTACCTAACTAAACTACACTCAGCGGCATATTTAGGTCCTGTCTCACCACTCTTTAAGTGTCAGTTATCTATGATGACGTCTTTGTCTGTTTCGTAGTAATAAATAGAGACGGAATCATAGATAATTCACAGTTAAGGAGTGGTGAGATTGAGACAGGCCCTTATAAATAAAATAAAATAAAATAAAAATAAAATAAAATGAGTTTATTTATCCGCACTGGGCCCGCGTGGGAACTATAGCCCAAGCCCTTTTGTTCTGAAAGGAGGCCTGTGCCCAGCAGTGGGACGTATATAGGCTGGAGATGATGATGAGTTTATTTCAGACATAGTCCATATTTTGTTAGTTACAAATTTTGACCTATATCTATGTTAGCACCTAATCCTAATAAATACAAAACTTAGCGGAACACAAAAAAAGTGTAGGTACCTACCTAACAATTTTTTTTTTCTGGTCAAGCATTAAACATGCCTCTGCAATTTTTTTTGTGTTCCGCTAAATATATATATTTTTTTTTATGTGAATAGGAAGGCAAACGAGCAAGTGGGTCACCTGATGGTAAGCCATCACCACTGCCCATAGACACCCGCAACCCCGGAGGGATTGCAGATGCGTTGCCAACCTAGAGGACTTAGATGAAATGTCTCTTGTGCCTGTAATTTCCCCGGCTGTCTTACTCTCCACACCGGAACACAACAGTGCAAGTACTGCTGCTTTGCGGCAGGATTAGCGAGTAAGATGGTGGTAGCGATCCGGACGGACCTTTTATGCCGCTGAGTATACATATAAATAAATAAATTATATAGTCAATACGTTTTTACTAAATAATATTGTCTAAATCTCCATTTTAACTATCTAAATATAATAATCACAAGAGCCGTATGGAACAACACAATGAAATTTTCAACGTGTGTATTTTAACCGTACGACTAAGAATCGTTGACGGTCAGGAATTCAAATTTAGTATAACCGTAAATACAGATCAGTATAAATAGTATAAATAACCATTTAGTAATCCGGTGCTAAAACAATGGATGGCTAATGCTTGGAATACGGACTGAAAATAACTAGTCAGGAATTCCTTCACAATATCTTTGACATAAAACAGAATATTTACTTAAAACGAAACTGGCTTGTGCCCGCGGCTTCGCTTCAGTTAAGAATGAAAGTTAGGCTAATTCCTTGACCTGGGAATTTCAAAAAAAATCCTCTATTTCACCTGTATAATGAAAAAGCCGCCTGACGTGGTGATTATGAATAATGGCGAAAGATGGGTATGGATAAATCTAAAAACGTAGTTCCTTTTTAAATCAAAACTATCATAATCAAATCATCAATAATCTTAAAAAAATATATACCTTAACTTCACGAAAAAAGGTTTACAATCACTCATTATAGATTCAAATGTTATCCTGAATAGACCATAGTGATTTGTAATAATATCGCGATTGCACAATATGTCGAATCAAAAGTTAAATGTATCGGTGTCCTGTGGCGAATCGCTTTGCACCGCAGAATAGTACAAGGCCAATCGTCTAGAATTACACGACATTAAAGACACGAATACAAAAGGCTGTAAGGTATCGTTACTTTTCAAACGTTACGTTACGTGTTACGTTTTTCGTTACGTTTTTTTTTTCTTTTTTACTTTTTTGCTATGCAGTTTGGCAGAGGTATATAGATATAAGTATTTTGTACTTCTTTTATATTCTATTTGAGTCAAATAAATTAAAAAAAAAAATCAATTATTTGTTGTTGACCTTTTTCGTGTTTTCCTGTTAGCTAGGTAATAATTGTTTATGAGAAACTAGCGACCCGCCCCGTCTTCGCACGGTATATTATGCATGTATACATAATAAACCTTCCTCTTGAGTCACTTTAACCATTAAAAAAAACCTCATCAAAATCCGTTGCGTAGTTTTAAATATCTACGCATATATTGGGATTGGGACAGACAGACAGACAGTGGAAAGCGACTTTGTGTTATATTATACTATGTAGTGATAGTGATGATAATTAAGCAATAAACTTACAAAACAGATATTAACCAAATTTGAATGCAAATGAAGTTATGAATTGAGTAATAACAGGGCTCCGATTTTTTAAAGCACATAATTGACATAATTTTGAAAATCTCACTTGAAAGTGGTAAATGATTGTTCTGAATTTACGAGTAGTTTAGAAGAAAATCACTGCTCTAATTACTTAATCTAATCGACAAGTCGAAAATTTAATTTGAGTTAAGCATGGTTTTGTATAGCGACACAGATTTATAGCACTCTTGGATGGTATTTACGAGTGAAGTGTTTTCAATAATCGGGCCCCTGGTAAAAAAATATGGGTCCAAGTTTGAGACTTATTTCATCAAATAAAAAAGGACCATTTAATACAAACTAAAGCTACCTTAAAAATGAAAATTATAATAAATATGGACCCTTAGGTAGGGTCCCCATCACGCAGGCAGCATTCCCGCGTTGTATCGCAATTGCGAGTCTTTGTGCGAGAAAGCTGCCGACGCGAGGGTCGTCCGTTGCCTCCTTCATACATTTATTTATACAGAGCCTCTAGTGTAAGTTTTCGCATATAAAAACGTCTCGAACGCGTTCGCGTAAACGTCTCAATTACTATGGAAAAATTGGCAGCGCCACTTGCGGATCGAAACGGCAACTAACTGCTCTCATAGTATTTGACATTTTAACGCAAACGCGTTCGAAACGTATTTTGCGACCGAAAACTTACACTAAGCATACAGGTTCATAAGCGGTGATGATATTCTGCTTCGGTTAAAAACTTTCAAACAATATAAATAGGTATCTATACATATAATAAAATCGTTGAGACCAAAAAATCTGTACATTGAATATTTAAAAAAAAAAACCGACCAGGGTGACTTAAAATAAGTAACTGAACATATTAAAACCATTTTTAAATTTTTTGTTTGTTTGTTTGTTTGTTTGTTTGACTGAGCATCACGTAAAAACTACTGAACGGATATTGTTGAAATGTTCACAAATCTATTTAAATACATTCAGAATAGGATCTAGGCTATAGAAATTTTGGAAAATATTAGAAAAAGGGGGTGAAAAGGGGGGTTAAAGTTTGTATGAAAAAAAAAATTAGATTGTTCTAGAATCATGAAACTCAGAATATATACTCAGTAATAAAAATAAAGAAATACCTGTTTTAGCATTTTTTTTGTAATCTCACCCAGAGACGCAAAAAAGAGGGTTTTGTGTTAAAAAATAATGAACTTCATACACCTATAAAATAAAAACCAATGAAGTTTAACCTTTTAACGTTGCTACATATACTTCCAATCTAATACAGGTAAATATAATTTCTCAGTTTTCTTGAAATTTGATTTTTGAGTTGATTACGCAAAAAATAGCAGAACTCAAGAAAATCAGCTTTCCTCGGTATAAGTAGTTGGTAATAATTACAAATACAATAATAGTATGAAGAAAATGTATATAGGACATAAAGCCGGAAAAGTGTGTCAATTGTGAAAAAACATTAATAAAATAATTACTTTCTGCACAGGTATTTTTTCAACGAAGACATTTTTGTCCAACCTAAATTGGCGTCCGAAATTGTGTTCTTTACCTAACACCTAAAGTTCAATATGCAATACCGTTACTTTGTTTTTATTTATTGCGCTATTATTCACAACGCGTTCGGTTTTCAAACGCACTCTTATAAATAATATAAATAATAAATTAGTAAATAATAAATAATAAGCTGACATTATTATGAGGGCGGCGTGAATGAAACGCTTGGCTGTATGCTCTCAGTACCTTTGCCTAAAAAAAGCAAAATCAAAAGGCGCGTTTACGCCTGCGCTACGAACATGTCAGAATTTTATTGTGAAAAAGTTGGTTACTGAAATTGTAAAAGTTTCTGTCCTCAGACTTTTTATAAGATTTTTATTGTTTTGGTTAAATACCACACTGCCAAAGAATATATAACGCTGCGCTGCTGGGCCTTAGCGCAATATGTATCTTAAACACTTCAAGGTAAGCTAGCTTACAAAATTTTCACAAATACTTAAAATCTGAATGTACATAGTGCCTGTTTAAGGATTAGTACACGTTATTGTAAGGGTATAATAATAACAATTTTGACATCGAGAATAGCTCTAAACTATCACAAAAAACACACGCGGACGAAGTCGCGGGCAACAGCTAGTTAAAAAATAAAAGGATTAGCTACACAGCAACCAGTAATCTAATTAGTGTTCTTAACTCTGAAACTTTTTAAATTTTGTCGAATATTGTTTTTTCGATGTAAAGCAATTCAAATTTTAACTCTGAAAGCTCGTTAATGTTGTATCAATTTATTACTTCTTAAGAAATACGCGTTCTTTGTCCACCTTCCATATTTGTACTCGTTAAGTACCAAAAAAGGCTTAAGTGTTTAATACTCAAGGAAATTATCACCTCGTTTTGAATATAAATAGTGCAATTGCGTCAAGGAATAATTTAATGGGACATTAAAGTCGCAATAATGGTCGTCTTCCTTAATTTCGAGCACATCCATGTTTATTACGAACAGATATGTCCGGAAAATTAATATCTCTGTCACATTGTAATCGCCTGACATTCTTTACGGCGAAAATTTGAATACAAGATTTTACTTTCGTGATTTTTCACTCCCACATATTTTTTGTCTTGTTTTTATGTAGAATTTGAAGTCTATGTCGACGACTGTGTAGTTTGTCGGAATTTTTCATGTGTAAAGTTTTACACCAGAAATCTCGCGACGCTAGCGACATCTACTCGTGAAACTGAAATTTACTGCCCGCCCTACGGCGCCCGCCCGCCCAAAGTTCGAGTACACGCTTTACTAACATGTTTCAAAGGTTCTCGATAGATGTCGTTGCACGTGCTGCTAGACCAACTTCGTACCGTGTAACTACAAAATTTAGACGTGTTTAATTGTTTTAGGATTTTTGAATCCCGGACGCAAAAAGACGGGTGTTATGTATACAGTAACTTTCATACTCTTAACTTAACTATACATTTGACGTTGATGTGTGTGTGTGATGTGTGTGTGTGTCTGTGGCATCGTAACTCTCCAACGGATGGACCGAATTCTTTTTCCGAGTATTTTTCATTCGAAATCCAGTTTCCTTGCGGTGGTTCTTAGCCATGGTTGATCTTGGCCAGTAGTTTGATCAGTTGTTTTCCAAAATGACGTAAGGCATTTTTAGCTTATAATATTTTTTTCACACCTCTCATTCAGAAAAGTAAGTTTGCTCCCTGTCGAGAGGGATCAAAGTGCAACATTTCTGTTCAAGGCTTTTCTGAGTGTTTTTGCAAATGCAATTTTTTGAGGTTGATAATTGTAAAACCACGCCATTTTCTATGCTGGTAGCTAGCTCTTTAATTATATTTAGAATTATTTTTTCAAGTTTTTTAATGTTCGGTGTGTGTTGTATGAACCACTTGGGAGCAAAATTATTTACATCTAGGGCGTTAACACTTGAATCCCTCGTTACGCTCTGGATTCTACTTTAGAATCCCTCGCTACGCTCAGGAGTCTATTGTAGAATCCTTCGCTTCATTCTGGATTCAATGTAGCGCCCTAGCCGTAAATACATCATTTTGCTCCCTTGTGACACAAATAACTATTTATTTTTATTTTATGTATACTCGTTTAATGAATCGGATGGATATTAACCTGAGAAAAAAATGCGTGGGTGTTTAAAATTTTGAAAATTTAATGTTTATTAACACGTGTAGTAGTACAAGTACACTGTATACTGTTTATATCTTAATGCACTTGCAGAGTATAGTAATAGACTTGCATGCAAGTTGCATGTATACTCAAGAGCAAAGAAATCGGGTCACTTCTCGTATAAAGTTCTATGAAAAGTGACCCGGTTCCTTTGCTCTCGAGTACATTTTGTGATCGATTTCTAAGGTGTCTTAGAATTATTCTGCAATATTTCAGGAAGTGGTTGGATTAGTTTTACTAAACACTCCTGTTAAGTTTTTTTTATTCTAATCTGGGATTCAAAATGAAATCATCCCTTTGAGGCGGTACTACTTTGAACATCGACCAATTAAAAAAATATTAATGATCTTTAAGTTGGTGTTCAGTTAAACCTTCCCAATTATTTGGTGAAGTATTCTGGAATTTCTGGATATATTAAACACCTACCCCCTTATTCATAAACGCTCTATAGGTTTCTGCTAACTTAGCAATCGTTTGTCCTTATCTGTGAAAGGTAAATGTCAAAGTGACAGATAAGGACAAACAATTTTTTTTTAATTTTTTTTTATGTGAATAGGAAGGCAAACGAACAATTAGGTACAACAATTGCTAAGTTGGCGGTCTAGAAGCCTATAAAGCGTTTATGAATAAGGAGGCTAGTGTACATTGTACATTGTATCTAAGCTCGGTTTCCGTTGTTGACAGATGCAGCGTTGACGCGCGATGCGCGGCGTGACGTGACCGCCGATGGCGCCGAACGCGCGCCCGCCGCAAGATGGCGCGCGAGCCGGGCGCCAGCCCTGGCTCCCTGTAAGTAACGTTTAATCTCTTGACAGACGCGGCGTTGACGCGCGATGCGCGGCGTGACGTGACCGCCGATGGTGCCGAACGCGACCCGTCGCAAGATGGCGTAAGAGCCGGTCGCCAGCCCTGGCTCCCTGTGAGTTACGTTAACCTCTTGACAGATGCGGCGTTGACGCGCGTTGCGCGGCGTGACGTGACCGCCGATGGTGCCGAACGCGACCCGTCGCAAGATGGCGTAAGAGCCGGTCGCCAGCCCTGGCTCCCTGTGAGTAATGTTAACCTCTTGACAGACGCGGCGTTGACGCGCGATGCGTGGCGTGACGTGACCGCCGATGTCACCGAACGCGCGCCCGCCGTAAGATGGCGCTCGAGTGACATTGAGTAACTGTGAGTAACTGTGACCAAGTATCCCTGGGAAAGCCGAAATTCAAAGATCTTATCACACCGTCAAAAAACGCAAGGTTGGCGATATCGCGTAGATAGCGGGAAGCGGCTGGATGCGAATGGCACAGGATCGCATTACTTGGCGTGAAAATGAAGAGGCCTGAGAGACAATGAGTGACAGTGTGAAGAAGAAGAGATATGAAGACATCCTTCTTCAACTCTCATATTAAAGAGCTTTGTACAGACGCGACTACGAATTGAAACGATCTAGAATAGAATTCCTATACTTATACCATTTCTTTCTGGGAAACGGTTTAGGAAGGGCTCTCTTAACTTCAGTGCCCGCTTAGCTGCCTTTATATGCTAAAAGTTTACTCTGAAAACGGTTTATTCGTTTTATTCCTGGATTTTTATCTTTATTCTTATTGACTGCCATCATGATGAATCGATCATCAATATTTCATAATAATAAGCCTCTTATTTGGTTCCATTAGTAATTCTTTCACTTTTTACAACTCTATTTTCTTTTTTATACCTACTCAGTTTTGCCCTTCTTCTTTGTTGAAGCTGTTAGCAGAGAAAATTTTGTTTCTCCATTGTTGCCGACGGCGCCTCCTGTTGCATCTTCTTCAAGTTTTCCGACAGCGCTGATTTTTTCTCGCGACTATTTACTATTACGCTTACAGTTTTAATTTTGGCATCCACAAGCTCTGCAAAGTCTCAGTGAAATTGTAAACATTGTTACGAGGTCGCGCTGTCGCTAAATCGCCAGCGTTTACACTATTTTTAGCCGGCGTCTTCCGTCTGTCTGACTGCCACCTGCTGTCCTTAGAAATGTTTGCTCTTGAACGTAAATATCAATGCACACTAGGCGCAAAGATGCACCCAGTAACATAAAATAGTGATCTAAAAGACGCCAGACTCGAAGGTAACTTTGACTAAATTTAATTTGGATTCGAATCATCTGTTCCGATATAACTCTTGAACCGTAGCGGAGTGGGTCGCGGGGAATCCTCCCGGAATTCAGCGGCGAGTAGCGGGGGACGCTCGGCCGCTCTAAATCCGTCGCACTCGCCGTCAAGCTTTTCGGCGAGCCGCCCGCGCTGCCGCCGCCCTCTCTAAATATAGGATCGTGTGCGCAGGTCTCCGTACGTGACGCTGGGAGCAGTGCGGTACGCGGTCCGCCGAGCGCCGCCGCCGCGGGTGTGCCCTTGCCGCTGCTGCTCCGAGGAGGCGGTGGCGGCGTGCCTCGGCCGCGCCAAGCCCGACCGCCGCACGCTGGAGCGCTTCCAGCGCCGCCTGGGCCGCGGCGCGCGCAACGAGCGGCCCTCGCGCCACCAGCTGCTGCAGGACCTCACCAAGCGGCTGCTGCCGCGCGGCCACACCGCGCCGCCGCTCTCCCCGCAGCCGCCGCCGCCGCCGCCGCCGCCGCCTCCGCCGCACTCCGCGCCCGTGCTGCCGCCTGTCCCGCCGCCGCGTTTACGGCACAGGCACAGCCCGCCGCGCGGTGTCTCCGTTGACCGTTACGACAACGACATCTTTGACACGGAGAAGATCACACTGATGCGAGTCGAGCCCCGGTCGATTGTCGGATCGTACGCGCAAAAAACTATACCGTATCGTAGTGCTTCATTCTCTCAAGGTGATTGTACACAGGAAAAGTATTATAGGGCTTCGAACCGACTGCCTTCGGTCTTCGATTTTGGTAATAAAAGTGGGAAGGCTAGGGTAGAGCGTGCTGGCTCGTCGTGTACCCGCAACGATGAATCTGCTAGTCTCGCCACAGAGGAGACGGTGACCGAGGGTGGCTCAGTTGCGTCGGTTGACTCAGCTGTAGGGTCTGACGAGGGTCTTTTGGCGCACGCGTTGCCGGCGCCGCGGTCGCCGCCGCCCGACGGTCCACACAAGCAGCTTGGGACGCGCTCGCTGACGCACCCACTGCCGCGTCGCGTGCCCCCTGTGCGGGAGGAGGGCTCGAAAGTCGCCGGCGGTAGTCTGCCCGTGCTTATGACACCGCGCGTCTTGCACGAGTTGCGTGAAGAAAGTGACGGCTCACAGGCCGACAGTGCACAAGCTCATAGTGAAGGAACATCTCCCCTTGAACCGGCCCAGCCCTTTGCTTTCCCACCGCTCCCCGACCCTCCAGCGAACGCGTGTGCTAATGTGGACTGTGAGTGTTTAAATTTCCCCATCGAGCGGGAAGAATCCGCGTCAAATGTCGCGAGTACAATACCAGTGCCAGTGTATGAGTGTATAGTGAAACAGTGGTCGAACGAGTTACCGCCGGACCAGACGCCACGCTCGGCAGCTTCTGACGGCTCGGACAGAGACAAGGAAGACGAAACCATCACTAGTGAAAAAGTTGCTCATTTGTTAGAGGCTGTAAAGAAAACTAATACTGTAGCTCCTATCGGTATAAGAGAGAGAAGACGCCCCCTCCACGATAAGAAACGGAGAAAAGGGATATACATAACGACGGCAAGCGATGACGGTGGCGAAGAGTCTCCGCCTGTAAACGGTTGTAAGCGTGAGAACAGCGACGCCTCTCTTCAAGAGATGCGGCTATCAGCTGAGACACGAACTTCATCCTTACTAGGAGACAAATCTGATGATTCGTGCGCAAATGGGCCTCCGAGTCCTGGTGATCCGCCTGCCCAGATGTGGCCTAGAGCTGAAGATTTACGCACACGGCGAGCGAGATTTTCCCACCAAAATTCAGATGAGAGAGAGGAGGACTCATCGTACAGAATGAGACGAAAATACGGAGTCACTTCGCGGGGCGATTCGCCATCTGAGGCAGAGAGCGATTCCTATACTAGAGACCGGACCGCTTCTCCTTCTCCCTTTACTCCTTCAGATACTTCTGATGTGGAAACTAAGCGTCAGCAGTTCTCTAAGGGGCCTTACGGCAGAAACCTAGAGCCGCCGTCTACACGTTCGGTTGAAGTAGGCCGGCGTAGTTTTTCTGATGCAACTGTCACTGGTGGTCGGAAAATAAGCGCTGGAGCGGCGCCTACCGTTGGAACTAGACCTAGGGGCCCTACGCATGTCAGGGCTACTTCGTCTCCTTCAAAGCTAGCTGGCGTGAGACCTGGTGCTGACTTACTGGCGGAGCTGTTGCGAGGCAGTTCCGAAGCCCTCTCCAACACCTCTACCTTCGACAACGTCGTGTTAACACAGCACCAGTACAACGTGAGTACTTTATTTTCATTACCTTAGTTTGTACCCATTGACCCCGTTATGCGTGCAAGAAACAACAAAGTGGAATCATCGAGATATTGTTGTGTTTATCTTCGCATAAAATAGCCTAAAGCAAACGAGCTTGTCTTATTGCCAAAGTTTATTCGAATTTATACACTAGGAATTCTTGAGGTTTTCGTTGTGGAGTATGATAATGATAATAAAGTTATAAAGTGGTCTCGGTTCAGTAAGATTTTCGCGATCGGATTCGGGGCCGTTTGCGGATGTTGAGATTCGACAAAAGAGCGAATACGTGGACGATGGTCTTGCGCATGCGACGTTTTAGTTCCACCGCTATGAATGTCTTGGGTTTCCCGACTTTTCGGTCCAATGTCGAGTGAGTCACTCCCGCCACTCCCGCGCAGCTGTTCCAGAAACATTAAAAATCTTAAGGGCAACATATTAATAACACTGACACTGAACTTAGGATCCGTCCAGAGATTTATTTAACGTTTCGTGAAATTTCGTGATAAAGAATGCGGGGTGAAGTATTTTTTAATTGGTGAATTGAGTTATTTTTAGGTTATTATTCACGCTTGAACATTTGTAAATCTCAGGAGTAATAACGAATACTTTGTTCTAATGGGCTTTCAACTTTCAACAATCTTTTATTTATAAAGAAGTTAAGATTACTAAGAAAAAAGGCGTGGAAACTGTTCTCATATTTTCTTTTTGCTTTTGTTGTAGCAGCCGTAGGTATACACTAAAATTTTCACTTGCGGCTTTTTCTAGACAGACAGGCAACGAATATTGATACTAGGCACAGGCCTCCTCTCAGAAAGAAAGAGATTTAACATTGGTTCCCACGCAAGCCTAGTGTCTTTTTTTTTGTGAATAGGAAGGAAAACGAGCAAGTGGGTCACCTGATGGTAAGCGATCACCACTGCCCATAGACACTCGCAACCCCGGAGGGATTGCAGATGCTTTGCCAACCTAGAAGACTTAGATGAAATGCCTCTTGTGCCCGTAATTTCCCCGGCTATCTTACTCTCCACACCGGAACACAGCAGTGCAAGCACTGCTGCTTAGCGGCAGGATTAGCGAGTAAGATGGTGGTAGCGATCCGGACGGACCTTCTAGTGTGGATTAAAAACTTTACATACACCATTGACCTCCATCCACAGGCGTCAGCATATTTTTTTACAATATTGTTTTTTACCAAAAAACTGATCGTGATTTCAATGAAATTTCGCTCAAAAATTCCGAATCAGAGATTCCCTGGTTTGAAATATGTCAAACCACGGCTTAAAATTGTTAAAGGAAACAATGTCTAACAGTCAGCTGATCGTTATATTTACGCTACTAAAATTACATAACGCACAGATAGTTTATATTAGATAACAGACGTCCGTTCTTTGTCCGGACAGTATGCCAAAATACCGTCGTCACCGAGCTCAATAGGGATACCAATGTCGGGTGAAATCGTAAATATTGGAGATTGATTTTGTGCAGCATTTCTGTTTCCGTGGTCAAACTTTGTTTATTAAATCGTTCGGGTATTTACGTCCCTATAATGAACCTAATCGTACTTTTCATATCTGCTCATTTCTGTCCGAAAACTAACTCCCTTATCCATAAACGCAATAGCCTCTGTTGGTTTAATTACATCTTTATCTGTCACAACCACAACTGTTAACTTGACATTGACACTGACTTGTTTAACTATTGGTTGACTGGAAGAGATCCCTTAAAGGGATAAGTCCGCCTTTGTGCATGTATCTCAGTGTTTGTCAGTCTTATTACGTAGTTATGTATTTGTCTTGTTTATATTGGATGAAAGAAGATTAACTAAACAGATTTATATGGGGAGTGTGAATGGGTGCGTTGGGAGGGGAAGGCCTAGGCGGACGTTCCGTGATCAAATTGGGGACGTTTTGGAGAAAGGCCAGGTCATGAGTACCCGAAACCGACGAGCATGTATGAAGAGATTGATGAATGTGGATGAAGCGAAAGAGGTTTGTCAGGATCGTAGCAAGTGGAACAAAGTAGTCTCTGCCTACCCCTGTGGGAAAGAGGCGTGACGATATGTATGTATGTATGTATGTATGTATATTGCACAATAAAGAGTTTACATACATACATACATACTGTATTATAAAATTCACTTCTGTGAGACACTAACAAACATAAAATTATAATTAATAACTTTAATGAGTGTTCTTTATGCGCTACTCCATGCTGGTCTGGGAGTAAAGAAAAAACATAGAATGTACCAGTTGCTTCTATTCCCACGCAGATGGTAAAATCTAATCGAGGGAATGGGCGAAAATCATAGGAATCAGTTATATTATAGGCGATGGGGCTAGCAACCCATCACTATTTTGATTCCATTTTACATCTATATACGTCCATTTTACATCTATCTTGCTAAACCTGGCATAGGTCTTGTCATCTTAGGCTTTGTCTACCCTGTAAGGCATAAAGACGCGATTAACATGTAGGTATGTATGTTCGTATATATTGACTGTGTTCACAATTCTTGTATATCTTCTTCAACTGTAATCCAATCATCTGAATATAGGTTAGTTCAAATTCACGACATTCCATCCGAGCGCCTCAAGTGGCGACACAAAAAAAAGGCCGTATAAAATTTTATCTTTATTCTATTATTTAAGGCGCTGTCAGCAGCAAATGACCTGGAGCAGCGCCACTCTTCACACATACGGTTCACGTGCCTGTTAGTGAAAGAGAAGAAACTATTCCGGCAGCTTGGCGCGCCTCTAAAATCTTGCAAATAAGACACAAATCATAAGAAATAAACAAAAGTATGGATTATTTGTGAAATATGACTCATTAGCCGTTTAGGTATGAATATGTTGACTTTATGTTTTTAATTGCAGACCCATACGTCGAAAAAATAAAAACATAGAACCGTTTAATGATGATTTTAAGACCAATCATTGCAATTATTTTCTATCGAGCCGATTTTGTTCAGTTATATATCGAGCCCGTCTAGCGTGTTTATGATGAAAATTAACATTATATTTTTTTGTATTTTTTTTGTGTGCAGTTTTTCTTAAAAATGTGTTTAAATAACATCAATTTCAACAAAATTAGGTGTTGTCAGCCTCTTAAATATCTTATCGAAACCGTGGACTTATTACATAAAACAACAGACATTCGATGCTAATTAAATTAAATCACAATGCCGTAACTTTTAACAAATGGAACATAAAGAAACGAAAGTGACTTACGCAACCTCAAGGCAAATTCTTAAGTGAGTGTTGTAAATATGAACGTTTTATTGTCGTAAGCGACTAACTTACAGTATACCTACATTTTAAGTATTTTATTTATAATACCACCTAACACGACACAATCTCTTACACAGAGTAAATCTCTCCCGTTTAAAAACCTCTATAAACACTGAAAAAAATATTTAACGCAACTACTTCGGCTATTTCATCAATAACCATAATTCCTTAAGGCGTTATTAAAGTTAATTTGATTTAACAAACAGGTTTACCTATAAAGAACAAAACATAACCAAAGATTTTGCTAAGATGCCAAATGGCAAAAACAAATAATTTTTGGGTTCCCCATACTAAGAACTGAAACTCAATTATTTTTTCATCGAACCCATACGTGTGTGGTATCTATGGATAGGTCTTTAAAATGATATTGAGGTTTTTAATATCATTTTTTTCTAAACTGAATAGTTTGCGCGAGAGACACTTCCAAAGTGGTAAAATGTGTCCCCCCCCCCCCCGTAACTTCTACTCGTAAAATAAGAGAATGACAAAACTAAAAAAATATATAATGTAGATTACCATGCAAACTTCCACCCAAAATTGGTTTGAACGAGATCTAGTACCGTAAAACCCCGTCTATTCGCCTAGTATACCTATCTTCGCCTATTTTCATAAAAGTTGAAATTCCCGTCTGGTTTTGAGGCCAGGTTCCAAACAAAACTGCTAAATAGAAAGTGTTTTTTATGCTGGACCATATTCTCGCATTAATTGTGGCTAACTTAATGCCGTTTACGATCAGTGCCGTTTTTTCGTTGACGTGGCAGCACGTGTTTTTTTTACCTCTGCGGAACTTTGCTATAAGTAGCGCTAAAGAAGATATAAAGGAAAGTTTTTTCTTGTATTATAATTTACAACTAATGCTCTTTCTTATGGTTTTAGTATCTTTTAAATAAGCTATATATTTATGCCGCAATCAATTAATATGTAATTGAGGTCATTTTCCGGCCATCTTGTAGCTATACTTCGCCTACCTCTAGGGTTGTCAATCAAAGTGTGTGATATATTTAAAATCTCAATCAATATTGGAGAATTCCTTTTGTAAATATTTTTCCAGTAATTTAATAATAATTTTTACGGTTTTCCCGTTAGAATCAATTTCAAAATATTTTTGAAATGAGACAAAAATACAAAAAAATCCAGAAAATAAAGCGAAACACAGAATTAAATGTGACTTATCTAATCTGATTGTGATTTAGTATAAGAAAAAATAGACACCTACTCAATTTTGTAATTTATTTGTATTTTTTATTAGTCCTAAACCATTACCCTTTTTTTTGTAGTCGAGTAAGTCAGCGTGATTTTTGACAACCCTATCGAAAATACAGCAAATGTATGAAACTAGCTTCAGATTGGTACCTGTCTTCGCCTACCATCGTTTTCTTTTAAATGTAACCTATTTTGGAATGGTTAAGGCTCATAATCGAAATACACGTTAAAAATGCATAAGTTTGCTGGAGGCAATTTCAAATTTCGTCTATAATTGACGCCCCAACCATATGTAGGCGAAGACAGGGCATTTTGCCTATACTTCGCCTACCACCTTTGGAGTCCAATTGTAGCCATCCCTTAGCGAAATTTAGACCTTATGTTACGGTAATCTATGGCCCTAGATAGGTTAATTAGTTTTTTGATCTGAACAAGCAAAAATACGTGTAAATCTGAGAGGAATTTTCAAAAAAGTGTCAAAACCCAGGCGAAGTTACGGAACTCTACGTAAGTAGTTTTTTTAATTTAACATTTTGTCTATCTATGTAAAAACCAATATAAAATGACCTCAGACTGCCTACACTTTACTTAAAGAGCAGGGCTCTGCTAAGATTGGATTTTATAATAACTTGGCGAATTTGTACGGAACCCTCAGTGCGCGAGTCCGACTCGCACTTGGCCGGCTTTTTAAGTTACAGGCTGACGAAAGTTCGGTTTCATTTAGCAAATTATTTTTTTTCAGTAAATCAAGCTACTTTAAATATCGTATTGTAAAGCACTTACGAATTTGCCTGCACTCCGCCTATCGCCAGACGATAAATTGCCGTGTTCACGGCCACACCAATGGGCAACAATTACAAAACGATTCCTCGTGTTTACTGCACGTGCTTAGTGTTTTTTTTTTTTTTTTTTTTTTATGTGAATAGGAAGGCAAACGAGCAAGTGGGTCACCTGATGGTAAGCGATCACTACTGCCCATAGACAGCCACAACCCCGGAGGGATTGCAGATGCGTTGCCAACCTAGAGGACTTAGATGAAATGCCTCCCGCTGGTCTGGGATAAGAAAAAAACATAGAATGTAGCAGTTGCTTCTCTTCCCGCGCAAAAAACCCCATCGAGGGAATTGGTGAAAATCTTAGGAATCATTGTTATTAGGCGATGCGGCTAGCGACCCATCACTATTTTGATACCCTTTTCCACCTATACACCCACAGTCATGCTAAACGTGGCCTTTAGGTCTTCTTACCTTAGGCTCTATCTACCCCGTAAGGGATAAAGACATGATTTATGTATGTACTAGCTGTTGCCAGCGACTTCGTCTGCAAAGAATTCGTTTATCACTATCCCGCGGGAACTACCCAATTTTCCGGGATAAAAAGTAGCCTATGTGCTATTCCAGACTTTTCTCTATCTATGTGCCGAATTTCATCCAGATCCGTTGGGCCGTTCTCGCGTGATTGAGTAACAAACAAACATCCATCCATCCATCCATCCATCCATCCATCCATCCATCCATTCATCTATCCATCCATCCATACTTTCGCATTTATAATATTAGTTAGATGTAGGTATTATGTTTGTATATACTATCTGCTAATAATGTCACTCACCGGACAAGGGGAACACTCGTTTTCAAGACATGTTGATTTAATTTGTTTAAGGCTTTGTACAAAAACATTACATTACTTCCAAACTTTCTATACGTTTTTGGGGTGCGCTAGGCTCTTTATATTATTCAAAAATAAAAATGATTTCAATACAATTACGACAATCGTGTCTCATCTCGAGTCTCGTCCCGAACATCTCGGGACCCGAGACAACTAAATTTACAATAAATATCATGGGACAAATTACACCAATTGACCCAGTCCCAAACTAAGCAGAGCTTGTGCTATGGGTACCAGGCAACGGATAAAATACTTATATAATGTAGATAAATACATACTTAAATACATACAACATGCACAAACATTCGTATTCATCATACAAATGTCTGCCCCTACCGGGATTCGAACCCGAGACCTCTAGCTTCATAGTCAGGGTCACTAACCACTAGGCTATCCGGTCGTCGAGTCCCGGGACTTCGAGACACGAGGCGTCCCGGTACCCAAACCTTTCGGCCATTTTAACTGAGCCCTCTAGTACAAGTGTTAGAACCAAAGCTACAGTTTACCACTTCGTTTTCTTCCACACCCGTTATATTTCTCAACAAAAAGTCATGTACTGTGGGGTTAACGATGTGACGTGAATCAACTAGTGTTGGTAGATTCTCAGCTTCTAAGAAAGCGCACCATTATATTAAGATCATGACAACAAACATACCCAAGCGTTGACTCCACCGTTAATGATCGAAAAGAAAAACAATAAAAAAAGCTTGTACGCTATTTTCGTTTCACGTAAAAGTTGCGTGTGCGAATAATAATAGAATCATCAATTTGTTGTAGTAAAATCGCGAGACTATGACTACATATATGTATACCTCCCACGTTATAGCCATACCCTTACCTTGTATAGGCCTTCTTGAACTTGTTTAGGGGCCTTACCATCACGTCTTAATGCTATTCAATTTCGAATCAGTTTAGGTTCGCTCGCTGTCAGATCCATACTAAAAATGACAGCTAAAACCTGAACTGAGTCTGAATAGAATCGCGTTAAGACGTTGAGGCCCCTGATATGTTCCTGCAGGTTGGTTTTGTCTGCCGAACAGCCCGCAGGCTTATTACGTAACTAGCACGCAATCGCCATCGTGTTCATTTTGACAGTTCTTGTATGAATGTGACAGCTAGCTAATTCCGATGCCAATTGTCAGCCCATACAATGAAGAGGATGGTGATCGCCAGCGAGTTACGTAATAAGCCAGCAGTTCTTGATCGACTATACCATCTAGGTTTTGCACCGTCGCCGTCGTGTCGATGGATATTTATCACGAATCCAGTCTGCGTAGTGTGCGCACACGCTGGAAATAGCGTTGATTTCCGCAGGTCGTTACCACAAACAATTTCTCCGAAAGAAGTCCGTAGGAAGTGGGGCTAGTTTCGACGGTAGTTTTGTTGTTTTTGGCTGTACATTTCGGTTACTAAAGCACTTTGTCTGATGACGTCTTATTCTCACGTCGAGACATTATAGTTTCACTTCGTCTGCAAGTAATAGCCCCCTTTTTCCACGTTATATTCTTGGCAAATGTTCCTGGGTAGTGGTCAATTCTGGATTTGAATTTTAGTGATGGCTTTCTTGAGAAAATAGTCTGGTTCCCTTTCACAACGCAGTGTTGGATTCTGAAGATCGTAGTTGGCAAGAGAATGCTGCTGCCCACTCTTACAGGTTTCTCAGCCTTTAAAGACCATGGGAAGAGATGGGTCTATCCTGTTGCTCATAGACTGGTCACGACACAGTATTTTCGCCTCCTGCAATAGCCGGCACCTAGACACAGGTTTGAGCCATGGCCTTTCAAGCAGAAGGTCATTGGTTCGAACCCGCATGGGTACTTTAGATGATGCCGTCATTCTGAAGGGAGCTTGTTTGCCCAATAGTGGGACGTGTTTAAGCTAGACGTGGTCTTAATATTAAAAATAGAGGATCACCAGCTACCCTATTATCTACCTAAACCTCGACCAATGAGTCACGCATATAGTTCACAGCAGTGATGTTGTTCCGCGGTCTGTGTGTATCTTGTTTATAGGCCATTTGTACTCGTACGCTGTTACAAGTTTTGAAATGTGTAAATTTACAGAAAACGAAAGTATACTCACAATTCACGGGGTAGACAGATTTCAAGGTAATAAGACCTAAAGGCCTTGTTTAGCATGGTTGTGGGCGTATTGGTGGAAGGGAATCACAATAGTGATGGGTTGCTAGCCGCATCGCCTATAGCATGATTCCTAAGAATTTCGCCCATTTTCCCTCGATGGGCTATTTACCATCAGCGCGGGAAGAGAAGCAACTGGTACATTCTATGTTATTTTCTTTGCTCCCAAACCAACATGGAAGTAAAAACGAAACAAAAGTGAACTCATTAATTGTTTCCTCCTTTGATCACAAGCGCTCAAGCTTATTTTATTTATAAAAAGTAAATTTTCATAAAAAATCGCATCAATATCGTCTCGCTTCGGCGCCTGGTCTAAAATAGACCAGGCGCCGCTTAAGTAATCACCAATGTCATCTGGGCACGAAAACACGGGGAAAATTAGGTGTTCTCTATAAGATTTATGGTAACCGTCTGCCTTCTGGTTTATTGGATACGCATTATAATTGGCTCTGTCAGTTTTGCCGTTTTTCTTTAGCCTAATGATTTGTATTGTAGGAAGAAAGTTCTCACTCGAACTGTAAATTCGAGAGTTATCATTGTTGCGCGTATTTTTACAGGTTTTATTTTAATTACCTTGGTCCTTTGTTTATATTCCTCAGTAATTTTTATAACTAACTAACTTGGCTCAGGGACCCAAATAGGGTCTTGGCCTCCGAAACGAGAGCACGCCATCTGTCCCGATCGTGCGCAGCTTCTTGCCAGTCGTCGACTTGAAGACGTCGCAAATCCGCCTGGACACTGTCCCCCCAGCGATACCTGGGTCGCCCAACCGGGCGGCGACCAGTCGGTCGTCCCACGTACGCCCGGTACGCGCACGCGCGCGGTATGTTGGGTTCTTGGCAGCACGATCCACTCCCATTCGGAGTAGGTGGCCGAACCAGCGAAGATTGTGAGATTTTGTTACACCGACGATGTTGGGTTCAGCCACCAGCTCCTGGATCTCTATGTTTTTACGGATCCTCCACGTGCCGTCGTCTCTCTTGACAGGTCCCAGGATCTTACACAAAACTTTCCTTTCTGCTACAAGGAGTTGATATTCCTCTTTTTGAGTTAGTGTCCAGGCCTCACAGCCATACATAAGGATAGGTCTTACGACAGTTTTATAGATCCTTAACTTTGTATTCCTGCTGAGAAGCCTGGACACCAACACCTTGTGGAGGGCTGCACTGCATCGGAGGGTGTTAAAACTAAATGGAGGGTGTTGGAATTTTTATAGTGTACACATTTTATTTTTATTTTTTGACCTAGTTACTTATGTAAGTACCCATAATTGATGATTAGATTAGATTATTAATTCTTTTAATAAAAATTACATCATAAATTGTGCATTGTCAAGTTTAGTTACTAATTTTGATTGAAATCGTCAAGAGTAGGTAAATAAAATTAAAAAAAAATAGTACAAATCAATTATGATGTTCTAAGGAATATATTTTTTACATAGGTACTAATAAACTCTTTTTGGTCACTGATAAAAAAATATATCGCAGTATGTATTTTCAAATATTTTCTAACGGGAAAACAGTTATACCTACTGTTAAAATAAGAAAAAAAAACAGAACAAAGGCGATTTTGAATTGCAAAAAAAATGTTACTTTTTACAGAACAGCGGTAGAACCATTACACGCGCTAATCGCTCGTTACCTTAACCGTCAATTAAACGATGACTAAACGGTACTTATTTAATGTTTAAAAACCAATTTGGGATTTGCCAGCCCGATGGCCCTTTGGAGATAATTGGACAGCGATGGATTACCATGCTTTAAATACATGGCATGACTGATATAAATTGTTTATGTTTATTAATAAATCATTCATCTTTATCCCTTACGGGGTAGATTGAGCCTTAGGTAACAATAAGGGCTGAAGGCCACGTTCATCATGATTATGGTGTAGGTGGAAAGGGATGTAATGAAGCTTTGCGTAATTGTAATAAGACGAACACATGGCCTAGTGCAAGGGTCACCAATTAGTTTTGTTCGGGGTCCGTTTTAAAAATTGAAATGACTATCGCGGTCCGCACAACATTTTATAGAAAATAGTACATTACTGCAGAGGCCGGGAAAGAAAGGCTTGCAGGCTGAGTAACGTATCTAGACAGGATAGGAGTACGAAGCCTGCAAGTACTTTCACGCCGAGGCTTGTATAGTGCTTTTCTCAAACATGCAATGAAATAAATAAAAAAAATTCAAAAAAACCCTTAGAATGTTGCCGCTAGCGCGTGCATTAGGCGGCGGCCGAGCAGCAGCAGCTGCATACCCTCCGCGTACGTGTCCTCCAGCAGCGCGCCCCGCGCACGACGCCGACCACCACAAAACAAAACACGATCGCTTTGCAGGCCAAGGCCTGCCATTTTGTATGAAAATCCATTACATACCACTTGTCCAACCGCGCCCGCAACGTGATACGTCCCGGCCTATTATTTGGAACGTAAGGTTAACATTTCATTGCATCTTTGAGAAAAATATTTAACTCGTTTGTTAGCTCGTTACTTCGCCCCGCCATTCACGAATTCACGTCAACAAAGATAATTCGGGGATATTTTTTTCTTAGGCCCTAGTGGTTAGAGAACCTAGCTAATAAGCATTCATGAGGTCACGGGTTCGATCTCCGGTCGGGGCAGATATTTGTATGAAAAATACGAATGTTCGTTCTCGAGTCGTGGATGTTTAATATGTATTTAAGTATTTATATTTATCCGTTGTCTAGTACCCACATTACAAGCTGTGCTTAAATGGAACTAGGTGAATCGGTGTCAATTAAACCAAGATATTTATTTATTTCATTTATAAATCTGACACCGTAACAACTACAAAGAACTACTGCTGTCTGCGGATAATTCGTTTATCGCGAGAACAATACAATATTCCGGGATGAAAATCTTATACTTACCCGTAATTCATTTTATATGTTTTTAACTATTTTTATGGTTGTCATAAATAAACTTTTTCTTTCTTTTTTATTTCTTTCTTTCATTCTATACCCATATTCGAAATTTCATATGTAACACCCCTAATCGATACCGGGACATGTTAGAGTCCACGTTTCAACATACTATAATTATAGGTACAGCTACTTTGAACTAGTGATGGGGCAAACTTATTCGAAGGTGCAAAGTCAGTAAGTTAAATTTCTCTATTGAATATTAAATTTGTCTTTGATCGACCGTCAGGTTCCTATTTCACCAGCGCGACAATTGTCGGCGACAAGACAAGTGACAATTCTGTTTACATTACAAACTCGATCAGTATATCTACGCCGGGTAACTTATTTTATTTTATTTTCTATTTCACTCAAAGAAATTCATTTTTTTTTCCTTTTGTTTCTTTTTTCTTCATCTGTCAAGTCGAGCAAAAAAGCGGCACGGCCGTCCATCCTTTTCTCGAAGCAGTTCAGGCCATTTTCGACCCCCCTTTAACTTCGTTAAGGATAAAACTAGGAGCCTGAATTTTCTGTAACCAAGCAGGCATTGTATAAACACTGTATATATTGATTACGCCTTGCATAACGAACTGTCATATATCGCCGACAATTGTCAAGTTGGTGAAACAGGGGCCAGAATGTCAACAACCGCTGAAGATGCCTTAGAGCTAGCAAGATTGCGCGTGTGATAAACTTCCCGTCTTCTTCTTACTATTCGTTCTAGAGACAGGTAGTCTCTCGCGCACGACACGGCTCTCACGCGCATTCGTGCTAGCCATGCAAACATTGTCCAGTCTTGTTTACTGTGGTAGTTTTCGTGGTGGCTTTGGTTACATTTTAGCAGAGGAAGCGAGTTATCGTTTGAACAAAAATATTCAACGTCAGCGCGGGTATTTTACGTTGTTAGACCTAACTATTTTGCGGAGGAGCAAATTAAGGTTATCAATTTACTTTGAATATCTTTACATACCTATCCAATAAAAAAAACAAAGTCGCTCTACACATTCTGCAAGCTTATTACGTTGGTAACTCCCTCACGATCACCATCGTCTTCATTTTGACAGTTCATGTATGGGCTGACAATTGGCATCGGAATCAGCTAGCTGTCACATTCATACAAGAACTGTCAAAATGAGCACGATAGCGATTGCGAGCGAGTTACGTAATAAGCTAGTAGTTAAATATTGTACAGTGCGATAGTATTTAAAATGATCTTCGGGTCCGTCTTGCTGTCTCATTTACTCTTATGGGTTTGATACCGAATATCGTTCTAGGACCTAACGGACTGTATGTAACATAACGTACCTATGCTCAGATATTTTAAACTAAGTATGTATATTTAGAATTTAATGCGGTCAATGAATAGATTAAGTGATTCAAGAGGTGATACAGTCTGATAAACCGTGCGAAGCTGGGGCGCGTCACTAGTTCTCATGTAAATAAGCGAATATACTTGTAAATAAGCGAATATTCGTTGTGTTGCATCACTACTTGTCCTTACAAGGCACGGGCAACACCTTGATAATGTTAGCCGAGATTTATGGGCTAATTTGCGCGCCATATTGCTTTCTTTCGTAATTAAATGGAAATTTTCCGATACTGGGAAACGATAATTGATATAGTTTGTTGGCTGTGATGTTATTTCTGATTTCCTGTAACCAGATCGACTGTTACTAAAAATATTTGTTTTTTTTAATAAATCACGTACCTACTACAAGTGGTAGCCTAGTGGAAAACCTTCCGGGTCATGGCTGTTCATATGACTGAATGTCCAAATGGTTCGAATACCTATGTGCTAAATAATACGAGTGTCAAAATGCACAACAGACATATAAAAGCCGTGGTAGTCTAGTGGTTTGACCTGTGGCCTCTCAAGCAGAGAGTCGTGGGTTCGAATCCCGGGCTCGCACCTCTGAGTTTTTCGGAGTTTATGTGCGATATCTCATTTGAAATTTGAAATTTACCATGAGCTTTTCGGTGAAGGAAAACATCGTGAGGAAACCTGCACACAACTGCGAAGCAATTTATATGGTGTGTGAAGTTCCCAATCCGCACTGGGCCCGCGTGGGAACTATAGCCCAAGCCCTCTCATTCTGAGAGGAGGCCTGTGCCCAGCAGTGGGACGTGTAAGGCTGGTGATGATGTACTACACACTGACCGCTTAAATGAGTCCTCGCCAGCGCGGCGCAGGGGCGCGGGGTAGGACGACCGCGGGGGCCGAGAGGGGTGCCGGCCGGCAGGCGCACTACCCGCCCGCACTTGTCTCAGTGCCCTTTGTCGTCCTACCCCGCGCCCCTGTGCCGCGCGGGCGAGGACTTATTTAAGGCGCTGTCAACAGCAAATGACCTTGAGCAGCGTCACTCTTCACACATACGGTTCGCGTGTCTGTTAGTGAAAGAGAAGAAACTATTCCGGCAGCTTGGCGCGCGTCTAAAATCTTGCAAATAAGACACAAATAATAAGAAATAAAAAAAGTATGGATTATTTGTTAAATATGACTCGTTAGCGGTTTAGGTATGAATATTTTGACTTCATGTTTTTAATTGCAGACCCATACGTCGAAAACATAAAGACATAGAACCGTTTAATGATGATTTTAAGACCAATCTTTGCAATTATTTTCTATCAAGCCGATTTTGTTCAATTATGTATCGAGTCCGTCCAGCGTGTTTGAAATATGACGAAAATTAACATATATTTTTTTTGTGTGTAGTTTTTCTTAAAAAAGTTCTTAAATAACATCAATTTCAACAAAATTAGGTGTTGTCAGCCTCTTAAGCGGTCGTTCTACAGCCGTGCCAGCTACGTGAGGAGGCTTGTGTCCAGCAGTGGACAGGCTGGAGATAACACAGCGAACACAATCTAAAATCTTCAGACCATCGTCAATACTATTATAAATCCGTCCATATTTTCAAACTCGGCGGAAGCAACGCTGGCGCTTCGCCAGTGAAAGATCTTGCCAGTTTTTACGCTATAATCAAACTCGTGCGCCGAAATAGCAATAACGACCTTACAACTGCAACGAAAGGTCTGAATTAGATTGCACTGCAATAAAGTAGGGAAAAAAAGATTTTATGCGCTTGCGTTTGGATCCAAAGTGACTAGCACGCGACGTAATTTCGTCATTTTATATCGTATGCAGTTATGATATAGTTTGGGATGCACTGTTGTTATCATACATACATACAGTCAGCATCAGAAGTTGAAAACACAGTGTTACCAACCAACTTTTGCAAAAGTCGCTAGCATATTTATAATGAGTCGCTATATTGTAGAAAATATCTTCCAAAAGTCGCTACCTAAATGTATGGAACAAACACCAGCTAGAAAAAAGTCGCTAAAATGTATGAAACGCTAGAAAAAAAGTCGATTACATAGTCCCAAAAGTTGCTAGTTCTTCTATTCCTTCTATACTTCATTTAATTTAGAATGGGAAACGACAACAATATTATATTGCGGTTCGTGAACTGTAATCACTTAACAATTTGTACTAGAGTAACAATTGACCACACGCAAAAAAAGTGACATTAAAACAATTTTATTTTGCGGCTGTAAAACTATTGCACTGTACTATTTGCTAGGTAAGAAATAGTCGGAGCCCCTCTTTTGCCCGAATTTCATATGCCATAATGTAATGTTTGCCATAATGATCATTTGCCATAACCCTTTTTTTCTCAGAAACCGTAATTTTTTCAGGAGAATTGCAATAGCAATCCCGTAGAACTCTATAGGTTAGGTTAGGTTTGGTTCATAACAATCCGGAATAATCCTACTACTATTATAAAGGCGAAAGTTTGTAAGTATGGATGTATGGATGTATGGATGTTTGTTACTCTTTCACGCCAGTACGGCTTAACGGATCTGGATAAAATTTGGAACAGACATAGTTTATGATTTGGAATAACACATAAGCTACTTTTTATCCCGGAAAATTGCGTAGTTCCTGCGGGATAGCGATAACCGAATTCTTTGCAGACGAAGTCGCTGGCAACAGCTAGTTAACAAATAAAGAGAAAAAAGAGTTATGGCAAATGATCATTATGGCAAGCAATACATTTATGGCAAATGAAATTCGGGCAAACGATGGAGACTCACCAGTCACTAGCTTCTCTTCCCGCGCAGATGGTAAAAGCCCATCGAAAGATTTATTATTTATTTATTTATCTATGACAATAATATGTTAAAAAAGGAAACGTGTTTATTTGGCGAAATGAAAAACGACTTATTATGATCGTGCATTTGGAAAATCCTGGACAAACCTTTCAATTTTATTAACTGACAAACACTTTGGGTTTACCCGTATTGAAATCCAGTTGATGTTGATTTATTTATAGTTTGAAACTACGTATATAAATAATGATCTGGGGCCTTACCATGACGTCCTAATTCCGACTCAGTTCAAGTTTTAGCTGTCACTTTTAGTATGAATCTGACAGAGAGCGGACCTAAACTGAAACGCATTAAGACGTCATGGTAAGGCCCCTACTTGTGTTTAAAGAGTCGTCATGAATAGTAAATACTAATTTTAACTTACGTGAGACATGTTAATTTATCATATACTATTTATTTATTTATTTATAAGCCTTTTTTATTCCGAATTCGCTTCAATTTCACTAAATACATGTTGTTGTTGTTGTTGTTATTGTCGTTTATTTTTGTATTTATTTATTAAATTGTCGCGAAATTCGGCGTGCCTCATGGCATAGGCCTCCTCCGTGTGTTGGAGGGTTTGGGCTATAGTTCCCACGCGCGCCCAGTGCGGATTGGGAACTTAACACACACCATTGAATTTCTTCGCAGATGTGTGCAGGTTTCCTCACGATGTTTTCCTTCACCGAAAAGCTCATGGCAAATTACAAATGTAATTTTCGCACATAAATTCCGAAAAACTCAGAGGTGCGAGCCCGGGATTTGAACCCACGACACTCTGCTTGAGAGGCCACAGGTCAAACCACTAGGCTACCACGGCTTTTACTTTATATTATATTATATTTATTATTATATTTTTATTTATATCATATACTACATTCAAAAGAAAATAGAGCCATTTTCATCGATAAAATGAAAATTTACTTTAGATTAATATGTATATTTCTAATATTTTTGAAGTGAAAACTTTCAACATGAAACTACCGTAAACACATAATGAAGACACACATGATGATGAAGGGCTTCGAAATAGTCCGAAACAACTCTCGGAGCAATTCTTCGGCTTTTATACGTAAGTTATCCGTTGTGTTGTAATTAGGTGAAAACTTCTTTAGCGGCGCTGAGCACTTTTTGGGATGGGTAAAAAATGTTAAACTCGCGTCAGGCGTAAGACGGAGAGCGAGTTTAAGTACCAGGATATCAAGATCTTCAAAGAGTTTAGTTTGAAATAATGTTTAGTTGACTGACACTTAAGATAACTGAAACTTAACAGAGAGTTGTGGTACTAAAAGTTTTTGAAGGGTCTGAAATAAAATCATTTTTCTTAATGTCAATTTCTTGGTCATACAATACAAATACTCTTTATTGAACACCACAAATCAGTACAAAACAATACAGAAATAAAGAACAAAGTAGAAAACAGGCGGTCTAATCGCTTAGTAGCGATCTCTTCCAGACGACTAATAAGTCAGAGAAATAAGTTGGAGACAGTTTGAGTAGTAGGTCATTTAAGTTAGAAGCCAATCAAACTCAATGATTATCGTTGACTGTCGGTAAAATTAAAGTGCCGTAGGCATCGTATCTTTAAAGTTTTTTTCCTTCTATTCGCTGCCAAAAACCCTAACATAAGGCAGGTGTTCTGCTATAGAAGTCTGTTGGCCAACATTGTGTAAATACACGTCACTCGACGTAAGAATTCGCGTGTTATCAAGTCAACAAGCCAAGTTAGAGAATACCTCATTCTATAATTTATACTGTTTCTTTCTGATATTATAGAAAACATTTATAAAGGTAATATCAGACGGTACATTTTTGATCATTTTCTTATTTGATTTTGCATCTTTCACTCAAAGTGACACGTCTGAACGCAAAGTGAAAGAAAAGTGCCGAATGAATTAGCGAATGAAATAGCGCCGACGCTCACCAACTCTTTATTATACAAAAAAAATGTATCCGAATCTTAGCCAATATTTATCAAACTGAAAGTTGCAAACCACATTTCAAAAAACTGCAGTTATTTACCCTCCCATCTATATACATACTGGAAGTCGTCATGTTCGTAAGAAAAAACATTCAACTATACAATTATTTTTTAAATTCCCGCCGCGATCACCTTTTGACCTTCCCCAATCCAAAACTAAGCATTTTTAAAAAAGGACCCTATTATTGCTCAATTAAAATCTAACTAATATTATAAATGCGAAAGTATGGATGGATGGATAGATGGATGGATGGATGGATGGATGGATGGATGGATGGATGGATGGATGGATGGATGGATGGATGGATGTTTGTTTGTTACTCAATCACGCCAGAACGGCCCAACGGATCTGGATGAAATTCGGCACATAGATAGAGAAAAATCTGGAATAGCACATAGGCTACTTTTTATCCCGGAAAATTGCGTTGTTCTCGCAGGATAGCGATTAACGAATTCATTGCAGACGAAGTCGCTGCCAACAGCTGGTATTTAATAAAATTCCAATTGGTTTCAAAAACGAATTAAAAGATAGTTGTTTCTATAATAAAATTTAAAAAATGCTAATAGAGAAATGCTACTACTCCGTATTTGATTTCTTAGACGATAAATTGTAACATTTAGTTGTTATTGTACTACCTATTGTATTGCTATACCCCACCGGGGTCCACGTGAAACTTCTTTAGAATTAGTTACCATCTTTGTAATACCATGGCTGTAATACTTAAATAAATAAATGAGTAAATAAATGAGTAAATGAGAATTCATTAGTTAGGTAGTTTTTTTTCATTAGTTTATTACCGTCGCTAAAGAAGTTTTCACTTCAAAAACGAAAATAAAATTGAAAATAGGGGTTCATAAATAGGGGTTCCGTGTTTCCTTTATAGCCACGAGACCCTAAAAATATACTAATGTCATTCTAAAAGGCAAGTCCGGTGGTCGCTGCTACAATCTAATGATCATTATTTTCGTTGTACTAATAAATACGAAATATTTAGGTACTTACCCAACAAAAGCGGTCATTAGCAAATCAATTGATTAAAATTACGGTCACAATGGAACCAAATATTGAATACGTTAATTTCTATTTAACAATAATTTGGTTCATTAATTCCATGATTCATAGTTCCGTTCGATGGTGAACGGGACACTAAAATACCGCTTACACTTATACAATTTTCAATGCTGGCATGCAGGCTGCTCCAAAATTCGATTTTAGAAGTTCGTATCATACCCGTCCCTCTCACTCTCAAAGTAATGGCTATTAGTTTGAGAGGAATGGCATGTAACGAGCTTTGAAAATTGAATTTCGGTGTATAAGGCCTGAGCCGTTGAGACTGTGCAGAAGATTTTTGCGAGAGCCTAGTCCTTTCCTTACAGCAAAGTATTATGAATCCAACATTTACTTAATGTCATAAAATATTGATTGTTTCATCTCATAATTTGAAGGTTTGGGCTTAATTCTCATGCGGACTCAGTGCGGATAAGCAAATTCAGACACAGCAATGTTTTGCATGGCATAGAATGAAAAACTTTTTTCTATTGCTGCTTAAAATTTGAATTTTATTTCGATGATATATGTTTTTGAAGGATAACCATGAATGTATAGCGAATACGAATGCTATTCTTTTGATTATACTCTTAAATACATTTTTTAATTTAACCTAACCTGATCTTTGGCGGTGGTGCTCACTTACCATCGCGTACCCCGCATGCTCCTTTGCCTTCCTTGACGTAATATTTTTTATGTTATACAGATTGGGAGTATTGTATACAAGAACTACAGTTACAAAAGTGGTGACGCTTACTAAGTATCAGGTGACCGTATTTGCAAACCATTCTATTTTTTGTCTAGGAAAACAATTACGCATTATAAAGAAAGAAAATTACGATTTCGATTTTTCAGTTATTAAGAAAATTACGTAGTGAGAACTTCCAGCTCTTACTGAAATTTGATTTAAGATTTTAAAAAAGAGAAAATCGGAAAACAAATAATATTAAATTAAAAATCACACTAGGATCGTCTTTTTAGCGCTCATTTAAGTACTACCTCTACGAGTATAAGCTAGAGGTAACTATGGAAAAGCGATGTGTCATTCTAATTCATTCTATTAGCGTGGATTAAATAACATACATATATTACATATTAGCTGTTGCCCGCGACTTCGTCTGCAAAGAATTCGTTTATCGCTATCCCGCGGGAACTACGCAATTTTCCGGGATAAAAAGTAGCCCATGTGTTATTTCAGACCATAATCTATTTTTGTTCCAAATTTCATCGAGATCCGTTAAGCCGTTCTGACGTGAAAGAGTAACAAACATCCATCCTCGCATACTTTCGCATTTATAATATTAGTGGGATAGCTGTTTGCCCGCGACTTCGTCCGCGCAGAATTAAATATAGCCCGGAATTATATAGAATATAATTATAATGAAATATATAAATATACACACAAATAATGTGAAAACTATTGGTAAAAGAATTTTCAAAATCAGTTCAGTAAATCCAGAGATTAACCCCTACAATCGCACAAACTCACAAACTCAAGTTTAAAATCGTGAAAATAACATATATTTATAATTATTTTATTGAATCAGACGTTACTTTGCGGAGGTCCATTTCAATGAACACAAAATATTTACCTTGCTACTCCGCTACTTACGTGCAAGTTAACCAAGCCTGTGCGAAATATATACGTTTTGCATGCAAGCCCTCCCACCACTACTGCCACACAAAACGCACACAAATCCCACAAACTTAATTAATCCTAACACCACACAAACACTGACGCGCGTGGGTACGACGTTGGTTCGCATGTGCATCGGTTGTGCTCTAACTTTGAGAATGATCCCGTAGAGGGATCGAAACGCGCGTCAGTGTTTGTGTGGTGTTAGGATTAATTAAGTTTGTGGGATTTGTGTGCGTTTTGTGTGGCAGTAGTGGTGGGAGGGCTTGCATGCAAAACGTATATATTTCGCACAGGCTTGGTTAACTTGCACGTAAGTAGCGGAGTAGCAAGGTAAATATTTTGTGTTCATTTATATTTATAATAAAAAACTCTGTTAAAAACTTAACAAATAAATAACACAAGATAACTCTTAATATTTATGACTAGCTTAGACGTCTTCGCTCTCGTTGCAAAACTCCTAATCCCGTGGGAATTTCGCAAATCGACTGATTCAGCGGGTGCAAAATGCATGTGCGCGATTTTGCTTCCGAATTCCTCGTCGGTCTCATGTAACACCTTTTTTAAATAGGGCAAAGTTACTCAAAATGGCAGCTAGGAGAAGGTTACACATGGCAACATTATTGTTTGGCGTAATCAATAGTGGGATACCTGAGTATTTGCACGACAAACTCAACTGGATGTGGAAGAGATCACAACTCCCGAGAAATAATCGTAAATGTGTTTTAATGACTCCTTGTCATAAGACTGCATCATTTAGGGGGAGCTTCCGCTATGCTGCTACGAAGTGTTGGAATAATATCCCTCCACCTATTCGGGAATCAAGAACCCTGACAAACTTTAGGACGAAATTAAGGGCACACTTCGTGGCAGCGCAGTTGGAAGCCCAATGAGTTACTTGTGCTGTTGGCGTGTTAGTCTGTTAGTACGTATAGTTAGTATGATAGTATGTATAGTTAGTATGTTAGTATATTATGTAGGACAAATCTTGCAAGTGAGATTTAACCCACTTTCAGTGTCGAATTTACCTGAGACTTTTGGTACTTTCGTGCTTTTATGTATGCGTCATGTTAGTTGTTGTTAGTAATTGTAGTTTTTCCGTCGTCATCGTCACTCAAAAAGTGTTGTGGCAAAAAACCAGCGCTGCGGCCCCCGTCGCAGCATTATGCTGAGCTGCAACCTTTTTGACGTTGGACAGCGACACACTACCTAACTGTTATTTTTACTTTATTTTTATTTTTTATTTTTTGTATTGTTTATTTTTGGTTTGTGCTGTTGTCCTATGCGTCAAATAAACGTATTTTCTTTCTTTCTTTCTTTCTTTCTTTCAAAATCCTCATAACACTCTCTAGGCCCAAAGGTTTGCGCGTGCGCATAATAAGTCGGATTTTCTTTCAGACACATTGAAAAGGTCGCCATTTTAAGTTAAATAGGTCGCCCAACTCGTTTCTACCATTAAAACGAAGAATGTGACAATACTTCATCACAAATGTAAATTGAATTAACTTGGCCCCGTTTTTAGGGTTCCGCTTCAGTACCACAAAAACCTTGTGAGTTTGTTTTGCCATAGGTATTAACTCTTCTTTTCTCCCGTAATTTATTCAGGCAAACCTGTAGGACTCTATAGGTTAGGTTAGGTTAGGTTTGTTTCATACCAATCCTGAACAATGAACACAAAATATTTAAGTACCTTGCTACTCCGCTACTCAAGCGATTTAGTAGCAGAGTAGCATGGTAAATATTTTGTGTTCATTGAAATGGACCTCCGCAAAGTAACGCCTGATTCAATAAAATAAAATAATCCTGAACAATTAACTGTTAAAGAGAAAAAAAGAGTTACGGCAAATGATCATTATGGCAAACAATACATTTATGCTATATAAAACTCGGGGATACTACAGAGAACCCAATTTTAAAAGACCCTGTATATCTTAAAGAAAGTATTGCAAAAGTTTTGACGCTGCTTCAGTTACCAAAAGGTTTACCGGTCTCGGATCCCACGGAACTCAGAGCACGGCGCCACGCTCGCGCTTTACCGGTTTTTTGCGCAATTTATGCCCTTCCGTAATTGTACACTGCAAGTGTCAAAGTGAGTGATATTTCGCGTCCCGCAAGGCACCATTTTTTTTAATTCCTCAACATGTGTTGCCAATATTTTGTGGCTTTACGATTAATACATATTGATTAAATTGTCATGTTGTAGCGAAAGGTTAATGGCGTATCGTAAAAGTTGAAATTGCTTTCGAATGTTCAGCTAGCTTATTACGTAACTCGCTCGCAATCGCCATCGTCTTCATTTTGACAGTTCTTGTATGAATGTGACAGCTAGCTGATTCCGATGCCAATTGTCAGCCCATACATGAACTGTCAAAATGAACACGATGGCGATTGCGAGCGAGTTACGTAATAAGCTTGCTGGTGTATGTACGTAGGTTGTTGACATTGCCCGTTATATTGAAATATTTTGAATACGATTGTGATTTTTACAAGCATTTATTTAACTTGCAATAATAATGTGATGTGTATGCAAGATTCCACAATATTGCGACTCAATTTTGAAGCAGATATTTATATTCAACCGATTGAGCTGAAATTTTGCATACCTACCAGCGCGTTTACCTTGCTACTCCGCTACTCACGTGCCAAACATCTAAGCCTGTGCGAAGTATATAACCCATCCTGCCACCACATAAGACATATATAAAACAAAATTATCCCCAAACATTTGCTTTTTGTGGGTGGTAGGGCCTTGTGCAAGGTCCGTCCGGATCTACCACCATCTTACTCGTTAATCCTGCCGCTAAGCAGCAGTGCCTGCATTGCTGTGTTCCGGTGTGGAGCGTAAGACAGCCGGGGAAATTACGAGCACAAGAGGCGGTGTACTGCCGTTTGGCAAATTATTTTTCCCAAATATGACTTCCCAAACAACTTATCGCAATACTTACATTTTCCAAGTGAACCTTTAGCAAAGTTACATTTAGCATTTAGTTCATTTGGTCAAACTATCATTTGGCAAAGTTTCACTTCGTCAAGATTTTATTAAGCAAATGTTTTGTTTTGTCATAAGTTATATTCCAAAAATAAAATTCCCAAATGTGACACTTTGCATGGTATACTTATAGCAAAAATCTGGCAAATGATAATTATTTTTTACTGTTGCAGTAATACAATAGTAATTATGTAATTATATATTTAATTGCTTAAACAAAGAAATAGTTCGTACAATTTAGTATCAAAACAGTCGGGAACACCCAAATACTCCGAAATATTTTATTCCGAATTCACTAATTCCGATTTTTAAAACCCCGAATTTCATAATTCCTAAGAAATAAAATTCCGATTACAAAAAAACACGAAATTTATTTAACCGAATTTCAAAATTCCGGTTTGTTATTATTCCGATTTGTATAACTCCGAATGATGAAAAGCCTGAAGTGTCATTGGCCTGAAAACAAAATTACGATTATTAATTTTCCGATACTTCATTACTAATTCGGAAATTTGATATTCGGGATAGTGAAATTCGTGTTTTCAATGATCGGAATGTTGTTTATTAGGAATTGGATTAATTTAGGTTAAGGTGCGGCGGGGGTGGCCCTTGGGCCACCCCTAAGCCGCGAACATGTTTGTTTTACTCCAATAATATTCGGAGTTTTGAAAATCGTTATTTTAATAATCGGAATTCGTATTTTTGATATTTCGGATTATTATTCATTCGGACTTCTTATTGTTTGGTGTATTAAAATTCGGAATTTTGAACAACGCGATTGTAAACGTTAGGCATTTTGAAATTTCGGACTTATAAAAGATAAGACTTACAAAATATAATCATATTGTTATGTTTATTTTACGCATTACTCACATTGCGATAGAAATCGTATGCCATGCGATATTTTGGGTTTAGTACGTTATGCTAAACGATACATTTGCCAAAAAAAAATTTGGGAAAATTAACATGACCAATTCATTATTTGCTAAATAATCACTTGCCGAAAAAAAGGTTTGCTAACTGTAATATTGCGATAAGTAGTTTTGGCAATTGAATTTTTGCCAAATAAAAATTTGGGAAACAAAATTTGCGATGTGATGCTTTGGGGAACATTATTTGCCAAACATTAGTAATCCACAAGAGGCATTTTATCTTAGCCCTCTAGGTTGGCAACGCATTTGCGATCTCTCCGGGGTTGCGGGTGTCTATGGGCAGTGATCACTTACCATCAGGTGACCCACTTGCTCGTTTTCCTTCATATTCATTTAAAAAAAACAACACAAAACACTTTTGTTGTACATACATACACAAATCACGTTTTTATCCCTTACGTGGTAGACAAAGCCTAAGGTAACAAGACCTAAAGGCCACGTTTAGCATGATTGTGGGCGTACAGGTGGAAAGGAGAATCAATAATAGTGATGGGTTGGGAACACTCAAATACTCCGAAATATTTTATTCCGAATTTACTTATTCCGATTTTTAAAACTCCGTATTTCATAATTCCTAAGAAATAAAATTCCGATTACCTACTAAAAAACACGAAATTTATTTAACCGAATTTCAAAATTCCGATTGTGTATTATTTCGATTTTTATAACTCCGAATAATGAAAAGCCCGAAGTGTCATTGGCCCGAAAAACAAAATTCCGATTATTAATTTTCCGATACTTCATTACTAATTCGGAAACTTGATATTCGGGATAATGAAATTCGTAGGGTTGAAATAGCCAACATTGCCACTGTATCTAGTATGCTTAGTGTAAGTTTTCGATAACAAAATACGTCTCGATAACGTTTGCGTTAAACTGTCAAATACTATGAGAAATTTTAGTTGCCATTTCAATCCGCTAGTGGCGCTGCCAATTATTCCATAGTAATTGTGACGTTTACGTGAACGCGTTCGAGACGTTTTTATATGCGAAAACTTACACTAGAAGCTCAGTAAGCTTATTGTCTAACTCGCTCGCAATCGCCATCGTCTTCATTTTGACAGTTCATGTATGGGTTGAAAAATGACAATCGGAATCAGTTAGCTGTCACATTCATACAAGAACTGTCATAACGAACACGATGGCGATCGCAAGCGAGTTAGGGTGCGAACAAACCGCCGCGTATACGCAGTGACGTGTCGTATGCGTCACGTTTTCTCACCGTTTCTTCATACATTTTGTTGCGATTCCGTAACGTCACCGTTTTTTAAGCGGCTGTGTGGTCGCACCTTAGACAATAAGCCTACAGGTCCTAGACAAGAATCTACGCCGGTTGGCTCCATATTGACTACGCATTGCGTTTCGAATTGTCACTTGTCACAGACAACTGTCGAGTTGGTGAAATAGGGGCTATACTCTATTTATTTTAGCTAGATACTAAAATGTCATTACCTGTGTTGCCTGTGTTTTGCAATTCAAAAATAGTGATGTGCCTCCACTATCGAAAGTTAACGATAAATTAAATTTTGCATACATTTTTATATGTATAAGCTAGCGTAATAAATTAATAAACCTTTAAATTTGCTTGATTATGATACAATCGTATTTTTTCTTAAAATATAACATGACCAAACCTCTTGTATTCAGACCACAAACATTGTCGATGGTTTCGAGTACACCACTAAACAATAAAAGCTGGTATGATTATTTCACAATTTGACATTTGCAATTGTCAATTTAGTATGTAGCTAAAATAATTAGAGTATAGTAGGTACTCTAATTATCCGCCATCTTGAACTTGAAATAAACCGGCATTCCTAACGCTCCCCGATGACTGTTTGGACGTCATCGCTCAGAATCAGCTGGCATCGGTTTGCTGAGATATGGACGGTGTTTACGCTTATTTTTATTGCGAGCACACTCGATGTTTGAGACGGGATGGTTTGTCTATATTTAGGATGGCACCAGTGTTAGACACTTTAAGGTGATAAGCACACATGGACACTTCAATTAAATATAATCTACCTATGCGTATAAAATGCTTTGTCCTGAATGATTGACTGACAGATCAATAGGTACACAGCCTAAACCGCTGATCGTAGAGATTTGAAACTCGGAGGGTGTGTTCTTTGTATGATGTAGGCACCCAGACTTTACGAAATTCACGTTTATTATAGGGTAATTTCTAAAGGGGGTTAAAAACTCTTGTACCGTTTTAGAAGATACGTTTTTTAATATTTTTGCTTCAGTAAGTACTTTGGCTCTAGTGTAAAGTTACAATTTTAAGATTACAGCATTCTTGCTTTCCAGCGACGATAATAATATAGGTAACATATTAAATAAAGATAAATATTATTCACTATTGGAGTTTGAAAGTAATTTGGAACGGACAGAAATGACCGGAACTTATTTTAGAGCATAATGCCAATGCCAAGGAATCTTGATAATTGCGTAACACATATATATATGTGTGAATGGGATCTGAAATACGTGTGTCTACGTGTACGGTGAGTCACTTATGTGGATGGAAACAGTGGTCACACTGTGGCTCGTTGGGAAGGGCTAAATTTTCACTGTTTTTTTGTGAACAACTGGAGGCCAAAGAGTTACATAAACGAAGAGATTGATGAAAGTGGATGGAGCTAAAAAGGTAAATCGGAGCAAGTGGAACAATGTAGTCTTCCTTTGGGAGAGAAGCGTGATAGTATGTATGTAACTATGTATGTATTTAAAACTAGCGGTCCGCCCCGGCTTCGCACGAGTGCAGCAAGCAATAAATATAGCCACTAACTAGCTTCTGCCCGCGACTTCGTCCGCGTAGAATTAGTAATTGATATGTTTATCGCTATCCCGCGGGAACTATACGATTTTCCGGGATAAAAAGTAGCCTATGTTATGTGTAGCTATCTTCGTACCAAACTTTATCCAAATCCGTCCAGTCGTTTTAGCTTGAAGAAGGAACAAACATACACACTCAGTCACTCACATCGTCACAAACTTTCGCATTTATAATATTACGAGTAGTAGGATTAAGTAGGATATCACTCGGGGTTAAGAGGGTGCATCCGTGCCGAGCTCGCAACGTCGCATTTTTGGTGATTTTTTGCGATTATTTCACAGAAATTGAATGAAAATATCAAATATCCGTCTGTAGTGCACTTCGTTTTTAGTGTATTAATGTGTCCAATGCAATGATTAATGGCGATGGACTTTTATTTTCGTATTAAAGCGATAAAATACTATATCTCGTTTAATAAGAAAATAAAAGTCCATCACGATGAATTATTGCATTAGACACATTAATACACTAAAAACGAAGTGCACTACAGACGGATATTTGATACTTTCATTCAATTTCTGTGAAATAATCGCAAGAAATCACCAAAAATGCGACGTTGCAAGCTCAGCACGGATGCACCCTCTTAATTTAGCTTTCCAATGCTGAAAGAATTTTTGAAATTGGCACAATAGTTTTTGAGTTTATTCATTACAAACATACACACACACAAAAATGCAAAAATACAAATCTTTCCTCTTTATAATATTAGTATCTTAGATAGTATAGATAAAGTGGTCGCATTGATTTCGGACACTCTTTTCCGCTGTAGTTTTATGAGAACAAAGCGCGCAAACAAGCACTTTCGGGCGTCCAAAAATGGCATTTCTCAAGTTCGTTGACTGATGAGGCAATGATTTACGCGATGATCTCACGCATGAATAATTATAAGATTTAGCGGATGATTAAGTGGGTAAAATGGAAGGTATAACGTTTTTGGGCATGATTGGTTTGGAATGAGCATTACCTAGTGATGTCTTTTGTCCCATAATATTCATTGGTTATAATAATCGTTAGTCATAATTTGTACTCTATTGGTAATTCATCTATGGGTACAAGTAGCATTAAACCATGCCTGGCCTAGACGCATCCGATAGCCTTTCCTATAAAAAACAAACGAATTAGTCATTCGCTGAAAATATAAACATCGAGGTGATTTCGTATAAATTATGACAATGTGTGTCACAGTATAAATCCGTTTAATATCACCGTTGCAATAAAAACTGTAGACATGTGACAGAAACATATAAGCTGTCATCGTGTTGTCAAGCGTAAAAAAAGAATGGAATAAAAACTATACTTTTGTCACATCATATCTTTCTATGATTAAGCGAATATCCTCAAGGTCATGACCAGACAGACAAATTATTGGTGAACTTTATTAAGCAAGAAAGTAAAAATCCTACTAATATTATAAATGCAAAAGTTTGTGAGTGGCGATGTGAGTGAGTCTGTATGTTTGTTCCTTCTTCACGCTGAAACGACTGGATGGATTTGGATAAAATTTTGTATGTAGATAGCCGGCCCCTAGATTGTAACATAGGCTACTTTTTATCCCGGAAAATTGCATAGTTCCCGCGGGATAGTGATAAATATGTCAATTGCTAATTCTAGAAGCTAGTATAAAATAAAATTTCTACCGATAACGACGTGAAACTAAGCGACACTGAAAATTAGAACAGAAAAATCTGTGAAGTAACTATGACCGGGAATCGAACCCGGATCCTCATCAGTCATCACCCATAGCAGTTAACTACATATAGGTACGTCATTACAATTTTTGTGTGTGTTTTTTTGTATGAACATAATTTATGGTAATCAAAAAAATATATATTTTTGGCCGGTACTGTACCTACTTACTCGCTCATTTACTCTGCAATAAATAAAAAATTAACAGTACATATATATATATATGAAAAAATGATATATATATATAAAAATCTTAACATACATGATTTTCAGCTGCAACCCGAAACAACAAAACAGATAATGACTTTTTGCCAAGTTTCTTGCGGCGCATTCTTCTTAGCAAGTTGCGCTGGTAGTTTTAAAAAATACGTACTTACCCCGAACTCCCATTGGCGGCCTATTTGCAAAATAAACTTTGGATTTTGATTTCATACAAAACATGCATTGCAGTGTGATTAGATACATTGTTTACAGCATTACTGTCCAGTTTAGTTGATACGTTAGTTAGCAAAATCCACCAAAAACGTCTAAATTAGTCGTAGTTTCTCGTGTTTCGCATCTCTGACACAGTATAAAACCAGTATGTTATTTGTAAATGACGCGTCGTATTCTTTCTACCAAGTAAGCTCGTCTCCTCTCTATCTTTCTCCAGTTGGCTTATTGTCTAACTCGCTCACAATCGCCATCGTGTTCATTTTGACAGTTCTTGTATAAATGTGACAGCTAGCCGATTCCGATGCCAATTGTCAGCCCATACATGAACTGTCAAAATGAACACGATGGCGATTGCGAGCGAGTTAGACAATAGCCTACTGGTCTGATTACAACAATGGACACTAGCGTGTGCCGAGTACCTACGTATGAAAATTTGACTTGACTTTGAATAGTGCTAGGGAATCACAATACACTGGCTTTAAAGATGGGAACGACTTATATTTTCACTTTTCAGAAGGTAACAGAAAGAGAGCTTAGGTATCACTACAATCAGAGCCTCTAGTGCAGGGTTCACCAATTAGTTTTGCTCGGCGTCCGTTTTAAGAAATGAAATGACTATCGCGGTCCACATAACATTTTATAGAAAAAATATTCAGCTCGTTTGTTAGCTCGTTGCTTCGCCCGGTCATTTTCTATTTGATATCAACAAAGGTAATAGGTACGGGGGATACATTTTTATTAAATTACGCACTCTGTAGTGCAAGTTGCTATGTTCTCGCGGTCCGCACAAAATTGGTCGGCGGTCCGGATGCGGACCGCGGTCCGCCATTTGACGACCCCTGCTCTAGTGTAAGTTTTCGCATAAAAAAACGTCTCGAACGCGTTCACGTAAACGTCTCAATTACTATGGAAAAATTGGCAGCGCCACTTGCGGATTGTTCTCATAGTATTTGACAGTTTAACGCAAACGCGGTCGAGACGTATTTTGTGACCGAAAACCTACACTAAGCATATAGGGCTCAGGATTACCTACTCGATTTACACTGCTTCGGGTAAACCGAGGCAGTAAACGAGACCTTCTTTAACGAAATGTTCTTGACCTAAAAACGTCGGCGGTCGGTCAAACGACTGTATACACGCCACACTCAGAAACAAAAGTATGGGCTTTGTCTGTGTGGATGTTTGGTGTTATGACGATTATGATTTTCTCGCTCACAGAGCAGTCCGTGCTATGGGGCTACTCCGAAATTCGATTTTCGAAGTTCGTATCGTACCATCCCTCTCATTCTTAAAGTAATGGCCATTAGTATCAGTGGAACAGCAGGAAACGAACTTTGAAAATCGAATTTCGGAGTACATGGCCTGGTCAGGGGAGAAAAGAAAAAACGTAGAATGTACCAGCTGCTTCTTCCAGCGCAGATGGTAAAAGCCTCGGATGGGCGAAAATCTTAGGAATCATGTTATAGGTGATGCTGGTAGCAACCCATCACTATTGTGCTTCCTCTTTCTATCTTGAAGCTTATAGATAATCATGCTAAGCGTGGCCTTTAGGTCTTGTCTTACCTTATGCTCTGTCTACCCTGTAAGAGATAGACATGATTCATGTATGTATGTATGTATAAAAATCTCAGGCAACAGCTAGTATACCATGATGATGTTGATGGTGTTGGGTGTTGGGGTTCTAGGTGGGTCACGCGGGCTGTCGATCCTCTTCGGCCATTCGATCATCATTCAGCCCAGTTCCCCTTGACTGGAGGCGCCGGTTACTGTTCCAGCGCCTCCAGCTCCTATGCAGCTCCTAGTATGCCATGCATGAGTAGATACATGTTCAGAAATTTTTGAGCCTCTGGCAGAGGAAATGCATATTCCCTACTTCCGTAGTAAGTGCTTCGTGCCATTGTACAAGATTTTGGTACGACACTGTGGTACGTATAGGGCATGCAGAACCGGTCCGGTTCCAAGAATTTCATTTCCCGGTTCTGAGCGGGTCCAGAACCGGGATTCCCGGTTCTTCCCGGTTCTTGGTTCATTGTACGATTTTTTTAATAAATTACATTTATCCATTAACAATGCAATAAAAATATGCTTTAAATAAGCATGTAATATACAAATGATATGAATCATACGCATTGTAATAAATAATATACGATAAAATGGTATGTTTCTTGACAAGAGTAACAAAACGTCGACGACGACTAAATAAATTGTAATATTATAATAGTTACCAATTTATTTTATAAAATGTAAAGATATCGTTTCATTGTATATTATAATAATAATTCAACAAATTACTTTAAAATAAAAAATATATATTTCAGCGTCAGCGTCCTCCTTCCTTTGTTCACTCTCCTTAATTTAAATTCACAACATCACAATTACATATTTATACTTCATTTAATTTAGGATGCGAAATCACAAAAACATTATATTGCGGCTCGTGAACTGTAATCTCTTTACGATTTGTACTAGAGTAACAATTGACGCCACGCAAATAAAGTGGCACTAAAACAATTTTATTTTGCGGCTGCCAAACTATTGCACTGTACTGTTTACTAGGTAAGAAATAGTTGACCAGCCGCAATATAATGTTATTGTGGTTTCTCATTCTAAATTAAATGAAGTATAGTCCACAAAAATATAAACAAACGAGCTTGCAACGTCAATGTTTCTGTTCAACTGAGACAACTTAAGAGGCTGACAACACCTAATTTTGTTGAAATTGATGTTATTTAAGCACTTTTTTAAGAAAAACTACACATCAAAAAAATACCAAAAATATATATGTTAATTTGCATCATATTTCAAACACGCTGGACGAACTCGATACATAATTGAACAAAATCGGGTCGATAGAAAATAATTGCAAAGATTGGTCTTAAAATCACCATTAAACGGTTCTAGGTCTTTATTTCTTCGACGTATGGGTCTGCAATTAAAAACATGAAGTCAACATATTCATACCTAAACGGCTAACGAATCATATTTCACAAATAATCCATACTTTTTTATTTCTTATTATTTGTGTCTTATTTGCAACATTTTAGACACGCGCCAAGCTGCCGAAATAGTTTCTTCTCTTTCACTAACAGGCTTCTCTTTCACTGACAGCGCCTTAAAACAAAATATTAAAAATTTGGAGGGTGGGTGGAGGCGGTAAGATCTAATACCGTCGTTTTCTTATCACTATACTCTATACTCCATTTGTTTAGGTAGTTAACTAAATGTAAACAATCTTGACATGTCTTTTTATTTAAATATACACCTTAAAAATCTAAATTTTTACACTTTACAAATTAATTATGAAATAACAATGTAATGACTTAGATTTTTAATTAAAGAGTATATTTCAATTAAATTCAATCTTTTTCAATCGCCAGGTACAACTGTTTAGATATGAATTTGCTAAAACGAAAGTAAGCGAACAAAAACGAAAAGAACCGGGAGAACCGGGATTGGAACTTTCAGAACCGGTTCTTCCCGGGAGCACGCCCTAAGCCCGACAGGGGGGAGAGGGGGTCTTTTCACCGTGTTCTACCGTACAACGTTACCCACATTTTTGTCACAAGATTTTTGAATACTGTATTTATTACTTTGACATTGGCGAAATCATCGCATCGAAATCGATCGATGGGGCCATATTAAGAAAGAAGAAGAAGAAGAATAAGGTGTTTATGCCATGACGCGCTTGAGAAAAAGGCTTTTACGTCGTTTCGCTTCCCCTGCAGCTGAACAGCAGAGCTTGCACGGTTGTGTTTCGGTTGCCGAAAATAATAACAGGGAAAGTTACGGGCGCAAGCGACATTTCACTTAGTCCTGTAGATCGGCATTGGCAACACCAGCCCTGTGTAGCGGGCAAGTAAGTAACAACTAAGTTCAGTGACAATAATTGTCACTGATATCAGTCATACAGTTCGGACGTCTTACTCTGTCACTCCTGTAACCTCCCACCTGGCCTGACATGGCGACCTTGCCATGCGCCCGGCACGGATTCGGTTCGAGCCGCAACGTCGCGCGCGTCCTCATTTGCAACAGTTCTGCATTTGGCTGTTAATAATTATTATTGCAGTAATATTATTCTAGGGATAAACTAGGGGACAAATGTCCTGCGACACGTGTCGCAAGCGACGTAGCTCGACATGTCTGGCGACGTCGCGCGACACGTGTGTCGCTATTTACATAAGTAGCGCGATGTCGCCATATTATGACAGGCGAAATTGGCAGGCATCGCTTGACATGTCGCTGACGAATATAGTGTATCCCTTTGTTGCATTCTTCCATGGTGGTCTGGAAGGAAAAAAACATAGAATGTACCAGTTGTTTCTCTTCCCGCGCTGATGGTAAAAGGCCATCGAGGGAATGGGCGAAAATCTTAGGCATCATGTTATAGGCGATTCGGCTAGCAACCCATCACTATTTTGATTCCCCTTTTCCACTTATACGCCCACAACCATGCTAAACGTGGCCTTTAGGTCTTGTTATCTTAAGCTATGCCTACCCCGTAAGGGGTAGTCGTGTTAAAAATTCTGTCAAACATACTTCAACTAGCTTCTTAAGAAACTAGTCTCATTTTGGCCATCTGAATATACAATGTGGTGTTATATAGGTGGCAGACAGAACTAATCTTACAAGCAAGCACTTATGCTGCACTAATGGAGGCTAGTAACAGCGTTCCGACAATAACCGAGTTGCACAAATGATGTCCGCAGCAGCTCTGAGCTGGGGAGCTCTGCGGACTATTAAGATTAAGAGACGTCGACATTGCATTATAGAGTGCATTTGCTGATCAGTCCGATAGGCATGGTGGATACGAAGACAATCTGTAGAGATTTGAAGTGAAAACTACTTTAGCGGCGTTGAACACTTTTTGGGATGGGTACAAAATGTTAAGAGGGTGCATCCGTGCTGAGCTCGCAACGTCGCATTTTTGGTGATTTTTTGCGATTATTTCACAGAAATTGAATGAAGGTATCAAATGTCCGTCTGTAGTGCACTTCGTTTTTAGTGTATTAATGTGTCCAATTCAATTATTAATGGTGATGGACTTTTATTTTCGTATTAAAGGGATAAAATACTATATCTCGTTTAATAAGAAAATAAAAGTCCATCACGATGAATTATTGCATTAGACATATTAATAAACTAAAAACGAAGTGCACTACAGACGGATATTTGATACTTTCATTCAATTTCTGTGAAATAATCGCAAAAAATCACCAAAAATGCGACGTTGCGAGCTCAGCCTAGGGCATGCAGAACCGGTCCGGTTCCAAGAATTTCATTTCCCGGTTCTGAGCGGGTCCAGAACCGGGATTCCCGGTTCTTCCCGGTTCTTGGTTCATTGTACGATTTTTTTAATAAATTACATTTATCCATTAACAATGCAATAAAAATATGCTTTAAATAAGCATGTAATATACAAATGATATGAATCATACGCATTGTAATAAATAATATACGATAAAATGGTATGTTTCTTGACAAGAGTAACAAAACGTCGACGACGACTAAATAAATTGTAATATTATAATAGTTACCAATTTATTTTATAAAATGTAAAGATATCGTTTTATTGTATATTATAATAATATATATTTCAGCGTCAGCGTCCTCCTTCCTTTGTTCACTCTCCTTAATTTAAATTCACAACATCACAATTACATATTTATACTTCATTTAATTTAGGATGCGAAATCACAAAAACATTATATTGCGGCTCGTGAACTGTAATCTCTTTACGATTTGTACTAGAGTAACAATTGACGCCACGCAAATAAAGTGGCACTAAAACAATTTTATTTTGCGGCTGCCAAACTATTGCACTGTACTGTTTACTAGGTAAGAAATAGCTGACCAGCCGCAATATAATGTTATTGTGGTTTCTCATTCTAAATTAAATGAAGTATAGTCCACAAAAATATAAACAAACGAGCTTGCAACGTCAATGTTTCTGTTCAACTGAGACAACTTAAGAGGCTGACAACACCTAATTTTGTTGAAATTGATGTTATTTAAGCACTTTTTTAAGAAAAACTACACATCAAAAAAATACCAAAAATATATATGTTAATTTGCATCATATTTCAAACACGCTGGACGAACTCGATACATAATTGAACAAAATCGGGTCGATAGAAAATAATTGCAAAGATTGGTCTTAAAATCACCATTAAACGGTTCTAGGTCTTTATTTCTTCGACGTATGGGTCTGCAATTAAAAACATGAAGTCAACATATTCATACCTAAACGGCTAACGAATCATATTTCACAAATAATCCATACTTTTTTATTTCTTATTATTTGTGTCTTATTTGCAACATTTTAGACACGCGCCAAGCTGCCGAAATAGTTTCTTCTCTTTCACTAACAGGCTTCTCTTTCACTGACAGCGCCTTAAAACAAAATATTAAAAATTTGGAGGGTGGGTGGAGGCGGTAAGATCTAATACCGTCGTTTTCTTATCACTATACTCTATACTCCATTTGTTTAGGTAGTTAACTAAATGTAAACAATCTTGACATGTCTTTTTATTTAAATATACACCTTAAAAATCTAAATTTTTACACTTTACAAATTAATTATGAAATAACAATGTAATGACTTAGATTTTTAATTAAAGAGTATATTTCAATTAAATTCAATCTTTTTCAATCGCCAGGTACAACTGTTTAGATATGAATTTGCTAAAACGAAAGTAAGCGAACAAAAACGAAAAGAACCGGGAGAACCGGGATTGGAACTTTCAGAACCGGTTCTTTCGACACTATGAAATTCCCGGGAATTCCCGGGAATTTCAGAACCGGTTCTTCCCGGGAGCACGCCCTAGGTACGTATATGGATATAGACCGTGGACCAATTTCCGTTGGGCCCGTTTCATTCCGTTTCATGGGCCCGGACTTCGAAGTATATCGAGATTGTGCATCGCCATAATGGCGATGAGGGAGTATGTTAGGTTTGTTACTTTTGTTTAGGTTGAGACGGGCTTAGAACCTTTTCACAATCAGCATCGGAGTTCTTTGACACTGACAGACGGTAATAACAAACCGATCGCTTATTGCGATATAGACATCGGATTATATGCGTTATAAAGATGCGACTTTACATAATTAATGTGCGACCACACCGCCGCTTAAAAAACGGTGACGTTACGGAACCGCAACAAAATGCACGAAGAAACGGTGAGAAAACGTGACGCATACGACACGTCACTGCGTATACGCGGCGGTTTGGTCGCACCCTTAGGCTTTAAAACACTCTTGCAATCTTTAGGAAACTCAGCTTTTTTTCATTTCATAAAACGCCACTCGTGTTCTAATGCGCCTCATTTTACACCAGCCACATAATAACTAATGTTGGTAACGGCAACAACAGTATCGATTTATCCGTGCCATGCTCAATTTTAAAGGGTATAATTTCCCGCGGGTGTCGTAAAAGGCAAAGAGACCTGGCCATAGTGTGCATATCCGGAATTCGATTTTCAAAGTTCGATTCATGCTGTTCCGCTCGCACTAATGGCTAATAATTTGAGAGTGAGGGGGATGATATGATACGAGAGTGCCCTTGGTCCGAGAGTGGGTAGTATGTGAGAGTGGACTCGGACACCAAGTAGAAGAGGCAAGGGGAAGGCACCACACATGATGAACTGAGGCCTAGACGAAAGTTCCGTGATCAAATTGGGGACGTTTTGGAAAAAGGTCAGGTCAAGAGTACCCGAAACCGACGAGCACGTAGGCATTGATGAATGTGGATGAAGCGAAAGAGGTATGTCAGGATGTGCAAGTGGAACAAAGTAGTCTCTGCCTACCCCTATGGGAAAGAGGCGTGACGGTATGTATGTATGAACTTTTCCCTCTAGTACTCGCACCTGTCAGTTCAGTAGACAAACAATGAGTTCATAACCTGTCGCCGTCCAGATGCCGTTCGATACCAAAGAGATGGCCAGGTTAAATATATATCGATGTTTTATTAAGAGGCTGACAACACCTTATTTTTTCTTTAAGAAATAATACACACAAAAAAATACAAAAAAATATATAATTTATGTTAATTTTCATCATATTTCAAAGACGCTGGACGGACTCGATACATAACTGGACAAAATCGGCTCGATAGAAAATAATTGCAAAGATCGGTCTTAAAATCATCATGAAACGGTTCTAAGTATGTCTTTATTTTTTCGACATATGGGTCTGCAATAAAAACATGAAGTGAACATATTCATACCTAAACGGCTAACGAGTCATATTTCACAAATAATCCATACTTTTTTTATTTCTTATGATTTGTGTCTTATTTGCAAGATTTTAGACGCGCGCCAAGCTGTCGGAATAGTTTCTTCTCTTTCACTGACAGGCACGCGAACCGTATGTGTGAAGAGTGGCGCTGCTCAAGGTCATTTGCTGTTTAAGGGCTCGTCCAGAAATCATGTGATCATATTTGACCTACTTTTGACCCCCCCCCCCCCTGGTGATATTTGGTGATTATAACGCTACCTCCTCCCCCCTCAAGATCACGTGTATTTTCGGACTTAGTGTGAATTAAGTTAGTTAATTAAAAACACAGCAATAACTTGATTTTTTTACGTTATTTTTTGATTTCCTGATGTGTAAATAATTGACAACATTTCATTTTTATAACACCTGAAAATGTATATATGGTTCGAAAGCATTTTGCCTCCTGATCACTGTAATATGTTTATATAATTTTAATATCGCTTATTATAAAAAATAAAAAATAATTAAAAATATGTCCTAATTTTACCAAACCTACCACATGATAGGTAAAACGCCTTTGCTTTTTTCACGAGAAAAAATAAACGATCATAACTTTGTATTTTTGACAACTTCAAAGTAGTTACAAGGGGGGCAACTCTGGAATTCTATTTTCGAATTTCGTTGCATAGGGGCCATTCAAGTATTACGTAAGCAGATTTTTTGCAATTATTTACTCCCCCCCCCCTTCCCCTTGTCAGCAAAAGTAAGCAAACCTCTTCCCCCCCTCCCATGCTTACGTGATCATTGGTACCTATACGAATTTTTCTTTTAATGTATTCTGTTTTTTATAAATTTGTGGTTTGCTATTTGTATAAAAAAGTAAATAATAACTGCTGCTGACGTAATCACGATATCGACCCCCCCCCCCACTACCATGTCATCAAAAATAAGCAAAGCAAAGACCGCCCGCCCCCCTCAAGCGCTTACGTAATACTTGAACGCCCCCATACCTTCTCTCTCACTCTCAAGATAATGACTATTAGTATGAGCGGAACGGCACGAAGCGAACCTCGAAAATCGAATATTGGAGAATAGGGCCTGACATTGACAATTTGAAATTAATGTCAGTTTTTTTTTCTATAGAGAAAAGACAAAGGGATAAGTGTGTATTCTGTGATAGTATCGGAGTTAAGCCCTTTTAGAATAAGCACAAATTAATAAATTAATTATAAATTAAATACAAGCCCTAGCGAAAAAATTAAACTGTCAGCATGTTCATCTTTTCAAAAAAAATCCAGAGAACCATTAAAATTATAGGCTCAGAAATATGAAATGTTGTCAATTATACGTTCTCGGACACCCCCCTCCCGCATCGTGATCATTCGTGATATTTTGCTGACCCTCCACCCTTCCATAAACGATCACATGATTTCTGGACGAGCCCTGAGGGCCTGGTCTTGTACTCCGAAATTCGATTTTCGAAGTTCGTTTCGTGCCGTTCCGTTCTTACTAATAGTTATTAATTTGAGAGTGAGAGGGACGACGTGACACGAACTTCGAAAATCTAATTTCGGAGTAGCCCCCCTGTTTCATCACTCCACCACACTTTCGTAGTAATAAATAGAGATGGAATCATTTATAACTGACACATAACAAAGAGTGATGAAACGGCCCTTAACACCCTTTCCACTTTTACGTCCACATACTAAACGTTTTAGGTCTTGTTACCTTAGTCTCTGTCTACCCCGTAAGGAATAAAGACGTGATTTATAATGTTATGTTATTTGATGTTATACAAATTGTCTCATAATTATTCTGGAATATTTCAAACAAACAACATTTACCTCGCTACTCCGCTACTCACGTGCAACATGGCCAAGCCTGTGCGAAATATATATGTTTTTACATTTACTTACTGCCACATAGAATATACATAGTTCACACAAACATAACTATCCCCAACACAAAAAACTGACGCGTTTCGATCCCTCTACGGAATCATCCTCATTGTTACATCAATATTTGTACTTGGTGTAACTATTTATATAGCTTGGTGGCTTGGCTATCTTGCCCGTGAGTATACTTCATTTAATTTAGGGTGAGGAACCACAACAACATTATATTGCGGTTCGTGAACTGTAATCTCTTAACAATTTGTACTAGAGTAACAATTGACGACACGCAAATAAAGTGACATTAAAACAATTTTATTTTGCGGCTGCCAAACTATTGCACTGTACTATTTGCTAGGTAAGAAATAGTTGACCAGACGCAATATAATGCTATTGTGGTTTCTCATTCTAAATTAAATGAAGTATAGCGGTGCAGCAAGATGTAAATATTTTTACAATGCGACTATGCCCACTACGCGAGCGGAAATTTCCATTTCCTGGCCAGGGGAAGACGTAAAATTGTGTACACACCTCGGGCGGTAATAAAGAAAGCCTCAGGTTGCATGTTTATCGCCCTCACCATTGGCTCGTGCGACAAGTTCCTGCTATCTGAGACTTTATTTAACCACCCTCGGGTAATGTACTATTATTCATTGAAATGGACCTCCGCAAACTATCGCCTGTTACAAATTCGAGCACGAATTAAACGAAAATTCAATGAAAATTCAATGATTGCTTTTATCGAATATCGATGTTTATGCGTAGACATTGCTCGTCCCTCGTGCCTTCTATTAATACCCGCCCTACTTGCCTGTCACGTAGAATTACGTTAGCCTCAGATGTAATTTTGAATATTCATTGTAATTATGTTGTCAACTAGAACAAATGCCACAGATGGTTTCTGGCAACATCGCTTATTGATCCTATATTATGATAAGTATAGACTAGGATCTTTATTACTACATAGTGTAAAACAAAGTCGCCTTCCGCTGTCTGTATGGCCCTATGTATGCTTAAAAATCCGAATTTCATAATTCCTAAGAAATAAAATTCCGATTACTAAAAAACACGAAATTTATTTAACCGAATTTAAAAATTCCGATTGTATATTATTCCGAATTTTATAACTCCGAATAATGAAAAGCCCGAAGTGTCATTGGACCGAAAAACAAAATTCCGATTATTAATTTTCCGATACTTCATTACTAATTCGGAAATTTGATATTCGGGATAATGAAATTCGTGTTTTCAATAATCGGAATTTTGTTTATTAGGAATTGGATTAATTTAGGTTTAGGTGCGGCCTCAGCCGCGAACATGTTTGTTTTACTCCAATAATATTCGGAGTTTTGAAAATCGGTGTTTTAATAATCGGGATTCGTATTTTTGATATTTCGGATTATTATTCATTCGGACTTCTTATTGTTCGGTGTATTGAAATTCGGAATTTTGAAAATCGTGATTGTAAATGTTAGGCATATTGAATTTTCGGATTTATAAAAATCGGAATAATGAAAATCGGAATACTCATAATTTGGAGTTTTAAAACTGTCGGAATTATAATAATCGTAATTATGAAATTCGTGATTCCTATAATCGGAATTTAGTTTTTCGTATTTATGTAGTGTACCCATTTCTTCCAGTTAACCTTTGAACCTTTGGAGTTTGGAGTTGTGGAGTTCGAGAGGACCCTTTGCCCAGCAGTGGGACGCCGCGATAGGCTATTAAAAAAAATTTGAACGATTGATAGGACTTAGTTATTAAGCAAGAGTAGACACACAGAAAAACTAAAAGTACTGATTTGGGTATGAAACCCTAAAAATCGTCCAATTGCTTGTTTGTGTAACCTATTTGGGGTTATGTAATGTAATTCGGCTGCTGCCCTAGTAAATCTAGACCCAAACGTGGGGCTTCCCCGGCTTCGGTACGTCGACGTCCGCCATTTTAAACCTTCGGTTATATACATACATACCGTCACGCCTCTCTCCCACAGGGGTAGGCAGACTACTATGTTCCACTCGCTACGATCCTGACATACCTTCGCTTCATCCACATTCATCAGTCTCTTCACACATGCTCGTCGGTTTCGGGCACTCTTGACCTGCAGGCTTATTGTCTAACTCGCTCGCAATCGCCATCGTGTTCATTTTGACAGTTCTTGTATGAATGTGACAGCTAGCTGATTCCGATGCCAATTGTCAGCCCATACATGAACTGTCAAAATAAACGATGGCGATTGCGAGCGAGTTAGACAATTAGCCTACTGACCTTTTTCCAAAACGTCCCCGATTTGATTCGGTGATATTAACTTTAGATATACCACAACCATGCTTCCAACATCCACGCTGGTTTGGGAGCAAAAAAAAACAAGAATGTACCAGTTGCTTCTCTTCCCGCGCTGATGGTAAAAGCCCATCGAGGGAATGGGCATAGGAGTCATGTTATAGACGTTGCTGGCAACCCGTCACTATTTTGATTCACCTTTCCACCTATACGCTTACAATCATGCTAAACGTGGCACCTTAGACTCTGTCTACCCCGTAAGGGATAAAGACGTGATTTATGTGTGTGGGTATGTGTGTGTGTGTTATCAAATTTTGTGTCTAGCTAGCTGACAATAAGTTGGCTGTACGATTTTGTCACTGAAAAAGTGTAAGTTTTTAAATTTTCCACACAAATTTAACAACTTTTTTATCGATATCGATCATGATATTTGCTTGCTCAACCCTATCGTCCTGCGCTTGACATTGCCGACCAATCAGATTTCAGGTATTTGACCAAATTTTTTTCAGTACAAATTGTATGAAATTTCCCCTCTTAGTATATCATCTATGACGAAAGTTAAACGCGCTTCAAACTAATAAAAGCCTCCTTTGTCGCTAAAGCCAAATTTTATTAAAATGAAAATCCTCGAAAACCATCCCAGCACCTCCACCATTTTAAGGCTCTTATAGCTTAATAAATAACTTAAAAGATATAATAAGCCCTGTTTACCGTAATAATGGATACCGGTATTATGCCGGATAAAATTCGCGGAAGATTAAAGCTTATTTGCATTCAGGGTACTGTTGAACCCCCCCACCGTGTGCTAGGCACGTTCGAAGTATCAACCATAATAGGGTAGTAGACACCATTAACAAATAATTGATTGAATCAGCCGCTACTTTACGGAGATCAGTATGAATAAACAAAAACATTTACCCGAACGCTTCATGGCCGTCGACAAATTCGAAATGCAAGGCGTAGTAATGAAGCCAACCGGCGTTAATTCTGGTCGAGTTTGTATTGTCAACAGAATTGTCACTTGTCGCCGACAATTGTCAAGTTAGTGAAGTAGGCGACTGGCCATCTTCATATCAAAGGTGAATGGGCAATTGGGAATACACTAGGCAAGCGTGTTCCATCCTTTTTTGAAGTGAACATTTCTTTCGCTTTTTGGGATTGTATAAAATGTAAAACTCGCGCCAGGCGTAAGACGGAGAGAGAGTTTAAGTACCAGGGTGTCAGGATCCTCTAAGAGCTTATTTTGAAATACAAAAGTCGCGTTCGATTTTTGAAGTGTACGTTGATTTCGTCGCTTTAACGTATGTTATCAGGTGACCGCTGTTCAAATCTCGTGTATTTTTTCTTTTTCTTTTTGCGCGAGTGTGTGTGTGTGTAGTTTTTACTTCTGACGGCACTCCCGGAGCTACCCGGTGTTTTTTTTTGTTGCCCAGGGGAAATCTGTTGTAACCAGACACCCCATTACCACGTAGAGGGGCTATGTGGGGTTTTTACCCTCTAAAACCCCAAGGAAAACCCCCGGGGTGTTCCTTCCTCGCCTCTTTTCTGGCGACGCAACGGTATAACCTGTTACATCGTCAGAAGGCGTTATCCGTGTCCGGATTCGTCTTCTGGAAGGCCAATCTTGGTGTTTTCCTTCTTCTCGAGGACCTAAGTCATTGGAGTCACAGACGTCCCCGTGTCCGTAACCCTAGGCCCTCAGTTAAAGAGGGAGGAGGCCCAGTAGGCTTATTGTCTAACTCGCTCGCAATCGCCATCGTGTTCATTTTGACAGTTCTCGTAAGAATGTGACAGTTAGCTGATTCCGATGCCAATTGTCAGCCCATACATGCACTGTCGAAATGAACACGATGGCGATTGCGAGTGAGTTAGACAATAAGCCTACAGCTGTCTTGCGGCGAACAGGGGCCTTACCATGACGTCTTAACGCGATTCAGTTTCGGATCGCTCGCTGTCAGATTCATACTAAAAGTATCAGCTAAAACTTGAACTGAGTCGGAATTAGGACGTCATGGTAAGGCCTCTGGGTCCGCTAGTAAAGCGTGTTCCACCCTATATAATTGGATGCTGTGCTGATCGGAATATATAAAGTTAAAAATATATAGGTACATATACATAGATACATACCGTCACGCCTGTTTCCCACAGGGGTGGGCAGAGACTACTTTGTTCCACTTGCTACGATCCAAAAAAATAATAAATAAATAAATAAAATAAATATATAATTATACTGGGTTGAATTAGGTACATAATGGTTTAATAGTATTTTATGCAACAGTTGTATTAGAGGGGTCAAAGAAGGCGAGTGGTGTGGGTTACGATGTGAGCGTAGCGAACATCGTAAGAAATACGCCACGAGCTTTTTTTGACTTGCTAATACAACGTTGCATACAATATTTTTTCTACGACTAAGTAGGTACTTACTAAATTAGAGTAATATGTTCTCCAAAAATGAAGAAGTCCAGTGTTCCAGTCTCCACGCAGAAATTCTCATACCTAGATTTTATCATTGCCGAGATTTTCTAGGCAACAAATTTTCCATCACTTCCTGGGCCGCTGCGGATATTTCTTCCGATGTTGAGTTAATTTCGTTTTCATCCATGTTTTTTTATGATACGTTACAAAACTTTGTTACAACTATTGCAATCAAATAATAGAATACATAGAATGCATGAAATGAAATTTAATTTAGTCTTTAAGAGTTTACTACTCTAAATTGTAACTGTATTATTACTATTGTGTGCCCTTACAGGGCGTCATGGACTAACCAAAATTCTTAATAACATCTGTAAATAATGTACATGACTATACAATGAATGAATAAATAAAATAAATAAAATAACAAATAACAAACAAGACAAGAGCGGGAAACATGAAAACGACTAACGAAAAAATTGGAAGTTTGTTTATAGTAAACTTTGTTTTTAATTAACGTTAACTTTTTTTTATAGCCTTGCATTCTTGGCGCATTTAGCCAAAACGTTTACCAACTTGCCAGTGACGTTATTAAAAAATCTTGTTTGTTATGTTGGCAGCTACGCATTTCGTTCAGAAAGTTCTAGTTCTATAAAAAACCATACGAATGAAATAATTTGTTAAGTTGGTAGCCATGCATTTTCATCGTAAATTTAATGTTGATCCTGTAAAAGTTTTACCTAGATCTGGCAGTCTATGGCTGGCAGAGTTAACGATGGAGCACTTTTAGAGCCATAAGCCAACAAGTGCTTTTAGAGGTAATAGACGATTTAGACTTAGCCAAAGTCTTATTAAGTATGAGTGTTCTTATAGTAGCGCTCGTGATAACATAAATCACAGATAATAGTACAGGAGTAGGAAAAATATATAATGGTATTCTCTTTGTAACTGTTAGCTAGATGAACTCTTTTGATAGCTTATTTAACTCTTTTGATTTATATATTACATAGATTGGTTTGGGTTACATTGGGATTAGTTTATATCAATTCTGATAATTTGCAATTTTGTGAGAAAATTGCATTATAATAATATATTTTGAACCATTATGTATTTTACCCATTATACATTTTAAACTTTGTACATTTTAAAACGTACCTATGGAGAGTATAAATATACCGGTATCCTATTATCTACTTTTTATTAGTTACGAGTAAAAGCATAATTTTTCCTAAAGGCTTTTAGTCTGCACGAGATTGATACAAACTATAAATTACTTAATCATTGTTTTACAATGTCTATACAAACTTCCGACACAATTTCCTATCAAATTAACCCGACAATAAGTTGAGTGAAGTTATTCACCAGCCCATATATTAGCGTGAAGTCATTATTTCGTTATAAAGCTCCAAATATACTTCAATAGCAACAGTTACTAGTAATTACACGAACCGATCAAACCCTAATGAAGGATTCCACTCGAGCTGGCCGTACAAAAGGGACATCAATCTATAGGCAGCTATTTACGACGACCCGAGTTTCCACGGACATGGCGAATTCAACCCTAATTCGTTAGCGCTAAGGATGTAGGAGCACGAAATTTTAACTTTGCAGATCCAATATGGAACGTTCCTGTAGCCAGCCAGTTTGATTTCCAGCCAGTGCCGCGCGCGGCGCCACTGTCGACGGTGGGCGTCGCGATGCTACCGAGGAAAAGCCGCGCGATTTTTACACAATAAAAAAATAAAATTCAAAAATCGAACGTCAAAACAATCGAAATGCGAATGGCGACGTGACCGTGTTCCGTTTGCGAGGTTTGCTTGCAACAGCAGTGCGTTTACAAATAATGATACGAAAATAGTGTTTTATATGTATTTTACGGTATGGCATGGCGTTTTCTTGCGCTGAAAATTACTCGTTCCCGTAGCGGCCGATACGTCTGTTTTTCAGCTGAATATCCGTAATTGGAAGTCGATTTGGATTGGGTTTGCTCGAATTTGGTGCGGAGTAAATATAATTCGGGGAATTGTGCGTTACGATGTAGCTAAGAGTGTGTTGTTTACTTGGAGTGTGTTGCGGATCAGTGCGATTGTAATGGGCAGTTATTTAAAAATATTATTGCTATCGTTTTAGATTTTACAGAATAGTGGCTGGGAAGCTGGGTTACGTTAGATTACATTGTTATAAAGAACAAGATTTATAATTGAAGCTTTACCAATGCTGTAGTTTTCGAGTCTGTAGTAAATGGGATTTAATGCACACGAAGGTCACGTAATAAATTTAACATTTTTTGCGATTAATTCTGTTAAAATAAATAATAATAAGTACCATGCTTTAAAAAAGTTAATAAAAAAATCTTTGCCTATTTAAGTGTTTTTCTCTCACTCGAGAGTAGCTATACATACATAAATATAATAAATCAGTAGAAAGTTCGTGTCTGTACATTAAATAAATTCATCAAAAATAGTGTGCTAACGAGTAGGGAGAGGAATAAAACACAAAAAAGTAGATTTTATAATTTTTCTCTGTATGTATGTATGTGTAGGTATATTTATTATTTATGTATGTGTTCGCTAACCTCCAAAACTACGCAACGAATTTCATTGCGGTTTTCGCAAATAGTTAACACTTATAACAGCGCAACTTATAGGCTTTATTTTATTGAAATCTAACGTCAGCAAAAAAAGTTATCGTCATTCAAAGTTTAGTGTTAAGTGCCTGTTCAAATGCATAGAAATAAACATGTGACTTTTGACAATAAATGAAGTCTACCAAGACGAAGTCGCGGGAAAAAGCTAGTAAATAATAATAATCATGTCATAGAAAATGATAAATATTCAATGCGTAATATTATAATTATTATCATTCGAAGGTTGCCTCCTACTCGTAAAAGCGCTCCCACACAGTCATGCCCTTTTAGCCCATTCATTAAAATGCTATACCTACATACTTATTACCTAATAAGGTTTAATAATTGTGTATACATTATTAAATAGCGTAAAAAGTAAAAATCTCTGACTCATCCAAGTTTACCCCAAGTGACGGTACTTAGGCAACGGAACTTAAATATTAATACTTCATTATTTATGAAACATCCAATAATTCGAAACAGATATTCCTTTTCTCATATATATATATATTAAGTATCTAATAATGTCTGTCCAGTCTGGGTATCGAACTCAAGACCGCAAGCTTGAAAGTTCTAACCACGCTGGTAAGCTGGTAAGACCCGGGTGGCTACAAAAAAAAAACTATATTGAAAATATGCAGTGCAAAGACAAGCAAAAGCAACTCCTGTCTTAACTGCTTTGTGGTTGAAACTGAACAGACACTTATAATGTTCGACGAATGATTTGAATTTATTCGAATCGAGCTTCGATTCAGAAATGGAATAAAAGAAATGCGGATCGTAGTATAACAATTATTACAAGCCTCCAAGAAATGCTGGAAGGTTATAATTTGAAATTCAAATATCGCGTGCTATTTTCACCATTTTTCCTGATTCCAAATTTGAAAGTCGCGTGCATGTCCGTTATTTCCTAAAGTATTCGTTGAAATTCTGACATGCCACTGAACATGCGACGGCCAAATTTTAAATTTAGAACGAGAAAGTTAAATTTATTTTTTTATTGTTAGTGGCTAGCTCACTTCTAGATAAGTAAAGATTTCAGAATTAAGGCGCTGTCAACAGCAAATGACCTTGAGCAGCGCCACTCTTCACACATACGGTTCGCGTGCCTGTGAGTGAAAGAGAAGAAACTATTCCGGCAGCTTGGCGCGCGTCTAAAATCTTGCAAATAAGACACAAATAAGAAGAAATAAAAAAAAGTATGGATTATTTGTGAAATATGACTCGTTAGCCGTGTAGGTATGAATATGTTGACTTCATGTTTTTAATTGCAGACCCATACGTCGAAAAAATAAAGACATAGAACCGTTTAATGATGAGTTTAAGACCAATCTTTGCAATTATTTTCTATCGAGCCGATTTTGTTCAATTATGTATCGAGTCCGTCTAGCGTGTTTGAAATATGATGAAAATTAACATTATACATATTTTTTTTGTATTTTTTTTGTGTGTAGTTTTTCTTAAAAAAGTGCTTAAATAACATCAATTTCAACAAAATTAGGTGTTGTCAGCCTCTTAAAGATCCCAGCGCGGATCGGGACATACATTCCACATACATTCGGAAAAGCTCAGGATCGAAGTCATGTGTCAAACCGCTAGGCCACCATAACTTTTTTGCTGCCATTGGTATAATTAGTATTTATTTTACGTCACCCCGGGCCTAAAAAAAAAATGTCTCAGATCGCAGGAACTTGTCGCACGAGCCAAAGGCGAGGGCGATAAACATGCGACCTGAGGTTTTCTTTAGCACCGCCCGAGGTGTGTACACAATTTTAATTTTCCCCTAGCCAGGAAATGGAAGTGGAAGTGGGCGACAAAGATGTGGAACCAACTTCCTGCTGCAACATTCCCCGAGCGGTACAACTTAGGGATCTTTAAAAAGCGAGCCTCCCTCTTCCTGAAAGGGTCAGCAACGCACCTGTGATTCCCACGTCTTGCAGGTGTCCCTGGGCGATGGTGATCACTTTCCATCAGGTGACCCGTCTGCTCGTTTGCCCCCTCTAACATAAAAAAAGGAAGTTTCTGTTCCGCATGCGTAGCGGGTGGTAAATTGCTACTTACCGCCCGGGCGACTTAAGACTTAAGGAATTTAATAACCAGTGGGATCTCACTATACATTTTTACCCTTGAAATCTTGTCTTATAATGTACTGGCAGATATCCCTATTAAGTCCGTAAAAATTCTATTGCGTATAGTCAGCCGGGAAATTGCCTCGCCAGCTCGCTTCAGCGACTTTTTTTAAATTTAACTTGTAATGTTTGTTTGTTTGTTAGTTGTAGCTACAGTGTATCTCGATCCATTCTATTAACGTTTGTAAACAAACCAATTCCTACTAAATTCCCGTACAATCACTCATTGTATGCAATTAGTAACATCCACCGGAACGGAATGTCAATAGAGCAGGACAGTACTTCTCGCCAGCCCATCGCCTACAACTCTATAAGGCGCAGGTTAGGCCGCATGTGGAGTACTGTTCTCATCTCTGGGCTGGGGCACCCAAATACCAAATCCTTCCACTTGACCGCATTCAACGCAGAGCTGCTCGATTTGTCGATAACCAGGCACTCTCTAAGCTATGTGAACTTAGCACCCAACATTGGGGAATATTTTTTTTATATTTTATTCTAATAGATTAGGGTATGTAGTTGATTGTAGTGTCATTTTTTTTGTTTGTAGTAGCTTTAAAAAAAAATTAGACGACTTTGAAAAAAACTCATCACCCCGTTTTGCCGAAACTCAATTTTAGTAATTGATTCTTAAACAGAGTCGTTAGTAGTTGATTGTAGTGGAAAACATTTTGTTTGTAGTTGAAAAAAAAAAAAATTTTTTTTTTCTTAGCACCCGACCTTAGAACCCGACATTGGAAAATCCATTTTTTTCTTCTTGATTCTCATAGATTTTGGTATGTAGTTGATTGTAGTAATAATGTTTTTCGTTTGCGTTAGCTCAAAAAAAAATTAGAGGGGATTGAAAAAAAAAAAACATCGAACAATTTTTTTTCTTGATTCTGATAAGTTTCGGTCGGCACGAGGGCCAAGGGTAAGTATGGGAATCCCGACCGATACAGGCGGCTATATTTTCACTGACTTTCCATTTGGTAGCACAATCAGAAACTCGGAAAAATGGGGTTTTTCTCAGAAAATTTTTCAGCTGAAATTATCTAGGATTTCATTTCAAACTCGAGCCAATCCGATAGCAGTTTGATAACGCGCTTAACCAGTGTAGCTAGGCAGGTAACTAAGAGTTTTGCATACGTAGTTTCCGGGATCAATCCAAGAAGTGCGAAATAGGGAGTGCGCGTCTTAGCCAGGTGTGATGTGATAGTGGTGAAATCATGGGCAATTTGTGATAGTGAAGTGTTGTGTTGTGATTTGGGATGAATATTTATCAAACTGGATACATAAAAGGTAAGTGAGCATGCTTTTATATGGACTAGGTCTTTGTCTCAACTCTTGATTAATTTATTAAATACGAAATACTGAAATGAAAGACAAAACATAAATCTAGGCTTTAGTGAGCTAAAATGTGACTAAGATTGTAACAAAAACCGATCATACAATAATAGGGAAATGTTAGGTAGGTAGGGACAGCTACTAGGAATGATTTAAAATGATGACAACTTATACTTGTGTGTGTGTGCTATGCGAAATTCTATGTTTATTGCTCTTGTGTTGTGTACACTGCATTGATGATAATGTTTAGTTACATTTATTTATCCACAAGTACATATTGAATACCTGCTCAAAAATTGCTCTCGGTACACATAATTACATATGAATATGACACCAGTTGTGATTCGGAATGGATTTAGTTCTATTTAACTAATGAGCTAAAGAAGTTCAGTCGATAAAGTCACTACAAACGAAAGAACCGAGACTACGAACAAAATAAAGTCACTACAAACAAAATTAAGCCTACTACAAATGAAATAAAGTTACTAAAAACATAAAAAACGTGACTACGAACGAAATAAAGTCACTACAAACGAAATTTAGCCTACTACAAACGAAATAAAGTCACTACAAACGATACATAGCTACTACAAACGAAGAAAACGCGACTACGAACGAAATAAAGTCACTACAAACGAAATGAAGTTACTACAAACGAAATTAAGCCTACTACAAACGAAATAAAGTCACTACAAACGAAATAGAGTTACTACAAACAAAGAAAACGCGACAACGAACGAAATAAAGTCACTACAAACGAAATGGAGTTACTACGAACGAAAAAAACGCGACTAAGAATTAAATAAAGTTACTACAAACGAAGAAAACGCGACTACGAACAAAATAAAGTCACTATAAACGAAATGAAGAAACTACAAACGAAATAAAGTCACTACAAACGAAATGGAGTTACTATAAACGAAGAAAACGCTACTACGAACGAAATAAAGTCACTACAAACGAAATGGAGTTACTACAAACGAAAAAAACGCAACTACGAATGAAATAAAGTCACTACAAACGAAATGGAGTTACTACAAACGAAATAAAGTCACTACAAACATAATGAAGTTACTACAAACGAAATAAAGTCACTACAAACGAAAGAGAGGTACTACAAACGAAGAAAACGCGACTACGAATGAAATAAAGTCACTACAAACGAAATGAAGTTACTACAAACGAAATAAAGTCACTACAAACGAAATAAAGTCTTTACAAACGAAATGGAGTTACTACAAACGAAGAAAACGCAACTACGAATGAAATAAAGTCACTACAAACGAAATGGAGTTACTACAAACGAAATGAAGAAACTTCAAACGAAATAAAGTCAATACAAACGAAATGGAGTTACTACAAACGAAATAAAGTCACTACAAACGAAATGGAGTTACAACAAACGAAGAAAACGCAACTACGAATAAAATAAAGTCACTACAATCGAAATGGAGTTACTATAAACGAAGAAAACGCGACTACGAACGCAATAAAGTCACTACAAACGAAATAAAGTCACTACAAATGAAATGGAGTTACTACAAACGAAATAAAGTCACTACAAACGAAATGGAGTCACTACAAACGAAGAAAACGCAAATACGAATGAAATAAAGTCACTACAAACGAAATGGAGTTACTACAAACGAAGAAAACGCAACTACGATTGAAATTAAGTCACTACAAACGAAATAAAGTCACTACAAATGAAATGGAATTACTACAAACGAAACAAAGTCACTACAAACGAAATGGAGTTACTACAAACGAAGAAAACGCAACTACAAACGAAATAAAGTCACTACAAACGAAATGGAGTTACTACAAACGAAATAAAGTCACTACAAACGAAATGGAGTTACTACAAACGAAGAAAACGCAACTACGAATGAAATAAAGTCACTACAAACGAAATGGAGTTACTACAAACGAAGAAAACGCCACTACGAATAAAATAACGTCACTACAAACGAAATGGAGTTACTACAAACGAAGAAAACACGACTACGAACGCAATAAAGTCACTACAAACGAAAAAAAGTCACTACAAATGAAATGGAGTTACTACAAACGAAATAAAGTCACTACAAACGAAATGGAGTCACTACAAACGAAGAAAACGCAACTACAAATGAAATAAAGTCACTACAAGCGAAATGAAGTTACTACAAACGAAATAAAGTCACTACAAACGAAATAGAGTTACTACAAACGAAGAAAACGCAACTACGAATGAAATAAAGTCACTACAAACGAAATGGAGTTACTACAAACGAAGAAAACGCAACTACAAATGAAATAAAGTCACTACAAGCGAAATGAAGTTACTACAAACGAAATAAAGTCACTACAAACGAAATAGAGTTACTACAAACGAAGAAAACGCAACTACGAATGAAATAAAGTCACTACAAACGAAATGGAGTTACTACAATCGAAGAAAACGCAACTACAAACGAAATAAAGTCACTACAAACGAAATAAAGTCACTAAAAACGAAATGGAGTTACTACAAACGAAGAAAACGCAACTACGAATGAAATAAAGTCACTACAAACGAAATGGAGTTACTACAAACGAAATTAAGAAACTACAAACGAAGTAAAGTCACTACAAACGAAATGGAGTTACTACAAACGAAATAAAGTCACTACAAACGAAATGGAGTTACTACAAACGAAGAAAACGCAACTACGAATGAAATAAAGTCACTACAAATGAAATGGAGTTACTACAAACGAAGAAAACGCAACTACAAACGAAATAAAGTCACTACAAACGAAATAAAGTCACTACAAACGAAATGGAGTTACTACAAACGAAGAAAACGCAACTACGAACGAAATAAAGTCACTACAAACGAAATGGAGTTACTACAAACGAAGAAAACGCAACTACAAACGAAATAAAGTCATTACAAACGAAATGGAGTTACTACAAACGAAGAAAACGCAACTACAAATGAAATAAAGTCACTACAAACGAAATGAAGTTACTACAACCGAAATAAAGTCACTACAAACGAAATAAAGTCACTACAAACGAAACGGAGTTACTACAAACGAAGAAAACGCGACTACGAACGAAATAAAGTCACTACAAACGAAATAAAGTCACTACAAACGAAATGGAGTTACTACAAACGAAGAAAACGCTACTACGAATGAAATAAAGTCACTTCAAACAAAATGGAGTTACTACAAACGAAGAAAACGCAACTACAAACGAAATAAAGTCACTACAAACGAAATGGAGTTACTACAAACGAAGAAAACGCAACTACGAATGAAACAAAGTCACTACAAACGAAATGGAGTTACTACAAACGAAGAAAACGCAACTACGAACAAAATAACGTCACTACAAACGAAATGGAGTTACTACAAACGAAGAAAACGCAACTACGAACGAAATAAAGTCACTACAAACGAAATGGAGTTACTACAAACGAAGAAAACGCAACTACAAACGAAATAAAGTCATTACAAACGAAATGGAGTTACTACAAACGAAGAAAACGCAACTACAAACGAAATAAAGTCACTACAAACGAAATGGAGTTACTACAAACGAAATAAAGTCACTACAAACGAAATGGAGTTACTACAAACGAAATAAAATCACTACAAACGAAATAAAATCACTACAAACGAAATGGAGTTACTACAAACGAAGAAAACGCAACTACGAACGAAATAAAGTCACTAAAAACGAAATGGAGTTACTACAAACGAAGAAAACGCAACTACAAACGAAATAAAGTCACTACAAACGAAATGGAGTTACTACAAACGAAATAAAATCACTACAAACGAAATGGAGTTACTACAAACAAAGAAAACGCAACTAAAAATGAAATAAAGTCACTACAAACGATATGAAGTTACTACAAACGAAATAAAGTCACTACAAACGAAATAGGGTTACTACAAACGAAGAAAACGCAACTACGAACGAAATAAAGTCACTACAAACGAAATGGAGTTAGTACAAACGAAGAAAACGCAACTACAAACGAAATAAAGTCACTACAAACGAAATGGAGTTACTACAAACGAAATAAAGTCACTACAATCGAAATGGAGTTACTACAAACGAAATAAAGTCACTACAAACGAAATGGAGTTACTACAAACGAAGAAAACGTAACTACGAACGAAATAAAGTCACTACAAACGAAATGGAGTTACTACAAACGAAGAAAACGCAACTACAAACGAAACAAAGTCACTACAAACGAAATAAAATCACTACAAACGAAATGGAGTTACTACAAACGAAATAAAGTCACTACAAACGAAATGGAGTTACTACAAACGAAGAAAACGCAACTACGAACGAAATAAAGCCACTACAAACGAAATGGAGTTACTACAAACGAAGAAAACGCAACTACAAACGAAATAAAGTCACTACAAACGAAATGGAGTTACTACAAACGAAATAAAATCACTACAAACGAAATGGAGTTACTACAAACGAAGAAAACGCAACTACAAATGAAATAAAGTCACTACAAACGATATGAAGTTACTACAAACGAAATAAAGTCACTACAAACGAAATGGAGTTACTACAAACGAAGAAAACGCAACTACGAACGAAATAAAGTCACTACAAACGAAATGGAGTTACTACAAACGAAGAAAACGCAACTACAAACGAAATAAAGTCACTACAAACGAAATGGAGTTACTACAAACGAAATAAAATCACTACAAACGAAATGGAGTTACTACAAACGAAGAAAACGCAACTACAAACGAAATAAAGTCACTATAATCGAAATAAAGTCACTACAAACGAAATAGAGTTACTACAAACGAAATAAAGTCACTACAAACGAAATGGAGTTACTACAAACGAAGAAAACGCAACTACAAATGAAATAAAGTCACTACAAACGAAATGAAGTTACTACAAACGAAGAAAACGCAACTACAAACGAAATAAAGTCACTACAAACGAAATGGAGTTACTACAAACGAAGAAAACGCAAATACAAACGAAATAAAGTCACTACAAACGAAATGGAGTTACTACAAACGAAGAAAACGCACCTACAAATGAAATAAAGTCACTACAAACAAAATGAAGTTACTACAAACGAAGAAACCGCAACTACGAACGAAATAAAGTCACTACAAACGAAACGGAGTTACTACAAACGAAGAAAACGCAACTACAAACGAAATAAAGTCACTACAAACGAAATGGAGTTACTACAAACGAAATAAAATCACTACAAACGAAATGGAGTTACTACAAACGAAGAAAACGCAACTACAAACGAAATAAAGTCACTACAAACGAAATAAAGTCACTACAAACGAAATGGAGTTACTACAAACGAAATAAAATCACTTCAAACGAAATGGAGTTACTACAAACGAAGAAAACGCAACTACAAATGAAATAAAGTCACTACAAACGATATGAAGTTACCACAAACGAAATAAAGTCACTACAAACGAAATGGAGTTACTACAAACGAAGAAAACGCAACTACGAACGAAATAAAGTCACTACAAACGAAATGGAGTTACTGCAAACGAAGAAAACGCAACTACAAACGAAATAAAGTCACTACAAACGAAATGGAGTTACTACAAACGAAATAAAATCACTACAAACGAAATGGAGTTACTACAAACGAAGAAAACGCAACTACAAACGAAATAAAGTCACTACAAACGAAATAAAGTCACTACAAACGAAATAGAGTTACTACAAACGAAATAAAGTCACTACAAACGAAATGGAGTTACTACAAACGAAGAAAACGCAACTACAAATGAAATAAAGTCACTACAAACGAAATGAAGTTACTACAAACGAAGAAAACGCAACTACAAACGAAATAAAGTCACTACAAACGAAATGGAGTTACTACAAACGAAGAAAACGCAACTACGAACGAAATAAAGTCACTACAAACGAAATGGAGTTACTACAAACGAAGAAAACGCAACTACAAACGAAATAAAGTCACTACAAACGAAATAAAGTCACTACAAACGAAATGGAGTTACTACAAACGAAGAAAACGCAACTACGAACAAAATAAAGACACTACAAACGAAATGGAGTTACTACAAACGAAATAAAGTCACTACAAACGAAATAGAGTTACTACAAACGAAGAAAACGCAACTACGAATAAAATAAAGTCACTACAAACGAAATGGAGTTACTACAAACGAAGAAAACGCAATTACAAACGAAATAAAGTCACTACAAACGAAATGGAGTTACTACAAACGAAATAAAGTCACTACAAACGAAATGGAGTTACTACAAACGAAGAAAACGCAACTACAAACGAAATAAAGTCACTACAAACGAAATAAAGTCACTAGAAACGAAATGGAGTTACTACAAACGAAGAAAACGCAACTACGAACGAAATAAAGTCACTACAAACGAAATGGAGTTACTGCAAACGAAATAAAGTCACTATATACGAAATGGAGTTACTACAAACGAAGAAAACGCAACTACAAACGAAATAAAGTCACTACAAACGAAATAAAGTCACTACAAACGAAATGGAGTTACTACAAACGAAGAAAACGCAACTACGAACGAAATAAAGACACTACAAACGAAATGGAGTTACTACAAACGAAATAAAGTCACTACAAACGAAATGGAGTTACTACAAACGAAGAAAACGCAACTACGAATATAATAAAGTCACTACAAACGAAATGGAGTTACTACAAACGAAGAAAACGCAACTACAAACGAAATAAAGTCACTACAAACGAAATAGAGTTACTACAAACGAAATAAAGTCACTACAAACGAAATGGAGTTACTACAAACGAAGAAAACGCAACTACAAATGAAATAAAGTCACTACAAACGAAATGAAGTTACTATAAACGAAGAAAACGCAACTACAAACGAAATAAAGTCACTACAAACGAAATAAAGTCACTACAAACGAAATGGAGTTACTACAAACGAAGAAAACGCAACTACGAACGAAATAAAGTCACTACAAACGAAATGGAGTTACTACAAACGAAGAAAACGCAACTACAAACGAAATAAAGTCACTACAAACGAAATAAAATCACTACAAACGAAATGGAGTTACTACAAACGAAATAAAGTCACTACAAACGAAATGGAGTTACTAAAAACGAAGAAAATGCAACTACGAACGAAACAAAGTCACTACAAACGAAATGGAGTTACTACAAACGAAGAAAACGCAACTACAAACGAAATAAAGTCACTACAAACGAAATGAAGTTACTTCAAACGAAGAAAACGCAACTACAAACGAAATAAAGTCACTACAAACGAAATGGAGTTACTAAAAACGAAATAAAATCACTACAAACGAAATGGAGTTACTACAAACGAAGAAAACGCAACTACAAACGAAATAAAGTCACTACAAACGAAATAAAGTCACTACAAACGAAATGGAGTTACTACAAACGAAATAAAATCACTTCAAACGAAATGGAGTTACTACAAACGAAGAAAACGCAACTACAAATGAAATAAAGTCACTACAAACGATATGAAGTTACTACAAACGAAATAAAGTCACTACAAACGAAATGGAGTTACTACAAACGAAGAAAACGCAACTACGAACGAAATAAAGTCACTACAAACGAAATGGAGTTACTACAAACGAAGAAAACGCAACTACAAACGAAATAAAGTCACTACAAACGAAATGGAGTTACTACAAACGAAATAAAATCACTACAAACGAAATGGAGTTACTACAAACGAAATAAAGTCACTACAAACGAAATAAAGTCACTACAAACGAAATAAAGTCACTACAAACGAAATAGAGTTACTACAAACGAAATAAAGTCACTACAAACGAAATGGAGTTACTACAAACGAAGAAAACGCAACTACGAACGAAATAAAGTCACTACAAACGAAATGGAGTTACTACAAACGAAGAAAACGCAACTACAAACGAAATAAAGTCACTACAAACGAAATAAAGTCACTACAAACGAAATGGAGTTACTACAAACGAAGAAAACGCAACTACGAACAAAATAAAGACACTACAAACGAAATGGAGTTACTACAAACGAAATAAAGTCACTACAAACGAAATAGAGTTACTACAAACGAAGAAAACGCAACTACGAATAAAATAAAGTCACTACAAACGAAATGGAGTTACTACAAACGAAGAAAACGCAATTACAAACGAAATAAAGTCACTACAAACGAAATGGAGTTACTACAAACGAAATAAAGTCACTACAAACGAAATGGAGTTACTACAAACGAAGAAAACGCAACTACAAACGAAATAAAGTCACTACAAACGAAATGGAGTTACTACAAACGAAGAAAACGCAACTACGAACGAAATAAAGTCACTACAAACGAAATGGAGTTACTACAAACGAAGAAATCGCAACTACAAACGAAATAAAGTCACTACAAACGAAATGGAGTTACTACAAACGAAATAAAGTCACTACAAACGAAATGGAGTTACTACAAACGAAATCAAGTCACTACAAACGAAATGGAGTTACTACAAACGAAATAAAGTCACTACAAACAAAATGAAGTTACTTCAAACGAAATAAAGTCACTACAAACGAAATGGAGTTACTACAAACGAAGAAAACGCAACTACAAACGAAATAAAGTCACTACAATCGAAATAAAGTCACTACAAACGAAATAGAGTTACTACAAACGAAATAAAGTCACTACAAACGAAATGGAGTTACTACAAACGAAGAAAACGCAACTACAAACGAAATAAAGTCACTACAAACGAAATGGAGTTACTACAAACGAAGAAAACGCAACTACGATCGAAATAAAGACACTACAAACGAAATGGAGTTACTACAAACGACATAAAGTCACTACAAACGAAATGGAGTTACTACAAACGAAGAAAACGCAACTACGAATAAAATAAAGTCACTACAAACGAAATGGAGTTACTACAAACGAAGAAAACGCAACTACGAACGAAATAAAGACACTACAAACGAAATGGAGTTACTACAAACGACATAAAGTCACTACAAACGAAATGGAGTTACTACAAACGAAGAAAACGTACCTACGAATAAAATAAAGTCACTACAAACGAAATGGAGTTGCTACAAATGAAGAAAACGCAACTACGAACGAAATAAAGTCACTACAAACGAAATGGAGTTACTACAAACGAAGAAAACGCAACTACAAACGAAATAAAGTCACTACAAACGAAATGGAGTTACTACAAACGAAGAAAACGCAACTACAAACGAAATAAAGTCACTACAAACGAAATGGAGTTACTACAAACGAAATAAAATCACTACAAACGAAATGGAGTTACTACAAACGAAGAAAACGCAACTACGAACGAAATAAAGTCACTACAAACGAAATGGAGTTACTACAAACGAAGAAAACGCAACTACAAACGAAATAAAATCACTACAAACGAAATGGAGTTACTACAAACGAAGAAAACGCAACTACAAATGAAATAAAGTCACTACAAACGATATGAAGTTACTACAAACGAAATAAAGTCACTACAAACGAAATGGAGTTACTACAAACGAAATAAAGTCACTACAAACGAAATGGAGTTACTACAAACGAAGAAAACGCAACCACGAACGAAATAAAGTCACTACAAACGAAATGGAGTTACTACAAACGAAGAAAACGCAACTACAAACGAAATAGTCACTACAAACGAAATGGAGTTACTACAAACGAAGAAAACGCAACTACAAACGAAATAAAGTCACTACAAACGAAATGGAGTTACTACAAACGAAATAAAATCACTACAAACGAAATGGAGTTACTACAAACGAAGAAAACGCAACTACGAACGAAATAAAGTCACTACAAACGAAATGGAGTTACTACAAACGAAGAAAACGCAACTACAAACGAAATAAAATCACTACAAACGAAATGGAGTTACTACAAACGAAGAAAACGCAACTACAAATGAAATAAAGTCACTACAAACGATATGAAGTTACTACAAACGAAATAAAGTCACTACAAACGAAATGGAGTTACTACAAACGAAATAAAGTCACTACAAACGAAATGGAGTTACTACAAACGAAGAAAACGCAACCACGAACGAAATAAAGTCACTACAAACGAAATGGAGTTACTACAAACGAAGAAAACGCAACTACAAACGAAATAAAGTCACTACAAACGAAATAAAGTCACTACAAACGAAATGGAGTTACTACAAACGAAATAAAGTCACTACAAACGAAATGGAGTTACTACAAACGAAGAAAACGCAACTACAAATGAAATAAAGTCACTACAAACGAAATGAAGTTACTACAAACGAAGAAAACGCAACAAAAAATGAAATAAAATCACTACAAACGAAATAAAGTCACTACAAACGAAATGGAATTACTACAAACGAAGAAAACGCAACTACGAACGAAATAAAGTCACTACAAACGAAATGGAGTTACTACAAACGAAGAAAACGCAACTACAAACGAAATAAAGTCACTACAAACGAAATAAAGTCACTACAAACGAAATGGAGTTACTACAAACGAAGAATACGCAACTACAAATGAAATAAAGTCACTACAAACGAAATGAAGTTACTACAAACGAAGAAAACGCAACAAAAAATGAAATAAAATCACTACAAACGAAATAAAGTCACTACAAACGAAATGGAATTACTACAAACGAAGAAAACGCAACTACGAACGAAATAAAGTCACTACAAACGAAATGGAGTTACTACAAACGAAGAAAACGCAACTACAAACGAAATAAAGTCACTACAAACGAAATAAAGTCACTACAAACGAAATGGAGTTACTACTAACGAAGAAAACGCAACTACGAACGAAATAAAGTCACTACAAACGAAATGGAGTTACTACAAACGAAGAAAACGCAACTACGAACGAAATAAAGTCACTACAAACGAAATGGAGTTACTGCAAACGAAATAAAGTCACTACAAACGAAATGGAGTTACTACAAACGAAGAAAACGCAACTACAAACGAAATAAAGTCACTACAAACGAAGTAAAGTCACTACAAACGAAATGGAGTTACTACAAACGAAGAAAACGCAACTACGAACGAAATAAAGACACTACAAACGAAATGGAGTTACTACAAACGAAATAAAGTCACTACAAACGAAATGGAGTTACTACAAACGAAGAAAACGCAACTACAAACGAAATAAAGTCACTACAAACGAAATGGAGTTACTACAAACGAAATAAAATCACTACAAACGAAATGGAGTTACTACAAACGAAGAAAACGCAACTACGAACGAAATAAAGTCACTACAAACGAAATGGAGTTACTACAAACGAAGAAAACGCAACGACAAACGAAATAAAGTCACTACAAACGAAATGGAGTTACTACAAACGAAATAAAATCACTACAAACGAAATGGAGTTACTACAAACGAAGAAAACGCAACTACGAACGAAATAAAGTCACTACAAACGAAATGGAGTTACTACAAACGAAGAAAACGCAACTACAAACGAAATAAAGTCACTACAAACGAAATGGAGTTACTACAAACGAAATAAAGTCACTACAATCGAAATGGAGTTACTACAAACGAAATAAAGTCACTACAAACGAAATGGAGTTACTACAAACGAAGAAAACGCAACTACGAACGAAATAAAGTCACTACAAACGAAATGGAGTTACTACAAACGAAGAAAACGCAACTACAAACGAAATAAAGTCACTACAAACGAAATAAAGTCACTACAAACGAAATGGAGTTACTACAAACGAAATAAAGTCACTACAAACGAAATGGAGTTACTACAAACGAAGAAAACGCAACTACAAATGAAATAAAGTCACTACAAACGAAATGAAGTTACTACAAACGAAGAAAACGCAACTACAAACGAAATAAAGTCACTACAAACGAAATGGAGTTACTACAAACGAAATAAAGTCACTACAAACGAAATGGAGTTACTACAAACGAAGAAAACGCAACTACAAATGAAATAAAGTCACTACAAACGAAATGAAGTTACTACAAACGAAGAAAACGCAACTAAAAATGAAATAAAATCACTACAAACGAAATAAAGTCACTACAAACGAAATGGAATTACTACAAACGAAGAAAACGCAACTACGAACGATATAAAGTCACTACAAACGAAATGGAGTTACTACAAACGAAGAAAACGCAACTACAAACGAAATAAAGTCACTACAAACGAAATGGAGTTACTACAAACGAAGAAAACGCAACTACGAACGAAATAAAGTCACTACAAACGAAATGGAGTTACTACAAACGAAGAAAACGCAACTACAAACGAAATAAAGTCACTACAAACGAAATAAAGTCACTACAAACGAAATGGAGTTACTACAAACGAAATAAAGTCACTACAAACGAAATTGAGTTACTACAAACGAAGAAAACGCAACTACAAATGAAATAAAGTCACTACAAACGAAATGAAGTTACTTTACTACAAACGAAATAAAGTCACTACAAACGAAATAAAGTCACTACAAATGAAACGGAGTTACTACAAACGAAGAAAACGTGACTACGAACGAGATAAAGTCACTACAAACGAAATAAAGTCACTACAAACGAAATGGAGTTACTACAAACGAAATAAAGTCACTACAAACGAAATGGAGTTACTAAAAACGAAGAAAACGCAATTACGAATGAAATAAAGTCACTACAAACAAAATGGAGTTACTACAAACGAAGAAAACGCGACTACGTATAAAATAAAGACACTTCAAACGAAATGAAGTTACTACAAACGAAATAAAGTCACTACAAACGAAATGGAGTTACTACAAACGAAGAAAACGCGACTACGAATGAAATAAAGTCACTACAAACGGAATGAAGTTACTACAAACGAAAAAAACGCGACTACGAACGAAATAAAGTCACTGCAAACGGAATGAAGTTACTACAAACGAAATTAATCCTACTACAACCGAAATACAGTCACTACAAATGAAATGAAGTTACTGTATCACTATGTGGCGCCTTTGATGGGGCATACTAATTGTTTTATAGTAAAAGCTCACATGAAGCATGCCTTAAACATAATTTAGTTATTTATTTAAGTACCTACTAATTATCATTTATATTTAAAATACATAGTTAACATAAGTATATCTAATCAAAATTAGTTTTAAACGTCGTATGCGACGCGTGTGCTTTGGTAATTACCACACTCGGTTCTCTCACAATAACACCTCGTGTGTAATAACCGACATAGCACATTTGTATCATAATGTACTATTAAAAGACCTTTTTAGCGATACCACCTTACACACTAGCGATATTCTTTTCATCTTATTGACCCTAACCTAAATTTTAAAATTAAACAATGTAACCATAAAAATAACATTGTTAATACAAGATTTTTTCGCTGACTGTACTTTCTGTTGACTGTTCTTGCATTATGTTTTAATGTTTTAATGTTTATTCGGGCACAAACGGTACAATACAACTTATATTATAATTATTTAAACTAATCATCAACCAACACAGTTGCCACAGGTTACTAATTCATATAATAAACAGCAAACGGGTATAAAAAGTAACATACAAGAAATGAATCGGCTACAATAGAGAAAGTGAATTTAACATATTTTCAGTACCATCCAAACTACGTACAAGTACCTAATTTCAAGTCGTTGCCATTAACCGTTGAAGAGTTCCGTGCTGCGGAGAGGATCCTGGCCAGACCACCAGTTCTGTAGTGTCATAATAGAGGTCAGGTCAGGAGTAGGTACCCGGAACCGACGAGCATGTATGAAGAGATTGATGAATGTGGATGAAGCGAAAGAGGTAAGTCAAAATCGTAGCAAGTGCAAAAAAGTAGTCTCTGCCTACCCTTATGGGAAAGAGGCGTGTCTGTATGTATGTATCACAGAGGTGCACTATGGAGGGATTTTTAAAAATTCCCACGGGATACGGAATAAATGGGGTTTATAAGTTCACTGTAAAGGGATTCTATCTCCATAACTATAATTACCAGAGCCATGAAATTCGGCACACAAGTAGGGAATCATAAGTTCTGAAAATCAATTTCAAGACTTTTCGAAATTCCCACGGGATAGGGAGTAAAAAGGGATTTATGTTATTACTTTGAAATGTTCTTTTCCTTAAATATTATTACTAGAATCTTTAAATTTGGCATACCAGTAGATAATTATGATATCTGAAAACTGATTTCAGGAATTTGCAAAAAAGAGTAACTTTACTGACTTGATAATATAGTTTCTCGGTATTTGGCAGACATTCCTTGATGATCAAAGAGGTGCTCTACTAAGGGATTTTCCAATTTTCCCACGGGATAAAAGGACCGTATAGAAAATATTAACTTTGTATTTAGTAGATATGTTCTTTGAAGATCACGTAGGTGTCATAAGATTAGATTTTTCGAATATCCCACAGAACAAAAGGATAGGATAGAAAATAATAGAAGTGGGTCCTTGCAAGAAACTGGTTTATTTCGTTACCGGTAGGTAGTACAAAATCCTTCGTGCTAAAGTACGACTTCCATTTGACTGTTTTTGTACATTTTCGATGGGAGAGAGGAGAAAGTTTTAGCGCAAATTATGATTCTGCGCGGACGAAGTCGCGGGCAAAAGCTAGTTAATTATATTTTGAAAAGTCCATGAATTCCTTAATTCCTTATGTAGTTTGAGGTTATTTTATATTGGTTACTTACATAGACAGACTTCTTCTGACTGTAGCTTTTGTTTAAGTTGACTCAGTTGAGATTCATTTCTTCACAGCCCCAAAGGACCGCAGACCTCAGTATTTGGTATCCATTTAAATTTTATGTCTATACGCGTTCATGAAAAAAAAGCAGAGCCCTGCCTCTAAGCACAATATAGGCAGTGTGAGGTCATTTTATATTGGTTACGAATATATACAGACATTCTGTATTGACAAGACCTAAAGACCACGTTTAGCATGATCGTGGGCGTATAGGTGGAAAGGGGAAAGGAGTCAAAATAGTGATGGGTTGCTAGCCGCATCCCTTATACTAACGAGATTCCTACGATGTTCGCCGATTCCCTCGTTGGGCTTTTACCATCTGCGCGGGAAGAGATGCAAGACAGACAGACAATCAAAGATCAGATTGTTAGATTTATTTAATTTAGTTGTGCTATAAGAGCTATTTTCATACCAAATTTCAAATTCGAAATATTATAAACGGGATGTGAACCGCGATTACCTTTATCAAAAAAAAACAAATTTCAAATTTCTGGGACAACTGGAAGTAGGGAAGTAGGTACCCCATAGGTTTTACAAGCTCGGCAATTTGTATGGATACACCTTTTCTAATGACTATGTTTCGATTAAGTTGTCTCAGAGGGTTCATTATTTCACAGCCCCAAATGACCGCAAACCTTAGTACCTATTTGGTATCCATTTTCTATGTTACATCTCTACGCGTCCCTGAGAAAAAAGGTCTTGATGGGCAGACAGACAGACAGACAGACAGACAGACAGACAGGCAGACGGACAACGCATTGATTTTATATGGGTTAATTTTTCCTTTTGAAGTACTGAAGGAACCGTAAAATATAGCCCGTCGCAACAAGAAGGGTGCGTATGTGTGTGTTAAAATTTGTAATTAATGAAGTTTTTAACCGTCGACGCAAAAAGAGGGGTGTTACAAGTTTGACGTCGTTGTCTGTGTGTTAGTGTGTGTGTATCTGTCTGAGGCAACGTAGCTCTCACGCGGATGGATTGATTTGGATTTGTTTTTTTTTTTCATTTTAATGCCAGTTTCCTTGCGGTGGTATTATTCGACTAGTGGTTTTTAGATTTTTAATTCAGTGTTATTGTTAAATACCCGTGCGAAGCCGGGGCGGGCCGCTATAAAAAAATACACGAAAATGATGGCCATAGTCATAGCGCTGGTACCGGCGGCCCAAACGCGTGGGCGTTAATCGAACGTGTCGGATAAACTAACAGTGGCAAACAATTTGTTACACAAAAAGATGTGTGTGATCCTAGCATATCAATTTCCAGAATCTCAATAAAAAATCGGTGTTCTAGTAGCATCCCCAATAGTTCTACAGTTCTAGATACTTTTTTTTAATAGTTCTGCTCTTTTTCCCCGAAAAACCATCATCATCATCCATTTTCATCTAAGTCCTCTAGGGGGTAAGTAATACGAGATATAACAACTTATTATCTAATGTTCATAATATATACGCTCACTTTATATAAACTCGTTTAGTATAACGTTTACTGGATATAATGAACGAAAATTATAATCTTAAAATATCTAATTTTGTAAGGTATAACGTTGTTTATATATAATATCAATTGAAATAACGATCAAAGCATATAATGTTCATAACAGCTAATATCAAAAAGCATAATGCACAGTTGTTTATTGAATTTGCTATGTGGTTAGGGGGTTTTCTAGGTGGTTATAAAAAAAATAACTAACACCAAAGGCTAATGCGGGAGCTTCGCTGCGCTACGCTCCCGCATTAGCCTTTGAACCTAACCTATCCGAGTCACTTCCGCTCCGTACCGTCTTGCTCGCTCGCTTCGCTCGCTCGCCGAAAATTAAACAATATCTTGCAGCTGTTTCAGTTAGGTTAAATGTTCGTTATGTTAAAAGAAGTTAGGCCATATAAATCTTATACAAATTGAAGTTATATAAAAATAACGTTATATAATTTAAACCTTATACGTTAAAAAATTATACTTTTTGCTTTTATAGCTAACGTTCATTATATCTTGTGAACTTTTTTATTATGAAATTAGATATTTTGTAGTTATATCTCGTGGGACGCACCCTCCTCTAGGTTGGCAACACATCTGCAATCCCTCCGGGGTTGCGGGTGTCTATGGCCAGTGGTGATCGCTTACCATCAGGTGACCCACTTTCTCGTTTGCCTTCCTATTCACATAAAAAAAAAAAACATTTTGAAAAATTCGATAAAATGAGATGGTAACTTCACAGTACAAGTTCCAGCATCTCAGCAGTTCTCGATTTCTAGACGCTTAAAACATATGAAAATGCATAGTTCTATTGTATACAGCCAACATAGCAATAGTTCTATCGAAAAAACAGAATTTTTCAAAAAAAATAATTTCGGTAAAGTGAGATGCTAACTTCTCACTACAATTTTCAGCATCTCAAGAGTTCTCGGTTTCTAGTCGCCTAAAACGTATGAAAATGCATAGTTCTATCGTTTATAGGCAACATAGCAGTAGTTCTGGCGAAAAAACGAAAAAAAACCGATATATTTTGAAATGCTATGTTATTTTAACAGTTCTACCCAGCATCTCAGCTGATTTCGATAGATACAGGACAAGTTAACATAAAATAACAAAGAGCAATCTTTTAAACGAGACCTAGCAAAAGTTCTGGCTAAAACACGAAAAAAAAACGCATATTTGTCGTAACGCTATGTTATTTTAATAGTTCCAACCAGCATCTCAGCTGATTTCGATAGGAACAAGACAAATAAGCATAAAGCAACAAAGAGCTACCTTTTTAACGCGACCTAGCAAATGTTCTGGCTAAAACGCTAAAAAAAACTGATGTATGTCGATATGCTATGTTTTTCTAAGAATTCTACCCAGCATCTCAGCTGATTTCGATAGGAACAGGACAAATAATCATAAAGCAACAAAGAGCAACCTTTTTAACGCGACCTAGCTAAAGTTTTGGCTAAAACACGAAAAAACTAATGTATGTTGAAATGCCATGTTATTTTAACAGTTCTACCCAGCATCTCAGCTGATTTCGATAGGAACAAGACAAATAAGCATAAAGCAACAAAGAGCTACCTTTTTAACGCGACCTAGCAAAAGTTCTGACAAAAAACGAAAAAAGAACCGATATATGTTGAAACGCTATGTTATTTTAACAGTTCTACCCAGCATCTCAGCTGATTTCGATAGAAACAGGACAAGTTAACATAAAATAACAAAGAGTAACCTTTTAAACGAGACCTAGCAAAAGTTCTGGCTAAAACAGGAAAAAAAAAGGATATTTGTCGTAATGCTATGTTATTTTAACAGTTCTACCCAGCATCTCAGCTGATTTCGATAGGAACAGGACAAGTAAGCATAAAATAACAAAGAGTAACCTTTTAAACGAGACCTAGCAAAAGTTCTGACAAAAAAACGAAAAAAAAACCGATATATGTTGAAATGCTATGTTATTTTAACAGTTCTACCCAGCATCTCAGCTGATTTCGATAGAAACAGGACAAATAAGCATAAAATAACAAAGAGCAACCTTTATAACGCGACCTAGCTAAAGTTCTGGCTAAAACACGAAAAAAAAACTAATGTATGTCGATATGCTATGTTTTTCTAACAGTTCTACCCAGCATCTCAGCTGATTTCGATAGGAACAGGACAAGTAAACATAAAATAACAAAGAACAACTTTTTTAACGCGACCTAGCTAAAGTTCTGACAAAAAAACGAAAAAAAACCGATATAATGTTGAAATGCTATGTTATTTTAAGAGTTCTACCCAGCATCTCAGCTGATTTCGATAGGAACAAGACAAATAAGCATAAAGTAACAAAGAGCTAGCTTTTTAACGCGATCTAGCAAAAGTTCTGACAAAAAATGTATTGGAATTACTAACTGTTTTTCATTTCGCAGATTCCTTGAATATCTTCAATATTATCTGTAAACATACGCAACGGTATCATCATCATCGTAATTATGGTCAATATATCAAATAATCAGCAAACAAGAATTAAGATTACATAGTCATGGGTACTAACCTAAAAAATCCTACATCGCATGTAAACCAGTGTTGTTATGGATATCCATATCCGATCCGTAACCGAAACTATCGGATATCCGAAATAAAAAAATATCCGTAACCGTAACCGAACCCGAAATAAAAGTTTTGTATAGTTTCGGATAGGGCGGAGTCTAACTAAATACTACAACTCGTACGAATTAACTGTGCACTCCGCCGGAATGCGACACCTCTCTCGCTACCTAATGACGTCACAGCGCGAGGTGCACAGCGCAACTCACCACTGTTTTGATTCCCCTTTCCACCTATATATGCCCCCACAATCATGCTAAGCGTGGGCCTTTAGGTCTTGTTGCTTAAGGCTCTGTCTACCCCGTAAGGGATAAAGACGTAATTTATGTACCTTTGTATGTATTTGTATGTACAAAATAGTGTTTTTAAACTAATTTATTCATTTCATTTATTTGCATCATCAAATAGTTATTTTAAATAATTATTTGTGATATTATGATAGTTTTAATATTGATCAGACCTTAAAATGTGTTAAATATGTTCAAAGTTCGTTACAAGACCTTTACAACAAGTGCTAACACGACCATGATACAACGTTTCGGTATGGAGTTTTAGTTCCTACCTTTCGGTTTCATCTAGCAACGGTAACGTCCCAAGGTAACGTCACAAAGTTCGCATAATCAAAAATATTGTCTATGATATTGTGCATTAATAAAAATAAAATTTATTGATTGTAAAATATATTAGTAATATTCTATTTCATATTCACGAGGAAGAATTTGAATAAATGCGTATGTTTATTTATTGGTAACCTCTAAGAACATAATGTTTTTGAAGGTAGAGAAAACTATTTGAATGAGAATGCAAATTTCTTCCTTTGTTTATCATAGGTATTTCCTCTCAATCAATTGAGTTTTTGAATCAAATTTTTTTTTGTCATAAATGGAAAGATCATATATAAGTTTTGTAAGAAAAGTATTTTTAGTTTTTTTTTATTCGCTATAATTAACGAGTTATACTGATTTGAAAATTGATCGTCGAGTACCGCACCGAAAACGCACCGACAGTTCCCGAACAAGGCCGAGCCGCGTGTGACGTCACAATGTTAGTTTCCACTCGTAGTTAGTATACAGGTGATACAGTTTTTTGACTTTAATCTATTCTATTCTGTTATTATCCTACTATTATTATAAAATGCTAGTGTTTGTGAGAGCGTGTTTGTTTGTGACTCTTTCACGCTAAGACGGCTAAACAGAATTTGGCATACACGAAGTTTATTATTTATAACCTAGATTTACGTACCGGCTATAGTAGGTGTCATTCAAGATGGATGGCATCCACCGTGGTTCTTATTATTTTGTAGTTAAAGGTTAATTTTGATACATCTACGAGTCTTTGTGGATGGCACTATCTATACTTCTATCATGCTTCTATCCCAACATTTCCACGGTACCGGGATTTAAAACCATAAAATTAGATGAGAATAGTGATGAGTACATACACTTTGGTAGTACCTAACTAGTTATTTATATAGAAAGAAAGAAAGAAGACATTTATTCTCTTTTCAAAGACACAGAAATAGAGCATAAACACACAATTGTACATAAATGAAACATAAAACACAGACATGAAAATAGATCAGCAATGTATTAATGTGCGTGTGTCTTCGCAAAAGTGAAACGGTCGCTGGCTCAGCATTACGGTGAGGTGTTAGACACCTGCAGCACTGATTTTCAGCCAGAACCGTCATATGAATAAGTAAATAAGTCGTGGGATTTCAGTTGAAAATCCCGTTGATTTTATCCCAGGGGAATTTCATAAGAAAACCCGGAATTTCGAGCACAAAGATGGCGGATGACATTTTGACACTATGACACTAAAAATGTTTATGGGTGTCGTTTTTGAGTAATTTGGTGGCTCTGAGCCCGATTTTGGCATAATTTTTTGAATCCAAGATGGCGGATGACATTTTGACACTAAAAATGTTTATGGGTGTCGTTTTTGAGTAATTTGGTGGCTCTGAGCTCGATTTTGAGATACTTTTTTGGATCCAAGATGGCGGATGACACATTTTGACATTACTGACACAAAAAACACAAAAAAGTGTAAAATGTTACTCGAAAACGACACACATAAACATTTTTAGTGTCATAGTGTCAAAATATCATCCGCCATCTTGGATCCAAAAAAATATGCCAAAATCGGGCTCAGAGCCACCAAATTACTCGAAAACGACACCCACAAACATATTTAGTGTCAAAATGTCAAAATGTCATCCGCCATCTTGGATTCAAAAAATTATGCCAAAATCGGGCTCAGAGCCACCAAAAACGACACCCATCAATATTTTAGTGTCAAAGTGTCAATAGTGTCAAAATGTCATCCGCCATCTTGGATCTAAAAAAATATTCGAAAAAAAAATGCCAAAATCGGGCTGCTTTACTCTCCTCACCCGGAACACATCAGCGCAAGCATTGCTGCTTGGCGGCAGGATTGCTAAGATGCTGGTACAGTCGACGTCAAAGATATCTTTACACTTTAGTGCCTTGTCGCTCCAAGCACTTTTACAACTTCATATGAAACTTCAAACATTATAGTTACAACCACTTACATACAACGACAAGGCACTAAAGTGTAAAGATATCTTTGACGTTGACCGTACCTAGCGATCCGGACGGACCTAGAACCAGGCTCTTACACCCGCAAAAATTCCCATTGAATACATAATACAATCCCACAGGATTATAAAAAAAGTAGGAATACCTATCAACCACAAAATCTAGCCATTAAAATTTACAAACGGTCGAAGAAACTGAATCACATACTTACCTAACCTACCTAATACAATTTAGCAATAATTTCTCTGGCAGGGTGTATGTTAAAATTCCACAGTGGTAGGTAAGCGATTCAGTATCTTTCACTGTACTTAGGTACTTTATTAAGTGAAATCTCAGGTCCAGTAAAATCAATCCAGTTCACATCAGAAACATTATCAGGATTAAGCTTTTATTACCTACCTACACATGACTAAAAGAAAAATTTACTTACTATCACGTGATACGCGTGCTCGTTTGCCACCTTATTTCATAAAAGAAACTTCAGCAGATATTTTTTGTATTAAATTTCGGATATTTTTAGTCAAATCAGCCGTTAACCCAGTACTGTCGTGAAATTGCTTTAACATTGTGACGTCACAGCCATGGCGACCAATCATGGCCCGTTCCCAGTCAAGTGGTCATATTTCAAATTTCATCAATTTTTAAATTGCTTATAATTAATTTAAAAAAATTATTTTAAGAATTCTTTGAATTAGATATTATATAATATGTCATAAAGTTTTAAAAAACATAAAAAAAATCGATATTTTTTTTAAATTCAAAGACTCAATTCCATAAAACGTCAATATGATATAACAATTTATTATATATACATATAGTTTCATAATTTTGAGTGCTAAAATTGTGACTGATTTTGACTATAGATAGATACTGCCTAATGTTTCAGTACTATTTTTTATTATAGCTGCAGAGAACTGCACTCAACTCGACTCACGCTTGACTAAAATTTTATCGATACAATAGAACGTGTATCAGACAACCCTAGAGGATGTGTCAGGATTTACTTCATAGCGGGCGGGCACTATAGATCACGAAATCATATCTACCCTAGAATATACCCATATAGGCACTCGTATAATTTCGGAACTTATTTCAAAAGAATCATCAATCAGTTCATTCCAAAAATTTGCTAGCATTAATTATCTATTCACTACATAGTTTTATACTATACAAAGTCGCTTTCCGCTGTCTGTCCGTCCCTATGTATACTTAGATCTTTAAACCTACGCAACGGATTTTGATGCGGTTTTTTTTAATAGATAGAGTGATTCAAGAGATTAAATTCCGCACAGCCTAAACCACTGAACCTAGAAACTTGAAATTTGGCACACATACCTTGAGTATCCCAGAGGAGCACTAAGAAGGGATTTTTTGAAAATTTCCACGGGATAGGAAATAAATGAGATTTATATACTTCTCAGTACCTAACTGTAATAACTACACACTTCAATTTTGGCACATCTATAGATTATTGACATTTAAGAATTTTTAAAATACCTAGGTCAAAACAGTTATTTCTATCCCGCAGGAAAATATTAAAAACTGTTGGAACGTGTTGTGTAATCGATTCTAAGTATCTCCAAAAAATATCTTCCATTTACAGACTTTCGATCCTCTTCAGCTTCATTATATGTACCTACGTATAGATAAACCTTCCTCTTGATTCATTTTATCTATTAAAAAAACCGCATCAAAATTCATTGCTTTAGTTTTAAAGATCACGCATACATAGGGACAGACCAGACAGACAGCGGAAAGCGACTTTATTTTATACTATGTAGCGATAGCAAAAATCTTATTGTCAGTCCTGTTAGAAAGGTACAGAGTATAGTATACAGAAAGCAAGTCGATCTTATCCGCGGAAACACAAATTTTATCCCCTGGAATCCAAGATGGCGACTGCATAACTTTTAATTTTTTTTGATTCATAAAGGCTTCACGCACCCATGCACCGCTTTTATTGACAGGGGTGTCCGCTGGGCCCTATTTCATATAACTTACAATTGTCAGTGACAGGTAATAGGTGTCAAGTCGACAATTCGATAATTGAACGTTTCATAAAATTTTGGGCTTGACATATTTGTAATCGGAAAATTCGACAAGTTTGTCAAATTGTCCTGACAAGTTGACAATTTTGCGTTTCATATAATATTACAGTGATAATGAAAATTAGACAATTTGTCGTAGATTTTCTGACAATTTTATTTTATGAAACGCAATATTGACAATTTAAAATTACAAACCTGTCGAATTGTCGCAAGTTCTTGACAGGGGACCTTGGCCTGTGTCCGAAATAGATGTCAACTGTCGAGTGACGAAGAAAGTCGTTACAAATCATGATGTTAAATTCTAGCAGTGATAATAGCAATGAAAGTTATGATTTTTATATGTAGGTATACATAGTAAAAAATAGGTGACGCTGAGTATTCCACCGAAGAATAAACTTTTCCTTAGAAATAACGGACTTTAGGTTTAGGTTCAACGAAAAATTTCGGATTAGCAAAGCCGAGCGGCGGTGGAATATATTTTATTTAAAATTGAAAGACAATTGAAACTCCCAACAAAAAGAAACCAAGCACTTGAACCTGCGCAGCAGCAGCTGTTAAGTGCGTTACATTGGATGGGTGCTGGTTCGCAATATCAATATTTCACGATATTTGTAAATTAAATTTAAAATAACAATCTTGTTCTTATCCGCCATGTTTACCTCAGACTGAATATCAGTGTAATGTTAGTAAACGTTATTTGAGAGTAATTATTTAAAAAAATCATTCAATTGACCTATCACCGACAATGATATACCTGTCATTCAATACGACCACAGTGACAAAGATTTATCTGTCAACGACAAGAATTTAGTGCAATAATTTGTCACAAAAAGGTTTTATGAAATGCCCTAAGAAAAAGCGATAATTACCACTGTATTCCTGTCTACAATACAAAAAATGACAAGTTGTATGAAACGGGAATATAGTGACAATCCAACATATGTCGTCAAATTGTCAACTTGTCGAGGTTTATGAAATGAGGCCCTGGTGTCCATCGTTTTGCATTGACACCTACAAACTAAAAAAAAATCCTGTGTAAGAAATTAAAGATTGCGGCCGGATATTATTTAAACAAAAATAAAAATAAAACATGTTTTTTTCGTTCTAATGAAAACTACTCCTGATTTTCCTACGATATGGTCACATTTATTATTTAAACAAATAAAAAAATATTTAAATATACTCTAACTAGAACACATTGAAAAAAAGTAACAGAAAAGAAATGCTGATGCCGGGAATCGAACCCGGTTCCTCGCCGTTCCGTATCGTACCTTGGTCGTTACCTTTACACCACCACCAGCTTTCAATTCACGGTGAAATTTTTCCAATGTGTTCTCGAGACAATTACAATTTTTATAATTAACTGTCGTTGAGCGCCCTTCTATATAAGTAAAATATCTCATCACGGATTAAACGATTTTGATGAAACATATGTAAGAGTATCCCTTGGAAACTTGCTTTCAAATAAAAGAAACGGCATTCAACCGTAGATACGATTCCGCAGACGAACACATACAAACACACACATAGCGGTCCAACTAATAACAGCCCTCATGAAAACGGAGCTGAAATTTTAAAGCTAGCGTAATTAAGCGTTTATTTTAAACCGACTTCAAAAAAAGGAGGAGGTTCTCAATTCGGTTGTTTATTTGTTTCTTTTTTTTTTAATTAAGTAAATTTTACTTACAATCTTTTATTTAGTTTCACCTGTCCCGATTTTTGTCGTCAAATCTTGCAAATTAAATTTGATCCACTTCCAGTGGTCGGATTAACTTGAAATTTGGCATGCGTATGTAAATCTGGTAACAATACAATAATCTGGCAAAGACATCCTGGTGATCTGGCCAGCATCCTCTCCGCAGCACGGAACTCTTCAACGGTTAATGGCAACGACTTGAAACTAGGTACTTGTATGTAGTTTGGATGATAATGCAAGTACAGTCAACAGAAAGTACAGTCAGCGAAAAAATCTTGTATTAACAATGTTATTTTTATGGTTATATTGTTTTATATTAAAATTTAGGTTAGGGTCAATAAGATGAATAGAATATCGCTAGTATCGCGATACAAATGTGCTATGTCGATTATTACACACGAGGTGTTATTGTGAGAGAACCGAGTGTGGTAATTACCAAAGCACACGCGTCGCATACGACGTTTAAAACTAATTTTGATTAGATATACTTATGTTAACTATGTAATTTAAATATAAACGATAATTAGTAGGTACTTAAATAAATAACTAAATTATGTTTAAGGCATGCTTCATGTGTGCTTTTACTATAAAACAATTAGTATGCCCCATCAAAGGCGCCACACAGTAACTTGATTTCATTTGTAATGATTTTATTTCGTTTGTAGTAAGCTTAATTTCGTTTGTAGTGACTTTATTTTGTTCGTTGTCGCGTTTTCTTCGTTTTTAGTAACTCCATTTCGTTTGTAGTGACTTTATTTCATTCGTAGTCGCGTTTTCTTCGTTTGTAGTAAATCCAGTTCGTTTGTAGTGACTTTATTTCGTTTGTAGAAACTTCATTTCGTTTGTAGTGTCTTTATTTCATTTGTAGTCGCGTTTTCTACGTTTGTAGTAACTCTATTTCGTTTGTAGTGACTTTATTTTATACGTAGTCGCGTTGTCTTCGTTTGTAGTAACTCCATTTCGTTTGTAGTGACTTTATTTCGTTTGTAGTGACTTTATTTCGTTTGTATTTGCGTTTTCTTCGTTTGTAGTAACTCCATTTCGTTTGTAGTGACTTTATTTCGTTCGTAGTTGCGTTTTCTTCGTTTGTAGTAACTCCATTTCGTTTGTAGTGACTTTATTTCGTTTGTAGTGACTTTATTTCGTTTGTAGTTGCGTTTTCTTCGTTTGTAGTAACTTCATTTCGTTTGTAGTGACTTTATTTCATTTGTAGTTGCGTTTTCTTCGTTTGTAGTAACTCCATTTTGTTTGTAATGACTTTATTTCGTTTGTAGTAACTCTATTTCGTTTGTAGTGACTTTATTTCGTTTGTAGTGACTTTATTTCGTTTGTAGTTGCGTTTTCTTCGTTTGTAGTAACTCCATTTCGTTTGTAGTGATTTTATTTCGTTTGTAGTAACTCCATTTCGTTTGTAGTGACTTTATTTCGTTTGTAGTTGCGTTTTCTTCGTTTGTAGTAACTCCATTTCGTTTGTAGTGACTTTATTTCGTTCGTAGTTGCGTTTTCTTCGTTTGTAGTAACTTCATTTTGTTTGTAGTGACTTTATTTCGTTTGTAGTAACTCCATTTCGTTTGTAGTGACTTTATTTCGTTTGTAGGACTTTATTTCGTTTGTAGTTGCGTTTTCTTCGTTTGTAGTAACTCCATTTCGTTTGTAGTGACTTTATTTCGTTCGTAGTTGCGTTTTCTTCGTTTGTAGTAACTCCATTTCGTTTGTAGTGACTTGATTTCGTTTGTAGTAACTCCATTTCGTTTGTAGTGACTTTATTTCGTTTGTAGTAACTCCATTTCGTTTGTAGTGACTTGATTTCGTTTGTAGTAACTCCATTTCGTTTGAAGTGACTTTATTTCGTTTGTAGTTGCGTTTTCTTCGTTTGTAGTAACTCCATTTCGTTTGTAGTGACTTTATTTCGTTCGTAGTTGCGTTTTCTTCGTTTGTAGTAACTCCATTTCGTTTGTAGTGACTTTATTTCGTTTGTAGTGACTTTATTTCGTTTGTAGTTGCGTTTTCTTCGTTTGTAGTAACTTCATTTCGTTTGTAGTGACTTTATTTCATTTGTAGTTGCGTTTTCTTCGTTTGTAGTAACTCCATTTTGTTTGTAATGACTTTATTTCGTTTGTAGTAACTCTATTTCGTTTGTAGTGACTTTATTTCGTTTGTAGTGACTTTATTTCGTTTGTAGTTGCGTTTTCTTCGTTTGTAGTAACTCCATTTCGTTTGTAGTGATTTTATTTCGTTTGTAGTAACTCCATTTCGTTTGTAGTGACTTTATTTCGTTTGTAGTTGCGTTTTCTTCGTTTGTAGTAACTCCATTTCGTTTGTAGTGACTTTATTTCGTTCGTAGTTGCGTTTTCTTCGTTTGTAGTAACTTCATTTTGTTTGTAGTGACTTTATTTCGTTTGTAGTAACTCCATTTCGTTTGTAGTGACTTTATTTCGTTTGTAGGACTTTATTTCGTTTGTAGTTGCGTTTTCTTCGTTTGTAGTAACTCCATTTCGTTTGTAGTGACTTTATTTCGTTCGTAGTTGCGTTTTCTTCGTTTGTAGTAACTCCATTTCGTTTGTAGTGACTTGATTTCGTTTGTAGTAACTCCATTTCGTTTGTAGTGACTTTATTTCGTTTGTAGTAACTCCATTTCGTTTGTAGTGACTTGATTTCGTTTGTAGTAACTCCATTTCGTTTGAAGTGACTTTATTTCGTTTGTAGTTGCGTTTTCTTCGTTTGTAGTAACTCCATTTCGTTTGTAGTGACTTTATTTCGTTCGTAGTTGCGTTTTCTTCGTTTGTAGTAACTCCATTTCGTTTGTAGTGACTTTATTTCGTTTGTAGTAACTTCATATCGTTTGTAGTGACTTTATTTCATTTTTAGTTGCGTTTTCTTCGTTTGTAGTAACTCCATTTCGTTTGTAGTGATTTTATTTCGTTTTTAGTAACTCCATTTCGTTTGTAGTGACTTTATTTCGTTTGTAGTTGCGTTTTCTTCGTTTGAAGTAACTTCATTTCGTTTGTAGTGACTTTGTTTCGTTCGTAGTTGCATTTTCTTCGTTTTTAGTAACTCCATTTCGTTTGTAGTGACTTTATTTCGTTTGTAGTAACTCCATTTCGTTTGTAGTGATTTTATTTCGTTTGTAGTGACTTTATTTCGTTTGTAGTTGCGTTTTCTTCGTTTGTAGTAACTCCATTTCGTTTGTAGTGACTTTATTTCGTTCGTAGTTGCGTTTTCTTCGTTTGTAGTAACTCCATTTCGTTTGTAGTGACTTTATTTCGTTTGTAGTGACTTTATTTCGTTTGTAGTTGCGTTTTCTTCGTTTGTAGTAACTTCATTTCGTTTGTAGTGACTTTATTTCATTTGTAGTTGCGTTTTCTTCGTTTGTAGTAACTCCATTTCGTTTGTAGTGACTTTGTTTCGTTCGTAGTTGCATTTTCTTCGTTTTTAGTAACTCCATTTCGTTTGTAGTGACTTTATTTCGTTTGTAGTAACTCCATTTCGTTTGTAGTGATTTTATTTCGTTTGTAGTGACTTTATTTCGTTTGTAGTTGCGTTTTCTTCGTTTGTAGTAACTCCATTTCGTTTGTAGTGACTTTATTTCGTTCGTAGTTGCGTTTTCTTCGTTTGTAGTAACTCCATTTCGTTTGTAGTGACTTTATTTCGTTTGTAGTGACTTTATTTCGTTTGTAGTTGCGTTTTCTTCGTTTGTAGTAACTTCATTTCGTTTGTAGTGACTTTATTTCATTTGTAGTTGCGTTTTCTTCGTTTGTAGTAACTCCATTTCGTTTGTAGTGACTTTATTTCGTTTGTAGTAACTCTATTTCGTTTGTAGTGACTTTATTTCGTTTGTAGTTGCGTTTTCTTCGTTTGTAGTAACTCCATTTCGTTTGTAGTGACTTTATTTTATTCGTAGTTGCGTTTTCTTCGTTTGTAGTAACTCCATTTCGTTTGTAGTGACTTTATTTCGTTTGTAGTAACTCCATTTCGTTTGTAGTGTCTTTATTTCGTTCGTAGTTGCGTTTTCTTCGTTTGTAATAACTCCATTTCGTTTGTAGTTACTTTATTTCGTTTGTAGTGACTTTATTTCGTTTGTAGTTGCGTTTTCTTCGTTTGTAGTAACTCCATTTCGTATATAGTGACTTTATTTCGTTTGCAGTAACTCCATTTCGTTTGTAGTGACTTTATTTCGTTCGTAGTTGCGTTTTCTTCGTTTGTAGTAACTCCATTTCGTTTGTAGTGACTTTATTTCGTTTTTAGTGACTTTATTTCGTTTGTAGTTGCGTTTTCTTCGTTTGTAGTAACTCCATTTCGTTTGTAGTGACTTTATTTCGTTTGTAGTAACTCCATTTCGTTTGTAGTGACTTTATTTCGTTTGTAATTGCGTTTTCTTCGTTTGTAGTAACTCCATTTCGTTTGTAGTGACTTTATTTTATTCGTAGTTGCGTTTTCTTCGTTTGTAGTAACTCTATTTCGTTTGTAGTGACTTTATTTCGTTTGTAGTAACTCCATTTCGTTTGTAGTGTCTTTATTTTGTTCGTAGTTGCGTTTTCTTCGTTTGTAGTAACTCCATTTCGTTTGTAGTGACTTTATTTCGTTTGTAGTGACTTTATTTCGTTTGTAGTTGCGTTTTCTTCGTTTGTAGTAACTCCATTTCGTTTGTAGTGACTTTATTTCGTTTGTAGTTGCGTTTTCTTCGTTTGTAGTAACTCCATTTCGTTTGTAGTGACTTTATTTCGTTCGTAGTTGCGTTTTCTTCGTTTGTAGTAACTCCATTTCGTTTGTAGTGACTTTATTTCGTTTGTAGTTGCGTTTTCTTCGTTTGTAGTAACTTCATTTCGTTTGTAGTGACTTTATTTCATTTGTAGTTGCGTTTTCTTCGTTTGTAGTAACTCCATTTCGTTTGTAGTGACTTTATTTCGTTTGTAGTAACTCTATTTCGTTTGTAGTGACTTTATTTCGTTTGTAGTGACTTTATTTCGTTTGTAGTTGCGTTTTCTTCGTTTGTAGTAACTCCATTTCGTTTGTAGTGACTTTATTTCGTTTGTAGTAACTTCATTTTGTTTGTAGTGACTTTATTTCGTTTGTAGTAACTCCATTTTGTTTGTAGTGACTTGATTTCGTTTGTAGTAACTCCATTTCGTTTGTAGTGACTTTATTTCGTTTGTAGTAACTCCATTTCGTTTGTAGTGACTTTATTTCGTTTGTGGTTGCGTTTTCTTCGTTTGTAGTAACTCCATTTCGTTTGTAGTGACTTTATTTAGTTCGTAGTTGCGTTTTCTTCGTTTGTAGTAACTCCATTTCGTTTATAGTGACTTTATTTCGTTTGTAGTAACTTCATTTCGTTTGTAGTGACTTTATTTCATTTGTAGTTGCGTTTTCTTCGTTTGTAGTAACTCCATTTTGTTTGTAGTGATTTTATTTCGTTTGTAGTGACTTTTTTTCTTTTGTAGTGACTTTATTTCGTTTGTAGTTGCGTTTTCTTCGTTTGTAGTAACTCCATTTCGTTTGTAGTGACTTTATTTCGTTCGTAGTTGCGTTTTCTTCGTTTGTAGTAACTCCATTTCGTTTGTAGTGACTTTATTTCGTTTGTAGTAACTTCATTTCGTTTGTAGTGACTTTATTTCGTTCGTAGTCGCGTTTTCTTCGTTTGTAGTAGCTATATTTCGTTTGTAGTGACTTTATTTCGTTTGTAGTAGGCTAAATTTCGTTTGTAGTGACTTTATTTCGTTCGTAGTCGCGTTTTCTATGTTTTTAGTAACATTATTTCATTTGTAGTAGGCTTAATTTTGTTTGTAGTGATTTTATTTTGTTCGTAGTCTCGGTTCTTTCGTTTGTAGCGACTTTATTGACTGAACTTCTTTAGCTCATTAGTTAAATAGAACTAAATCCATTCCGAATCATAACTAGTGTCATATTCATATATAATTATGTGTACCGAGAGCAATTTTTGAGCAGGTATTCAATATGTAGTTGTAGATAAATAAATGTAAGTAACTAAACATTATCATCAATGCAGTGTACACAACACAAGAGCAATAAACATAGAATTTCGCATAGCACACACACACAAGTATAAGTTGTAATCATTTTAAATCATTCCTAGTAGCTGTCCCTACCTACCTAACATTTCCCTATTATTGTATGATCGGTTTTTGTTACAATCTTAGTCACATTTTAGCTCACTAAAGCCTAGATTTATGTTTTGTCTTTCATTTCAGTATTTCGTATTTAATAAATTAATCAAGAGTTGAGACAAAGACCTAGTCCATATGAAAGCATGCTCACTTACCTTTTATGTATCCAGTTTGATAAATATTCATCCCAAATCACAACACAACACTTCACTATCACAAATTGCCCATGATTTCACCACTATCACATCACACCTGGCTAAGACGCGCACTCCCTATTTCGCACTTCTTGGATTGATCCCGGAAACTACGTATGCAAAACTCTTAGTTACCTGCCTAGCTACACTGGTTAAGCGCGTTATCAAACTGCTATCGGATTAGCTCGAGTTTGAAATGAAATCCTAGATAATTTCAGCTGAAAAAATTTCTGAGCGAAACGCCATTTTTCCGAGTTTCTGATTGTGCTACCAAATGGAAAGTCAGTGAAAATATAGCCGCCTGTATCGGTCGGGATTCCCATACTTACCCTTGGCCCTCGTGCCGACCGAAACTTATCAGAATCAAGAAAAAAAAAAATTCAATGATTTTTTTTTTCAAACCCCTCTAATTTTTTTTTGAGCTAACGCAAACGAAAAACATTATTACTACAATCAACTACATACCAAAATCTATGAGAATCAAGAAGAAAAAAATGGATTTTCCAATGTCGGGTTCTAAGTTCGGGTGCTAAGAAAAAAAAAATTTTTTTTTTTTCAACTACAAACAAAATGTTTTCCACTACAATCAACTACTAACGACTCTGTCTAAGAATCAATTACTAAAATTGAGTTTCGGCAAAACGGGGTGATGAGTTTTTTTCAAAGTCGTCTAATTTTTTTTTCAAGCTACTACAAACAAAAAAAATTTCACTACAATCAACTACATACCCTAATCTATTAGAATAAAATATAAAAAAAATATTCCCCAATGTTGGGTGCTAAGTTCACAGAGCTCACTCTCTAGTCGGCTCGATTCTCTGGCTGTGCGGAGGGATGCAGCATCCCTCTGCATATTGTACCGAATATATCATGGGGAGTGCTTCGATGAACTAAATTCCACTACTGCACTTCGCGGAATCGTCTATCCTTCCATTCTCAACATCTTGATGGTTGGCAATCAAGTACCGTGCGTTTTAAACGCAATTTCCTTCCTCGTACGACGAAGATCTGGAACCAACTTCCTGCTGCAACATTCCCTGAGCGGTACAATTTAGGGATCTTTAAAAAGCGAGCCTTCCTGTTCTTGAAAGGGTCGGCAACGCACCTGTGATTCCCCAAGTCTTGCAGGTGTCCCTGGGCGATGTTGATTACTTTCCATCAGGTGACCCGTCTGCTCGTTTGCCCCCTCTTATATATAAAAAAAAAATGTTGAAGGATCATACTTTTCGCCTTCGTGCATTTGTGGTTTCCTGTATTCATCTTTTTCATGTGTTTTATGTACAATAAAGAGTTATACATACATCACTGCATAGTATAAAACAAAGTCGCTTTCTCTGTCCCTATGTCCCTATGTATGCTCAAATCTTTAAAACTACTTACGCAACGGATTTTGATGCGTTTTTTTTTAATAGATAGAGTGAATCAAGAAGAAGGTTTATATGTATAATACATGCATAATATACCGTGCGAAGCCAGGGCGGGTCGCTAGTACATTTATAATAATTAAACTGTGATATTATGTTTCAATTTCATACAAACTTGGGGGACTGTTTTGCTTACAACTCATATAAAATGGATCGAGATTCACTATAATATTTTTTTTTGCTATTTGTAAATCTTTCAAAATAGCGGAACCATTCTGGTTAACTTAAGAACATTATTAGAAAAATGTTCTAAAAACAGGCAACAGAGTCACTCCTCAAATAATCACGAGTGCCTAATAAATTTAACTAAGGCATAAAAAAATGTTACAAACGTTTAATTGTGTCATAAAGTACTATTATAGTCGTAAATACGCGAGGCGTAGCACAAAAGCGTAGCTATATCGCGTAGCTATACCGTAGCATTGTAGACTGTGGCCGTAGCCGTTAAACAACAAGGTTGTTCTAAATATACCCGTCGCATCTGTTTGAATTGACTTGACTTGATTAACCGAATTCAAAAATGATAGTTTTTGGTACTGGATAGCTATTAGTTGTTTTATTGTTATAACATATGGGTAACAAAACAAAATGCACTGGGCTTGAAGGAAATCCGTGTTCAAACTCAAATTCTGATTTTTATTGCATTTTGCTACAACCCGAGTAGTTTCGTATAAATCAAAAAATTCATATAAATGATACTTAGTGTATTTCTAAATTAAAAAGGATTGAATTATTGCCATACAACGTACTAATATTGTATATAACATTTAATGCATTGAGGTAAAAAACAAACAATTTTTTATTTTCATTATGCCTATGAGACTGAAGCGACCCTTATTTTCTTTTGAGTAGTAGTAAATATACAACTATGCAAAATATGTAGGTACATATCTATCTAATATAACAACAGTAAGGCTTTATTGCCACCCGCACGTATACAAAAAAGTATAAAAGAAGCTACACAAAATATTCCAGTACAATTTTTCTACGGACTTTGCGTAAGGAACATGGCTTCCAAAACGTATTGATTACTTCCATCATATTCCGTAGCTTTCTTTCAGTAATATTCACATAATTAACCAGTAACGTGAAACGTGCTCCAGCCTTCGAGATACCCCCCTCAAAGTGGGAGGGGGCTCTTGAGCTCGCCCTTCTATGATGTAAGGCCACAGACATGAATAAGATAGAAAATGCAAGAGTAATATCTAACAGAACCAGAATGACCACACTTTACCCCCTGCAAGTGTCACCTTCCATCGCTTGTTGGTAACGGTTGTAAAGCATTCTCTCTTCGGTGAGTCATACAAACAAATGACGGTCGATTTCCCGCCAAATTTTGTAGCGTTCCGAAAACAAAAGTCTGTTTTTTTCGGTTACTTTACATTCTAAATTCAAATGTTTACGAGTTACTAATACTGAGAGTGTGTAAGAATAGTGACTATTTGCAGTCTTAGGTGACCTAAAGTAATAGACATTGTTCAAAAAAAACCCGTCCATCCCTAGTGTAATGAAATGTTCTTCTAATCCATTTAAAAGGTTGACTGGAGGAGAACCTTTGAGGGATAAGTTCGGCTTCAATTGTGTTTGTAAATATTTATTTTTATACAAAAAAAGTGTTTACAATACATACAAATAAATACCTCGGGGCTGATAGGTTCCGTCATTAACTTTCAAAACGTTTCATATTCTCTCTTCTTATGCAGATTGGTTGTAATTTATACACATGCTTAGGGCCTGTTTCATCATTCCTTAACTGTCAGTTATCTATGATTCCGTCTCTATTTATTACTACGAAACAGACAGAGACGTCAACAAAGATAACTGACATTAAGGAGTGGTGAAACAGCAGGCTTATTGTCTAACTCGCTCGCAATCGCCATTGTGTTCATTTTGACAGTTCATGTATGGGCTGACAATTGGCATCGGAATCAGCTAGCTGTCACATTCATACAAGAACTGTCAAAATGAACACGTTGGCGATTGCGAGCGAGTTAGACAATAACCCCCTTATTCATAAACGCACTATAGGCATCTGCTAAGTTAGTAATCGTTTGTCCTTATCTGTGAAAGGTAAATGTCAAAGTGACAGATAAGGACAAACGATTACTAAGTTAACAGAGGCCTATAGTGCGTTTATGAATAAGGAGGTAAGCCTACTGGCCCTTAGTCTATCTTAATAGTAGGTCTGTACTAGGCTAGGGTTCTCTTTAAAACCTTTTCTGGAGTTAAATTGATTTTCGTTTGCGCGAAGAGAATAGTTTGTGTTCGGAAGTTGGAATAGCTTTAGGTAAGTGAGAGGGAATTCCAATAAAAACTTGACTACATAGTATAAAACAAAGTAGCTTTCCGCTGTCTGTTTGCCCCTATGTATGCTTAGATCTTTAAAACTACGCAACGGATTTTGATGCCGTTTTTTAATAGATAGTGATTCAAGAGGAAGCTTAGCACAATTCTACGCGCGTACGTATTAAAATCCATAAAGTTTAAAATGTATAATGGGTTAAAATACATAATGGTTCAAAATATGTAATGCGATTTTCTAAGAAAATTGCAAATTAACAGAATTGCTATAAACTAAACCTAACCTAGCCTAAACCAATCTATAAGATCACGCTATAAAAAAAATCATAATACCTAATTGCAAAAAAATTGCATTATATATTTTGAACTATTATACATTTTAACTCATTATACATTTTAAACTTTATAAATTCTGATCCGCTCCCATTCTACACAGACGAAGTCGCCGGCAGAAAGTACTCTAATATAACCACGACACTTGTTATAATAGTGCGTTATTTATTGGTGAAATAAACTGCACGCCACATAAACCAATTAATTACTTCACTTAATTGATATATCGTTATTAAATTCAGTTGGAATGGATTCGTGTTTCTGTGTATTTTCATGGGTGATATAATTTACAGCAGCAATACACAATCGCCCACAATTGCCCACAATTTTCCACAATAGCCCACTGAAGACCCTTGTTAGTATCGGGCATAGTACCATCATAATCAACCTGTACTATAAATGAGTCCTCGCCCGCGCGGTACAGAGGCGCGGGGTGGGAGTAGGACGACGTGTAAATCTCTGTCTCTATCTCTATCTCTCTATCTCTCTTTCTCTATCTCTATCTCCCTCTATCTCTATCTCCCTCTATCTCTCTCTCTCTCTCGATCCCTCTCTCCCTCTCTCTCTCCCTCTCTCTCTCTCTCTCTCTCAATACTGAACCTGTCTTAGTAAGTAAATTGCTTTATTGTACAAATATAAAGAAAAAGACACAAATCACAAAATATCTTAGAATAGTCTTTTAAACAACCTGTAGATCCAGCACACAGACCTAACACAAAAGTAGACGCCCAACATCTTTTGTATTACTTTTCCACATATTTTTCTATGATATATCCTCAAACATTGATGTGCTTATCCATAAAATCCGGCCGGCGTTTTTTCACCGCTCTCCCTTCAACAATAAGGCGTGTAAGGCTAGGGCCGAACCGAAAGCGACAAGCTTAACGGAAAGCGTTTCGATAAGTGCTTGGGAAACTACAGTAGGCGGCAAATAAGTAAAACGTGGAGGGGATAAACGCAGTATGAAAATTACTTATGTTGTTTTTCATACTGCGCATATACCGTCCACGTTTTACTTATTTGCCGCCTACTGTACACGTTATACCCGTTCAAAAACTTGTCTATAAGGCTTTTTAAAAACTAAAACTACTGGGAAAAAATAATTCCCACTAGTTCTATAAACCGAAGTCCTTTAAATAATGGAACTAGTGGAAATAAAATATCCCACTAGTTCTAACTGTCAATGGAACTTAGTGGAAATACAACGCAGGGCATGCGCATCATTGGTGACCCTATGCTCTCTGTGAAACTTGACCCTCTTCCTCTTCGCAGAGACGTAAGTTCTCTTTGCGTGTTCTACAGGATCTATAATGGGGAGTGCTCCGAAGAACTTTTTAACCTTGTTCCAGCTGCCAAGTTCCATCACCGTACTACTCGATTCAAAAGTAGTTTCCATCGACATCACCTCGATGGATGGTGCTCCAACACCGTACGATTTAAACGGTCTTTCTTGCCCCGTACGTGTAAAATTTGGAATGGGCTGGCGGCTGGGGTTTTTCCAACTGGCTACGACATGGGTACCTTTAAGAGGCGAGTGTACCACTTCTTGCATCGCCGGCAACGCGCTAGCAGTCCCAATGGTGCTGTGGTTGTCCATGGGCGGCGGTGATCACTTACCATCAGGTGCATCGCATGCCCGTTTGTCGGTTTTAATATAAAAAAAATAAATACCCGGGCAACAGATAGTTTGTAAACAGTGCTATTTATTAAAAAAAAACACCGGGTAGCTCTCCAATTCGTATTTCAAAATAAGCTCTTAGAGGATTCTGATATCCTGGTACTTAAACTCTCCCTCCGTTTTACGCCTGACGCGAGTTTAACATTTTTTACCCATGATACCCATCCCAAAAGTGCCAACGCCGCCAAAGAAGTTTTCACTTCAAAATAGTTTGTTTATATATGTATTGTTACCCAGGGTGCACCGGCTAAACGCTACTTTTACCCCTAAGAGGGGAACTAACGCGAGGTTATCCGTCTCACGCCCCAGCCTAACGGTTTTCCATGGCTTTCCATCAATCAGCTGTCACTTTGACGTAAAGGGTATCCCGTAGTATATCGCTTTGTATCCAGTTAGGGGATGGTCCAGTTTACGAGTAGGCCCTTACGAGGATTTGTAGGGATGTTTTGGGGTTGAAATATTGTTAGAATCACTTCGACGGCGAGTGCGGTCTTTTTTGGCTAAGATCAAAAATTGAGGTTAAAAACATTGACTTACAATAAACAACTAGACTCCCAATCGCAAACAAAAGTGCCCCAAGAAACGTCCGACGGCGTTGTCTATGCATTGTGTGTGTCAACACATCAACTTACACAGATAACATTAACATATTCGTTCAAATTAACACCTTATTTCGTGGCAGTAATGTTTAATGTCAATTGCATACGATCGTGAGAAGTAACGACACGACGCCACGCGCTGGAAACCTGTCTGTCTCTTGTTCTCAAGCGTTTGAGATTACGGTGCGAAAGAGACATGTACATTGTTATCGAAGCGCGGTCGAAACACGACTGAACCAAAACTCTGCACAATAGACGCGTCGTGCAGACTTTTGCTTCCGACAGTTTTTGAGCGTGATTGGGAGTCTAGTTGTTTTTTTTACGTCAGTGGTTAAAAATTGATTTTTTGATACATAAATTACGTCTTTATCCCTTACGTAGTAGACAGAGCCTAAGATCAAGACCTAAAGGCCACGTTGAGCATGATTGTGCGCGTATACGTGGAAAGGGGAATCAAAATAGTGATGGGTTGCTAGCCGCATCGCCTATAACATGATTCCTATGATGTTAGCCCGTTACCTCGATGGGATTTTACCGTCTGCGTGGGAAGAGAAGCAACTGGTATAATATGTATTGTATGTTTTTTCTTTATTTCCTGACCAGCATGGAAGAAAAAAATGTTTTTAATTAGATACTAGCTGTTGCCAGCGACTTCGTCTGCAAAGAATTCGTTTATCGCTATCCCGCGGGATCTACGCAATTTTCCGGGATAAAATGTAGCCTATGTGCTATTCCAGACTTTTCACTATCTATGTGCCGAATTTCATCCAGATCCGTGGGGCCGTTATGGCGTGATTGAGTAACAAACCAACATCCATCCATCCATCCATCTATCCATCCATACCAAACTTTCGCATTTATAATATTAGTTAGATGTTTATAGTTTGCAGACCTGGCTGGGAAGTAGCGCCGCTGAATGCACCATTATGTACTCAAGGATAAAAAAAAATTCTTGCAACAAATATCCTTGCTACAATTTGTCATTTAGTCGCGTATTTAACTATGCATTATGCATGCTACCGTCAACTGAGGTGACTTTGGTAATTTTGGGGCTACTTTGATCGTTTTAAAATTGCTATAAAATCGATATTATCCATATTCGGTGAATGTTTGGCATGTAGACGCAAAGGCGATCGACGAAGACATTGATTGGAAGCGGTAAACGCAAATAATAAGTAATGGTTTTGTCATTATATTTAACAACTTTTTAAAGTCACCCCGTAAATCAAAGTCACCCCAGTTGACTGTAAACTATTTTGCAAATATATGATGTACCTAAATACCTTCTGCCCGCGACTTCGTCCGCGTAGAATAAGACTTAAGAACTAATCTTGATACTTAGTACATTATGTTCTGTGTTTACGTTGCGACTTTAGGCAGCTACGACCTTTCACATGTTTATCACTATCCCGCGGGAACTATGCAATTTTCCGTGATAAAAAGTAGACTATGTTTTAATCTAGGGTACCAGCTGTCTTCGTTCCAAATTTTATCCAAATCCGTCCAGTCGTTTTAGCGTAAAGAATGAACAAACATACACACTCACTCACTCACGTCGTCCATCGTCACAAACTTTCGCATAAATATTAGTAGGATAGGACTCGTAATGAATTTTAAGACACAGTATAGGTACCAAACTTAGCACTTTACTAACTGTAACAGTAAGTTATAATAAGGTATTTATTCTGCCCCAGTTCAAACCAAACAAGGTATCATCACAATGCAATGAAAACAAAAGCTCCAATACAATAGTATTGTTCCCAGTTAAGCCCCAAAAGGCTACCCTGAATTCGTCATTGCATCCCGTACCAGCTCACAGCTTTCACTACTAGCGGGAAAGAGATGCGTTATCAATGACAGCCTTTAATTGAAGTATGTTCACTGAATGTGTTGAATAGGCTTTGAATTACAGAAATGTTAGGAACATAAATAATTACAGATAATAAACAATTATTTACAAGGAGAGTTTACCTTCAATTGTTATTCTATGAATTGACTTCTTTTAAAGGTAACTTAAAGCGACGGCTGCTAATGATGTTCTTGTATCAATTTGTTAGTATGTTTGTAATCTGATAGGGTCTGATCGGTTCAGCAAATTTCAAAGTGATTATTAACTATTTTAGATATGTTTATGTTCCCCGTTTATCCGTTGCCTAGTACCTATACTAAAAACTTTGCTTATACTCCATTTAATTTAAGATGAGAAACCACAACAACATTATATTGCGGCTCGTGAACTGTAATCTCTTTACAATTTGTACTAGAGTAACAATTGACGCCACGCAAATAAAGTGGCATTAAAACAATTTTATTTTGCGGCTGCCAAACTATTGCACTGTACTGTTTGCTAGGTAAGAAATAGTTGACCAGCCGCAATATAATGTTATTGTGGTTTCTCATTCTAAATTAAATGAAGTATAGGTCAACAGAGAGAGAGAGAGAGAGAGAAATCGTCGTGAAAATTATAACACCCCTTTTATTGCGCCAGGGGTTGAAAAACGAGAGCACTATCTATACATACATACATACATACATATATAAATCACGTCTTTATCCCTTACGGGGTAGACAGAGCCTAAGGTAACGAAACCCCAAGCCCACGTTTGGCATGATTGTGCGTATTGGAAAGAGGAATAAAAATAGTAATGGGTTGCTAGGCGCATCGCGTATAACATGATTCCTAAGATTTTCGCCCATTCCCTCGATGGGCTTTTACCATTTGCGGGAAGGGAAGCAACGGATACATCCTATGTTTTTTTTTACTCCCAGACTAGTCTTATTGTCTAACTCACTCGCAATCGCCATCGTGTTCGTTTTGACAGTTCTTGTATGAATGTGACAGCTAGCTGATTCCGATGCCAATTGTCAGCCCATACGTGAACTGTCAAAATGAACACGATGGCAATCGCGAGCGAGTTAGACAATAACAGCCTTATTCATAAAAATTCTTAATTGAGGTTTGATCGGTCTATTAGCTAAGCTTATTTGACGATTGTTAAAAAGTATGATTCATAAACGCTTGCTAGCACTCTGTTAGCTAATGAGCTGCTGATGGATGGATTAGACGCATTATGTTGGCCACCTTGACAAATCTTACGGCTTTTTAGCGAATTAAAAAAAAGAAATTGACAGCAGTGGCAGCGAATTAGTGGGAAACCGGCAAATTAACTCGATAGACGAGGCAGTGTGGATCTAGTTGCTTTTACCTTTTCCGGAGGGGATAAACTTAAAACAAAAAACACTGTATTGCGGTATGGTTTTGCTCTTGCCAAAATCAGCTGTTCACATTTGTGGCGGCCATTTTGTGAGTTAGTAGAGAGATAAAAAAGGGTCTACGGTCCGCAAACTTTCAGTCTCCTTAAAAGAGCCTATTGATGGACTGATTAGCGCTAACAGACGTTTATGAATCATGTTCTTTACTATCGGTCCTATAGCGAGCCTATAGCGAGCCTCTAACTTTTTATGAATAAGGCTGTAAGCCTACAGCATGGAAGAACTCTATATCTATAAGCAACATTATTATGTGCGTACTTATGACTCCGGCACACGACCGGTCAGACAACCCGTGACAATAGGGGGTGTCGTATGACAGACAGGACGGCAGGGTCGAGTTTCACAGGGCACAGATTTAGAGCGGCCAGCTCACTGTTACAGTTTTATTTTCATATTTTTATTATGAGACTTTGTAGTTTTAGAAGTAAGTAGTTGGTTAGATTTGTTAACACGCTAATAGCAATGCTTTTTTCAACAAGAAACAACCGTGGGAGACAATCATAATAACACAAACGGATAACTCACGTATAAAAGTAGAGTGATGCTCGACATTCTGCAGCCATGGCGCGCAGCGTTCATTTCGCTGCCGCCGGGGCTAGCGCTCCAAGAGAAAGGACTACGAACTAGTCCGAAACGTGTCAAGCATCACTTGACTTTTATCACGTGAGTTATCCGTTTGTGTAATTATAATATTATATAGCTTCTTGAGGAATTGGTGGAATAAGGACTAAGGTGACGATGCGATTTGGAGACGTATATGGAAGACTGGTCTGGAAGTTGCGGAGGTCTAGAGAAGCATTTGCACCAGGCTAATTAAAAACGGCAAAATAGGTAGAGGTCGTTAAATGATTTAAGAACGGATTTTAATGGATCTACAGTGCATACATACCGTCACGCCTCTCCCTCGGGGGTAGGCAGAGACCACTTCGTTCCACCTGCTACGATCCTGACATACCTCTTTTTCTTTATCTACATTCATCAATCGGGTACTCCTGACCTGACGGGTACTCCTGACCTGACCTTTTTTCAAAACGTGTCATTTTTGGTCCCGGAACGTCCTTCTAGGCCTCCTCCCAACATATCCATTCATATTCCCAATATAAATTCTATTTAAATAATTAATCTGTCATCCATCCTCTCTGCTCTGATCATGTCACATTATAAAGAATCGATCACACTAACCGTAGAGGATTCAACTCAGCCCTGTTTTCATTTCATTAAGTTAGTTTTGGCAGTTACAGCTTTTCTATCCCAACTGTCCGCCCGGCTAGCACGACAGCGCCCAAGAGTCGCGTCCGTCCGAGATACACTACTCATCTATTTTTAGAACCAACAGTAAGAAAAAGACTGGCAATCTGTCTCGCGCGCGACGCGACTCTTGTGCGTTCTTGTGCTAGACCTGATGTTGATATTTTTAAAGGTAAATAGAAACACAAAATTTTGGCACGTTTTCTTCATTGTAATTTTATAACAGTCCGAGTGTCATCTGTTTTTAACAGCAATTAAAATCTGTGCGGAACAGCTTCGTGCTCCATTCGAAGAGAGCGGTCGTTGAACCTAAGATATACGAAGCAATAATTCGTCGCATTATCTCTAAATGGATCCCATCGATCAGTTCCAAAGTATACAACAACCTTATCTTTGCTTGTGGTTAATATTGGAACTACTGTTGTTACGTACTAATTTGTAGAAGATGTACAACCGAGGCGCCACACTCAAACGCATTTATAAGTTGGACAAATTATAATCCTTCAAAATAAATTGATACTTGTATTACCTGATATGGGGTGTAAAAATACTAGATTTTATTTACGATACTAGCTTTTGGATGCGTCGAAATTATAACCATGCCATATCGTATATTTACGCAACTTAGGAACCAACACAGAAAAAAGCAAGCACAAACCCAATATATACCAAAAAGTACAAAAAACCTAGTCAAAACATTCCCAACCAAAAATAAACCAAAGTGAAAAAATTACTGTTACAAACAAAACCTGACGTTGATGACTAAGGTCAAAGTGTTTATGACTAATGTCAGAATCTTCGTGACTAAAGCCAGCGTCTACGAGTAATGTCACAAGCTTCATGACTAAAGTCAAGGTGTCTGCAAGTAATGTCAGAAACTTCATGACTAAAGTCAAAGTGTTTACGAGTAATGTCAGAAACTTTATGACTTGAGTCAAAGTGTCTACGAGTAATGTCAGAAACTTCATGACCAAAGTCAAATTTGATGACTTAGTCTGAAGTCGTGTCAAAATGCGTCGTGACTACTTGAAGCTTCGACTGAGTGACCCGAGCCCGGGTTCCGTCAGTTCGTCGTTCCATGCATCGGACTCTGATGATGAAAGTTCCGAGCGCACACGCAGAGAGGAAACTTCTTTGCCACTAGCTGTCACTGTTAAACAGGTAAGTCTTGAAACAAGAAGTACATCTGTTTGAAATCATCATCATGTCAGCCGAAAGATGTCCACTGCTGGACATAGGCCTCACCCCCCAAGGTTTTCCACTCGGACCGGTCCTGTGTCTTCCGCATCCACCGCGATCCCGCGATCCGGATCAGGTCGTCGCTCCGTCTTGAAATCCTACCAACAGCTAGTCTCCCGGTCAGCGGACGCCATTCGAGAACCTTCTGACCCCACCGGCCATCGGTTGATTTTTGAAGGCGGTTTTATTTTTCATCAAAAAAAAATATTAACTTGCAATCTACCTATGTAACTTTTGTATGTTGTTTCGTCAAAACTTGGAACTCAATTTTAAACCAGTTGTCCTCCGTCTTAGCTCAAGTTTTGCATAATTGTTTAAATTGAATAACAAAACAATAATCTGGTAGTGAATTTCTAGTGATCTGGCTGGGACCATCTCAGGACGGAACTCTTCAGCGGTTGGTCCGATTGACTTAAAACTTGGTATACTAGTATACATTATTACTTTACTTATACTCCCTCCGGATTCGAAACTCGTATAAATCCGTTTCCCTTGTAAATAAATAAAACTCAGATGACGTTATCCTGTTAGTCGTGACGTGACATAAATCCCGTTTATTCGTCTCTTTATGCGAATACCGAATGTTACTGTTGGATCGTAAATATCCATTATAAACATTGTTTGTTAATGTATACAGGCTGTTTCGTAATAAATGGGTGATTTACCAAATGCCATTAAGGATTATTATTAAAAAAAGAAAAAAAAACTAGTTATTTTAAAAATCGAAGTCCACACACTTATCTTGACTTGAGTGTCCATTCTTCGTTCCTTTTCCGTCACTTTATAGTCAAAGAGTGCAGAAGCTTAAAAGAGATCGGCTACAGGTGGCGGCGCGTAAGTAAAACGTGGAGGGGATATGCGCAGTATGAAAAACAACATCATTTTCATACTGCGCATCTCCCCTCCACGTTTTACTTACGTGCTGCCACCTATACCAAATAACTACCGATTTGGCAACTTAGTATCTTAGTTGACATTGTGAAGAATACGAACGTAAAAGATACGTCGAACTCCTTTATCGAGTATAAAAAGAGAGTCTAATTAAATTGAAAATAAACTCCGATAAAGGCAAACCCAGTCGACATCGAATATAACAGTAGCAATAACATAAAACGTCGATTACAGCGTCGTAAACGGGAGTTCCGTTTTATCGTACAACGCACAATGTAACGTTACGTCAAAAACTTTACCGCCACTTTATTTTTAATCTCCATTAAAACATACTGTTAGTTAAGTTAATCTGAATCACAGTATAAATCAGTGAAATCTACAAACAGCTTGCCCAATTTGCCCCCTGTATCAGATACCCCCTAACAATAATCAACTGTGGTATAAAACCATAGCTACAGAAGCTAAAAAAAATATAAAAAAAAAAATTTTAGTAATTTTTTTTTTATATTTTCTATAGGAATGGTAGTATTCCTATAGAAAACATAAAAAATAAATTACGCCAATTTTTTTTTATATTTTTTTAGCTTCTATAGCTATGGTTATATACCCCAGTTAATTATTGTTAGGGGGTACCTGATACACCCTGTACAGATATTTTATTATGTAAGTGGGGGCAAAGGAGCTGACGGGTCACAAGTCATAATTGACTGGATTAATGAAGTGAATGGTTATGGAAAACTATGTATGGCTATCTGGTCCCACGGCTCAGTTGTTCGGACCCGGCCGCTCGGACGAACAGATAACATCCAAAATGTGGATTTTGCGACGCGCGGGCACGAAATATCTAACATTATAGTAACGAGCTATGTAGAGAGCTATGATCTGAGTTACTTTGCGCGATAAAATCCAAAACAAAAGTCACTGACATATCTATGTATTATTTAGAGTATTTTAGAGAGTGCAAAATCATGGTTGCCGTTTTTATTTAATTCCTCCTTGCAACACCACTCCGCTAAGCAACATAACAAGTCGAAACTTTTGCAAACGTAATAAAATTTTACAAGTTCAATTTAAAAGGAAGAATAATTTAAACAAGTGAATACGTATAAATTCCGAACGGAACTGGGTCAAGGAAGCACCTGAGGTATTTAAATTTTGCAACGGAAATACTTTAAATAACGAATGCTTACTTTTTCCAAGTATTTCGAACTGGCCAGGAAGGATGCCATAAACTTTGTAGAAAAAAAACCGTTGATAGATGAATCCCGTTTGTTGTTACACTTATGTTTTTACCGTCACTTGGACATTGCTTTTACCAGAAGATAAAAACATGGCGCAGTAACAAATCTAACCGTTTATAAATGATGAAGAAATTACCTTTCACCACATGGTATGATAATTGTTAAGAATCTTTTTAGCAGGCTGTCAGCTGAGTGGCTGCCTGAATGTTTTTTTGTGATACCCTCCTATTTAATTTTTAGTTATTCCCATACCATTCTCGTACCTTTTTAAAAAGTAGGACATAAACTAAAACGACTACATGCGTCCCCTACTTATTAGAACTACAGGAAAGAGACACACATAACACATAATACAAAATACTCGAGCATTTAGAATGCCCGCGTGGTTTAAAAAGGAACTAACAATTCTGCATACAAATGTTTGTCACTTCTGCATAGATAGTGGCGCCGGTTTCCTGCATTTTGTCTCTTATCGCCTATTCTAATAGTTTGTATAGGAAAAATGTAAACAAAATTGTACTTTTATGAATATAAACATATTTAAAACCCGGTTAAGGTTGAAAACATTGCCCAATGCCCTTGAACCAAAAATACCTAAAGCTTTCGCCACACGATCCAAACAAATACAGTAACTTACAAAACCTCTTATCGCGCGTTGTGTTTCATTAAATTTTCATCTTTATGTGGCCGGGATAGGGTGGCGTTTGGGAGTGCTTTGTTAGATTGCATACGTGTTTTGGGTGGTAAGAAGATTATATTGGGTTCATTGCTCGTGCTTACTATATCTTTCGTCGGTAAACCAATGCGCAGTGGCATTGGGGTGTACAGAGTGTTCTTCTTTTATTAACCGACTTCAAAAAAAGGAGGAGTAATCAGTTCGGTTGTATTTTTTTTTTTTTGGCTATGTACAAGCTCCTCCCTCAGATTAGGTGGAGCGATGATCTTCGCAAGGTGGCTGGCAAGATGAGAGTAGCCGAAGATCGTTCAAAATAATAATAGGTACCTAGTTGGAGAAGCCTAATATCCAGCAGCAGCAGCAAGCAAGCAGCAGCGGCAACAGCTAGTCTTGTATAAATATTAATAATTTTTTGGTAATTTTTTATGTATTGTTAGACCGCGACGGCTGTGTACTCTCCAAGTCAGAACACAGCTCAAGCACTGCTCTTGATAAAAATATTTATTGAGCAAAAGATGGCGGGATGACTTGGACGCATATCATGTAGAGTGACAGGAGCATGCCCTTGACCGGGACGAGTGGCGGAAAAAAGGGGAGGCCTTTGCCCAGCAGTGGGACACTCAATTAGGCTAATATAATAATAAAAATAATTGAGAAAAAGAAATATGTAGTGACGCACCGGCGATGGAGTTGAACAGTTGTCATCATCGTCAGCCTGAGGACGTCCACTGTCGAACAAAGGCCTCCCCTTAGCACACCATAATGAACGACAACTCGCTACCTGCATCCACCGGTTTCCCGCAACTTTCACGATGTCGTCAGTCTACCTAGTGGGAGGCCTGCCAACACTGCGTCTCCCGGTTCGCGGTCGCCACTCGAGAACTCTTCTCCCCCAACGGTTGTGTGTTCTACGAGCGATGTGGCCTGCCCATTGCCACTTCAACGTTGTCTTAGTGACTTGAATTTATGTCGTGGGCCGCGGATGCGCATGCTTGTGGCCCGGATTATAGATAGGTATAATTATTCTTGATCTTAGCCAACCCATAACGACGCTAAGTGTTCTGTCCCTCCCAGCGGCCAGCGAGGGCTTCGCCGGTCTTTGACAGCTTGAGAGATGTAGAGAGAGAGAGAGAGAGAGATAGGAGGAGAGAGTGAGAGAGAGGGGGGGGAGAGAAAGAGAGAGAGGGGGGAGAGAAAGAAAGAGAGGGGGGAAGAGAGAGAAAGAGAGAGAGAGAGGGGGAGAGAGAGAGAGAGAGAGAGAGACATTTATTTACATACATTCGATACCTACACGTCGATTTACGGCCTGTCTCACCACTCCTTAACTGTCAGTTATCTATGATGACGTCTCTGTCTGTTTTGTAGTAATAAATAGAGACGGAATCATAGATAACTGACAATTAAGGAGTGATGAAACAGGCCCTTAAAATATGAAAAAATACAGCGTAGCAGCAGCGCGGTTTAGCAGCAGGATTATGTAATGGTTAACATTAACTAGGTACTTAGGTATCATCTCTGTGTTGTGAGATCAACCGAACTATTGAAATGGTTATTAATTTAAATAAAGAAAGAAGACATTTATTCAACACACACACACACACACACGCATACACACATAGACATTTTTTTTTTTTATATATTAATTTCAGTGAAACACTTTGGTCAACTTTACAATGTGGAAAATAGAGTTGCCAGCCTTGCGGTAATCGCATAGCTTTGATCAGGGATAAAGTCCCGGTTAGCCCGTCCCTTATGTAAAACATTTGACCCGGGATTTTTCGGGATTTCGGCCCGGGAATGTCCGGGGTTACAATGCGGGATTTTCAACGTTACCTGGAAAATTATGAATATTTACAAAGACCGTTGTTTGATGCAAATATTTGGTTAAAGCGTTTCTGTTCGGTTTAAATTTAGTAGATACTAGTTCCTGTTTTTTTTTCTCCGTATTTTATGAAAGAAACAGAGACGGAGAGATTTATTTACAGACATTCGTTACACATAATCTAGAAATCTTCCATGCTGGTCTGGCACTAAAGAAAAAATAGAATGTAACATTTGCTTCTCTCTCCGCGCAAATGGTAAAAGCCAGCAAAGGGTATGGGCGAAAATCTTATATATTGATCATGTTATAGGTATAGGCGATGCGGCTAGCAACCCATCACTATTTTCATTTCCCGTTTCCACCTATACGCTCGGAATCATGCTAAACGTGGCCTTGTTACCTGTTAAAGACGTTTTTTTGTATGTACTTATGTATTATGTAGAATAGAAGTATTTTCTCGAAAAGGCAAGGATGTGAAGGGTTTGACTGAAAATCAGCGCTGTAGCAGGCACCTACTGCAGCAATGCTGAGTCGCATTCCTTTTCGACATCATCAAGTCACTATGTTTTTTGTATTAGTTTAAGAGTTTGTGTATTTTTTATGTCGAATAAAGTTATGTCTATGTATATGTCGAGATCGCTCTGTAGCGATAAGGCCGCCTATTGTTACCTTATTACTTCTGTATACCTTTTTTCTGTTTTGA